>CM042038.1:55442771-56692771 GCA_023525975.1 Smallanthus sonchifolius
GATGTATTTGTTGAGTAAATCCAGCCTGGGGTTGTATTAACACGGAGAGGACAGGGGGGCGGGTTTGGTTCAAGGCAAACGCCCAAAAAGTCAGCGGTGCATGGGTTGTGGGTTTCGAACCCACGCCGTCTAGTCCAGCGGCGCAGTGGCTTACCGGCTGGGCTAGACGGTTACGCTGTTAACTAGAGTATCCCATATAACAAAATAGGGAAATTGAAATCAAGCCCCAAATCTGAAATCATAAGAACAGGTCATGAACCCTAAATCGAATTGATTTCGATAGGTTTTGTTAACCCAAATTGATAAGGGGCTATTGACAGGGACCCTAATACGAATCAAACGACGTAAAGTTTACCTGTTTTGGTGAGGGCTTGAGGGAGGACGACTAGAACGCAACTCCGACTGTTCTCGATGCTTGGCCGAGTTCTAGAGAGGTAATCAGACGCGAAGAAAAGTTCCGTGAGTTTGAATGAGACCCTACGAAGGTGTGTGTTGGTATTAATTCGTTTAATTTTGTCTTAATTACTCAATTTGATTTCAAAAGGTAAGTGTAAACTGTCGGGATCCGATTACGCGCAATTGGTTTGAATTTGAACGAATTGAGTCGCGAAATAGGGTCGAATACATTAGTGGATCGTTTGTACGTGATTTGCGGGGTTGATTACGCTCGAATTCCTGGATTTAGGGTTGGATTGAACGTGGTTTGACCCCGATAGGTCAAACTGTTTGAATTTCGAAATTGAGCCGCGCATTTGGTTAAATTGGGGTGTTTAAATGGCTTGAAACCGATCGATATCATGATTAGTTATCCATGGAACGTCCGTAACCATCGGGTTCGATCGATTTGAGCCTTGATTGTAAGAAGTTTGAACTTGTTGACTTTTAAAAGTCAAAGGGGCTCAAATTAAATTAATTTTTTTTTATTAAAATAAATTTATAAAGGAAAGTTTTGTTAATTCTTTTATAAAATTTATAACTTGTATAAATGGTTCATCTAATATGATAGACAAAACTACATATGTATTTATAATTTAATTGATAAATATATATACAAAGAATGTAAATATATTATTGGTTCAAAATTTATTTATTTATTTATTTTTATAATAAGGTATATATAAATATAAGTATATATATGTCATACATGCTATGGAGTTGTGTATTGAAACTTTGAACTAATACGAACAAAGTGAGATAAACGAAATTAATAACATTAGAAAAATCCCGGATGTTACAGTATCCCCAAGTTGAGGGAATTTCGTCCCGAAAGTTAGTTAGTTGAGGCGACTGAATTATCAAAGAGGTGCGGGTACTTGAGCTTCATTTGGTCCTCACGTTCCCAAGTAAATTCAGGTCCACGCTTAGATTCCCATCGTACTTTGATAATAGGGATACGGCTTCGCTTGAGTTGCTTGATCTCTCGACCCATGATTTCCACTGGTCTCTCCACGAAGTGCATCGTCTCGTCAATGCGCACATCGTCAAAAGGTATATGGAGATTCTCATCAGCAAGGCATCTCTTTAGGTTGGACACATGAAATGTAGGATGTACATTGCCGAGTGATGGAGGTAACTCGAGTTTGTAAGCCACTTTCCCAATCCTCTCAATGATCTTGAATGGACCCACATAGCGAGGTGCGAGCTTACCTTTCTTTCCAAAACGGATCACGCCCTTCCATGGAGACACCTTTAGAAGGACAAGATCATCGACTTGGAATTCCAAGGGTTTTCGTCGTTTGTCAACATAACTCTTTTGCCGACTCCTCGCTACTCGAATGTTGTCACGGATTTTAATGATCTTATCGGATGTTTCTTGGATTAGCTCGGGACCGGTGATTTGAGCTTCACCAATCTCGTTCCAACAGATAGGAGAACGACACTTACGACCATAGAGAGCTTCAAATGGGGCCATATTGATGCTTGTGTGGTAGCTATTGTTGTAAGAGAATTCAATTAGGGGTAGATGTGAATCCCAATTGCCACCAAAATCAATTACACAAGCCCTAAGCATTTCCTCAAGAGTTTGGATTGTATGCTCGGTCTGACCATCAGTTTGGGGGTGGTAAGCCGTGCTTAAATCCAATCGTGTACCAAGGGCAGTTTGGAGAGATTGCCAGAACCGGGAGGTGAATCGAGCATCTCTATCGGAGATTATGTTTAATGGAACACCGTGACGGCTCACGATTTCGTCAATGTAAATTTGGGCCAATTTTCTAACCCGATAGTCTTCACGGATGGGTAAGAAGTGAGCAGATTTGGTGAGACGGTCAATGATCACCCAAATGCTATCATAACCACTTGAGGTGCGGGGGAGTTTGGTAATGAAATCCATAGCTAAGTTCTCCCATTTCCACATGGGAATTTCCGGCTGTTCAAGTAAACCGGAAGGACGTTGATGTTCGGCTTTGACTTTGGAGCAAGTTAGACATTTGGCAACATAGAGAGCGATGTCTTTCTTCATGCCGGGCCACCAATATTGTTGGCGAAGGTCTTGGTACATTTTATTCGCACCAGGATGGATAGAATAACGAGTCTTGTGGGCCTCGTTCATGAGAAATGTACGGAGATCATCGCGATCGGGAACCCAAATACGGTTCAAGTAATAAAGTAAGCCATTGGGTTTTGATTCAAGCAGAAGTTCAACACCACACGACATTTCATTGTACATGTTACCCTCGGTGACTGAGACGTGTTGAGCTTCTAAGATACGATTTTGAATGTCGTTTCGAATTCGGACACATTGAAGCATGACATGGTCTTTTCGACTCAAAGCGTCGGCTACAACATTCGCCTTACCAGGATGGTAACGAATCTCGCAGTCATAGTCGTTAAGGAGTTCAACCCAACGTCGTTGCCTCATATTGAGTTCTTTTTGGTTGAAGATGTGTTGGAGACTTTTGTGGTCGATGAACACCACACATTTAGTGCCATAGAGGTAATGTCTCCAAATCTTCAATGCGAATACAACCGCACCCAATTCAAGGTCGTGCGTTGTATAATTCTTCTCGTGAATCTTAAGTTGCCTTGATGCATAAGCGATTACTTTTCCCCGTTGCATGAGGACACAACCGAGACCTTGGTTGGAGGCATCACAGTAGACAACTAGATCATCATTCCCATCAGGGAGAGTCAAAATAGGAGCATTGCACAACTTTTGCTTGAGAGTTTGGAAAGCTTCTTCTTGCTTTGGTCCCCATTCATAAGGTTTACCCTTGTGGGTCAAAGCGG
Source organism: Smallanthus sonchifolius (assembly GCA_023525975.1). NCBI lineage: Eukaryota > Viridiplantae > Streptophyta > Magnoliopsida > Asterales > Asteraceae > Smallanthus > Smallanthus sonchifolius. The sequence continues at coordinate 55,446,000 of CM042038.1, forward strand.
TGAGTGGAACAGCAATCTTAGAGAAATTTGAAATGAAACGACGATAATATCCCGTAAGACCAAGAAATGAACGAACTTCGGTGGGGGTCTTAGGGGCATTCCAATTCTTAACAGCCTCGATCTTAGCAGGGTCCACATGAATTCCTTTTTCGTTGACGATATGACCCAGGAATTGAACCTCCTTTAGCCAAAATTCACATTTGGAGAACTTGGCATATAGTTGCTCTTTTCTCAAGAGTTCCAAAACCAACCTAAGGTGTTGTTCATGATCGGATTTAGTCTTGGAGTAGATTAAGATATCATCAATGAAGACGATTATGAATTTGTCGAGGTATGGTTTGCACACACGATTCATGAGGTCCATGAAAACCGCGGGTGCATTGGTTAGCCCAAAAGGCATGACCATGAACTCGTAGTGACCATACCTTGTCCGGAAGGTAGTCTTTGGAATATCTTCTTCTTGTACACGGAGTTGGTGATAACCAGATCGAAGATCAATCTTCGAGAAACAAGTAGAGCCTTGAAGTTGATCGAAGAGGTCATCAATTCTAGGCAATGGATAACGGTTCTTGATAGTAAGCTTGTTGAGTTCGCGGTAGTCAATACGCATGCGGAATGATCCATCCTTATTCTTGACGAATAAGACAGGTGCACCCCACGGTGAATGACTTGGACGAATAAAAGCCCTTGTCGGAGAGTTCTTGGAGTTGGCTTGCAAGTTCTTGCATTTCAGAATGTGCAAGACGGTATGGATCTCTAGCCACTGGGTTAGCTCCGGGTACAAGGTCAATGCGAAATTCTACTTGCCGGACGGGTGGAAGGCCGGATAAGTCGTCGGGGAATACTTCGGGAAAGTCCCGAATGATAGGGATATCTTGAATGTTCTTCTCTTTGACATCTTTTCGGACAACATGAGCTAAGAAGGCCACGTACTTCTTTCGTAAGTACTTTTGAGCAGTAGTGCATGACATCAATCTGAGTCCTTTGCAGGGTTTTTCACCAAAGACTCTCAACGTTTCCCCTGATGGAAGGGGTATTCGGATGCACTTCTCAAAACAGATTACTTTGGCATGGTGACTTGACAACCAATCCATGCCTATGATGATATCAAAGCTTCCTAGCGGCATTGGCACGAGGTTGATTGGAAATGTATGATCATTGAGTTCTAGGGAACAGTCGTGGATAATGGAGTCTATTGTAAGGGAGTCACCATTTGCTACTTCTACAGTGAAAGTTTTCTCTAATTTGGACCGTGTTTTTGCATGTAAGGGTTCAAAATTAAGTGACACGAAACTCTTATCCGCACCGGTATCAAATAAAATGGAGGCATATTGACTATTAACAAGGAACGTACCGTTGACCACATCATTGTTGGCTTGAGCTTCATTGGCGTTGATGTTGAAAGCACGCCCACGAGCTCCGCCTTGTCTAGCATTGATAAACTTCGGGCACTGGTCACGGAAGTGGTTTGGGTTGCCACATTCATAACAAGCACGCCCATTTGCTATGGCGGGAACACCTTGATTAGTCACTTGTTGATTGGTTCGGGCTGGTGGGTTGGCTTGGCCTGCCAGTGCTTTGGCTCTACAAACATTGACCGTATGGCCATACTTTCCACAGTGAGTGCAAAGGCGACAAGGAATGGTTTGGGGATGGTGATAATTGCATGTGACACAGAGCGGGTAGGTCCCCACATATGGCTTCTTGATTGGTGCTTGAGCCATGGGAGCAACTTGGTTAACAGGCGTAGCAGGAGTGACCACAGCAAAATTTCTAGCCTTTCTTTTTCTGTTATTGTGGTAGGGTTCAGTTTTGGCTTCCTTGATGTGTACAGGAGGGGTTGTGGTGTCGGGAGCCTTCTTAGTGCCTTTTCTAGTCAAGGTACCTGCCTTCACATGGTTGTCGGTCAAAGTGGCAGATAATCGGATAGCATCTTCGAGTGTGGCGGGATTCCTCCCTAAGACAGTATCCTGAATCTGCCTAGGTAGTCCCCCGATGTACTTTTCAATGCAACGGGATAGGGGTGTGACCATGTGGGGCACAAGGAGACTCGGTTCATGAAACCGGGTTGTATAAGCCAGACTTTCACCACTGTCTTGGGTAAGATCCCAAAACTCAGCTTCCAGCTTCCTTACTTCATTCCGAGGACAGAACTCTTCGGTCATTAGTCTCTTAACCTCCTCCCATGGTAAGGCCATGGTTGCCTCTACACCCCTGGTTCTCTTTTCCCCATTCCACCACGTGAGTGCCCGTTTTTGGAAGACACTAGTGGCATGACGGACACGAAGGTCATCGGGGCAGTCACTATTGAGGAAGGTGCCCTCAATACTTTCAAACCATTGAAGGAGTCCCGTAGCTCCTTCAGTACCATAGAACTTGAGAGGGTTACACGAGTTGAAATGCTTGAAGGTGCATTGAGTTGGGTTGATACCACCATTGCCACCATTACCACCATTTCCACCATGGTTGCCATTGGTGGCACCATTAGCTTGAGTGAGTTGTGTCACGAGTTGTGCAAGAATAACAGCAATGTCGGTATTTGTGTTGACCACGGGAGCATGACGGGGAGGCATTCTACATATTTTCACAAGACAAGAAAAGATGTAAGAACTTATGAATGTTACTTGGATTTAAAAGGATGAGATAACAAATTAAAATAGTAAATCATAGTTTGGATTGTACTCAAATAGTGATATAATCACTTGAATACTATGACACATTAAGGTTAATTAAACTCATATAATTTTTTTCAAGGAGACATGCTTTAGCCTATAAGTAAACACTCATCCCGGGAATTCCCAGGAAAGCATACGGGTCCCTCGGTTGATTGGGATTTATGCGAAATGCTTTCCTAGACAGAAAACCCAGAATACAGGTGTCACCCTTCCAGATTGCACGTGTCCTCAAATAATTAACAAAGTTTAAAAGCCTTAACGAGGAAATAAAGAAATTTTTATAGATTTAACTCCATGAAGATTCCACATGCTATGATGATAATGATAAAGAAGTAGGCAAGAAGGTTATGAGGTTTAGGGTAAGGGTAGGGATATTGTTTTATTTAATTTATTACTTAGGTATAGTCTAATAAGTCATGAACTCTAACAAATAAGGTACCATAATGAAATAAATATTAATATAATAAGCATGTAACACATAGCATGTAACACATAACACATAATCATGAAGCATGGTATAAATGGGTGTCCTAAAGTTATAGTCTAGGTCAAGGTGTCTAATAACCTAGTTCCCTATAACCAAGGCTCTGATACCAATCTGTCACACTCCAACCGACGGCGGAAACGTCGGGGCGGGACATGTAGACTGTTCATGAGCACAAGGTTCACTAAATTTCAATATTTAATCATCAATTTCATTTCAAACCATTCAAACACAAATAACAAAATTCAACAAGTACATAAATAAAAATACAAATTGTCTTTTGAATTTAAATTAACTAGGTCCAACTTAAGTGTAGCATGTCTTGCTCAAATTCACACGTTAGCACCTGAAACATGAATAAAATAGGGTCAACTAAAAAGTTGGTGAGCATACATAGGTTTGTACATAGATAGTGTATAAATATGAATAAGCAAATCCTTACATGTCATGATAAATAAGGCATTTATGGGGAGCATCTGTTGTGTAACTAAAGTACAATCAAACATTTGTAACTAGCATGTAATTGTGTTGTCGGTAACAATCACCCCAATCTGGGTGGGTTTGTCAGACTCAATAGATCTATCATTGTTAACCGTCGGCTTAATTAGTTAATGATTGATGCGTGTAAACTATATACATATTTTTATAAGTATTTTTACACAATTAGTTTTAAAAAGGGTTTTCACCAAATACTAATCACACACACCGAGCAGTGTACCCGTCGGATAGCAATATAGTAAAGGTAAGAACCGGATATCAATCCGTGGACACAGTGGGATGCGATAATAAACCGGGACTAAAATTCAATCAAGTATAGATTAAAGATGTTTAAGTTGATTTTTAATTAGACTAATATGTAAGAATATAAAACTTAAACTAAAATCACAAATCAAGCAATCAAGGAGAAAATATCACTTCGGTGTCGAATCCATTTAGAATACATTCAATACATTCATAGAAACATGGCAAATACACGATACATAAATTGACTAAATTCTCGTCAAAGATATCTAATCAAATGACTATTCGGAAAGCTAGCATGAATTACACAAACCAACCACCTAAAGTCATACAATGAGGCTCACGTGTTTAATAATCATGTCAATGTTTATAAAGATTGAACTAACTTCCGATTAAGGTACACTAATCCAACAACTAGTTGGAAAGATAATATGAACAACACACTATCCACCTCAAGTTGATTAATTTAGACAACAATATGCATTTCTTCAACATACAATGTTCATATAAAGGTTATATAAATTAGGAGGATGTGTCAACAATTCCTAGATAAACATAATACTAAATATGACACATCATAAAAAATACTTTGTCTTTCCAAACATAAGCATAAGGTTACACATACAAATATAATGATTCATAAACAAGACTTCATTCACCATTCCTAGTCAAATGCCATAAACTAGTATAATTACATACACCAATCCATGAATATAAGCATAAATCATAAGTTTTCCAACATAATATGACATACACAAATACAAGTCTTGTAAACAACTAAAAATACTTGAATACATAATTTCATCAAAGAATAATCATACGATTGTCATAACATTAACACAATAATTGCCAATAATCCATGAATATTGTCAAATGTATCTAAACTTCATCTAAACCAAAGTGAACAAGAGTTTTAGCTCATCATGAGCACCAAAATTACAAATAAGCAGGGAAAAATAGTGAGAAACATGATATGAAAACACGAATCAAACCACTCCTCCAAGCCTAGATGTTGTTGTTGATGTATGGTGATCCTCTTGATGTTGTATCCTCTCCAAGAATCTTGAATTATGGCTGGAACAAAGAAAACTCGAGCTGGAACAGTAGGTTATTCCCCTGGGTTGCTGAATCTCTGAATGAGAATTAAGTTCTGTTTAAATAGAAAAGGGGAGGCACGACCGTGCCAGGAGAGAAGGCATGACCGTGCCTAGTACAAGGACGCGGTCATGTCTAGGTCTTGGCACGACCGTGTGACAGAGGTTTGACCTATCCGTAGCTTCCATTGGGTACCACTGATCGAGGACGTACGGCTGTTCAGACTCACGAGATGACACGCGACTGTGGGCGGCCAAGGCACGGTTGTGCCTTGGAATTTGGCTTGGCGCGGTCGTGCCAGATGTGGGCGCGACCGTGCTTAGGGTTTTGGAGCTTGGCACGACCTTGCCAAATAGGGACATGACCGTGCCTCCATCACAGAAACCCTAAAACTTCACTTGTTTATCCTGGAATCTTCTTGTTTATTCACCAAGGTTCACAAAAACCTACAAAACAAGAAATGAAGCAAATAAGTGCCTAAACGTTGAATATAACCAAGAATTGATCATTAAATGAGCGAAGTTTTGTGCCAAAAAGATGTGTAAATACTAACACATCAATGATTGCACAAAATTGCACACAAAAGTTAACACACCTAGCACTCAAACATAAAGCTCAAATTTGCACACATGAATGTAAATAGGATTTATGTTTGTGTAGTTTGTGTAAATGTAAACTATTGTTTGTATATAATTCATGAATCACCCCAAAAAGTGTAAAAGAGAAAATGGGCTATGTAATACTCACTTGATTCAAAGGATGTAACTAACTCAACAGACTAGGTAGCTAAGTGATCCTTGTAATCCACACAAGTTAACCTAGAGTAAAAGTGTAATATATTAAATTAACAATGTGCACGATAGTTTAGGTCTAAGTCTAGGGTTTAATCGGATGCGTGTACGAAGGGTTGTATGAAAGCGTAGGGATTCATGATTTGTACTTGAAAAAGTGTTGAAAGTTTTTGAAATAATTAGTTAATATTATTCTAATTAAGGTTTATGTTTGAATAATTAAATAACTTAAATAATTATTATTTATTTATTTAGTTTAATAGTGTTCAATTTATATTTATGATTAATAAATACTTTTTACTTTATTTATTTATTTATTTATAAAGAGGTATGGATATTTGGTCACAATAATAATCTTAAATATAATTCGAACTCTATGTGTGTTTGTAAAAGTAATTTATATAAATAATAAATAAATTTATTTATCATTTGAAATGGGTATTTTAAATAAATAAATTTAATTAAAAATTTATATGAGTTATTTAAACTTATAAAACTATATATATTTAAATGTAGTTTTATTAGTTTTACATATATAATTTACATTTTATAAACCTTGCAAGAAGCATTTAGGAAGCGTGGTCGTAACATTTATAATATTTTCTAAATGAATTATTCCAAAAATATGTAATTTAAATTGGATAATTAGCAATTATATATATAAAAAAATATAACTTTTTATGCAAAAATTGTAAATCTGGTTTTATTCTGTTCAAAATGTTTCAAGGTTTATATAGATAATTTTTATAAAATTTTTGGAGTTGTTAAAAATTGATTTTTAAAAAATATCAGGCCACCGGCTTGAACCCGGGTGGTCTCTGTGTGAGTCGATGATGTTACCACCGGACCAGGGGATGTATTCGTTGAGTAAATCCAGCCTGGGGTTGTATTAACACGGAGAGGACAGTGGGCGGGTTTGGTTCAAGGCAAACACCCAAAAAGTCAGCGGTGCATGGGTTGTGGGTTTCGAACCCACGCCGTCTAGTCCAGCGGCGCAGTGGCTTACCGGCTGGGCTAGACGGTTACGCTGTTAACTAGAGTATCCCATATAACAAAATAGGGAAATTGAAATCAAGCCCCAAATCTGAAATCGTAAGAACAGGTCATGAACCCTAAATCGAATTGATTTCGATAGGTTTTGTTAACCCAAATTGATAAGGGGCTATTGACAGGGACCCTAATACGAATCAAACGACGTAAAGTTTACCTGTTTTGGTGAGGGCTTGAGGGAGGACGACTAGAACGCAACTCCGACTGTTCTCGATGCTTGGCCGAGTTCTAGAGAGGTAATCAGACGCGAAGAAAAGTTTCGTGAGTTTGAATGAGACCCTACGAAGGTGTGTGGCGGTATTAATTCGTTTACTTTTGTCTTAATTACTCAATTTGATTTCAAAAGGTAAGTGTAAACTGTCGGGATCCGATTACGCGCAATTGGTTTGAATTTGAACGAATTGAGTCGCGAAATAGGGTCGAATACATTAGTGGATCGTTTGTACGTGATTTGCGGGGTTGATTACGCTCGAATTCTCGGATTTGGGGTTGGATTGAACGCGGTTTGACCCCGATAGGTCAAACTGTTTGAATTTCGAAATTGAGCCGCGCATTTGGTTAAATTGGGGTGTTTAAATCGTTTGAAACCGATCGATATCATGATTAGTTATCCATGGAAGGTCCGTAACCATCGGGTTCGATCGATTTGAGCCTTGATTGTAAGAAGTTTGAACTTGTTGACTTTTAAAAGTCAAAGGGGCTCAAATTAAATTAAATTTTTTTATTAAAATAAATTTATAAAGGAAAGTTTTGTTTAATTCTTTTATAAAATTTATAACTTGTATAAATGGTTCATCTAATATGATAGACAAAACTACATATGTATTTATAATTTAATTGATAAATATATATATACAAAGAATGTAAATATATTATCGGTTCAAAATTTATTTATTTATTTATTTTTTTTATAATAAGGTATATATAAATATAAGTATATATGTCATACATGCTATGGAGTTGTGTATTGAAACTTTGAACTAATACGTGTTTAAAACAAAGTGAGATAAACGAAATTAATAACATTAGAAAAATCCCGGATGTTACATAATGGACCATAAAACTTTCAATGATTTGATTGTTGTACATACAATGCTACAATATTACCTTAAGCACACTGAAACCGAAGCTAGACTGTAACGATAATGTAATGCCTCTACCATGCCTATCGTATACATGGGGTGATTAGGTAAATGATGCACCCGTTTTGACCTCCAGATAAAGTTAGCGCGACTAACGCGGGTGGGGGTTGTCAAACCCAAATAGATCTATCCATGATTACCTCGCTTAAAAACGAAACTAACGGTCCAATTTGAGAGGACTTAATATGATATGAAACCGCTTATGTAATATGTGAAATCATGTAAGTAAAATTGTGTCAAATGAAAACTGTAAGTATGCATGTAATCTCCCCCAAAAAGAAAGTAAGTAAAATGGGGCCGTGAGACTCACCTGTTGTGTGAGTAGCAAAAGTCCAAGAGTAAACCGACATATGCGTGCCCTAGAATATATAAGACACCTTAAGGTCTAAGTAATGATTCTACATGCAAGTTGATTATGTAACAGTTTCACCCAACTCGTTACGTTATGTGTGTAAGTTTTGGTTTAAATCGTTTTGACTCGACGACCCGTTGGTGATATGTATTTGGTACCCGAAAATATATATTTATATAAAATAAGTATAAATCATAAATTTGATCAAGTGTGTCCATGTATATTTGCAACTCGATGTTAACTTAGAGTTCGGGTTTCAAAATAAAGTTTGACTCGACCCGAATCGTAACTCGATGCGAACGATAAATATTATATATATATATAGGGGAGGTTTCCAGAGAAAACCATATAGTTAGACGAAAACTGAGAAAACCACTAAAAAAACCAATTTTAATCAATAATATAATAATATTTATTTTTTTATTTTTTATAAGAGTATCAATGTAATATTACACATTTTTACCAAAAAATAATTTAAATTTTGGTTTACGTATACGTAACCCATAGTATTACACATTGTTTTAGTGGTTTTCGCGGTTTTCGCCTAACTTTGTGATTTTCTCTTGATCCCTCGCCTATATATATATGAAAAAGGATCAAATGTAAAACAACTTTAAATGTGTAAATCAAAAAACCAAATTCTAGCCACATATTTATTATAGTTTATAAGATGTGTGACTTTGAGGGATGAATTAAAATAAGATGAAAATAAATGTCTGGTTAGAATTTGGTTTACGATTTTACAATTGATCCTCACCCTATATATATATATATATATATATATATATATATATATATATATATATATATATATATGTTCAAAATAATGTTTTCGAAATAAGTCATGTTATGAGGCAAAAATAATATCAATATTATTTTTACGAAATATAACTTTGAGAACTATCACTTCTAATATTGTCGGTTTTCGTTTTACAACCAAAGTGTATATATATATATATATATATATATATATTTATAAAATTATATATGTTTTAAAATTTAGTCTTGGGCATTTTAAATTATTATATTTACTAAAAATTAACTCCTATAATTTATATGTTTCAAAATCCATAACTAAACCCCAAGTAAACTACTTAACAAATAACACCAATTTTACGACTAGTAATAATATATTTCCATAATTTGTCATAAGTTTTCCCAAAATACCAACAAGTTTGTAAAGAACTAAGATATATACCAAACCAAACCAAACGTACCCAGTATAATCCCACACATAGCTAACGCTATTAGTAGGGTCTGGGGAGGGTGTGATGAGGGCAAACCTGACCCCTATCCCAAGGGATAGAGAGACTGCTCCCGTTTAGACCCCCGGCTCCATGGGAAAGAAAAAGATAAAAATATAAATAAAATTAATGAGTAATAAAGTAAAATAAATCTAACAGTAATCTAATAATAGTCACCAAGTAAAATAAATCTAACAGTAATCTAATAATAATCTAATAAAGAACTAAGATATATAATAACACATAATAATAGTCACCAAGTAACCCTTGAAACTAATGTTAACCACTTGATGCATATTCAAGGTCTAACATATATTTGGTTTCTATTAGTAACAATTTTTATTAAGTGAAACATAATCAACAAAAACTAAAATCACCAACTTAAATATTTATTTAATTAGTTCAAGAATCATCATAAAGTTATTATTAATGTCTCCTAACAAAAATAAGATTTATGTAGTTATTTTATAGAAACTCCATATTTAATAAAAATGGATTTTTGATGGTGAAAGTTGGTACATGACATTTCTATGTAAAAGAAAGCATAAAACAAGAACAAAATGTAAAAAGTTAGGAGGATTTCTCACTAAAAGAAAGTAAGGAATGTGGATAGAAGTTGTAGGTTGCTTGTGAGACACCAAGAGAGCACTTGTTCTTCACCACAAGAGACTTGAAATACTTGAACTCTTGAAATATTATTTGAGAAATGGACTTTAGTGGGGTGGCGGTGGAGCCGTAACTAGGAGAAAGAGAGGAAGGAGTGTGTTTGAAACCTGTTGGTATGGTAATATTTGGAAGAGATGGGTACATATAACCTTTAGATTTCATTGGTAACACAATTTGACATTGGCATATGGTGGCGGCTCAAGTTCTCGGTCAAAAAAGAAAAAGGAAAAAAGAAGGGACTAGAGGTTCAAATGAGTAAGGATCTTGGGTGGGTTTTAGTGCATCAAGTGATTAATCACCAAATTAGTAAAATAGAGTGTTGTCAAGATCAAGTAGGGTGGCTTGTGTGTGGCTTGTTCCATGTTGGTAGAAAGGGGAAAAAAAGGGTTAGATATGACTAAAGTTTGAGGCTGTGTGTAAAAGTTTTTATCTCAAAATCAAACTTGAAAATAGTCAAATTGGTTTTTAATGATCTAAACTATTTGTGTCTACTGTATTTTGGAAAATAAAGAAATCAAGGAAGGTTGAGTTTTAATTTTATTTGGGATATGGCAAACTGGTTTTTAATGATCTAAACTATGACCCATTGGTTGATAATAATCCAAACTAACACTTTGACCGGTTATAATATCAACTTTCACTTTTGTTGTTAATAACAGTCTCAGTAGCATAATCATCATAGATTTACCCTACATTTACACTTATTTTCGCTCAAAATGACGTTTTAATATGAAATGAAGAAACGTACACATGAAATCGAATGGGAATTGAGGGTAAATCGAGTGTAAATATATGATGATTATGCTACTGGGACTACCATTGACAACAAAAGTGAAAGTTGATATTATCATCAGTCAAACTGTAAGTTTGAATTATTATCAGCAAATAAGTCATAATCTGGATTATTACAAACCAATTTACCTTGGGATAATATGGAAAAAGAGGATTTTGTAGTTTAAAACGGGTATTCGGGTGGTAGCGGGTATAAATTGGACGCGATATAAAATATAGATTTTATTAAAACCGAGCTTTATAAAAATTATACATTATATATTTAGTGGTTTACTAAATTGTAACTATAAGTTTAGTAATTTAATATATCAAAATAGCGAGTTAAAATAAAGTGTATAGGTGAAATGGTAAAGGTGCGCGTTAAAATACCAAGTTGATATAAATAAATACACGTTTATAGTTAGGTTCTAAAATAGTGTCGTGACACCTCGAAATATTTTTTAAAATGTAAATATTAATTATCACCAACGTTCGTGTGTGCCGGTTACACTGCGTGTGACCAGGAAATTTACCGAATTATCGACGCGTGAAACGTCATGAATGGACTTTGCTAGATATGAAACGACCTTAATTATTTATAATTAAGTCTAACACGTATATGATGTATGCAAATTATGACTGAGACGGGGACGAGTATTAACCTGAAATTAACGGTTGTCACAGACGGAGTGGGATGGAAGACCACGGCGGCACCAGGCGGAGTTGTGGAGGTGGTCATGACGGTGCTACAGCGACGGCAAAGGATCTAGCCGCATACAACGACGAACATCCTTCTTACCATCGCCTTTCCGACTAGATCAACTGGCAGCGACGACTCCGCCATGGCAAAGGATGAAAATGGTGGAAACCCTCACAAGCAGCGGAGACAACCGCGTACAGACGAGCCAGATGTTGCCATCGGTGGTGGCGACGGTTATGGAATTCGTGAAACAGAGACTAAGGTGATCACCGTGATTCCGATCTTCAAGGGAGAGGGGAGAGTGGATGTGGCGGCTGCTAGGGTTTCGCCACCATAGGGTGTTCTGGCGAGTTCATGATTTTCCGGCGAGTTTCCCCCTTCCCCCTCTCAACTTCTTGCCATCTAAGACAATATCGGACTAGATCCGACAAAAAAGGAGCGTTTTTCCGTTTTTCGGCCACTCCCGGTTTTCCGGCGAGTCTCCGACGAACCCCAAACTGATCAGATCCGTTTCAATCATCGTCCTACCGTCCCGATCTACAAAGTTTGAGGTTTGTTTCTATATGATAAACGGGATACCTTACTGTTGTTTCATATTCGTCTAGATCTAGTAGATTCGGTTGCCGGGTTCCACTCCCGAGTATAAAACATGTGTTTTTGGACAGGATACGACATCTTGAGTACAGGTCAAACTTGGTCAAATTCAGTCAACGCTAGTCAACGAAAGTCAAACATGGTCGATACATGAAACGTGAGGTTTGGGACGTATCGGTTCGTAAACGACACTCCCGAAAGGTATAAAACGTGCATTAGAAATTATATTGTTACACGAACATAAACATGCGTGCGGTTAAAATCACGTTGAGCTTAAAAGATTCATTAACAATAAAAATAAAAATAATTAAATATAACTTAACAGTTAATATTAACGAGCCGAAAATACGTATGTTTGACAAAAGAGTTTGTTCCAACGAAAACATATAATTACTCTTAAACGAGAAAATATGTGGGTAAATGTATCGGTCAAACGGGAATCTCGAATACGATCAACAAATGATATATACAATTATAAAATATTACTCGTGAACGTACAAATATTTATATTACAGTTGTAACACAAAAATCGTTGATGGTATTAGCTTAATACGAATATACGTGATTTGAGATTATTTAAATAACAAATACATTTTGTATAGAACTTATACATTAGATGCTTCGTTTAGATCTATATGAACGTATACAAGGTTAGGTATGATACTAGCGATATAAAACGGTTTATACAAAATAAATATGATTAGAATGATTTTCAAACTTTAAGCATTAGATATAAACGTACCACATAAACAAATGGATATACTTATATAAATAACTATAAATACATATTCGAATAGAAAATATTCACATGGTATATGGAATCAAACGATTATTATATAACAAAATGTTTAGATTCGAAAATAAATACATGTACGCTCACACACTCAAATATATATGTATATATGTATTGTAAGACCTTTGGATTTATGACACGAATGTTTAGAACTTAAACGAATACATTTTGAATAAATATGAAAACTGGTGACTGTCATAGAAAAACATAAAGTTGTATATATTCAGTTAAATGATTCACGAACGTGAATAATTATTACTAATTATACGTGCACATAGCTATATACGATCATCTACTCGACGAACTAATATTTTTGTTTATAACTATTGATACATACTCGAGTCGAGAAACCTGACTCGAATTAAGCAACTAATATTACCGAATATTAAACCAACATCGTATACTGAATCGGTAATAACGTTAAGAATCAATAGAGCTTGACCGCACACGTGATAACTCGACACGAGTTTAGACCTACTTTATAGTATTAGGTCTAGTCCACAATTCTCATTAAGTACCTATAGGTATCGTTGGACTCGAATAGGACGTAAACCCGTGACTATCATGTGGACATTGGTTTCCATTGCTAAGAGAACGACATTAATGTTCCTGACACGTCACCAGGTGAGTTCACTGTCCTCTTTTAACTTTTAAATGTTTTAGAAACATCGGGGGAGAAACATACTTGCTTAATGCATTTTATACATTGGGGAACATCATTACTTGATACATTTGAGGAAACCTGAAAAATATTTGCTTACACGTTTGAAAACCTGGAACACATTTACAAACATTTTCATATGGTAATAAGAGAACAAGACCCGACCTTTCGGTTTTTTTTGTTAACTTTTCGATATAAATTTTTTTAAAAACCGAGTTATATTCAAAATCGAGTATATGTTTTGTGTCGTATGCTATAGCAAGCGACGTTACCGTTGTGGTGTCGTGACAAACCCAACCGCTGTGCTGGTATTATCAAATTCCTGCAGTGTAGTGCGAGGAAAACATGATTGTGCTCCCCCGCGAAGCGTGGGTATAAATACTAGTTCAAACAATAACCAATCCAGATAAAAATACAAATGAAAATGAAAATATACCTACTTAAATAGAAACTAGTTTTATTCCCGACGCGACGATGGGATTATGAGACTTTGATGTTGTAGAAAAGTGCCCGGGATAAGATATTCATATACATCCATTGACCGATAGTAGCATTTCACAAGAAAGCATTTCATAAGTTATTTTACAAAAAAATGTTCTTAGCCTGAGTTTATTTGTGGGCAAACAAAAAGTGGCTCGAGAACTATTTAAACAAAAGAACTTAGCTGATCAGATTGCTGAATCAGTGCCAGGAAGGCATTTAATTAATTATGTCACATAAACTCAACGTACAGAGAAATGTTTCTGCATATTGCAGTTTCTGGTCCACATGCTCTACTGTCATAACTTTTTGATAGAAGCCTTTGTAAAATACATGTTAATGTTTTACATTGCATAACATCCTGCACTATGTTTTTACAACTTTCTTGACTTTTTTGAAAAAAACTTTGCAGTTCCCAATGATTTCATGGAATACAAAGTATGATTTGAATTAGAAATTGTTTTGTTTTAAATTTCAAAATTGTTACCAAAATACATAGAATGTAATAGTGGCACCATTATCTTGTTGTTTACTGCTTGGGATTACTTATTAACTTCTACTTATGACTTCTTGGAAAAGTAAGAAGTTTCTACTTTTGAAAAACAACTTTTCATCCTTTATAAAATTGACTTTTTCCCCATTTATCCAAACGAACTTTTAACTTATTACCTTTTTAGAAAAGGTAATAAGTTAATAAGTAGTTTGAAAAGTAATCCCAAACACCCCCTAAATAGTGCAAACAATCACTTCTCACTAAACAGGTCGAATGGGTTAGTCTTACTAAACGCGTCAAACGGTTAAGCTCTTTAAAACACGACAATTGGGTCTAATAGGAAACAGTCTAATATAAAATAACATTTTAAACAAAAGATCTAAGTGGTTACTTTGACTGAATGGTTATAAGAGCTAAGCAGATTTTAAACACCAAAATAAACATAACCTCATTATTATTAAAAAAAAAAAAAAGTAGAATAAAGAGAAATGAATCATGAGATGAATACCTTTAAGATACATCCAAGAACACATGTGATCAACCTGCATATCAGACAAACAATGTGTAAATTACTTGCTGAAAAAGTGAAGCCCAATGTGTACAAGAAAGGAATCATGATAATAAATTTATTTATGATTCCAAGTTCTTCATAAAAAATCAGTTAAAACCCAGTAAAGATCAAAGCAAACCCAAATCAAAGCCACCATCTTTATTCACGTTGATCCAACAAAAGGATTAAATCAAAATCCTAGCACCAAAATAAAGCAGCTACATTACTATATGATAAGCAGCTAAAGTAAATACGAATAAAGATTATGGAAACGGGAAGAATATAAGGATAAGTGTTTTAGAGCAAAAAATTAGAGTGAAAGTGTGTGTTTGAGAGAGAATTTAGAGGTTGTTATGGTTTTTACAATAAACAACGCGTCAAACGGGTAAGCTCTTTAAAACCCGACAATTGGGTCTAATAGGAAACAGTCTAATATAAAACAACATTTTAAACAAAAGTTCTAAGTGGTTAATTTGACTGAACGGTTATAGGAGCTAAGCAGATTTTAAACACCAAATTAAACATACCTCATTATTAAAAAAAAATAAAAAATAATAGATGAAAAGGCAGAACAAAGAGAAATGAATCATGCGATGAATACCTTTAAATTACATCCAAGAACACATGTAATCAACCTGCATATCACACATAAACAGTCTGTAAATTACTTGCTGAAAAACAACCTTTATCAAATATCAGCCTTATTACATCTGAGGCTAAATAAGAACATGTACAAGAAAATCTTTAATTTCTTTACAGACTATAAATCCTAGTACATTTGTTTTAGCATGTATTCCATTTAGGTTTTCTAATCATATCAATTATGTTACAGTTACCATTATGATGTTAATTAAAAAAATAACCTCCAAAAAATCAACATAAGAACTGTCTTGAATACGATTTTATTTTAAATTACTCAAAGATTACAGAAAATAGATGAATCAAAAAGGTTTAAGAACCCTAATACATACGAAAATAAAGAAGAACAATAACACTATGAAGGACTACATCTTTTATCCCTTTTTTCTTCTATATCTGAATGAGAGGATTACAGCTCCTTTTATAGTAGAGATAACAATGATAATCAACCAGCTGTCTGTGACAAGAAGCAATCCGAATTGAGGAAGATGGGGCGAGAATCACGTGACTGATTGAGAGGGAACGCTCCCTTGAGTGGCTGGTGAAGAACCCTAAAAACATCGACGGACTAAGCAATTGGATAAGCTTCTTGTTGAACACTTGATGGGCTTATAGCCCAGCAGCACCACAGGAACTTAGGCCCATCCAGAAGGCAAGAAACCCGACAGAAGCCCAACAGTAAATATGAAAAAAAAAATAGAGAAAAAGATTAAAAATAGATTATCAAATTGGAAATAAAATTAATTTAAAATAAGAGTGAAATTTTAACATCCTCTCAATTTGATAATCCAAACATATAAATCCTAAAAATTTTATCAAGTAAGAAATGATTTTGGAAAGGCAACAAACTTTTAGGGGAGCCAAAAAAAGAATGAACGACATTTGGGAAGACTTGAACCCATATAGCAGTAACAAATAATCTCTCAACCCAAACAAAAAGCGCTCAAAAAACAAGATCCATGAAGACCATTTGCCCATACATGTGAAACAAAAAAAAAAGACATTAGATAACAATATAAAGATGCTTGAATATTGAATTGGTAAACGTGTCAAACATATTAAGAAGACAGATAAGAACATGCAGTTCTTTCAAGACATATATTAACCAAATAAATTCACACGTGTTGTTTAGAAAAGATTTTATAAGAGACAAGTCACACGTGTTGTTTAGAAAAGATTTTATAAGAGACAAGTCACACGACTTTTAGAAAAGACGAATCATAAGATTCTTATAACACTATCAGAAACATATCCGATATGAAAATAAAATGCACACACATTTTAAGAATTCAGAACCACGACGGAAAGACAAGACATGTGAAGAACTTAAAGACTAATTTGACATGATCAAAAACTTTTACAACTCTACGAGATTAAGAAAGATAATCATATAAGAAGAATTTATTTGTAAAAGTTTTTGATCATGTCAAATTAGTCTTTAAGTTCTTCACACGTCTTGTCTTTCAGTCGTGGTTCTGAATTCTTAAAATGTGTGTGCATTTTATTTTCATATCGGATATGTGTTCTGATAGTGTTATAAGAATCTCATGATTTGTCTTTTCTAAAAGTCATGTGACTTGTTTCTTATAAATTTTTTTCTAAACAACACGTGTGAATTTATTTGGTTAATAT
Organism: Smallanthus sonchifolius; assembly: GCA_023525975.1. Taxonomy (NCBI): domain Eukaryota; kingdom Viridiplantae; phylum Streptophyta; class Magnoliopsida; order Asterales; family Asteraceae; genus Smallanthus; species Smallanthus sonchifolius. The sequence goes on from CM042038.1 coordinate 55,463,553, forward strand.
ATGTCTTGAAAGAACTGCATGTTCCTATCTGTCTTTATAATATGTTTGACATGTTTATCTGTTGAATTGTTGGGGGCGCTGAAAGTTATATTGTCTCAAATTCAATATTCAAACATCTTTATATGATTATCTAATATGTTTCTTCTTATTTCTTATGTATGAGCCAATGGACTTTATAGATCTTGCTTTAGGCATGTTTTGAGTTGGGTTGACAGTTTATTTGTTGCTATTATATGGGTTCAAGTTTTCCCAAATGTCGTGCATTCTTTTTTGGCTTCATTAAAGATTTATTGTCTTCCGACATGAATTCTTAATTGGAAAATTATCTATGTGTGACATGTTTGATTATCAAATTGGGGGGGGGGGGGGGTTGTTAAAGATATTTATTCTTTCAACTAGCTTACACCCCGTATCTACACACGAGATGAAAATATCAATACATAAATTCTTAATTATATATATATATATATATATATATTTTACATGTGTACAAATGTATTACATACGAATTATTGACAACAAAATTCAAAATATATAAAAATTAATATATAATTAGGTTTTGAAAATACGTTAATTACTATTTCATGCAATTTGACTCTCATTACTGTTTGATTTAAAATAAAAGTTACATAATTATATTTAAGAGTTTTTATAATAATAATTTAAAATAAATGTGTTTTATTAGTATAATTAGTATTTTAGTTAAAGATATATTGTTATTAAAATATAAAGGTGTATTTAATAAGAGAGAGAAGCAGGAAAAAAATGATGAGAATGAATATGATGCCGACACGTGGCATCTAAAACCTTTATTTATTATATAGTATAGATATACATATAGATTTGATAATCATGTCCCTTTTATTTCTAATCCATTTTCCTTTTTTGTTTGAGTTGGGCTTCTCCCGGTCCAGATTTTCAAATCTTGCTTGGCCTCATGGGCTTCTAAAGCCCTGCCTCTTGTCTGCTCCTCAAGACCGTTAATATGTCTTCACTTGTAGAACCCTTTCTAGGGTAGTCTTTCTTGCAGCCTCCTTGCTAGGTTGTCACCACCAGAGATCACGGAGTTGATCCCTCTTTCCATGCCTGGCTTGTCCCCTTCCGCTATTAAAAGAGCCGCTCTCGATCCAAGGTTGCTACGAAGAACAATTCTGCATTTTATGCTTCTTGTTGATGTTGTCTTTTTAGGGTTTTAAAACCTTTTATCTTCGTCTTTATTTCTCTGTATTTTGTGTTGATTATCAGTAATAAAATCACTTGGTTATCAATTTTTGACAAGAACACATATCAGCTTCAAAATCAAGTAGCAAACTTGCTTGAAGATAATATCAATCATGTTAAAACCACTATAATAACATTAATTAAAAAATCATTACCAAAGATCAATAAATTTCAAGAGCTCTCAGATTCTGTCCAGACTCTTCCGGCCAAAAAATTAACATAAGAACAAACATTAGTTTCAAAATCAAGCATCAAAACTTGGAATAAAGATCATACCAATCATGTAACAGCCACAGTCATGATGTTAATTCAAAGGATAACCACCAAAATTAAATAAACTTTAAGAACCTTCCACGTTTTTTAAATACATCAGCCATAATCAAGCCACCGATCTTCTACAACATAAATTACAGTAAAGCAAATGATATACGTACCAGGTAAGAGCAGGACGAAAAATTAAGCACTGCCAATTTGACAAAGCCAATCTACACAAAACAAAAAGCAGAGGTATTACACTAAGTATTGATCTGCAGAATCTAATGGTTTAAGTCAAAATAATAGTTAAAAAACAGTTTTAAATTTAACAAAATCTGGAACACAATCAGCAAACATTCAGACGTGTAAAGCAAAATCTGTTCACTTGAAAGGGAAACCACATTTTAAACAAATCATGGTGTATGATTCACTGAACTCAATGAGATACAGTCACTTTAAACACAAAATTAAGCACACGGGAGATTGATTTCAAAACCCTAAAACATAGCAAGTGGATGTAACATCCCGAAAATCCGTAAACTAGGGACTCGGGTTAGTGGACGACCCAAACCTTTATTAATTGTAAGGCTTGTTATTTAAGGTGCGTTTTAACTGCGGGAAAGAGTCAGTTGGTCGTTTATAAATATAGTTCGGGATCGAAACGCGTAAAGGGGAAAAAGGAGGGACCCGAATGGAACATTGTGGGTTTAAGTACAAGTTATACCACAAACCCTAGGCCATTCGGCCTAGGTGTGTTCGATGGCAGAGAGAAAAGGAGACGCGAGAGAGGGGAGGTGGCCGGCAAGGTGGTGAGACGGCAGTGAGAGCCGGGAGGTAATCAGGTAACCTTCATTCTTATCCTTTTTTTTCCTTTCCGTTTTTACATGAAACCCGACTAGGGTTTGATCCTTGTGTATGGTGGTCGGGGATGGAGATGAGAACGGCGGTGGGGAACGGCCGGAGGTGGTTGTAGGAGTTGGCGGCAGTGGTTGCGGGCGGTAGCAGGTGGCTGAAGACCTCAAGGTGTTAGTTTGGAGACGATGTCGAGTGGCAGAGGAGGAGCCGACGTGGTGAGCGGCCGGAACATGCTATGGCGGAGAAAAGGAGGACGATGGAAACCAACAGAGGCGACGACGGTGGCGGCCTTGACGGCGTCAGTGGTGCTGCGCGGTTGCGATGGCGTGAGACGGATGGGATCAAGGTAAACCGAGTAAGGTGGCACGACGAGGAAGGATTCAGCTAGGTTTGCTAGGCATGGAATATGGTGGGGAGATGGTGGTGGTGCATGGTAGCGTCCGGATAGAGACCTGAGGTGCAAGGGGAACGAAACGAGGACGACGGTGGTGACAAGTGACGTGGTGGGAACAGGCGACGTGGAAACTGGAGTAACACCGGCTTGGGCTCCTTGTTGCATGGCCTGCATGCGAAGGGGGAAGCCAAATCGGGTACACGTATGCTCGAGGGATTAGGGTTGCATGGTCACAGACGAGCATGCATGAGACCCAGTTCGGGTATTCGGATTCTGAACGGGTCAAGGATGATCCGTCATGTGGGACTCTGGGTGACAAGGACGGAGAGACGAGCAGATAAGTCTGAGCTTCATAATTTATTTATTTATTTATACGTTACTCAACACATGTTCTAAACGTATTCTGATCATGTGTTCATGCGTTGGCAAGTTCGAGTTTGAGCGTGAACGAGCGGGTTGCATAGCAAGGATTTGGACTTGACATATCCGGTGAGTTTCTAACCCCCTACTCTTTAAATATTTTTACTAAAGAGGTGTTTACTGAACTAAACGAGACGAGAGTTTTGGGAATTAATCTGAGGGTTATGAACTATAATATTCATTAATGAGTCGGGGTCTATGGGGTGTCTAGGAGATTATGTGAGCTAGGGATAAAAAGGGTTAATGATGGGTGTCGTGTTAAGGGTTAGTCTGGGTGAGTCGGAATATAGGTTAAACACTTATGAATATGCATATGATACGTTATTCTAGAGTTATACGTAGGATGCAGGTGTTAATGAGTCATTTAAATGTGTAGGGTGATATTATGTGTTTATATTCGTGTTGTGTATTTGTGTCGTTGTGGCACGACGGGTATTGTGTTTGCATCGTTGTCTCTATGCCACGGTAAACAGGATTGTGAAGGACGAAGTCCTTCGGGAAGTCACCAACGGTGACATTATTTAACAGGTAAATGATGAGCTCGGGGTGTGTGGAATGCCCCGATGAGGGTGCAGTGATCAGGTATGTGTTTGTGTGCTTATACATATATATGTTAAATTTGCATGCAAGTGTTGAGTTATAGTTGTTGTGCACGTGATGATATTAATGTGATATATAGGTGATACTAATGTGATGAAATTAATGTGACGTGAAGATGATATTATTATGGTGTGTAGAGTTAGACCGACCGTTGTACTAGGATTGTGAGGTGGTGTTTACAACTGTTGTGCCAGTTAATTTGTGAAAGCCTTGGTCTAGGCTGAGTAAGCTGATGTTTAGGGATTTGTTGTGTTAACCAAATGTTGAGTTAATATGTGAGGTGAGTCATGAGTTAATAGCATAGTAAATTTGAGTCCATGCCGGTAGGACTATTGGGTTACAATACTACGGGATATACCATGGGATGAGATTGAGTGGAAATAAATATAAAATGTGATGAGACAGTTTTTGTTTAAATTAAACTATGAGAACTCACGCAGCGTAGCTGACTTTGTGTGTACGTTAGATTATATTGCAGCTGAGCTTTGTGGTTGACGTGTCTTGGCTTGGGAGCGGTGCTACTCGGATTGGTGTGCATGCATTCATGAGGTAAATTTAATGACGATAATAATTAATTCTTTTAGAAAGACTTTCGCTGTAAATTGATATATCTAAAATGAGTATTTTTAAAGGGAATAACGCGTTATGAGAACCAACTGTAGGATGCCCGGCTTCAGGAAGTCACCAACAGTGACATTATTTAACAGGTAAATGATGAGCTCGGGGTGTGTGGAACACCATGACAAGGGTAACCCTGATGAGGGTGTAGTGATCAGGTATGTGTTTGTGTGCTTATACATATATATGTTAAATTTGCATGCAAGTGTTGAGTTATAGTTGTTGTGCACGTGATGATATTAATGTGATATATAGGTGATACTAATGTGATGAAATTAATGTGACGTGTAGATGATATTATTGTGGTGTGTAGAGTTAGACCGACCGTTGTACTGGGATTGTGAGGTGGTGTTTACAACTGTCGTGTTAGTTAATTTGTGAAAGCCTTGGTTTAGGCTGAGTAAGTTGATGTTTAGGGATTTGTTGTGTTAACCAGGTGTCGAGTTAATATGTGAGGTGAGTCATGAGTTAATAGTATAGTAAATTTGAGTCCATGCCGGTAGGACTATTGGGTTACAATACTACGGGATATACCATGGGATGAGACTGAGTGGAAATAAATATAAAATATGACGAGACGGTTTTTGTTTAAATTAAACTATTAGAACTCACTTAGCGTAGCTGACTTTGTGCTTACATTAGATTGTTTTGCAGATGAGCTTTGTGGTTGACGTGTCTTGGCTTGGGAGTGGTGCTACTTGGATTGGTGTGCAGACATTCATGAGGTAAATTTAATGACAATAATAATTAATTCTTTTAAAAAGACATCCGCTGTAATTTGATATATCTAAAATGAGTATTTTTAAAGGGAATAACCTGTTATGAAAACCAACTATAAGATGCACGGGTCGGGGTCTTACAGTGAAGATTATATAAGTGAGTAGTAACGTCACATACAAAGAGCTAACCATCCATCCAAACAACACACAAATTTAAACATATACTCAGCCTATTTTAAAACTCTAAAAACATAAAATAGCATATTACAGGACCTAACCATCCATCAAAACAACAAATTAACAAATAGAGAAAAAACAATAAAGAATGAAGAAGGATCTTACGAAAGAAGAAGAGAAGGTAAATGAAAGGAATGACTGAGTAATAAGAAAATTGGGGTAAAAAGGGGGAGGTAAGGCTAGACATAAACTATTCCACTAAAACCACACCCTACCAGCAAGTAAATTAAAATAAAAACCTGACCAACCACGTGGAGACTACCCATCCACAATTGTCACTTGCCTGCCAGTTATCGATGAAGATGAACCACACCTGTCCGACCAAGTTTAGCCACACATGCGCCAAATTGAAAGCATAAACGTAAACAGGAAGAGAAGGACAACAAAGGTGCATGCTGACAACAATAGATGTGAAAATCCAGAGGCAGCAGAAGAATCGTCGACACATCATAGAAGAGGTAGGGTAAAAAGGAGACATGTAACAAACTCGCGTTCAAATAAAAGGAGGAGAACTGGGAAAAAATAAAAAGAAAACCCAAAAAAAGCTAACAACAGGGTTCGGAGAAGAACATGGAAAAAACAACAAGGAGAATCTTTCACATTACAAAAATTTCTTTATTTAATATAACAGAGACGCGCAAGCTCTTTAAATAGAGTTAATAATAACCACAAATACTACTCATGTAACCAACATCAATCCTTTTATTCGTCCTTCTATTGTGTAGTGGACCTTTATCCGATGGGCTTCTTCCCGTACTCCATGTGTTCCAGGTAGAGGTGCACAAAAAACTGGGTTCAAACCCAATCGGGTGTCCAATCAGGCAAACCGGTTTGGAACCCGACCCAACCCAACCCAACCCGTAGGTTTAGGATATGTTTCTTATTTTTTTTAAACCATCGACTTCAAACCCGACCCGGTGTGGTTTGGAAGGTGAGACCAGTTTGGAACCTGACCTAGTGCGTTTTGGCGATGAAACCCGTTTCAAACCGGTTTATAACGTTTATAAATAAAAAAAATCGTTAATATAGCCCCTTTTTTAAAATTTTTTTAATCATTTTGTCTCCCTACATTGGTATAAATAAGTGTTTGGCTATATTTTGACGATTCTAACAGCATCAAATTTATTAGTTTTTTATTACAAGTGTCGATGACTATGCATTTTTTTATTGTATCATATTACAATTTGTGTTTTTTATAAATTTTAAAATATTTAATAAAAACTTGAAGTTTATTTTGTTAAATTTGTATTTTGTTAAAAAAATAAAAAAATAAACTTGAAACCGGTTCAACCCGACCGAGTCTGTCCAAGCCCGACCCACCCCGCATCGGATATGTTCGGCTTCACCCTACCTTCAAACCGACCCCGACTTGAACCGGTTTGAGGTTCAACCCAGTTTTGATCAAGTATGACCAAACCGACTCGGGTTACAACCCGGTGCGGATTGAAAAAAAAACCCGGTTTGTACTGGTTGTGGGCTACCATTCCAAATTCCCCAACTCTTTCGCGCCATCTTGTTTCCGGGATGGGCCTTCTCTTGTTTGGGCTTTTTCCTACTCCTCCAAATTCTTTTACCACTCATCATGTTTCTGTTAGGCCTTTGATCCATTTGCTATTTAGCCGCCCCTTTCCAACTCATGTTTCAAGCGGTTTTGGTTTCATGCTATTGACTTAGTCTTGTCATTCAACACCTGCTTATTGCTCCGTATAACCTGTTATAACGTAAGAAACAAAAAGACCAAATCCCCCAGCCCCAACAAAAAAACCAAGTAATAATCCAAACTTTCATTGGCTCGGCCAGAAAATTCCAAAACCTATTTCCAACACCTCTCTTAGAATTTGTGAAAAGTGTACCGATTGGTGGATCTAGAAAAAAAATTCAGGGGTATCGGTCCAAATTTTTTTTCCCGTACATTCAAGTAAATGAAAAAGAAAAAAAATTTGGTATTGAAGTAAATGAAAGAATTTTTTTTTCGTACATTCAAATAAATGAAACAATTTTTTCTTTCCGTAAATTCAAGTAAATGAATTTTTTTTCCGTACTTCATCTACTTAATTAGGGTGATAAATAGCAATAGGTGGCTTCATCTTCCCTATAATCAAAATATCAAATACACAATAACAAGTTGTTATAACAACTAAAAAAACAACTAAACTTTATTCTAAAGTCCACACCCAATTGCACATATAAACCTAAATAAAAAATTGCAAATAAACCCTAAATCAAAATTAGTAGAATACCTTAATGAGGATTGATGAATTATGGGAATAGCGGTGTGCGACGGATGGCGATGGTGTGCGACCCTGCAGATGGCCCCTGTGGTGCGTCTCTCAGCGTCTGCTTCTGGCCTTCATCGTTCAGCGACTCAAAAATTAGGCCGATGGAAGGTATAAATGGATATGGATTGAGTATTTGGATCAAGAATTTGAGTATTAGGCTTTTGGGCTATAATTAAAATATTTCATTTAAACATTTGGGCATTAGATTAAAGCCCAAATGTTTAATTAAAGCTCAAATGTCAAGTTTAATTAGTTAAGTACTGCTTTTATTAAAATTTCTTGGGTTTTTATAAAGTTTTATGACTTAATAAAATTTTAAGTTTGTGTTGAGATTTGTAAGAAAATTTTAGGGGTATCTAAAATTTCGTTTAGGGGTATCGGGAAACATAAAACGGTAAAAAAAATAAAAAATTCTCACTGCGCGCCGAAAATTGAGGGCATAGATCCGCCCCTGACCAATGCCATTCCCACCCAACCGAATGCAGCTAAGCAGGTCCATCCCACCCCACATAAACCCCACACTAACATGATCAGCAAGCATGCAAAGGTGATGGACAAAGGAAAGGATTCTCATTCTATGGAGGCCGTCATGGTGTTTATCGTCTCGATGCCATCCCCATTGCAACGACTGCTAAATGTGTTAGGATAATGTGTGATGTTCTTGATCATCGTCATCTTTTTGTTTGCTGACTCCTTCATACGTTTGATACGTTTGGAAACCCCATGTCTGGCTCAATTCCAACGTTCTTACCACTACAAGATCTTTTATCTGTTACGACGCCTGTTACAACGACATGTCGTCGTAATAGGTCTCGTCGGTGTAGATCCGACGCTAAAGCCCAAAAAGTCGTCGGCGTAGGTTGATCTGTTGCGACGACATGTCGTCGTAAAAGGAGTAACCCTAATTCTTTTTCTTAATTAAAATAAATGGAAATTAAAAAAATTTATTGCGGCGAACATGTCGTCGTAAAATGTGTAATTATATATTTTTTCAATATTATTAAATTTTCCAGAAAAATAAAAGTGAAATTTGAAACTAAATAAACTGAAAATTTGATACCGAATAATAAAAACCATTCAATCATCTTCATTCTCGTTATCACTATAACCTCTTGCTCATCAAACTCTTGCCCTTCACCCACTTTCTCTTGTATCCGGGTCAGCTCATATTGAAATTTAATTTGTAATAAACAATACAATAAGCATATATTAATTTTTTTTAAACAATCCAGTAGCATATTTGCTATAAAATGGATAACCAACATGTTCAATAATACCCAATAAACAAAATAATTTCGCATATTATAATACACCAACAATAATATCAACAAAAAATAATGTTCGTGTTCAAATTACTAACATATGCAAACAGGTCAAAAGGTTCGTGTTCTTATTATTAACACATATACATACTTACATGTATACAAATGCATACATAATGTCAACATATAATTAAAATACAAACCTATATATGCATATTCCTTCACACAAACCTATACATACATATACATATATATTTTTGCAAACCTATAAATAATATCCATCTTTTAGCGGATTTGACTCAAACGGGTCAAAATGTTTGTGTTCAAATTACTAACATTAGCAAACGGGTCACAAGGTTTTGTTCGTATTGCTAACATATATACATACATACACATATACAAATGCATAGATATTCCTGCAAACCTCTAAATAATATTCATCTTTTAGCAAATTTGAGTCAAACGGGTCAAATTGTTCTTGTTCGAATTACTAACATATGCAAACAGGTCAAAAAGTTCGTGTTCGTATTACTAACATATATACATACATACACACACACATACAAATGCATATATGATGTCAACATATAATAAAAATACAAACCTACATATATGAATATACCTTTACACAAACGGATAATAGTATTGCTAACATATGTAAACAGTTCAAAACAGATAATAGTAAAACTTTCTCAATCTTGTTGCGCCCTATCTTTGACCCATGTTCCCCTAGAAGTGTGCATATCTCTCCAACCTGCAATAGGATTCATGCTTCCTTTTTCTTGCACCTATAAACAACAAAAATACAATTACTAATATTTGAATGAATTGTGAATAAAATTTGGCTAATAGTAATGCTTTTTATTACTTGCTCGTATCGCCTTTGATTATATGACTTGCTCCCACTAGAATTTGAATAAGGAATTTTTGCTATATTTTTTGAACTTTGGAGGGACTGGGCCTTATATTCGGGATTTTCGAACAACCGATCAATAAGTGTGTCCCAATCATTTGAAACGACCGTCGGATGTTTTTTAGCTTCTTCAACAACATCATAACCACCAATTCTTTCAAAAAAAATTTAGATTGTTTTTCGTGTCACGGTATCTTCGGCCACCATCCTCACTGATGCCCATTCTTATTCCATTCAATTGCTGACTCTTTTTCTAGCTTTCAAGATCAAAGTAACTCTACAAAAAGAGTAATTATAAAACATCTAGTAGTTATGAAATTAAATTACAAATAAAATATTACATTTTATACTTACATGAAGTGTGAGAAGTATAGTAAGTTTATCGTTCTCGGGAACACCATCCCAATTTGGATAGTATGAAGGAACCCTCTTAACAACAGTTTTGATTTGTCTTATAAAGTAACTTGCATTCTCTCCAACATACTTGTAAGTTTCCCCCGAGGGATCAAGTTCAAGGACTAGTGGCTTGCCGCCATTCCTAGGAAATTTCTCTAACAAGTTTAAATTTCTCCCACACCCCGCACTCTCTTTGGTTGTGCTACATTGATAGATTAAATTGAAAAATTAGTAAAGTAAACATATATCAAATATAAAGACAAGTATTTAACCAAAACAAGTAACTTGAAAAATTGAAAAATTAGTAAAGTAAAAATGTATCTGATATAAATTAGTAAATTTCTAATAGTTAGAAAACATCTAATAGTTATGACATTAAAATACAAATAAAATATTACATTTTATACTTACATGTAAGTCCCAAAACCTCTTGGATCTTCGATTAACACACAATAACTACTATAATATCAAGTCTCACAACCAATAGGCGAAAACTATTGAATGTGGTGATTCAAGAACTAAAACTCAATGTAAAACCACTTTATTAATCAAGAGAATTACAGAGAAACAAAACCGCTAACCTTACTCGGTTAGGGTAAACGAGAATATATACTAAGCTATCATAACTAAGGCCGTATACAACATGTTCTCGGCCCCATTGGCCGACCTAAAACACCCAACCAGTGAACTAATAGTTCACGGTTGCACCCAAAAGTGAATGATAAGCTTAATCATAATCTAGGTCCTACAATCTCCCCCTAGGATTAAGCTTTCCCTTCTTCAAAAATTGATGTCTTCACCATGATCTCCACCGTAGCCACCATGTGATGAAGTGTAGGTCACCATACCTTCAAGAAACATTAAATTCAATCAGAATCATCTTCAATATACATTAAAAGTCAATCATAATTATCACTAATAAGTGTATCCATACATGAAAAGTCATTCAGAATCATCACTAATATAATGTGTGTCTTCAAGATCATCGTTGTGGTCCTTGTCTGAAGTGTATGCACCTTCATCATCATCATCATCATCATCATCATCATCATCTTTAATGAAGCCTTCATCATCCACAATTGGGGGGTTAAGACTTGAGTTACCACCTTCACCTAAAGCCGACACCATAGGAAAGTAGCCTAGGCCACTAAACAAGCTACTACTAAATGATTGAGTGTCATGTACGACTGGTACTTCGACGATTAGGGGGTCAAGACTTGAGTCATCACCTTCAACACTCGAGTTGACAACCAAGTTATAATAATGATCGAGTGTCATGCAATACATTTATCTCGTTAACAACACTTGTACTTAGATCTTCCTAAAGGTGTCGATGGTGAATGTCTTCCACAACCTGTTGATCAGTTCTTGTGACATAATAAGAATTAGTGTGCTAGCATGCACCTTAGAAGTCCCCTTGAATTGATCCTACACAAAATCCAGATAAGTCTTAACATATTTAGAATCTGGTATAGCTCCTCTGATGATCGGACTAATAGGGTTCTTCATCAGGACAAGAGCCATGTGGTTACACCTCGTTCATTTCTCATATAGTGGTAGTTGGAGAAAGTATATCATCTTGACTAGGTGCCTCTGCACTTAAGTTCAAATAAGAAAAATAATGACAGGGCTCAACAGGTTGTTCTATGGATCCGGGATGTGACCCTGATCCTAATAGAGAAACTTCCAAGGAAGTCTCTCTAATGGTTTGGCTATCCCTTTTATATTCTCATCAGAATGTTGAGATTCTGAATGAGGGCTTTTAGGTTGGGATTGGGCCTGTGAGACAAGAATAGAAGGAGTCTTCTTGCTCCTTTTTCTAGTATATTTTACCGCAACTGGGGCCCTGAGTTCCAGTTGGGAGGTGATAACATCCAAAACAGGTGTAAGTAGTTTTTGTGCCTGTGCATCCTTAGTAGTATGCGCAGGGGTTCGAACAGTGGAAGCAGTTTGTTGTTCAGGTTTTGAAGTGGAGGGTGTGGGATCAGTATCAGCTGGGATTGCTGAACTGTCACCCTGGGTACTTTGTATGTTCATCATTGTAGATAACAATGGAACATTGACCCCTGAGAACTTTTTGGAAACAATTCTAATGCTTTGAAAAATGTTATTTTTATGTCCCAGCATAAGATAGATTCTTGCAGATTTTGAAATATCTTTTAGTTCATTGTTGAAAACTTCCTGCAAGAATCTTGGGTACATATAAAATGCTTGCTTTGCACCTTCTTGAAGGTTATATCTCAAACCTTCAAAGATGAGATGTGCAAAGTTGAAACCTTGGCCAGTGACCATACCATGAATAGCAGAGGCAAGTACAGAGCTCACTTGGTGCCATCCACTTCTCTTCTGGGATTACATTGTAGAAGAGTAATGAAACTTCCATGGAGGGCCCATCAGCGCCTTTTCAATGGTATATTCATTCTGATTTCCAGTGTACCCTATGGATACAAAGGTACTCATATACTCTTCCCTGGAGTATGAAACGACGGCCCCCTCGTCCTGAAGCTTGAGATGTTTTCTGAGGGTAGCTTCAGTGATGATGATGTCTTTGCCGTCTACCTTAGCTTGGATTTGGGGAGTCCTCTGTTCAGTAGAGTAGACAGCGGTGCTCCAAAAGTCCTCCATATGAGGGATGTATATGGTAGGGTTGACGGTTAGTGCATAGTATATCTTTGATCGATAGAGAAAATCGATCATGTCATTGAACCCTTTGGACTTCTTGCCTTTTATTAGGTATGCAGTGAGATTGTGGTAGGGTGAGAACTTGTCATCGGGCTAGTTTATATCGACCTCTGCCATTGTCGTTGGGTTTGGAGGGAAGGAGGAAGTTTTTTTGAAAGGTGGTTAAGTATGGAAGGCTTTGAATGCTATGAATGCTTGGGAGAAAATGGTGAGAGTTAGGTTGGAATTGAATGTGAAGAGGTTACGGAAAAAAATGATTTGTGTTATAACGGCAAAGGAGGGAAAAAGCAAAGTTACTTGTACAGTACAACCTTATTCACTTTTCACTGTTACAGCTGTAATACACTATAGCAGCCATGGTAAAGACTGAAAGGACTTTTTACAGTGGGTAAAAGTTAATTTGGACTTATATTTACCCATCAGCAGCAAACTTGGTTGTTGCGGATGGTTAAGCCTATCCGCTGCAAACTTGGTTACTGCGGATGGTTAAGTCAGTCAGCAACAAACTCAATTGCTGCTGATGGATACAATGGTCCGCAGCAAAGATGTTGCTGCTGACTGCCTTAAAGCTATACGCAGGAAACTTGTTCCTGCTGATAACTTAAGGCAGTCAGTGGCAAATTCTTTGCTGCTGATGATTAAACCTGTCAGCAGCAAAAATGGTTGCTGCTGACTTATAACTTTTATTTACAACAAAAGACAAATACATTTATAAAACAATTTTTAGAGACAAATTTTAGTCGAAGTACATCATACCAATGGATTCAACTAAACATCTAAATCTAGCTTCATCAAAAGGTTTTGTAAACAAATCAACATATTGCTCATTGGTATGAACTTTGGTTAAAATAATTCTCTTTTTCTCAGCTTGATCTCTTATGAAGTGATACCTGATGTCAATGTGCCTTGTCTTAGAGAGCTGCACCAGATTGTTTGTGATTGATATAGTACTCATGTTGTCAATGTGAATAGGAGTGGCCATGAAAGTCATCCCATAATCCATCATTTGGTTTTGTATCCAGATGACTTGTGCACATCAACTTGAAGCTGCAATGTATTCTGCTTCTGCTGTAGAAGTTGATACATAGGTTTGCTTCTTGCACTGCCATGAAATTAGTCTTCCGCCCAGAAACTGACAACCCCGTGATGTGGACTTTTTATCCAAGTTGCATCCCCCATAGTCACTGTCAGTGTATGCGTACATGTTGAACTTGTCATTTTTAGAATACCATAGCTCAAGTCTTGGGGCTCCTTTTAGATATCTAAAAATTCTCTTGACAACATGAAGATGTGTATTCTTTGGAGCTGCTAGGAATCTTGCACAGAGGCATACTACAAACATGATATCTGGCCTTGAGGCTGTGAGATACATGAGTGACCTTATCATTGCACGGTATTGACGTTGATCAGTGTCCTGACAATCTTTGTCTGGAGTCAGTTGATGGTGCACTTGCATAGGGATGTTCCTTGTTGATTCTCTGTGCTGGTCTACATCCAATCGTATCCCTTGCTCAAGACTGCTCTGATTCTGATAAGGAAACTCTTCATTCATGATGGAAGAGTCTTCAATATTAACAACAGCATCAATGTTATCAGGAGCAACATCAGCAACATCTACAGCAGAGGCCTCTACAGCATTCACAGATGTGTCTTCATTCGGATTTTCATTTTCAGAGAGGCTGCTGCCGGTGACATTTGAGAGTCTGGTTCTGGCTTCACTGGCTTCCATAACAGATGGAGGATCAATAGATGTCCTTTTCAGTATGATAGAGGGACTAGGGAACTCCAATCTGTAGTCAGAGGAAGATGAGGAAGCTGGTGCTTTGGAAGAGGTAGACTCCATATTTGAGAAGATGAGAGGCTCAAATATTTGTGTGAAGGAGTCTATATCAAAGAGCCATTCTGTGCCTTTTCCATGTTCACATGCGATGTGTTCCCTACATTCCACATTGGCTGATTCTTCCGTGATTCTTGTTCTGGAGTTGAAAACTACGTAGGCCTAGGAATAACCCATAAAATATCCTTCATCAGATTTGGCACCAAACTTAGGAAGAACCCCATGTGTGATTAGAATGGTGCATGGACATCCAAAAAGTTTTAGAAATCCAATGTAGGGAACTCTTTTGAACCAGAGTTCATAAGGTGTCTTGTTGAGAGGCTTGACAATGGGAACTCTATTCTGCACATAGCAAGCTGTACTGACTGCTTCTGCCCAGAATGTGAGAGGCAATTTTGAATCAGCCAACATTGATCTTGCTGATTCAATTAGAGTTCTGTTTATTCTTTCAGCAACCCCATTTTGTTGAGGAGTTCTTGGAGCACTGTATTGTCTTTCTATTCCCTTGCTCTCACAGAAACAGTTCAGAGTGTGGTTCTTGAACTCTGTACCTTTATCACACCTTATGATTTTCACCTTTTGATTGCTTTGATTCTCAACTCGTAGAATGTAAGATTTAAGAATCTCAGCAGTTTCATCTTTTGTTCTCAAGAAGTATACCCATGAAAATCTGGTATAGTCATCAGTAATCACCAGACAATATGATTTCTTGCCCATTGACATAACATTTGTTGGACCAAAGAG
The DNA here is from genome assembly GCA_023525975.1 of Smallanthus sonchifolius. Lineage (NCBI taxonomy): Eukaryota > Viridiplantae > Streptophyta > Magnoliopsida > Asterales > Asteraceae > Smallanthus > Smallanthus sonchifolius. Next base: position 55,478,985 of record CM042038.1, read on the forward strand.
ATCCATATGCAACAGTTGTAGTGGAGTGTCATTTGAATTCAATGTCTTGGGCTTGTGAGAAATTTTATGTTGCTTCCCCTTCAAGCATGCAATGCAGTGATCCTCAAGTTGGAATTATTTGTTAGGAAGCCCTCTGACAAGATTTTCCTTCACCAACTTGTTAATGGTTTTTATGTTGACTTGACTTATTCTCCCGTGCAAGAGAGCTGATTCATCAACTGATGCCTTTGATAAAAAACAAGATACACTACCAGATGGAGTGACCTCATTCATGTCAAGCACATATAGGTTATCTTTTCTCTGAGAAGTCAATAGTATCTTCTCTGGAGGAGGTTTGCTTAAGCCAGGGGATAGTACAAAACATTCTTTATCTGTGAAAAGCATCCAATACTTTTGATCACAGACCTGGACACACTCATGAGATTGAAGTCTAATTCTTTGACATAGTTTACTCTTTCAATACTCATCCTTTAATTGGACACAGTTCCTTGTCCAGTGATTGATCCTCCTTTTGAATCACTCCCAAAGGCAACATATCCTCTATTGAAATATCTGAAGTTGGAGAGGAAGGATCTGTTGCTGGTCATGTGCCTGGAACAACCACTGTCTATAACCCAAGTGTTATTTCTTGTGACCTGGCTGTCCCAATACATGAGAGAGACTTGTTAGAGGGAGGAACCTATGAACTTGCAAACTTGGGTAAGTGTGTTGTTGGATCATCAACATTAGCATCAGCATGCTTGCATTCAATGGAACCAATGATGATGCTTGGAGGGATAGGAGCTAGGATCTTGGCTTTCCATTATTGAGAAGGTGGTTTTCCGGACTTTTTTGGTCTATCAGCAGCTGATGTTGCTTTGGCTGCTGACAGATTTGCTTGATCAGCAGCAGATTTTGCTACTGAGGACTTTGGCTTATCAGCAACAAATTTTGTTGCTGCTGATGGTTTTACTTGAGCAGCAACAGACTTGGTTGCTGCTGAAGGCTTAGCCTTTGGTTTCTTGGGCTTTACTTGAACAACAACATTTTTGCTGGCTGCTGATGGTTTAACAACATATGTATGCATGTCATTCTTTACCTTGTTACCAGATGGTTTCTCTGTAGAAGTTCTTTTGTTGATAGGCTTTTGGTTAGGAGGAACTTGATGAAGAATCTGGTTGAAGGGATTAAACTTATAATTTGCAGCAAAGTGGTCTGATTCACCACAGATGATGCAAGATTGTTGAGGTTTTGACAGCTGCTTCCTTGGTGGGGATAGAGAGTTTCTGAAATGAGTTGCCTTGGCTTCAAAGCTTCTTACCTTTTTGTTCTTGTTTGTCTTCTCAAAAGCATGTTGCTTGAGGTTTCTTTGTTTCTGAAGGTAGTAGAAGCAGGTGTTGGCAGTATGGTTGTATTTGCCACATGAAGGTAGTAGAAGCAGGTGTTGGCAGTATGGTTGTATTTGCCACAGACAAAGCATGATTTAGCCAATTTGTCCCTTTGAAAGTACACGTAATCCCTTTTCTTGAATAAGCCTTTGAAATTCCAGGGATGGGCATTGTTGTGCTCAAATGTGGCTTCCTCCAATATCTCTTGAACATATGGAGCTTTCTCTCTAGGTAGAATGGTTTTGGGTTGAGGATTTGGATTGGTAGAGATTGAAGACTGTCCCTTTTCAACAGTTAGCTTTCTTCCTTATGGAGGATAGCTGATTTTGATTTGTTTGGTGAGTTGAGACACTGGTACTGTTTTTGAAGGGATGAAAGGGCTTGGATTGTTGGCTTTAATAACTTCACAGGTAGGTGGTGATGGAGCTTTATTGGTTTCAGTGGAGTCTGAGCATGTTGACTAAGATTCGGATGAAGTAGTGCATTCTTGCACAGGGGTTTCTTGGACAACATGGTCAAGATTTCGGTTGGCCAGATCAAAAGGTTGAAACTTGGTTCATGAATGGCTACATAGTCAGCAGGTGGAGGAACGTCATTGTAGAGTTGTTCAGCTTGAAATCCAAGGCCAGCAGTTACATTTTCATGAATTTGAGCATCCAAAAGTCTTTGCAGCGTTTTGGATGCAAACTCATATTTTTCCACATGGACCTCTTGGTCTTCTAATTCGGCCCTTGTAGCTTTTAACTTAACCAGAAGATCATCAATTTGAGTTTCAAGGTTTGTTTGTTCATGTTTTAATGATGAAATTTATTTCTTTAAACAATCAATCTTTTCCTTGTAACTGTTTTCAACCTTTTTAAATTCAGATTTCATTTGGTGAAATTCTTCATTTTGATCTATGAGATTCTGGTTATGTTTCCTGTATCCAAGGACCTTATCAATACAAACTTGAGTACAAAGATTTTCATATACCTAAGGTGGTATCTCTGATGCTTAGTTGTGATTGTTTCCGCCAATCTCAACTATAAGCCTATCAGTAGCAACTCTGGTCTTCAGCAGATAAGGCTGTCCGCAGTAGAGTTGTCCATCAGCAGGAGAACAACTATCAGCAGCAAACAAGCTTATCCGCAGCAGCTTGTTGGTCAGCAGCAAAACTGTGGAGTCCGCAGTAGTTATACTTAGATAATTTTGTAGCCATCAGTCTTTATATCTACAAACTCCCCCTAGACTGATGCTACCAAAACTCTCTTACTGCTTTTGTTGCTGAAGCTTTGCGTGTTGGTAACTATCCTTGCAACCTCATAGCCTCTAGGGTACTTGCTGGGATTGTCAAGAGGAGGCTCAGACAGAGTCTTGATGTCTTTGCTTGGCATATTGAAGATGACCTTGCTTGAACATCTCATCTTCTATCCTCTGACATCTATCAAAGTGTACTCATCCTGAGCAGCATTGTAGGACCAACTGATGAATGGAGAGTGGGATTGGAGAGGTTTATCATCAAAGATTACATCTTTGCTAGGATTGAAGTGATGTTTGATCACTAGCAACATATGCCTTCAACCTTCATTCTCAGGCTCATGAGCTTCACCCAGCTCCATCATTATTCTAAGATCAGAATCTGGGAGCTGCATTACCTCATCAACAGATTTGTAGATTGATCTTTTTACCTCTGTCCTTCCCTTGAAAACCTCAAACCATTGATCTTGATTGCTGTAGAACCAGATAACAACTTCTCTTGAATCTTCTGGTGTGGTGGTAGGTTTGGTTTTCTTCTTGGGAGGTTGTTGATGAGAAGGAGCTGGGTGTGAGGATTTGGACTCTTTGGGCGGAGAGGAGGGAGGTCTAGGAGGGAAAGTGGAGTGTTGTTGGATAGAGGAAGGAGTGGATGAGGGAGTAGGCTTGGGTTTCTTTTGTTTTCTTTCATCTGTTTGAGTGTTTACCCTTTTCTTTGAGCTTGTCTTCCCCAATCTTTCTTCCTCTTCCTTCTTGACTTTGACATATAAGGCTTGCAGGTTCATATAACTCATGGGACCTAGCCTCTTTCCACTTTCTCCTCTAGCCTTTAGGAAGTCCATCATGACCTTCCTTTCTTCATGGGTCCTAATGTTAAAAGCAATGGTATTCTTGGTTTTCTGTTTGGCTTTTTCTTCTTCTTCAGCCCTTTTCTTATTTGCCAGTTGACCTTGCTGACACATGAAAGCTCTGTAGATTTCTTTATTTGATAATTTCTCAAGGTAGTCTGCATCCTCACCTTGAGAAATCAGAGCTTCTATCCACTCCTCTCTCATTTCTTTGGCTAGTTCAGAGTCAGTTATCCTGAACTTAGCCTCTTCTTTTCTTTTCTTTTCTCTTTCTTCCTCTTCTTTATTAAGTTGTTCCTGCAGCTAAAGAGCTAGAGCTTCATCTTCTTGTAATTATGTAGCTGCATGAACTTTGACTTTCAGAGCATCCAGTTGCCTAGCATGCAACTGGATCTGTTGTTCCCTGAGGAGAATGACAGCTTTTCTTTCTTGAATCTTTCTAAACTCTGCCATCCCCTCTTCTTCTCTTTCCCTTCTTCTCTTCTCTTTTTCTCTTTTCTATTTCTTTAATCTTTCTTCTTCTTCTTCTTCTGTCATGATGCCCTTCCCCTTGTCTTTGTTGGATGCCTCTGCTTCAGCTTCATGGATCACAACAGCAGATGTAAGAGATGCTGTTGGGATCTCAGCTTCAGCTTCATTGGTAAGTTGAGGAATAGACACATAGGAAGGGACTACTTCACTCTCTTCCTTTTCCCATTCACTCCCATGTATAGCTTTGAAGGCTTCTTTGACATTCTGAGCAACCACTTTTCTTGAGTCTACTGCTACACTCAGTCTGACCGTTGGTGAGGAGGGAAGGGATAGATCGGAGTCAGAGTCATCCATTGCAAGCCATCCCTCCTTTTCAAGATAAGCTTTGATAATTTTGATCATTGCTTGACTTTCTAAGGAGTTGATATTGTAGATGTGTGTTCTGAGCTCATAGACCTTATGTAGGAAGTCATGATTGAGGAGCAGGATCTTTTGAATGTTGTTGATTTTGAAAGATGATCCATCACATAAGAAGAACTGAAAGCCAGAGGACCCAGGCCCCTGACCATCCTTGCACTTCCAGGCCCCTGACCATTCATTGTAGAAAAATCTCCTCCAACATAGAACTTCTTCTTCTGTTAAAGCACTGCTCCTTATCAAGTCAAATCTTGGAGCCAGTCTTTGTTCTGATGTTGTTGAAGATTCTGCATGGTGTTTAGGATAGGCCACCCTGTTTGCTTCTTCTAGAAACCTTTCAAACCAGGGCAGATTATCCTCCATCAAGACATAGAACCTGTTGATTGCAAGTTCTGTTGAGAGATCTGTGAAGTGTTGATGCAGCTTGATAGGTACAGTTCAAGAACTTGAAGTGGATTCAGTGTATTCCAATTAAGCTCTTCTATTCCATCAAACTCCCGTCCAATCCAGAATCTCCCAGATAGTCCATCATACCCCAAAGCTAGAATGGAGTCAAATTCTAGCTTATTTGCAGTCGGTGTGAATTGAGGGGCAATGGTCTGTCTTGATAGGTTTGCAGCAGCAGGAAGTATACTGAATGACAAAGGTGCGTCTTCATTTTGACTTTCATTCTTCAACACCTCATCCACAGCTCGGACAACTAACTTCCAATCCTTAGTGATATCTTCCTCTTCATCTATTGAGTCTGGCAAGTCATGAATTTGAACAAAAGCAGGTTTGAAGAGAGAACTTTGAAAAGCAGCCTGCTCTTGTATCCATTCATCGAGGCTATCAACATCATCTTCCATAGTAACTATCTCCCCCTTTTTGGTTGCATTAGTGCATAGAGTTTCATTTGTTTGAGTGCCCACTGATACAAGGGAGTGAGTAGTCACTGGAGGGCATTGATGGGCTTCATGCATAGAGACTTGGTGCCGTAGTTTGGACACTTCAGCCTCTAGCATTGCCACCCTGGCCGTCAATTCCAAATTTTGAAGTTTCAGTCTGTCCTCATCCACAGTTGTGGAATACCTGGAACTAGATTGGGCCTTAGGACTAGCCTCTGCATCCCCATCACCCTGGTTTTCTTGTCACCTGGGATTCCTCTCAGTGAAGAGTGTTTCAAGAGAAACATCCTCACTGTGAGTTGCCGTGGTTAGGGTCTTAGTGATGTTATCAATGTCCTCCTGGTAAAATGATGTAACAGGAGAAGTGATATCCCTTTCCACATTCACTCTATCATCACTCCCAGAGTGAACCTTCTTAGGTGATGAACTTGGGTTGGGTACATTAGTAGCCAAGTCAATTAATACCTCTGAAATAGTGGTAGTTGGAGAAGGTATATCATCTTGACTAGGTGCCTCTGCACTTAAGTTCAAAGAATAAAAATAATGACAGGGCTCAACAGGTTGTTCTATGGATCCGAGATGTGATCCTGATCCTAATAGACAAACTTCCAAGGAAATCTCTCTAATGGTTTGGCTATCCCTTTTGATATTCTCATCAGAATGTTGAGATTCTGAATGAGGGCTTTTAGGTTGGGATTGGGCCTGTGAGACAAGAATAGAAGGAGTCTTCTTGCTCCTTTTTCTAGTATATTTTGCCGCAATTGGGGCCCTGTGTTCCAGTTGGGAGGTGATAACATCCAAAACAGGTGTAAGTAGTTTTTGTGCCTGTGCATCCTTAGTAGTATGCGCAGGGGTTCGAACAGTGGAAGCAGTTTGTTGTTCAGGTTTTGAAGTGGAGGGTGTGGGATCAGTATCAGCTGGGATTGCTGAACTGTCACCCTGGGTACTTTGTATGTTCATCATTGTAGATAACAATGGAACATTGACCCCTGAGAAATTTTTGGAAACAATTCTAATGCTTTGAAAAATGTTATTTTTATGTCCCAGCATAAGATAGATTCTTGCAGATTTTGAAATATCTTTTAGTTCATTGTTAAAAACTTCCTGCAAGAATCTTGGGTACATATAAAATACCTGCTTTGCACCTTCTTGAAGGTTATATCTCAAACCTTCAAATATGAGATGTGCAAAGTTGAAACCTTGGCCAATGACCACACCGTGAATAGCAGAGGCAAGTACAATGTTCACTTGGTGCCATCCACTTCTCTTCTGGGATATGCACTGTAGAAGACTGTGGCATAGAAACTTCCATGGAGGGCCCATCAACGCCTTTTCAATGGTATATTCATTCTGATTTCTAGTGTACCCTATGGATACAAAGGTCCTCATATACTCTTCCCTGGAGTTTGAAACGACGGCCCCCTCGTCCTGAAGCTTGAGATGTTTTCTGAGGGTAGCTTCAGTGACGTTGATGTCTTTGCCGTCTACCTTAGCTTGGATTTGGGGAGTCCCCTGTTCAGTAGAGTAGACAGCGGTGCTCCAAAAGTCCTCCATATGAGGGATGTATATGGTAGGGTTGACGATTAGTGCATAGTATATCTTTGATCGACAGAGAAAATCGATCATGTCATTGAACCCTTCGGAGTTCTTGCCTTTTATTAGGTATGCAATGAGATTATGGTAGGGTGAGAACTTGTCATCGGGCTGGTTTATATCGACCTCTGCCATTGTCGTTGGGTTTGGAGGGAAGGAGGATGTTTTTTTGAAAGGTGGTTAAGTATGGAAGGATTTGAATGCTATGAATGCTTGAGAGAAAATAGTGAGAGTTAGGTTGGAATTGAATGTGAATAAGTTAAGGAAAAAATTGATTTGTGTTATAACGGCAGAGGAGGGAAAAAGCAAAGTTACTTGTACAGTACAACCTTATTCACTTTTCACTGTTACAGCTGTAATACACTATAACAGCCATGGTAAAGACTGAAAGGACTTTTTACAGCGGGTAAAAGTTATCTTGGTCTTATCTTTACCCATCAACAGCAAACTTGGTTGCTGCGGATGGTTAAGCCTATCCGCTGCAAACTTGGTTACTGCGGATGGTTAAGTCAGTCAGCAACAAACTCAATTGCTGCTGATGGATACAATGGTCCGCAGCAAAGATGTTGCTGCTGACTGCCTTAAAGCTATACGCAGGAAACTTGTTCCTGCTGATAACTTAAGGCAGTTAGTGGCAAATTCTTTGCTGCTGATGATTAAACCTGTCAGCAGCAAAAATGGTTGCTGCTGACTTATAACTTTTATTTACAACAAAAGACAAATACATTTATAAAACAATTTTTAGAGACAGATTTTAGTCGAAGTTCATCATACCAATAGATTCAACTAAATATCTAAATCTAGCTTCATCAAAAGGTTTTGTAAACAAATCAGCATATTGCTCATTGGTATGAACTTTGGTTAAAATAATTCTCTTTTTCTCAGCTTGATCTCTTATGAAGTGATACTTGATGTCAATGTGCTTTGTCTTGGAGAGCTGCACCAGGTTGTTTGTGATTGATATAGCACTCATGTTGTCAATGTGAATAGGAGTGGCCATGAAAGTCATCCCATAATCCAGCATTTGGTTTTGTATCCAGATGACTTGTACACATCAACTTGAAGCTGCAATGTATTCTGCTTCTGCTGTAGAAGTTGATACATAGGTTTGCTTCTTGCACTGCCATGAAATCAGTCTTTCGCCCAGAAACTGATAACCCCGTGATGTGGACTTTTTATCCAAGTTGCATCCCCCATAGTCACTGTCAGTGTATGCGTACATGTTGAACTTGTCATTTTTAGAATACCACAGCCCTTTTAGATATCTAAAAATTCTCTTGACAACATGAAGATGTGTATTCTTTGGAGATGCTAGGAATCTTGCATAGAGGCATACTACAAACATGATATCTGGCCTTGAAGCTGTGAGATACATGAGTGACCTTATCATTGCACGATATTGATGTTGATCAGTGTCCTGACCATCTTTGTTTGGAGTCAGTTGATGGGGAACTTGCATATGAGTTCTTGCAGCAGTGCGGTCAGCCATCTTGAATCTTTCCAAAACGCTCTTGACATATTTGGATTGGCTGATAAAGATTTCGTTTAGAACTTGTTTGACTTGAAGACCCAGAAATAAATTTAGTTCACCCATTGAACTCATTTCCAACTTTGAGTGCATCAGGATCTCAAAGTCTTTACACAACTTCTTCCTTGTTGATCCAAAGATGATGTCATCAACATAGATTTGTACCTGTAGGATTTCTCCCCCTTCATCTTTGATAAACAAGGTCTGGTCAATGGCACCTTTTCTGAAGTTGTTGCTTAACAGATATCCAGACAGAGTTTCATACCAGGCTCCCGGAGCTTGATGTAAGCCGTAAAGAGCTTTGTCTAGTTTGCACACTTTGTTAGGATGTGCAGGATCTACAAAGCCTGGAGGCTGTTTGACATATACTTCCTCACCAATCTTCCCATATAGAAAGGCACTTTTGACATCCATTTGATAAACCATGAAATTCCTAGATGCAGCATATGCCAGGAAGATTCTGATGGCCTCCAGCCTGGCAACAGGAGCAAAGATTTCATCATAGTCAATTCCTTCTTCCTGAGTGTAGCCTTGAGCTACAAGTCTGTCTTTGTTCTTGACGACAATGCCTCTCTCATCTTGCTTGTTCCTGAATACCCATCTTGTGCTAATAGCAGTTTGACCAGGTGGAAGATCAACAAGATTCCAGACATCCTGTCTTTTGAACTGCAGCAACTCTTCCTGCATTGCCTCAATCCAACTGCTGTGTTTCAGAGCTTCATCTATCTTCTTGGGTTCTACCTGAGAAAGAAAACAGGAAAACAGACATATATTGGCCTCATGAGATTTGCTTCTTGTTTGAACTCCTTGGTGAACTTGGCCAATGATATTTTTCAAGGGATGTTCCTTGTTGATTCTCTGTGCTGGTCTACATCCAATCGTATCCCTTGCTCAAGACTGCTCTGATTCTGATAAGGAAACTCTTCATTCATGATGGAAGAGTCTTCAATATTAACAGCAGCATCAACGTTATCAGGAGCAACATCAGCAACATCTGCAGCAGAGGCCTCTACAGAATTCACAGATGTGTCTTCATTCGGATTTTCATTTTCAGAGAGGCGGCTGCTGGTGACATTTGAGAGTCTGGTTCCGGCTTCACTGGCTTCAATAGCTTCGACAACAGATTGAGGATCAATAGATGTCCTTTTCAGTATGATAGAGGGACTAGGGAACTCCAATCTGTAGTCAGAGGAAGATGAGGAAGCTGGTGCTTTGGAAGAGGTAGACTCCATATTTGAGAAGATGAGAGGCTCAAATATTTGTGTGAAGGAGTCTATATCAAAGAGCCAGTCTGTGCCTTTTCCATGTTCACATGCGATGTGTTCCCTACATTCCACATTGGCTGATTCTTCCACGAGTCTTGTTCTTGAGTTGAAAACTCTGTAGGCCTTAGATTGAGAGGAATAGCCCACAAAATATCCTTTATCATATTTGGCACCAAACTTAGGAAGAACCCCATGTGTTATTAGAATGGTGCATGGACATCCAAAAGGTTTTAGAAATCCAATGTAGGGAACTCTTTTGAACTAGAGTTCATAAGGTGTCTTGTTAAGAGGCTTGACAATGGGAACTCTATTCTGCACATAGCAAGCTGTACTGACTGCTTCTACCCAGAATATGGGAGGCAGTTTTGAATCAGCCAACATTGATCTTGCTGATTCAATTAGAGTTCTGTTTATTCTTTCAGCAACCCCATTTTGTTGAGGAGTTCTTGCAGCACTGTATTGTCTTTCAATTCCCTTGCTCTCACAGAAACAGTTCAGAGTGTGGTTCCTGAACTCTATACCTTTATCACACCTTATGATTTTCACCTTTTGATTGCTTTGATTCTCAACTCGAAGAATGTAAAATTTAAGAATCTCAGTAGTTTCATCTTTTGTTCTCAAGAAGTATACCCATGAAAATCTGGTATAGTCATCAGTAATCACCAGACAATATGATTTATTGCCCATTGACATGACATTTGTAGGACCAAAGATATCCGTATGCAGCAACTGTAGTGGAGTGTCATTTGAATTCAATGTCTTGGGCTTGTGAGAACTTTTATGTTGCTTCCCCTTCAAGCATGCAATGCAGTGATCCTCAAGTTGGAATTCTTTGTCAGGAAGCCCTCTGAGAAGATTTTCCTTCACCAACTTGTTAATGGTTTTTATGTTGACATGACTTAATCTCCTGTGCAAGAGAGCTGATTCATCAACTGATGCCTTTGATAAAAAAACAAGATACACTACTAGATGGAGTGACCTCATTCATGTCAAGCACATATAGGTTATCTTTTCTCTGAGCAATCAATAGTATATTCTCTGGAGGAGGTTTGCTTAAGCCAGGGGATAGTACAAAACATTCTTTATCTGTGAAAAGCATCCAATGCTTTTGATCACATACCCGAGACACAATCATGAGATTGAAGTCTAATTCTTTGACACAGTTTACTCTTTCAATACTCATCCTTTCATTGGACACAGTTCCTTGTCCAGTGATTGATCCTCCTTTTGAATCACTCCCAAAGGCAACATATCCTCCATTGAAGTGTCTGAAGTTAGAGAGGATAGATCTGTTGCCGGTCATGTGCCTGGAACAACCACTGTTTACAACCCAGGTGTTATTCTTGTGACCTGGCTGTCCCTGCATATGAGAGAGATCTAGTTAGAGGGAGGAACCCAAGAACTTGCAAACTTGGGTAAGTGTGTTGTTGGATCATCAGCATCAGCATGCTTGCATTCAATGGAACCAGTGATGATGCTTGGAGGGATAAGAGCTGGGAAGGTGGTTTTCCAGAGTTTTTTGCTCTATCAGCAGCTGATGTTGCTTTGGCTGCTGACAGATTTGCTTGATCAGCAACAGATTTTGCTACTGAGGACTTTGGCTTATCAGCAACAGATTTTGTTGCTGCTGATGGTTTTACTTGAGCAGCAGCAGACTTGGTTGCTGCTGAAGGCTTATCCTTTGGTTTCTTGGGCTTTACTTGATCAACAACATTTTTGCTGGCTGCTGATGGTTTAACAACAGATGTATGCCTGTCCTTCTTTACCTTGTTACCAGATGGTTTCTTTGTAGAAGTTCTTTTGTTGATAGGCTTTTGGTTAGAGGAATTTGATGAAGAATCTGGTTAAAGGGATTAAACTTATAATTTATTACAAAGTGGTCTGATTCACCACAGATGATGCAAGATTGTTGAGGTTTTGGCAGCTGCTTCCTTGGTGGGGATATAGAGTTTCTGAAATGAGTTGCCTTGGCTTCAAAGCTTCTTACCTTTTTGTTCTTGTTTGTCTTCTCAAAAGCATGTTGCTTGATATTTCTTTGTTGCTGAAGGTAGTAGAAGCAGGTGCTGGCAGTATGGTTGTATTTGCCACAGACAAACCATGATTTAGCCAATTTGTCCATTTGAAAGTACACATAATCCTTTTCTTGAATAAGTCTTTGAAATTTGAGGGATAGGCATTGTTGTGCTCAAAGGTGGCTTCCTCCAATGTCTTTTGAACATATGGAGCTTTCTCTCTAGGTAGAATGGTTTTGGGTTGAGGATTTGGATTGGTAGAGATTGAAGACTGTCCCTTTTCAACAGTTAGCTTTCTTCCTTATGGAGGATAGCTAATTTGATTTGTTTGGTGAGTTGAGACACTGGTACTGTTTTTGAAGGGATGAAAGGGCTTGGATTGTTGGCTTTAAAAACTTCACAGGTAGGTGGTGATGGAGCTTTATTGGTTTCAGTGGAGTCTGAGATTGTTGACTCAGATTCGGATGAAGTAGTGCATTCTTGCACAGGGGTTTCTTAGACAAAAAGGTCAAGATTTCGGTTGGCCAGATCAAGGTTGGAAAGGTTGAAACTTGGTTCATGAATGGCTACATAGTCAGCAGGTGGAGGAACGTCATTGTAGAGTTGTTCAGCTTGAAATCCAAGACCTGCAGTTACATTTTCATGAATTTGAGCATCCAAAAGTCTTTGGAGCTTTTTGGATGCAAACTCATAATTTTTCACATGGACCTTTTGGTCTGCTAATTCGGCCTTGTAGCTTTTAACTTAACCATAAGATCATCAATTTGAGTTTCAAGGTTTGTTTGTTCATGTTTTAATGATGAAATTTTTTTCTTTAAACAATCAATCTTTTCCTTGTAACTGTTTTCAACCTTTTTAAATTCAGATTTCATTTGGTGAAATTCTTCATTTTGATCTATGAGATTCTGGTTATGTTTCCTGTATCCAAGGACCTTATCAATACACGCTTGAGTACAAAGATTTTCATATACATGAGGTGGTATCTCTGATGTGTCTGCCATTAGAGCTTGATTGTTGGCAGGAAGATCCTCATACTGGAAGCTCCAGTCAAAGTTAGCAGTTCCAACAGCTGCACAAGCTGCAGTTTGAGTAGGAGGAGTGGCCTGTTGCTCTTGTTGCTGTCTTGGTTGAGCTTGGTGAGCTTGTCTTGTCTGAGCAGCAGCTGGGTTTGCCTTTGGTGACTTGCATTCTCTAGCAAAATGACCATGTTGGTTACAGTTATAACACCTCAATTTGCTTTTGTCTAAGCCAACTCTGGTGTTGGAGTTGTTTCTTGGAACGGGTCTTCCTGTTCTTGTGTAAAGCCTTTTTGCTCTTAGATAGAACATAGCATAGGAGTGCTGTATATCTTCTTCTAGATCATCTAGATGAAAATATTCCAGATCTTCAATGATAAAGGACATATTGCTTGAGTTTTCAGAGATAAAAGCATCAGAGGTTGATGTCTGAGGTGGGGCTTCAAGAAGAAATGGTGATTTGTTTGATTGAGAGGTTGGAGTCTGGGGATGAGTGACAATGGGAGGGTAGTAGTTGCTAGAACTGGGAACTGAGTGATCAAAGTGAAGTGCAGAGGAAGTGGTGGTGGATGATGAGGCTGTTGAGTAACTTGAGCTTCTCTTTTTGGCTTGAATCATTTCTTCATAGGTCTTCAGCATGACAAACAGCTCAGTCATCTGCAAGGTCTTTAAATTTTCAGTTCTTCTTATTGATACTGTGTAAAGTGTCCAGCAGCTGGGCAGAGACCTGATACACTTCTTGAGAATGTCTTCATTTTCCAGCCTAACTTTTGAGCACTGTAGCTCTCCCACAAGGTATGTGTACCTGTTATACAACACAGTAAGAGACTCACCTTCCTTCTAGACAAAGTTCTCATATTGTTGCTTCAGAATGTCTCTTCTATTTTCTTTCACTTCTTCTGAACCAGCAAACATCTTCTCAAGAGCCTCCCATAGCTCCTTGGCAGTCTTGTATCCTCTAAAGTTGTGAAATACTTCATTTGGCAAGCACATCTGAATGGCTCATAAAGCTTTGAAGTCTACCTCCATCTTCTTGATACTTTGAAGATTCTTTGGGTACTGATGGACCTCCGGAATCAGCAGAGGCCACCATGGGTACATATAGTCCATCTTTAATGGATCTCCACATCCCATACTCTTGATAGCAGAAGAAACTTTCCATCCTGTTCTTCCACATATCATAGTCTTCTCCAGACACCAGTCTTGGTGGTCTGTTGATGCTTCCAATATCTTCAAAACCATTGTTATGTGCCATTTTGGATTTGTGATATAGGTGTCTTAGTAAAGAGATAGTAGAGAATAGAACCAGAGAGTGATTAAACAAGTGTGAGTTTGTTTAATCTGAGAGCCAAAGCTCTGATACCACTTGTAGGATCGATGAATACAAGACGTTTCTATTCTAGTTGAGATTGGCAGAAACAATCACAACTAAACACTATAAACAAGTAAACACAAAGAATACTGATAAATGCAATTTGTATTAAGCTTCAATGGTTACAAGATTACAGAGAAAACTCTAAGAAAGCACACTTGTATAATGAAACGATACACTACTTATATAGTAACTTAGAATCAAGACAGACCCTTGATTCTAAGGATCAGATCGAACACAAGCCGTTGATCTTGTATACTAGAAGCTATACTACATGTGAAGACAACAAATACTACAAAGGATAGCTTTACTCAAACGTCTTCTTAGGCATCATTGCTTAGATACTTGGAAGGAGAGCGTTGTTGTCTTTTATTGTCTGCACCAGTAACATTCTTTCTGCATGAGATGTGTCAGAGTTGCAGCAGAAAGTTGTCAGTGGTAAAGTTGCTTTTGCTTTGCCAATCAGCAACAACGATTGATCTTCGGCAGATATGGCTATCAACAGCAAAGTTGGTGATCCCCATCAAGACTCAACTATCCAAAGCTGCTGATGATTTGCCTATCAGCAACATCAAGTGTTTGATGCTGCTGAGAAGCCTGTCAGTAGCAACTCTGGTCTTCAGCAGATAAGGCTGTCCGCATCAGAGTTGTCCATCAGCAGGAGAACAACTATCCTCAGCAAACAAGCTTATCCGCAACAGCTTGTTGGTCATCAACAAAACTGTGGAGTCCGCAACAGTTGTACTTATTAGAGAATTTTGTAGCCATCAGTCTTTATATCTACACTTGAGTCATCACCTTCAACGCTCGAGTTGACAACCAAGTTATAATATAATGATCGAGTGTCATGCAATACATTTATCTCATTAACAACACTTGTACTTAGATCTTCCTAAAGGTGTCGATGGTGAATGTCTTCCACAACATGTTGATTAGTTCTTGTGACATAATAAGAATTAGTGTGCTAGCATGCACCTTAGAAGTCCCCTTGAATTGATCCTCCACAAAATCCAGATAAGTCTTAGCATATTTAGAATCTGGTATAGCTCCTCAGATGATCGGACTGATGGAGTTCTTCATCATGACAAGAGCCATGCGGTTACACCTCGTCCATTTCTCATGCTTTATAATGTCTTGAGGACTGCTTTTGTTAGTGAGATCAGCAGGTGCAGGCTTGTCGAGTGCATGATCGAATTCCATCAAGCCGAGAGACAGCATCAGTGAATCTTTCCAAGAAGAAAAGTTTGCACCAGTCAAAGTTTCGATTCCCAAGTTAGGGGCTGCAATGGATTTTATACGAGAAAAAAAATTAAGATACTAATTCCTAAAGAAGAACTTAGAGTGTCTATGGGGTAACTTAGACTAAGGCAGGCGGAAATAAGGACAATTATATTAATGAAGCTGTGATAAAAGTCTATTATAATCACCAATATAATAGAGTAATTAGGTTTTACTTAAACAATGGGCATTCACATTGGTTAATGACCAATTTTTTAAGCATTAGGAACAATTTAGTAGTGAGTATGTGTAGTAAGAATGTAACACATCACCTTTGGGCATAAGTGAAACATTTTTTAGTATGCACATAATTAGTTTCGCGAAAACCAAATGTGACACATCACCTTTGGGCAGAAGTAGAAAGATTTAGTTATATTATGTGAAATAGTGCTTAATTAGACTTGAATAACTTTACAAGTGTGACACATCACCATTTGGTAGAAGTGAAACTTCATAGGTCCAGATTCAATTATGAATCACAAATGTTGATCGATTACACACACACAACAGAATCTGTGTGTATGGTGGTGAAACAGAGGTAAGAAACATAATATGGTGGTGATAAACCGGTAAACCACACTAGAATCAATACAATAATGATATGAAATTGAAAGAACAACAGTTGAATAAACTCCAAATGTGTATTGATTCAGAAAAACTGTGAAAGAGAGAATGCAAGGGTTACAGCCGCTATCCACACCCTAAACATTCTCAAACTAGGCTATTTATAGTGAGCTGACATACATCAAAACTATGCTCACTGAAACTTCTAGTTTCGGTTGAGCATTTACATTGGTGAACATCCTGTTGAAACTCCCTTTCCATCGAAACTAATAGTTTCAATTAAAAACCTAAACCGAAACTAGGTAATTTCGATGACCCAGACTTAGCTAATAAAGTAGTAAATTACATGAAATGGAGATAACAAAAATACATGGAAATAAAGCAAAGTACATTTGTTCAAACACATACATTGATGACATCAGCTTACAAAAGACTATACCCTACAAACTTTAGGTGTTATTTAGATTAATCATGTTTTCTAATTTAATATCATGACATAGACTAAGTTATAATGCTTAATTAAGCTTGAATAAGTTTACCCATGCATCACATCACCTTTGGGCAGAAGTGAAGATATTAGGTGTTATTCAAGTAGGTTTTTAAGGTTTTGAAAAAAACATTTAAGTTTAAGGTGCAACAAAACTAAAGCATTTATTAATAGCAAACCTCCCTGTTAGCGCGGATTGAACTTAGGTGAGGGTTCACGGTTTAGGGAAGGTTCATGACTCATAAATAATGCTAGGTTAACGACTTAGAGAAGGTTCATGGCTCAGGTGATGGTTCACGGTTCATGTGAGGGTTCACGACTCTGTAAAGGTTCACGGATCAGATGAGGGTTCACGGCTCAGGTGAGGATTCATGGCTCAGTAAGGGTTCACGACTCAGGTGAGGGTTCAAGGTTCTGCAAAAGGTCCACGGCTCAGGTGAGGGTTCACGGTTCAGCAAAGGTTCACAGCTCCCATACGGTTCACGACTCCATTTTCATAAACCTTGAACTGTAAAACCCGTGAACTTAAACCGGGAACTTAAACACCCGTGAACTGAGATTCCCGTAAAAATAACCCGTGAACCTTACCCGTGAATCTTAAACCGTGAATATGAACCTGATAAGGAATGTGCGAAATTTAAGGGATTTTGATTTTGAAAATCTCTTAGTTGTTAAGTATATCCAAGTTTCATTATTTAAAATAATAAAGTTAATATTTTAATTCAAAACTTGGAGATAAGGTTACACGATTTTAGGAAACACAATCAAAATCATAATTTTATCCCAAAATAAGGGGATTTCATCGAAATTATGATGGACACGAAGACCAGTTTATGAACATCAGATAAACTGTTCTTCAATACTACCAGATTTAAGTCTGGAATCGAAATCTTGAAACATAATTTGTAGCATATTTCAAAAATTTTAATGGATTTTAGGAGATAAAAAACGTGAAAACCTTGATATAAAAACGTGATATATTAACAAAAACAGAAAACCATGATATATTAACAATTATCGTGATATCTCCTAAAACCTCGATTCTAGGAGATCAAAAACGTGATATATTAACAAAAACTGAAAACCGTGAACATGACTACGACGATTTTCCATACGGTTTTAACAAAGCTTTTGTTCTCCGGTTAATTAGCATCTGCTCTAATACCACATGTTGATAAGTTCTTATGATATAATAATGGAAAACAAAAATCTAAAACATACATGTTAAGTTAACCGATGATAGGGAAGATGTCATGATCTCGGATCTAGATCGGGTTCCCGTTTAGGGTGTATGGTTAGGATGACTAAGGTGAGTTCATTAGAACTCATGGTTATGAGAGAGAGAGAGGAACGAATTCTTAGTGGTGATAGATTGATAATTTTGTGATTAGTCTATTCCCTTTAATAATCTCTCTATAAATATGTACACCCAATGGGAAACCCATTAATGGCCTATTAAGAGTAATTAGGTCCATCAACTAATTGCTAGTCATAGGTTAATAAATAAATAAATATTATAATTGATCATTTAATAATTAAATAAATGATTATAAGAGCCACATAATAAAACCGTGTCTTACACAACCCTCACTTGTCGACGGGGCGAGAAGGATCTTCGAGATAGAATACTTGTTTAGTTTGTGTCACTAAAATGTATTGTTGATCATCATACCATTCACTACCAACATAACTTTGACGGCTGACATCGTTAACAACGACATTGTCTTTCTTAATTATCTGTCTGTTACCCAACGTACTGAACCATTTACCACGATACACTACAACTGTTAATCACTTAAATAGTTCAACTCTATGATATCCTAAAGTTCACCATAATATGGTGTATCATCTTCTGTGAATGAAACAATACCACTATTCTGGGTAGTGCGCCCAAGATCACGACGGTGTACCATAAATCTAACACCATTAACTATGCAAACAATGTAAGAATACACACTCAATGGACCATGTGCCAATGTCCTTAGTTCGTCGGTACAGTCGGGAGACGTGTTTACCTTAGCATTGAGCCATCGTGAAATTTCTGTTTTTACATTTATGTCAGGAAACTCGTATTTAAACTCCTTGTATGATGAATAGACAAGATGTTCAAATTATTTTTTAATAAAAGCTAAAATGAAAATAAAAAAAATTGAAAAACTTACGATAAGTAGCTTTTAACTTCACCGCAGTTTTCGAGTACAAACCATCCTGATGAATTTTTGGCCATTTCACAAAGTGGAGTGATTTTCTTCGACGACATTGGTTGAAATTGTGATGAAAACACAGAGTATTGCCTCTTTGGAATACCAACATATGCATTTCTATCAGGATGATTGAATCTGGTTTGTATATCCTCAACGTACCTAGAGCAAAATGTCAATTCTTCTTTTACAACATAACCCTCTACTATTGAGCCTTTGGGCCTAGCCTTGTTTCTAACATACGCTTTCAACTCGTTTATATATATACAGTCCCACCAAGAATAGCTTCTTCAAGTAAATGAAGGACTACGTGAACCATTATGTCAAAAAACGTTGGCAGATATATCAATTCCAAGTTGCATAGTATCTTGACCAAGCTTTCATGTGCTTCTTTCATGTCTTTTACGTCTATTGATTGTGTTAAGAATGTGCAAAATTCAACGATTGATTTTTTAACATTCTCAGGCAGACCACCGCCGCTCGCCGGCCACCACCCTGCGTCGAACCGCCGCCTCCCGGCCATTGCCGTCGCAGGTTCTTCTTGTACGCAATCCGTGTGACGTTTTGATATGGGTTTCTTGAACATGGTACTAGCGAGACACTTGTTGAACCAAGGTGTTATTATTTGGTAAGTCACTGAAGGTATAACCTGAAACACCCTATGGTTGCATTTTTTCTATTGTCTATATGCGTGTAATCGGATCACTGACGGGATCTATATCTGATTTGTTATTCGTTCCTATTGCTTCGACATCTTAAATCCGATTTATCAATTTATTTATTTAAAGCGTTTAAATATTATTCTGTTTTCAAAGTTAAAACCGGTACGATGATTCCCAACAAAGGATTCGCTCCTTAGCCTATAGGGAGAATATTAGAATATACTCGTGAGTATAATTTCCCAAGAACTGACGAGTTCTTGTTTACGTGTTATGAACGAGTTCTAGACACAAGAACTAGGTACCGGGATTGTATCAAGTACTCGGTTAGAGCATAAGGGCCGAATACTTTGGTCCGAGTACCTAGTTCATGGGTCGAATACTTAGGGCTTAGTGGACGAGCTGAGTACTACTCCTTGAGAACCAGGCCTTCCCGAGAACCTTAAGTTCTTGCCAAGAACTTGTGTCTTGATTCCCACGAGAACTTCATTTGAAACCTAGCTTGCATGGTTTAAGATCTGATTCGTTTAGTACGTAAAGGTTGAAACTTGATACGTTCAAAGTGTTTGCTTTTCATGCGTGATGTCAAATCTATGAGCTTTATATCGTTATACTCGTAAAAACATATCATTTTCGGATTAAAACCCTAGTATTTCCTTTAACCCAAAATAACTAGTAAAGGTGTAGCCTTTAGGGTTGTGTATTACCTAAAAGTTACGTAGCTTCTTGCCTTAAGACTCATCCTTCGATCCTTGACCGTTTTGGTGCATAAAAGAACCTCAAAGCTGATTCCTTTTCTCCTTTCGTTTCCACCGGTCGAGAACTAGGCTCTAACACACTCTTAATGCTAAAAAAATTAGGGATAGATGGTAATGAGGTTTTGCACATGAAGGGGGAAAGTAAGGGCTCTTATATGGGTGTTAACTTTGAGTGATTTACCACAATCCCTCCTTTTCCAACCATTTTATGAAGTCCACTTATTTCATTTATATACATGTTTTTTGGGTGTTACAACGATCGATACATTATACTCGGTTTCGTACTCACTCCACCAAAAAGTATCATATCGAAATGCTAAATATAGAATAAGGTTTATAAGGCTATATATAAAATATGGGCTAAAAAATAAAAATAGTTTATTTGGGCGTTAAACCGAATTCAGAATTTTGAAAACGAAAACCTATTTAGAAATCAGATTTTTGGTTTAAAACTGAATCAAAAAATAAATTTCTAATTTGGTTTAGTTTTAATTGATTTCAATATGGTTCAGTGTTTGGTTTAATATGTTTGAAACCTAATATTAAACACAATTATTTTCTAATAATAAATGGACTTAGGAATTTGGGTTGGGATAAGCCTACGACGTTTTCAAGCTGGCCGGACCCGTGCATCCAAAACATGCCTTCAACCAACCGACCAATAACTTGTCTTTCTCACCATTGATTTATCTGGAATTCCATCATCTAAAGTCGTCTATGGTTTAACCTGTAATATTCTTTAAAAATATTAAAAGCAAGTAGGTTAACATAAGTTGGTAAGTTCAGAAACCACCCAAATAGTTATAATTTGAAACACCAGTAATATCCCACATCCCACCCATTAGCACGGCGGCTGTGAACTTTTAGTATATATATAATGGTGACTTTACTTGCAACTAGCACATAATGTAAGCATAATAGGATGATCAATCCCACCCGTAGGTCCCATTCACTTCGGAACGTATAAAGCGTTTACTACGTGTTATATATACATGGAATAAGGAATTACAACACATGGAGCCCACTCTTTCAAATTACAACTTCGTAACCACATACACAATTCAGTTCAGAGAAACTCACTTGGACAACACCTTGGCTTAGTTTTAACTACAATAACTACCTCGTATAATGCCCTGAACTATATTGACATTTCTAAATCATGTGTATCTTGATTAGTGGTAAATAACCAAATTTTAAATGATCGGATAAAACTTACCTTAGAGCTATTTACTGCGTTTGATGTCGAATTCTCACTCGCGGATACGAATCGGACTTGGGAATGGGTCAAATCAGAGATTTATGTGTGTGTTGGAATAGGTGTTTGTGTGTGAGCATTTGTAGAATTGTTCATGTAAGTGTTTCAATTTATATGCTAACAATTAGCGGACCGTTAGCTTCTACCTAGCGGACCACTAAGGGGGCTACTGGTTGGGCGGACCGTTATGGACCAAAGTGATGGTACGTGATAGGGTTCCTGATAAGCATTTGTCAGCTCACACGTGGTGCGTTATCATTACACTCTTCCTCAACGCATAGCGGACCGCCAAGACCATGGTAGCGGTCCACTACGGATTAAATTTTTAGAATTTTAATTTTTTAGTCCTTGTACTATGAGGAGTATCTCTTTTAGCCCTAGACTTTGAATTGCTAACACCTTTGGTCCTTGTTCTCTTGGGGTTTTTTCTAGGAGTTACATGTTGTGACCAAGCCTGCCCTGACCACTAAGGTTGACGTTGACCCCGGTTCCATCCATGACCCCCTCTCCCACACCATTGATTTCCACGACCCTTACCGTGGTTGCGATTTGGGTCATGTTTATAGTAATACATGCGATTTGGCTCGTTTTGCATATGAGAGTTAGGCCCGTGATTGTTCATGCTGGACTGCAGTTGTGGCGTGTGAGTGCCCATCATGGTAGTTTGATCTGAGTTTTGACGGGCTGCATGTTTGTGTTGTTCCAACTAAAGCATACTTTTGGCTAGGGTTGTTAAAAAAAATCCGAATCCGAAACCTAACCCGAATTATCCAAAAATCCGAATCTCTGAATTTTCGGATTCGGAGAGTGATTTTTAAAATTTTCGGATAATTCGGATATCCGAATTTCCAAAATATTAAATTTAGTTTTTTTTAATTATTTATTATACTTTTATATATATATATATATATATATATATATATATATATATATTAAGACTTTGAGAAACCCTAATGGCAAGGAGCTCAACCTCTTCATAAATAAGCGCTATGTGTAAACTAAACCAGTCTTCAAATCCGAGTTCCGACTGCCGCCGCGATTCCGACCGCTGCTGCCACCACCACCTTCGAGTTTTGGATGCCTCTATGTAAAGTGTAAACTCAATCTCCGTTAGCCGCTGTCGCCTTGATGATTCCGAGTTTTCGACTGTTGCTGCCGCCTTTGTGATTCCGACTGTCGTTGTCGCTGACGCCTTTGTGATTTCCGACTGTCGCTACAACCTCTTATTCCTCCACAGATCTGAATCAGATTGTTTCAATTGTAATGGACATTTGCAATGTTAGAGACATCATCAGATTGCTTCAAATGTAATGGACATTAATCCATTATCATATTGCTTCAATTATAATGTTTGAGATTGCTTCAAATGTAATGGACATTAATCCATTATCATATTGCTTCAATTATAATGTTTGAGATCTGCAGCTTCTTAGCTTTTTAATGGAAATTTGTTTATCACTTTAACAAATTGTTTCAATTGTAACATTAACTTTCGTTCAAATTGACAGATTTGATTGTTAAATAGACTCGTTCAAATTGACAAATTTGATTGTTAAATAGACTTGTTCAGTTTTGTTTTTAGAATTCGGATATTCGGTTTACTATCCGAATCCTTAACCAAAATTTCAGATATCTGAAAATCCACTATCCGAAATTTCAGAAATTTCGAATACAGTAAAATCCACTATCCGAAATTTTCGGATATCCGAATTTCGGATATTCGGTTTTGAACACCCCTACTTCTAGCCACATCCCATGTTGGTGAGGATTGATTAATTAATGTAGCCACGACTTCGTATTGCGTTGGTAGACCACGTACCATCTGCAAAACAAGACGTGATTCACTTAGCGGATTGTCGACATTCTGAAGCTGCTCGACAATGTCCATCAATCACTGACAGTATTCATTAATAGATGAACATTTATCAAGGGTTAAGTTCGTGAACTTGTGTTTGAGAGATCAACACGAGACCATTTGTTGCTTAAAAACATGTTTTTGATCTTGAGCAGCCAACTTTGCAGTCGTGTTGTGATCGCGTGTCGAAGGCTAATTAAAAAACTACTCCTTAGCTACTTAGACTATCGATAGGGAAGTAGGGTTGTCGAATCCATATGGAGTTGGTGGAAAGAAAACTTGATTTACTTTAGAAATTTCTTTTAATTAAAATTCAGATTAAATATAAATGCAACTTCCTCCAAACTTCAGGTTCTAGGTTTCACTTAAAATCCAATAATTCAATTAGACACCACATAGACATAGTGTTAGAAAATCAATTGAAACAATAATTGAAGACAAGTTGTTGTCAGCAAACCTATACAACCGGTTTTGTCACAAACCAGCATAAAGATAAATTGTTTAAATCAACCAATACATCAATCTATCAAGTTATTGTCAGAAACTAACAAGATCCAAAACATGAACAACTGAATTGAATATGAAAACCTAAACGAACCATCCGCCCGGAGAAAGCTACACGCGGTTTAGCCACACATGATCGTCATGGAATCTTCAGTTATGATTAGGAATTGATCTGCCATGAAGATTGATGATGGAATAGTGTTTCTCCTCTGAAAATTGCCCAAAAACCTCTCCAAACGGCTGTAAGAAGAATAATCTTGAAACCCTAAGTGGTTGGCTTAAAAAGAGGCCAAAATCCCAAAAAATCAGAACCAGCCCCTCGACCAGCACAATTTGCGCCCCCAATCAGCTCAATTTGCGCCACTATTTACTTAGCACACCAAAACTCGCTGATTTGTTCTACCCCATGCGCTGAAATGACTTCTACTGTTCTTTTTCACCTTTCTCTCATTGAGAAACCCAGTTTTGATATATTATGGTCCAAGTAACTCGTTTTCTAGCCCAACATATGCATATGTCAAGTTTTGCACCACAGAACCTTCCTGATCGGCCTCCATCTTTTGCATAGTTTCACCTTTAGCTCCTAATACTTTCTCATAGGTGCCTTCAAAACATGTGTTTAAGTTCCAAACACTTTTAAACCATAATATACTCAAAGTCATTGCATTCAACACACATAACTCACTAATAATGCAATATTAAACACGTATAAACACAAACAAACACCAACTCATCACATCCCCACACTAGACCTTTTGCGTCTCGAAAAAGAAATATGCAATGGAATCACAATTGGAAAACTTTCTTTTCACTTTCATTTGTACACAACTCTCATATACTTATGCGTTAATTGTAACCATCAGTATTTCGATCCGATTAAACCCAGCCACCGACTTATCTAGCCCTCGATTATGTGATCTACTATCCTATTATTACCAAGCAATCATTCTATCTATGGGTCTTACACTCAGAAAGCTACAGCTCAGCCTAATCACGTCTCAAGATCATGTTTAGGTCCGGGTTAAACCTTATAGATTTTCACCACTATAAACACGAATTTATATGTTTTAAAAATCAGATGAATTGTGAATGATGGATGAATGATTGAACTTTTATTAATGTTTTATGAATAAACCTTACCCAGTGGTGTTTTGATGAATGATTGAACTTTTATTAATGTTTTATGAATAAACCTTACCTAGTGGTGTTTCAATCAAGCTCGAACTCGACGTGTGGCACGTAGGCTGCAGTTTTTAGCAATGAAGTACATAAGATTCAGTGTAGTGGTATATCCCCCAAGTCACCATCCCGGAGGGTAACACATAAACCTAACTTAGATATCCGGATATTGATTACTTAAGCCTAGCCCATGGGTGTTTCAACCAAGTCGCTATCCAGGAGGGTAACACGTAGGCAAAACTCAAGCTTTCAATTTAATTAATTAAGCTCATACAAGATGGATTATGGAATGCGGGCGCCACCAACTTTCGGATTTATTTCCATAAAAAGAAAGCGTGTGCCAAAAATTTTAAAAAGTTTTAAAATTTTTGTTTATAGTGGTACCTATCATCCTATATTGACAGTTTCAACCTTACCGACACCCCTAAGATGAGAACCCATAAGACATTCTGAACTAATTATTTAATTTAAACCTAGATACACTATCAGGATGTTT
This sequence comes from Smallanthus sonchifolius, assembly GCA_023525975.1. Taxonomy (NCBI): domain Eukaryota; kingdom Viridiplantae; phylum Streptophyta; class Magnoliopsida; order Asterales; family Asteraceae; genus Smallanthus; species Smallanthus sonchifolius. Next base: position 55,504,230 of record CM042038.1, read on the forward strand.
AAGCTCGGCTGAGCCTACCAAAGTTACAAATTATACCCGCTTTCTATTATTATTTGTTTATTTTCAATGCGCAGTTTTCAATTCTACCTATCATCTTCCATTTATTTTTGCAAAAATTCTAATTCAAGGACATTTTTTATTTATTTTTTATTTTTATTGATTTTCTAAATTTTTCTTGACTCTATAGACTTAGTCTCCCCTCTCCACACTTAAACTCTACATTAATTAAGCCCAATGTAGGATGAGAGACTATGAAAATATAAAAATACATAAACAAAACTATACAGAGAATTGGAAAGGACTTAGCCGGTTTTGAGCTGTAACTGTCTTCAATCCTAACTTATACGATCGTATAGCATTTCCTTCGCGATCGTATTCAACATATGCTATTGAGTTACCTTTTACATGAAAATCAAACTCGAACCATCACCACCTGAATGGAGATTGAGTACGGGTGGATCGATCCAAACCTGGTAAAATTAAAATAAAAACAAACCTAAAAGCATCAAACTGACTCAATATATAACAACAACATAAAACTGACTTGAACTGACTCGATAAAAATCGAACATACTCAATTGCCCCAAACTCATTTGAAAACCCATGAAACTTCCCCACACTTCGCCGGCTCACACACAAACAAAGAAAACAAAGAAATAAAGTCCTAACTCACTTTCGTAGGAATCACGAATGCATTTAACGTATGCATCAAGCCTTTTAAACACCTCGGTAGCCCGAGTGGACGAGTTTAGTCTCGTGAGGGTTTCTAGAGAACACACCCACAACGTTCATTTAACTAGACAAGAATTAAAACTAACTAACCTTAGGTTGCCTCCCAAGAGCGCTAAGTTTAACGTCTTCAGCGAGACGCGATGTACCTTACTTTCATCACTGAGGTCGGGTGGGGTGCTTGCAATCCTCCTTCCCCGCACTTAAGTTTCTCTCATCATCGTATGTCCTCCAAGCCTTCACAAACAAGGCAAATAGTTCTTCCTCGGCATCTAGAACTTGCGGTTTCTTCATTTTCCGCTTCCTTTTCCTGGCTTTATTATTCCTTCCCTTGTCCTGAGTCTCCTCTTCCTTCTTCTCAGCTAACCTGTCACTCACAACACAATCATTCTTGACCATGTGATTCACATTTTCAGGTGATTCACGCTTGTTAGCATTTGGGTTTGGCAAGTTTGAAAATATCTTAAGACTCATCTTCTGAGCCCCAAATCTCATTCTCACCGTTCTCTCAACATAATTAATAGTTGCCCGAGTAGTGGCCAAGAACGGTATACCCAAAAATAATAGTTGGGTGTGTGTTCTTGACACAATCCAACACCAAGAAATCCACCGGGTAGTAGAACTCTCCTACTTTCACAATCACATCCTTTACAATCCAACACCATTTTGATCGCGTGTCGAAGGCTAATAAAAAACAACTCCTTAGCTACTTAGACTATAGATAGGGAAGTAGGGTTGTTGAATCGACATGGAGTTGGTGGAAAGAAAACTTGACTTAGTTTAGCAATTTCTTTTAATTAAAATTCTGATTAAATAAAAATGCAACTTCCTCCAAACTTCAGGTTCTAGGTTTCACATAAAATCCAGTTATTCAATTTAGACACCACATAGACATAGTGTTGAAAAATCAGTTGAAACAGTAATTGAAGACAGGTTGTTGTCAGCAAACCTATACAACCGGTTTCTTCCCAAACCAATATAATCCAATTACCCAATTTATAAATGCCAAGTTACCCTCTTTTAGTCACCCAACCCTACTACTAGGTTTTATCATCAACCGAACAAAATTGTAAATGAGAAAACTCAAAGCATAAAGATAAATTGTTTAAATCAACAAATACATCAATCTATTAAGTTATTGTCAGAAACTAACAAGATCCGAAACATAAAAAACTGAATTGAATATGAAAACCTAAACAAACCATCCGTCCTGAGGAAGACACATGATGTTTAGCAGCGCATGATCGCCATGGAATATTCAATTATGATTAGGAATTGATCTACCATGAAGATTGATGATGGAAATAATGTTTCTCCTCTGAAAATCGCCCAAAAAATCTCTCCAAACGGCTGGAAGAAGAATAATCTCGAAACCCTACGTGTTTGGTTTAAAAAGAGGCCAAAATCCTAAAAAATCGGAACCAGCCCGTCGACCAGTGCAACTTGCGCCCCCATCAGTTCAATTTGCGCCACTATTTACTCAGCACACCAAAACTCACTGATTTGCACTACCCCATGCGCTGAAATGACTTCTAATCTTCTTTTTCACCTTCCTCTTGCCGAGAACCCAGTTTTGATATATTATGGTCCCCGTAACTCATTTTCTAGCCCGGGATATGCCCGTGTTAAGTTTTGCACTGTAGAACATTCCTGATTGGCCTCCATCTTTTGCATAGTTTCACCTTTAGCTCCTCATACTTTCTCCTTGGTGCCTTCAAAACATGCGTTTAAGTTCCAAACACTTGTATACCATAATATGCTCAAAGTCATTGCATTCAACACACATAACTCACTAATAATGCAATATTAAACACGTATAAACACAAACAAACACCCACTCATCATGTTGTTCACCACGATTCGCACCACAAGATCGTCTGATACGGTGTTGTAATTCCACTACAGATAAGAGCGTCAATCTCATTCCATTCTTTATAATCGGGATCATCTTCGTTGGGTGGTGACGTATCGTCCAAGTGGTTCACTACCTTGTATGCAGTTGCGTGCAACATAAAGAACTAAACCCACATTAAGTAGGTTATCTTGGTTCCATCTAGAGTTGTAATCTTGTTGTTTATGTTGGTAACAAAGTAAGCTGGGTGGAGGAAGTGAGTTTTGGTATTGCCACTAGTGGTCTCCTCTTTATCACCCATTTTGATTGTAGTCACAGGGATGAAGGTAGGGAATGGTTATGGCGGAATTAGGGTTCATAGAGCATATAGCTCTCATACCAGAAAATGGTTTATGGTGAAAAGTTTTCCTCTAGTTCTATTAAAAAATGATCCCAGTATAAAGGGAGTACAATGCCTAAATCAAGGCTACAAATCAGGAATGAGATCACCTAAATATGGATACAGGGGAGGCCAAATGGGCTTGAGCCCTAAAGGAACCGCTTTAGGGCCCCCATTTTAAAATATATACATATAATACATATTTTTGGGTTGTTTACTAATGTTATTGGACAAAAACTTGGCAATTGGGCTGATACTCTGCCGTCCCGCACGCGTGGAGTCCCAGGAGGGATAAATCAAACGATTGAAGGGTCCAATAGGTATTCTTTTATCCTTGCACTACAAAAAAATGAGCCTAATACAACTTTTTTTGTTAGAAAAACGTTGCATTAGATCTAATGCAACTGTTTTTTTACCTAATGCAACATTTTTTCCAAAGAGTTGCATCCTAAAAATGTTGCATTTGGAAAATACAGTTGCATCTGTAACAACACAGGTTGCATGATGTGTCGTGTGTTTGATAAGTATAAAAATATAATAAATATATTTTTAGGATGGTTTCACAAGATCAGGTTTTAAATTTATAAAATGATAATTACCTTGACTTAAAACACACACAATAGGCAAATGTACCTATCGCAGTGTAATATAGTTTAGATAAGAACCAAGTATCGAACCAATGGACACGGTCAAGTTCCAATACTCAACTTTTGTAATCGTTTAGTCGGATTAATTAGTGAGTGGGTTTTGTGTGCTTGTGAAGTAGATAAGTAAATGACGGTAAAGTAAATAACATAAAAGTAAAAAATGTGCCTGATGTGTGTAACAGAAATGTAACTAGCATAATATTAAATGGCAGAAAAGTAAATATGGCCGAAATGATCAGGTTACGGATAGTATTGCTTTGGGTTTCGAATCAGCTTGGTACGTGATAATGTTAAGTTGACAAATTCAGTGGTATGACTACTAAAAACTTGTGACCCGGGTCACCGCTAGAGCCTCGTCCTCACTATATTTGATTCACAAATTATAATCTTTAAATTAAAATAGTAGCGCCTCCCGTTAGGGACAACAGTTACCCTCAACCCGGAGATGACATAAACCCTTCGAATAGTCATCTCCGGGTTGGTTTAAGACATCGAACTTAAAATGCTTTATATTAGAGTTAAATAGGTGATTATATTTTGATCACCGGTAGGCGATGTAACAACGGGACCAAGTATAAAGACATACCGTTCCCAACTTGAGTTCACCAATTCTTGGTTGCATAATAGTTTGTATAAAGACGTACGACTTTAGAAGTATAGACCAAGCTTTGGCTTATCAATCTCTGCTCGTATAAAGATGTACGAGTTTCAAAGGAAGTTTGATTAAAAAGGGTTTTAAGATCTTACTCTTTAAAATCAAGACACTCACAAATACAAAGACAGATTTAGACAACCGAAAGATGGTTTTAAGGACGAATTAGTTAAAGACATAAACATACCACTAAATTAATACGTTAAAAATTAACATGCACCAAATATCATCTTCACCCTAGCATTACAAAGAAGCTTTAGCCACGAATGGCCATAACGACTAGCGTAACGATGAGTTTCGTAGGCTCCCCTATTGTGTAACAAGGAGGAAGAACCCCTCTACTCTCTACTCTTTACTATAAATACGAAATAAGCACTCTCTGGTGTTCTTGAGGTATGGAATGGTGTTTTCTCTCTCTCTAGGATGATACCAAGGTGATTGGGGAATTAAAGAGTGATAACAATCTTCTAAGACCCCTTTTTTGGGTCACCAAGGCATGCTAAACAATGAAACATCGGATGGTATTTATAGGAGAGCATGGAAGATGCTGGAAACTGATCTGAGGGGGGCGCGGGCCGCGCCTGTATGGGGCGCGGACACGCCTGGTGTACAGGCGGGGGCGCGCCCTCTTTGGGCGCGGGCGTGCCTTATAGCTGGCAAAATCTTCTTCTTCCTTCTTGCTTGTAGCCTACGTTTTTGAATTTCTTTGACTCTTTTAGAAGGATCCATGGGCCAAAAAGGATCATGGATCATCCATTGATAATACACATGGGTACTTGGGCTATCCATGGGTCTTGGATAGTGTAAGACTGCTCCATAAGTGCGTTTGACTTTCATTGACTTTAGTGATTTCTTGGTAATTCTTTGGAGATGTTCGGCTTTCTAAGGCCTAATAATCTCCCAATTGATTCGGGAAATGGTACGTAGCCTTTTGGATCTTGCTAAGGCTCCACAAGGTCTTCGATTCTTTGGTTTTTCCCTCAGTTTTGACTGTTTGTGCTTCATTTCTTCCAAAAGCTCCCGAAAACCTACAATTATCACAAAGGAACGATTTAGACAATAATTTCAGTGTATAATGTCCATAAAGCACCAATAATGGGAATGGATATGCATGTAAAACATATATAAATAATAACATATCATTGTATTAGGTCTAATGCAACCTTTTTCTGATGCTCATTTTTTTGCAGTGTTGAATCCTGAATCGTCCATGCCATTCTTGAATAATGAACCGACGAGGCAACTCACAAGTACGAATCACACATCCTCACCTTGTTGGCTTGGAATTGTTTGGAAGAGGGAACCACAAGTATGAATCTCACTTAAATTCTTGAATCTGCTTGAAATCACAATTTCTTGATGGCTGTTTCATAATCACAAAGTGACGATTGACGAAGTAGTGAAGTCGTGAAGCATACGTGTTCTTCTTTCTTTCCCATTGACCCCAGACTTGAATCTTATTAAAAGAGGCTGTTAAAGGTAATTATAATTTGCCCTATTTAAATCCTGTCTAACTTGCTTAATTAAATTTTGATTTCTACCCTAATTTGATTTCATAACTTACACTTAGTATCAGGATTCCAATCAAGTTAATTTCATAACTTAGTAGTTGCTACCAAATTGAACAGATTTGGTAGCTAATGAATGGATTTGGAGGGAACACAGAAACTTATTGAGTGCAGTAATTGTTGAAAAATGTCTAATCTCTTATGAGATTTGGGTAGAGTTCATATATAGGATAATTTGTTGAAGTTATATTTTTATATTTTATTTAAAATGTTGATCTGATCATAATAATAGATAATGATTGGTACTTTCCACTCAAATTAATTTTTTCATTGCTTTCAAAGATCAGATCAAAGAAACGTTTACCGTCAATTAACTGTAATATTTTTTAGTTTTTTAATGCAATCCCAAACCGCCCAAGCTTGATAAAGGAGGTGATTACTAAAAATGAAATTTGAAATAGGGCCTCAGTTTTAGAGTTCGTTTTTGGACTCTAAAAGAGTTGGAGCGGGACCTATGTGGGTATAATATTTTCTAAAGTTTAGTATAATACAACTCTCTAATAACCATATCTGAAAAGAACTCTTCATAACTGTTTCCTTCCACCCCTTAGGGAAATTCGTGAAAAAGTATGAAACCACATTTTTTCATAGCTATATTGAAATAAGACAAACTGATACAAAATACGTAAGTTTTCTTTTAACATATAATGATTTACTAATTCGGAAAAACCATATGTAAACATCATAATTCAAAATGTCCGAAATTAAAATGGGAGCTTTATCTTGGCACTATAAACGACTTGTGGCAATAGTTTACCACAACCATAAATAAAATAATAATAAGGTGTAACACCCTAAACACCGATTATTTAATCATTAAACACGCGGAAGCATTCGCCCCAAGAAAGTTTTTTTTACTTCCCTCGCGTGCTGCGAGGGACCAAGACCCCTTCTTTCGCGTACCGCAAGGGAGCATCAGGAAAGCTCTTCCGGGAACCCGATCTCTCGTGTACCGCGAGGAACCCATCCTGGTTTCTCGCGTACCGCGAGGCACCTGTATTCACAGAAAGTTTCTATATTTTTACAGCTTTCAACACTTAGCCAAATTTCTAACTTTTATCCATATTGCCATAAAGTTTTCCCAACACTTAGATTTGGGTTCTATCATTCAAAAGACCACACTTACGAATAAAATTTACAATTTCATGCATCGTTTTACAACTATTAGATGGACTTCCAATTACACCCGAAATCTCCAAAAAGTGCATACGAGAATCCAACAATCGCCATAGACTTGACCTTGACTTTACCGGATCTTTTCCTACATACACCACAATTATTCACCATTAGTAATGAAGGCAAATCATAACAACAATGTAAAATATTCCTATTTTCACCCATTCACTCATTTGACCTGTTTCCACCCAATTACTCCTTAAACAAATTAACACTTGCAAACACTTTACAAGTTTCTTTATTTCCTTGATAATTACCCCATACTTGGTCAAATTTCATTTCTCTTATGACACAAGACCATGTCTTCTTTACATTTCCTTCATGGGACTTAGACCATGAATTCACCACATTTCCATTATGATGCTTAGACCATAACTTCACCACATTTCCATTATGATACTTAGACCATAACTTCACCATATTTCCATTATAGTATTTTAACTATAACTACATTCATACGCGTATTCATACCACATTCATATAACAATCATACCACATGAGTTAATTATGCATACATTCTTCACGTGTAATTATAATTTATCAACATCACTAAGTAAGTGCGAGTGCACTTACCTTTTCGGATTCGAAGATTCCGTTTCCCTTTCTCGATGGGCAACTTGATTACCTAAACACATACACCTAGTTTAGTAATCTATCATACATCCAAATTACATTTATTTGGGTTCTCAACCCATTCACCTATTTTTCAACCCAAACTGACTCGTTTGAGTTATACTTATATCCAAACACCTTTTTACCACCCAAATTCACCTATTTGAGTTTCATTACCATTTCTTAACACTAACTTTTCATTCTATATTTTAGATTAGTTTGGTGTTCTTTCAAGTGTCTAACATCATTTAAACACTTATTAATCATTAATTTAACATCCTATCATCATAATTCAAAAAACCCCAATTCATTCCATATGAACCCTAATTTCTCATAATCTAAATTAAAAGGTTCTAGGATGTTATTCCCCACCATTTACCTTTAGTTTAACTAGATTATCAACAATCTAACACCGATTTAACCCCATACATCATAAATTTCGGATTTCTATGAAACCCATCTACTAACCCAACAATGGTGAACTAAAATGGATGATTAAAACTTACTTGATGTTAGAAAGATGATGTACAAGTCAGCACCTTCACAAATCAAGTCTCAAATGCGGAGATTTGCTTCAACCCTCTTTTTCTCCTTTTTCTCTTGAATGAGTCGACACCCACAACCCACAAAATTCTAAATTTTGACTTCATATAAGTCAAATATGGCATATTTGCCATATTTGCAATTCCAATCCCTCAACTTTCATATCATCTATTTTCATGCTAAAACTAGTTAAAAACTAACATAACCCCAAAATCAACTTGAAACCCATTTGTTTTAACTTATTTCTAAAATATTATTTCCGCCATAATATTAAATAGAAATATTTAATTATTTGAAACGAAACCCGGATTTTGGTTCGTTACAAATCACCTCCCCTACGAAACCCGACTTAACATAAAGAGGTTCGGATAACATTTGAGCATCTCCTCCTCGGTTTCCCAAGTCATTTCCGCTCCCTTTTTATGTTTCCACCGCACCAATACTTGGTTAACTTCTTTGTTGCGGAAGTGCTTCACCTTTATATCCAAGATTGCCACCGGTTGCTCAACATAATTCAACTTCTCGTCCAATTCAATATCATCCAATTGAACACAAGTAGACTCATCCGCTAAACGTTTTCATAAGTGAGACACATGAAACGTGTTATGAAGTCTACTTAGTTCCTCCGGTAGCTCCAAACGATAGGCTACCGCACCCACCCTTGCTATCACCTTAAATGGTCCGATGAAACGTGGACTCAACTTCCCCCGTTTCCTAAACCGTATCACCCCTTTCCAAGGAAAGACTTTCAAAAGCACAAAGTCTCCCACTTGAAACTCAATTGCCCGCATCCTATTATCCGCATAGGATTTTTAGCGATCTTGGGCCACCTTTAAGCGTGCCCTTATTTGGTCAATGCTACTAGTTGCTTCCTTGACCACCTTGTTGCTACCAAGTTACTGTTAACCAATTTCACCCCAACACACGGGTGTTTGACATCTTCTTCCATACAACATCTCAAAAGGTGGCATACCAATACTAGAACGGTAGCTATTGTTGTAAGAAAATTATGCCAACGGTAAATGGTCGTCCCAACTACCCCCAAAATCCAACGCACACGCTCGTAACATATCCTCGAGCGTTTGAATTGTTCGTTCTCTTTGTCCATCCGTTTGTGGATGATAAGCGGTACTAAGATTCAATTTAGTCCCCATATTCTCATGGAATTTCTTCCAAAAACGAGAAGTAAATCTCGTATCACGATCCGATACAATCGTCACCGGTACACCATGACGCGACACTATTTCCTTCACATAGATTTTCGCCAATCTATCCGATGTATACGTTTCCTTTATAGGAAGGAAATGTGCACTCTTTGTCAACCGATCTACTACTACCCAAATTGCATCATAACTCTTTCATGTCTTAGGTAGTTTAGTGATCAGATCCATTATATTCTCCCATTTCCAAAGCGGTATTTCAAGCGGTTGAAGCTTTCCATAAGGCTTTTGGAGTTCCGCCTTTACTCTTAAGCATGTGAGACATCTCTCCACATACTTGACAATATCACGTCTCATGCCCGACCACCAAAAATGACACCTCAAATCATAAAACATTTTTGTGGCCCCCGGATGGATAGAATACTTGGATTTATACGCCTCATCTAAAATAGTTGTCAAAACACTTGACAACCTAGGCATCCAAATCCTATCAAAGCATGTTTTTAACCCCGAACTATTCTCCCCAAGTTTGTCAACATAAGGAAACATCCGTTCCTTCTTCAAATCCCCACCAATTGCTAATGCTTGAGACTCTCGGATTTCGTCAATAAGAGATGATGAAATTGTCATCTTGAATGACTTCACCTTAATAGGTGCATGGATCGTCTTCCATCTAAGAGCATCCGCACTACATTCGCTTTACCCGGATGATAAAGTATCTCACAATCATAGTCCTTAACTAATTCTAGCCACCGCCTTTGCCTCATGTTAAGGTCCTTTTGGTCGAAGATATATTTGAGGCTTCTGTGATCCGTGTAAATCGTACACTTCGCCCCATATAAGTAATGCCTCCAGATTTTGAGCACGAATACCACTGCCATAAGCTTTAAGTCGTGGGTAGGGTACTTCACCTCGTGAGTCTTCAATTGCCTAGACGCGTAGGCAATCACTTTCCCCCTTTGCATCAAAACACACCCCAACCCCGAATGCTAGGCATCTGAGTACACAACGAAATCTTTGGTCCCGTCAGGCAAGGACAAAATAGGTGCCTTAGTCAACTTTTCTTTTAAGAGTTGAAAGGTGGATTCTTGCTCAGAACCCCAAACAAACTTAGTCTCCTTACGCGTTAACTTCGTCATCGGTAAAGCAATCCGAGAGAAGTTTTTGATAAATCGCCGATAATAGCCCGTCAACCCCAAGAAACTTCTAATCTCCGAGGGAGTTTTTGGCGATGACCAATCTTTTACCACCACTATTTTGGATGGGTCAACTGTAATTCCTTTCTCGTTAATCACATGGCCCAAGAATTGAATTTCGCACAACCAAAAGGCGCACTTGAATTTCGATCACCTTCACTCCGTGAATAGATGAGAAGGTCATCAATAAATGCAATGACAGAACGGTCGAGGAATAGTCTACACACCCGGTTCATAAGATCCATAAAAACCGTGGGCGCGTTGGTTAAACCGAAAGGCATAACCGTAAACTCGTAGTGACCATAACGAGTGCGGAAAGCTGTTTTAGGAACGTCTTCTTCTTTCACTTTTAACTGATGGTACCCGGATCTCAAATCAATATTATAGGACCATGACGCCCCTTGCAATTGATCAAAGAGGTCGTCAATCCGAGGTAACGGGTACCGATTTTTCACCGTCAACTTGTTTAACTCCCGATAATCCATACACATCCTCATGCTTCCGTCCTTCTTTTTAACGAAGAGAACGGGTGCACCCCAAGGCGAGACGCTTGGGCATATGAAGCCTTTATCGAGTAGTTCTTGCAATTCTCCATTAGCTCTTTCATCTCCTGAGGTGCCAACCGATAAGATGCTTTGGCTATCAGCTTAGCACCCGGTATCAAATCGATCCCAAACTCTACTTCCCTCTCCTGTGGAACCCCTGGTAGCTCATCCGAAAACACATCCTCAAACTGATTCACAACCGGAACTTCATGAATTTCTTTCACCCTTTCGATCACATCCGCAACACAAGCCATGTATGCCTTGCACCCACGCACAATGTACCTTGTTGCCTTTACGTAAGAACACAATCCTACTTTACCTTTCTTCTCACATTCTATGTAAATGGACTCACCTGACGGGGAGTCGAGTTGTATCGCCTTAGGTCCTCATAGAATATTTGCTTTGGTCTTCGATAACCAATCTATACCCATTATCACATCGAAATCCCCCTAATAGGAATTAGGTCTATAAGGAACGTTTCACCTCCCGCCTTTAACTTGCAATTTTTATAAACATCGAATACTAGAAAGCTCTTATCATTTGCCACCTCGATTTCTAAGGGTTCGTCTAACTTGCTACTTAAAAATGAAGATTGCTTAACAAATTTCAAGGATACAAAAGAACGACTAGCCCCCGTATCAAAAAGAACTAGTGCACGTAATGAGTTAATCTTGAATGTACCTGACACCACTTCCGGGTTAGTCTTTGCGACCTCCGTCGAAATGTGGAAAGCCCTACCCTTCGGCTTTGGCATCTTTATCCTCCTTTCGCCCCCACCTTGGTGCTTTAACTCGGTACAATCCACCCTGTTGTGCCCGGGCTTATAGCCATTGTAGCATAAATGAATTTGGCTCGAGCATTGATTGGCCATATGCCCCGGTTTCCCACATTTGTAGCAGTTCGAAGTCCCCTTCCTACATTCTCTAAAGTGCTCCTTTCCACAGTTCTTGCACCCCCGTGAAGTGAACTTGCTAAACGGCTTTTTTGCTATGGCTCCCACCCTTTATCTTCTTTACCATCGAATCTACTGTTTCACGCTTTCTCTTCTCTACCCTGGCTTCTTGCCTCCTCAACTCCACCTCCCTTTCCCGACACCTATTTATTAAGTCAACAAGTGTGGTGAAAGAGGAAGGAGCTATACTATCTCTAAATTCCACTGTCAACATTGCATAAAACCTATCAATCTTCGTCAACTCAGTCGACACCACGTCCGGACAGAACTTAGCGCGATCAAAGAAGGTCCATGCCAATTCATCAATCGTCTCTGTCGCTTGCCTCATGAGTAGGATGTAACATCCCAAAATTTTAAGGAAATGAAAGTCCAGGTGCTAAAAGGTAAAAGTCCCAAAGATAAAGGGCTTAAAATAAAGAAATAGGAAAAAGGAGGTCGGTAGCAGACCGCTACCAAGCTAGTAACGGTCCGCTAGCCACAATTAGGACGGATGACGAGGATGCAACACGCGTAAAGATGACTCAAGGACAAGGATTGGGTAACAGACCGCTACCCAGAAACTTAGCGGTCCGCTGCGTGGCCAACAAGCATGACGACTGAGTTAAGGCGGTAGCAGACCGCTAGCACTTACCTTAGCGGTCCGCCACCGGTGGCTTAACAACCCTATAAATAGAGGCTTTTTCCGTTCAAAATGGAAACAACAACCAAACACCAACCAACACACACACTCACGAATACCAAGTTGATGATTACGAGCGAGACGGTTACGAGTGCGGTACGCAGAGAGTGCGGTTCGAGTAAGAGAAACGTATATACGAGGAACGAACTTAGCAACTACCCGAGGATAATGTAAGTACACTGGACCCGTACCCTAGACACAAATACGTGAACTATGTGTTAAAATGATACGTGATATGTGCTATGTGATATGATGAGGGTACGGGGTAATGACGGATTAGTCTAAACACTAAACGAGAGTAATGAAGTAGTCACGAAGTATCCATGGGATGGTGGATACGCCAATGGTACTTCCTATATATAAACCTCTTGTGTACTTCGTGCTGAAACCATTATGAATGTTTAGGGGTATAGACTAATAAAGAATAAAGAAATATAGTAAACGTACAGAACAACATTTACAAATACTAAAAGAGTCGGTAAAGGCAAAACAACTTCATTATTTTAAAGTCGTGCAATATAAGTCTAATCTGAGGCAAACTCTATCACAAAGAACTTAGCACAAAGCGTTTCCACGAAAGACTCATCACGAAGGTAACTTAGCACGAAGCATCTAGGCACGAAGCATTTTCCTGAAGGACTAAGCACGAAGCGGGGGTTACTTTTAACCCATGAATAACCTTCGTTATTCCTATCACAAAGAACCAGTTGTACAACCGTTGGCTAACCACAAAAGCCCCTAAAAGGGCACGCCAAGCAAAACATACTAACACACACATAACAACATAAACATTGTTCCCGTATTAAACTTTCCCTTCCCTTTCCTTCCGAGATATAAATAATGCCATGACTTCTAACGTTGAACTTCATTCTTTTATTAAAACAGTTCACACTTTACTTACATTCATAACTTGCATAAAACATTAGTTTACCTGCTTTACATTTCCCTTAAACATTTCTTTCGCTTTTGTTTATTAACATACATTATAATAAACACTTACACAGTATGCACACCACCCCAAAAGTAGGCATAAAAAGGGGATCTAGAACTCACCCGAATAAGCTAGCTTCCAAGTACTAATGACCGAGTCCTACCAAAGCTACTCACAATCTGGATTATCGGTTAACACAGTCAAACCTCTACTATAAAACCATTACACTCTGCGAGTACTTCAAAGTGTTTGCACCCAAATCCTCCATGTGAGTACACTAAGTACACGCACCAGATTTGTGAGTAGTAAAGGTTCACGCAGGGGGTACTCTTAGCGAGTACCTTAAGTATGAGCAGGAAGTATTCTTGAAAATACTCACAGTATTCATTTGAAGTACTATCTGCATGTACTTCAAGTTCATGCGCGAGTGCTCGGCCAAGTACTCCATGCGCATACCGTGTTCTTACCCAAAAACCTTAACTTTTTTGAATGAGCCAGATCTGATCTGTAATGGCATCAAGTTTCTAACTTTTTCCATTCAAAGTATTTGTTTAGCATCCATGTTACTAGATCTAGGGTTTTCGTGTGATATTATACGTAAAAAAAATCCAATCTTTTGGATAAAACCCCATTTTTGCCAAAAACCCATTTCAAGTTAAAAATGAGGGAAACAAGGTTCGATCCTTCCTTTGTCTCATCAAAATCAGCAAGAAAAGAGTAGAATGAAGGCTCGGTGGCTCTCTTCTTCGATCTCTCTCTGTACCGTCACTTTCTATCTCACTTCACTCTTTTTCTATCTCTCTTTAGAGTATGCGCAGGTGGAGGTGGAAATGAGGATGGTGAGGAGGTTCTCGCTAGTATATAGGGGTTACTCTCCTTCTTTTAGAATTTAACCCATCTAGTCCCTCAACTTTATTTCATATAAAAATATACCTCTTGTTCATTAAAGTTTTCGAACGTTACAATGGACCAACTTTGATTATTGACATGTAGAGACACCCCCTGTTCTTTGTACTCCATATTACTTGTGGTCTATTTTGTGCATCACTTGTGCGTTTTTAGTTTCTGCTGAGTATTATTGTTGAGTGCACATTTACAATCTTGACTAATCCTTGATTTACCACCAAGAGTGGGTGTGAATACCTAACTCTGGTGTTTATTGTTCTTTACTTGTGTGTGCTTGTGTGAAAGTTCATTCATCTTTTTGATTGTGATTCTTGTGTTGTTAATACGGATGAGACTGGTCTGTTAACTAAGACCGAAACTTTGATTAGTAAGCTTGATGTTAGTAAGCCTACTTATTTGCATGCTAGTAATTCAAGTAATCTCATAAATATAAATATAAAGCTTAAAGGAACTGAGAATTACTCTGTTTGGTATAATGCAATGAAATTTGATTTAGAGGTCAAGAATAAAACTGTATTTATTACGGGTACATGTATAAAAGTAACTAAAAATGAAACTCTGTCTAGGCAATGGGATATATGTAATTCACTAGTCTTGTCTTGGATATTAAACTCTATATCTTAAGAGCTTTACTTGGGGCAAGTGTTTTCAACACTTGCGTATGAAATTTGAGAAGATTTAAAAGAAACTTATGATAGGGTTGATGGGTATGTTGTCTTTAACCTTTATCAAAAGATAAATTCTCTTACACAAAGTGGTAGTTTTGTGTCTTAATATTATCACAAATTAAACACTATGTGGAAACAATTTGATGCTATTGATCAACTGCCTTCGTGCACTTGTCAAGCATCAAAAGAGTTTAGTGACTTTAATCATTTAATAAAATTGATGCAGATTCTTATGGGTCTTGATGATTTCTACCAACCTATTAGAACTAGTCTATTAGGATCCTCTTCCCTCTGTCAAAGCTGCCTTTCCTATTGTCTCGTGGGAAGAATCACCTAGAAATAGTTCCACCTTATCAAAAAAATCATGGTGTTGATTTTATTTCTAAATCACGTCAGTCTGTTGAAAATAAGAAAAGGTTTAATCGTGGTCCTAATCCAAATCTTAAGTGTACCCACTGTAATATGCTAGAACACACGGTTGACATGTGTTATGAGCTTGTTGGATATCCAGCAAATTTTGAAAAGAAAAGGGTAAATTTGTTATCTAAAGTGGATTTTACTAACAATGTGGTTATTTCTAAACCGGCTTCTAGTTCATCTACTGTTTTTCCTTTTACACCAGAACAGATTTCAAGGCTAATCAGTATAGCAAATGAAAAAAATGTGCATGATCAAGTTGCTACATATATGGGAGGTAATTTGTATTTTTCAAGTGGATTTAATTCAAAGATTGCTTTCTTTAACTGCTCTAGTGTGGGAGTGTCTATTTTTAATAATGGGTGGTAGTTGACTCAGGTGCTAATCGACACATGGTAAAAACTTACATTGGTTTAGTAAACTTTATTAATGGTTCGGAGTATAATATGAAGGTTATTCACCCAAATGGAACTATTGCAAAAGTAACTAAAATTGGGAACTTTAAATTAGCTGAAAAAATATTATTGACTGATGTTCTTGTTGTGCTTGATTACTGTGTAAATTTACTATCTGTTTATAAACTGTCTAGAGATAACAAGCTAGAGGTTGTGTTTAATGAAACAAATTGCTATGTTCAGGATTTGAAGTCAAAGAAGGTTGTAGTGACTGATAATCAATGTGATGGATTGTACTTATTTGAAAAAGATGGAAAGTCTTACATGGTGTGTTTTATAGTATTAATACCTTAAATCTATGGCACTGTCGTCTAGTTCACCCTTCTGATAAAGTCTTAATGGTTTTAAAAGATGATTTAAAACTTAGAATTGTTAAAAGTTCTGATCCTTTTGAAATTTGTCACAAGGCAAAACAGTCTAGAGTTCCTTTCCCATAAATGAACATAAAACTTCATATGTGGGTGGGTAAATTCATCTAGATGTATGGGGTCCATATAAATGTGTTTGTAGGCAAGGTTTAAAGTATTTTTTTAATTGTTGTGGATGATTACTATAGGGTTGTTTGGTATTTCTTGTTAAGAAACAAAGATGAAGTGTTCCAAAATATTGTTAACTTCATTTAGTTGTTGTTAACCCGGTTTGAAAATTCTGTAAAAGTTATTGGTAGTGATAATGAAACTGAGTTTGTTAACAATCAAACAAAGAATTTTTTTAGTGTCGGGTGAATCCCATTAAGCTCGGCTGGCAGCTCCAACCGGTATGCTATTTCTCCCACTCGAGCTATGATTCTAAATGGCCCAACATACCAGGGGCTTAGCTTTCCCCGCTTGTAGAACCAAATAATACCCTTCCATGGAGATACCTTCAATAAGACTTTATCCCCAACGTTGAATTCAACCGGCCTCCGTCTTTATATGCATAGGATTTTTGTCTATCCTGTGTAGCTTTCAACCGTGATTTAATCTGATCGCACTTTTTTGATATTGCCTTTACCACTTCTAGACTCCCCGATTCATTTGGCCCAATCTCACCCCAACATACCGGACTCCTGCACTTCCTACCATACAACATCTCGTTAAGCGCATGCCTATACTAAAATGATAACTGTTGTTGTACGATAACTCCGCGAGGGGCAGGTGACTATCCCAACTTCGGCCAAAGTCGACGATGCAAGCACGAAGCATATACTTGAGGGTTTGACTGGTTCTTTTGGACTGACCATTCATCTGAGGATAATATGTCATAAATTATACATGTTTTGCATTCATAATTATCCCCATATTATGATACTAATTTAATAAAAACCTTGCAATTGATACTTAAATCATTTATATTTTCACAATTACATGTTAAACAAAGCAAAACACAACTTAAAAACATCAAAAAAATCAAGCTTTTAGAAGGAACATACCGGAGTTTTGACCCCCCAAGAAGTCAACCAAGGTCAACACCAGTCAACAATTAGCAAAAGATAAAAATAGGGAGCAGATAGGGGATGCACGGCCGTGTATCACATTGCACGACCGTGGAATGACTATCTTGCTCCCCAAGACTCCTCGTACCCTACCATGTGTACCTTTTAATTCCCTGGGTGTTTCCACGCTCGTGTAAACCAATGCACAGTCGTGCATTGCCAAAATCATTGCCTATAAATATCAAGCTTATTCTAGTGTTTTAGGTTTCCAAGATCGGGCTAGTGGAAGCCCTAGTGCTCTGCTAGGGCCGAAACTCTCTTGGTGTTGGTCCATTTTTAGCTTTTTCTTTTTTGTTTGTTTTCCTTTTCTAGTTTTGTAATATGGAATGATTCTTCTTATTCCAGTAACAAGAAGCAACCTATACTCACTCTCCCTTGTTGTTGGATCGCTTCCACACATGATCTAAGAGTTAGTGGAGTCACTTGAATGGTCATTCGTGGCTAGTCTTCTTGCGTTACTTGGGTTGGTTGAACTTTGTCTAATTAATGAAGTATTTTAGTGTGTTATGTTCTTGAAGTGTTTCTTTAAATCTATCGTAAAAAGACAAGGATAAGTAATTTTTAAACAATTTAATAATCTTAAATCTTGTGAGTTACTTAAGCAAGACTTTTTGCTTGGGAAGCTTAATCGAGTTTGTACGGTCTATATACAAATCTTGGTGCTACCAAGGGCCCGTTTACTATAGGTTTAACTTTATGGGTTGATTGGAGGTTTGGGTATTCAACAAGTCATTCGAGTCTTAGCTGGACCTTGTGGTTCATGTCGGTATTTCTTTCATTCTCTTGTGTTGGCTTACAGAGGACTTCTAGCGGCAACCATGAGGTTTGACCTTGAGAAGCAAAGTTATATTTATTTAAAATATTATTATAAGTAAAGACAACTATTTTAAGAATATAATTTGTTAGGTCCGAGCGTTCATAAAGTAGCTTTGGAGGGAGTTGCGCATTCCAACTTTCCAAAAGAAGTTACACGACGTAGCGTACGCCAGTCGACGGGATTATCTAAGTCCGAATAATAAATCACGGGACAGCCGATGGACTTGAGATCCTGTTAGGATCCCATGAATTATTAAGGACAATTGGCCGACCGTATCCACTGTTCGGTTACGAAATGCTAACTCCCATATCGAAAGGTTTACCACTAGTAACTTTGACCAACCTTATTAAAATATAATATTAATTAACAAGTGATAACAACCAGAGTAACACGTTGAATGAGATGGCATTCCTAATTACTTTCCTTTTCCTTTTTATTTCTTTTAAAACAAAACCCCCATCCAATTTCTATCCCGGTCAGACAATAGCAAGAGTTGAGTAAGGAATCTGTGTCCATGGTTCGATACTTGGTTCTTACCAAAACTATATTACGCTGTGATATGTGCACTTGCCTATTATGTGTGTTTTAAGTTAAGTAGTTATCATTTTAATTTATAAATTTAAAACCTGATTTTGTGTAACTCTAATCCGAACATTAAGAATGTATATATATATATATATATATACACACATTATATCTCTCGCATTTGGCATCAAGTTTTTGGTGTCGTTACCAGTGATGTAAATATATATATTTATATTTCTTTATTTATATACACTAAAACACCCTATCAGTCGTGCTGATGTTCAACCTTGTTCCCATTGCATCATGGAACTTCTTCTAGAACATGAACGTGAATCGCGTGTCTCTATCGGAAACAATTGACACCGGTACACCATGTCGAGCTATAACCTCATTAATGAACACTTTCGCTAATTGTTCTGAAGTGAACGTCTCACTGATAGGAAAGAAGTGTGCACTCTTGGTCAGCCGGTTCACAATCACCCAAATGGTGTCACAAACTTTAGTTGTACGTGGTAGCTTTGTGATGAAGTCCATGGTGATATATTCACACTTCCATTCTTGAATCTCTAGTGGTTGCAACTTTCCATAGGGTTTTTGGTGTTTGGCTTTTACTTGCAAGCAAGTCAAACGCTTACTTACATATTGGGTCACATCGTTCTTCATACCTAGCCACCGGTAATCCTCTCTTAGGTGTTGATGCATCTTTGTAGTGTCCAGATGAATGGAGTAACGAGACTTATGAGCCTCATCTAGAATCTTGGCCCTCGGCTCACCTTCCTTAGGCACCCACATTTGGATGAATCTGGTCTTTACACCATGGGAATTTACTTCAAAAACTTCTTATTGACCCACCATTCTCTCTTTCTTCACATTCTCGGCTTTCAAGGCCTCATCTTGCGCCTTGCTGATTTGGCTCAAGAAATCTTGTGAAACAACATGGTTGTATGACTTTACCCAGATATGAGCATGGTTCTCATTTCAGCTCAAGGCATCGGCCATAATATTATCCTTTCTCGGGTGGTACAAGATTTCGCAGTCATAATCCTTCAACATTTCCAACCACCGTCTATGCCTCATATTTAAATCTTTATGTTCGAAGAAATACTTCAGACTTTTGTGATCAGAATAAATGGTGCACTTAACTCCGTAGAGGTAATGCCTTCAAATATTTAATGCAAACACCACAACAGCAAAGGTCCAAGTCATGTGTCAGGTAGTTGACCTCCTGGGTCTTTAACCACTGTGATGCATATGCGCTCACCTTTCCTCTCTGCATGAGCACGCATCCAAGTCCTTGGTAAGAGGCATCAGAATAGACTACCAAGTCCTCATTACCATCGAGAAAGGTTAGGACCGGAGCTTGCATCAAACTTTTCTTCAATTCGACAAAGGCACTTTCCTAAGCTGGACCCCATTCATACTTTACTCCCTTCAGGGCCAGCTTCGTTAATGGCGAGGCTATCTTCGAGAAATCTTGAATAAATCTTTGATATTATCCTGCCACTCCCAAGGAACTCCATACTTCGGTTGGAATCTTTGGGATATCCCATTCCAACACCGTCTTTATCTTTACTAGGTCCACCATGATCTCGTGCGGGTTAATGACATGACCTAGGCATTGGACTTCCTAAGCTAGAACATGCACTTGGAGAACTTCGCATACAACTTCTCCTTCTCTAGTACTTCCAATACCTCCCCGAGGTGGCAGGCAAGATCGCCTTCACTCTTTGAGTAGACCAAAATGTTGTCTATGAACACTATCGCTCACTGGTCCAACATCAGATGACAGACTCTGTTCATCAATTCCATGAATTTCGTGGGGGAATTGGTCAACCAAAACAACACCACGAGATGCTCGTAGTTTCCATATAGCAGATAGAAAGCAGTCTTCGGTATGTCTTATGCTCTAACCATTAACTAGTGATAGCCTGACCAGGGATCGATTTTTTGAAAAACAACTTGCCCCTTGCAACTGATCAAATAGGCCGTCTATCCTCGGTATTGGGTACCGATTCTTCACTGTGTGCTTATTCAGCTCCATGTAATCAATGCACATACGCATACTACCGTCTTTATTCTTAACAAATAATACTAAAGCACCCCAAGGTGAAATGCTAGGTCTAATGAATCCTTTCTTAAGAAGCTCTTCTAACCGCGTCATTAGTTCTTTCAATTCTGACGGAGCTAACCGGTAGGGTGATTTCGCAACGGGCTGGGCTCCTGGCGTTAAATCTATCTGAAACTCTGTCTGCCGATCGGGTGGAATTCCAGGCAAGTCCTCGACGAAAACCTCTGGAAAATTTCACACCACAGGCACATGTTTCAACTTCGTCGTTTTCTTTCTATCATCAATGACGTATGCCAAGTACAGCTCGCATCCGCGCCTCATAAAACTTTCTGCCTTGATCATCAAAATGAAGTTAGGCACTGTAAACTCTCTGTCCCCGTAAACCATAATCAAACTACCATCAGGTGCTCTGAGATAAATCATCTTCTGTCTACATACAATCTACGATTCATTGGCAGCTAACCAATCCATCCTCAATACAATATTAAACCCTACCAATGTTAGCAAGAATAATCTAGCACGGAATCAGTGACCCTCAAACCTATCAGGCAGCCATCTGTAGCTTCTACTACCTGGTGGTCTTACCAATAACGATTTCTACGTTAAAAGCCATATCTACTTTACTAACCTTGCTTTTCAGTATGCAACAAAATTTAGGGGATATAAAGCTCCTACTTGCAACAGAATCGAAAATGACATAAGCGTAATGATGATTGGCAAGGAACATACCTAACACGACGTCAGGGTTTAATTCAAAGATTGCTCTCTTTAACTGCTCTAGTGTGGGAGTGTCTATTTTTAATAATGGGTGGGTAGTTGACTCAGGTGCTAATCGACACATGGTAAAAACTAAAATTGGTTTAGTAAACTGTATTGATGTTTCTGAGTATAATATGAAGGTTATTCACCCAAATGGAACTATTGCAAAAGTAACTAAAATTGGGAACTTTAAATTAGCTAAAAATAAATTATTGACTGATGTTTGGGTTGTGCTTGATTACTGTGTAAATTTACTATCTTTTTATAAATTGTCTAGAGGTAACAAGCTAGAGGTTGTGTTTAATGAAACAAATTGCTATGTTTAGGATTTGAAGTCAAAGAAGGTTGTAGTGACTGATAATCAATGTGATGGATTGTACTCGTTTGAAAAAGATGGAAAGTCTTATAAGGTATGTTTTAGTAGTATGAAAACCTTAAATAAATGTCCCAGTCGTCTAGTTCACCTTCTAATAATATCTTAATTGTTTTAAAAGATGATTTAAAACTTGGAATTGTTAAAAGTTCCGAGCATTGTGAAATTTGTCACAAAGCAAAATAGTGTAGAGTTCCTTTTCCCATAAGTGAACATAAAACTAAACATGTGGGTGAGTTAATTCATCTAAATGTATGGGGTTCGTATAAATGTGTTAGTAGGCAAGGTTTGAAGTACTTTTTTTAATTGTTATGGATGATTACTCTAGGGCTGTTTGGTATTTCTTGTTTAAAAACAAAGATGAAGTATTCCAAAATATTGTTAACATCATTCAGTTTTTGTTAACTCAGTTTGAAAAATCTGTAAAAGCTATTCGTAGTGATAATGGAACTTGGTTTGTTAACAATCAAACAAATGATTTTTTTACTACTAAAGGAATTATTTACCAAACCACCTACACCTACACTCCTCAGCAAAATGGTATTGCTGAGAGGAAACATAGGCATATTTTGAATGTTGCTAGGTCATTATTTCAAAGTGGAGTTCGACTAAAATTCTGGTATGAATGTATATTAACTTCTACCTATTTGATTAACAGGATGCCCTCGTCTGCCTTGCTAGGAAAGTCCCCTTATGAACTTATGTTTGGTTATAAACCCTTCTTTGGTTACTTGAGAAATTATTGGTGTCTATGTATTAGTACATTCTTGAATGAGTCAAATAAATTTTCTAGTAGGGCTGAGAAATGTGTGTTTATTGGTAATTCATATGTTAAAAAAAGATTATAAACTTTGGAATCTTGAAAAAGAAACTATTGTTTTTTCTAGGGATGTGAAATTTTATGAAGATATTTTTTCATTTAAAAGTAGCAGCAGTAATGTGACATGGTGGATTTAACTAGTCTAATTTTTCTATTGTTTTGATGAAATCAAAATTTCTCAAGTACAAAAGGTTCCCAATGATGAATGAAGGGGTATTCACGAGGGAAATGATTGTAGTCAGCAGCCAAAGACTTATGTTGGAAGTGTTGGCGGGGCAGACAATACTATTCCTTCCGATGAAGAGATGATACCTCCTGAAGGACAACAACTTCAACCAACTATAGTTCAAATGAAATCTTCTAGATCTGTGTCGCTTCCAAGAAATTTGGTTGATTATGTTGTTGAAGGCGAGGCGAGGTTAGGTATGGTCTAGAAAAGGTTCTCAATTACTCTTGTTTTTTTTCTGAAAAGTTGTGCTTCTTGTCAAATTTGAATATAGTTTTTGAACATGTGTCATATAATCAAGCAAAAATATGATCCTAAATGGGTTGAAGCAATGAAGTCTGAAATGGAGGCATTGCATAGGAATAACATTTGGGGCTTGGCTGATCTTCCAAAGAGAAGAAAGCCTACAAAATGTAAGTATATTTATAAAGTTAAATATAATTCCACTAGTGAGGTTGAGATGTTTTTGGCCAGATTAGTTGCTAAATGTTAAAGTCAAAGAGAATGTAATGATTTTGATGAAACCTTTTCTCCGGTAGTTAAGATGCTTACTATAAGAACTGTAATTTACTGTAATTTATGTGGCTGTTGAAAATTCTTGGACATTATTTCAACTTGACATTAATAATGCATTCTTGTTTGGTAGTGTTTCTAAGGATGTGTGATCGGTGTTGAAGAGACCGGTCAAAGATAAAGAATTAGTGTCTCCTAATCACCTTAAACTAGTTAGGGAAAGAAGGATGTCGAACCACGAATAGTTTGTGGTCGGCGCTTAACTTCAATCGACAAAGTAATTTATGAAGTTGCAATGGATCTTTTTGACCAAACGAAAGGATTGAGTTGGTTTTAAAGAACTAATAACCAATGATTATCAAATACCAATTATTGCATAAACGACCACTAGCAATTAAGTAACAAGTAAATAGTTTGGATTGTAAACAATAGCTAAAAAGGGATCACTCCCGGGTTTCAAGTCCATAAGCACTTAGGGACTATCACACCAAAGATATGAGTTCAAGTAATCAAATGGTTATCTAAGTTTATTTGACCAATTCCAACCAAAAACATCAACATCCATACATCACAGGTAAATAGTGCAAAAACACATCCACGATTGAAATCGAGACAAATGTATGTAACCTAGAATTAGATTAAACAATAAACTCAACACAAACCAAAGTTCATAGCAATTATCATCTAACGAGGTCAATGGTGGGAGCAATACCAAACAAAATGATTCAAGTAGTTCAAACCGAACTATTACAAAAATTGTTATCTCCAATCCAGAACATGATAAAAACCTAAAAACTTACAAACAATCCACCCGGGAATGATTACCGGTGGATTAGCCGCTCATGGTGATGGAATTCATCTTCGATTCTTCAATTTCTCGGTATCAATCTTCAATTAGATGTTGAAATAATGTTTCTAGCCTCCCAAGAACTCCCAAAATCGCCAAAACCTGCTCTCCAAAAAGTTTATTTCGAAATTGGGGAAGAAACCCCCTAATTAACACTCAAAATCGGCAGTTTCCCTAAAAATCCGATGCCAAAACGTAACCAGCGTAAGATTACGCCCTTGCCAAACTGCTACTGTTGTGAAAAAGTTCTGGCATAAGCTTACGCCGTTTGGGCGTAGCTTATGCCCCTGCTGTAGAACTAGCGTAAGCTTACGGCGGGTGTGCTCCATTCTGAAAACTTACTATTTGGAAAATGCACCCGCGTAAGCTTACGCTAATAGGGCCTAAGCTTACGCCCATGTGCAGAATTTCTCCATTTCTTATTTTTTTCAATCCCGTTTTCTCATGCGGTCTTCTACAACGCTCATATTTCTTGTATAATGCTTCAAAAGCATCATTTAAGCTCATATCACCTGCATTTGAACAACTACACAAAATCATTGCATTCCAAAATACTAATTCAAGTAAATATGCAATATTAACCATAAAAATGTGCAAAGCCTTAGCCTCTCATCAATGTGTATTTGGAGTTACCTAAGGGTTATTATTCTTGAAAAGAAACTAAAGTTTGTAAACTAGTTAAGTAGTTGTATGGGCTAAAACGGCCCCCTCGAAAATGGAATGAGAAATTAACTTCTGTGTTGTGTGAAACTGGTTTTGTTCAAAGTTTATGTGATCATTCTTTATATATTAAATTTGTGAATGAAGTGTTTTGTTCTCCTTGTGTACGTAGATGTCGTAGATGTCATAATAGTTATTTGGAATGATATAAATGAATTAAATAGTATCAAGAGCTTTTTAAGTTCTAAATTCATGATAAAGGACTTAGGAAAGCTGAAATATTTTTTAGGAATAGAAGTATTATATTCTAATGTTGGTATCTGTCTTTCTCAAAGGAATTACTATATGGAGTTGTTGTCTGAGTTTAGTATGACTGGTTGCAAACCAGTTGGTGTTCATATAGATCAACAGAGTTATATTGTTAACACTAAGTATGAAAAAAATGAGAAAGTTTTAACAAATGTAACCGGTTTTCAGAAATTAATCGGTAGGCTTATATATCTATCGCTAACCAGACCGGATATATATTACTCTGTTCAGTTCTTGAGTCAATATACACATTCACCTACAAATACTCATTTGCGGATTGGTCTTAGGCTTTTAATATATTTAAAAGCTTACCCGGGTAAGGGGTCAATGTTTAATAAAGGTAATAATTTTGAGTTGTCTGCCTATGTTGATTCAAACTGGGTGAAATGTACCTCAACTAGAAAGTTTGTTACCGGTTATAATGTATTTCTAGGCAAGCCACTTATTT
Source organism: Smallanthus sonchifolius (assembly GCA_023525975.1). NCBI lineage: Eukaryota > Viridiplantae > Streptophyta > Magnoliopsida > Asterales > Asteraceae > Smallanthus > Smallanthus sonchifolius. Next base: position 55,530,136 of record CM042038.1, read on the forward strand.
CATGGAAAAGTAAAAAACAGAATACAGTATCTCGATCTTCTACAGAAGTAGAATATCGAGCTATGTTTTCTGTTATTTGTGAAGTAATGTGGCTGATGAACTTGTTAAGTTAGTTAAAGGTTAAGTGTTATTTACCTGTTAATATTATGTGTGATAATAGTGCAACAATTTCTATTTTTGCAAATCTAGTTTTGCATGAAAGGAATAAGCATTTCGAACTAGACTTACATTTTTTGAGAGAAAAAATTTCAGCAGGTTTAGTTAAAACTAATAAAATTGCTTACGATTTTCAAATTGCAGATGTTTTAACAAAACGTCTATCGATAAACTAGCTTAATGTTCTTTGTGGAAAGTTTGGATTACTTGATATGATTGCTAAATAAATTAAGGGGGCATGTTAAATGGTAACTATTACCAATTTATTTAGCAAACTTACTTTAATGTGTTATTGTCTAACTTGGAAAGGTTTGTGCGAAGATTTATATGTTGCTGATTGTAGAAGGGTTAAATAGGGCAAAAATGAAAGATGCAAGAGGCTTTTGGATGTTGTTGTTAGCTTGAGGACTAAAGTGAAAGTTGTGCGGTATATATTCAAGGAGTTGTTCCAAAAACCGTAGACGCTCATTTTGTGCGTCTCTTCTTCGTCTTCGTCTGTTTGGCAAGAAAATCTCTCGACTGATCTACGTGTAAAGAGTGTATTTTGTTGTCTTTGTATGTATCATTCATCTCTCTGGTGAACGTTCTAGGTCTAGTGATCGAGTTCTTGATATATTTCGTTTGTATCAGTTTGTGTTGTTCATATTCTTTGGTTGGAATAGATTTACATTTTGTGGCAAATAGAAAAATAATTTACAACAAAATCGAACAAGCAATCATCACAAGAATTAAATTTCTAATTAAGGTTTGTTACACACTAAACAACACATTACTTTGATATATATTTATAAAGTAATATATACAATCAAACATGAATGGACTATGTTTTTAATCCTTATTATAATAAATAAATTAATTTATTTGTCACGTGTCGATTTTTGCTAAAGTCTAAATTTTTGTTTCCCGCATCTCTCTCATATTAAATATTAATAATTTTAAATAATTAAATATCTAAATTTTACTTTAATATTTTATTAAAACATAAAAAATTATAAGAATATTTCAATTATATCTTAAATTAAAATATAATTTTATAATTTTTAAATCTTCATTATTTATTATTTATAATTCATAGATCTTCTATATTTGTTATTTATAATTCATAGATCTTCATTATTTGTTATTTATAATTTATAGATCTTCATTATTTGTTATTTATAATTCATAGATCTTCATTATTTGTTATTTATAATTTATAGATCTTCATTATTTGTTATTTTTAGTTTTTTAAATCTTCATTATTTCTTATTTCACCAATGGCTGAGGGTGGAGGGGCACCCTAATCGCCGACGTGTAGCTTGAAGGGCTTGCTCGTCACCACCGCCACCACTCCCACTTCCACTTCGTCGACTGAATTTGCTCATTCACGGCATTGGAACGACGCAAGGGCTTGATCATTTTTAACGGGAATGTTACCGTTGAACGATAAAATTGGTTTGTGACTTCATGGCTTGGGTGCCGCCACCAACGTGGCTTCGTGGGGCTTCAAATTAGGTGTTACAGTCTCATTGGAGAGTGTGGGGCTTCATGACATGGGTACCCCCTCCACCCTGATGACTCAACCCGTATAATACATGTTTTTCTAACATAGTATATATATATATATATATAAGGGTGAAGGGGGCACCTTCGGGTAAGACTTTCGGGTTTATCGGGTACCACGGGTACGTCGCCGCCAACAACGCGGGTATCCCTTGCGGGTAAGAAATAGAAAATCGGGTATGTATACCCGTGTGGCTGTGTGTTCGACTAAGCTTGAAGGAATACTTTCCTCCTATGCTTTAAAGGAATGATGCGTTTGACCAGTTGACTTTTAAATTTCAATATCAAAATGGCAAAGGGAAGTGATATTAAGAAATTTAACATATTTAAATGAAATAATTTTATTGTTTTAACTATTTTGATGTAATTTATTTTTTATTTATTGTATTTTTTAATTTATTATTTATGTACCTTTTATTTAATTTATCAAGTTTTTTTTATTAATTTTATTTATTTTAGGTTTAATAAAGAATTATTTTAAAAGAAAAAATAATTTCTTTAGGGTATTAGGGTTGTGTCCCCAATACTTTAGGGTATTTGGGTTTGATTTGGGAAAAAATTAGATAGCACACCCTTATTGAATATTTTTGTTAGGTTAGTTTTTAGGTGAGCGTTATGCCCCCTTCACCCTAAACACCATAAATAACCTAAACACCATAAATAACACATGTATCACTTATACAGTTATACTACTTCAACTATTAATCATCTTAGTGAAAATTACAAAGGCCATACGTTCGATCAAAGGTGGGGAAGTATTAAGAGTCATTGTAGGCGCATCTAATGAAACATATTAGTAATTAATACAACACATATCATTGGGTATCTAGGCGAATGGTACCCTGGTGTTGAATTAGAGCTCAGGGCTTTATAGGTTTTGAGTTCGAATCTTAGTGCTTGAGTCTTGATTTCAGCCTAGGCTGGACGATTGGGTCAGGTTTATCCTGATCCTGAATATGAGGTTTAGATTTACCTTCCTAAAAAAAAATAAAAATAAATAAACTTAATACAACACATCTAATCAAACATAATAAACCTTAATACGGCACATCTAATCAAACATAATAATAGTACTTAATACGTAAATGATTTTTAACCAATGACCCATTAGTCATGTCGTAATTTGAGTTTAAATCAACGATCAATCAATCATGTCGCGTAATTAATGTTTTGAAATTTCAATATAGTAAGTCTCTCCTAAAATTTTGGTACTCTAGTTGTAATTACAAGATAAAATTAGTTAGACAGTAAATTAATGAGTAATGTAAGAAAAAGAAGAGATTTTAAAACTCTGAACTATGTTTTTTTTTTTAGACATTTACATATATTTCCTTCTTAATTTTCTTTATTACATATCACTCAAACCTAAAATTTAATTACATATTTTTCCTTTCTAAAACCTATATATTACATATTTATCGAATTTATTTAAAATAACTTATTTTATTACCATTTTACCGTTAGTGAACTAATTAAAGCACCATTTACATATATACCCTTCCTAAATGATTTTCATTATTTGTGAGGGGCAATTGGAAGTTTAATAAGAGGAAATATGTAAAAAAATCTTTTTTTTTGAAAGGAGAATTTTTTTTAATCTTGTCACTAATGTGACTTGAATCCGTAATCTCCAAACCTTTTAAGTGTTACTAGATGCTTTGTCTCTATCATTGGATAACCGACCTCAATGGCAAAAAAAAAAAAACAAACTAAAACTATAAAGTATCTAATTAGCAAAAATAATATAATTTAATGTGAAAATGAATATCTATGTGATATATGTCAAGTCTGCAGATAAATAAAACTTTGTACTGGATTCATATTTCTAGCTTAGTAAATAATATGAATACTCAATAACACATTTTATCATGTAACTAAACACTATTGAAAATGTAACGAATTAAAAAATATATCTTAAACAAATGTTAACTAAATATTAATTGCTCATGGCCACCAAATAGTGTGAAGAATTAATCCTAATTTGTTTGTTATGTGAAAGGGGTTTGGATGAAGATGATTGGTGATAAAGATTAGTTATGGTTTACTAATTTATGTTTATCGGTTTTATTAGATAGGAATATCTAGTTGGTTTTAAATATTTATTTAATGAGTTAGAGTTGGATTAAGATTGGAAGTTGTAGATTAGTATGAGTAGAATTGTATAGTTATAAATAGGGTTATATTGTATTAATTTTATTGTGTTGAGAATTTTAATAAGAAATGAGTCGATCGGTGGTTTCAATAAATATACATGTTCGTGATTCTTGGTACTGATTTCCAAAAAATGGTTGAGCTTGGTGAAAAAATGTCGTTTTCAGAGTCATAACATGAAGTCGAGATGGCCGCAGCCTTTGGCTCCTGCGACAGTTTTTATTTGGCGGAGATCAAGAACAAGATAGGGTTATTGTTTGATCAATCGAAAGAAAAAAGAAGGCAGGTAGAAGAAGGTCACGGCATCTTTCGGCATCGTTGGTGAAATTTAAGTGAAAAAAAAGGAAGTCAAAGTTTATTGAAAATCATTAATTGATTTTTCTATGGCATAATGGTGATTTTCGGTATGAATATGGATCAAAGCATGACATACTCATGTAGGTTTGTTTGCATATCTTTTTATGCATGCGGGTTTGCATGGGAATTACTTGAGGGGCAAAACATAATTTTGCTCCCTAAATTAACGGAATGGTGTTGAAGCGGTCACGATGAGATCGACGGTGGAAAATAAATAAACCGATTGTGTTTGCTCTGATAGTGTCACCAGCGTATTTGTCAAATCTGCGTCAGAATCATATTGATTTAATCCGTGAACTTATTTTGTCTGGCTGTAGTTCGTATGGCTACAAATATCGGCTTGGGGATTTCCAGATGACGAAAAAGTCGAAACTTTCACCAGACATGTGTAGTGTGATGATGGGGATGTTGATCAAGGTAAAGGCAGCAGCGGAGGGCTGTTGTGAGTAATAAAAACAACAGTGGAGATCGAGACGTGTAAGACACCAAATCCGGGAGGCCTCACTTATTGGATTTACTTATCAACACATAGCTCATAAACATAAGACATTCAACACTTTGCAGTGGAAACGATTTAAATTTTAACATACGCAGCGGAATACAAAACATGTCTTAAACATACTTGTCAGTTACAAATTAAAACTTGTCTTTAAACAACATAATAAAAAAGAAACATAAACGGAATGCCAGGCACTCATCTTCGGGTAACTCTCTGCGTCAAACCAAGCATCCTCATCCATTTACAACCACCTACGTTTAACTGATGTGCATACTAAAAATCAGCAACACTGAGTGAGTTCTAACGTTTACTTTAAATCAATTATTCAAAAGATTTACTAATACATACATACTGCCATTAAGGAAAAACTTTACATACTTAAATTTTCAAAACAGTTTAAAAACATACGATAACGTCACTTCCTTTACACTGTACTGCCCTCATGGCTCACGTCCATGAACCGACAAGTACCTAGTCAATGCCCCCATGGCCAACGGCCATGAACCAACAATACCACTTATTTGTCAATTCCCTTGTCACTATTGTACCGCCCTCATGGCTCATGTCCATGAACCGATGAGTACCTGGTCAATGCCCTCATGGCCAACGGCCATAAACCGACAATACCGCTTAACACTAAGGGGAAGTTGCGTAGACCTCCAGAGCAACTGCTGTCACCCATTCCAGTTGTACAACCGTTAACGAACTGCAAGGGTCCTTACTAATGGGCATAACCCATAACTGACATCTTGTACAAGTAACATCTGTCCCCAAAGGACCTTAATAACCTGGTACACATTCCTGTAGGAAAACTGTTCACTTTCCTTTGATAAAACTTTCTTTAAATCTTGTTCAAAATTTAACATATATTATGCCTTTGTTTATGTATAAAAATATAATAAACGCTTGCCATAAAATATCTTTGCTTTACTGAAACATAACTTAACATATATCATACCTTTGTTTATGTATGTATAAATATAGTAAACGCTTGCCATAAAGATATATATTACTTTTCTTAAAACATACTAGCACATATATTATGACTTTGTTTATGTATATGAAGATATAGTAAACGCTTGCCAATAATATAGCTCTACTTTACATAAATCATGTTTTTGTCTCTTTTAAACATTTCTCTAAAAACATAGCATTCGCCTTTGTCTATTAATATAAATATGTAATAAACACTTTACACTAAGTATACACATCACTCTTAAAGCAGACAAAAAAGGGATTATAACTCACCTCGTATCTTAGCTGGAATGTTCTACTTGGGTCACACACAATCTGGATAATCAAAACAGTTCAAAGCATATCAGACTTTACTCGACACTAAACGAATTCATTATTTCTGATGAGGCAAACTTAGGTTATGTTCGCTTCTTATGGGTACAACGAACTTACCAGGCGAACTAAATACTTTCACTAAGTTAATCAAAATAATTCAAAGCATATCAGACTTTACTTGACACTAAACGGATTCACTATTTTTGATCAGGCGAACTTAGGTTAGGTTCGCTTCTTATGGGTACAACGAACTTACCAGGCATACTTAATAGTTTCATTACGTTATACCTAGCGAACTTACCAAGCGAACTTCATAGTTTCGCTAGATAACCCTTAGCGAACTTATTAAGCGAACCTGTTATGTTCGCTAGTTTCTTGCCTGGTGAACTTATCAAGTTCGTCTGCGGGCTTCTTCTTCCCCACCCAAACCCTAGCTTGCGTGAACATGGCGTCTTAGGTCCGAGCTCATCAATACTCGAACTTTTTACGTCCAAAATGTTCGTTTTCTAACCAGGAGTCTAGATCTATACTTTGTTTCCATTTCAAACGAAAAAACCCCACCTTTACTTGATTCTACTTCAAAACCCAACACATAACAAAATCTCAGATCTAGGGAGAACCGTTACCAGTAGATGACTCATTTCAGTTGCTATGCAATCCTGAGATTTATACCAACGATTCTATAAGATTGAATCCAAAAACCGTGACTTTCTTTCTCTAGGCTCTCTTTCCTCTCTCTCTCTAGAAATCCAAAAATGGTAAGCTTTACGGGTTTGGGGCTGATCTTGAGGCTTACAAAGGGCCCAATTCACTTCCCTTTCCGGCCCATGTGCCCAAGCCCAAGGCCCACTCCCTTTTTCTTGTTTAGTCAAAATATTGTAGACTATTTCATGTTCTAAAAACTCGGGATGTTACAAGTCTACCCTTCTTACAACAGGTTTGGTCCTCGAAACCTGCCGTAAGCTATACTGATAGCAGATCATGGAATGAGTGGCATAAAACGTAGCTAGGTGGGGTAGCTTGGTCATGATGGTCATTGCGATTAGCTATCGTTCAGAGTCTATTAGGTGCAATCTCTAACTATAAGGCATCTAAACTAACGGGTCTAACTACTAGATAAGGAAATAATAACTTGAACATGCCATAACATAAATAAAAGCTGGAATTGTACCTCACTAAGTCATCTAGTAGACTCTCACTTTATCTGTAACACCCAAATTTCTAAAAAATAAAAGTCCAAGGTTAAGTGTCACACCCCCAATTTCAACTAACGAAGTTTTACCGTTTGGGAAGTCACGAACCATGATCTCAGACATTAGTTACTTTGAACGACTCTACATGGGACTCAAAATGAAAATATCATTTAAATCAGAGCATCAATGTGGAAGCGTAAAGAAAGTAAATGCGCAAAATACACGCGCCCAAAACCAAAGTTCAAAAGTCCAAAAAGTCCAAACGTCCAATCAAAACAAGTACAATAGAATAATTCAAGCAAACATAAATAAATCATAATCAAGCAGTTGAATCCCATGCATGCCCTAACGTGCACCTGTATCTTATCTTAGCGACCTGAGAAAACATGTAAGAAAATATGTCAACACGAGGTTGGTGAGTCCACAGGTTTCAATATAAGTAGATAAGCGTTTACCGGATTTATGTTCATTCAGTATGTATCTATAGGTAGCTAACCTATGTTCATGTTCAGCTCAAGCGCTCGCAACCGAAGCTGACTGTTTGTTTATTGCCTCTTACCAGGTCTATCAACACTAGCGGTGTGAGTAGGCTAACATTTCACTCGTTCGATATCTAATCGAGTTAGCGCGATTAACGCGGGTGAGATTTGTCAAACCCAGTAATACTACTAAATATTACCTCGCTAAGATCCATATTAACAGTCCGATATTAGTTAAGGACTTTCTGTGATAGCGTGTTACGCTTAGCATTTAACATTGATATCATACGAATTACAAAATCCAAAATTGTTTAGTCATGTTTTCTCCCCCAAGTTAAAACAGTAAAAGGGGCCGTGAAAACTCACTTGCGTTGCGTTGTAGGTAGTATCACACAAAGGACAAGTTGGAACCACGTGTGTAAGTCTCAAACGACTTACGGATGCCCTAAAATTATAAACACATAAATTAGGGATAAAAATGGGAATTGTGACAATGACCCGGAATGAGAAACGTCATAAAGAAACGTTCTAGTAACCGAGAGTAAACGAACGTGTCCACAGGAATAGGTATTCTTTAATTAGTAATTAGATTATATATATATACGTTGCGCGACGAATGACAACAATAATAATAAATATATTCGAGCGTTTTGTCATTTACAAAAATTAGGAAAATAATTTAATTTAATATATTATTTTTAGGTTCGAAAGGATATTCTAATTACTCATTCGTGGTACAAAATAATAAATATATTATTTTTATGAACGCGATAAATGCGAGTAAATAATATAATTAATTATATTATTATTTGGTTTCAAATGTTATACGAGGTTATAAAACGATACGAAATAATATGAATCTATATATTATTTAATAGTACGAATCACGGGTTGAAAATAATATAAACATATTATTTTATACAACTTTATGGTAATTATATTATTTTTAAAAGTGGTGAAATAATATAAAAATAGGTTAATAATTCAAACCCGAGCCTACGGGTATTTCTCGGGCTAAAACACATTTATATAATAATATAATATTATAGGGTTTGATTTTTATATTAAAATAATACTAAAAAAATGTTTAAAAACAAAACAGTGTGGAGAGACTCGAACCCGGGTCTCTCCCACACAAACTCACACACTTAACCAGTCCCGCCCGCTAGGGTTTCGCAACAAATACCCGGATCGGTTTGTTTTAACAGTTAAGGTCTCTGTGATCTACTCGCCTTTCGAAACTGAGCCCAATCCAGTCCCGATTCTAATCATATGGACTTCGATCGAACAAATTAGGTTAGGGGTTTTGTAAATCGGGTATAGGCGAGTGTGTGGTGAAGTTTAATTGCAATATCATCGAGTTTTAAACTATAAATTCTTGGACTATCAGTCGAAACCCTAGTTTTAAGAACACAATTTAAATCCGTTGATTCTGATAATAAAACTTGTTAGGATTATAGGGTTTTTATTAAAACTGTAATTGCGAAACTGGTGATGTAGTTTAATTTCATTTCAAATGGGTGTAGGTAAGAGTTCAATTAACCAGAAATATGCATGAACCCTAATTACGGGGTCACGATCAATTCGATGTTGTTTGACTGAATTATCATATGGTTATCCATAAACGAAGTGTTGTGATTCTAATGGGGTGATTTAATTTGATTTAACCATCGTCTAAGACCAAAACCCCCAAATTGATTTGTAAGGCCCCAAACCCGGGAGGCCTCACTTGTTGGATTTACTCATAAACATAGCCATTGATCACTGAACTTTTAATTAAAAACATTCAAACACAGCGGAAGCATACATTATTCAATAACATAACATAGCAGCGGAAGTCTTAACATTAAACATAACATTTGTCTTAACATATATAAAAGTGGGATGTCAGTCTTGATGCCGGGTAACCATCACGCCTTCGCACGACCCTTCCTTTTGTCACCTGAAATGTATACTAAAAGTCAGCTAATGCTGGTGAGTTCTAGTTTAATTCAAGTAGGCATAAACATTAATTCTTGTCATAATTTTTTGTAAGTATTCATGTATATATATATTCTGTTTCGATTCTTTCCTTCATATTCACAATCTTTGTGGGTACATATATAGATACATACATTCTTACATTTTTTTGTGCCTTTGCTGGTCTTACACATAAGGGGGGTCGGCCCATCAATGATTACGTGAGTCACAAAGACAAACGTCGCGGTCTACCGTCGTAGTCTACCATACTTACAACCGTCCGGCAACAAGTGTCCGTCCGTCATTATCTTACAACCGTCCTACCGAAGTAGTCCGTCATTATCTTACAACCGTCCTACCAAAGTAGTCCGTCATTATCTTACAACCGTCCTACCGAAGTAGTCCGTCATACTTACAACCGTCCTACCGTCGTAGTCCGTCATATTTGTCTGACTGCCCTAAGGTATCCGTCTCCCACCCGAACTAATTATACAGTCGTGCATCGATTTCGGGACTTACTCCACCGTAGTGGCCTGTTTAGTCTACCTTTCTAGACTTTCATTTCTGGCTGCATAATAGTCGAGTGGTCGTCCGTCTACCGAGGTAGCCGTTATCATTGTTCCATTCATAACGTTTATTCATTCATAGCAAGTGATAGGGTGCGAAAGCACACGTCTTTATTCCTTTGTTTTAATGTGTTCTAAGTAGTTTTATATTAGTTTTGAGTCAATTTTATGTACATTTGCGTCGTTGGTCTTATTTGTAGGAGCTCGGGAATATTAATGAAGAATACATGAAGAAAACGAGCAAAGAAACGAAGCCCGGAAAAGTCCAAGGATTGAACTTTAATTTTCTGAATATTAGGTCCCTCGCGGTACGCGAGGGAGGTGCTTGAAGATTCTCGCGGTACGCGGGAAACTCCAGGAATCCGCCCGACTATTTTGGTTCTCGCGGTACGCGAGGATCCAGTCAACATTCTCTCGCGGTACGCGAGAGGGCCGTTTTCCGCAAAACCCTAATGTTCTAAATTAAAAAGATTTAAACGGCCATTATGAAAAAGTCGATTCCAGCCGTCAAGTTAGAGCCTTTTGGCGATTTTGAGGAAGAAGAAGGCTAGTGGAGCAAGGAGTTGGAGTTTTGGAACCCGAATTGGTTATTCGTGATCGTTCGGTTTATGATTCTTCTTCTTTTATCTTTACTTTGTTTAATTGAACCTATGACTATGTTTATGACTTCTGTTTTGGTTGTTTTGAACATGTTTGTTGGCTAGATTTTGCATACTGCCTAGGTTTAAGATGATTGCATGTTAAAGTTATGATTTTTATCGGTTTTTGGATTCAATTGATGGGTTTATGATTTAGTAAAGATCTTTGGTTGATTATGTATGATGTTAGTATATGTTTACATCTGATTGTGTGGTTGTTTCTGATTTCCTGCGTTGATTGTGGTTGTCTGCCAGTTTGATCTTCGTTTTGTGGTCATAGATCTTAGGGTTTGTGATTGTGAGTGGTTTCTAGACGTAGTAGCCATAGGAATTCATAAGTGATTACTGATTAGAAGTGAATGTGTGTCCTAGTTCAATACCCGAGAGGTGAGAATTAGTCGTTTAGTCTTCGTCATTAGGAATCCGAGTATTAACAGTCTGAGAGGACGTTAGTGTTAGGTGTCTAATGATTGTTGCTATCCGAATCATAGTAGTTAACTTGAGACTACCCCATGCATTCCTTGAGTGTATGGTAAGCGGTGAGACTGAGAGGTAATCCGTTTATTAGGGTACTTGTCATAGTAGGAAATACCCGAGAGGTGATCCGATCATCTGGTGAGTTAATATCCTTAGGTTGTCTTCTGGTCACATCCCGAGACCGAGAGTGATCGGGAATCCACTAGATACCTTTTAGGTGTTATATCTTTAGAAACCCAGATCCAACCTAGTTCCAAAACCGATAGAAGTTGAGCTTTACACATAGGATTCCGACCTAGGTAGTGACTTCTCCATTCTTGATTTCATCTTTAGTTTACTCTTGATAGCTTGAATTGTCCTTAGTTTATTGCATTCTTAGTTAATCTTTAGTGTAGTAAACCCCCCAATCAATTAATCATATTAAGTCCTAGTTGAGTCTAATTTAGTTATTCAGTGTCTTTTGGGTTCGATATCCGGACTTCGTTAGGCTATATTGCATTGATCGGTACACTTGCCGGTTGTGTGGTCTAGTTTTAGGTCGAGTCTAGGTTTTATAAATTTAAAGCTAGAGAGTCTAGATTAGGTTTTATTTGATAGTTTTTATAGACCGTCCGAGCGACATCAAGTTTTTGGCGCCGTTGCCGGGGACACTTGGCAATAGCAATATTAGCTTTGACTAGTTCTTTGTTTGATTTTTGGTTTATTTGAGTCTTTTGTTTTCTTTTGAGTCTTGTGTGCTACTTGTGAGTCTTTCTGTTTATGCCCAATACTCGTTCGCAAGAATCACCATCTTTTGCAGCTTTTCAAGAGCCCGAACGAGAGCTTCACGAGCGCACCCGCGACTTTCGGGAGCGTTTAGAGGAGCTGGTTAAACCAAAGGTACGTCCTACTAGCCCAGTTCCATTTCCTACTATGGGCGACGCTGATCCTCCAGCGAGGCGTACAGTACACCAGAGGGCCAGTGAGGGGGTCACGGGCGCGAGATCTTCGATCACACGCCCCACTATACCGAACACCAATTCTTGGCAGATCCCATCACATGTCATGAGTACGATCACTCATGCCACTCAATTCCATGGCCTCGAGGATGAGGATGCACCCGGACATTTGTCCCGCTTCGCGCGGATATGTGATACATTTAATATCACGGGTGTATCTAAGGACGCAATCTACTTGCGTCTCTTTCCATTCTCTCTTTCTGGGCGTGCATCTACTTGGCTCGACACTCTTCCCGACAATTCTATCACCACATGGGAGGATCTCGAAGCCAAGTTCTTCAAGAAATACTTTCCACCTTCCAGGGCCGCTCGCCTTCGGGACCAGATCCATTCGTTCCGGATGGATCCCGACGAGCCTTACCACATGGCCTGGGAGCGGTTCAACGCGCTGTTGAGCCGATGTCCCCAGCACGGTCTCCCCGACTGGGCACTAGTGGAGAAGTTCTATAATGGCCTCACCTTCGAGACGCAGCAAATGTTCAACACAGCTGCAGGAGGCCATATCATGGATAGACTCGAGCCTGAGGAGTGCGAGGATATGTTCGAGAGCTTCGCTCAAGCCGAACAGCAGCACCCACGTTCTGTTAGGGATTCCATCCCTACTGCTAGGTCACACGCCTCTTCTCCTAGAGGTGTGCATCAGGTCACTCCTGATACTAGCGTGGCTGCTGCCCTCGCCTCGATGGCAAATGAGATAAAGGAGCTCAAGCTCAATGCTTTGAGGTGTCAGGTGTGCAGGGGAGGACACGACACCCGAAATTGCCCGGTAAATAATCAAGAGCACGTGAGCTATGCTGGCAACCAATACCAGAACCGAAATTACAACAATTCTAATACTTTTGGTTCGGGATGGAGATCTGGATTCACTGGTCGTCAGCAACAGTATGGAGGAGCAGAAGAAGGAGCGAGTTCTGGGAGCACTGTTGGGTCACGAAGGATTGAGGAGATGATGGAGACTCAGACACAGTTGCTTGCCCAGCTGGTGCAGAATAACAAGGATGCTCGGCAAAGACTGGATAGCCATGACACTTTGATGAAGAATCAGCAATCGGCGTTCAAGGATTTGCAACGCACGGTAGGAGACATTGCTAGGAGCATACATGATAGACAAGGAAGCCCTTCTACGGGCCCGAACGCTTCAGTGATGGCCGTGTCTATAGAGAGTGTGGAGAGTAAAGTGGTTGAAGAGGTTGACCCCCACTCTAAGGAGCATACTATTCCCTCGGTGGAGGAGGTGAACAAGATTGACTGGGAAGCTCGATTTGCTGAGATCGACGCAAGGATGCTGAAAGAGACCGAGTCGAATGCTGTTTCGACAAGGAGCATGATAGAGAAGGAGGATGAGAGCCCACCGGTAGTAGAAGAAGAAGAGCCGGTGGAGGAGGAGATAGTGGTTGAGGTGCCTACCAAGAAGGCACAAGAGAAGAAGAAGGGGGTGGAGATGAAGTCCCCCGAGATTGGCTTGAGTCGTATTCCTTATCCCGCACGTGTGTTGCCACATAAACACGCTAAGGAATACGGTCACTTCCTTGATATGTTCAAACAACTCAAGGTCAATCTCCCGTTTGTAGAGGTCCTCCAGCATATGCCCAAATATGCAAAGTTCTTAAAAGGCCTTCTTTCCAACAAGAAGAAACTTGAGGAGGTCTCTGGAGTCTCACTTGGTGAGCAGTGCTCGGCTGTGGTGCAAAATCATTTGCCAGAAAAGTTGTCTGATTCGGGTCGGTTCACGATCCCTTGCTTGTTGGGCAACCTACCATTACACCACGCGTTGGCCGACCTAGGCGCTAGCATCAATTTGATGCCCTATTCATTGTACAAGTAGCTGGACCTAGGTGAACCACAACCAACGCGCATGAGCATTTCCTTGGCTGACCGCTCAGTCAAGTATCCACGGGGAATAGTGGAAAATCTATTAGTGAAAGTGGGCAATTTTGTTTTCCCCGTGGATTTTGTGATTCTAGATATGGAGGTGGATGACAAGGTCCCACTCATCTTAGGACGCCCGTTCCTACGAACCGCAAAGGCGATGATTGATGTCTTTGACGGGAAGCTCACACTTCGTGTGGGGGATGAGGTCCTTACATTCAATGCTGTAGAGTCCGGGAAGGATGTTGGCGAGCACAGCCACTCCGTGTGCATGCTCGATTCTTTCATGGACCACCATTGGGACCCCGATCCGGTGATAGAAGTAGGTGAACCCGCCCCGAATATAGAAGAACCATCTGAGTGGGCGTTGGAGTTAGAAAGGTTGTTAGGGGAGCCGGATGATTACGGTGATGATGAGATGCCCGATGATGTACTGAACATAATGGCTGAATTTGAAGATGTCATGGGCAAAACCCCAAGTGTGGGGAAGTTAGTAGATATTGTTGAGGATCCCGAGGATCCTGGTGAGATTGTGGAGGTCATTCCTTTAGAAGTGCCCATTCCAAAACCCCTACATATCTTCACCACTGTTTGTGCTTTGGGGAGAAAGATCGAGTCACCCCCTAGGTCTAGGCCGCCTCGTAAGAGGACTCGAGAGTTAATTTACTTAGGCAACGTAGATAGAGTGCTAACCCCAAGTGTGGGGATATCGAGGAGTGACAAACTACTTGGTTATTTAATGCGTATTATCTTCGGACCGGGTAGATTTAAGTTGTGGTGGAAGGAGATGAAGGATAGAAATCCATGGTTTGAGAGTAGTAGTTGTTTGCTAGGGCTGTGGAGAACCGGTAGGCCGCGAAGGATGAAGGCGGTACCGGTTAGGATCAAGGAGAAACCTCCTGATAGGTTTGCTTGAGTCCTGGGCAAGTGCCCGGGATGTAAAATTTGTGTGCGTTCATTGGTATGAGTCCATGTCTTTTTCTTTGTTTTTCGGTTTGTGTTTTGTTTTTGTCAAGTTTTGCAGGAATCCATGCTTGATTCGGTAAGGAAAATCGTCGGGAATGAAGCCCCAGGTATGGTTACATGTGTTTTTATGCTTGGGACAAGGTTTTAAGGGAGTTGGGTGAAAATTTTTTCTTAAATGACCAAAAATATTCTAAGTATAAAACTTGAAAATTCTTCAAAACTTTCTGTTAATGACACCCTCCCGCGGTACGCGAAGAACGATATGGAAATCTCTCGCGGTACGCGAGAGACAAAAGTCTCGGCCGGCCTAACTTTTTGGCCTTCGCGGTACGCGAAGAATATCCCCTTCGACTTACGCGGTACGCGAGGGACTGCTGGTGTCACCCTATTTCCTTTGTTTCCCATGGTTTCCCGTACCCGTTTCTGTCCCCGTTTTCACTCACCACCACTATTCATCACCTACCTTCGTACCACCACTACCATGAAGCATCACCTTTAACCACCATCATCCATCACATTCATTCACCCACCTACCACCATCCGACCACCATGACCATGGGAAACTAGAAACTGTTTATGACCGATGTTCGACCTTGCTGTGGTATTCATGTCTTTGTGTTTGCCACATGTCGAGTATGTTTTCTCTGCATCTATCTATCTTGAGTCTTTTAGTTTTCTTGAGTCTGTCTAGTCTCTATATTTTTTTAGTCAGTTTAATGCTGTGGGTTTGTATGAGGTTTATTTTGCAGGTTTTATCATTCTGTCCGTACTCAATCTCCATTCGGGCGGGTTTGATGATTACCATTACTATCTTGTAAAGGCAACCCAACAGCTGATGTGTAACCGCGACCGAAATGCTATACGGTGCACACAAGGAAGAACGAAGCTGCATACTAGATTGCATCTACATTACCAGCTAAGTCGCTTCCTGTTCTGTTTTGTTTTTGTTTTATTTTTGCATTTTTATTTTTTAGTTGTGTTTTGCTTCACATTGAGGACAATGTGTCTTTCAAGTGTGGGGATGTGAGTGTCTAGTTTGTTTAGTTTGTGTCTTTAAAAATTCAAAAATACAAAAAAAAATTGAAAAATTTGAAAAATGTTCTTGAAAATAATTGCATATATTTGGAAAATGATAGTAGAACTGGATCTATTTATGAGTTTAAAAGATTAAATAATTGAAAACGTGTCTAATTAGTGATGTTTTGGTAGACCCAGCTAACTAGTAGAGCTTAAATATCCTGTTTGTGTTATTTAGGATTAATCACAGAATAAAATCATGATATCTTGTGGGTATTCATCTTAGAGTAATGGTAATACTGAAACTGTCAATATAGGGTGATAGGTACCACGATTAAGTTAAAATTTAAAGGTTTTTGAAATTTTTTATGGCACACCATTCTCTTTTTATGAGAATAAATCCGAGTTTCGGTGGCGCCCGCATTCCATAATTCATGTTATTCCATAATTTATGAGCTATACTGAGTTTTGCTTATGTGTTACCCTTTGGGATAGCGACTTGGAGGATACACCCCTAAGTAAGATTTATGTGCTTCATTGATAGAATGTAGTCTATGTGTTACCCTCCGGGATAGTGACTTGGTTGAAACGCCTCTAGACGAAAGTTCTTTTGCTTATTATGCTCATTATCATCCATTCATTCATGATTTCATCTGATTTCTAAAAACCTGTAAATAGTAGTTTAACGTGGTAGGGTAAATCTATATGGTTTAATCCGTGCCTAAACATGACCTTGAGACGGGATTAGGTAGAGCTGTAACTTCTAAGTGTGAGTCACATAGATTGATTGATATGTTGTATAAAATGGACTTAGAACACGTAACGGGGGCTTGAAAGTTAGTGCTTGGGTTTAATCGGACAGAAATACTAATTGTTGCTTTTTAACACGTGAGTATGTTTTGAAAATTGAAATTTATGTTTGTTGAGTTAGATGCCAGTTATGATTCCATTTGCATATTTTTCGAGGACGAAAAAAGGTTAAGTGTGGGGATATTTGATAGGGTGCGAAAGCACACGTCTTTATTCCTTTGTTTTAATGTGTTCTAAGTAGTTTTATATTAGTTTTGAGTCAATTTTATGTACATTTGCGTCGTTGGTCTTATTTGTAGGAGCTCGGGAATATTAATGAAGAATACATGAAGAAAACGAGCAAAGAAACGAAGCCCGGAAAAGTCCAAGGATTGAACTTTAATTTTCTGAATATTAGGTCCCTCGCGGTACGCGAGGGAGGTGCTTGAAGATTCTCGCGGTACGCGGGAAACTCCAGGAATCCGCCCGACTATTTTGGTTCTCGCGGTACGCGAGGATCCAGTCAACATTCTCTCGCGGTACGCGAGAGGGCCGTTTTCCGCAAAACCCTAATGTTCTAAATTAAAAAGATTTAAACGGCCATTATGAAAAAGTCGATTCCAGCCGTCAAGTTAGAGCCTTTTGGCGATTTTGAGGAAGAAGAAGGCTAGTGGAGCAAGGAGTTGGAGTTTTGGAACCCGAATTGGTTATTCGTGATCGTTCGGTTTATGATTCTTCTTCTTTTATCTTTACTTTGTTTAATTGAACCTATGACTATGTTTATGACTTCTGTTTTGGTTGTTTTGAACATGTTTGTTGGCTAGATTTTGCATACTGCCTAGGTTTAAGATGATTGCATGTTAAAGTTATGATTTTTATCGGTTTTTGGATTCAATTGATGGGTTTATGATTTAGTAAAGATCTTTGGTTGATTATGTATGATGTTAGTATATGTTTACATCTGATTGTGTGGTTGTTTCTGATTTCCTGCGTTGATTGTGGTTGTCTGCCAGTTTGATCTTCGTTTTGTGGTCATAGATCTTAGGGTTTGTGATTGTGAGTGGTTTCTAGACGTAGTAGCCATAGGAATTCATAAGTGATTACTGATTAGAAGTGAATGTGTGTCCTAGTTCAATACCCGAGAGGTGAGAATTAGTCGTTTAGTCTTCGTCATTAGGAATCCGAGTATTAACAGTCTGAGAGGACGTTAGTGTTAGGTGTCTAATGATTGTTGCTATCCGAATCATAGTAGTTAACTTGAGACTACCCCATGCATTCCTTGAGTGTATGGTAAGCGGTGAGACTGAGAGGTAATCCGTTTATTAGGGTACTTGTCATAGTAGGAAATACCCGAGAGGTGATCCGATCATCTGGTGAGTTAATATCCTTAGGTTGTCTTCTGGTCACATCCCGAGACCGAGAGTGATCGGGAATCCACTAGATACCTTTTAGGTGTTATATCTTTAGAAACCCAGATCCAACCTAGTTCCAAAACCGATAGAAGTTGAGCTTTACACATAGGATTCCGACCTAGGTAGTGACTTCTCCATTCTTGATTTCATCTTTAGTTTACTCTTGATAGCTTGAATTGTCCTTAGTTTATTGCATTCTTAGTTAATCTTTAGTGTAGTAAACCCCCCAATCAATTAATCATATTAAGTCCTAGTTGAGTCTAATTTAGTTATTCAGTGTCTTTTGGGTTCGATATCCGGACTTCGTTAGGCTATATTGCATTGATCGGTACACTTGCCGGTTGTGTGGTCTAGTTTTAGGTCGAGTCTAGGTTTTATAAATTTAAAGCTAGAGAGTCTAGATTAGGTTTTATTTGATAGTTTTTATAGACCGTCTGGACGACATCAGCAAGCAATATATATATGGATATAAAGCAAGATTGCATTCTTATAAGTTATGTCATACTTTCATTTCATTCTTTGTAGTTATTGGATCCATTCTTTGTTCATCATTACTTTCATGTAACACGTATGATCATATTGGCATTCTTATCATTCATTCATTTAGTGTATACACTTCAGCCCCAAAACATTTAATAAGGTTTGCACATAACATAGAGGGGGCACATAGAACTCACCTGATGAGTAGTTTCTGAGATACACTTAGCTCGTTACTGAGCGTCACTAATGTCACTCACAATCTGTATATAAAGTCATACACGTAAGTTAGTGCTCGTAGATGACACTAGACATTACTATGCTTGAACCTAGTAGTTTCAATGGATTTGCTTATATCGAAACTTGGTAGTTTCGATAGGTTGCTTATGTCGAAACTTGGTAGTTTCGATAGGTTGCTTATGTCGAAACTTGGTAGTTTCGATAGGTTTCTTATGTCGAAACTTGGTAGTTTCGATAGGTTGCTTATGTCGAAACTTGGTAGTTTCGATAGGTTGCTTATGTCGAAACTTGGTAGTTTCGATAGGTTGCTTATGTCGAAACTTGGTAGTTTCGATAGGTTGCTTATGTCGAAACTTGGTACTTTCGATAGGTTGCTTAGGTGTAATCTTAGCCTCGGATCGTGGGCTCAATTTGAAACTATGGTAGTTTCGATGGGTCTGCATATATCGAAACTGAGTAGTTTCGATGGGTCTGCACATATCGAAACTAAGTAGTTTCGATGGGTCTACACATATCGTCTTCCCCCAAAAATCTGAAGTTTTTGCATGCGAGTCTGATCGAGTCAATATCTCAATTTTCTTAGATCAAAACGTTTGATTTTCATTATATATGCTATACTTAAGCTCATTTTCAAGTTTCATCCACAAAATCGTTACCTTTTTAGCCAAAACCCGAAAATCCCAAATTAAACAAAAACTAAGTTTAGAGTCGAATCGTTACCTGGATTGGGGTTGTGATTTGGAGGTTTTGCTCACGAGCTTAGCAGTAACGTGCTTCTTCAATTCCGGGTCGATCCATCAACTTTCTCTCTGCCCGAGCTCTCCTTTCTCTCTCTAAAAAGTTGCGTGAGTGGGGAATGAGCAGAGAAGAGGGCTGCCTTGCCTCTTATATACCTGGGCTTCCCTCGGCCCATTGAAGCCGAGCCCAAGCCCGCTCCCTTTCTCATTTTTTTATTCCGACTAAATCTCCGGCCTCACTATATTTATTCGTTTTATTATTTTTTTTTGGGATGTTACAAGTCTACCCTTCTTAGAAAGGTTTCGTCCCCGAAACCTGCTAATCGTTGAACAGCTGGGGATATAGTCCTCTCATTTCGTCTTCTTTTTCCCAAGTAGCTTCTGAACCCTTTCTGTGTTTCCATTGTACTTTTACTAATGGGATTGACTTATTGCGTAGTCGTTTCTCAGCTCGGTCAAGAATGGCTATTGGTTCCTCTACATAATTTAGACTGTTATCCACTTCGATCTCGTCGTAAAGTATGTGAGCTGTGTCATCCGCTAGGCACTTGCGTAAGTGCGACACATGGAACGTAGGGTGTATTCCACTAAGCTCAACGGGTAGGTCGAGTCTGTAAGCAACTTGACCCACTCTCGCTAAAATCTTGAAAGGTCCGAAAAACCTTGGACTTAGTTTGCCACGTTTTCTGAATCGGATGATTCCTTTCCATGGTGATACCTTTAACAGTACCATGTCCCCTATTTGAAACTCTAAATCCCTTCTTCTCTTATCCGCGTATGATTTCTGTCTGTCTTTTGCGGCTTTCATTCGAGCTTTGATTTTATCAAATTTCTCTAAAGTATCTTTGACCACTTCAAAACTTGGAAAATCCTTCTGTCCAATCTTCCCCCAACAAACCGGGGTCCTACATCTCCTTCCATATAACATTTCAAATGGCGGCATGCCAATAGTTGAATGATAGCTGTTGTTATATGAAAATTCTGACAATGGTAGATGGCTGTCTCAGCTCCCACCGAAGTCAATGATACAGGCCCGGAGCATGTCCTCCAAGGTCTGAATGGTCCTTTCCGATTGTCCATCGGTTTGGGGGTGGTAAGCGGTGCTGATGTTCAGTCTAGTGCCCATTGCTTCATTGAATTTCTTCCAAAACCTTGACGTGAATCTAGTATCCCTGTCGGACACAATCGACAGCGGCATACCATGTCTGCTCACAACTTCCTTGATAAATATTTCTGCTAGTCTTTCTGACGAAGAAGTCTCACGTATTGGTAAGAAGTGAGCACTTTTCGTCAAGCGGTCGACGATCACCCAAATGGTATCATTGCCTTTAGCTGTTCGCGGTAGCATGGTAATGAAGTCCATCGTGATATCCTCCCACTTCCATTCCGGTATTGGTAAAGGTTGCATTTTACCGCATGGTTTCTGGTGCTCGGCCTTAATTAGTGAACACGTCAAGCACTTGTTCACGTACTCAGTCACATCATTCTTCATGCCCGGCCACCAGTACTCTTTCTTCAAGTCTTGATACATTTTGTTTGTCCCGGGGTGGATTGAATAGCGAGACTTATGGACCTCATCAAGTATTTTGGCTCTAAGCTCGCCAATCTTAGGTATCCACATTCGGCCAAACCTAGTTCGTACACCGTATGCATTTACATCCAAATTCCCTTGTTGTCCTACTATTCTTTGCCGTTTTATATTTCCTTCTGATAGTGCTTCATCTTGTGCCTTTGATATTTCACTCATCAAATCTGGCGTTATAATCAGCTGACACGCTTTGATCCGGATAGGTGTCGATTCTTCCTTTCTACTTAAAGCGTCAGCCACCACGTTTGCCTTGCATGGATGGTACAATATCTCACAGTCATAGTCCTTCAGTAGCTCTAACCACCTCCTTTGTCTCATGTTTAATTCCTTTTGCTCGAAAAAGTACTTCAGGCTTTTGTGATCGGAGTAAATGATGCATTTGACTCCATAGAGATAGTGCCTCCATATTTTCAACGTGAAAACTACTACTGCTAACTCTAGATCGTGTGTTGGGTAGTTAACCTAGTGAATCTTTAGTTGTCGCGAGGCGTAAGCAATTACCTTCCCTCGTTGCATAAGTACGCAACCTAAACCCTGACCTGAAGCGTCAGAGTAGACTACTAAGTCTTCATTTCCCTCAGTTAGTGCCAAGACTGGAGCTTGGGTTAGTCATGCCTTAAGTTCCTCAAACGCGTTGTTTTGGGTTAGACCCCATTCATATTTCACTTCCTTCCGTGTCAACTTAGTTAGTGGCGAGGCTATTCTTGAAAAATCTTGAATGAACCTCCGATAGTAGCCTGCCAATCCCAGAAAACTTCTTATCTCCGTTGGTGTCTTTGGGATGTTCCATTCCTTTACTATCTCGATCTTTGTAGGATCCACCATGATGCCGTTTGAGTTTATTACATGACCTAGGAATTGGACTTCCCTAAGCCAGAATGCGTATTTGGAGAATTTTGCGTACAACTTTTCCTGCTTTAGCACCTCCAGAACCTCTCTTAGGTGACAGTGGTGATCACCCTCGCTTTTCGAATATACCAGTATGTCGTCTATAAAAACTATCACTGATCGATCCAACATGGGTCGACATACTCTATTCATCAAATCCATGAACGCTGCTGGTGCGTTGGTCAATCCGAAGGACATCACGAGAAACTCATAATGTCCATAACGCGTGCGAAACTTAGTCTTTGGTACGTCTACTTGTCTTACTTTCAACTGATGGTAACCCGACCTAAGATCGATCTTTGAGAACCAACTCGCACCTTGCAGTTGATCAAAAAGGTCGTCTATTCTAGACAGTGGGTATTTGTTCTTTACTGTCCTCTTGTTCAACTCGCGGTAGTCAATGCACATGCGCATGATGCCGTCCTTCTTCTTTACAAATAGTACCGGAGCGCCCCACGGTGAGATGCTCGGTCTAATAAATCCTTTTTCTGTTAGTTCCTCTAGTTGAGACATCAATTCTTTCATTTCTAACGGAGCCAATCGGTAGGGGGCTTTGGCAACGGGCTCAGCTCCTGGCAGTAAGTCAATCTGAAATTCTATTTCCCGATCGGGTGGTAACCCAGGTAGATCCTCAGGGAATACTTCCGAAAAGTTGCAGACCACGGGTACATTCTTGAGTTCATTCATTTTCATTCTATCATCAATAACATATGCCAAATAAGCTTCGCAACCGCGCCTCATGTAACTTTCGGCCTTGATCATCGAGATGATGTTCGGCATCGTGCAATTCCAATCCCCATAAATCGTAATTGGGCTGCCGCTAGGAGCTTTGAGGTGTATCCTCTTACGTTTACATATGATTTGAGCTTCGTTGGCAGCTAGCCAATCCATACCCAATAATATATTGAATCCTCCTAAGGTAAGAAGGAATAATCTAGAAGGGAACTTATGACCATCTATTTCTATGATGCAATCCTCTGTTACTTGAAATACTGCCGAATTTTTACCAACGGCAGTTTGTACGCTAAATGCCTTTACTATGGTGTTGATAGTGCAACCTAGTTTACGACTAAATGCATTTGATATAAAAATTTTACTAGCACCAGAGTCAAATAAAATAGCAGCATGTTCGTTATTAACTAGGAACATACCTGACACAACATAAGGGTTTCCCCTTGCTTCCTCCTCAGTCAGGGCGTAGGCTCGAGTCCTCGCCTTCGGCTGTTCCTTTTCTTTTCCCGAACTAGATTGTCTGGTTCTCCTGCAATTCTTGGTCAGATGTCCAAATAGTCCACAACCTTGGCATTTAGTGTCTCTTAAACATTCGCGAGAATAGTGCCCTCCCTTCCCACACCTATAACAGATGGTGGAACCACCTAGGCACTCGCCTTGGTGTTTCTTCAAACATTTCTTACAAGCTTCGTATTCTTCAGTTCTTGGATTCTTAGCCTCAGCTGTATTGTTCCCCTTTCCAGTTCCCTTAGACACGTTTTCCTATTTCCTTTTCTGTGTCTCGGGTAACAGACCAGGCAATATGCTCTTCAGTGTCAGTACAACCTCACGGGCAATAGCATCCCTAAGTTCGGGTTCCAAACGTAGTGCCCCTTCATTCTCACCTCCCGGTGGGGTCACATTAGTGCCATGCACTCTCTCGGTGTATTTCACGTGCATGCTTTCTTCTTCCTCTTGTCTTTGGTACAATGGCGGTACACCTACTCGGCCCGTATGGCCGCCTTGGCGTGCAGTTCTTCCTCTACTTGCCATAGTTTTCTAGAATTTTCTGATATGTAAAGGGAATACATCAATTTCATTTCTTCATATTATAGTTTTAGAACAGTACGAGCAAGGTAAATTTTTAATTACAGTGACCGGTTTGTGATTACTAATTTACATTGCTTTTCGGGTTCAAAATTCTTCAAATCGGTTGTGACATTGACAACTATTTGTTCTAAGTTAAGGTATCTATTCTTATCCAAGTGTATTAACTGTAGTACTTACTTACCGTGCTAGCGTTGGCATTGGTTACCCATGCTGACATCCGTGCGTTGGTCCCATAATCAGTTTGAGTCCAGACATTTAGGGATGTCTGAATCTCTCAAACTATTGCTCTGATACCAACTTGTAAGGCCCTAAACCCGGGAGGCCTCACTTGTTGGATTTACTCATAAACATAGTCATTAATCACTGAACTTTTAATTAAAAACATTCAAACACAGCGGAAGCATACATCATTCAATAACATAACATAGCAGCGGAAGTCTTAACATTAAACATAACATTTGTCTTAACATATATAAAAGTGGGATGTCAGTCTTGATGCCGGGTAACCATCACGCCTTCGCACGACCCTTCCTTTTGTCACCTGAAATGTATACTAAAAGTCAACTAACGCTGGTGAGTTCTAGTTTAAATCAAGTAGGCATAAACATTAATTCTTGTCATAATTTTTCGTAAGTATTCATGTATATATATATTCCGTTTCGATTCTTTCCTTCATATTTACAATCTTGTGGGTACATATATAGATACATACATTCTTACATTTATTTGTGCCTTTGCTGGTCTTACACATAAGGGGGATCGGCCCATCAATGATTACGTTAGTCACAAAGAAAAACGTCGCGGTCTACCGTCGTAGTCCACCATACTTACAACCGTCCGGCAACTAGTGTCCGTCCGTCATTATCTTACAACCGTCCTACCGAAGTAGTCCGTCATTATCTTACAACCGTCCTACCGAAGTAGTCCGTCATTATCTTACAACCGTCCTACCGAAGTAGTCCGTCATTATCTTACAACCGTCCTACCGAAGTAGTCCGTCATTATCTTACAACCGTCCTACCGAAGTAGTCCGTCATACTTACAACCGTCCTACCGTCGTAGTCCGTCATTATCTTACAACCGTCCTACCGAAGTAGTCCGTCGTTATCTTACAACCGTCATACCGAAGTAGTCCATCATTATCTTACAACCGTCCTACCGAAGTAGTCCGTCATTATCTTACAACCGTCCTACCGAAGTAGTCCGTCATACTTACAACCGTCCTACCGAAGTAGTCCGTCATACTTACAACCGTCCTACCGTCGTAGTCTGTCATATTTGTCTGACTGCCCTAAGGTATCCGTCTCCCACCCGAACTAATTATACAGTCGTGCATCGA
Source organism: Smallanthus sonchifolius (assembly GCA_023525975.1). Lineage (NCBI taxonomy): Eukaryota > Viridiplantae > Streptophyta > Magnoliopsida > Asterales > Asteraceae > Smallanthus > Smallanthus sonchifolius. Next base: position 55,555,584 of record CM042038.1, read on the forward strand.
TTTCGAGACTTACTCCACTGTAGTGGCCTGTTTAGTCTACGTTTCTAGACTTTCATTTCTGGCTGCATAATAGTCGAGTGGTCGTCCGTCTACCGAAGTAGCCGTTATCATTGTTCCATTCATAACGTTTATTCATTCATAGCAAGCAATATATATATATGGATATAAAGCAAGATTTCATTCTTATAAGTTATGTCATACTTTCATTTCAATCTTTGTAGTTATTGGGTCCATTCTTTGTTCATCATTACTTTCATGTAACACGTATGATCATATTGGCATTCATATCATTCATTTATTTAGTGTATACACTCCAGCCCCAAAACATTTAATAAGGTTTGCACATAACATAGAGGGGGCACATAGAACTCACCTGATGAGTAGTTTTTGAGATACACTTAGCTGGTTACTGAGCGTCACTAATGTCACTCACAATCTGTATAATAAAGTCATACACGTAAGGTAGTGCTCCTAGATGACACTAGACATTACTATGCTTGAACCTAGTAGTTTTGATGGATTTGCTTATATCGAAACTTGGTAGTTTCGATAGGTTGCTTATGTCGAAACTTGGTAGTTTCGATAGGTTGCTTATGTCGAAACTTAGTAGTTTCGATAGGTTTCTTATGTCGAAACTTGGTAGTTTCGATAGGTTGCTTAGGTGTAATCTTAGCTTCGGATCGTGGGCTCATATCGAAACTATGGTAGTTTCGATGGGTCTGCATATATCGAAACTGAGTAGTTTCGATAGGTCTGCACATATCGAAACTGAGTAGTTTCGATGGGTCTGCACATATCGTGTTCCCCAAAAATCTGAAGTTTTTGCATGCGAGTTTGATCGAGTCAATATCTCAATTTTCTTAGATCAAAACGTTCGATTTTCATTCTAGATGTTATACCTAAGCTCATTTTCAAGTTTCATCCGCAAAATCGTTACCTTTTTAGCCAAAACCCGAAAACATCAAATTAAATAAAAACTCAGTTTAGAGTCGAATCATTACCTGGATTGGGGTTGTGATTTGGAGGTTTTGCTCACGAGCTTAGTAGTAACGTGCTCCTTCAATTCCGGGTCGATCCGTCAACTTTCTCTCTCTAGGCCCGAGCTCTCCTTTCTCTCTCTAAAAAGTTGCAAGAGTGAGGAATGAGTAGAGAAGAGGGCTGCCTTGCCTATTATATACCTGGGCTTCCCTCGGCCCATTGAAGCCGAGCCCAAGCCCGCTCCCTTTCTCTCTTTTTTTGTTCCGACTAAATCTTCGGCCTCACTATATTTATTCGTTTTATTATTATTTTTTTTGGGATGTTACATGATTTTATGAAGAAAACATAGTTTAGGATCTTGACAGATTCGATGGTAATTGATCAAATAAACATTGGGCTTTCATTATACAGATGATTACGAGTCTAAAGGTGTAGTTTAATTGAATTGTAATCGGGTCTAGGATAGAGTTTGATTAAACTAATTTAAGATGAACCCTAGAATCTGGATTGATCGAATTGGATGTTATAAGCCCCAAATATGATAGGGCTTTCCATCAGAAGATTAAAACGAAACTGAGGATGTAAGAATTTACCAAAACGAATGTCGAAATGATGGGGATCGACTAGAACGACGGCCGTCTACGACTGTGTTGATCTCCGGCAACCACAACTTCGATTCCGATGAAATTGATGAGTGAAATAGCTTCTGAGATACTCGACTACGGTACGCAGGTGCGTGATTTGTGAGAGGAATACAAGAATTTGGCGAATTCGATGATCATTTAGGAAGGGGTCGACGGTTTCAACTTCAATTATCATAATTGAGATTAATTCACTCAATTACAACTTAATTATGATCTCATTATGTTCGATAATAGAATTAAAGTGCATGATCTGTTGTAATTCCAAACGATTTCGGTTATGGAACTTGGATTTGAGAAAAAGAACGCGATGTTGACTTGCAAAAGTCAACGAATCAAGTTTGACCTAAATACAGAAGTAATCCCTGAGGTTTTCCTGAGAATTGGAGTTTAAAACTTGGCAGAATAGGTCCCTCCAGTTTAGATGGAGTTAAAATTTTGTTAGTTTGACTTCTACAGTCAACAGGATTTGAATTTTGACTTTTATAAAAGTCAACATAGTAGATTAGGGTTATTACATAACTAGTCCCTCGAGTTTAAGTTTGAAATATTGGCAGAAACAGTCCCTGAAGTTTGAGTTAAGTTAACTTAGTTAACTTTAACTGGATTTTGTTAACGGGGTTAACTGGAAAAGTCCGGATTGTCACATCATCACCTAGTTGAAAGAATTTTCGTCCCGAAAATTAAAATAAATAATAAAAAAAAATTTTCCCCAGGATATCACATCATCCCCTAGTTGAAAGAATTTTCGTCCCGAAAATTAAAATAGTACCTTAAGAGTTTGATGCGGAGTGCTTGAACAGATTAGGATGTTTGCGCATCATTTGATCGTCGCGCTCTAACGTGAATTCCGGTCCGCGTTTCGAGTTCAAACGAACTCTGACAATAGGGATCTTACTGTGCTTTAACGTTTTAACTTCCCTATCCATAATTTCCATAGGTTCTTCGATGAAACGTAACTGTTCATCAATGTGTAGTTCCTCTAGAGGAACTGCGAGTGATTCGTCTGCTAGGCATTTCTTTAAATTTGAGACGTGAAAGACGTTGTGTACACCACTAAGTCCTTCAGGTAGGTCCAGTTGATACGCTACTGGTCCGATTCTCTTCATTATCTTGAATGGTCCAACATAACGAGGATTCACTTTGCCTCGTTTCCCGAAACGAATGACACCTTTCCAAGGTGAGACTTTGAGTAAGACCATGTCACCTATTTGAAACTCTAAAGGTTTACGACGCTTGTCGGCATATCTCTTTTGACGATCACGAGCTGTCGCCATACGGTTTCTAATTTGAACGATCTTTTCAGAAGTTTCAAATACAAGTTCAGGACCTGTGAGTTGGCTATCTCCAACCTTGGTCCAACAAATGGGAGAACGGCATTTCCGTCCATAAAGTGCTTCAAATGGAGCTGCCTTGATGCAAGTATGATAACTGTTGTTGTAGGAGAACTCCACCAACGGTAGGTGAGACTCCCAAGTGTTACCGAAATCAATCACACAAGCTCGTAGCATGTCCTCCAGTGTTTGAATAGTACGTTCTGTTTGGCCATCAGTTTGAGGATGGTATGCTGTGCTCATATCTAGACGCGCGCCTAAAGCTTTATGTAATGACTGCCAGAAACGAGAAGTGAATCGTGCATCACGATCCGAAATAATAGAGATTGGCACTCCGTGCCGAGAGACTATTTCCTTCAAGTAAGTACGAGTAAGCTTATCCATTTTGTCGGTCTCTTTGATTGCTAAGAAGTGAGCGGACTTTGTTAATCGATCAACAATTACCCAAATGGTATCACATCCGGTAGGAGTTCGTGGTAATTTGGTGATGAAGTCCATGGATATTTGTTCCCATTTCCACATGGGAATTTCTGGTTGTTGCAGAAGACTGGATGATTTTTGATATTCAACTTTGACCTTCGCGCAAGTCAGACACTTACTAACATAGGTGGCTATATCGGCCTTCATCTTCGGCCACCAATATAACACCTTTAGGTCATGGTACATTTTGTCGGAACCTGGATATATTGAGTAACGAGATTTATGAGACTCATCCATAACTAGTTCTCTTAGGTTTCCGAATACTGGAACCCATATTCGCTCGGCAAAGTAGCGAATACCGTTGATTTGACTTCAAGTTGTGCTTCCAGACCGCGTGTACTTTCCAGCGGTAGATTTTCTTCTTTTAGGGCTTCGAGTTGAGCACTACGGATTTTGTCAGGTAATCCGGGGTGAATAATAAGCTGTAATGCTCGGACTCGTTTGAGTTTCATTTCCTTTCGACTTAGGGCATAAGCTACAACGTTAGCTTTACCCGGGTGGTATCGGATCGCACAGTCATAATCGTTTAAGAGTTTGACCCAACCATGCTGTCGCATGTTCAACTCTTTCTGTTCAACTCTTTCGGTATAGATGGTGCATTTGGTACCGTACAAGTAATGTTTCCATATCTTAAGTGCGAAGAATACTGTAGGATCGTAAGATTACAAGGTGATTCTATTCTAGTTGATATTGGCGGAAACAATAGCAACCAACAAAGTAAACAAGTAAACAGCAAGAATACTGATAAATGCACTGTTGTATTAGACTTCTGAGATTACAAGATTACAAGTAAAAATCTATCAAGACACTATCAAAGAGCACTGTGAAGGCACACTGTGTTTGAAGTGTTTACAAGATATATATAGTAACTTAGAATCAAGACAGACCCTTGATTCTAAGGATCAGATCTAACACAAGCCGTTGATCTTGTTTATTAATCTAAATTACACGTAAAGGCTAATCTAGTTAACTTTACTGAAACGTCTTCTTAGGCATCATTGTTTGCATGCTTGGAGAAGGGCGTCATTGTCCTTTATTGGTTGCACCAGTGAGGTTCCTTCTGCTTGGAGTGTGGCAGTTGCTTTTGCAGAAAGGTGTCAGAGGCGCTTCGCATGGATAGTCAGCTGCAACATTTGGTCTTCAGAGAATAAAGCTATCAGCAGCAGAGATGAGGACCAGCAGCAAGATTGATCTATCCACAGCTGCTGAGGATATGCCTATCAGCAGCAACATGTGTTGAATGCTGCTGATAAGCCTATCCGCAGCTACTTTGGTCTTCAGCAACAGACAAAGTATCAGCAGCTGTTTTGGTCAGCAGCAATCTTGTGTTGTCCGCAGCAGTTGTACTTAGAACAATTTTGTAGCAATCAGTCTTTGGTTCTTCAAACTCCCCCTAGACTGATGCTACCAAAATTCTTCTAGTCCCTCTGTTGCTGAATCTTTTTCATGTGGTCGACTATCCTTTCTACTTCATACCCTCGAGGATCCTTGCTGGGGTTTTCAAGAGAAAGTTCAGACAGAGTCTTGATGTCCTTACTTGGCATTTTGAAGATTGCCTTGCTTGAACATCTCATCTGGTGACCCTTGACATTTGTCATGGTGAACTCATTCTTCTCAGCATTGTAGGACCATCGTGCAAATGGATAGTAGGATTGTAGAGGTCTAACATCTAAGACTGCATCTTTGCTGGGGTTGAAGTGATGTTTGATCGCCAGCACAAGATGTTTCCCGCCATCATTTGCAGGTATGATTTCTTCACCCAGCTCCATGATTCTCTTGAGATCTGAATCTGGAAGTTGTAGAACCTCATCAACAGACTTGTAAATCGACCTTCTTCGTTCAGTTCTCCCCCTGAATACTTCAAACCACTGATCTTGCTTACTGTAAAACCATTAGACTATTTCTCTGGAGTCTTCAGGTTTGGATATGGGTTTGGATTTCTTCAGGAGTGGCTGTTGATGAGAAGGAGCTGGGTGGGATGTTTTGAACTTTTTGGGTTGAGGAGAGCAAGGCTTGGGGATGTTTGTGGATGGTGTTTGGAAAGTGGAAGTAGTTTCTGGTGCAGAGGTTCTTTGTTTCTTGACTGGTATCTTTCCTAGTCTTTCTTCCTCTTCCTTTTTCACTTTTGTATACAGGGCTTGTAGATTCATGAAGGACATGGGACCTAACCTTTTTCCACTTTCTCCCCTTACCATAAGGAAGTCAATCATCACCTTCCTTTCTTCATGGGTCCTTTGGTTAAGGGCAATGGCTTTCTTTGACTTTTGTCGAGCTTTCTCTTTCTCTTCATCTTTCTTCTTCTTTGCCAATTCCCCCTGCTGACCCATGAAGGCTCTGTAGATCTCTTTGTTTGAAAGTTTTTTAAGGTAGTCTGCATCCTCACCTTGAGAGATCAGAGCTTTAGTCCACTCCTCCCTTAATTCTTTTGCTAATTTAGAATCAATGATTCTAAACTTAGCATCTTCCTTCCTCTTCTTTTCATTCTCCTCTTCTACTTCCTTTGCAAATTGTTCCTGTAGCTGTCTGGCAAGTTGTTCATCTTCCTCAACTTGAGACCCTGCATGGATTTTAACTTTCATCTCATCCAGCTGTTTGGCATACAGCTGGATTGTCTGTTGTCTTAGGAGTATGTCTGCCTTTCTTTCTTGATGCCTTTGTTTATGAGCCATCTCTTCTTCTTCTCTTTTCCTTCTTCTTTCTTCTTTCTCCTTCTTTTCTTTTCGCAACCTCTCTTCATCCTCTTCTGTCATAATTCCCTTCCCTTTATTAACATTGGATGCCTCTGCTCTGGCTTCACTGATCACAGAAACAGCTGATTGTTGTGCTGTTGGGATCTCTGCCTCGGCTTCATTGGCAAGTTGAGAAATTGACAAGGGACGGTCACTGTCTTCATCAAGTTGGTACTCAGGACCTTCTATTTCCCTTAGTTGATCCCTAAGTGAAGATCTTGTGCCAAATGCTTCAACTTGTGGAGTATCTGAGTTGGAGTCAGTATCAGAAGTTGACACAGACTCTTCCTGAGGAATCAGTCCTTCTTCTTCAAGATGGGCTTTGATGGTGACCATCATTGCCTGGCTCTCTAATGAGTTAATATTGCAGATGTTGGCTCTGAGCTGAAAGATCTTGAATAGGAAGTCTGAGGGCAACTGGAGGATGTTCCTGGTGTTGATGGTGAGAGAGGTGCCGTTGCTTAGAAGGAAGGTATGGTCAAGGCACTTATTGCTTATCCATCCTAGCACATCTAAGTCCTTGACCATTAGTTTGTACAGGAGTCTTTTCAGGCTCAGAACTTCTTCTTCATTGAGAAGACTGCTCCTTGTGATTTAGAGATTGTTGGGAGACAGTCTTCTTTCTACAGCCTGAGATGACTCAGGAGACTCTACCCGTTTTAGTTCTTTTATTAGTCTTATGAAGTTGGGTAGGTTGTCCTCTATCAAAGCATAGAACATGTCAATGGAAAGGTCTGCTGAGAGGTCTGATGAGTTGTTGATGCAGATAAGATCATATAGGTCAAGGATTTCAAATAGATGAATTAAATCCCAGTCTAGCTCTTCTACTCCGCTAAACTCCCGACCTATCCAAAACCTCTCAGTTTTCCCATCGTACCCCCAAGCTAGTATAATGTCAAACTCTAGCTGTGTTGATTTCAGTGGGAAGTGGGGGGCAGCTGCATGACTTATGATGGCTGCAACTTCTGGGATGATGCTGAAGGATGTAGATGTTTCGTCCTGGTTGTTTTCATCCATCAGCACCTCATCTATAGCTCTGACAACTAGCTTCCAGTCTTTAGTAGATTCTTCTTCATTGTCATCTGAGACTGGCAAGTCATAAACTTGGACAAAAGCTGGTCTGAATAGAGTACTTTGGAAGGCAGCCTTCTCTTGAATCCAGTTGTCGAGACTTTCAGTGTCTTCTTCCATAGGGACTTTCTCCCCTATTTTGGTTGCATCAGTTAACAAATAGGCATCTGTTTGAGTGCCCACTGAGATAAGAGAGGGAGAAGCCGTGGAGGGGCATTGATGGGCTTCATGCATCAAGGCTTGGTGTCGTAGTTTGGACACTTCAGCCTCAAGCATAGCCACCCTGGCCATCAATTCTAAATTTTTTAGTTTCAGACTGTCCTCATCCACAGTTGTGGAATCCTTGGACCCAAATGGGGCCGTAGGCCGAGCCTCAGCATCCCCATTACCGGTGGTTTTTTGGCGCCTGGGATTCCTCTCAGTGAGGGGAGTTTCCAAGGAAACACCCTCACCATGAGTTGCCGTGGTTGAGGTCTTAAAGATGTTGTCACTGTCCTCCTGGTCATTTGATGGACCAGCAGTAGTGACAGCGTCTTCCACATCCACTCTTTCATTACTCCTAGAGTGGACCTTCAAGGGTGAAGAACTTGGGTTGGGTGTTTCGGAAGCAAGACCAATCAGTACCTCCTTGATAGTGGTAGTTGGAGAAGGTACATCACTTTGGTCAGGTTCCTCAACACTTAAGTCCAAAGAAGATAGGAATGGCTCAAAGGGCTGTTGTATGGATCCGGGAAGTGATCCTAATCCTAATAGAGAGACTTCCGAAGGAGTCTCCCTAACAGTGTGGCTTTCCCTTATGATATTCTCACTAGAATGTTGTGATTCTGAGTGAGGGATGTTGGCTTGGGTTTGGGCCTTGGAGGCAAGAGAAGAAGGAGTTCTCTTGCCCCTCTTCCTTGTATATTTGGCTGCAACCGGGGCCCTGTGTTCCGGTTGAGCAATCAAACTGTGGTTGAGTAAAGTATGTGCCTGTACATCCTCAGTAGAATGCACAGGGGTTCGATCAAGGGAAGCAGCAGTTTGAGTTTGTGGCAGTGAGGTGGAGGGTGTGGGATCAGTATCAGCTGGGTTTGCTGAACTGTCACCCTGGGCACTTTGCGTGTTCAACATTGTAGACAACAATGGAACATCGGCCCCTGAGAACTTTGATGAAACTGTTCTCATGCTTTGAAAAATGTTGTTCTTATGTCCCAGCATTATGTAGATTCTTGCAGTTTTTGAAAGATCTTGGTGCTCAATGTTGAACACTTCCTGCAAGAATCTTGGGTACATGAAGAACTGTGATTTCACCCCTTCTTGAAGGTTGTATCTCAAACCTTCAAGAATGAGGTGGGAAAAATTGAAACCCGCCCCAGTTATCATACCGTGAATTGCCGACGCAAGTCCCGAGCTAAGTTGGTTCCAGCCACTCCTCTTCTGGGATATGCATTGGAGAAGAGTGTGGCAGAGATACTTCCATTTGGGACCCATGAGTGCCTTCTCTATCGTATACTCTGTTTGATTCCCAGCGTACCCTATGGATACAAAGGTCCTCATGTATACGTCTCTTGGGTAAGAGATGGCGTCCCCTTCATCCTGAAGCTTGAGGTGTTGGCGGAGCTTTGCTTCAGTGATAATCATCTCCTTGACGTCTACTGTGCCTCTGATTTGGGGAGTGCCCTGGTCAGTAGAATACACGGCTGAGCTCCAAAACTCTTCCATGTGGGAAGTATAGATGGTTGGGTTGACTGTTAAGGCATGGTGGATTTTGGACCGAAAAAGGAAGTCGATCATATCATCGAAACCTTCGGATTTCTTGCCCTTTATTAGGTATGCAGTGAGGTTGTGATATGGGGAAAACTTGTCGTTGGGGTTGTTTATGTCTGCGCCTGCCATTGTTATGGATTTGGAGGGAAGAGAGAAGGGTGTTTGAATGGTGGTTAATTATGGAGGGCTTTGAATGCTGTGGGGATGGGAGAGAAAGTGATGGGAGATAGGTTTGAAATTGAATATGAAGAGGTTGTGGGAACGTTTGAGAATGTGATATAACGGTAGACGAAGAAAAAGCAACTTTACTTGTATAGTACAACCTGCTTCACTTTTCATTGTTACAGCTGGAAAACACTCGAGCAGTCATGGTAAAGACTGAGAGTAGTTTTTACCTCGGGTAAAAGTTAATGTAGACTTGTTTTACCCATCAGCAACAAACTTGGTTGCTGCCGATGGTGAGCTATCCGCCGCAAACTTGGTTGCTGCGGATAGTGAAGTCTTTCAGCAGTAGATTTGGGTGCTGCTGACTGTTATATTCATTCCGCAGCAAAAAGGTTGCTGCTGACCGCCTTAAAGCTGTCCGCAGGAAACTTGTTCCTGTTGATAACTTAAAGCGATCAGTGGCAAAGGCTTTGCTGCTGAAGAGTAAAGCAGCAAAAAAAGTGCTGCTGACTATAACCTTTTATTAAGAACAAAAACATAGACATATTTACAAGGAAAGATAAAAAATTAGAGACATGTCTTATTCAAAGTTCATCATGCCAATTGATTCAACTAGATATCGAAATCTTGCTTCATCAAAAGGTTTAGTGAACAAATCAGCATATTGCTCATTTGTGTGAACCTTGGATAGGACAGTTCTCTTTTTCTTAGCTTGATTCCTGATAAAGTGATACCTGATGTCGATGTGCTTAGTCTTGGAATGATGCACTGGATTATTCGTGATAGAGATAGCACTCATGTTGTCAATGTGAATTTGAGTCTGCATGAAGGTCATTCCATAGTCAAGCATTTGATTTTGGATCCAGATGACCTGTGCACAACAGCTTGAAGCTGCAATGTATTCTGCTTCAGCTGTTGAAGTAGAGACACATGCTTGCTTTTTGCATTGCCATGAGATGAGCCTTCCTCCAAGAAATTGACATCCCCCAGATGTGGACTTTTTATCCAAGTTACAACCCCCATAGTCACTCTCAGTGTAGGCATAGAGATTGACATTTCCATTCTTTGGATACCATAGCCCAAGTTTTGGAGCTCCCTTTAGGTATCTAAGGATCCTTTTGACAGCTTGAAGATGAGACACTTTTGGAGCTGCTTGAAATCTTGCACAGAGACAAACTGCAAACATGATATCTGGTCTTAAGGCAGTGAGATACATGAGAGACCCTATCATTGCTCGGTACTGATGTTGATCAGTGTCTTGTCCTTCTTTATCCGGAGATAATTGATGGTGCACTTGCATAGGAGTTCTTGCAGCAGAGCAGTCAGCCATTTTGAACCTCTCCAAGATGCTTTTGACATACTTGGATTGACTTATGAAGATTCCATTTGGTACCTGTTTGACTTGAAGTCCTAAAAAGAAATTTAGTTCACCCATCGAACTCATTTCAAATTTGGAATGCATCAGAACTTCAAAGTCTTTGTAGAGCTTCTTTCTTGTAGATCCAAAGATAATGTCATCAACATAAATCTGGACCAACAAAATTTCTCCCCCTTCATCTTTGATGAAAAGTGTTTGATCAATGGCCCCACTTCTGAAGTTGTTGCTAAGTAGATATCTTGATAAAGTTTCATACCAGGCTCTTGGGGCTTGGTGTAAGCCATAAAGAGCTTTGTCCAGTTTTAAGACCTTATTTGGATGTGCAGGATCCACAAAGCCTGGAGGCTGTTTGACATAGACCTCTTCACCAATCTTGCCATACAAAAAGGCACTCTTCACATCCATTTGATAGACCATAAAGTTTTTGGATGCTGCATATGCCAGAAAGATTCTGATGGCTTCCAGACGGGCAACAGGAGCAAAGACTTCATCATAGTCAATGCCTTCTTCTTGAGTGTAACCTTGAGCTACCAGTCTGGCTTTGTTCTTGACCACGATGCCCCTTTCATCTTGCTTGTTTCTGAAGACCCATCTTGTTCCAATGGCTGTTTGACCAGGTGGAAGATCAACAAGCTTCCAAACATCTTGTCTTTTGAATTGCAGTAATTCTTCCTGCATTGCTTCAATCCAGCTGTTGTGCTTGAGAGCTTCATCAATCTTCTTGGGTTCCACCTGAGATAGAAAGCAAGAGAACAAACAAATGTTGGCTTCATGAGACTTACTTCTTGTCTGGATACCTGTGTGGACTTGGCCAATGATGTTTTCCAGAGGATGCTCTTTGTTTATTCTCTGTGCTGGTATCACATCCAGCCGTATTCCCTCTTCAAGATTACTTTGGTTTAGATCAGGATTGTCTTCAGTTGTGAGGAGAGGAGCTTGGAGGTTCTGATCATTGTGTTCCACATTGTCAGCAGTATTAGCATCAGAGGCCTCTTCAGCATGGATTGAGGAGGCTTCATTAAAGATTTCTTGGTCAGAGAGATTGCTGCTTGTGGTGTTGGAAGTACCGGCTTCACCTGTACTGGCTTCAATAGCTTCTGCCACTGATGGAGGATCAATGGATGGCCTTTTCATCCTGATGTAGGGACTGGGAAAATCCAGTCTATAGTCAGAAGAGGAGGTTGAGGCAGAAGATGTTGATTTTGAAGAAGAAAACTCCATATTTGAGAATATGAGAGGCTCAAATATCTGGGTGAAGGAGTCTATATCAAAGAGCCAGTTAGGACCTTTGCCTTGTTCACAGACAACGTGTTCCCTGCATTCCACATTAGCAGATTCTTCCACAATTCGAGTCCTAGAATTGAACACTCGGTAGGCCTTTGATTGAGAGGAGTAACCCACAAAGTAACCTTCATCAGACTTTGCACCGAATTTAGGAAGAACTCCATGTGTGATGAGGATGGTACATGGACATCCAAAGGGCTTCAGGAAGCCAATGTAGGGAACTCTTTTGAGCCATAGTTCATAGGGTGTTTTCTGGAGAGGCTTAACAATAAGGACTCTATTCTGCACATAACAAGCTGTGCTTACTGCTTCCGCCCAGAAAGTAAGGGGCAGCTTTGAGTTAGCCAGCATAGATCTTGCTGATTCAATCAGAGTCCTATTTCTTCTTTCAGCAACCCCATTTTGTTGAGGGGTTCTTGGAGCACTGTATTGCCTTTCAATGCCCTTGCTCTCACAGAAACTGTTCAAAGTGTGATTTTTTAACTCTGTTCCCTGATCACACCTTATGATCTTTACCTTCAGATTGCTTTGATTCTCTACCCTAAGAATATAGGATTTGAGAATCTCAGCAGTTTCATCTTTTGTTCTTAGGAAGAATACCCATGAGAATCTGGAGAAGTCATCAGTTATCACCATACAGTAGGACTTCTTGCCCATTGACATGACATTCGTAGGACCAAAGAGATCCATATGCAGTAGCTGGAGAGGGGTGTCATTTGTGTTCAATGTCTTGGGCTTGTGGGAACTCTTGTGTTGTTTTCCCTTCAAGCAGGCAACGCAGTGATCGTCTAGCTGGAATTCTTTGTCAGGAAGCCCTCTGACAAGATTGTCCTTCACTAATTTATTGATTGTTTTGATGTTAACATGGCTTAACCTCCTGTGCCAGAGAGCGGATTCATCAACTGATGCCTTTGACAGAAAACATGAAACACTACCAGATGGAGTGACTTCATTCATGTCAAGCACATATAAGTTGTCCTTTCTATGAGCAGTTAGGAGAATCTTCTCTGGATGGGGTTTAGATAGGCCAGGAGCTAACACGAAACATTCTTTGTCAGTGAAGAGCATCCAATGCTTTTGATCACATACTTGGGAAACACTCATGAGATTGAAGTCAAGTTCTTTAACATAGTTGACTCTTTCAATACTCATCCTTTCATTGGACACAGTTCCTTGTCCAGTGATAGATCCACCCTTTGAGTCACTCCCAAAGGCAACATATCCTCCATTGAAATGTCTGAAGTTAGAGAGGATGGACCTGTTGCCTGTCATGTGCCTGGAACAGCCGCTATCTACCACCCAAGTATTGTGTTTATTGCCTGGCTGTCCCTGCACATGGGAGATATCTAATTAGTGGGAGGAACATTGTAGCATGCAGCATTGTAGAAAATCGTTGCTAATTTGCCATTGTCAGCATGCTTGCAGTCAATGGAACCAATAGTTATGCTTGGAGATTGTTTGGCCTTCCATTGCTGTGTTGGTGGTTTTCTAGCTTTCTTTACATTGTCGGCAGAAGATGTTGTTGCTGACAATTCTGGCTTATCCGCAGCCAATTTTGCTGCTGAAGGCTTTGCTGGAGCAGTAGCAGTTTTTGTTGCTGGAAGCTTTATTTTGGATTTTGCTTTGTCAGCAGCAGATACTTTTGCTGCTGATGCCGTTGTTTTTGATTTTGCTTTGTCAGCAGTAGAGACTTTTGCTGCTGAAGGCTTTGCCTTTGGTTTCCTGGACTTTACTCTATCAGCAACGATTTTGTTTGCTGCTGATGGGTTGAACACAGATGAACGATTTGCAATCTGGTTAAAAGGGTTGAACTTGCATGTTGCAGCAAAGTGGTTTGATTCCCCACATATGATGCAAGTTTGTTGAGCTTTCTGCATCTTCACTCTTTGAGGGGATAGAGATTCTCTGAACTTTGTTGCCTTTGCATCATAGCTTCTCACCTGTTTGTTTCTGTTTGTTTTCTCAAAGGAATGCTGCTTTGAGTTTCTTTGGTGTTCACGGTAGTGAAAGCAGGTGCTGGCAGTGTGATTGTATTTGCCACACACAAAGCAGGATAGTGCTATCTTGTCCCTATGAAAGTGCACATAGTCCTTTCTTTGAAACAAAACTTTGAAGTTCCAGGGATGAGCTTTGTTATGTTCAAAAGTGGCTTCTTCTAGTGTCTTTTGAACATATGGACCTTTTTCTCCTGGTGCATGAAAAATATCAAACACCTTTGGCTTTGACTGAGACTTGGGGTTGGTGAAACCTGATGTCTCTCCCTTTTCAATGTTTAGCTTTCTTCCATTTTGAGGATAGCTAATCTTGATTTGTTTGAATGGGATGGGAGCTGGAATAGCTGGAGTAACAACAGGACATTCAGTTTTGTTCAGAACAGCTTCAGAGATAGGAGCAGATGGGACTGCACTAGTTTCACAGTGGTCTGAGCAGGTTGACTCAGGTTCTGAAGAGGTGGAGCAGTCTTCCACAAAACATGCATCCATTGAAGGATCAAGGTTTCGGTTTGCGTGTCAAGATTTGCATTATTGAAGCTTGGTTCGTGAATGGCAACATAGTCTGCAGGAGGAGGAACTGTCTTGTACTGGTCATTATGATATCCAAGTCCAGTTTTTACCTTTTCATGGACTTGAATATCTAACAATCTTTGTAACTTTTTAGATGAAAATTCATATTTTTCAACATGAACTTTCTGTTCAGCCAGTTCAGCTCTGGTAGCTTTAAGTTTTACTAATAGATCATCAATCTGAGTTTCAAGATTGGTTTGTTCATGTTTTAATGAAGAAATCTCTTTCTTAAGGCAGTTAATCTTTTCTTTGTAAGTATTTTCAACCTTTTTGAATTCAGACTTCATTTGATGAAACTCTTCATTTTGATCTATCAGATTTTGGTTATGGTTTCTATAACCTAAAACTTTGTCAATGCAAGCTTGAGAGCAAAGATGTTCAAATACCTGAGGTGGTATCTCTGCATTGTCTGCCATAAGTGCTTGGTTGGAGGCAGGAACATCTTCATATTGAAAACTCCAGTCAAAGTCTGTAGTTCCAACATTTGCACAGGCTGCAGTTTGTGCTGGAGGAGTTCCTTGCTGCTACTGCCTGGGCTGACCTTGGTAAGCTTGTCTTTGATGGCTGGCACCCTGATTGGCTTTAGGTGCGTTGCACTCCCTAGCAAAGTGACCCATTTGGTTACAGTTGTAACATCGGATCTTGCTTTTATCAAGCCCAACTCTGGTGTTTGAGTTGTTTCCTGGAACTGATCTCCCGGTTCTAGAATAAAACCTTTTTGCTCTGAGGGAGAGCATGGCATATGAGTGTTGAATATCCATTTCTTCAAGATCATCTGGATGAAAGCATTCCAAATCCTCCTTTATGAAGTGCATGCTGCTTGAGTTGTCAGAGACAAAAGCAGTAGAGGTTGGCTGTTGAGGAGGTGCCTCAAGAAGAAATGGTGATGAGTTGGATTATGAAGCAGTTGGTGTTTGAGGATGAGTAACAATGGGAGGATAGTAGTTGCTTGCACTAGGACCAGAATGATCAGAGTGAAGCGTTGAGGTGGTGGTGGAGGAAGTGGTAGCTGATTGATAACTGGAGCTCCTTTCTTTAGCTTGAATCATTTCTAATTCATAGGTTTTGAGCATGCCAAAGAGCTCAGTCATCTGAAGAGTCTTCAGATTCTCTGTTCTTCTGATGGACACTGTATATAATGTCCAACAACTAGGAAGAGATCTTAAGAACTTCTTGAGAATGTCTTCATTCTCCAGCTTTACCTTGGAGCACTGCAGTTCTCCAACCAGGTACGTGTACCTGTTATATAAAACTGTTAGTGACTCACCTTCCTTCCAGATGAAGTTTTCATACTGTTGCTTGAGAATGTCACGTCTGTTCTCCTTGACCTCCTCAGATCCAGCAAACATCTTTTCCAAGGCTTCCCATAACTCCTTTGCAGTTTTGTAAACCCTGAAGTTGTAAAAAACTTCGTTTGGAAGGCACATTTGGATAGCTCCTAATGCCTTGAAGTCCACCTCCATTTTCTTGATGTCTTCTTCAGAATACTTGGAGGGTTCCTTCAGAACTAGTGGTCCTCCGGAGTCAGCAGAGGCCACCATGGGAACATAAGGTCCATCCCTTATGGATTTCCACATTCCGTATTGTTGGTAGCAGAAGAAGCTTTCCATACGGTTCTTCCACATATCATAGTCCTCCCCAGACACCAACCTCGGTGGTCGGTTGATACTGCCGATGTCTTCAGATCCATTACTTTGTGCCATTTTGTTTTGTGTGACTTGATCAAGAATAGAGTTTTGAATAGAATCAGAAAGTGGTTAAACAAATGTTAGTTTGTTTAATCTTGAGCCAAAGCTCTGATACCACTTGTAGGATCGTAAGATTACAAGGTGATTCTATTCTAGTTGATATTGGGGGAAACAATAGCAACCAACAAAGTAAACAAGTAAACAGCAAGAATACTGATAAATGCACTGTTGTATTAGACTTCTGAGATTACAAGATTACAAGTAAAACTCTATCAAGACACTATCAAAGAGCACTGTGAAGGCACACTGTGTTTGAAGTGTTTACAAGATATATATAGTAACTTAGAATCAAGACAGACCCTTGATTCTAAGGATCAGATCTAACACAAGCCATTGATCTTGTTTATTAATCTAAATTACACGTAAAGGCTAATCTAGTTAACTTTACTGAAACGTCTTCTTAGGCATCATTGTTTGCATGCTTGGAGAAGAGCGTCATTGTCCTTTATTGGTTGCACCAGTGAGGTTCCTTCTGCTTGGAGTGTGGCAGTTGCTTTTGCAGAAAGGTGTCAGAGGCGCTTCGCATGGATAGTCAGCTGCAACGTTTGGTCTTCAGAGAATAAAGCTATCTGCAGTAGAGATGAGGACCAGCGGCAAGATTGATCTATCCACAGCTGCTGAGGATATGCCTATCAGTAGCAACATGTGTTGAATGCTGCTGATAAGCCTATCCGCAGCTACTTTGGTCTTCAGCAGCAGACAAATTATCAGCAGCTGTTTTGGTCAGCAGCAATCTTGTGTTGTCCGCAGCAGTTGTACTTAGAACAATTTTGTAGAAATCAGTCTTTGGTTCTACAACTACAGCTCCTAACTCTAGGTCATGAGTGGTGTAGTTTTTCTCATGAACCTTTAGTTGACGTGAAGCGTATGCGATCACCTTTTCGCGTTGCATTAAGACACAACCCAGACACTGAATAGATGCATCACAATACACTACAAAATCATCGGTTCCTTCCGAAAGAGCTAGAATAGGTGCACTGCAGAGTTTTTGTTTAAGATGTTGGAATGCTGACTCTTGGTTATCGCCCCAATTATAGGCTTTACCCTTTTGAGTTAAAGCAGTGAGAGGTTGAGCAATTTTTGAAAATCCTTCGATGAATCGATGGCAATATCCAGCCAATCCCAGAAATTGTCGCATCTCAGTCGGAGTTGTCGGTGCCGCCCAATTCTTGATGGCTTCTATCTTTGATGGGTCGACATGTATTCCTTTCTCGTTAACCACATGTCCTAGAAACTGAACTTCCCGAATCCATAATTCACACTTGGAAAACTTAGCATACAGTTGCTCTCGCTTAATTAATTCCAAAATTAGGCGTAGATGTTCCTCATGTTCTTTCTTGTTCTTGAAATAAATGAGGATGTCGTCGATGAAAACGATAACGAACTGGTCAAGGTAAGGCTTACACACACGGTTCATGAGGTCCATGAATACCACAGGTGCGTTGGTTAACCCGAAAGGCATGACCATAAATTCGTAATGGCCGTACCTCGTTCTGAATGCAGTCTTTGAGATATCCTCTTCTCAGACTCTTAACTGATGGTAGCCGGTCCTAAGATCTATTTTGGAATAGAAACTTGATCTTGGAGTTGATCAAAGAGGTCATCTATGCGAGGTAAAGGGTAGCGGTTCTTGATTGTGACTTTATTCAGCTCCCGGTAGTCATTACACATACGGAAGGTTCCGTCCTTCTTCTTGACAAATAGTACCGGAGCTCCCCACGGTGATGAACTAGGTCGGATGAAACCTTTATCCAACAAATCTTGCTATTGAGTGGACAACTCTTGTAATTCACTGGGTGCCAGTCTGTAAGGTGCCCGAGCAATCGGTGCTGCTCCGGATGCTAGATCAATTTGGAATTCAACTTAACGGTGCGGTGGCAGACCGGGCAGATCCTCGGGAAACACTTCCAAAAATTCACGCACGATGGGAATATCTTCAATCTTCTTCTCATCTGATGGCTGCTCAGCAACGAGAGCCAAAATAGCCGTATGCCCCTTTCGAAGGCATTTTTGTGCTTTCATAAAAGATATGATGTCCATGACTGAACCAACTCTTTCGCCTTGGACGGAAAGGGTTTCTTCACTCGGGAGAGGAATACGAACAATCTTTTCATGGCAGATAATTTCGGCTTGGTTTTTAAATAGCCAATCCATGCCGACAATTACATCAAAACTACCAAGTATGACCGGCATAAGGTCGATATCAAATATATGTGTAGCTAGCTCAAGTTTACATCCCTTAAGAATGTGAGTTGCCTCAATTATTTGGACATCAGCTATCTTTATTGTATACTTATCTTCTAATAGAGACGAAGTTCCTTTTATCATATTACTAAATTTCTTAGATATAAAACTTCTATCAGCACCAGTGTCAAAAAGGACAGAAGCAAAGTAATTATTTAAGAGAAACTTACCGGGGACCACATTATGATCGTAACGGGCTTCTCCAGATCCTAGTACAAAGGCTCGTCCCTTCGCACCATTTCCTCCACCATTACCATTGTTACCACCATTACCATTGTTATTCTGGGTAGGGTTGTGGTTTCCATTACCCCCTTTCTTCAATTGAGGACAGTTCTTTCGAATATTCCCCTCCTTTCCGCACTCAAAGCAACCCCTTGTGGATCCCGGTTGTTGAAAAGGTTGTTTAGCTTGTAACTCACCCCTGCAGTCCTTAGCAGCATGACCTATTTTGCCGCACCTCTGGCAACGATTGCAAAACCCAAAGTGGTGGAAGTTAGACTTGTTACACTTCGGAGACTTCCCCACATAACCACCCTGGTTCTGACCAGAAGAGGTCGACTGGTTGAAGTTCTTAGTAGGCTTAAACCTACGCTGTTTCTGCTGCGGTGGTTGATTAAACTGGGGTTGGTTGGGTTGGGTCCTTTGGAGTGGGAGTTGGAATGGTTGTGGGTGTTGGAATGATGATCAAACTTGCGTTTGTGAGTGTCGGTGGGTTTAGAAACTAAACCTCTCGGAGGTAGAGTCCGTTGTGTCACCGCTTGGTCGGTTAACTTATGGGCAAGTCGTATAGTTTGTTAGATAGTGGTAGGATTGGATGAAGTAACCATGCTTTGTATTTGAGGCACTAGACCTCCAATGTAAAGCTCGATTCTCTTGTAAGCAGGAGTTACCATATGCGGGCACATAGTAGCAAGTTCATGGGAACGTGTGGTGTAGAGTTTAATTTCAGAACCCTCCATATTTAGGTTCCAAAACTCTCCCTCTAACTTCTGGATCTCATCGCGAGGACAGTATTCCTCCTTCATCATTGATTTGAATTCCTCCCACGGGAGTCCATTCGCCATGGCCAGACCCAACATTTGGACCTGGGCGTTCCACCATGTGAGTGCCGGGCCTTCTAAAGTTCCGGCGGCAAACTTAACCTGATTAGCCATTGGACAGTTGCACATGGCAATCACTGATTCAACCTTCTCAAACCAACGAAGTAGTCCAACGGCTCCTTCAGCTCCAATAAAGGCGTGGGGCTTGCAATCCATGAATGCCTTGAAAGTGCAGGCTGGTTGTTGGTTTTGCTGGCCTGGATTTAGAAATAAAAATAGGATTGGAATTATAGAGTTCAGGAAGATGTTTTTAGGAGATGGATTGACATCATTAGTCAATAGCTAAAACATTTACCTTCAGCATTCAGTGCTGCCGGAGCCTCCGCCACACTATCATTTATGAGTGCCGCTAGCTCTGCTGCCGTCATGTTAATGGTACCACGACCACCGGCACGGCCTCCGCGTCCTCTCCCTGACATGATTCTTCACAATTACAAATGAGAAATATATCGCATATTAAACATTATTCAGGTATGAGTAAGGAGATACAACATCTAATATTTTGAAAATTAAATAAATTGTAAGGCTACAAAATAAATAACTCAAATATTAAACTTCTCATGCTTTTATTGGATGGGAACAACCTTACCCATCTATGTTTGAAAAGAGAAATAACATAAGCAAAAGCAAACATGAAAAGGAAGATAGAATATGAAGATCATCAGGCATCTTCGTCATCGGAAGATACATACGATTGTGCATCGTCTATCTCTACTGGTTCCTCCTCCAAGGGCTCCTCCTCAAAGGGCTCTTCTTCAAATGGCTCCTCCTCAAAAGGTCCCTCCTCGCCATCAGAAAGTGGGATCTCCTCAGGAAATAGAGCGGCTTGCAGTTGGGCTTCCAGGTGTGTCACCCTCTCTTGAAGACTTTCAGCAGTGTGGTTTGCTACATGTAGCTGAGCTTCTAGAGCAGCCACCCTCTCCAGAACTCCTTCCATGTCATCGTCCGAGGTGTCCATCCTCATCTCCAAGTGTGTCACACGATCCACCAGAAGGTTATGGACCTGGTCAGTTACTGCTAGTTCAGCAGTTAGAAGTTCTATCCCTACTTTATTCTCCTCTATTTGAGGCTCTTTCTTCAAAATATTCGGTATCTCATCGGTAGCATCCTTTTCAATGCTTAATTCTCTAGACATATAAAACATAAAGGCTGTAAAACCTTGTTCCATAGTACATGGCAAGCTAGGCAAAGTGGGTGATGAGGAAGTAGAACCGAAGTAAGGTGATGGGACATTTCCCATTTCGATCCATCTTTGGATCATTTGTGGGTAGGTGTTCCAGTTTCGAGCAGGATTCATTGCTTGCGCGCTGCTCGCTTCCCCTTGGTCAACTGAATAGTCACTGGAAGTAGACCGGCGCCTTTTGGGCTCCGGGGATGATAGGATAGGTGCCTTATGTCTTGGTGCCTTAGGTGATGAAGGTGGGGTTGACGACATGTTCCTGTAACAAAACATATAAGTGCTAAACATCCAAATGACATTTAACTAATGTGTGAGGCTATAGTCTAGTATGCAATCCTAGTTCTCTATAACCAATGTCTCTTATACCAATCTGTCACACCCCCAATTTCAACTAACGGAGTTTTACCGTTTGGGAAGTGATGAACCAGGATCTCAGACATTAGTTACTTTGAACGACACTACATGGGACTCAAAATGAAAATATCATTTAAATCAGAGTATCAATGCGGAAGCGTAAAGAAAGTAAATGCGCAAAATACACGCGCCCAAAACCAAAGTTCAAAAGTCCAAAAAGTCCAAACGTCCAATCAAAACAAGTACAATAGAATAATTCAAGCAAACATAAATAAATCATAATCAAGCAGTTGAATCCCATGCATGCCCTAATGTGCACCTGTGTCTTATCTTAGCGACCTGAGAAAACATGTAAGAAAATATGTCAACACGAGGTTGGTGAGACCACAGGTTTCAATATAAGTAGATAAGCGTTTACCGGATTTATGTTCATTCAGTATGTATCTATAGGTAGATAACCTATGTTCATGTTCAGCTCAAGCGCTCGCAACCGAAGCTGACTGTTTGTTTATTGCCTCCTGCCAGGTCTATCAACACTGGCGGTGTGAGTAGGCTAAAATTTCACCCGTTCGATATCTAATCGAGTTAGCGCGACTAACGCTGGTGGGATTTGTCAAACCCAGTAGTACTATTAAATATTACCTCGCTAAGATCCATATTAACGGTCCGATATTAGTTGAGGACTTTCTGTGATAGCGTGTTACACTTAGCATTTAACATTGATATCATACGAATTACAAAATCTAAAATTGTTTAGTCATGTTTTCTCCCCCAAGTTAAAACAGTAAAAGGGGCCGTGAAAACTCACCTGCGTTGCGTTGTAGGTAGTATCACACAAAGGACAAGTTGGAACCACGTGTGTAAGTCTCAAAAGACTTACGGATGCCCTAAAATTATAAACACATAAATTAGGGATAAAAATGGGAATTGTGACAATGACCCGGAATGAGAAACGTCATAAAGAAACGTTCTAGTAACCGAGAGTAAACGAACGTGTCCACGGGAATAGGTATTCTTTAATTAGTAATTAGATTATATATATACGTTGCACGATGAATGACAACAATAAAAATAAATATATTCGAGCGTTTTGTCATTTACAAAAATTAGGAAAATAATATAATTTAATATATTATTTTTAGGTTCGAAAGGATATTCTAATTACTCATTCGTGGTACAAAATAATAAATATATTATTTTTATGAACGCGATAAATGCGAGTAAATAATATAATTAATTATATTATTATTTGGTTTCAAATGTTATACGAGGTTACAAAACGATACGATATAATATAAATCTATATATTATTTAATAGTACGAATCACGGGTTGAAAATAATATAAACATATTATTTTATACAACTTTATGGTAATTATATTATTTTTAAAAGTGGGGAAATAATATAAAAATTGGTTAATAATTCAAACCCGAGCCTACGGGTTGTTTCTCGGGCTAAAACACATTTATATAATAATATAATATTATAGGGTTTGATTTTTATATTAAAATAATACTAAAAAAAATGTTTAAAAACAAAACAGTGTGGAGAGACTCGAACCCGGGTCTCTCCCACACAAGCACACACACTTAACCAGTCCCGCCCGCTAGGGTTTCACAACAAATACCCGGATCGGTTTGTTTTAACAGTTAAGGTCTCTGTGATCTACTCGCCTTTCGAAACTGATCCCAATCCAGTCCCGATTCTAATCATATGGACTTCGATCGAACAAATTAGGTTAGGGGTTTTGTAAATCGGGTATAGGCGAGTGTGTGGTGAAGTTTAATTGCAATATCATCGCGTTTTAAACTATAAATTCTTGGACTATCAGTCGAAACCCTAGTTTTAAGAACACAATTTAAATCCGTTGATTCTGATAATAAAACTTGTTAGGATTATAGGGTTTTTATTAAAACTGTAATTGCGAAACTGATGATGTAGTTTAATTTCATTTCAAATGGGTGTAGGTAAGAGTTCGATTAACCAGAAATATGCATGAACCCGAATTACGGGGTCACGATCAATTCGATGTTGTTTGACTGAATTATCATAGGGTTATCCATAAACGAAGTGTTGTGATTCTAATGGGGTGATTTAATTTGATTTAACCATCGTCTAAGACCAAAACCCCCAAATTGATTTTATGAAGAAAACATAGTTTAGGATCTTGACAGATTCGATGGTAATTGATCAAATAAACATGGGGCTTTCATTATACAGATGATTACGAGTCTAAAGGTGTAGTTTAATTGAATTGTAATCGGGTCTAGGATAGAGTTTGATTAAACCAATTTAAGATGAACCCTAGAATCTGGATTGATCGAATTGGATGTTATAAGTCCCAATTATGATAGCGCTTTCCATCAGAAGATTAAAACGAAACTGAGGATGTAAGAATTTACCAAAACGAATGTCGAATTGTTGGGGATCGACTAGAACGACGGCCGTCTGCGACTGTGTTGATCTCTGGCAACCACAACTTCGATTCCGATGAAATTGACGAGTGAAATAGTTTCTGAGATACTCGACTACGGTACGCAGGTGCATGATTTGTGAGAGGAATACAAGAATTTGGCGAATTCGATGATCATTTAGGAAGGGGTCGACGGTTTCAACTTGAATTATCATAATTGAGATTAATTCACTCAATTACAACTTAATTATGATCTCATTATGGTCGGTAATATAATTAAAGTGCATGATCTGTTGTAATTCCAAACGATTTCGATTATGGAACTTGGATTTGAGAAAAAGAACGCGATGTTGACTTTCAAAAGTAGGTTAGAGTTATTACATTAGTCCCTGGAGTTTAAGTTTGAAATATTGGCAGAAACAGTCCCTGAAGTTTGAGTTAAGGTAACTTAGTTAACTTTAACTAGATTTTGTTAACGGGGTTAACTGGAAAAGTCTGGATTGTCACATTATGGACGGATGTCGGATCGACATCATCCTCCCCATCGGTCCGAAGTAAGCCGAGAGTCAGTTATCAGACCGATATCAGTGGGATAACGGTCCGATAACCATCATTGCGCCGCAATTCCTAGTGCTGACACATGCCCTATGACTCAACCCTAAATTTTTACACGTTTCTCAATAACGGACTGACATCCATGTGCATAGCGGTCTGCTATGTGCTCGCTAAGTCAACACACCGCCTCACCTGGATATCGGACCGACATCACGAGGGATATCGGTCCGACTTGGGTCGCATCTCAGCCCTATAAATAGATGGCTCTGGCCATTCATATGAAAACATCAAAAAACCACCACCTCACTTACACACGAATTTTAGAAGGAGCAAAGGTCCCGGTGCGACGCGTTTAAGGGCTAGTACGATACGCTATGAGTACGGTTCGAGTTCGAAGAAGCGTTTAAGCGAGGAACGAACTTAGGAATTACCCTCGGGTAATGTAAGTACACTGGACCCGTACCCTAGACACGATTATGTGAATTACATGTTTAAAATGACATGTGTTATGTGATATGTATATGACGAGGGTACGGGGTAATGAAAGGTTAGTCTAAGCACTAAACGTGAATAATAAAGTAACCACGACGTATCCAAGGGTGGTGGATACGCCGCTTGTACTTCCTATACATAAACTTCTTGGTACTTTGTGGTGAAACAATTATAAATGTTTAGGGGTATAGACTAAAAGATAGTAATGAAAGTATAGTAAACGTACGGGAGAACTTCCGACCGGTATGTAGTTATCTGACAAACGGAATGTTCTTTCTAAGGAAAGAGTGGTGTATAAATCTTTCCTAGACCCGTCACTCTTTCCTGGGAACATCTCTGTTGGAGGTATTGCTCTGGAAGGATAATCATCCCAGTTTACAATATACGACAAGTATGAATATGTAATGAATACATGAACATGTGATGCATGATAAATATGAATACGTGAATGCATGATGATACGTGCAAGTATGAATGAGTATGATGGAACGAGTCTAAACCCTAAAACGGAATAACGGATTACTCACGAAGTGTTAAAGGGGTGGTGGATACGCCACTGGTACTTCCTATATGTAAACACTTTTAATGCTTCGTGGGAGAAACCATTACGGAGTTTTAAGATGAGGACTGGTTGGGAAATAAGTCAAGCATATATACGAAATGAAAACAAATGCTTGATACATTTGGGAGGCTGTGAGTCAAAGATACTCAAGGTCCCAAATGAAATGAGAGACCCGACCTATAAAAGGTGGAACTCAATAATAAAGAAGAAAACTAAAAAGATTCCAATCCTACGGGGCTGAGGAAAAGGAATCCAAGCCTATGGGGGATGAGGAAAACATTCCAATCCTACGGGACTGAGGAAATGAATAAGTCTTTGTGACAAATGCAAGGGTTCTATACTGACGAGTATAAAACCTTGCTAAAAACTCGGACCGGAGGTACGTCCAAAGATGGTCGCGAGGGGGTTAGCACACCCATAAAATATACGAATGACGAGACCGGAGGTACGTCCGGAGATGGTCATGGGGGCGCCGAGAGCCTGGGAAACTTGAACAACAATAAGAACCTAAAGGGTTCATAATAAAATGAACGATGTTGTGTACTTACTTAGCGTATGCTAATTCAAAAACGTTTTCCAAACACTAAAGGAAATAAGCACATGGAATACAGGTTCCTGTGGATGAGGCTGGATGGAATGAAGATTCCCTAGACTTTTATGTAACAGAATATTTTAAATGTAAAACAATATTTATAAATGAAAAATATACCTTAGTCATTTAATGAAAAGGTTTTGATAAACTGGGACCGTTTTCAGCATTAAACTCTAATAATATAATAAAGAAATAAGTAGAGTTTCAGGTTGGTATCAAAGCACGGTTTGAGGGATTTAAGTATCAGATGGGGTACTTAAACACAAACCATAAGTGCTCATGATATAAATAGGGATTCGATCCAAGGCCGTCCAAGGAAGCAGGTATGCTTAAATTCCAGTGCTAGAATAGAAATCTATGAGTATACGTGGGCAGAAATTTGTATGAGATAAACTCCATGTGATAGTTGGGAGTATCATGATATGTGACATACATTGCCTTATACCTAGCCAGTATTGGAGCTAATGTATGGGACCATCATGATATCGTAAACATCATATGGTTACTTATTTCAGCAGATAGTAAGCCGTGAATGTGATTATGCATGATTAAAATGCATGAATGAATGTGCATATGTGTAAAATGCATAGATGGGGCCTTATGTGAAACCCTAGAATACTTGAATAGGGTTAAACTGATAAAAGACCTATAATATAAAAACCCTAGACTATGATTAGGGTAAACGATTAGGGTAAACGAATGAGAGATTAAAGCGATGCCATGTTTCAGCAAATGGCTGAACATCAAAATGACGAGATACGCAGTGAAGGAAGTCACAGGAGAACTGAATGTCCACGTCGTGATGAAAATGAAGTTGAACAAGTCCTGAAGAACATCCGGAGATAGATCGCAATAGAGGTAGGATAGGCATTCGATGCAAATTTCCTGATCTTACAAGTAGATCTACATAACACATTAGAAAGCTGGTTTGAAAGCCACAAAGATGTTACTCATAATGGAGAAGGAAAAAATACAAAAGTTGATACGAAGTCAACTCGTTGTACGTATAAGGATTTCATGACCTGTAAACCTTTAGAGTTTAAGGGAGCTATTAATCCCTTAGAAATTCAGAGATGGATCGCCTCAATAGAAAGGGCATTCGATACATGTCACTGTGAAAAGGAAGATGAGGTTACCTTCACTACCACCCAATTAAAAGAGCGAGCTGATGATTGGTGGGGAGTAGTGAAGAGAGAGAAAGGAAGAGACATAATTAAAGAGATGAGTTGGGAAGAGTTCAAGGATCTTTTCTTGAAACATATTGCCCTCGAACGGCAATTGAAAGAACTACTGAGGAGTTTCTTCAACTCCGTCAAACAACGGAGACTGTGGATGAGATCACATGGATCTTCTTTGACAAGGCCAGATTCTGTCCGGTTTTGTTAACAGCCCTGAAAATTTGGATGACGAGATACCATCTCATTTTGAAAACATAGATTAGAGAGTTTATCCATCCGTCCAAGTGTGCGAACTTGGAGGATATGATTGATTGGGCTCGAGAATGATAGACTGAGCTCAAGAGACAAGCCGAGAGAGACGGGAAGAGTAAAGGAGAAAGTTATACTTCTCCTATGCCTCTTAAGAGGTTTAAGTTCAATAAACCGGGAGGCGGTTCCTCCCTAAGGAAAAGTATCCAAAATTGTAAAACTTATGGAAAGAGGCACCCGTGAGAGTACCGATTCAAGTCAGTAACTTGTAACAAATGTCAAAAAACTGGACACGGTGCATTGCAGTGTATGAGTGGAACCAGATTGTGTTACAACTGCTACAAACCAGTACATTTCAGCAGAGAATGTCCTGAGCTAAAATCTCAAGCGGAAAAGACTGGAGAATGGTCAAGAGTAGCAGAGAATGAAGTTAAAAGAATCGAGGCTCCAAAGCCAAGAGGTAGGGCTTTTCAGATCACTACAAAGGAAGCGAAAGATGTTCCTGACGTTGTATCAGGTACATTCCTCTTAAATTCTCTACCTGCTTGTGTTTTATTCGATAAGGAGCTATTCGATCATTTATTTCTTTTAAGTATGCAAACGCTAGAAACTTCAATAGAAGTAAGTTGGCTAAGGCACTAGAAGTCGAAATTACGAGTGATCGAAACTGCGAAGTAACTGAAATATGCCGAGATTGCCAACTACTGATAGAAAAAGAAGAATATCTCATCGACTTAATTCCAATACCGATGCAAGAATTCGACGTGATCATTAGAATGGACTGGTTATCTTCACATGCTGTAACAATTACATGCAATCAGAAGATTGTACGATTCATGACGCCTACAGGAAAGGAAGTTAGTGTCATTAGTGAACGACGGAACCAGATCACGCTATGTATGATGGCTAAAATAAGTAGCTACGTGAGACAAGGTCATCAAGCCTTCTTAGCCTACGTAGATGATGTAAAGAGGAAAGGGAAAGAACTGGATCAAGTTCCAGTAGTAAAAGAATTCCTTGATGATCTTCCAGGTGCCCCACCTGAAAGAGAAATCGAATTCAAAATCGATTTAATTCCTGAAGCTAAAGCCAATAGCTAAGGCTCCATATCAGTTAGCACCAACAGAAATGAAGTAATTAATGTCACAACTGCAAGAGTTGTTGGACAAGGGATTTATACATTCAAGTGTATCCCCTTGGGGTGCACCAATTCTATTCGTAAAGAAGAAAGACGGTAGTATGAGAATGTGTATAGACTACCATGAATTGAACAAGCTGACTATCAAGAATAGGTATCTTTTACCTAGAATTGATGATCTGTTTGATCAATTGCAAGGATCAAATTGGTTTTCCAATATTGAATTAAGATCCGGTTATCATCAGGTTAAGGTACGGGAAGAAGATGTACCTAAGAAAACATTGAAAACTCGTTACGGAACACTATGAATTTGTAGTGATGCCGTTCAGAGTGACGAATGCTCCGGCAGTTTTCATGGACCTTATGAATAGAGTATATCGGCCAATGTTAGACAAATTCGTTATTGTCTTCATTGATGACATCCTGATTTATTCAAAGAATGAATAAGAGCAGCCACAACACCTTCGGGAAGTACTTAGTACTTTACGGAAGGAGAAACTGTACGCCAAATTCTCAAAATTTGCATTCTAGCTGAAGGACGTTCAATTTCTGGGTCATGTTGTTAATGAAGAAGCTATCTCAGTAGACCCAACAAAGGTAGAGGCTGTGATGAAATGATCTCCACCTAAGAATCCATCAGAAGTTAGAAGTTTCTTGGGATTAGCTAGCTATTATAGAAGGTTCAATCATGACTTCTCTAAGATAGCCACCCCATTAACTAAGCTAACTCGAAATACGAATGGAATACGACACAAGAGAAGGCATTTCATATATTGAAAGAAAGATTGACACAAGCTCCAGTTCTGGCATTGCCAGAAGGAGTAGAAGATTTACACAGACCTGGAGGCATTACTTTACGGAATGAAGTGCACGATTTACACAGACCACAAAAGTCTTAAGTATTTCTTTGACCAGAAGGACTTGAACATGAGGCAACGAGGATGGTTAGAACTGGTCAAGGATTATGACTGTGAAATTCTATACCACCCCGGAAAGGCCAACGTGGTAGCCGATGCTCTAAGACGCAAGGAAGAGTATCATCCTATTTAGGTGAAAGCATATAAGTTAGTGATAAATCCTGATTTCATAAGCCAGCTTCGAGACGTACAAATCGAAGCATTAAAAGGTGAGAATGTTATGAAAGAAAGGATGACTGTTCAGGAGAAGTTTTTAGATGAGAATGAGTATAAAGTCAAGACTCGATTTGGTCATATGTGGATACCACAATCAAGGGAGTTTAGACTTAAATTTCTCGATGAAGCTCATAAATCATGATTTTTTATTCATCCGGGTACTGTGAAAATGTATCAAGATATGCGCAGAGATTTTTGGTGGCCCGGAATGAAGTTTGATGTCATGAAATATGTGGCTAAATGCTTAACTTGTTTACAAGTTAAAGAAGAACATCAGAAGCCATACGGAAGATTACAACCATTAGAAATCCTGGAATGGAAGTGGGAACATCTCACTATGGATTTCATAACCAAGCTACCCAAAACAGCTAGAGGTTATGATACCATTTGCGTGGTTGTAGATCGGTTAACTAAAAGTGTTCATTTTCTAGCAATACGTGAGACATACTCTTTATAAAATTTAACCGATTCATTCATCAAAGAGATTGTTTCCAGACATGGAGTACTAGTCTCGATTGTCTCTAATCGAGATACTCGTTTCACTTCACGTTTTTTGAAAAAGTTCCACGAAGAGATGGGAAATAGACTTCTAATCAGCACGACATATCATCCTTAAACTGACGGACAAAGTGAGAGGACAATATAAACTCTTAAAGATATGATGTGTGCTTGTATAATTGATTTTGGTGGAAGTTGGGATAGCCATCTGCCATTAGCAGAATTTTCATACAATAACAGCTACCATTCCAGTATTGGTATGCTCCCATATGAGATGCTATATGGTAGAAGATGTACGACTCCCGTATGTTGGGGAGAAATTGGTCAGAAATAATTGGGCAGTAAAGAAATAGTTCAAGCCACGTCAGAAAAACTTGACTTAATGAAAGCACGTTCGAAGGCTGCACAGGATAGAAAAAAGTCATACGCAGATAAGAGACGTAGACCAATAGAATTCTAAGAAGGTGATTATGTCTTGTTGAAAGTATCTCCTTGAAAAGGTCTATTCCGATTCAAGAAACGTGGAAAGCTAAGTCCACGATTCATTGGTTCTTTCAAAATCATCAAACGAGTCGGAAAGGTAGCTTATCAATTAGAGCTACCTGAAGAATTGAATAAGATACATAACACGTTCCATGTATCTTATTTAAGGAAATGTTTAACGGATGAAGCTGCACACGTTCCTTTAGAAGAGATAGAAGTTGATGATAAGCTAACCTATATTGAAAATCTTATCAAGATTCTAGACACAAAAGAAAAGCAATTACGCCACAAAACAATCAAACAAGCATTATCAGAGATGACTTGGGAAGCTGACGATGAAATGAAAAGAAGTTATCCTCAACTCTTTAAAGAGTAACAGGTTTCGAGGACGAACCCTAATTTAAGGGAGGGAGGGTTGTAACACCCCAATTTCTAAAGAAATAAAAGTCCAAGGTTAAAAATGAAAATTTTGAAAGCCGAACAGATATCGGACCGACATAATCGTCCCCAATGATCCAAAGTAAGCCGAGAGTCTGATATCGGACCGATATCAGTTGGATAACAGTTCGATAACCATCAATTCGCCAAAATTCCTATTGCTGACACGTGCCTTATGACCCAGCCCTAAATTTTTACATGTGCATAGCGGTCCGCGGTAACTATGTGCTCGCCAAGTCAATACACCGCCTCACCTGGATATTGGACCAACATCACCAGGGATATCGGTCCGGCATGGGCCGCATCTCAGCCTTATAAATAGATGGCTTTGGCCATTCATTTAAAAACATCACAAAAATCACCACCTCGCATACACACAAATTTTAGAAGGAGCAAGGGTCTCGGTGCGACGCGTTTAAGTGCGAGTGCGATACGCTACGAGTGTAGTTCAAGTTTGGAGATGCGTTTAAGCGAGGAACGAACTTAGGAACTACCTGAGGGTAATGTAAGTACACTGGACCCATACCCTAGACACGATTATGTGAATTACATGTTTAAAATGATATGTGTTATATGATATGTCTATGACGAGGGTACGGGGTAATGAAGGGTTAGTCTAAACATTAAACGGGAATAATGGAGTAACCACGACGTATCCAAGGGTGGTGGATACGTCTCTGGTACTTCCTATATATAAACTTCTTGGTACTTCGTGGTGAAACCATTAAAAATGTTTACGGGTATAGACTAAAGGACAGTAATGAAAATATAGTAAACGTACGGGAGAACTTCCGACCGATATGTAGTTATCTGACCAACGGAATGTTCTTTCTAAGGAAAGAGTGGTATATAAATATCTCTTAGACCCGTCACTCTTTCCTGGGAACATCTTCGTTGAAGGTATTGCTTTGGAAGAATAATCACCCCAGTTTACAATAAATGACAAGTATGAATATGTAATGAATACATGAACATGTGATGCATGATAAATATGAATACGTGAACGCATTACGTGCAAGTATGAATGAGTATGATAGAACGAGTCTAAACCCTAAAATGGAATAACGGAGTACTCACGAAGTGTTAAAGGGGTAGTGGATATGCCGTTGGTACTTCATATATATAAACCCTTTTAATGATTTATGGAGAAACCGTTACGAAGTTTTAAGGTGAGGACTGGTTGGGAAATAAGTCAAGCATATATATGAAATGAAAATAAATGCTTGATACATTTGGGAGGCTGTGAGTCTAAGATACTCAAGGTCCCAAATGAAATGAGATACCCGGCTTGTAAGGTGGATCTCAATAATAAAGAAGAAAACTAAAAAGATTCCAAGCCTACGGGGCTGAGGAAAAAGAATCCATGCCTATGGGGCTGAGGAAAAAATTCCAAGCCTATAGGGCTGAGGAAATGAACAAGTCTTCGTGACAAATGCAAGGGGTCTATACTGACGAGTATAAGAAACTTGCTAAAACTCGGACCGGAGGTACGTCCAAAGATGGTTGCGAGGGGGTTAGCACAACCATAAAATATACGAATGACGTGACCGGACGTACGTCCGGAGATGGTCACGGGGGCACCGAGAGCCTGGGAAACTTGAAAAAATTAAGAACCTAAAAGGTTCATAATAAAATGAATGATGCAGTGTACTTACTTAACGTAAGCTAATTCAAAAACGTTTTCCAAACACTACAGGAAATAAGCACATGGAATAGAGCTTCCTATAAATGAGGCCGGATTGAATGAAGAATACCTAGACTTTTATGTACCAGAATATTGTAAATGTAAAACAATATTTATAAATGAAAAGTATACCGTAGTCATTTAATGACAAGGTTTTAATAAACTGGGACCGTTTTCCGCATTAAACTTTGATAATATAATAAAGAAATAAGTAGGGTGTTTCTTTATCTTTGTTGATGTAAGGTGCTTTCTCCGTCCCTTTTCCCTTTCCAGATCCCCCTGCTTTTGGCTCTTTGGGCTCTCTATAATCTCGGCTTAAGTGTCCTTGCTCTCCACAGTTGTGGCACCTAGGCCTATCCGGGCAGTAACGTGATTGGTGTCCAAACTTGCCACACCTAAAACATCCCACCTACCCAATCCTGCATTCACCTCCAAGTCTCTTTCCACATTTTCCACACAAACCCTCAACTTCTACTCTTGCTCTCCTATCGTTAGGACCCTGATCACCAGTTCGCTTAGCTGTCTGTTTCTTAGGTACTTCAGGAATGACTTCAGCAGAGACGATTTCATCGTATACAACTCCACTCAAAATGACCACCGACTCAAAGGTACTCGGTGTGTTGGTCTTGACAAAAGTACGGACCTTCAGAGGCAACCCTTGGACACAGTAGTGAATTCTCCTTTCCTCGGTTGTCACAAGATAGGGCACCATACGTGCCAACTCATTGTACTCGGAGGTGTATTGCCGGTGAGTCATCAGTTCGGCTTGTAGAGTCAGGAATTCCCTTTCCACCTTGTGGACCTTGTTCTTGGGGAAGAACTTTTTAATCACTAACGCCTTTAGGTCATTCCACCTTATCAGTTCGGCCGCTTGGTCACCCTTAGCCTGTTTCACGGTCTCCCACCAATGTGTCGCTACTCCCTTCAACGACTTTGCAACAAACATGACCTCTTGATTCGGTCGGCATTCACTTAGGCGGATGGTAGACTCCATGCCGTTGATCCAATCAAAAGTATCGGCTGCCTCTTTTTCCTAAGTAAGAATGGGTGGATCACAACCTCGAAACGCTTTGTAGTCGCACCCGCGAGCAGGCGGTGCAATATTCTCCACAGGATTTTGCCCTCCCATAGCTGGAAGTACCACAGGTCCTTCAGTGAAAGGGGTTATACTAGGGCCCTCATTGGCTTTCCTCAAGGCTTCGGCCAGAACGGCCGATAAGGTTTCCTTCAGAAGTTGTGTGAATTCTAGGCCAAGAGCTGCCTGCACTGCCGGTTCAAACTCAAATATCTGGTCAGCTTCTGACACCCATTTAGTATTGGGCTGACTGACTATCGTATCTGTATGGGTGATATGGACACTTTCCTCAATCTCGTGCTCATTGTTTGCATGTGCCCCACCACGGCGACCAGTTTGTCCACCATGCCTTCCTCCTCCTCCTCTTCTTCTACTTCCACGTCTAGCCATTTCTTAACTAAAAGATATGGAATAAAGGAATTTAATTTCATCACGCTAGGGAATAGGTAGAACACAATAAGTAAGGTAAGATGTTAATATACACTGGCCATGTTCAATTAACCATTACATCACTTCTCATTTTCTAAATATTCACTTTCATGATTTCAGTAAAGCCTATATTCTTATCTTGACAATTTAAAAGGGAAAAACTTTACTTACTATACACTTCTGATGCTTTGGCTCTGAGTTACCCATAACAGGCATCCACTACTTGGTCCCATTCTCAGTTTAAGTCTAGACATTGGGGATGTCCAAATCTCTCAAACTATGGCTCTGATACCAACTTGTAAGGCCCCAAACCCGGTATGCCCCCTCACTTATTGGATTTACTCATCAACACATAGCTCATAAACATAAGACATTCAACACTTTGCAGCGGAAACGATATATATTTTAATAAGCGGGATACAAAACATGTCTTAAACATACTTGTCAGTTACATACTAAAACTTGTCTTTAAACAACATAATAAAAAAGAAACATAAATGGGATGCCAGACACAGATCTTCGGGTAACTCTCTGCGCCAAGCAAAGCATCCTCATCCATCTACAACCACCTATGTTTAACTGATGTGCATACTAAAAATCAACAACGCTGAGTGAGTTATAACGTTTACTTTAAATCAATTATTCAAAAGATTTACTAATACATACCGCCAATACGGCAAAACTGTATATAGTTTACTTTTCAAAACAGTTTAAAAACATAAGATAACCGTCAATTCCTTTACACTGTACTGCCCTCATGGCTCATGTCCATGAACCAACGAGTACCTGGTCAATGCCCCCATGGCCAACGGCCATGAACCGACAATACCGCTTCTCCGTCAATTCCCTTGTCACTGCTGTACCTCCCTCATGGCTCACGTGTATGAACCGATGAGTGTAGGGTCAATGCCCCCATAGCCAACGAGCATGAACCAACAATACCCCTTAACACTAAGGGGAGGTGGCGTGGACCTCCCGAGCAACCTCCATCACCCATACCAGTTGTACAACCGTTAACGAACTGCAAGGGTCCTTACTAATGGGCATAACCCATAACTGACATCTTGTACAAGTAACATTTATCCCCAAAGGACCTTAACAAGCTGGTACACATTCCCGTAGGAAAACTGTTCACTTTTCTTTTAAATCTTGTTCAAAACATAACATATAATATGCCTTTGTTTATGAATAAAAATATAATAAACGCTTGCCATAAAATATCTTTGCTTTACTGAAACATAACTTAACATATATCATGCCTTTGTCTATGTATATATATGTAGTAAACGCTTGGCATAAAGATATATCTTACTTTGCTTAAAACATACTAGCACATATATTATGCTTTTGTTTATGTATGTGAAGATATTGTAAACACTTACCAATAATATAGCTCTACTTTACATAAATCATGTTTTTGCCTCTTTTAAACATTTCTCTAAAAAACATAGCATTCACTTTTGTCTATTAATATAAATATGTAATAAACACTTTACACTAAGTATGCACACCACCCCTAAAGTAGGCAAAAAGGGGATTAGAACTCACCTGGTATCTTAGCTGGAATGGTTTACTTGGGTCACACACAATCTGGATAATCATAACAATTCAAAGAATATTAGACATTACTCGACACTAAATGGATTCACTATTTCTGATCAGGCGAACTTAGGTCAGGTTCGTTTCCTATGGGTACAAAGAACTTACCAGGTGAACTTAATAGTTTCACTAAGTTATACCTAGCGAACAGCTTACCAAGCGAACTTGATAGTTTCTCTAGACAACCCTTAGCGAACTTACTAAGCGAACCTATTATGTTCGCTAGTTTCTTGCCCGACGAACTTATCAAGTTCTCCTACCAGCTTCTTCTTCCCCATCCAAACCCTAGCTTGCATGAATATGGTGGCTTAGGTCTGAGCTCATCAAGAATCGAACTTTTTACATCCAAAACGTTCATTTTCTAACGAGGAGTCTAGATCTATACTTTGTTTCCATTTTCAAACGAAAAAACCCCACCTTTACTTGATTCTACTTCAAAACCCAACACATAACAAAATCTCAGATCTATGGAGAACCATTACCTGTAGACGACTCCTTTCAGGTGCTAAGAAATCCGGAGATGTATACAACGATTCTTTAAGCTCGGATCCGAAAACTGGGACTTTCTCTCTAGCCTCTCTCTTCTCTCTCTCTCTTGAAATCCGAAAATGGTAATCTTTAGGGGTTTGGAGCTGATCTTGGGGTTTATAAGGGGCCCAATTCCCTTCCCTTTCCAGCCCATGTGCCTAAGCCCAAGGCCCGCTCCCTTTTTCTTGTTTAGTCGAAATGTCGTGGACTATTTCGTGTTCTAAAAACTCAGGATGTTAAAAGAGGCCTTGGATGCGGGCTAAGATCGATCGGGAATTAAGCAAGTTAGTATTAGTGTAACTTTTTACATTGAACTTCCTCCTGTGATCCTTTACTCATTAACAACATATCCTATGTATTAGGATATTCTATCACTAGCTAACACCGATGTTCCACTAATTTTGGCTTGTCGTGTACAAGGCATATGATACATCAAATCTTTTGTTTAATAATGATCCTTTAAACAAAAGCATATGGAACTCTTTCCATCTTCCTCTTTATTTATACATGCATTTCTTGACATTTGAATTTTGTTAAAGATCATTCCATGTGTCATGTGTAAGAAATCACACTTGGAGCCTTGTATTGACAGGACATCTGATGACTT
Organism: Smallanthus sonchifolius; assembly: GCA_023525975.1. Classification (NCBI taxonomy): domain Eukaryota; kingdom Viridiplantae; phylum Streptophyta; class Magnoliopsida; order Asterales; family Asteraceae; genus Smallanthus; species Smallanthus sonchifolius. Next base: position 55,592,234 of record CM042038.1, read on the forward strand.
TATTAATATAGGGCCTTTGACTTAAGCCGATAAGCCGCTTCCATCTGTCTCTATAAATTTTTGTTCTGAGAACATATGCAGCATTATCTACATTCTTTCATTGAAACCACTTTCCATGCTAAGATTTAAGGTTTTGTTAGGCTAGAATGTCATTCCATTGAGTAGTATGTCGTATGTGTTGGATATGGTATGTCCAAGTATCGACATATATCAATACTAGTAGTGAACTTGATTCTTTATGATTATACAACAAATAAGTTTAAATAAGTTAAGTGAATCCAATATAGGAATTATAATTCTTAAACAATGGCTGATTATTATTGAGATAATAATAATTATTTATAAATTAAACATTTATAATAAACAATATTTGAGAATAATTTTTTATTTGTTTGATTAATGATTTATTAATTATTTGTATAATTGAGATTATATAAATAATTATTATTATTTAATAGCAAAATAATCTATATATATATACACACACACACACTGTAACATCCCAAAAATAATAAACGAAAATAAATGGAAACGGGTTTAACGCGAGACGAACGGAATAAACGAGCGTGGAATGGGCCGGCTATGGGCTTGTGAATGTATGGGCTCAAGGGTAGTCTCTCCCTATAAATACCCTAGCCCATCTCTCTTCTCTCATTTTACAAGTTCTAGAGAGAGAAACCGAAGAGAGAGAAAATAGACGAATCGGCCCGAGATTCCAGCAAAGTGTTGCTCCATAGCTCGTGAGAAAAACCTTCGAATCAGAAGCTCGATACAGGTAACGATCTGGTCTAGAACGGAGTTTTTGTTCGTTTTGGGGTTTTTCGGGTTTTGGATGAAAAGGTAACGTTTTTTACGCATAAAACTGGAAAATGAGCATAGATCTAGCATTTAGAAGGAAAAACGAACGTTTTGAAAAAACAGACGGGATCTTGACGTGATCAGATCTGCGTTCAAAAAGTTCGGGTTTGTGCAAAAAGAAGGTCTTGCGTACTTATCAAGTACGCATGAAGCAAAGCCTGCGTATTTATCAAGTATGCATAAAGCGAAGTCTGCGCACTTATTAAGTACGCAAGAACAAGGCCTTGCGCACTTGCTAAGTGCGCAAGCATCAGCTGGTTAGTATAGTCAGTATGTTCGCCTAATTCAGAATGGTTAAACCGTTAGACTAGGGATTGGTCTGATGTGTATTTAACTAATCAATTCAGATCGGAAGTGACGTTTTTGAACCTTTGTTTAGGACAACCTAGATTAGCTTATCAGGTGAGTTCTAGAAGCCCTTGTTTAAATGTTATAATTAAATGTTTTTGGGTTGGTGGGCATACATACGGAATGATGTTTTTAAAATGAGGTTTACGAAATGATGTTTACGATATGATGTTTACGAAATGATGTTTACGATATGATATTTACGAAATGATGTTTACGAGATGATGCTTATGAAATGTTTTGTCAAATGAATTTTACGAAAGGTTTACGAAAGAGATGATGTTTTGTTAATAAAACGTACGAATGCTTTAACTAAAATGAGGTAAAGGTTTTATGAAAGTCACGAATGAACGAATCTGCCACAAGTTCCTACGGGAGCTAAGGTATGTATGTATGCATGTATTGGCCACACCCTGATAGGGGGCCTTTGTGGCTGGCTAACAGTTGTACAACTGGTTGATGATGGGGTGACGATGGCCACCCATGGGATTACCGGGATCCCGATGGAAGGTACTATTCCTTGCAGGGAAATAGTGCCTATGTTATGTTCTTTCTTCCTAGAGGTAACGAGCCTTAGGAGACATATGTTTGGTCCACCTAGAGGTAACGAGCCTTAGGATACATATGTTTGGTCCACCTAGAGGTAACGAGCCTTAGGAGACCTGGTGACGGATGACTTAGAGGTAACGAGCCTTAAGTTCATCGGCTGGTATGCGATGTATGGAATTGACGGTTACGAGAACGCGCATATTCGATTCATGTTGACTTATGTTATGATGCTATGTTAAGTTATTGCATGTTTTACGTACGCTTTTGTTAAACAAATGTATGTTATGTTTTTCGCTAAATGTTTATGTTAAGGTTTTATGTAAAACTAGAACTCACCAGCGTAGCTGACTTTTAGTATGCACATTCAGGTTAAGGGCATATTATGATGATGGACGGTGATGCTGGGCGGCTTGATGAGTTACCCGGATGATATGAAGACTGGAATCCCGTTATGTTTCATTTATGTTATGTTTTATGTTTAAGACAATGTTACGCTTCCGCATGTTTGAACAAGTTTTAATTATGTTGAATGAATGAATCCGCTGTGTAATTTTGATATTTAAAGTTTAAGAACTGTTTGTGAATGAGTAAATCCAAGTGAGGCCTCCTGGGTTTGGAGCCTTACAAGTTGGTATCAGAGCAATAGTTTGAGAGATTCGGACACTCCCTGTGTCTGAACTTAAACTGTGAATGGGACCGAAAGCGGATGCAAGTACGGGTAACTCAAGCCACGGCATCAGGTATGAAGGTAGTATATATTTACATATATAGTGTGACAATCCGGACTTTTCCAGTTAACTCCGTTAACTAAATCTAGTTAAAGTTAACCTAATTAACTTAACTCAAACTTCAGGAACTATTTCTGTCACATGTTTGATCTAAACATCAGGGACTAGTCTTGCCAAGTCCCAATACTTGAATTGTTGACTCCCAAAGTCAAATTCAACTCAAAAATCGATTCTGTTTGACTTTAGAAAGTCAAACTCGCGGCTTTGATCTAAATTCGAATTCCATAACAAATTTCTATTCGAATTAATAACTGAATTATACGTTTATGTCATTTACTTCATCATTAGAGCATTAAACCCCGTTAATGATTCGAATTAAACCCAATTATGCTCATTAAACCCGTAACCGTCGTCCCTATCATCATAGATTATCAAATTGAACAAATTCATGTATTACTCTCACAAATTGAACTCCTTCACACGACAAACAAGACCCTATGAAGCTTTTGCACATATCACATTCGCCGGAGACGCAACCAGAGCCGCCGAGACTAAGAAATTCGAAGTCGGACGTGCGTTTGATCGATCTCTATCAATCCGGCACTCTTTTGGTAATTGAAATTTCCCACACCTTCATTTTCATCCATATATCACAAGCCCTAACCTGTTAGAGGCTTATATCATTGAATTAATCATGAACCCGATTCTAGGGTTCATGGGAAACCAGTTTAATCGAACTCCATATCAGGCTTTGTTTAAATTCAATTAATTAACACCATTAGCATCGCAATACCTTATATATTGATAACCATATGTTAATTTTAACAAACAACATCGAATTTTTCATAATCCGAATTCTAGGGTTCGTCCTTATTCAATTTGGGGGTTTCGATTCTAGGGTTAATCAAAACGAAATTAACCTACATGGTTAGCTTTGTAATGACCTACTCTTTGAAAGCCCTATGCTAATTCGAATGTATAACATCGAATTAATCATGAACCGATTCATAGGGTTCATCTAATTACGGTTTAATCAAACTCCAATCTAAACACGTTAATAATGCAATTAAATTACATCAGTAGATTCGAAATACTATAAACAATGATAGCCCTATAATTTCAACATGTTTTAATATCAGATTTGATAAAATCGATTATGTGTTCATAATCAAGGGTTTCGATATTCAATCGGTAAATAAACGATTCCACACTCGTTGTTTTCGAATTTAATTCCACCCACAGGTTCGCCATCCACAGATTATCAAAAGCCCTAAACCCGTGTTGCCATTCTTAGTCGAATTCAATGGATTTGGGGTTGAAATGGGTTTCGGTTCGCTTAAAGGGAAGAACACACGGGTGATGAGTGTTAAAACCAAATCTGATCCGGATTATGTCGCGATACCCTAGCGGGCGGGCGAGCGGGACTGGTTAAGGCTGTGTGCGTGTGTGGGAGAGACCCGGGTTCGAGACCGGGCTCCCACATTTTATTTTTGTGGCACTTTTGGTTATATTAAATTATTAAAAATCAAACCGTATATTATTATAATAATATATAAATGGGTTTTATCCCGGTAAACCACCCGTAGGCTCGGGTTTGGATTTATGTTCTATTTTTCATTATTAATCCCACTTTTAAAAATAGTATACCTATATTGTTTTCAAGCCATAACCTCGTATAAAATAATATATTTATACCCGTGACTCATAGTATAAAATAATATATATATTTTATATTATTTCACCTCGTTTACTAGGTTCGTGTAACGTTTTAAAATAATAAATAATGTAGTTGTTTATAATATTTTACACTCGTTATTATCTTCGAATAAAATAATAAATTTATTATTTTATCGCATAATTAATTGTTGTAATAATATATGTATTATATTATTTTTGTAAGCTATTATGTAATGACGAAATCGCTCGAATATAATTATTATATTATTTTGTCATCCGTCGCGTAACGTATACATCTTAATTATAAATAAAGAATTCTTATCCCCATAGACACGTTCGTCCACTCTTAATCATTAGAGCTTTTCCTTAGGAAGTTCAATCTTCCGTGTCGTCGTCATAAATCTCAACTTGCTCCTAATTTATGTGTTTATAATTTTAGGGCATTCGTAAGTCTTTTGAGACTTACACTCGTGGTTCCAACTTATCTCTTGTGTGATACTGCCTACGCTATTCAGGTGAGTTTTCACGACCCTTTTTTACTGTTTTTAAACTGGGGGAGAAAACATGTCGTAAATGCTTTTTGATTCTTGTAATTCATATATGATATCACTTGTATGACTATGCGTGTACATTATCCTTTAAGTCCTCACATCGGACCGTTAATATGAACATAGCGAGGTAATTTGAGTAGTACTACTGGGTTTGATAAACCTCACCCTCGTTAGTCGCGCTAACTCGATTGGAGGTCGAACGGATGCAATATTGACCTAAACATGCACCATGATGGTGGGAGGCATATAAACAGTCGGTTGCGAGCGCATTAGTTAACATGTTTATGGGTTAGCTACCTATTGATTTATATATTGAATGTACATTAATCTGTTAAACGCTTCTATAAATTGAAACATGTGAACTCACCAACCTCGTATTGACATTTTCTTACATGTTTTTCTCAGGTCGCTTAAGATAAGGCACAGGTGCACACAATAGCACATGCATGGAATTCTGCCTATGATTTCTGTTTTATTAAACTGTTTGGTCTATTTTAAATTTGTGTTTGGTTTAGACTTTTGGACTATTCTTTTGGGCGCATGTGTTTTGCGCATTTATTTTCTTTATGCTTCAGCATTAACTCTGATTGATATGATAATTTTCATTTGAGTCCCATGTAGAGTCGTTCAATGTAACTAATGTCTGAGATCCTGGTTCGTCACTTCCCAAACGGTAAAACTCTGTTAGTTGAAATTTGGGGGTGTGACAGATTGGTATCAGAGACATTAGTTATAGAGAACCAGGATTGCATACTAGACTATAACCTCACACATTAGTTAAATGTCATAAATCATAGATGTTTGGAACTTATATGTTATATTACAGGAACATGTCGTCAACCCCACCACCGTCACCTAAGGCACCAGGACACGATGCACCTATCTTATCATCCCCGGAGCCCAAAAGGCGCCGGACTAGTTCTAGTGATTATTCGGTTGATCAGGGTGAACCGAGTAGCGCGCAAGCAACGAATCCTGCTCGTAATTGGAATGCATACCCGTAAATGATCTAAAGGTGGATCGAGACGGGAAATGTTCCATCACCCTACTTTGGTTCCGCTTCCTCATCATCTACTTTACCTAGCTTGCCCTGTACTATGGAACAAGCTTTTGCAGCTTTTGTATTTTACATGTCTAGAGAGTTGAGCATTGTGAAAGATGCTACTGATGAGATACCCGACATTCTGCAGCGAGAGACTCAAATAGAGGAGAACAAGTAGGAATTGAGCTTTTGACTGCTGAACTAGCAGTGACGGATCAGGTCCATAACGTTTTGGTAGATCGGGTGACACATTTAGAGACGAGGGTGGACACCTCGAATTTTGAGATATGAGGAATTCTAGAGAGAGTGGCTAATCTGGAAGGCCAGCTACAAGTAGCAAATCATGATGCCGAGGGACTTCAAGAAAGAGTGACTCACTTAGAAGCCCAACTGCAAGCAGCCTTATTTTCGGAAGACATTCCACTTTCGGACGGCGAGGAAGAACCTTTCGAGAAGGAGCCCTTCGAGGATGAACCCTTGGAGGATGAGCCACCCAAGGAGGAACCTGTGGAGATCGATGATGCTCAATCATACGTTTCTTCCGATGGCGAGGATGTTTGATGATCTTCCTATTCTATCTTTCGTTTTCATTCATGTTTTGCTTATGTTATTTTCTCTTTTCAGACCTAAATGGGCAAGGTTGTTCCCATTCAATAAAAGCATGTGAAGTTTAATGTTTGAGTTATTTATTTTGTAGCCTTACAATTTATTTAATTTTCTAAATGTTAGATGTTGTATTTCTTTGCTTGTACATAAATAATGTTTAATATGCGATATATTTCTCATTGTTTTGTATTTTTGAATGTGAAGAATCATGTCGGGAAGAGGACGTGGAGGTCGTGCTGGTGGCCGTGGTACCATCAACATGACAGCAGCGGAGCTAGCGGCACTAATCAACGATAGTGTGGCTAAGGCTCTAGCAGCACAGAATGCTGCAGGTAAATCCTTTAGCTATTGACTAATGAGGTCAGTTCATCTCTTAAAGCGCTTTTCTTAAGCTCTATAATCCAAATCCTATGTTATTTCTAAATCCAGGCCAGCAAAACCAGCAGAATCAGCAACCAGCATGCACGTTTAAGACATTTATGGACTGTAAGCACCACGCCTTTAGTGGAGCTGAAGGAGCTATCGGACTGCTCCGTTGGTTTGAAAAAGTAGAATCAGTGATTGCCATGTGCAACTGCCTAGTGGCCAATCAGGTCAAGTTCGCTACTGGAACTTTGAAGGGCCCGACTCTCACATGGTGGAACGCTCAGGTCCAGATGTTGGGTCTGGCCATGGAAAATGGACTCCCGTGGGAGGAGTTTAAGATGATGATGAAGGAGGAGTACTGTCCTCGTGATGAGATTCAGAAGTTGGAAGGTGAATTTTGGAACCTGAAAATGGAAGGTTTTGAAATTGAGTTGTATACCACACGCTCCCATGAGCTCGCTGCCATGTGCCCACATATGGCGACTCTATATTACAAAAGAATTGAGCTGTATATTGGAGGTCTAGTGCCTCAGATTCAAAGTTTGGTTACTTCGTCCAACCCTACTACCATCCAGCTGACGATCAGACTGGCTCACAAGCTAACCGATTAGGCGGTGACACAAGGGACTTTACCCCCGAGAGGTTCGGTCTCTAAATACACCGACAATCATAAACGCAAGTTTGATCACCACTCCAACACCCACTCCAACTCTCACTCCAAAGGACCTCAGTTCAATCAACCCCAGCAGCAGCAGCTGCGAAAGTTTGAGCCTGCTAAGAATTTCAATCAGATGACCGTCTTAGGTCAACATCAAGGTAGTTATGCGGGGAGAGCCCCCAAGTGCAACAAGTGCAAGTTGTCAACGGTGTGGCAAGATGGGCCACGCTGCAAAAGATTGTAGAGTGGATCTCCATAATAGGCAACTGTTCCGACCGCAAGGATCCACAAGGGGATGTTTTCAGTGCGGCAAAGAGGGACACATCCAGATGGATTGTCCTTAGTCGAAAAGGAATGATAATGGAAATGGGAATGGAAATGGAAATGGTAACGGCAATAACCAGGGTAACAATGGTAACGGGAACAACAATCAAGGCAACAACAGTGGTGGCAATAATGCCAATAATGGAGGGAATGGTGCGAAAGGACGAGCTTTCGTGCTAGGATCTGGAGAAGCTCGTTATGATCATAATGTGGTCACCGGTAAGTTTCTCTTAAATAATTACTTTACTTCTGTCCTTTTTGACACTGGTGCTGATAGGAGTTTTATATCTAGAAAACTTAGTGATATGATAAAAGGAACTCCAACTCTGTTAGAAGCTAAGTATATAATAGAGATAGCTGATGGCCAAATAATTGAAGCAACCCACATTCTTAAGGGTTGTAAGCTAGAGCTAGCTAGTCATAAACTTGATATCAACCTTATGCCGGTCACACTTGGTAGTTTTTTATGTAATTGTCGGCATGGATTGGTTATCTAAAAACCAAGCTGAAATCATCTGTCGAGAGAAAATTGTTCGAATTCCTCTCCCGAGTGGAGAAACCCTTTCCGTTCAGTGCGAAAAGGTTGGTGCAGTCATGGGTATCATATCCTTTATGAAAGCACAGAAATGCCTTCGAAAAGGGCATACTGCTATTTTGGCCCTCGTTGCCGAACAGCCCTCAGAAGAGAAGAAGATTGATGATATTCCCGTCGCTCGTGATTTTTTGGAAGTATTTCCCGAAGATTTTCCTCTTCTGCCACCACACCGTCAAGTCGAATTCCAAATCGATCTAGCACCCGGAGCAGTACCGATCGCTCGGGCACCTTGCAGACTGGCACCTAGTGAATTGCAAGAGCTATCTTCTTAGTTACAGGAATTGTTGGATAAAGGTTTCATCCGACCTAGCTCATCACCATAGGGAGCTCCAGTCCTGTTCGTCAAGAAGTAGGACGGGACTTTCCGTATGTGTATCGACTACCGTGAGCTAAATAAAGTCACAATCAAGAATCGTTATCCTTTGCCTCGCATAGATGATCTCTTTGATCAACTCCAAGGATCCAGTTTCTATTCCAAGATAGATCTTAGGTCCGGCTACCACCAATTGAGAGTCTGAGATGAAGATATCTCTAAGACTGCTTTCAGGAAAAGGTACGCCCACTATGAATTTATGGTCATGCCTTTCGGATTAACCAACGCACCTGCGGTATTCATGGACCTCATGAACCGTGTGTGTAACCCTTACCTTGATCAATTTGTCATCGTTTTCATTAACGACATTCTCATTTATTCCAAGGACAAGGAGGAACATGAGGAAAATCTACGTTTAATCCTGGAATTACTTAACAAGGAACAGCTGTATGCTAAGTTTTCCAAGTGTGAATTTTGGATCCGGGAAGTTCAATTCTTAGGACATGTGGTTAACGAGAAAGGAATAAATGTCGATCCATCAAAGATAGAAGCCATCAAGAATTGGGCAGCACCGACGACTCCAAATGAGGTGCGATAATTTCTAGGATTGGCTGGATACTACCATCGATTCATTGAAGGATTTTCAAAAATTGCACAACCCCTCACTGCCTTAACTCAAAAGGGTAAAGCCTACAACTGGGGCGATAACCAAGAGTCAGCATTTCAGCATCTTAAACAGAAACTTTGCAGTGCACCTATTCTAGCTCTTCCGGAAGGTACGGATGACTTCGTGGTGTATTGCGACGCATCTATTAAGGGTTTGGGTTGTGTATTAATGCAACGAGAAAAGGTGATCGCATATGCTTCGCGTCAACTAAAAATTCACGAGAAAAACTACACCACTAATGACCTAGAGTTGGGAGCTGTAGTTTTCGCACTTAAGATATGGAGACACTATTTGTACGGTACCAAGTGCATCATCTACACCGATCACAAGAGTCTTCAGCATATCTTCAAACAGAAAGAGCTGAACATGCGAAAACGTCGTTGGGTCGAGCTTTTGAATGATTATGACTGTGCGATCTGATATCATCCGGGTAAAGCTAATGTTGTAGCTGATGCCCTAAGTCAAAAGGAAACCAAGCCCAAACGAGTTCGAGCATTACAACTTACCATTCACCCTGGAATACCTGACAAAATCCGTAGTGCTCAACTTGAAGCCCTGAAAGAGGAAAACCTACCGCTGGAAGGTACACGCGGTATGGAAGCACAACTCGAGGTCAAATCTGACGGTATTCGCTATTTCGCTGAATGAACATGGGTTCCAATATTTGGAAATTTAAGGGAACTAGTCATGGATGAGGCTCATAAATCTCGTTACTCTGTTCATCTAGGTTCCGACAAGATGTATCACGACCTAAAGGTGCTGTATTGGTGGCCAAAGATGAAGGCCGATATAGCCACCTATGTGAGCAAGTGCCTGACTTGCACGAAGGTCAAAGTTGAATATCAAAAGCCTTCTGGTCTACTCCAGCAACCAGAAATTCCCATGTGGAAATGGGAACAAATATCCATGGACTTTATCACAAAATTACCATGAACTCCTACCGGATGTGATACCATTTGAATAATCGTTGACCGCTTAACAAAGTCCGCTCACTTCTTAGCAATAAAGGAAACCGACAAAATAGACAAGCTTACTCGTATTTATTTGAAAGAAGTAGTATCTCGACACGGGGTGCCAATCTCTATCATTTCAGATCGTGATGCAAGATTCACCTCTCGTTTCTGGCAATCGTTACATAAAGCTTTAGGCACGCGTCTAGATATGAGCACAGCATACCATCCTCAAACTGATGGCCAAACGGAGCGTACTATTCAAACTTTGGAGGACATGCTACGAGCTTGTGTGATTGATTTCGGTAACACTTTGGAGTCTCACCTACCGTTGGTGCAGTTCTCCTACAACAACAGCTATCACACTAGCATCAAGGCAATTCCATTTGAAGCATTATATGGACGGAAATGTCTTTCTCCTATTTGTTGGGCCGAGGTTGGGGATAGTCAACTTACAAGTCCTGAACTCGTATTTGAAACTTCTGAGAAAATCGTTTAAATTAGGAACCGTATGGCAGCAGCTCGTGATCGTCAAAAGAGCTATGCCGATAAGCGTCTTATTAAAAGTCTCACCTTGGAAGGGTGTCATTCGTTTTGGGAAACGAGGAAAATTGAATCCTCGTTATGTTGGACCATTCAAAATAGTGAAGAGAATTGGCCTAGTAGCGTATCAACTGGACCTACCTGAAGGACTTAGTGGTGTACACAACATCTTTCATGTCTCAAACTTGAAGAAATGTCTGGCAGACGAGTCACTCACGATTCCTCTCGAGGAACTACACATTGATGAACAGTTACACTTCATCGAAGAACCTATGGAAATTATGGATAGGGAATTCAGAACATTAAAACGCGATAAAATCCCTATTGTTAGAGTCCGTTGGAACTCGAAACGCGGACCGGAATTCACTTTGGAGCGCGAGGACCAGATGATGCGCAAGTACCCTCATCTGTTCAAGCAATCCACTTCAAACTCTTAAGGTACTATTTTAATTTTCGGGACGAAAATTCTTTCAACTAGGGGGTCATGTGATATCCTGGGAAAAAAATTTTTATTGTTTAATTTTCGGGACGAAAATTCTTTCAACTAGGGGATGATGTGACAATCCGGACTTTTCCAGTTAACTCCGTTAACTAAATCCAGAAAAAGTTAACCTAATTAACTTAACTCAAACTTCAGGGACTATTTATGTCACATGTTTGATCTAAACATCAGGGACTAGTCTTGCCAAGTCCCAATACTCGAATTGTTGACTCCCAAAGTCAAATTCAACTCAAAAATCGATTTTGTTTGACTTTTGAAAGTCAATCTCGCGGCTTTGATCTAAATTCAAATTCCATAACCAATTTCTATTCGAATTAATAACTGAATTATACGTTTATGTCATTTACATTCATCAGTAGAGCATTAAACCCCGTTAATGATTCGAATTAAACCCAATTATGCTCATTAAACCCGTAACCGTCGTCCCTATCATCATCGATTATCAAATTGAACAAATTCATGTATTACTCTCACAAATTGAACTCCTTCACAAGACAAACAAGAACCTACGAAGCTTTTGCACATATCACATTCGCCGAAGACGCAATCAGAGCCGCCGGGACTAAGCAATTCGAAGTCGGACCTACGTTTGATCGATCTCTATCAATCCGGCACTAATTTTGGTAATTAAACTTTCCCACACCTTCTTTTTCATCCATATAGCAGAAGCCCTAACCTGTTAGAGGCTGATATCATTGAATTAATCATGAACCCGATTCTAGGGTTCATGAGAAACCAGTTTAATCGAACTCCATCTCAGGCTTTGTTTAAATTCAATTAATTAACACCATTAGCATCGCAATACCTTATATATTGATAACCCTATGTTAATTTTAACAAACAACATCTAATTTTTCATAATCCGAATTCTAGGATTCGTCCTTATTCAATTTGGGGGTTTCGGTTCTAGGGTTAATCAAAACGAAATTAACCTACATGGTTAGCTTCGTAATGACCTACTCTTTGAAAACCCTATGCTAATTCGAATGTATAACATCGAATTAATCATGAACCGATTCCTAGGGTTCATCTAATTACGGTTTAATCGAACTCCAATCTAAACATGTTAATAATGCAATTAAATTACATCAGTAGATTCAAAATACTCTAAACAATGATAGCCCAATAATTTCAACATGTTTTAATAATAGATTTGATCAAATCGATTATGTGTTCATAATCTAGGGTTTCGATATTCAATCGGTAAATAAACGATTCCACACTCGTTGTTTTCGAAATTAATTCCACCCACAAGTTCGCCATCGACAGATGATCCAAAGCCCTAAACCCGTGTTGCCATTCTTAGTCAAATTCATTGGATTTGGGGTTGAAATGGGTTTCGGTTCGCTTAAAGGGAAGAACACTGGCGTGATGAGTGTTAAAACCAAATACGATCCGGATTATGTCGCGTTACCCTAGCGGGCGGGACTGGTTAAGGCTGTGTGCGTGTGTGGGAGAGACCCGGGTTCGAGACCGGACTCCCACATTTTATTTTTGTGGCACTTTTGGTTATATTAAATTAATAAAAGTCAAACCCTATATTATTATAATAATATATAAATGGGTTTTAGCCCGGAAAACCACCCGTAGGCTCGGGTTTGGATTTATGTTCTATTTTTTATTATTAATCCCACTTTTAAAAATAGTATACCTATATTGTTTTCAAGCCATAACCTCGTATAAAATAATATATTTATACCCGTGACTCTTAGTATAAAATAATATATATATTTTATATTATTTCGCCTCGTTTACTAGGTTCGTGTAACGTTTTAAAATAATAAATAATGTAGTTGTTTATAATATTTTACACTCGTTATTATCTTCAAATAAAATAATAAATTTATTATTTTATCGCATAATTAATTATTGTAATAATATATGTATTATAATATTTTTGTAAGCCATTATGTAATGACGAAATCGCTCGAATATAATTATTATATTATTTTGTCATCCGTCGCGTAACGTATACATCTTAATTATAATTAAAGAATTATTATCCATGTAGACACGTTCGTCCACTCTTAATCATTAGAGCTTTTCCTTAGGAAGTTTAATCTTCCGTGTCGTCGTCACAAATCTCAACTTGTTCCTAATTTATGTGTTTATAATTTTAGGGCATTCATAAGTTTTTTGCGACTTACACTCGTGGTTCCAACTTATCTCTTGTGCGATACTGCCTACACTATTCAGGTGAGTTTTCACGGCTCCTTTTTACTGTTTTTAAACTGGGGGTGAAAACATGTCGTATTTTGCTTTTTGATTCTTGTAATTCATATATGATATCACTTGTATGACTATACGTGTACATTATCCTTTAAGTCCTCACTTCAGACCGTTAATATGAACATAGCGAGGTAATTTGAGTAGTACTACTGGGTTTGACAAACCTCACCTGCGTTTGTCGCGCTAACTCGATTGGAGGTCGAACGGGTGCAATATTGATCTAAACATGCACCATGATGGTGGGAGGCATATTAACAGTCAGCTGTCGGTTGTGAACGCATTAGTTAACATGTTTATGGGTTAGCTACCTATTGATTTTTATATTGAATGTACATTAATCTGTTAAACGCTTCTATAAATTGAAACCTGTGAACTCACCAACCTCGTGATGACATTTTCTTACATGTTTTTCGCAGGTCGCTTAAGATAAGGCATAGGTGCACATAATAGGACATGCATGGAATTCTGCCTATGATTTCTGTTTTATTAAACTGTTTGGTCTATTTTAAATTTGTGTTTGGTTTGGACTTTTGGACTATTCTTTTGGGCGCGTGTGTTTTGCGCATTTATTTTCTTTAGGCTTCCGCGTTAACTCTGATTGATATGATAATTTTCGTTTGAGTCCCATGTAGAGTCGTTCAATGTAACTAATGTCTAAGATCCTGGTTCGTCACTTCTCAAACGGTAGAACTTTGTTAGTTGAAATTTGGGGATGTGACATATAGTATGCCTTAGAAAGGGTTAGGTAAGGACTTGTGTTCTAATGGAATCACAAAGGTGGTCAAATAGAAATCTAAAGGTAGTGTATTGGTTAATTGCAGATGGCTAGTTATATTAACATCTTACAGTGCTTGTTGAATTCTATTTGTTAACTAGCGTGATGACATTGGATTCCTTGTCTTATAGAACGAAAGGGCAAGGAGAGGAAATGGAAGGCGTGGTGGGGGTCGTACTGGTGGTCGTAACGGTGGGAGCGACAGGACCCCTGCACGCTAAGAGTACAGTTTAGAAGGAAGTGTTCACACTGAGCCATAAGTTAGTTTGCACGAGACTGAGCCGACTCATGTCGAAGAACAACAATTCACTTTTGAACTGGAAGTGAGAGCGGCTCTGGCACGCGAGTTCACTGAGTTGATGAAGGTTTCTTTGCCAGGACTATTGGCAGAAGCGTTAAAGTAGGCTAGTGAGATGGGTGGGTCTAACACGGCGGTTGGTACCCCGAACACTAAGGCAATCAACGCATCGCTTAACCGTGGTTGCGACTATAAGTCCTGCAAGGCATATGATCTGCCGGTTCTCACTGGAAAGAAAGACGCGGTGGCTACGTTTGATTGGGTGATCCGTATGGATGCTACCATTCGTCTGAGCGAGTGTCGAGCGAATCAAGTTGTGAAATTCGCTGCTAACTCCTTGAGAGAGGAAACATCCCATTGGTGGGAAGGTGTACGTCAAGCCAAGGGGGACGAGGCTGTGGATGCGATGATGTGGAATGATTTGAAAACTTTGGTGATCAAGAATTTATGTCCAAGGAATGAGATCGAAAAGGTAGAAAGGGAATTTCTGGGGATTAAGGCCGGGAGCATGACGCACCGGTAGTACACCACACGGTTCAATGAACTGGCACGTCTAGTGCCACATCTTGTCACGACTAAGGAAAAAAAGATTGCCTGCTACATTCAAGGGCTGCCGGACTAGGTCCACACCTATGTTAAGGCAAGCGCCCCTACTACCTATGATTCGGAAGTAGAACTGAGAGGCGTGGTATTTGATGATCTGGCGCTGAATGTCGTTGCCATTGAAGAGCCTAAGAAGAAGCTGAGTTTCCCCGTTAAGCGATCGGCTGGGAAGTTGTTTGGGGCTCGGGACAAACAGGCTAGGGTAGGCGAGACGACAGTCTGTGGAAAATGTGGGCTAAGACATGCGGGTGAATGTCGGCTAGGGACAAATCTGTGCTACAAATATGGCAAGACTGGGCACTACTCCCGTGAATGCATTCAAGGCATTTAATGCTTTAATTGTGGTGAAAGCGGGCACATGAGCCGGGAATGCACCAAACCAAGAGTGGGTGAAGTGGGAAAAGGGAAGGCCCCAAGAAGAAAGAAGAGAGGCCCCGAGCAAAGACTCGTGCGTACGCACTGACGCAAGAACAAGCCAGGGCAGACCCCGATGTGGCGTCAGGTACGTTCATCCATGACAACACTTTTGTTTCTGTGTTATTTGATTCGGGTGCATTAAGAGTTTTATATCTGTGACTTTTTATAAACGAGTGAAGTACATTGTCAGTAAGCTAGAAAGGGCCTTTAGCGTAGAAACCGCTGAGGGTAGAACTGCGAGAGTGACCGATGTATTTGATAACTCCACGATAAAAATTGAATGTCATAGGTTCCCTGTCAGATTGTTTGTTATGGTTTTGGGAGGGTATGATGTCGTGTTGGGTATGGATTGGTTAACTGCCAACGAAGCACAAATCATATGTAAGCGAAAGATAATCCGACTCAAGGCTCCGGATGGTAGCAAAGTCAAGGTTTTTGGAGATCGTGATGCCCCATGCCTAACGTCATCTCAATGATCAAGGCAGCAGATTACCTGAGGCGTGGATACGAGGATTATCTGGAGTACGTGATTGACAAGTGTAAGGAAGTGAAGTAACTAGACGATGTGCCCGTGGTACGCGAGTACCCGAAGGTGTTTCCAGAGGACTTGCATGGGATACCACCCGATAGTGAAATTGAGTTCCGAATTGACTTAGTACCCGATGCCCAGCACGAGGCTAAGGCTCCATATCGACTAGCACCAGTGGAGATGAAAGAGCTAATGGCACAATTAGACGAGTTACTTGAGAAAGGGTTTATCCAACCGAGCATCTCGCCATGGAGTGATCCGGTGTTGTTTGTTAAGAAGAAAGATGGTTCGATGAGAATGTGTATTGATTATCGCGAGTTAAACAAACGTACGGTGAAGAACAAGTACCCTTTACCAAGGACCGACGAGCTGTTCAATCAATTGAAAGGCGCAAGTTGTTCTCAAAAATCGACCTTCGATACGGGTACCATCAGTTGAAGGTGAGGGAAGAAGACATACCGAAAACTGCATTTCGCACGCGTTATGGACATTTCGAGTTCCGCGTAATGTCTTTCGGATTGACGAACGCCCCCGCAGCATTCATGAATTTGATGAATAGAGTTTGTCGAGCAATGCTGGATTGATCGGTAATCGTGTTCATCGATGATATCCTCATCTACTCCAAGAATGAGGGTGATCACGCGTGTCACTTGAAGGAGGTATTGGAAGCTCTGAAGAAGGAAAAGTTGTATGCAAAGTTCTCCAAATGCGCGTTCTGGCTTAGGGAAATCCAATTCCTAGGTCACGTCATTAACCCGAACGACATTATGATTGACCCAGCAAAGATAATGATGGTTAGGGAATGGAACATTCTTAAGACGCCAACTGAAATCCGTAGTTTCTTGGGATTGACAGGCTACTATCGGAGATTCATCCAGGATTTTCTGAAAATAGCTTCGCCGTTGACAAAGTTGAATCGGAAGGAGGTAAAGTACGAATGGGGTTCGACCCAGGACGAGGCGTTTAAGGAATTGAAGAAGAAGCTAACCAAAGCTCCAGTCTTGGCCCTTCCATGGGCAATGAAGATTTAGTGGTATACTCTGACGCTTCGGGTCAGGGATTGGGATGCGTATTGATGCAACGCGGGAAAGTGATCGCGTATGCGTCACGGCAGTTGAAGATTCACGAAGCCAATTATCCGACTCACGATTTGGAACTTGCTATTGTCGTATTCGCATTAAAAATCTGGAGGCACTACCGTTACGGGGTGAAGTTTACTATTTACTCCGACCACAAGAGTTTGAAGTACTTCTTTGAACAAAGGGAACTTAATATGAGGCAGAGACGATGGTTGGAACTATTGAAAGACTATAACTGTGAAATCATATACCATCCTGGAAAGGCAAACGTGGTGGCTGACACTCTAAGCCGAAAGGATGTGCCTGCTCCTATTAGAGTGAAAGCTTGCTAGTTGGTGGTAACATCAGATGTGATGAGGGAAATTGAAAGAGCTCAACATGAAGCACTTAAGGAAGAAAACATAAAGAAGGAAATAATGGTTGGCCAACAGGACAAGTTAGAGGGTGTTATGACACTATTTGGGCGGTTATAGATACCTATGGGTGGCGAGTTTAGGACCAAAATCTTGGATGAGGCTCGTAAGTCTTGTTACTCTATCCATCCCGGTACCAACAAAATGTACCAAGATCCGAGGAAGGAATACTGGTGGCCTGGAATGAAACACGAAGTGACAAAGTACGTAAGCAAGTGCTTGACTTGCTCGCAAGTAAAGGCTGAACACCAGAAACCTTATGGAAAGGTTCAACCTCTTGATATACCAGAATGGAAGTGGGAACACACTACCATGGACTTCATAACCAAGCTAACTCGCACAGCTAAAGGTCATGACACCATTTGGGTAATTGTGGACCGTTTAACGAAGAGTGCTCGTTTCCTACCTATTCACGAGGCGTTCTCGTCGGAAAGGTTAGCGGAAGTATTTATTAACGAAGTAGTAGCACGGCATGGGATGCCTTTGATGATCGTATCTGACCGGGACACACGATTCACATTGAGGTTCTGGAAAAGATTTCACGAGGCGATGGGCACGAGACTTAATGTTAATACGGCATACCACCCATAAATGGATGGTAAGTCCGAAAGGACCATTCAGACATTGGAGGATATGCTTCGTGCTTGTATTATCGATTTTGGCGGCAGCTGGGACAGTCATCTGCCGTTAGCCGAATTCTCCTACAACAATAGTCATCACACGACAATAGGCATGCCACCTTACGAAATGTTGTATGTGAGAAGATGCAGGACCCCGATTTGTTGGGGTGAGATTGGACAGAAGGAATTAGGAAGTCTTGAAGTCGTAAGAGAAACGTCGGAAAGGTTTGATCAAATCAAAGCACGAATGAAGGCCGCACAAGATCGTCAAAAATTTTATGCGGATAAACGACGAAGACCTATTGATATTCATGTTGGGGACAGAGTAATGTTGAAAGTGTCACCCTGGAAGGGAATCATGCGATTCAGAAAGAGAGGAAAGTTAAGTCCGAGGTTTATCGGACCATACAGGATAATAGCACGGGTTGGTGAAGTCGCTTATCGGTTAGAGTTTCCAAATGAGTTAAGTGGGATTCATCCTACCTTCCATGTATCACACTTGCGAAAGTGTTTGGCGGATGAATCAGATCACGTACCACTTACTCACATCGAGGTCGACAACAGCCTTAACTACATCGAGAACCCATGGCCATCTTAGAAAGAAAGGAGAAACGTTTACGTAATAAGATTATTCATTTGGTTAAAGTCCAATGGAAGAACCGAAAGGGATCAGAATCTACTTGGGAAACGAAGACGGAAATGAGGGAGTCGTGCCCTCAAGTATTTGACTTATGATAGGTTTCGGGGACGAAACCTATTGTAAGGGGGTAGACTTGTAACATTCCAAAAATAATAAACAACAATAAATGGAAACGGGTTTAACGCAATACGAATGGAATAAACGAGCATGGAATGGGTCGGCTATGGGCTTGCGAGTGTATAGGCTCAAGGGTAGTCTTTCCTTATAAATACCCTAGCTCTGTTCTCTCATTTTACAAGTTCTAGAGAGAGAAACCGAAGAGAGAGAAAATAGACGGATCGGCCTGAGATTCCCGCAAAGTGTTGCTCCATAGCTCATGAGAAGAACCTCCGAATCATAAGCTCGATACAGATAACGATCTAGTATAGATCTGAGTTTTTGTTCGTTTTGGGGTTTTTCGGGTTTTGGATGAAAATGTAACGTTTTTACGCATAAAACTTGAAAATGAGCATAGATCTAGCATCTTGAAGGAAAAACGAACGATTTGAACAAAAAGTCGGGATCTTGACGTGATCAGATCTGCGTTCAAAAAGTTAGGGTTTGTGAAAAAAGAAGGTCCTGCGTACTTATCAAGTACGCAAGAAGAAGGTTATGCATACTTATCAAGTACGCGTGAAGCAAAGCCTGCGTACTTATCAAGTATGCATAAAGTGAAGTCTGCGCACTTATTAAGTACGCAAGAACAAGTCCTTGTGCACTTGCTAAGTGCGCAAGCATCAGCTGGTTATTAAAGTCAGTATGTTCGCCTAATTTAGAATGGTTAAACCGTTAGAGTCGGGATTGGTCTGATGTGTATTTAACTAATCAATTCAGATCGGAAGTGACGATGTTGGACCTTTGTTTAGGACAACCCATATTAGCTTATCAGGTGAGTTCTAGAAGCCCTTCTTTAAATGTTTTAATTAAATGTTTTTGGGATGTTGTGCATACATACGGAATGATGTTTTTAAAATGAGGTTTACGAAATGATGTTTACGAAATGATGTTTACGAAATGATGTTTACGATATGATGTTTACGAAATGATGTTTACGCGATGATGTTTATGAAATGTTCAGCCAAATGAAGTTTACGAAAGGTTTACGAAAGAGATGATGTTTTGTTTAATAAAACGTACGAATGCTTTAACTAAAATGAGGTAAAGGTTTTATGAAAGTCACGAATGAACGAATCTGCCACAAGTTCCTACGGGAGCTAAGGTATGTATGTATGTATTGGCCTCACCCTTATGGGGGGCTTTTGTGGCTGGCTAACGGTTGTACAACTGGTTGATGATGGGGTGACGACGGTCACCCATGGGATTACCGGGATCCCAATGGAAGGTACTATTACTTGCGGGGAAATAGTGCCTATGTTATGTTCTGTCTTCCTAGAGGTAACGAGCCTTAGGAGACATATGTTTGGTCCACCTAGAGGTAACGAGCCTTGGGAGACCTGGTGACGGATGACTTAGAGGTAACGAGCCTTAAGTTCATCCGCTGGTATGCGATGTATGGAATTGACGGTTACGAGAAGGCGCAGATTCAATTCATGTTGACTTATGTTATGATGCTATGTTACGATGTTATGATGATGTTAAGTTATTGCATGTTTTACGTACGCTTTTGTTAAACAAATGTATGTTATGTTTTTCGCTAAATGTTTATGTTAAGGTTTTATGTAAAGCTACAACTCACCAGCGTAGCTGACTTTTAGTATGCACATTCAGGTTAAGGGCATGTTATGATGATGGACGGTGATGCTGGGCGGCTTGATGAGTTACCCGGATGATATGAAGACTGGCATCCCGTTATGTTTCATTTATGTTATGTTTTATGTTTAAGACAATGTTACGCTACCGCATGTTTGAACAAGTTTTAATTATGTTGAATGAATGATTCCACTGCGTTATTTTGATATTCAAAGTTTAATAACTGTTTGTGAATGAGTAAATCCAACAAGTGAGGCCTCCCGGGTTTGGAGACTTACACACACACAATTGGTCAAAATAGTTTGATTAATTAAAAAAAAATTACAGGCAAATTTCTTTAATCATGTGGGAGTGAGACTTGAACCCGTGACCTTCTCAACCCTCACTACTAGAAAATATACCTTTAATGACACGGGAACTATGATGTGCAACACATGTGTCATCGTTTTAGTGTCATCCTAGCAAAACTGGACTTTAATGACACGCGAGCTATGACACGCAAAAACGTGTGTCATCTTTTAATATCATATTAAAAAAAACACAGAGTGCAGTTTTCAATATGTGTGTCATCTCGAAACTGTCATCTCTTAATTTCACATATCCCGCTCATATATGAGCGCTCTTCTTTCTGAAAACCCTAGAACACCATCTGTTGAATTCCTATGAAAACCCTACAGAGCAAAAGAGGCGATTTCCGAGAATCAACCCTAATTTCACCATCGGAATCGCTTCCTCCGTCGGAAACTTCCCTTGAAGCCGATCATCAACACATTCATCCACCTTCCCTTCTTCTAAAGCCGATTATGAAATGTTTATTACTATTTTATGATATTAATGTGGAAAGCTGGAAATTAGTAATTCTATATAAAAAAAAATTAAACAACTTTAACCATGACACACAATTATGAAAAAAAATGCGCGCCGTAAATAGATGACACACAAAATGCGTGTCATCTTCATTCTTGACAGGGCTATCCTTGACACGCATTGCGTGTCGCAAAGGCGTGTCATAAATGCGTGTCGTAAATGCGTGTCATAAATCATAAAAAGATGTTATACAAAATGCGTGTCATCTTCATTCTTGACAGCTTGAACGAGAAGAAACATTCATATTATGAAACTTTAAAAAGGAAATTAAACAAGAAAGCTAAAACGGACCAAAACTGAGAGAGTTCCGGCTCTTAGCAGAGCACTAAGGCCGTCCTTACTGTTGATCTTAGACACCTAAAATACTAGAATGAGCTTGCTATTTTATAGGCTAAAATTTTGGCAATGCACGACCATGCATTGGATTGCACGGACCTGCAAAGTACCCATTTCTTTCACGTGCGGAATCTGGCAGCTTTAGAGAGTACAGGGACCCAAAATAGGGTTTGCACGACCGTGCAAGGCAATGCACGGCCGTGCATTACCTTGTTTTGGTCCCTGTTGACTTTTTGACTTCCAGGTTTGACCTTCTGCGTCCTGTTTCGTTCAATTGACTTCCGAATGCTGATATCACCTTGTTTTTGAGTGTTTTCTTCATGTTTTTGCATATCCAAGTTAAATATCCTATCGGAACACAAATGGATGAATTAAGTGCCAACTATTATCATATTATCTCTAATTGTGATAAATCCGGGGATAATTATGCGTGCAAAACATGTATAATTTACGTCATATCATAACTCTACATGATGTGTATACTAAAAGTCAGCTAACGCTGAGTAAGTTCTAGCTTTACATAAAATATACATTTAATAAAGGTTGACACGCTTCCGCATGTCATCTACCCCCTTTTATGACACGCAATGTATGCCATTAAAGGTATATTTTCTTGTAGTGCCTTAGTGTTCCAAGAGGATTTTCCTCTACCATTTGATTAATTAAATAAACCATTAAAATCTAATTAACTTAGGGCCCAAGCTAAAGAAAATTAGGGTTTTGACTCATGGATTAGAAATAGGTGTCTAATGGTGGAGTTTTGGTGGACCAAATCAGTGTTGTGATTTAATGGAAACTAATCAGTAACTCTAGTCATCACTCTCTCCCCACCGTCACCGTCGGCCTAGGGCCGCCAAAACCCGTAAGTTATCGGAACTGTCACCACTCGCAATCAAAATCACCATCACGTGCGATTGATCGCTACTCTCATCGATCGCCACCATCATCGATATCGATTGGAATACAAGAACCGGTTGATTTTTCGGTTTATATTTTTGCTCATGTTCGATTGCGATCAAGGAGCATATACAAGGTTAAATGCGATTTAGATAGTATTTTAGATTTACATCGAATTAGCATCCCATTACGTTATCATCGTGTGTGAACCTTTCAGTGTGATTCTCCTGAACCAGTTTAGGTAACGTTTTCTAAACACCATATGGTTGTGAATTGAGTTTCTTCAAGTTTTATAATTGGATCATTGGACTGGGTTTCTCATTTTTACAATAAATAAAGATATCCGCTATGTTTTATTTGAAACCTAACGGGAAAACCCAACAACCTACATACATAATCAATAAAACAACTATGCTCCGACTAGCCTTCATGTGTACACATGGCATATCTTTTTCTTTTGATAAAGTCAAACTCTTTGATTTTCAAATCAAAACTAAGATCTCAGCCTCGAGATGTCTGCTTTAATCCATAAATGGATTTTAATCTTACATACCTTATCAGGGATTATGCTATGGTACAAGTTTTTATTTTTATTTTATAGGTATGTAGTTTTCTGAAAAATGGAATGTCCTGTCTAGGAAAGAGCGGTGTATAAATCTCTCCTAGTCCCGTCGCTCTTTCCTGGGGACATCTCTGTTGGAGGTACTACTCTGGAAGGAAGATCACCCCAGTTTACAATATACGACGAATACGAACATGAAATGAAAGTATACCATGCATAATGAATATGAATATGTGATGAAGACGAATACATGAAATGCATGATGATACGTGCAAACATGAATGAATATGATTGAACGAGTCTAAACCCTAAAATGGAATAACGGAGTACTCACAAAGTGTTAGAGGGGTGGTGGATACACCGCTGGTACTTCCTATATATAAACCTTTCTAATGCATCATGGAGAAACCGTTACGAAGTTTTAACGGTAAGGATTGGTTGGTGAGTAAATCAAGCATATACATGAAATGAAAACAAATGCTTGATACATTTGGGAGGCTGTGAGTTAAAGATACTCAAGGTCCCAAATGAAATGTGATACCCGACCTGTAAGGTGGATCTCAATAAATAAAGAAGAAAAGAAAAGAAAAGGGAAACTCTAGGCCTACGGGACTGAAAGAGTAAAAGATTCCAAGCCTACGGGGCTGAGAAATGAATGAGTTTCGTGACAAATGCAAGGATGCCTATACTGATGAGTATAAGGACCTTGCCAATGCTGGGGTCGGAGGTACGTCCGGAGATGGTCACGTGGGCTCGAGAGCCCCAGAAAACTTGAACAATAAGAACCTAAAGGGTTCATAATAAAATGAACGATGCAGTGTACTTACTTATCGTAAGCTAATTCAAAAACGTTTTCCAAACACTGCAGGAAAGAAGCACGTAGAATAAAGCTTCCTATGGACGAGGCTTATCGGAGTTGGAAAATCCCTATATAGGATGATGTAATTTTATTATCCTCTTGTAAAAAAATATTATAATAAAAGTTACCTTAGCCGTTATGGCAAGGTTTTTATAAAAATGTGATCGTTTTCCGCAATAAAATACTTTGATAAAATCAGCAAAATAAGTAGGGTGTTTCAAATTGGTATCAGAGCACGGTTTGAGGTATTTAAGTATTACAAAGAATACTTAGGGGGTGTTTGGGATTACTTTTCAAAACTATTTATTGACTTATTATCTTTTGTAATAAGGTAATAAGTTATAAGTTTGTTGGGTATGTTAAAATGAGTTTTCAAAAGGACTTTTGAAAAAGGTGTAAGAAGTTGTTTTTGACAAGTAGGAAATTCTTACTTCTTGTTTCTCCTTATTACTTTTAGAGGGGGAAAAAGCAACTTATTGCCTTATTAACTTTCCCCACCTAATAAGTTAATCCAAACACTTTTTTTAAAAACTCATTTTCAAAAAGTAATAAGTTAATAAGTTCTTTTGACAAAAAGAACTTTTTGAGTTAATAATAATCCCAAACACCCCCTTAAACTCAAACCATAAGTGCTCATGATATAAATAAGGATTCAATCTGAAGCCGTCCAAGGAAGCAGGTATGTTAAATTCCAATGCTTAAACAGAAATGTGTGAGTATACGTGGGCATAACTTTGTATGAGATAAGCTCCATATGATAGTTGGGAGTATCAGGATGATAATATATATTACCTTATGCCTGGCCAGTATAAGAGTTAATGCATGGGACCATCATGATATCCCAAACACCATATAATAACTTATGTCAGCAGATAGTAAGCCGGGAATATGAGAATGCATGATTATGATATATGCATATGTACAAATACATGAGTATGAACTCTATGTGAAATCCTTGAATAGGATTAAATTGATACGAGGCCTGTAGTATAAAACCCTAGACTATGAATAGGGTAAACGAATGAGAAATTAAAGCGATACTATGTTTCAGCAAATGGCTGAACATCAAAATGATGAAATACGTGACGAGGGAAGCCACAGGAGGACTGAGTCTCCACATCATGATGAGAATGAAGTAGAACAAGTCCCAGAGAATATTCAGAGACAAATCGCAATAGAAGTAGGAAAAGCGTTCGATGCAAACTTTCCGATCCTACAAGCAGATTTTCAAAACTCGTTAGAAAGCTGGTTTAAAAGCCATAGAGACATTACTCATAATGGAGAAGGTGGAAATCCAAAAGTTGATATGAAATCAACTAGTTGCACGTATAAAGATTTTATGACATGTAAGCCTTTAGAATTTAAGGGAGCGGTCAACCCCTTAGAGAGTCAGAGGTGGATCTCTTCGATAGAAAGGGCATTCGACACATGCCATTGTGAGAAGGAGGACGAGGTTACCTTCGCCACTAACCAGCTAAAAGAACGAGCCGATGATTGGTGGGGAGTGGTGAAGAGAGAGAAAGGTAGAGAAAGAATTAAGGAAATGAGATGGGAAGAATTTAAAGACATCTTCCTAAAACATTATTGCACTCGAGCGGAAATTGAGGGAATCACTGAGGAGTTTCTTCAACTCCGTCAGACAACAGAGACAGTAGATGAGATCACGGGAATCTTATATGACAAGGCCAGATTATGTCCGACTTTGTTAACAACCCCGGAGATGTGGATGACGAGATATCATCTTGTTCTAAAAATAGAGATTAGAGAGTTTATCCATCCATCCAAGTGTGTAAACTTGGAGGAAATGATTGATTGGGCTCGGGAACGCTAGACTGAGCTCAAGAAGCAAGAAGAAAGAGACGGAAATAGGAAGGGAGAAAATTATCCCACTCCTATGCCTCTTAAGAGGTTTAAGTTCAACAAACCAGGAGGCAGTTCCTCCCCAAGAAAGGGTATTCAAAATTGTAGGACTTGTAGCAAGAGGCACACGGGAGAGTGCCGACTCAAAGTGACGAGTTGTCACAAGTGTGGGAGGTCAGGACTCACTACATTGCAATGTATGAGTGGCACCCGACTGTGCTACAACTGTTATAAGCCAGGACACTTTAACAAGGAATCTCCTGAGCTAAAATCTCAGACAGAGAAGACCGGAGAAGGGTCTAGAGTGGCAGAAAATGAGATAAAAAGGATCGAAGCTCCAAAACCAAGGGGTAAGGAATTACAGATCACTACAGAGGAAGTGAAAGATGTTCCTTACGTTGTATTAGGTACATTCCTCTTGAATTCCCTACTTGCTTGTGTTTTATTCGATACAAGAGCTAGTCGATCATTTTTTTCTTTAAAGTGTGCAAACGCTAGAAACTTTAATAGAAGTAAGTTGGTCAAGGCATTAGAAGTTGAAATAGCGAGTGATCAAAACTGCGTAGTAACTGAAATATGCCGAAATTGCCAACTACTAATAGAGGGAGAAGAATATCTTGTCGACCTAATTCCAATGCCGATGCAAGAGTTCGACGTAATAATTGGAATGGACTAGTTATCTTCACATGCTGCAACGATTATATGCAATTAGAAGATTGTACGATTTCTGACGCCTATAGGAAAGTAAGTTAGTGTCATGGGTGAACGACGGAACCAGATCACACTATGTATGATGGCCAAGATAAGTAGCTACGTGAGACAGGGTCATCGAGCCTTCTTAGCCTACGTAGCTGATGAAAATATGAGAGGGAAGGAACTGAATCAAGTTCCGATAGTGAAAGAATTTCCAGAAGTATTCCCAGACGATCTTCCAGGTGCCCCACCTGCGAGAGAGATCGAATTTAAAATTGATTTAATCCCTGAAGCTAAGCTGGTAGCTAAGAATCCGTATCGGTTAGCACCAAATGAGATGAAGGAATTAATGTCACAATTGCAAGAGTTGTTGGACAAAGGATTTGTACGTCCAAGTGTATCCCCTTGGGGTGCACCAATTCTGTTTGTGAAGAAGAAAGATGGTAGTATGAGGATGTGTATAGACTACCGCGAATTGAACAAATTGACTATCAATAATAGGTATCCTTTACTTAGAATTGATGATCTGTTTGATCAATTACAAGGATCAAGTTGGTTTTCCAATATTGACTTAAGATCCGGTTATCATCAGGTTAAGGTACGAGAAGAAGATGTACGTAAAACGGCATTCAGAACTCGTTATGGACAATATGAATTTGTAGTGATGCCGTTTGGAGTAACGAATGCTCCGACAGTCTTCATGGATATCATGAACAGGGTATGTAGGCCAATGTTAGACAAATTCGTTATTGTCTTCATTGATGACATTCTGATTTATTCAAAGAACGAGGAAGGGCAAGCACAACCCCTTCGTGAAGTACTTAGTACTTTACGAAAAAAGAAACTATACGCTAAATTCTCAAAATGTGCATTTTGGTTAAGAGAAGTTCACTTCCTGGGTCATGTTATAAACGCAGAAGGTATCTCAGTAAAACCAGCAAAGGTAGAGGCTGTAATGAAATGGTCTCCACCTAAGAATCCATTGGAAGTTAGAAGTTTCTTGGGATTAGATGGCTATTATAGAAGGTTCATCTAGGACTTCTCTAAGATAGCTACCCCATTAACTAAACTGACCCGAAAGAATTCGAAATTCGAATGGAATGCGGCACAAGAGAAGGCATTCCAGATATTGAAAGAAAGATTGACACATGCTCCAGTTCTAGCATTACCAGAAGGAGTAGAAGACTTTGTGGTATACTCCAATTCCTTGAAACTTGGTTAGGATGTGTTATAATGCAAAGAGGAAAGGTAATAGCCTATGCCTCTTGACAATTGAAGACAAATGAAGTAAACTATCCAACCCATGATCTAGAATTAGCTGCAGTAGTGTTTGCACTAAAGATCTGGAGGCATTATCTGTATGGAACGAAGAGTACGATTTATACAGACCAGAAAAGTCTTAAATATTTCTTTGACAAGAAATATTTGAATATGAGGCAACGACGATGTTTGGAACTGGTTAAGGATTATGATTGTGAAATCTTATATCATCTCGGAAAGGCTAGCGTGGTAGCCGATGCTCTAAGCCGCAGGGAAGAGCATCATCCTCTTTGGGTGAAGGCATATAAGTTAGTAATAACTCCTGATTACATGAGCCAGCTTCGAGACGCACAAATCGAAGCATTAAAGGTGAGAATATTAAGAAAGAAAGAATGGTTGGTCAGGAGAAGCTTCTAGAAGAGAATGAGTATAAAGTCAAGACTCGATTTGGTCGTATGTGGATACCATAATCAGGTGAGTTTAGACTTAAGATTCTCGATGAAGCTCATAAATCACGGTATTCTATTCATCCGGGTACTACAAAAATGTACCAAGATCTGCGCAAAGATTATTGGTGGCCCGGAATGAAATTTGATATAATGAGATATGTAGATAAATGCTTAACGTGCCTACAAGTTAAAGCAGAACATCAGAAGCCATACAGAAGGTTACAACCATTAGAAATCCTAGAATGGAAGTGGGAACATCTCACTATGGACTTCATAACCAAGCTACCAAAGGCAGCTAGGGTTATGATGTCATTTGGGTGGTTGTTGATCGGTTAACTAAGAGTGCTAATATCTTAGCAATACGTGAGACATACTCTTCAGAAAAGTTAGCTGATTTATTCATCAAAGAAATTATTTCCAGACATGGAGTGCGAGTCTCGATTGTCTCTGATCGAGATACTCGTTTCACTTCACGTTTTTGGAAAAAGTTCCGTAAGGATATGGGAACTAGATTATTGATCAGCACGACATATCATCCTCAGACTGACAGTCAAAGTGAGAGGACGATACAAACTCTTGACGATATGTTGCGTGCTTGCATAATTGATTTCGGTGGGAGTTGGGATATCCATCTGCCATTAGCAGAATTCTCATATAACAACAACTACCATTCCAGTATTGGTATGCCAACATATGAGATGCTATATGGAAGAAAATGTAGGACTCCAGTATGTTAAGGGGAAGTTGGTCAGAAAGAGTTAGGCAACAAAGAAATAGTGCAAGCCACATAAAAAAAACTTGACTTAATCAAGGCACGTTTGAAAGCTGCACAGGATAGACAGAAGTCATACGCAGATAAGAGACATAGACCGATAGAATTCCAAGAAGGAGATTATGTCTTGTTGAAAGTATCTCCTTGGAAAGGTCTAATCATATTCAAGAAACGTGGAAAGCTAAGTCCACGATTCATTGGTCCTTTCAAAATCACCAAACGAGTCAGAAAGGTAGCTTATCAGTTAGAACTACCTGAGGAATTGAATAAGATACACAATACCTTCCATGTATCTTATTTAAGGAAATGTTTGGCGGATGAAGCTGCACACGTTCCTTGATGATAAGCTAACGTATGTTGAAGAGCCCATCAAAATTCTAGATACAAAAGAGAAACAACTACGTCACAAGACGATTAAACAAGTGTTAGTACAATGGAAGCACAGAAAAGGGTCGGTGATGACCTGGGAAAGTAGAGTTATCCTCAGTTATTTAAGGATTAACAGGTTTCGAGGACGAAACCTAATTTAAGGGGGGGGAGAGTTGTAACATCCCAAAATTTTAAGAAAATGAAAGGCCAGGGGCTAAAAGGTAAAAGTCCCAAATATAAAGGGCTTAAAATAAAGAAATAGGAAAAAGGAGGTCGGTAGCGGACCGCTACCAAGCTAGTAACGGTCTGCTAGCGCAATTAGGATGGATGACGAGGATGCAACACGTGTAAAGATAACTCACGGACAAGGATTAGGTAAAGGACCGCTACCCAGAAACTTAGCGGTCCGCTACGTGGCCAACAAGCATGACGGCTGAGTTAAGGCGGTAGCGGATCGCTACCACTTACCTTAGCGGTCCGCCACCGGTGGCTTAACAGCCCTATAAATAGAGGCTTTTGCCGTTCAAAATGGAAACAACAACCAAACACCAACCAACACACACATTCACGAATACCAAGACGACGATTACGAGCGAGACGGTTACGAGTGCGGTACGCAGAGAGTGCGGTTCGAGTCAGAGAAACGTCTAGACGAGGAACGAACTTAGGAACTACCAGAGGATAATGTAAGTACACCGGACCCATACACTAGACACAAATACGTGAATTATGTGTTAAAATGATACGTGATATGTGATATGTGTTATGTGATATGATGAGGGTACGTGTAACACCCAGTATTTCAGGTCATTATCCATATTCATAATGGCACGTTCGTATTTTATATTTGTTAGGAGTATTATCTTTGACATGATATTGTAAGAAGTCTAGCAAAGGAACACGTGCCATATTTTAGTAATTTTCAAGAGTTACTAGAATAGTAACAGTTATAACCCGCAAGATACGGTCGTTGGTGATTAAAAAGGATTTTATTCCAGTAAAGTCTAGAGACACACCTTAAAATAAAGAAACAAATATTGGTGACTAACTTCTATAAAAAGTTGACACATAAATAAGTGTTACATGTCTTTATGTTATTTTATGTGTTATATAGTTAAAGTGGCAACTATAACGGGTTAACTAGTAGTTTATGGAAACTAGTCAAAACCATCCAAAAACTTATAAGTAATGAATCGTTTAAAGGTTTTACACCAAGTATTAGATCACGGGAACATCTACCGGGTATATACTACCTAAAAATAGCTTGACTAATACATAGACTTAGTTAAATGATGGAACAAGACCCAAACTCACCCCCCTTGTGCACCCTTCGGCCGAGAACCACCCAAGGGGCCCCACCCATTTACCAACTTTCTCCATCATGTTGTCATATCTTCAATCAAGTGTGGATTAAGCAAGGGTCAAGTCCATCATATCATCTAGGTCTTGTAATGATTATAGACAGTTGAACACTTCACTCCA
This sequence comes from Smallanthus sonchifolius, assembly GCA_023525975.1. Taxonomy (NCBI): domain Eukaryota; kingdom Viridiplantae; phylum Streptophyta; class Magnoliopsida; order Asterales; family Asteraceae; genus Smallanthus; species Smallanthus sonchifolius. The sequence goes on from CM042038.1 coordinate 55,623,269, forward strand.
TCCCCATCTCTTGTAATGATGTCTCATGATTATCACCAACTCAACACTCCACCTAATTACTATATAAAGAGGTGTGTGTGGAAGAAAAACAAGAGCTTTGCTCTTGTCTTTCTCCCTTTTCTCGGCCCAAATGACACACACACATACCCACAACTTCAAGTGCCAAGCCCTAGTACTTCAAGAAGAAATCACCTTCTATCCCCCTCTCCAAGACCGGAAAAATACCCAAAATCCCGTAACTCAGTTCTGCCAGATTTTTGGGCCAACTTTGCAAGACCATATCTCCTTCGTTACTTGGCCAAATCGGTTCATTTTTCTTCTAGAATGAAGTTCCATGTTAAGAAGGAAGAACCCAAGTGGAATCACTCGAATCCATGGAGTATTAGACCTCCAAACAGCCGGCACGAGAAGTCCGCTCTGTTCAGGTCGAATCTGAACACTTCTTTCCATTTTCCTGTTTTGAGGTACCTACACAACTCCAAATGTAGTAACTCTTTTTTCACATCTCCTCTGGTTTCAATAAACTTGATTTTAGAAGAAAACCCCAAGTCATTTGGTCTTCTAAAACCATCTAAAAGTCTATTCGAAGTACGCCTAAAAATCTGAGTTTTCAAGAACAAAATAAAACATAAAAGTCTTGATGAGTTTTGGCGTTATTTCTTCATAAGTCATGTTTGAGTACATATATTTAATACACGTACATGTTCATACATAAAATACCAAACTACAAGGACCATGGACAAGACAAGGACACATCAAATATAAATTACATATATATACTATCACATAAAATAAACACTTGGATGATGGTGTTCCTCACAAACCCTTCATTCCATTCATGTGTTATGTTGAAAGATACATGTTCGTGAAGTTATATGATCATGTGTGACTTACCTGGCAAGACCCAAGGTAGTGTCCTATGATTCAAGAAGACATACGAACGATTATCATCAACATATGAACCTGAAAGGTGTTACTAAAAGTATAGGTTTATGGATAAAATTATGATATATATGTGTTGATGTACGGTTTTGGTTAAATCATAGAAATGTTCTAAGAATTAGAGATTAGTATCCTAATATGAACATGGGATATATGTACATGGAACATATGAAGAGATTCGGTTAAAAATAAATAATCACGTGACATCGTGGAACATAAGTGAATATATTTTAAGTTACAAAAATAATACTTATTTTTGGTACACTTAATAAGTCACCAATAGGGAAACATATTATTTTCTCGAAAAATATGTAAGCATCTAGACTGGAATAATAATCACCAACGAGTCGTAAATAAAAACCCTATTTTTACTAAACAAAGGCGTACTTAACGGGATTTGTTAAGTCGGATATAAGACGGGTAGTTTTAACACATTAGTACCCTTGTGTGATTAGGGTACGGATAGACAAGAACTAGCACAAGTTTGTTTGCTAGGATTTCATCGAACACAAGGTGAGTTCACGGCCCCCTTTTAACTTTTTAATGTTTGTAAACATCGGGGGGAGAAACATACTTACTTGTTATGTTTGAAAACATGAATTACATTTGCCTACAAGTTTGACATCATGAATATTTAGGTCTAACTCCTTGTGAGTTTCACTAATCCCCCTTTTTTCTAAAGTTTTTGAAATGTTTTGGGGTGGAAACATACTTGTAAAAGACTTTTGTGTGTAAATGAATTGAACTAATGATCTGACCGTATGTGTGTATTGAGGGAACAATAAAGCGCTTAAAGTCCTCTGAATAAATTAGTAACCATTAGCTATTGACTTAGCCCGGGATTATATGAATAGTACTATTGGGGGTGACGCCTCCGGTCATGGTTAGTCGCGCTAACCAGGGGTCCACATGGCCGAATGACCGCATATTGTCTTACTCGCAAAAAGGCGAGGGGGAGGCACAAAAGGTCGGGGTTTGGTTACGGTCTCGTACATTACATACTATTTTGTATTCCTTGCAAGCTTACAAATGGGGTCAATAGATCGGATTAGTATTCAAATTCATTGGTAATACAAACAAAAGGGTTCTGATCAGGTTAAAGTGATCAGGTTTTAAGCAAAAGAGTTCTGATCAGGTTAAAGTGATCAGGTTTAAAACAAAAGAGTTCTGATCAGGTTAAAGTGATCAGGTTTTAAGCAAAAGAGTTCTGATCAGGTTAAAGTGATCAGGTTTTAAACAAAAGAGTTCTGATCAGGTTAAAGTGATCAGGTTTTAAACAAAAGAGTTCTGATCAGGTTAAAGTGATCAGGTTTAAAACAAAAGAGTTCTGATCATGTTAAAGTGATCAGGTTTTAAGCAAAAGAGTTCTGATCAGGTTAAAGTGATCAGGTTTTAAACAAAAGAGTTCTGATCAGGTTAAAGTGATCAGGTTTTAAACAAAAGAGTTCTGATCAGGTTAAAGTGATCAGGTTTTAAACAAAAGAGTTTTTGATCAGAAAATGATCATGTTTAAACATTGGATTCATGACGGTTAAGTCATGGTAATGTTTTCAAAGGAAAAACTACATATTTTATGACGGTAAAGTCATGGACACGTTTTCAAATGAAAACTACTCATTATTATGACGGTTAAGTCATGTATAGTTTTTCGGGGAAAACTACTTAGTTTTATGACGGTAAAGTCATGTACATGTTTTCGGGAAGAACTATAAGCACTGATATAACTAACTCTGTGAACTCACCAACCTTTGTGTTGACACTTTCAAGTATGTTTCTCAGGTAACCTTTAGCTATGGCGTGGTTGGAATAGGCTAGCTATGTTCGATCAATTTCCTAGTAGCTGGAAGGACGTAGAATATCAAGTCTCAAGTCTATCGTTGATCTAGAAGAACTTAGATCATAGTATTACTTAGTTTAGTAATTGTATATGTAATCAAATCTTAGAAATCACAATTACCGCTTCCGCTATCGTGTAATGAACCAATCGTTGCAACCTGTATTTATTTATTAAGTAAATAAATTTGGGGGTGTGACAGTACGGGGTAAAGACGGATTAGTCTAAACACTATACCGGAGTAATGAAGTAGTCACGAAGTATCCAAGGGGTGGTGGATACACCGCTGGTACTTCCGATATAAAAACCTCTTGTGTACTTCGTGGTGAAACCATTATGAATGTTTAGGGGTATAGACTAATAAAGAATAAAGAAATATAGTAAACGTACGGGAGAACATCTAACCGGTATGTAGTTATCTAACAAACGGAATGTCCTGTCTAGGAAAGAGCGGTGTATAAATCTCTCATAGACATGTCGCTCTTTCCTGGGGACATCTCTGTTGGAGGTACTACTCTGGAAGAAAAATCACCCCAGTTTACAATATATGATGAATACGAACATGAAATGAATGTATACCATGCATATGAATATGAATATGTGATGAAGATGAATACGTGAAATGCATGATGAATACATGAATGCATGATGATACGTGCAAACATGAATGAATATGATGGAACGAGTCTAAACCCTAAAATGGAATAACGGAGTACTCACGAAGTGTTAGAGGGGTGGTGGATACGTCACTGGTACTTCCTATATATAAACCCTTCAAATGCATCGTGGAGAAACCGTTACGAAGTTTTAATGGTAAGGACTGGTTGGTGAGTAAATCAAGTAAATACATGAAATGAAAACAAATGTTTGATACATTTGGGAGGCTGTGAGTCAAAGATACTCAAGGTCCCAAATGAAATGAGATACCCGGCCTATAAAGTGGATCTCAATAAATAAAGAAGAAAAGAAAAGAAAAGGGAAACTCTAAGCCTACGGGGCTGAAAGAGTAAAAGATTCCAAGCCTACGGGGCTGAGAAATGAATGAGTCTTCGTGACAAATGTAAGGATGCTTATACTGACAAGTATAAGGACTTTGCTAATGCTCGGACCAGAGGTACGGCCTGTGATGGTTGCGAGGGGGTTAACACACCCATAAAATATACGAAAAGCGTGGCCGGAGGTACGTCCGGAGATGGTCACGTGGGCTCGAGAGCCCAAGAAAACCTGAACAATAAGAACCTAAAGGGTTCATAATAAAATGAACGATGCAATGCACTTACTTAGCGTAAGCTAATTCAAAAACGTTTTCCAAACACTGCAGGAAAGAAGCACGTGGAATAAAGCTTCCTATGGGCATGGCTGATCGGAGTTAGAAAATCCTTATATAGGATGATGTAATTTTATTATCCTTTTGTAAAAAAATATTATAATAAAAGTTACCTTAGCCATTATGGCAAGGTTTTTATCAAACTGGGACCGGTTTTTGCAGTAAAATACTCTGATAAAATAAGCAAAATAAGTAGTGTTGGATCGGGATCTACCTTGATCCAATGATTCAACACATTAACCGAACCAAATCGTGCGGAATCCGATTTGATTGGCAATCCAATCTATGACACGGATCGGGTCGTAAGAAACGAGCGGATTAGATGTCGAAACGAAGGTTTCTATTGACCCTTTGGTGTAGAGAAGTTGGATACAAGACCTGGAAACTCTCAACGGACAGAGATTCGACAATACAGGTGTAGAGAGTTTGTGTGTTGTTGCTTAGTCTGGTTCTGTGTGTATATGTGTTGTATTTCTGTTGTGTTTTTTGTGCTCATGAAGTGAAAGTTCTATATATAGTGCTGAGGCCATTCGTACGAATGATCCATGTGAATGGACTCATTCGTGCGAATGAATCAACAGAATGGTTCATTCGTAAAAATGAATCATCAGAATGGACTTATTCTAATGAATGAGTCATTCTCATGATCTATTCGCGTGAATGGATCATTCTCATGATCCATTCGTGCGAATGGGCCTTTCAATAGCACGATTGATCAACGTTATCGATATTTATCAGATCGTTTAATACACAGTCGTTATATATGAGTAAACATTAAGGATAAACATGTAATTTCATTAATACATCAAATAATTACATTAAACATAGATGAAATACATATTACAAGGGATTAGGGACATATTATGCATCTACATACTCCCCCTTGGACCTAGATCCCTTCAAAATGACCTAACTAACATTAGTTGGTCTTCAACATCTCTTTTGTACGAGTTTTCCAGTTAACTCCGGCGTGTATGTCAAAAGCAAAGCATATACGTATCACTTTCACATACAGCAACGCCTGGTCTATATCTGCAACTTCAAAAAACGGTTGACACTTGTATAAAGTTGTAACATCTTGTTCAGACAAGTTGGTCAGCCACAAGGGATCAAAGACCCTGATGGTCTCCCATGACCCTTCTTTACAAAGCACTATAACAGCTTCACCAGTACGCCCATCATAATACCACCATTTGAACTGATCTGAGAAGTCCTGGATCATTTTCCTTAAAGGAATCTTCTTCATGATCGTTGGAGGTTTCCACTTTAAGACAATTAGGGGCTTCTTGGTGATTGGATGAACCTTTTCCTTATGAATGTAACGTGTAGGCATTTGTGGCTTGAAGTTCACCCACTTCTTCCGGTATTCGTATTGTAATTGACGTTCAAACCATTCGGATAGACCGGAAGATTCGCTGTATAGAAGCTTTAGACGCGCCAATTGATTTACTTCAAATGCTGGCAGCTTCTTGAAGTCATGAGGGTACCTGAAATATTGTATGCCCTTCTCTCTTTTTATAGCATAGCAGCTTAAGTCATTGAAGTATGCCCAACTGATTATACGACCATCAGACTTGTGTCCTTTGAGTCGATAAACTTTAGTGTACTTGGTTGGAGGAGAGGGCTTTGAGTTCTTCTTTAATTCGGCCATGTATTCCATCCACTGACTTTTACGTTCATTCAGCTCGTCAATGTCAATAGTGGAGGGACCGGCTTCATCTCCTTTGTTGTCGATAATGCGGTTGACCTCCTCGTCAGACTGCTGAGTGAATAAGTCTGCGAAGGAGGGAAGATCATCACCATCTACTGATGTGTACTTTGGATATTCTTGATCAGTGATGTCTTCGACTTCAACCTCATCAACGTCTTCTAGTTCGTCAGAGGAGGGATAATCAGTTGTAGGAACAGATGCCTCTTCAGTGATGACTTCGTCGGGATTTATTTGAAATAGCTCGGCAATCTGTTCTTTTGACAAGCAGTGTACGATTTCCCCTTCCTCTTTGTCATAAATAACTGAATGTTGGATGATCCCTTGCATGTCAAGCACATAAGTTAACTTTGAAGGTTGTTGCTTGAGAGGCATCACATCCAAAACTTCAGTGCCCTTTTGTGTATCTGATGATGGGCCTTCTGATTTGTCTGATTTTTGCTTTGTGCGTGCCTCTGCTTCTGCTGTCTTTGAAGCACTTGATGCAGCACCAGCATTGGCACCATCATCCTTATCTTTGTCATTATTGTCATCATCATCACTATCATCATCATCATCGTCATCATCATCATCATCATCATCATCATCATCATCGTCATCATCATCATCATCACCATCATCACCATCATCACCATCATTGCGAGCACCCTCAATTCTGGGTGTCGGGTCTCTTCTGCTTTCTAAGTCTTCCAACAGTCTCTTATTATCCTCCTCAAGCCTTTGTATCCTCTGAGCATGTGCATCAACAGTTTTAGACAACTGTTGATTCTGGTTTGTAGCAATAAGAAGGAGGGCTTGTTGATCATTACACCTAGTGGAAAGACTTGTGATGGCTTGGGCTTGTTCAGTATTTTGCAGAGTCAACTGACTGATCTGCGAGCCCTGTTGGTCAATACGCTTTGATTGCTCTTCATTCTGAGCCAGTAAACGAAGTACCAAACTGTTTAAAGTACTGATCTCGTCGTGTAGAGAGACAGTCAGCAGTGACATTGTAGATTCAGCTCGAATAGTTGATGGCTGTGATGTAGGAGCAGTCGTGTAGATGGGAGGAGGCACAGTTTGTGTCTGAGGCATAGATGTTGACATTGGAGCCTCAGACCTGGTGGCAGTTGCTGTAGTAGCAAAGGTGCTTTCCGTCCTTCTAACAAGTTTAAACTTTTGGCGTTTGGCCATTCTCTTTTTTCTTCCTCCCTTGACTGGGGTAGATTGGGAAGAAGGAGCAGCAGACACTTGTGGACAGTCAGGGACAAAGTCAGCATCCCTGACGTCATCATCAACCCTTGAGCTTCCTTGATCTGCTCCCCTTTTTCGTTTTGTTGCGACCAATCTTGCCCCTTGTTGACTGATTACAAATTCGTCTTCAGTGTCCTCAGAATCAGTAAACAGGACGGTGTCCAGGTTAACGTCTTCTTGGTTAGTTGGAAGGGAAGAATCGATAGCAGCAACAGTGGGGGTGGTGGCAGCGGTAGATGGAACATTAGGAGCATTGCCACCATCTCCCTGACCATCTTGGTCGTCAGCTGGAGGTACAACAATATCCTCCCTGTCAGAATCACTGTTATCGTGACGCCATTTTCTGTTTGTTGGTGCCACATAATCTGGATTTGCCAGATGTCCAATAAGTCGTTTGTGAGGTGGCTTTGTTGGTCTGCCCCTGTAGGTCTGTACCCTGTTTAGAGTGACATCCGTCATGTGTTCTAGCTTGATCATGTCGATGTCTGACCTTGGCAGAAGAGGAAGCTGGTCATCTATTATCATTTGTAAGAATCTGGGGTACATAAGATACGCATTGTCCCCCTTAAGATAGATGTTTTCCTTAAGATGCGTGAACACCATCTCGGAAAAGTTGAACGGAATGTTCAACACTAGAGCAACGAATGCGCTCTGAATTGTTTCACGCATGTCGTCGAAACCGCCACGACGGGAACCGACGCAATGCAGAAGAACATGTCCAAGATACTTATACTGCGGACAGAGGTTCGCTTTGTTTAAAACTCCCTCTGCTACATTCCCATCGTACTTTATTCTCATGAAGCATCCGCGGACCAGATATTTATCCAGTGTCACTGGATCTTCAGGATGATCACCGAATTGACACAATCGGCGAATGTGAGCTGCCGATACAACCACATCTTGACCTGCGATCTTCCCTCGTATGACCGGTGGAGATACCTCGCAGTCAATCTCGGCAGAGGCCCAGAACTCCCTTTGATGTGACGTATATGGAGTCCGGTGATGGGATATAGCATGAGCAATCCTTGATCTTGATAAAAACTCGATCATTCCGACAAACGGACGTGCATTCTTTGATGTAGGAATCATGTACGCACATATGTTGCTTTTTATTGAAGCCTTAAGAACAACTGGAGCTCTGTGCGCCATAACGATCAGTCTGCAAACACAAAAACATGAAGCACATCAGATCAGTACATGCAAGATTTTGGAAATATGAACCTTTTGGACCATTTTCCCTTTGTACGAATGAACCCAAAAAGTTGGTTCATTCGTGCGAATGGATCATTCTGCCTATTCATTCATGCGAATGAGTTTCATTCATGTGAATGAGTATTCATTCGTGCGAATGAGTTCTCATTCGTATGAATGAGTGTTCATTCATGTGAATGAGTGCTCATTCGTACGAATGAACATTAAGAGTGTGTCCATTCGTATGACAGACGGGTCCCGATCCAACTTGTCCAAAAATTCGATCAAGACTTGAAAAGATTTGCCGAAAAAGACACCAACACACTCGACTATGATTTTCAACCAATATTTAGCATTTTAATTGGTTTATTAAGTCACTTTTTACGTTTTTTAGGTTTGGTTTTCGGTTTTGAACCCTAAATCTAGTCGAGTCATCCAAGAATCGAGTATACAGACGATTAATCTCTTGAGGGTATACCTGTAAACAAAAATCAAGCGTTAGATCGGTGATTGGACGGAGATTTGTTCAAATGCAGATTTTAATCAAACAGACGTGCGAATAAGGATTTCTGATTTGTGCGAATGATGCTGAGAATGCGAATGAATGACCTTTTTATAGGATGGCCTGGTTCATTCGTACGAATGGATCATTCTGGTCAGTCCATTCGTGCGAGTGACCCAGACTTGATTCATTCTGCCACTCATTCGTACGAGTGGACCATTCTGGTCAGTCCATTCGTGTGAATGAGCTATTCTCCTCATCCATTCATACGAGTGAGCCATTTTGCTCATCCATTCGTACGAATGGGACAATCCCCTTATGCAAATTAAACTTTTCAAGTTAAATGGGGTATCCGACCACATTGGTTTTAACAAAAATTTAATTATGAAGTAATTTACATTTAATTATGAAGTGAGGGATCAATTATGAAGTTTTGGAATAGTTTATGATGTAAAGGAACGATTTGATCAATCAGGAAGTCAAGCGGTTTTCAAATTTTGATTTTCAGACAGTCGTTCGAGTCTTATCAGATAATCTAAAATTCAGGAAAAGTAAAATCTTTTTGGATTTTTGAATATGTAATGCTGAAAATAATATCAACAAGATATATACACGCATGTCTTAGTAAGAATGATCCTTATGAGAAATCATACAGACTTAATGACTAATGATCTAAGACATTTTGAATTTTGTAGATACAACTATACAATGGTATTTACACATTTTTTTGTGAGAAAGATCCGAACGTGGGATCAGTACTAAACTCATAGCAATCAGCAACATTGCAAATTATTTGAGCTTTAAGTACACTTAGTCAAAATACGATCATTGATATGTTTGTCCATCTTAAACCTATGCAGACCTCTTCTCAACACTTACAAGATGATCTTGAAGGATTGAGTCCATTGTCTGTGTGTCCCACACTAGTTAAGAATTGACTTGAATTACTTTTCAAAACATGTTAATGTTTCAAATCAGCACAGCTTACTTAACCAGCCATCATAAGTTCATGAGATCTCAGTTATTCCCTGTTACTTCTTTACTACACCAATTTTTTTTTTTTATTTATTTATTTTTTTAATTTTTTTAGTATTCACAGTGACAGCCATCAGCTCATGGACGGCTTCAGCCAGGTATTTACAAGGCAATATGGCACGTATGCAGCAAACGGTGTTTGTGTTCATCCTATCCCATGGATGGCTTCAACCAGGCTGTAACCCGGTAATATGGCACATATACGAATTCGGATTCATACTTTTATTTTATTCTTAATCGCATGGACGGCTTCAGCCAGGTATTTACAAGGCAATATGGCACGTATACGACTTCGGAATCTAATTTTTAATTTTATAACTACTTTCTGATATCTCATTAAACCGATGATAACTGGTGTGCACAGAATGAGAAACACCTTCAGTTTCTATTGTTGATTTTCGTCAATCCTTTCACCATTATGTGACTCACAAGACAATATCTAATATGGTATAGATTGATCATCAATAGTCGAGATTCAGTAAGATAAACCTATCAATGCATCACATGTCGACTCAGTGTGACTATTCACTATGACATTAAATGCAATGTATTTCATACATATGGTTAGTGTGCCATCACTTCCCAAAGGTTGGATACGATTTCTCATTTTTGAGTTTTTCAGATGTTTTTGGGTTTTAGACTGTACAAAAATGGAAAATCTTTTTTTTTTTTTTTTTTTTTTTTTAAACAAACTGTACACAAATAAAAATCTTTTTGGAGTCTCAGATAACTAGCGTCTGTGTACTATCATTTTTCTCAGCGAGTGATCATTTTCTTACTGACATTTTCTCCCCCTAAAATTTCAAAATGAAAAATATTTTTGAGTTTTTGAGACTTTTAATAAACGCAAGAAAGAAAATATATACAGGAACGTAATTGATAAAAATGATTATTGACTCGACTCTTGGTCCGGAACAACGTCATCCTTCTTTTTCATGCCGTTTACCTCTAACAAGAATAAAAATCTTGGTTTGTCAAAGGCTTTTGTATAGAGGTCGGCCTTTTGGAAATCAGTGTTAATTTGAACCATATCAATCAGTTTCTTTTCAAAACAATCACGAATGAAGTGATATTTTATGCCGATATGTTTGGTTTTTGAATGCTGAACCGGATTCTTAGTGATAGCTATGGCAGCAGAATTATCTACATAAATAGGAGTGTTAGAGAATTGCAAACCGTAGTCCCGAAGTTGCTGTTGAATCCAGATAATCTGAGAACAGCAACTGGCAGCAGCGATGTATTCAGCTTCACATGTAGATGTAGCCACTGAAGTCTGCTTTTTGCATTGCCATGTCACAAGACGGTTTCCAAAGAACTGACACCCTGCAGATGTAGACTTGAAGTCTGTTTTGCAACCACCATAATCAGAATCACTATATGCAGTAAGCTCAAAGTTATCATCATTTGAGTACCATAATCCAAGATCAGGAGTACCCTTCAGATAACAAAAAATCCTTTTGACAGTAATTAAGTGGGAGACTTTTGGTTTTGACTGATATCGGGCACAGAGACACGTGGCGAACATGATGTCTGGTCGAGATGCTGTGAGATACATGAGAGATCCGATCATGGCTCGATAGAGAGTAGCATCAATATACTCCCCCTTGTCATCAGGCGAAATCCCGTGATTGATCGCCAATGGAGTACCAGCAGGTTTGGCATCAGTCATACTGAATCGGCTCAGTATGTCTCCAACATAATTTGTTTGATGAAGGAAAATCCCTGTCTCAGATTGATCTACTTGTAGCCCTAGAAAGAACTTCATCTCTCCCATGGAACTCATCTCGAACTTGTCCTGCATAACTCTTTCAAATTCTTTGCACAGAACATCATTCGTCGATCCGAAAATAATGTCATCCACGTATACCTGTACCATTAAAAGTTCTCCACCCTTTTCTCTAATGAACAACGTGCAGTCGATGACACCTCTTCTAAAACCATTTTTCAGAAGATGAGTGGAAAGTGTCTCGTACCACGCTCGCGGAGCTTGGTGCAATCCGTACAGTGCCTTGTCCAATTTGTAGACACGGTCACGATGCATAGGATCTTCAAACCCGGGAGGTTGACTGACGTATACGACTTCACTGATTTCTCCATGAAGGAAAGCACTTTTTACATCCATTTGATAGACTTTGAACCTTTTGTAGGATGCATAAGCAAGAAAAATTCGAATTGCTTCCAGACGAGCAACCGGTGCAAACACTTCATTGTAATCTATACCTTCAATTTGCCTAAATCCCTGAACGACCAAACGAGCCTTATTTCTTATGACTATTCCTTGATCATCCCTTTTGCAACGAAGAACCCATCGAGTACCAATCTTCTTAGCTCCTTTTGGTAAATCAACTAACTTCCAAACTCCGAGCTTCTGAAATTGGAGTAGTTCTTCCTGCATTGCATTTACCCAAGATTCTTCTTTTAAAGCATCTGTTATAGACCGTGGTTCGATTTGCGAGACGAAACATGAATGCGCACAATCGTTGACCACACCAGATTCCATGATTTCTGAGTAGACTCCAGAGTTGATCTGACCCCTAGTTTTAACACCAGATGTAGGATCACCAATAATGTTCTGTTGAGGATGAATTCTATCAATCCTACCCACAGGATGAGCAGGAACCTCAACAGTTTGATCAAGGTTTGTGATACTCTGTTCAATTGCCACAGAATGTGAAACATCATCACTCAATTGTACAACATCATGGGAAGGATCTTCAATCACCTGGTCTATTTCTTGTCAAGAACCCTCATACTCTGAAGAAGAAGAAGAGTCATCATCCTGTGTGACTTGTGTGTTATTGGAGGACTCAGGAATGTCAGATGATGAGGGAGTAGGTTGCACATGTTCATCAGGTGCGTTTTGAGCATCATACATCATTTGAACAGCAACCTCCTCATCTGAACATTCTGGAGGAAGATTAAACGAGGCAAAAAGTTCTTCATAATCAAACATCCAAGGAAGACCTTTTCCAGCAGCAGGAGAGGTATACTTTTGAACATCAACATGGTACCATTCTTCTACATTCCCAGAAGCTTTGTTGTAAACTCTTTTATTGGGAGTGCTGTACCCTAAGAAGTAACCTTCCTCTACTTTCTCGTTAAACTTGCCATGAGCATCCTTTTTCAACATGGTACATGGAGCGCCGAACGGTTCAAGATACTGTAAGTTCGGTTTCCGTCGATGCAACAATTCAAAGCAAGTTTTATCGTGACGCTTGACAACTAGAACCCGGTTGAGCGTGTAACACGCATTAGCAATAGCTTCATTCCAGAATTGCACGGGTAAGTTTGAGTCAGCGAGCATAGTCCTTGCAGCTTCTATCAAGGTCCGATTCTTCCTCTCGGCAACACCGTTCATTTGTGGAACATATGGCGCACTGAATTCATGGTGAATACCAAGTTTTTGACAGAAAGTTTCCATAAGATGATTTTTAAATTCAGTACCATTGTCCGAACGGATCCTCCTAACCTTTAACTTATACAGAGACTCCAATTTGGTAATCAGAATCTCCACATATTCAAAAGTTTCAGATTTTTCTTTTAAGAACATCACCCAAGAATATCTTGAATACTCATCCGTCACAACCAAACAATATAAGTCTCCAGCAATACTCTTCCGGTTGATAGGACCAAACAAGTCCATGTGTAAGAGCTCTAGTGGTATAGTGATGGAATGTTGAGATTTGGGTTTATGAGATTTCTTGGTTTGTTTGCCTTTCTTGCAAGAAACACACACGTCAGGAAGATGAAAACTTTTCACAGTGACTCCTTCAACAAGATTTTTGTGCACCAAATGATTCATTTTTCTGAGACTGAGATGTCCCATTCTTTTGTGCCATAAAATAGAATCCTTCTCAGTGGCTTTCGAAACAAAACATGATGCTGTGGACACTGAGGATGATGCTTGTGACATGTCAAGAATATAAAGATCATTCATTCTTGGAGCAGACATAACCACCATGTCTTCTGGAATCATAAACTCCTTTTTCAAGATATAACAATGCTTGTCATCAAAAAGAACCTTGAACTCCTTATCACAGATTTGAGAAACAGAAAGTAAGTTGTTATCCAACTGTTTGACAAAGTTGACCTTCTCAAAGCTGACAGCTTCATTAGACAGTGTTCCCTGAGCTGAGATAAAACCACCTTTATCGCCTGCAAATGAAACATAGCCCCCTTTGATATTTCTGACGTCGAAAAGGAGAGCTAAGTTCCCAGTCATGTGCCTGGATGCCCCACTATCAATAATCCAATTATTGCTAATAGGATTATAAAGGACAACCTGCACAAGAAGGAAAGTAATTAGTTTAGGTTAGGAACCCAAGCCTTTACGGTCTTGGGTTTCCCAGTCTCATCTACAACAGTACAATCCATCCACTGTCCTTGTGGACTTTTGGAACAACCATTTGACTTTGAAGTACAGTCGTCAGAAGCATCATCTGATTTTGCTTTCCACACATGTTGTTTGTGCAACGACTGTTTGTGGTAAACAGTGGATTGCTTAACAATTTGTACAGGTGTGGAACTCGAATCAGAGACCAACAAGTCATGCATCTTTTGTTTAACTTTCTTTTGATGCACTTGTTGTTGGGTAAAAGAGTTAGATTTTGACTTTAAAAACTTTTGTTTATTTTCTGGAAAATGATTAACTCTTTTACTTGGCTTCTGAATATAAGGACAGCTGACAACAACGTGTCCTTGTGTACCGCACTCAAAACAGTATCTCCGCTCAACCAACCTTGGAGATCTGTATTGATTTTCACTTTGGTGAGTTTTTGAACCACAAGCCTTAGCTTCTTTTTGTTCAGCTGAAGAGAGTGACTTGTTTGATTGAACAGACTCTCCAGCTTTAACAAAATTAACCTTTTTGATTGAGGCTTTGGTTACTTGACTCTTCTGATCAGAAGTAGTGGGATAAGATGGACTGCAATTGGTTGGTTTAATTTTAAAAACATTTTTAGAAGCAGATTTTGAAATACCAATGCTGTCATTCTGTGGAGCAGACGAGTTTTGTGTCCCAAACCACGAGTAGGACACTCATCGTCGTCTTCATCCCACTCTTCTACCATTCCATCAACACACTGGGACTTCGAGGTTGAAGCACCATTATCGTTAACCTTTGGTTGAGAAATTTTGTTTTCGGTTGGATCAACGACAAGTGGCGTTTTGACCTTAAAGTCAATGATTGGGTTATCATCCGGTGTGTTTACCATAGTATTCAACACCGGTGGAGGACAATTTTTATACCCAAAGCCAGCATTTTTCTTTCCTGGACTCCGTGAAATCATGTAATCAAGAATGTAAGCAGAATTTGAATAACTTTTCAGCTTTTGATTTAAAGTTTCATAATCACACTCGACAAGCGCCAGCTTTTTCTTTGTTTCATCAATCGTGTTTAAATAAAAAGTGATGGCATTTTGTTTGTTGATAACACAGATTTCTAATTCATGAACTTGCCTGTTTAAAAGATCAATTTTGTTTTTGAAAGCAAGTTCGTTTCCCTTTAAAACACGGTTTGCTTCAAGACAATTAGTTAAATCAGCAATTAAGTCTGTGTTGTGACTTTTAAGTGTCTCAACTTTCTTCTCAAGTTCATCACAAATTAAACACGGTTGAGATTCAGACTCACTTTCAAAACTGTCAGAATTTACCTGAATGCCTGTGGATGTTTTTACCATAAAAGTACAGCTACAGGTAGATTCAGAAGAGGAATTGTTATCATCCACATCAGCTGTCGATTGACTTGAAGAGACAACAGATGATTTATCTTCATTCTCAGCTGTGAAGCCAGAACTGTTTGAAGATGTGTCGTCTGCAGCTGATGAACTTTCTGAAGCAATCTCTCTCTCTCTGCATCAGAATCTGATTCTTCATTGACTTCTACAGCCTTTGCCATGTAAGCTCTATCCCCTGAACTACCATCAGCTCCAAATTTAAAAGACCAATCAACAGTCTCATCTGTTTGAACAACCATAGCTTTTGTTCCACTTGAAGTGTCCTTATCTTGTGCAAGAGTAACTGGAACAAGGTTTGTTTCTGAATTTTGATTTTGTGGCTTCGGTTGGCTTTGACGGTTGTTGAAAGGGTTGCGGTTTCCAGTCTGTTTAGGCTTTTCACATTGCCTAGCAAAATGCCCTTTCTCACCACAGTTAAAACAAACAACAACAGACAGATCAAAACCATAAGTAGTGTCTTTGTTCCCTTCGAGAGTTTTTCCTGTCCTTTTTACATAATCTCTCGCTCTTCTGACTGCACTTGCAAGAGCCCACATTATATCAATTCGATCCATTTCATCCTTATCAATCTGAGCATAGTCTTCTGCTGTCAGATGATTGTTTCCAACCTGTCCAGCAACAAGACTGTCATATGAATTGATAACGGTAGACAACAGTGCCATGTGTTCCTTGGCCACTTCGATAGTAACCTTGTCGAAGTTGTCTGTTTGCAATTTAATGGGGCTTGGTGGAGGAGTACTAGCAGTATTTCCCTGCTGTGGAACCGAGCTTGATGAAACTGAAGCATGAGCTGTTGAAGACTGGCTGGCTGAAACATTTGACATGTTTGATACAAACGCAGTCTGCAAAGGAGCATTTTGTTGAGTTGATGTGGAATAGTACAATGAAGGATCCTGAGCTTGTACACCTCTCTTTAACTTCCACTTATTCATCACCTCTTGTTCTCTCAATTTCTGAAGAAATTCATTGATATCAATGGTTTCAAGAGTCTTGTTCTGTTTGAGAACCATCAAGAATGAATCCCATTTTGGTGGTAGCGCATCTGCCATGCATTGAACCTTTTCTTCTTTCGTTGTTTTGATCTCATGGGCATGCAATTCACTCATCAAGTGATAGAATCTCTCAAATAGATCATCTAAGGACTCATTTCCAATATACATTAAATTATCAAATTCCTTCTTAATGGTCTTAGTATTGATAGCTTTCAACGAAGCATTTCCTTCGTGACGTTGTTCTAAGGCAACCCACAGAGATTTTGAAGATGTAAACTGCCTGAATTGATGAAATATTTTTCTTTATATGGCCTGAGATAAGATAGCATATGCCTTCTTTTCTAAGTCATAATCTTTTCTTTGTTGTTCGCTTAAAAGGGAAGCCAAAACAGGAGTTCCATCCTCACTCAACACTTTTTGATATCCATTCTCTATCATCATCCATAAGTTTGTATCAACTCCATTAATGTGTATCTCAAACCTGTTTTTCCAGTGATGATATTCGTCCATTGTCATGAGTTTTGGAGCCTTGTTAGCATTTCCAGCTTCATTATCGATTAATAACAAGTTTTGGATTTTACTGTTCTGACTGGCAACAAAAGCTAAGTCCGACATGGTTAAAAACGAAGTTTTTCGACACAAAAAAAATTCAGAAGAGATTTATGCGAATGGGTCTATTCGTGCGAATGGAATTTTCTATTCGTGCGAATGGAATTTTCTATTCGTGCGAATGGAATTTTCTATTAGTGCGAATGGAATTTTCTATTCGTGCGAATGGAAGTTTGAACAAATGAGCGGGAGACTGGATCTATTCGCGCGAATGGTAGGAGCCATTCGTGCGAATGAAGTTCATCATGGTAGCCATTCGTACGACAGAGGGCTGTTTGACTTTTTTGCACCAAAAAGCACCAATGATTGAGCCTATTATCAGATCTGGAAACTGAGACGATCAGATCACTCAGAAGCAATAATCACAAGTTTTGAACGTGGCTAAACAACGATCAAGTGATCTTTATAACATTCAAGAAGCTAGAAAAAGCAAGATTAAAAGCAAGATTAGATTTTCTATCTTGAATCTAGAGCACAATCAGGCTCTGATACCACTTTGTTGGATCGGGATCTACCTCGATCCAATGATTCAACACATTAACCGAACCAAATCGTGCGGAATCCGATTTGATTGGCAATCCAATCTATGACACGGATCGGGTCGTAAGAAACGAGCGGATTAGATGTCGAAACGAAGGTTTCTATTGACCCTTTGGTGTAGAGAAGTTGGATACAAGACCTGGAAACTCTCAACGGACAGAGATTCGATAATACAGGTGCAGAGAGTTTGTGTGTTGTTGCTTAGTCTGGTTCTGTGTGTATATGTGTTGTATTTCTGTTGTGTTTTTTGTGCTCATGAAGTGAAAGTTCTATATATAGTGCTGAGGCCATTCGTACGAATGATCCATGTGAATGGACTCATTCGTGCGAATGAATCAGCAGAATGGTTCATTCGTAAGAATGAATCATCAGAATGGTTCATTCGTACGAATGAATCATTCTCATGACTTATTCTAATGAATGAGTCATTCTCATGATCTATTCGCGTGAATGGATCATTCTCATGATCCATTCGTGCGAATGGGCCTTTCAATAGCACGATTGATCAACGTTATCGATATTTATCAGATCGTTTAATACACAGTCGTTATATATGAGTAAACATTAAGGATAAACATGTAATTTCATTAATACATCAAATAATTACATTAAACATAGATGAAATACATATTACAACGGATTAGGGACATATTATGCATCTACAAGTAGGGTGTTTCATAGGAACTCCTCAGTCATCCTATCGACCGCGGCTTATGGGCAATGATTCTTCAGAAAAGCCGCCTTAAACTCCTCCCAAGTCATGGAGGTAACACCCAACTCACCCCTCTCCTTTCGGAGATTCAATAACCATTCCTTTGCCCTCCCGGTCAACAGTGGCACACTGAACATCACCTTGTCCTCGGGCTTACATTTTTTTGTTTCAAAATTTTATTCCATGTCTACCACATACTTGTGGCTAAGGATCGGGTCCACCTGTCCGTCATACTCTTTTGGCTTGATTACCATGAACTCCTTAAGAGTACAACTTTGTGGTTCCTGCTCCTTCTCCTTCGATATCTCTTTGAGGATGAGTTTAATAGCCCTTCTCATTTCTTCCATCAACAGTGTTGTGGCTTGCTTAAAAGCCTTGGCCACTTCTTCCTTTATTACATCATGGATTCTAGGATCCAACGGCTCTTCATTCGTGTGTCATCTCTTAGTGAGAAATTATTCACCACATTCATACAACAATCATACATACACCATAATTATTCACCATTAGTAATGAAGGCAAATCATAACAACAATGTAAAATATTTCTATTTTCACCCATTTGACCCGTTTCCACCCAATTACTCATTAAACAAATTAACACTTGCAAACACTTTACAAGTTTCTTTCTTTCCTTGATAATTACCCCATACTTGGTCAAATTTCATTTCTCTTATGACACAAGACCATGTCTTCTTTACATTTCCTTCATGGTACTTAGACTATGAATTCACCACATTTCCATTATGATGCTTAGACCATAACTTCACCACATTTCCATTATGATACTTAGACCATAACTTCACCACATTTCCATTATAGTATTTTAACTATAACTACATTCATACGCGTATTCATACCACATTCATACAACAATCATTCCACATGAGTTAATTATTCAAACATTCTTCACGTGTAATTATAATTTATCAACATCACTAAGTAAGTGTGAGTGCACTTACCTTTCAGATTCGAAGATCCCGTTTCCATTTCTCGATGGGCAATTTGATTACCTAAACACATACACCTATTTTAGTAATATATCATACATCAAAACTACATTTATTTGGGTTCTCAATCCATTCACCTATATTTCAACCCAAACTGACCCGTTTGAGTTATACTTATATCCAAACACTCTTTTACCACCCAAATTCACCTATTTGAGTTTCATTACCATTTCTTAACACTAACTTTTCATTCTATCTTTATCATTAGATTAATTTGGTGTTTTTTCAAGCGTCTAACATCATTTAAACACTTATTCATCATTAATTTAACATCCTATCATCATAATTCAAAAACCCCCAATTCATTCCATATAAACCCTAAGTTCTCATAATCTAAATTAAAAGGTTCTAGGATGTCATTCCTCACTCTTTACCTTTAGTTTAGCTAGATTATCAACAATATAACACCAATTTAACCCTATGCATCATAAATTTTGAATTTCTACAAAACCCATCTACTAACCCAATAACGGTGAACTAAAATGGATGATTAACACTTACTTGATGTTAGGAAGATGATATGCAAGTCAACACCTTCACAAATCAAGTCTCAAATGCAAAGATTTGCTTCAACCCTCTTTTTCTACTTTTCTCTTGAATGAGTCGACACCCACAACCCACAAAATTCTGAATTTTGACTTCATATAAGTCAAATATGGCAGATTTGTCATATTTGCAATTTCAGTCCCTCAACTTTCATATTATCCATTTTAATGCCAAAACTAGTTAAAAACTAACATAACCCCAAAATCAACTTGAAACCCATTTGTTTCAACTTATTTCTAAAATATTATTTCCTCCATAATATTAAATAAAAATATTTATTTATTTAAAACGAAACCCGAATTTTAGTTCGTTACCTAAGGTTTCTTATTTATGTTCTAAGTTGACTATAATGTAAGAGTGTCCGACATCCATTCTATTGTTTTTGTGTACGTCATTCACATATTATTAACCGACTTCTACCTTTAAAATCGTTTTTAATGTTTTCATTAGAGGTTATTCAACCGGCCGCTTTATCGATTCACTAGTAAGGCTATTCGGATCAGTTTTAGATACCGTATTATCATATAAATAGTTTAAAAGTTAAAACTATAAAGATATAAATAATTTAAAATAAAATACAAGATTACTATCTCTTTTCTTATTTATAATTTAATTAAATATGAAATTTTAAATAAATAAAGTACAAACTCTGAAGTGTTAAGTAGGAATGGAAACAATAAATGAGATTTTCATGGTAAAAAAAAATATTGAAAGTCGGTCTCACCACCAACTCCTGTTCACCGATTCAAATTATAATGGTTTAAATTCAATCGGACCCTTTCTATGGTCACTTCTCAATCCCACTTGTCCGACCCAATTTTAAAATAATTGATTTTTATAGACTATCTCTGTAATAAGGGGATTAGGTGTCAAAGAGGTTACGTTGTAGTGGTTGAGATAATACATGAAGTCCTAAGGGATCCGGGTTCGATCCCTACCACCATAATTAATTTCCACGGCATCGTAAATGAGGCATTCTTAGGCTGATGCACCTGGGTTTTACCCACGCCGATCCAGGGTTCGAGCCTCGGCTCTCCCTCAAGCCCGGAAGGGGCCGTATTGGGTGTGATTTTTCCTTGTAAGCTCTCCAACTCTGACGCCAAATGGGCCCGGTTAAGACAACATATTGACCGGAGTTAGACGAGTCTCTCCCATGTGACGGGTGTGCGACGTCACAACATTCAATGTTCGCCTTTCAAAAATAAAAGGGAATTATGTTTAACTTTTTTAATGACTAGCTAATCTAAAAGAACTGAAAAAGCTTAAAAATGAGTTTACTTCTTATATTTGTTATATACATTTTAATGATACATTTAATCCGTAATCATGAAAGTTAAAATTTTATTAACATTTACCTTCGATTTCAAATGCATGTGAAAATAAATCACTTGTGTATAGGGGAGGTTTAGGCTAGAAAAGAAGAAAACTCTTCAAAATGTAGGAAGTAATCACAGCTCGACACGTGTACAATGGGGGGATGATGGAAAGGACAATTGGGTCAAAAAGGATTAAAACAAAGGTAAAGTATCTGCACATGCAAGTCACATGTCATTTCTTTCATTTTTTTTAAAACATTCATAACTTTCTTGTATGTTATTATTTTTTTTTAAACTTCACCATAAAAACGGAATTTTTTTATCTTTCCAATGAGTATGGCATTGCTATATTAAAAAAATGGGGCATTTACATATATCCATTTCCTAAGTTTGTTATTACATATTTACCCAATCCTAAAATTTAATTACACATTTCCCCTTCCTAAAACCTATATATTACATATTTATCTAATTCATTTAAAATAACTTATTTTATTACCATTCTACCCTTAATGAACCAATTAAAGTAGTATTACATATATACCGTTCCTAAATATTTGTGAGGGGCAATTGGGTAATTTTAAGTTAATTGGGAAAACATGTAATTAAAGTTACGGGTTGTGAATATATGTAATTTAAAAGTTTAAAGGGGGAAATATGTAAAAAAATTTAAAAAAAAAAGAAAGGCCATCTGGATGTTGTTTGAAATTAAGATTTTTTATGTTGTTTTATAGAGTTTTTATGGTGTTTTATGGGGTTTATGTTTATGGTTTAAAATTTTAAGCTAAAAGTGTAAAACACAATAATAGAAGCAAAACGCTATAAACATAAACACGTCAAAATATCATGACAAAAAAAGACGATGTTGAAATTTGTCATTGTGAAAACGCCATGACCAAAAAAAGCTAAAACATCATCTTCAAATTGGCAAATAAATGTAAAACACCATGACCAGAAAAACACAATGTTGAAAAACACTATAACTAGAAAACTCAATGTTGAAAAACACACAGTTGAAAACACCATAGATATAATGCACCATGTTGAAAAAGCTCATTTTAATTCAACCACAGTCTTAACCATGTTTATGTTTATGGTTTTGAAATTTTAAGCAAAAAGTGTAAAACACCATGAAAGAAGCAAAAACGCCATAAACATACACACGTCAAAACACCATGACCAAAAAAGCAAAAACACCATGTTGAAATTTGTTAGTGTGAAAACATCATGACCAAAAAAACTAAAATGTCATGTTTAAATTGGCCCCCAGGTGTAAAATACCATGACTAGAAAAACTATATGTTGAAAAACACAATAACTAGAAAAACTCAATGTTGAAGAACACTCAGTTGAAAACACCATAGATGTAAAACCCATTTTAATCCGAACACAGCTTTAACCAAGTTTATGTTTATGGTGTTGAAATTTTAAGCTTAAAGTGTAAAACACCATGACAGAAGCAAAACACCGTAAACATAAACACGTCAAAACACCGTGACCAAAAAAGCCAAAAAAGACCATGTTGAAATTTTGTCATTGTGAAAACATCATGACTAAAAAGATAAAACGTCATGTTCAAATTGGCCCCCAGATGTAAAACACCATGATCTTTAAAACTCAATGTTAAAAAACACACAGGTGAAAACACCACAGATGTAAAACACCACAAATGTAAAACACAATGTTGAAAAAAGTTCACTTTAATGTAATTTAAACAAAAAACGATTTAAAAGAATATATATATATATATATATACATATATATATATAGCAGTACCATACTCTTTGGACAGATAAAAAACGCTCGATTTTATGGTGAAATTTAAAAAAAAAAAAATAATGACGTATAAAAAAGTTATGGACGTTTTAAAAAATAAGGGAAATGGTATGTGACTTGTATGTGCAAACTTTGGAGTTGAATCTTCCTATTCTACCCCTCCTGGTGGTTTCCAAGTTTCAACTACTCACCAAAATGTCACCACATTAATCTCCACCACAAATGATCATAATCTAATTTTCCAGATTTCTTCCTAGAATTTGTAGAGTTTTGTCCCTTTCTAGCCTAACCTCTACCCTTATCTATATCTATACTATATAATAAATAAATGTTTTTCATGACACGTGTCGTGTCCATATTCATTCTAATCATTTTTCTATGTCTCTCTCTTATTAAATGCACATATTTATTTCACTAATAATATATTTTTAAATAAAATACTTATTATACTAATAAAACAAATTTATTTTAAATTATCCCTTATTATAAGAAACTTTGAAATTTAACTATGTAACTTTTATTTTCAATGAAATAGTAATGAAAGTCAAATTATATTAAGAGTAAACTGTAGTTTTCGTCCCTGAGATTTGAACAAAACATCAAGTTTCGTCCCCCTGTAACACATTTGATCCCCGACGTTTGGTGTTTTAACATTTTGCGTCCCTAGTCTTTAACTTCGTTAACTTTTCTGTTAGTCTTTATGTAAAATTATTTATATACCCTTAACACCACATGTTCTTCATCAGACCACCACCACCACCATCTTAATTTTTCATCTTCTCGTCATTTTTCATCTTCTCGTCATTTTTCATCTTCATCCTTAGATTTCATAGCTACAGAACCCCACCGCTACACTTAGCGATGCTTCCCGCTTGACGAACCAACAAAATCCCCAAATATTCCCTTTCAGAATCAGGATCATGTGTCGCAGCCATGGATTCATCTAAAAAATCCCCAGCACCCCCACCGCTCCTTTCCCCACGTACGAACCCACATCCCAATTTCATCCCCAATTCGCCTCCCCATAGCCGTCGCCAGCCCCAAATTTTTTCGAACAAAATCAGTTGCTACCGCCGTTAAAGACGACGGATCCTCCGTATGATAGAAACATGGCCATGGGGACTCACTTTACGTTTTTGCTAGCAGAGTTTGCTGAAGCTAATGAAACATTTAACGATTTGATTTTTTTTTAAATATTGAAATGCACTGGTGTCCACCTCAGCTTCTTTTAGAGCAGATTTAACCGCGTCGGCTTCCAATTGTGGGATGGTTTCTGTTGAAATAAGGAACATGATTGCAAACATAAGGTGTGGGTTGTTGGTGGTAGAGAAGGAGATGAAACTAAGGGTATATCAATAAATTTTCATAAAAAACTAACAGAAAAATTAACGGAGCTAAGAGTCAGGGATGCAAATTGTTAAAACATCAAACGTCGGGGATCAAATATGTTATAGGGGGACGCAACCTGATGTTTTGTTTAAACGTCAAGGACGAAAACTGTAGTTTACTCTTATATTAAATAGTAATTAACGTATTTTCGAAACTTAATTATATATTAGCTTTTACTTATTTTGAATTTTGTTTTTTTATTTATTATATGTAATACATATTTACATTTATAAAATATATAAATAAATATTTAAGTAATTTTATATATTAATATTTTTTAACCCGTATGTATTATAACGGTTCTAAACTAGTATATTAAATAATATAAAGTACTTTTGCTTGATATCCACTCATTCTTTGATGGTGTTTTTTTTAATAATATACTTATAATATCATTATTTATACTATATAATAAATAAAGGTTTTTTCATGTCACATGTCGTCTCCACATTCATTCTTATAATTTTTTTCCCGCCTCTCTCTCTTATTAAATGCACCTCCATCTTTTAACAATAATATATTTTTAAATAAAATATTAATTATACTAATAAAACATATTTATTTTAAATTATTCCTTATGAAACTTTGAAATCTAATTATGTAACTTTTATTTTCAATCAAATAATAAATGAAAATCAAATTACATTAAATATTAGCTAATGTATTTTCAAAACTCAATTATATATTAGTTTTTACATATTTTGAGTTTGTTTTCTATCCTTAGTATATGATACATTTTTACACATGTAAAATATACACATAAAGATTTAAAAATTTTATTTATTGATATTTTTCACCCCGTGTGTATACACGGGATCTAAACTAGTTATTTCATAAGATAGAGGCGCATTTATTAGGAGATAGAAGCGGAAAAACAAATGTGAGGAAGCACGAGGAAGTGACACGTGTCCTATAACCTTTATTTATTAGTATAGATTAATAGTTTTTCTAAATATATATTATTGTTAAAAGATGAAGTTGCATTTAATAAGAGAGAGAGACGGGAAAAAATGATACGAATGAATGTGGAGACGACACGTGACATTGAAAAAACATTTATTTATTATATAGTATAGATTTGGAAACTGTTTGAATTTGAAACTCTTTGAAACATTTCTTGTACCGTATTGGACAACCATAACACGTGACGATTAGTTTTAGGTTTGTTTTTTTTATTTTGAATTTTTCTTACTACTAGACAGTCGTGACACGTGACGATTAGTTATTAGACTTTAATTGGGATGGTAGCGCGCTTCCCTTCCCCCTTCGTGACCGGGCTTTGAATATGTTCACCTCCCCCGTCCTCATTTTTTTGCCTTTTTATTTTTCCGGTTTATTTCTTGTTTATTTTTATTTATTTTTAATCTTTTTTACCTTTTTTTTTCATTTAATTAGTTTAACTGTTCTTGAGTTAAATTTTTTTTATTGATAGCTTAAAGTTTTTTTACACGTGCTTTGATATTTGAGATCGTGGTGGAATTTCCGGCGTAACACGCGCGAGAGAAAAGCCTCTGATTATTAACTATAAGGAACATATTGTAGTCCTTATATCAAAATGTTTTATCTATATTTATTATTTTCCTTTCGTGCATATCGTTATCAGGTTGGTACTAATTAAATGAAGGAAAGAAGCAATGTTGAAAATTTGTACCTTATCTTATCATGATTATTATATATGTAACTCATTATCGATTTGAACTTCAGTGTTTTCCATATTTCCTTTATATTATGGTAAGAATTATTGTTTTTACATAAAATACACGTAATAGTGCTCAATTATGCTAATGATATCTACATAGTTATGACATGAGATTGAAAAGTAAAACCAACTTGCATGTTATAAGTTTATCACAATTGTTTTTTTCAAGGTTGTAAATGTTGGACCGCATGCAAAGAACTGATGCTTATGCCAAGTGAAATCATTATCTCTTGATTAATCCTCACTAAGCACATTTATAATAAGAGTTAATTAATTTCTAAATTCTAATGCCTTTTTTAGTTTGTGGAATTCAACAAAATTGAAATTAACTACAAAGCTTTACATTAAAATTATGTTAATTGATTGATTAAAGGTTGAATTAGAATTACACTAATAGAACTATTCATTAACAAAATAGAAATGGAGCAGAGAAGACCAAGAGACAACCGGAACGACAGACTCATGCCGGAAGAGACCAGCAAAATCAGACAACAGAGAGATGAGGAGAGAGATAAGCGCAACATGAATCCTAGAGCTCACGACCAGGAATGGCAAGAGTTCAAGACGAGGCAGGGACCTAGAAGATCATTGGAAGAAGTGTGACAGATAAAAGCTACTACTTTCTTTGTTACCAACCTTCCCTGGGAATGCAACAGTGACAGATTGTGGTGGGCCTTTCAGGGAAAGAGCTCGGGTAATCTTGAGGACACCTTTGTGCCTAAGAAAAAGGATGCGGGAGGCAATGCTTTTTGGTTTCATTCGAATTTCTGGAGTGGAAGGAAAAGAAGATGAGACGATGGAGGAACTGAAGTTGGTCAGATTAGATGGTATGGTCCCCTTTGTTTCTGTGGCAAAATTTAATAGGAAGGAGCTTCCTTTCGAAGTCCCTTTATCGGAGAAGGTTAACCTTGTTCAGCGGGATGGGAACAGGAAATAACCGGAACCTGCCTTCCTTTCTCGTGGAGTCTCTGAGGAGAAGACGTTTGCGGATTCCGTTTTGGGAGCAGGGACGACGACAAGTAAGATCACCTCTATTGTTTTGAATCCGATAAACACGGAGGCGAGGAAAAAATGGTACAACTATGCTCTGATTGGAAATGTATATTGGATTTGGTTAGAAATATCGATGATATCCTGTTGACTTCAGGTTTGGAGAATACAACTGTAAGTTATGTGGGAGGAATGAAGGTTTTACTTACTTTCCTCAGTCCAGCGGACGCTAAAAATTTTCTCTACAACATGAGAGACACTTGGTTGGAATGGTTTTCGAACCTATGTCTCTGGACGGGGCAATCATTCGGGTTCGAACGGATTGCTTGGCTCTCAATAAAAGGAGTTCCCCTTTCCTTGTGGGATAGACATGGTTTCAATAAGAATGTTGAGAGATTTGGAAGAGTTGTTCAAGGTTCAGATGTTTCTTTCAGTGATCGGAACTTATCGAGTGGGAGAGTGGCGGTTTTGGTGTATGATGCCTTTAAAATCGCTAAGGAGGTTGACTTACATTCAGACTCTCAACATTTCAGGATTTGGGTTGTTGAAGATGACACTTCTAGGGACCGTCTTGTCTCTGATGGATTTTTTTCGAATGATATTTTCCAGCTAGGCTACCGGATTGGTAGGATGACGTCGGACGCTTCTACGGGATATGAACAGTCTCAGAACATCGATTCGAATCCGAAAGGTTAGGAAGAGGAGCCTAATGATGAGTCGTTGCATGTGCGTGCGATGGCTGGGTTCCCAAGGCTAAGGATGGGGTGGATCCCAAGTCTAGGGTTCGCAGGAAGTGGATATGTCACGCGCCTATTCCTGTTGTTGAAAACGATGGGACCCAAGAGGTGGACCCACTCCTTTCTTTTTCACAGCCCAAGGCCCACATGATAATAGTAAAGGTGTTAATAACAGTGAGCCCAACAAAGCGGTTAAGTCCAAGAGGAAAGATTTGGGATCAGCTGAGAGACCTTTTATTCCTGATCTCAATATTGACGCCGACGATCCTTTCGGTATTTGGGATTTGATTTGGAAGGAAGATGAAATTGCCAGGAACAACAAGAGGAGGAAAGTCGCGCCTAGGTCGTGCGACAAGGACAGAGAAGTTGCTCGGAAGCGGAGGAGAGTTGGGGTGATCGATTTGAATACTCCTGTTTAAACTGATTCTACAGCAAACATCCCAATAGAGGAAGGTTCTGACCCAGAGAGCAACCGATTGGCAAAGAAACTCTTGTCACTATGCATGTCGATGGAAGTGTTGGTATTCAGTTGGATGAATTTCATGAAGACATGAGTGTTCTAGTCAGAGGTGAAGGAGCTGCAACCATGTTGTCATGAATCTCTTAAGTATTAATGTCAAAGGAGCAGGTATTCAACATAAAAGGTCTTGGGTTAGACGTTTAAAAAAACAATTTTGCATAGATTTTTTATGTATTCAGGAATCGATGTCTTCAATTGGATCCAATAAGGTCTTTAAGCAATTTTGGGGTGTGGGGCAGTGCGATCTGGAGTGGGTTGATGCTGATGGTAAGTCCGGAGGCATTATCTCGCTCTGGGATCCAGGTAAGTTTTCCAAGGAGATTGTGATTAAGAAAAAGAACTTTCTTCTGGTTGTGGGTTGGTTGAAAGGTAAGGAGGAGTTTTTGTGTGTTATTAATGTGTATGCGCCCCAATAGACTCTTGCTAAACGGGATATGTGGAATGATCTTAAGGATGTCTCATGCCGTTTCACCTGTGAGTGGATTTTTTTGGGAGACTTTAACGAAGTAAGGTTCCTAGAGGACCGCCTTAACTCGGTTTTCTACTAGTCGGCTGCTCAGCGGTTCAATGATTTTATTTCTAATTTGAGTCTTTTGGAGTATATCATGAATGGGCAGAAATTTACTTTTCGGGCAGGCAACAGTGACAAGTTAAGTAAAATTGATAGAGTTTTGGTTTGTCCGAATTTTTGGAACTCTTGGCCTAAAGCGACTTTCACGGCTCTTCCTCATGAATATTCGGACCACTCTCCTATTATCTTGATCACCGATCACAAAAAATTTGGAGCTATTCCGTTTAAATTTTATAATTCCTAGCTCTCTAGCCCGGAGTTACATTAGATTGTTGAAGCGAAAAATGATAAGTTTTTCTTTGAGGGCCCCTCGAATCTTAAACTGGCAAAAAAAACTTATTTCTTTTAAAGAGGCTATAAAGAAATGGGTTAGAACTTCCAAGACAAAAACAATCAAGGAGGCGGATATGATTCGAGATCAACTTTTGGATTTCGATAAAAGACTTGAACAGGGTACGGTCTCAGAAGAGGAGCTTGTTGCTAATATGGATATAAATTTGAGATTGGCTGAGATTGAGAGGAACTTTGCTTTGGATATGCACCAGAAATCCCGCATCAAGTGGGCCTCGGAAGGTGATGAAAACACTAATTTTTTTCATGGCATTATTAATAGTAAGATATGTAGGTCGCGATTGAATGGTCTTGTTATTAACGTAGAGTGGGTGGCTGACCCTAAACGTGTCAAAGATGAAGTTTTTAAGTTCTTTGCGGCCAAGTTTCGAGAACCGGTCTCAACTCGCCCCGCCTTTGTTTGTCACGGTATCAACAAAGTGTCCGAGGCAGATGGTAGACTTGTAACATCCCGAAAATCCGAAAGTCAAGGGTTCGGGTTAATGAGTGATCCGAGTCTGTATATAACTACCTAAGGGGAAGGGTTTCTCATGCATGGGACGTTTTAACAACAGTAAACGACACCATTAGTCACTTAAAGAGGGTTTATGATCGAAACGAAAGGAGCAAGAGACGAGGGACTAGTATGTAAAACCCCATAAATACTTCATTTATGCAAGCCCTAGACCATAATCGGTCTAGGGGGCTTACGACGGCCGTAAGGGAGAAGAGGGCAGGGAACGACGATCGGGCAAGGAGGGGGAAGGCGATGACGCAAGATTTTGACCGGGGATCTTCCATAACTCGCTAAGGTAAGCGTCGTTCATCCTTCTTCATGTTTCGTTCGTGTTTTTGGTTTAAAAACCCGAATATGGTTTCTGTTTCGGTGGTAATAGGTACCGTTAGGGCTGAACGAAAGGCCGTGGCCATGAACGGGTGGTGAAAACGAAGGAATTGAGCGAAAACGGAAATTCGGCAGGGATTTTCGGCCACAATTTGGGTTTTCTGCTGCAGCGCCGGCAACGGAAGGCGGCGGATATGGTAGCAGGAGAAAGGGTTTGACGACACGGTCTCGTGGATATATTATTTGTTCAATTTCGAGTCCGTTTGATAAGGTTTCGAGCAGCGCGAAGACAAACGCGTGAAAATGGATGAATCCGGCCACTGTTTCGTTTTCCAGCGAAGGAGGCGACGGTTTTCGGAGACGGAGACGGAGACTGGTTCATCTAAAAGGGTTCGGCGATACAAACGCGTGGATATATAATTCGCCTAAAACGGAGTTCATTTGGGTTGATTTTAAGCTACTCGAATATTGACGCACATAACCGAGCCTGCTGAAAGACGAATCCGCATTCTGGCAGCAACGGTGGCAGTGGCGGCGGCCGACACCAGTATTTTTCTGAGGTCGGGCATGTTGAGATGAACACGTGAATAGGTGGATCGCGTGAAACGGAGCACGTATGGTCGAGATATGAACAAGACAAGTTTTCTTCTCACGTGGTGCTCAACAGTTTCGTACAAAACTGTTTAGAACGGCTTGTACGCAAAGTATGACCCCATTAAACCTTATATTCATTGTTGGGGACCATTTTGGGATATGAGAAAAATGTCGGGAACGACTTTCGGATACGTTTTTCGGTAACATTAATTTAGGGGTTTTTGTACGCGAGCGCGTCGGTTGTACGGTTGGGGACGATTTAGACCGAGCTTGTAGCTGCTGGTCCAGAATAGATACGTTAGTGTTATTGCAGTAATAGGATTGATCTGGGTAGTTCATTTGACGACTGGTTCGCGTTGGACTACGAGTTTAAGGGTATGCGACTTCAGAAAGAAAGTTTCGCAACCGATGTTGTGTTCATTCCCATGTTGTGTTCATGGGAATGTGGTAGCTAGGGTTACGAGTTATGAATGTGTGACTTGTTAAGGGTTGATCAGGGGGAGTCGGGTCTTAAGCTTAGTGACTATGACTTCATGTGGGGTATATGTTGTTCTAGTGTTATGTGTGGAGTACAGGTGTAGTTAACGAGTCATATAAATGACGTGTGATATTATGTGTTATATATGTGTATATATATATATATATTTGTGTATTGTGTTTGCATCGTTGTCTTTATGATGTGGCAAACGGGATTTTTGAAGGACGAGGTCCTTCGGGAAGTCACTGAAAGTGAAATTTATTAGCAGATTAATGCTGAGCTCATGGTGCGTCGAACACCCTGACGAGGGTGCAGTGATGAGGTATGTGTTTACGTGTATATTTACAAGTGTGTGGAATTGCAAGCAAATGTTGAATTATATATTTACTGTGTATGTGATATTAATGTGACGTGTAGAGAATATTAAGGTGATAATGCTAATGTGCGGGTGAATGTTATTATTGGGGTATATAGAGTTAGATCGACCATGATGTCAGGATTGTGACATGACGTGACGTATACAACTGTCGTGTCAGTTGAAAAGTAAGAGCCTTGGTTAAGATCGGGTAAGTTGGTGTCTAGGGTTTTGTTGGGTTAACCAAGTGTCGAGTTAATATGTGTTCTAGAGTATGCGTTATTAGTGTAGTAAGTTCGACCTATGTTGACGAAACCGCGGGATTATTATTAATACAGGTTGAGTTATGGGTAATGAACAATTATGGGATACCGTGTGATACAGGGGTGATCTAATTGTTAACGAATTGATAAAGTGTTTTATAAGGACCGTCGGTCCCAAATAAAGTTCAAATAAATTTTGCGACGAGATAGTTTTTATTTAAATTAAACTATTAGAACTTACTCAACGTAGTTGACTTTGTGTGCACGATAGATTGTTTTACAGGTAAGCATTGCGTTGACGTATCTTGGCTTGGGAGCGGTGTTACTCGGATTGGTGTGCAGGCATTCGTGAGGTAAATTTAATAACATTAAATAGTAAGTAATGTTCTTAGAAAGACTTTCGATGTAGTTTAATTAGTAATAATTGCGTTTTAAATGAAAATGACCTGTTATGAGAACCAACGGTAGGATGCTCGGGTCAGGGTCTTACAAGTCTTCTCTGTGCCTCGTTTTCTCTCTCGAAAATCAAATCGACGGTTTGGGAGTGTGATGGTAATAAAGCTCCTGGGCTAGACGACTTTAATTTCAGGTTCATCCGTTCTTTTTGGAACCTTTTGGAGCAGAATTTTATGGAGATAATACATGATTTTCATGCGAATGGGAGTATTAGTCGTGGATGTGCCTCCGGCTTCATTGCCCTTATTCCTAAGTTTACAGATCCCACTTCCCTTAATGAATTCCGACCTATCAGTCTTGTGGGTTGTATCTCAAAAGTGATCTAAAAAATTCTTGCTAATCTGCTTAAATTTATTATCCATAAGTTGATTTCTGAGAATCAATCCGGTTTTCTCATGAATCTAAACATTTTGGATCGGCAAAAATATGCAAAAATGAAGTTCTTCTCTTCAAAATAGACTTCGAGAAAGCTTATGATACTATTAGTTGGGAGTTTATTGACACGGTTTTGGGTCAAATGGAGTTCCCGACCTGGTGGAGAAGGTGGATTCATGGCATTCTTGAGGCTACTAGTTCGTCGATTTTGGTTAATGGGTCTCAAACTTTTGAGTTTCAATGCACTAGGGGAGTTCGTGAAGGTGATCCACTTTCACCTTTTCTTTTTATTTTGGCCATGGAAGCTTTCACTTGCTTCATGAATAGGCAGCTCTAGTCGGTGTCTTTGAAGGGCTTAAAATTCCGAACAATGGTCTGTATATATTACACTTTATGTACGTGGATGATGTGCTTGTGATTGGGAAATGGTCTAACTCTAACGTTCTCAATCTTGCAAGAATTCTCAAAGCCTTTTACCTTGTCTCCAGTTTAAAAATCAATTATAATAAGTCATCTCTTTTTGGCCTTGGTGTTGAAGAAAGGGAAGTCTTGGTTTTAGCGTCGCACCTTCAATGTGTTGTTCAATCCCTGCCTTTTACGTATCTTGGTTTAGTGGTTGGTGCAAACATGAATCTTTATAAGAATTGGAGGTCGGTCATTCAATTAGTGGAAAATAGACTTTCTTTATGGAAATCCTCAACTTTATCTATAGGTGGTAGAGTAACCCTTCTCAAATATGTTCTTGATAGCCTCCCGGTTTATTTTTTCTCGCTTTATAAAGCGCCTTTACGGGTCATTCATAAACTTGACGGTCTTAGAAGGAAGTTCCTTTAGAGTGGTAAGGAAGAAAAAAACAGTATCAATTGGGTGGCGTGGGAGAAGGTTACCTCTCCTAAGCGCATTGAAGGGCTCGGTTTAATCCCTCTCTTGGAGTGTAACCTCAGCCTTCTTGCTAAGTGGCATTGGAAGTTTAAACCTCAGTCTAGCCATTTATGGGCAAAACTTATCACCGCATTGCATAGCTGCCATAACATAATCTCCTTTATTCCGTTAAACTCTTATGCAGGTGGCATTTTGGAGGCAAATTCTTAAAGTGGGAGATTGTCTCAGGAAAAAGAACATTTTTTTTGGAGAGTTTGTTTAAGGGGATTTTTGGGAATGGGAAAAAAAATCAGATTTTGGAAAGATTTGTGGATTGGCTCGGCTCCTCTCTCGGTGACTTTTCCTAGCTTGTTTGCCTTGGAGAGTTCAAAAGATGCGCTGGTGACTGAAAGATTGGTGGACATGGATGGGGTGGTTCAACCATGCTGGAACTAGACCCGCTCAAATCTTAGTCCATCTGTATGTGACGACCTGGGCAGATGCGAAAATTCCTTACATCAGTGTGTTATTTCAGAGGTTGAAGATTCGTGGCAGTGGAAGCCGGACCTTAGTGGCACCTTTTCGGTTAAATCAGTTTGGGCAATGTTTTATGATCATGTGCATCCAAACGGGTCAGAAGTGTTTAAGTGGAACAAGTGGCTTCCCCTTAAATCAGTTCGGTTGGAGGGCGATGCTTGTCCGTCTACCAAATAGAGATACTTTGAGTAGAAGAAACATGTTTATCAACAATGAGATATGCCCGATGTGTTTAGATGGAGTGGAAAGTATTGACCATTTATTCACAGGTTGTAGCGTGGCGCATGAGGTCTGGTCGAGAATTTTGATTTGGTGCAAATGCCCACATGTTCTTGCCTTTTCGTTTAAAGACATTTTAGCTTTTCATGAGTTATTGGCGGGTTCAACGAGATACACCAGAGTCATGCAATCCATTATGCTGCTTTGTTGCTGGGCAATCTGGAATGCAAGAAACAATGCGGTTTTTAGGTGGAAGAAAGTGGTGGCTAACAACATCGTGGAGGAGGTGAAAGTTTTGGGTTACCTTTGGATAAAGAAAAGAGCTAGAGATTTAGAGATTAATGTGGATCAATGGAAAAGTTTTGATTTTATGTAATTTTTGTTGTTGCTGTTGTTGCTGACTAACGCCTTGCTAGTTGATGGAAACGGATGTGTTTTTGTGAATTAAGTATGAAAATATAAATAAATATATTTTTAAGGTGATTGATTTCACAAGATCATGTTTTAAATTTATAAATTAAAATGATAATTACGTTAACTTAAAACACACACAATAGGCAAGTGTACCTATCGCAGCGTAATATAGTTAGCTAAGAACCAAGTATCGATCCAATGGACACGGTCTAGTTCCAATACTCATCTTTTGTTATCGTTTAGCTGGATTAATTAGTAAGTGGGTTTTGTGTGCTTGTGAAGCAGAAAAGTAAATGACGGTAAAGTAAATAACATAAAAGTAAAAATGTGCGTGAAGTGGGTAACAGAAATGTAACTAGCAGAATAGTAAATAGCAGAAAAGTAAATAAAGCGAAAATGATCAGATTACGAAATGTATTGCTTCGGGATTCGAATCATCTTGGTACGTGATAATGTTACATTAACTAGTTCAGTGGTATGACTATTACAAACTTGTGACCCGGGTCACCGCTACAGCCTCTTCCTCACGACATTTGATTTGCAAATTATATTCTTTAAAAAGTGGTAGTGCCTCCCGTTAGGGACAACATTTACCCTCAACCCATCGAATGGTCATCTCCGGGTTGGTTAAAGACATCGGACTCAAAATGCTTTATATATTAAGCTAAATAGGTGATTATATTTTGCTCACCGGGAGGCGGTGTACCAATGGGACCAAGTATAAAGACGTACCATTCCCAACATGATTTCACCAATTCTTGGTCGCATAATAATCTCGTATAAAGACGTACGCTCTTAGAAGTATAGACCAAGCCTTGGCTTATCAATCTCTGCTTGTATAAAGACGTACGAGTTTCAAAGGAAGTTTGATTAAAAAGGGTTTTACGATCTTACTCTTTAAAATCATGACACTCACAAATATAAAGACGGATTTAGACAATAATAAAAGCCCAACAAAAGATGGTTTTTGAGGACGAATTAGGTAAAGAAATAAACATACCACTTCATTAATAGATTAAATATTAACATGGACCAAACATCATCTTCACTCTTGCAACACAAAGAAGCTTTAGCCACGAATGGCCATAACGACTAGCGTAATGATGAGTTTCGTAGGCTCCCTTACTGTGAAACAACGAGGAAGAGCCCCTCTACTCTCTACTCTAACTACGAGAATGCTCTCTTCTTGAGTGTTATTTTGCTCTGGATTGGTGTGTGTAATGAAGAACCCAAGCCTCCTATTTATAGGCCTCAAAATATGTAATGCACGGCTGTGCAATTAGTTGCACGGCCGTGCAATTAGTTGCACGGCCGTGCAATTAGTTGCACGGTCGTGAAAAGGCCCAGGGAATCAAACAGAGTACAGAAGACACGGTACTGAGCCGTGGGGAGCAGGAGAGGGCAATGAACGACCGTGCATTGGGATGCACATCCGTACATCCCTCACTTTTTCCCCAGATTTGTCTTGTAGCTTCTTGTTGACTATTGTTGACCAATTTTGACTTGTTGACCAATTTTGACTTCTTGGGGATCAATGCTCCGGGAATGAACCTTCTAGAATCTTGAATTTTTGGTGTTCTTGATAGGATTTAGCTTGATTTGTATTTTTAACACCGAATAACCTGCAATTACAAAACATTATTATTTTAAGCATAAATTGCAAGGTTATTACTTAATTAGTACCATAATGTGGGATTATTATGTGTGTTAAATATGTATAAATGATGACATATCATAACACCCACACTTGAACTTTCCTTGTCCTCAAGCAAACTCATGCATGATCACACTCATAACTAAAAACTTTACAAGGGTAATGGAATTTCAACTAGTGTTGAAACTCTGGGATAACTCTTGAGCTGCTTATTCTATTTTTGTGTTTTTCTTGTTTTAAGATGATGGAATCCATGACAAGCCTACCAGAACGTTGATTATGCAAAAACTCCACACTACTCACAATGTTCACTCAACTCTAGGGTTATATATATGGATAATGTAAGCTAAGTGGGACACTCGAGTTCGAATCAAATTATGCAATGGTCATAAGCTTGTATGCAAATCAAGTCTCCACCAACTAACTAAGTAGTATGCATGAATCAAGAGGACTTTAAAGGGTTGTAATGTGGCTAAAGTAAAACTAAAGGTTAAAATGAAAATATTTTTGGATTTTTAGGCGTTTTAAAGGGGTTTGAAAGGCTGCAGCTATTGCGAAACACTCGGCTACTTCCTCATGGCTTAAAATGGAAAGTACTAAAAGGTATGTCAAAAAGTACTCAGATCATGAGGGTATAACTAATCTGAGAGCTCGTTTATGGTCAGATTACCAAGACCAAAATCTCTCATCAGGTTTAACTCGTCCCTTACTACATAATACACATTGCTACCTTTTCATATGGTTCTTTCGGCTCATAGCCTAACAGTGCCTACTTCGATCGGATGTGAATACTCATTTTGGGAGTCAGTTTGATTCTTGCTACACTTTCAATCGTGGCTCCAGTTGCCACATTTTCTACATCTATCGTATCTTTTGGCTCTTCTTTTGGCGGCACTTGTTGACAAGCTACAGAATGGTGGCAATTGTTCTTGCTTGCGCCACCATTTTCTTACATCACTGGTTGCTTGAAAAATATTTTCTCGGAGTTCGGTTGGTAATTCAGTCTTTACGAAATAACGGCAGGAAGCAAATTGAAATCGAAAGAATGCATGTCCAGTTCTTTAAGGTCTCCCGGTAAAAGACCAACTTCTCTTTTTTTTACAAGACAACTTCTTCAGTACTACTCTTTCCTTAATTTCCTCTAAATAATTTTTCCTTGAATTTTCTGCAGATAGTTTGGATAATTTCCTAATGCATCCACCATTTGTATATTTCAATTCTTCTGAGTAGGACAGATTCCTTCCAAAGTCATCTTGATGATAATGAACTTGAAATGAAAACCTAGGATAATTTTCCTATTTTGAAGACAGTTAGCCGATAACCGGTGTTTACAAAAAGCTGGTTGGATGATAGGTATGGGTTTTTAGAAAAGAAAAGTCTAAGGCTCAGAGGGCTTTTTAAGCGGATAATATTTTTGTGATTTTTGGATAATAAGGGTGATAAAGATCCAAGGTGCCTCAATCATTTTCATACTTCTACTAGTTTATGGTCTTGATATGTATAAGTCATACAAGTTCTAATTATGCATAGAATTCAATCGAATAAACACTTAATATACCAAACGAAAGAGCATGCAAAAATAATAATAATATTGCTCGTGAAAAGGCTCATGTTATTCTCACATGGAAACGGATGGGATAGGGTTTAGTGATTTGTTAATCATAATTTCCGTTTGTTTCTACTTGTCATGTCTTCATTTTATTTAATTAGTTGCAAACTCCAAGAGGTTTTGTTTAAAAAGGGTTTAAATATTTTTTTTTGAAAATTTTTCGGGTTTTATAAAAGGTAAGTTTTTGTAATGTTTTAGTTAAATAGGTAGAAAATCACAAGTTAAATTTTACTGCTTTGAGGTTAACAGTCCTGAATCTCTAATTCCCCACCCCACACTTAAAACTGTGCATTGCCCTCAATGTACAAATGCATGTAATGAAATGATATCCATGAATTTAAATGCATGGTGATTTAAGGAAAAAGAAACTGGTACTCCCTCAATCAATTCAGTGTATAACCTATGGCTAAAACTTATTGTTGCTGTCAGGTTGTGCCTACCAGCTGCTTGTTAACATGTTGCTTCAAAGACTTTATCGAATTTCTCAGAAATTTGATGTTGTTTTCGGCTCCAGGCTCGTAGAGTTGGAGTGTAACTCCTCAAAGTAGAGAGATGATCTGGTGATGTTATTCTACCTGAAACATAAAAGAAAACATAAAAACGAATAAGGAAAATAAAAGGTAGTAGTTAAGCTACTAAGGTCCTAGTATCGAGAAGGCATACCTAGGGGATGAAGTAATTAGAAACATAAATTTGGAGAAACCAAACCCGAGGTCCATGCTTTCTGCCGTATGCACCAACTTCTCAATTTATTCATGATCATCGGGTTGCCTCCCGAAAGCGCTATGTTTATTTATGGGTCTTTAGCCCGACCCGTACGTGTTGCATCAGTCTTTCTTCAGGTCGGAGTAAACAACCTCCCATGTGTCTCTGATTTCTTCGTTCAGCTTTGGTAATTATCGCACCACTCGTTGATCCAATTAGTGTTGTCAAGATCCTTGGTAAGGTCTATTGCTGTAGGGTCTGGTGTCTTCAGCTTGGTAAGATCAGGTGCTTTTCCTTTTTTCAAGTCCTTTACTTTCTGTAGTTGATAGTCCAGATTAGAGTCGATAAAGTGAGAGATTTCAAGCGGATCACTTGACATGCATTCACATCCTCCGATATTGTATGTTACTGATTGTTTACCAATACATAGCGTTAAAATTCCTTCATTCATGTTAATGACGGCTCTGGCGGTGGCTAAGAATGGACGACCCAAGATTAATGGTACGGAGAAATCTTGTCCCATTTCTAAAACCATAAAGTCAGCAGGGAAGACAAATTTTCCAACTTTCACTAATAAGTTCTCGATGACTCCTATAGGTGTTTTAACGGATCCATCCGTGAGTTCAATGGTTGCATTAACCGGTCGCGGTTGCCCAATGTCGAGCTTTTGAAACATAGTGGAGGGCATAACATTTACGCTTGCTCCTAGATCAGCGAGCGCGTATGTAACTGGTAGTGGCCCTATAGAACATGGTAAAGAGAATTTCCCTAGATATGAAAGTTTCTTCAGGAGATTTCTTTCGATAAGAGCGACATAGTAATTTGTTCTTTTTATCTCTTCTTCCATGTTTCTCTTGTTTGTGAGGAAATCCTTCAAGAAGTATCCATCTTTTGGCATTTGTTGTATAATATCCAAGAAGGGAATGTTGACATGGATTTGGCTTAAAAGCTCTATGAACTTGTCATATTGCTCATCAGTTTTCTACTTAACCAGCCTTCCTGAGTATGGTATGTGAGAATTGAATGTTCTTTTTGGTGGAACTTTTGGAGGAAGGTCCGCCGTAGGAGGTTGGATTACACAAGGTTGTGCTTTCTGAGTGGATGAACTTGCGGGCTGTGGTCGGAGTGGAACTCCGGTGAATATCTCTCTCCTAGGTGATTGGACTTCTTCTCTTGGCATAGGTGGTTCTAGGTAGACTTTGCTATTTCTTAAAGTAATAGCACTTACGTTGGACTTTGGATTAGTCTCAGTGTTACTCAGGAGACATCCTGGTTGCCTTTCGGACAATAGTTTTGCTATTTGTCCTAATTACGTATCAATGGATTGAAGGGTAGCTTTCTTCGTCTTGAACTCAGCTTCATGTAGACTAAACCTTTCCTCGTATTGCTTGTGACGAGACTCTGCTAGGAGGGCTTGAATTTCAATAGTGAAAATTAGCTTAATCACCGCGTCCTCCAGGCTCATCCCATTACCCATCTTGGTAGGTCCTTGAAATTGTTGACGAGGTTGAAAGTTCTGAGGTTACCTTTGCTGAAACTGTTGTTGTTTTCCAAAACCAGATTGTCCTTGGTTGTTATCTTTCCAGCTAAAGTTTGGGTGATTTCTCCATCCAGGGTTGTAGGTGTTGCTATACGGGTTGTTTTGAGGCCAATTTGTTCCGACAAAGTCAACCTGTTCGACGTCGGCTATGATGCTCTTCACTTCTTCCATTGTTTTCGGTGTCTCTTTGCCCTTACTAATTTGGTTTAGTCTTGTGGTCAGGGCGTCTACTTGAGCAGATAATGACGTGACAGCATCGACGATGTGAACTACTTGCCTTGTTCCTATACTAGTCTGTAGGTTGTACCGCTGATAGTTGTTCGTAGCTATCTCTTCAATTAGGTTATAAGCCTCCTGTGGCCTTTTGTTTTCAAATATGCCACATGCGGTAGCGTCAAGTGTCTCACGGGCTTGATTATGTAGCCCATTGTAGAAAGATGATACTTGCAGCCAAACCTCTAACCCATGGAGAGGACATGTCCTTAGCATGTCCTTGAAGCGTTCCCACGCCTCATATAGTGATTCACCATCGTCTTGAGTGAAAGTGGTGACATCATTTCTTAACTTAGCAGTCTTGGCCGTTGGGAAATACTTCGATAAGAATTTTTGGGCGAGATCGTCCCAAGTAGTGATTGACCCGGTAGGGAGAGAATTCAACCATGCCTTAGCTCGACCCCTTAAGGAAAAAAGGGAACATACGGAGGCGAATAGCGTCATTCGACACTCCGTTTAGTTTAAAGGTATCACAAATCTCGAGGAAATTTGCGATGTGGGCATGTGGATCCTCATCGGGTAATCCGTTAAAAGTGCATGATGACTGGATCATGTGAATAACATGAGATTTGATCTCAAAGTTGTTAGCATCGACCGTTGGTCTTGTGATACTAGATCCCAACGCGTCTAGTGACGGTCTTGCAAATTCGGCGATAGTGTGGTTTTCTACGACCATTTTTCTAGCACGGTTTTCTCAAACTCGGCGGTGAAAGAATGTTTCAGGTTCTGCTAAATGTTGATATAAACCAGTAGTAGAAAATTTGGATCATACACTACCTACAACAAAGCGTGA
Source organism: Smallanthus sonchifolius (assembly GCA_023525975.1). NCBI lineage: Eukaryota > Viridiplantae > Streptophyta > Magnoliopsida > Asterales > Asteraceae > Smallanthus > Smallanthus sonchifolius. Next base: position 55,664,482 of record CM042038.1, read on the forward strand.
AAGAAAAACAGAAGGAAAATAAAAGGCTAATCCGTTAACTCGATTTTTTCTTGAAATCACCGTGTCCCCGGCAACGGCACCAAAACTTGATGTGTTTTTGTGAATTAAGTATAAAAATATAAATAAATATATTTTTAAGGTGATTGATTTCACAAGATCAGGTTTTTAATTTATACATTAAAATGTTAATTACGTTAACTTAAAACACACACAATAGGCAAGTGTACCTATCACAGCGTAATATAGTTAGGTAAGAACCAAGTATCGAACCAATGGACACGGTCGAGTTCCAATACTCAACTTTTGTTATCATTTAGCCGGATTAATTAGTAAGTGAGTTTTGTGTGCTTGTGAAGCAGAAAAGTAAATGACGGTAAAGTAAATAACATAAAAGTAAAAATGTTCGTGAAGTGTGTAACAGAAATGTAACTAGCAGAATAGTAAATAGCAGAAAAGTAAATAAAGCGAAAATGATCAGATTACGAAATGTATTGCTTCGGAATTCGAATCAGCTTGGTACGTGATACTGTTAGGTTAACTAATTCAGTGGTATGACTACTACAAACTTGTGACCCGGGTCACCGCTAGAGCCTCGTCCTCACGACATTTGATTTGCAAATTATATACTTTAAAAAGTGGTAGTGCCTCCCGTTAGAGACAACATTTACCCTCAACCCATCGAATGTTCATCTCCGGGTTGGTTAAAGACATCGGACTCAAAATGCTTTATATTAAGTTAAATAGGTGATTATATTTTGCTCACTAGGAGGCGGTGTAACAATGGGACCAAGTATATAGACGTACCGTTCCCAACATGAATTCATCAATTCTTGGTCGCATAATAATCTCGTATAAAGACGTACGATCTTAGAAGTATAGACCAAGCCTTGTCTTATCAATCTCTGCTCGTATAAAGACGTACGAGTTTCAAAGGAAGTTTGATTAAAAAGGGATTTACGATCTTACTCTTTAAAATCAAGACACTCACAAATATAAATACGGATTTAGACAATAATAAAATCCCATCAAAAGATGGTTTTTGAGGACGAATTAGTTAAAGACATAAACAGACCACTTCATTAATAGATTAAACATTAACATGCACCAAACATTATCTTCACCCTAGCAATACAAAGAAGCTTTAGCCACGAATTGTGAAACAAGGAGGAAGAGCCCCTCTACTCTCTACTCTAACTACGAGAATGCTCTTTTCTTGAGTGTTATTTTGCTCTGGATTGGTGTGTGTAATGAAGAACCCAAGCCTCCTATTTATAGGCGTCAAAATGTGCAATGCACGGCCGTGGTTGCACGGTCGTGCAAAGGCCTAGGGAATCAAACAGGGTAAAGAGGACACGGTACTGGGCCATGGGGTGCAGGAGAGGGCAATGCACGACCGTACAATTGGATGCACGGCCGTGCGTCCCTCACTTTTTCCCTAAATTTGTCTTGTAGATTCTTGTTGATTATTTTTGACCAATTTTGACTTCTTGGGGGTCAATGCTCCGGGAATGAACCTTCTAGAAGCTTGAATTCTTGGTGTTCATGATAAAATTTAGCTTGATTTGTATTTGTAACACCGAATAACCTGCAATTACAAAATATTCGTATTTTAAGCATAAATTGCAAGGTTATTACTAATTTAGTACCATAATGTGGGATTATTATGTATATTAAATATATAAATGATGGCATATCAGTGTGGTATGATATTAGCCTTTCCAAAAAAAAAATAACTATTCATTAAAAATCATGTTTGATTGGTTAGAGGTAGAACTAGAATTGAAAAACATTACACCAAATTCCTTCAAATACTTTCAATCAAAGGAATACTAGTTTCCTTCAATATTTGGATGAAAAGTTCAAATTTCAAAGGAATATTTAGAATTTTACTTAAATACCCCCAAAGAAGCCTCACCAAATATTTGTTCTGAAAACCCCACCACCAATTTCAACCTCACCAAAGCCTCACCAAATATTTGTTACTTAAATACCCCCCAATGAAGCCTCATGAATTGATGGCCACATAATTTATAAACGATGAACCTAGTCTGAATCCCAATATGAAATAGATGAACCAAATCGTGAACCAACTGTTGGGTATTTTGGAACTGGTGATCAATTGTATTAGTTATAAAAAACGGTTGATAAATAATTATAGATTAATAATAATTATTTAGTAATTATTAATACGCAGTGGAACGAAACCGATTCAACACTAAATAAAAAACGGACAGGATCTGGGTTACAAAACCATACGAACACGGATTAAAGATTAATCTACCAATGAGATTAAATATACCTTAGTGGTTAATAAATAACCGATCGAGACACCTAGGTACAATGAACTGATGCTAGATTACAAACCATGCGAGAAACAGCGTTGCGCCGGATGGGGATGGCCGGAACAGACTAGGCGGCGGCGACTGGTCTGCCGGAGAAACGTAAGCGGCAACGAAATAAGGCTGTGATTAGCAGGCGATCTAGAAGGATATGAGAATTCTTCTCCTTCTTGTGGCGGTTGTAAACCTCACGTCAAGCCCCAAACAACCCTTGTAGCTTTTTCTTTTGATTGCAAAAGAATTAATTATTTTAGATTAGTAACCCTTAATCCCTATATAATTCTTTTAAATCAGTACCAGGTCTAAAACCCAATAGTTAATATTAAAGACCGAACCCATTTAATTTGTTTTAATAAAAAGATTAAAACAATAAATATAAATTATTATTTATAAACCTGTATAAATAACAAATCCCGTGTAACGAATATATATAAAATATATCGTCTCGCTAACAGTTCGTAATTACCAGTTAAGCGGGTTAAGTGGATTTAATGTTCGTTACCCTAGGTGTAACTCTAACGGGTCACAACTCAGTTAGTAGCGTTAAATAATCGTGACCGGACATATAATTCCAACAGTCTCCCACTTGGACGTCCTTCGATTAAGTCCTTAACGCAGACAGCCAGCGGTGTTCTAGCTACACATTGTTGCCCCTAACAAGGTATGACACTTTACAGTTATTAACCAAAACATTTTGTTATTACAAGACAATAGACTTATGGTAATAATCGTCATCTATCCTTTCTGTAAAAGACATCAATTGAATCAATGAAACATGGATTAGGTTCATTCTCATATGTCATTCAATCATTATTGTTCTCGTTCCAGATTCATAGTGGTCCAATCAAACACACAGTCAGTTTGGGTAAGGCCTTACACTTCACCAGTTTGAATCACGAGGGCGCCACAAGTCTAACTGTTACATATCATGTAAGAGTACAGAATCCCTTATCGACTACATACAGCTCCCACTGAACTTCATATATGTTCCCAACCAATACCTTTATGACTGGCAGTTACGCGACAGCAGTTGATAGTGATTAAAGAACAGTCCTTGGTAAACGAAAGTTCTAGTATGCATCTCAGGTCAGAGGAAACTAAATGAGTATACCAATATCAAAACATCTTATGATTAAAATCCATGAAGATGATTTGAAGCGAGTTACATCCAACGTCATCCAAGATGAGGTCTATGAAATTGGAAGTCAACTACTTGAGTCTAAGTTCAGAATAGTCTTAATTCAGAGTTGTTCCCATGATTCTGATCGACCACGGATAATTAATAATACAAGATTCATGGATTAAACGTATTAAAATCAAACACAGTTATAAGATTCAAAGTTGCATTTAACTTAGTAAATCAAACTGAATTAAAAAAGTACAACTGTTTAATGTTTGTACATCCGAATACTAAATCAAAACATATCGCTAGCAAAAATAAGACCGATAGCATTTCTGTGCCGATCATACTTCTCCTGATTCATCGGTTTAGTGAATGGGTCCGCTAGGTTTTGATCTGTGTCTACTTTGCTTATAACGATGTCACCACGTTCCACAATTTCCTGTATATAGTGGAACTTTCTGAGAATGTACTTTGCAGCATCTGATGCAGATTTATACTCAGATTCGGTGGTTGAATCCACCACCACACTCTAGTTGGAGCTCTTCCAGGAGATAGCTCCTCCATTTAGAGTGAATACGAATCCTGATTGTGAGCGAGAGTCATCTCAGTCAGTTTGGAAGCTAGCGTTAGTGTAACATCTTACAGTGAGCTCCTCTTCTACTCCTCCAAATATTAAGAACATGTCTGTGACAATCCGGACTTTTTCAGTTAACTCAGTTAACAAATCCAGTTAAATCCTAACTTAATTAACTTATCACAAACTCCAAGGACTAATTCTGTCATTTCCTAAACCCTACTACACCTTAAACTATAGGGACTAGTTCTGCCAAGTCCCAAAACTAAATTTATTGATTTCTTAAAGTCAAAATTGAATGATTTAATTCCTGTTGACTTTTGATAGTCAAACTAGTGAAATTCTTAACCTTGTTAACCTAATTCAAACCACAAGGGTCATTCCTGCCAAGTTTCAAACCCATAAACAGAAATTACAAGGACTAATTCTGTAAATAGCAAGTTCTTGATCCTGTTGACTTATGAAAGTCAAACCCGCAGTTTTTGATTCAATTCTAGTCTCATAATCGATTTCTGTTTGAAATCTGAAACTGATATGCACGATCAGGCCTTTAATACTCATCATTAGAGCATTAAACATCGTAATAGTGTCGAATTAAACTGATTTATGGTCATTCAAGTTGAAACTGTACCATAACAAAAACCTATCAGTTTGATCATTTGGATTGCCATTCCTCAAACAATGACTCTACACACCTTGTACGATCATCCCTGAAGCTATTACACGCATCATTCTGGTCGGAGGAGTAGCCGGAATCACCAAAAGCTTGAGCATACGAAGCCGGAACCCCATTTGGTCGAATACTATCAATCCAAATCCAATTCTGGTAATTACTTACATCTACAGCTTCATTTTAGTGTTTAAATCAAAAGCCCTATGCCAATTAGGGCGTACATTGTCAAATTCAACTCAAACCAATTATAGGGTTCGTCGGGTTTTCAGTTTAATCGAAACCTACCCTAGACTCGTTCAAAATTCAATTAATCCATATGGGTAGCTTCTCAATTAACCACTCTTTGAAAGCCCTATGATAATTTGATCATCTATCATCGAATCGATCCTAATCCAGAATCTAGGGTTTGTTCATGGACAGATTTGGGGGTTTTGATTTTCGATTCAGTCTAAATCCAGTTAAACCATAGGAACTGATTCGAAATACCCAAATTAGTAAAAGCCCTATGATTCCAAATATTTTTAATATAAGATTTGGTGAATTTGAATCCGTGTTCATAAAACTAGGGTTTCGATTTTTGAAACTAGAATCAAAGGCTTTAAACTCGTTGTTTTTGCAATCAAAACCACCCTCTGGTTCGCAATGTGATGCTTAACAAAACCCCTATGCTTGCTGGTTCATTCGATATCCCAATCGATGGATTTGAGGATGGATTTGGGACTGGGTCGTGTAAAGGGAAAGAACCCTTGCGACTTAAGGATTAAAAGTCTTTTAATCGGGTCTGGTATGCGATGACCCTAGCGGGCGGACTTGGTTATCACCCTTGACTCATACGCAGGAGACCCGGGTTCGAATCCGGTCTCCTGCATTCTCTTTTTTTATGGCTTTTTAATTATATTTAATTATTAAAAATCAAACCTTATATTATTATATTAAGAGTTTTAACCTGAAAAACAACCCGTAGACTCGGGTTTGATTTCATAACCTATTTTTATTATTATTCTCACTTTTAAATAATATGTTTATATTATGTTCAAACCGCGAATTCGATTAAAATAATATGTTTATATTATTTTTAACCCGTAACTCCCACTATTAAATAATATATATATATATATATTTATATTATTCCACCTCGTTAAAATACTTTGTGTGGCGTTTAAACTAAAAATAATATAATGGTTTATATTATTTACTCTCGTTTTTATACTCGATTAAAAATAATATATTTATTATTTTCCACACAATGATTAATTAGTTAATCCGACGAATCTAAAAATAATGTATTAAATTATATTATTTTCCTAATCTTTGTAAACGACTCGTACGCATGAATATATGTATTTGTTTAATTATTATTATTTATTAACATACGACACGTTACGATTTTCCCTTAACGATCATATTAAAAATTTATATAATTTCGTAGACACGTTCGTCTACTCTTAAATCCTTAGAAAGCGTTAAGATGTTTTAACTTCCGTGTCATCGTCACAAATCCCAACTTGTTCCTAATTTATGTGTTAATAATTTTAGGGTATTCGTAAGTCTTTTGAGACTTACACTCGTGGTTTAAACTTATCTGTTGTGTGATACTGCCTACGCTATTCAGGTGAGTTTTCACGGTCCCTTTTTACTGTTTTAAACTGGGGGAGAAAACATGTTGTAAATGCTTTTTGATTTTTGTAATTCATATATGATATCACTTGTATGACTATGCGTATACATTATCCTTTAAGTCCTCACATCGGACCGCTAATATGAACATAGCGAGGTAATTTGAGTAGTACTACTGGGTTTGACAAACCTCACCCGCGTTAGTCGCGCTAACTCGATTGGAGGTCGAACGGGTGCAATATTGAGCTAATCATGCACCATGATGGTGGGAGGCATATAAACAGTCAGCTGTCGGTTGCGAGCGCATTAGTTAACATGTTTATGGGTTAGCTACCTATTGATTTATATATTGAATGTACATTAATCTGTTAAACGCTTCTATAAATTGAAACCTGTGAACTCACCAACCTCGTGTTGACATTTTCTTACATGTTTTTCTTAGGTCGCTTAAGATAAGGCACAGGTGTACACAATAGGACATGCATGGAAATTCTGCCTTTGATTTATGTTTTATTAAACTGTTTAGACTATTTTAAATTGTGTTTGGTTTGGACTTTTGGACTATTCTTTTGGGCGCGTGTGTTTTGCGCATTTACTTTCTTTACGCTTTCGCATTAACTCTGATTGATATGAAAATTTTCATTTGAGTCCCATGTATAGTCGTTCAATGTAACTAATGTCTGAGATCCTTGTTCGTCACTTCCCAAACGGTAAAACTCTGTTAGTTGAAATTTGGGGGTGTAACAGATTGGTATCAGAGGCACTGGTTATAGAGAACTAGGATTGCATACTAGACTATAACCTTACACATTAGTTACATGTCATAAACATTTGGATGTTTGGCACTTATATGTTATATTACTGGAACATGTCGTCAACTCCACCACCATCACCTAAGGCACCAGGACACGATGCACCTATCTTATCATCCCCGGAGCTCAAAAGGCGCTGGACTAGTTCTAGTGACTATTTGGTTGATCAGGGTGAACTGAGTAGCGTGCAAGCAACGAATCCTGCTCGCAATTGGAATGCATACCTGCAAATGATCCAAAGGTGGATCGAAATGGGAAATGTCCCATCACCCTACTTTGGTTCCGCTTCCTCATCAACTACTTTACCTAGCTTGCCCTGCACTATGGAACAAGCTTTTGCAGCTTTCGTATTTTACATGTCTAGGGAGTTGAGCATTGTGAAAGATGCTACTGAAGAGATACCTAACATTTTGCAGCGAGAGACACAAATGGAGGAGAACAAGGTAAGAATTGAGCTTTTGACTGCTGAGCTAGCAGTGACGGATCAGGTCCATAAAGTTTTGGTGGATCGGGTGACACATTTGGAGACGAGGGTGGACACCTCAGATTTTGAGGTAGGAGGGATCCTGGAGAGAGTGGCTAATCTGGAAACCAAGCTATAGGTAGCAAACCATGCTGCCGAAGGACTTCAAGAAATAGTGACTCACTTAGAAGCCCAACTGCAAGAAGCCCTATTTCCGGAAGACATTCCACTTTCGGACGACGAGGAAGAACCTTTCAAGGAGGAGCCCTTCGAGGATGAGCCCTTCGAGGATGAGCCCTTAGAGGAGCAGCCACCCGAGGAGGAACCGGTGGAGATCGATGATGCACAATCAAACGTTTCTTCGGATGACGAGGATGTTTGACGATCTTCCTATTATATCTTTCCTTTTCATTCATGTTTTGCTTATGTTATTTCTCTTTTCAAACCTAAATGGGTAAGGTTGTTCCCATTCAATAAAAGCATGAGAAGTTTAATGTTTGAGTTATTTATTTTGTAGCCTTACAATTTATTTAATTTTCAAAATGTTAGATGTTGTATTTCCTTACTTGTATATAAATAATGTTTAATATGGGATATATTTCTCATTTTTTGTATTTATGAATGTGAAGAATCATGTCAGGAAGAGGATGTGGAAGTCGTGCTGGTGGCCGGGGTACCATCAACATGACAGTAGCGGATCTAGCGGCACTAATCAACGATAGTGTGGCTGAGGCTCTAGCAGCACAGAATGCTATAGGTAAATGCTTTAACTATTGACTAGTGAGGTCAATTCATCTCTTAAAGCGCCTTTCCTAAGCTCTATAATCCCAATCCTATGTTATTTCTAAATCCAGGTCAGCAAAACCAACAGAATCAGCAACCAACATGCACGTTTAAGACATTTATGGACTGTAAGCCCCACACTTTTAGTGGAGCTGTCAGACTACTCCGGTGGTTCGAAAAGGTAGAATCGGTGATTGCCATGTGCAACTGCCTAGTGGCCAATCAAGTCAAGTTCGCCGCTGGAACTTTGGAGGGCCCGGCTCTCACGTGGTGGAATGCTCAGGTCCAGATGTTGGGTCTGGCCATGGCAAATAGACTCCCGTGGGAGGAGTTTAAGACGATGATGAAGGAGGAGTACTGTCCTCGCGATGAAATTCAGAAGTTGGAAGGTGAATTTTGGAACCTGAAAATGGAAGGTTCTGAAATTGAGCTGTATACCACACGCTCCCATGAGCTAGCTACCATGTGCCCACATATGGCGACTCTAGATTACAAGAGAATTGAGTTGTATATTGGAGGTCTAGTGCTTCAGATTCAAAGTATGGTTACTTCGTCTAACCCTACTACTATCCAGCAGATGATCAGACTGGCTCACAAGCTAACCGATCAGGCGGTGACTCAAGGGACTTTACCCCCGAGAGGTTCGGTCTTTAAATCCACGGACAATCATAAACGCAAGTTTGATCACCACTCCAACACCCACTCCAACTCTCACTCCAAAGGACCCCAGTTCAATCAACCCCAGCAGCAGCATCGAAAGTTTGAGCCTGCTAAGAATTTCAATCAGACGACCGTCTCAGGTCAAAATCAAGGTAGTTATGCGGGGAGATCCCCCAAGTGCAACAAGTGCAATTACCACTATGTCGGTGCTTGTAACTGTTGTCAACGGTGTGGCAAGATGGGCCACGCTGCAAAAGATTGTAGAGTGGATCTTCAGAATAAGCAACCGTTCCGACCGCAAGGATCCACAAGGGGATGTTTTCAATGCGGCAAAGAGGGACATATTCAGAGGGATTGTCCTCAATCGAAGAGGAATGGTAATGGAAATGGGAATGGAAATTGTAATGGAAATGATAATGGTAACGGCAATAACCAGGGTAACAATGGTAACGAAAACAACAATCAAGGCAACAACAGTGGTGGCAATAATGCCAATAATGGAGGGAATGATGCGAAAGGGCGAGCTTTCGTGCTAGGATCTAGAGAAGCTCGTTATGATCATAATGTGGTCACCAGTAAGTTTCTCTTAAATAATTACTTTGCTTCTGTCCTTTTTGACACGGGTGCTGATAGGAGTTTTATATCTAGAAAACTTAGTGTTATGATAAAAGGAACTCCAACTCTGTTAGAAGCTAAGTATATAATAGAGATAGTTGATAGCCAAATAATTGAAGCGACCCACATTCTTAAGGGTTGTAAGCTTGAACTAGCTAGTCATAAACATGATATCGACCTTATGCCGGTCACACTTGGTAGTTTTGATGTAATTGTCGGCATGGATTGGTTATCTAAAAACCAAGCTGAAATCATCTGCCGAGAGAAAATTGTTCGAATTCCTCTCCCGCGTGGAGAAACCCTTTCCGTTCAGGGCGAAAAGGTTGGTGCAGTCATGGGCATCATATCCTTTATGAAAGCATAGAAATGCCTTCGAAAAGGGCATACTGCTATTTTGGCTCTCGTTGCTGAGCAACCATCAGAAGAGAAGAAAATTGATGATATTCCCATCGTTTGTGATTTTCTGGAAGTATTTCTTGAAGATTTTCCTGGCCTGCCACCACACCGCCAAGTTAAATTTCAAATCGATCTAGCACCCGAAGCGACACCGATCGCTCGTGCACCTTACAGACTGGAACCTAGTGAATTGCAAGAGCTATCTACTCAGTTACAGGAATTGTTGGATAAAGGTTTCATCCGACCTAGCTCATCGCCATGGGGAGCTCCGGTCCTGTTTGTCAAAAAGAAGGACGGGACTTTCCGTATGTGCATCGACTACCGTGAACTGAATAAAGTCACAATCAAGAATCGTTATCCTTTGCCTCACATAGATGATCTCTTTGATCAACTCCAAGTATCCAGTTTCTATTCCAAGATAGATCTTAGATCCGGCTACCATCAATTGAGAGTCCGAGATGAAGATATCTCTAAGACTGCTTTCAAGACAAGGTACGGACACTATGAATTTATGGTCATGCCTTTCGGATTAACCAATGCACCTGCGGTATTCATGGACCTCATGAACCATGTGTGTAAGCCATACCTTGATCAATTTGTCATCATTTTCATCGACGACATTCTCATTTATTCCAAGAACAAGGAAGAACATGAGGAACATCTATGTTTAATCCTGGAATTACTTAAAAAGGAGCAGCTGTATGCTAAGTTTTCCAAGTGTGAATTCTGGATCCGGGAAGTTCAATTCTTAGGACATGTGGTTAACGAGAAACGAATACATGTCGATCCATCAAAGATAGAAGCCATCAAGAATTAGGCAGCACCGATGACCCCGACTGAGGTGCGACAATTTCTGGGATTGGTTGGTTATTACCGTCGATTCAGCAAAGGATTTTCAAAAATTGCACAACCCCTCACTGCCTTAACTCAAAAGGGTAAAGCCTACAACTGGGGCGATAACCAAGAGTCAGCATTTCAACATCTTAAGCAGAAACTTTGCAGTGCAGCTGTCCAAGCCCTTCGGGAAGGTACGGATGATTTCGTGGTGTATTGCGACGCATCTATTCAGGGTTTGGGTTATGTATTAATGCAACGAGAAAAGGTGATTGCATACGCTTCACGTCAACTAAAAGTTCACGAGAAAAACTACACTACTCATGACCTAGAGTTGGGAGCTGTAGTTTTCGCACTTAAGATATGGAGACACTATTTGTACGATACCAAGTGCACCATCTACACCGATCACAAGAGTCTTCAGCATATCTTCGAGCAGAAAGAGCTGAACATGCAACAACGTCTTTGGGTCGAGCTTTTGAATGATTATGACTGTGCGATCCGGTATCATCCGGGTAAGGCTAACGTTGTAGCTGATGCCCTAAGTCGAAAGGAATCCAAGCCCAAACGAGTTTGAGCATTACAGCTTACTATTCACCCTGGATTACCTGACAAAATCTGTAGTTCTCAACTTGAAGCTCTGAAAGAGGAAAACATACCGCTGGAAGCCACGTGCGGTATGGAGCACAACTCGAGGTCAAGTCTGACGGTATTCGCTACTTCGCTGAACGAATATGGGTTCCAATAATAGGAAATTTAAGGGAACTAGTCATGGATGAGGATCATAAATCTCATTACTATAATCATCCAGGTTTCGACAAGATGTATCATGACCTAAAGGTGCTGTATTGGTGGCCGAAGATGAAGGCCGATATAGCCACCTATGTGAGCAAGTGCCTGACTTGCGCGAAGGTCAAAGTTGAATATCAAAAGCCTTCTGGTCTTCTCCAACAACCAGAGATTCCCATGTTGAAATGGGAACAAATATCCATGGACTTTATCACAAAATTGCCACAAACTCCTACCGGATGTGATACCATTTGGGTAATCGTTGACCTCTTAACAAAGTCCGCTCACTTCTTAGCACTAAAGGAAACCGACAAAATAGATAAGCTTACTCGTATATACTTGAAGGAAGTAGTATCTAAGCACGGAGTACCAATCTCTATCATTTCGGATAGTGATGCACGATTCACCTCTCGTTTCTGGCAATCGTTACATAAAGCTTTAGGCACGCGTCTAAATATGAACACATCATACCATCCTCAAACTGATGGCCAAACAGAATGTACTATTCAAACTCTGGAGGACATGCTACAAGCTTGTGTGATTGATTTCGGCAACACCTCAGAGTCTCACCTACCGTTGGTGGAGTTCTCCTACAACAACAGTTATCACACTAGCATCAACGCATCTCCATTTGAAGAACTATATGGATGGAAATGTCGTTCTTCTATTTGTTGGGCTGAAGTTGGGGATAGTCAACTTACAGGTCCTGAACTCGTACTTGAAACGTCTGAGAAAATCGTTCAAATTAGAAACCGTATGGCAGCAGCTCGTGATCGTCAAAAGAGCTATGCCGATAAGCATCGTAAACCGTTAGAATTTCAAGTAGGGGATATGGTCTTGTTAAAAGTCTCGTCTTGGAAGGGTGTCATTCATTTTGGGAAACGCGGCAAATTGAATCCTCGTTATGTTGGACCATTCAAAATAGTGAAGAGAATTGGCCTAGTAGCGTATCAACTGGACCTGCCTAAAGGACTTAGTGGTGTACACAACGTCTTTCACATCTCAAACTTGAAGAAATGTCTTGCAGACGAGTCACTCACGGTTCCTCTCGAGGAACTACACACTGATGAACAGTTACGTTTCATCGAAGAACCTATGAAAATTATGGATAGGGAAGTCAAAACGTTAAAACATAGTAAATCCCTATTGTTAGAGTCCGTTGGAACTCGAAACGTGGACCGGAATTCACTTGGGAGCGTGAGGACCAGATGATGTGCAAGTATCCTCATCTGTTCAAGCAATCCCCTTCAAACTCTTAAGGTACTATTTTACTTTTCGGGACAAAAATTCTTTCAACTAAGGGATGATGTGATATCCCGGGAAATTTTTTTTATTATTATTTAATTTTCGAGACGAAAATTCTTTCAACTAGGGGATGATGTGACAATCCAGACATTTCCAGTTAACTCAGTTAACAAATCCAGTTAAATCCTAACTTAATTAACTTATCACAAACTCCAAGGACTAATTCTGTTATTTCCTAAACCCTACTACACCTTAAACTATAGGGACTAGTTCTGCCAAGTCCCAAAACTGAATCTGTTGACTTCTTAAAGTCAAAATTGAATGATTTAATTCCTGTTGACTTTTGATAGTCAAACTAATGAAATTATTAACCAAATTCAAACCACAAGGGTCATTCCTGCCAAGTTCCAAACCCATAAACAGAAATGACAAGGACTAATTCTGTAAATAGCAAGTTCTTGATCCTGTTGACTTATGAAAGTCAACCCCGCAGTTTTTGATTCAATTCTAGTCTCATAATCGATTTCTATTTGAAATCCGAAACTGATATGCACAATCAGGCCTTTAATACTCATCATTAGAGCATTAAACATCGTAATAGTGTCGAATTAAACTGATTTATGGTCATTCAAGTTGAAACTATACCGTAACAAAAACCTATCAGTTTGATCATTTGGATTGCCATTCCTCAAACAACCACTCTGCACACCTTGTACGATCATCCCTGAAGCTATTACACGCATCATTCTCGTCGGAGGAGTAGCCGGAATCACCAAAAGCTTGAGCATACGAAGCCGGAACCCTATTTGGTCGAATACTATCAATCCAAATCCAATTCTGGTATTTACTTACATCTACAACTTCGTTTTAGTGTTTAAATCAAAAGCCCTATGCCAATTAGGGCGTACATTGTCAAATTCAACTCAAACCAATTATAGGGATCGTCGGGTTTTCAGTTTAATCGAAACCTACCCTACACTCATTCAAAATTCAATTAATCCATATGGGTAGCTTCTCAATTAACCACTCTTTGAAAGCCCTATGATAATTTGATCATCTATCATCGAATCGATCCTAATCCAGAATCTAGGGTTTGTTCATGGACAGATTTGGGGGTTTTGATTTTCGATTCAGTCTCAATCCAGTTAAACCACAGGAACTGATTCGAAATAGCCAAATTAGTAAAAGCCCTATGATTCCAAATATTTTTAATATAAGATTTGGTGAATTTGAATCCGCATTCCTAAAACTAGGGTTTCGGTTTTTGAAACTAGAATCAAAGGCTTTAAACTCGTTGTTTTTGCAATCAAAACCACCCTTTGGTTCGCAATGCGATGCTTAACAAAACCCCTGTGCTTGCTGTTCATTCGATATCCCAATCGATGGATTTGAGGATGGATTTAGAACTGGGTCGCGTAAAGGGAAAGAACCCCGGAGACTTAAGGATTAAAAGTATTTTAATCGGGTCTGGTATGCGATGATCCTAGCGGGTGGACTTGGTTATCACCCTTGAGTCATACGCAGGAGACCCGGGTTCGAATCCGGTCTCCTGCATTATTTTTTTGATGGCTTTTTAATTATATTTAATTATTAAAAATCAAACCTTATATTATTATATTATTATATTAAGAGTTTTAACCCGAAAAACAACCCGTAGGCTCGGGTTTGGTTTCATAACCTATTTTTATTATTATTCCCACTTTTAAATAATATGTTTATATTATGTTCATACCGCGAATTCGATTAAAATAATATGTTTATATTATTTTTAACCCGTAACTCCCACTATTAAATAATATAAATATTTTTATATTATTCCACCTCGTTAAAATACTTTGTGTGGCGTTTAAACTAAAAAAAATATAATGGTTTATATTATTTACTCTCGTTTTCATACTCGATTAAAAATAATATATTTATTATTTTCCATACAATGATTAATTAGTTAATCCGACGAACCTAAAAATAATGTATTAAATTATATTATTTTCCTAATCTTTGTAAACGACTCGTACGTACGAATATATGTATTTGTTTAATTATTATTATTTATTAACATACGACATGTAACGTTTTTCCCTTAATGATCATATTAGAAATTTATATAATTTCGTAGACACGTTCGTCTACTCTTAAATCCTTAGAAAGCATTAAGATGTTCTAACTTCCGTGTCGTCGTCACAAATCCCAACGTGTTCCTAATTTATGTGTTTATAATTTTAGGGCATTCGTAAGTCTTTTGAGACTTACATTCGTGGCTCCAACTTATCTCTTGTGTGATACTGCCTACGTTATTCAGGTGAGTTTTCACGGCCCCTTTTTACTATTTTAAACTGGGGGAGAAAACATATTGTAAATGCTATTTGATTTTTGTAATTCATATATGATATCACTTGTATGACAATGCGTATACATTATCCTTTAAGTCCTCACATCGGACCGTTAATATGAACATAGCGAGGTAATTTGAGTAGTACTACTGGGTTTGACAAGCCTCACCCGCGGTAGTCGCGCTAACTCGATTGGAGGTCAAACGGGTGCAATATTGACCTAATCATGCACCATGATGGTGGGAGGCATATAAACAGTCAGCTGTCGGTTGCGAGCGCATTAGTTAACATGTTTATGGGTTAGCTACCAATTGATTTATATATTGAATGTACATTAATCTGTTAAACACTTCTATAAATAGAAACTTGTGAACTCACCAATCTCGTGTTGGCATTTTCTTACATGTTTTTCTCAGGTCGCTTAAGATAAGGCACATGTGTACACAATAGGACATGCATGGAAATTCTGACTTTGATTTATGTTTTATTAAACTATTTGGACTATTTTAAATTGTGTTTGGTTTGGACTTTTGGACTATTCTTTTGGGCGCGTGTGTTTTGCACATTTACTTTCTTTACGCGTCCACATTAACTCTGAATGATATGAAAATTTTCATTTGAGTCCCCTGTAGAGTCGTTCAATGTAACTAATGTCTGAGATCCTGATTCGTCACTTCCCAAAGGTAAAACTCCGTTAGTTGAAATTTGGGGGTTTGACAATGTCTTTAGTCATTCTCAAGTACTTCAGGATGTTCTTGACTGCAATCCAATTGGCAATGCCAGGACTTTGCTGAAAACGACTAGTCATACTTAAAGCATACGAGACGTCAGGCCTGGTACATAACATAGCATACATGAGAGAACCAGTCCCCGAAGCATATGGAATTGCTTCCATACGCTTAGTTTCAATGTCCGTTGAAGGAGATTGCGATTTGTTCAGCATGGTCCCTTTAGTCATAGGAACACCTCCTTTCTTGGATTTTTCCATACGAAAGTGTGCCTTGACTTTGTCTATGTATGTGCCTTGACTTAGCCGTAGAAGCCGCTTAGATCTATCCGTGTAAATCTTGATTCCTATAATGTAAGCTGCTTATCCAAAATCTTTCATTGCAAAACAAGTTCCCAACCAGTGTTTAACATCGTTAAGCATAGGGATGTTGTTTCCAATGATAAGTACACCATCCACATACAAGATGAGGAATGATATAGTGCTCCCACTAGCCTTTCTGTAAACACAAGGCTCATCTTCATTTTTGACAAAACCAAACTCTTTGGTCTTTTGGTCAAATGAAGATTACAGCTTTGAGATGCTTGTTTGAGTCCATAAATGGACTTATTCAGTTTACACACCTTATTAGGATATTTTGGATCAACAAAACCATCAAGCTGTACCATATAGACATCTTAAGAGAGATGCCCTTTAAGGAAAGCGGTTTTGACATCCATTTGCCATATCTCGTAGTTATAGTATGCGGCTACAGCAAACAATATCCAGATCGATTTGATCATAGCAACGAGCAAGAAGGTTTCATCATAGTCAATACCTTGAGTCTGAGTAAAACCTTTCGCAACTAGCCGTGCTTTATAGGTGTGTACATTTCCATGCATGTCGGTTTTTCTCTTGAAAATCTATTTGCTCCCTACTACTAAGTCCCAGACTTGATTGTCACACATAGATTGCATCTCGACATTCATGGCATCCAGCCATTTTGTATATTCTGGATCTGAAATAGCAGATTTGTAGTTAGTAGGTTCGTCATTAGACTTGGCTACTAATAGGACCTCAGTACCCTCAAGATTCCATAGGTATCTGTTATGTTATTTGCGAGTCCTTACACTTCTACGAACGCTTGTGTTTATGTCTGATTCATCAGCAACAATTTCTTGTTGTTCAGACGCTCCGACTTCATCAGCGATTGTTTGTGGTTCTCGAATTTCTTCAAGATCCACTATAGTATCTCCAGTTCCTCGTTCAAGAATTTTTTTCTCGAGGAAGTTTCCCTTCCTTTTGATGGAAATAACATTTGCATCGGGATGGTAGAAATAATATCTGCTTCTGTTATAGTATCTGACGAAAACAACCTTTTCGCCTCTAGGATTGAGCTTGTCATCAGAATCGCATCCCCATACTCTAAGGTAAGGCATATTGGGTTTAGACCCATGCCATATCTCATATGGAGTCTTTTTTACCTCTTAGTCGGTGCCAGATTGATAATGCGGGCGACGATCATAAGAGCATAACTCCAGAAAGAGTGAGGCAAGTTTGTTCTATGCATCATCGATCGAACCATATTAAGTAGGGTTTGATTTCTCTTTTCGCTCATGCCATTAAGTTGGGGTGTGCCAGGTGGAGTGGGTTGTGAAACTATTCCATGCTCCTTGAGATGATTAATGAACTCTATGCTGAGATATTCACCACCTCGATCTGATCGAAGTATCTTTATCGTTTTACCGAGTTAGTTTTCCACTTCTTTTTGAAACTCTTTGAAGTTTTCAAAAGTTTCATGCTTGTGCTTCATAAGATAGACATAAGCATATCGACTGTAATCATCGATGAATGAAACGAAGTATCTTTCATGATTTCTAGACATGGTTCTGAAAGGGCCACATAAATCAGTGTGTATGAGTCCTAGCAGATCCTTGGCTCATTCACCAATGCCGGTGAAGGATCCTTTAGTGAGTTTGCCAGCTAAGCAAGACTTGCAGTCTTCAAAGAAGTCATGTCCGGTGGATTCAAGGATCCTTTCGGATTGGAGCCTTTTCATGCGGGCCTTGCTTGTGTGACCAAGTCTACAGTGCCATAGAAATGTATCATTAATGCTAGATTTGATACGTTTAGAAAGATTATATATGTTATTATTAGTTTGAACATCAACCTCATAAATACCATTTTGAGGTTTAGCCTCAAAACAGAAAATATCATTTAAGTAAGTAGAAATAAAAATTTCATTGAAAACTTACTTAAAACCTTGTTCAAACAATAAGGAAAGTGAAATAACGTTTCTGGTTAAACCAGGTGTAAACAAACAGTTATTTAAGATAACTACAAGGCCAGAAGGACATGAAAGGTGAAATGTTCCAGTTGCAAGAACCAGTACTCTCTTCCTATCACCAACGATGTGTTCCATGTCGCCTTGTTTCAGCTTCTTCCACTTTTCAGGCTCGTGCAATACATTAATGATGTGATAAGCACATTCGGTATCAAATACCCATGTGTCGTTAGAGACAGTGAAAAGTTCAATAACATAAATAGAAATACTTGAAGAGGTGTCTTCACCATTGGCTCTCTTCGATCTCAGCTTAGCAAGATATTTAGGGCAGTTACGTTTCCAGTGCCCCATCTTGTTACATTCAAAACACTGACGCTCCTCGGGAGGGGGTGCTTTTGCAACTTGCTTGTTATTGTTCGTGGCATGCTTGCAGCAACAACTTGCTTCTTACCTTTGTTGTTATAACCCATTTTCTTGATTTTGGGCTTGTTAACACCAGCAGATTTGACCATCAACTCTTGATTAGTCTCACTTGATATGCTCATCTCGTCCTTTTCCTGCATACCGTGCAGTTCGGGCATAGTTTTCTCCCATGTGTTCATATTTAAGTTCATTACGAAGTTTTCATAAGAACTAGGGAGAGAGTTCAAGATGAGGTTGGTGTCATTCAGTTTTTCATTCTTAAGCAAAGACTTGAGAAAGCAAAAGGAATGAGATTCTTTTTTAGTAGACATCAGTTAAATAAGCAAATTAAATGTTAATTAGTATTTTGGATGTAATAAATTCTTATATTAATGACTAATGACAAGAATAGAATAAGAATAGAGAATCTGGTTATATCAATTAGTAATGGCGGATGTGGCACGCAACATTAGTAAGTGATTTAGGCAAACTGACAATAATGGTCGGATGTGTCAACGAAACCCTTGCACCTTGGAGGGATAGGTTACGCACCAAGTGCGGTGCTGTGGCCCCAAACACTAGTGTTTCACGTTTTGCCCCAAGTGTTCCTTATAATAGGATGGCATAGACTAAAGATTTTAAATATGAGATTTAACTTTAGTGTTTTACCGAATAGGGTAAAACACAACTAATGATAAATCATACGTGTGTTGTAAAAGCCAGTTTTACTATATATTAGATCATGACAATGTGATGAACCCTTTCATCTCTCAGGACACTTAATTTTAAATAACATATTAAAACTAATTTTGTTGTGATGTAATTAACCAATTAAAACTTAATAATTTAAATGAACTATTATGTTATTCGTTTTGAAAATTTAAAATTTGTTTAAATGGTAAAACTCCATTGGTTATCATTTATTTTAAAAATAAACTATTTGTTTTAATATAAAAATCCACAAGTTGTAAAAAAAAGTTTAGAACTTGTTATTAATTTGATTGTGAAAAATTTGGTATTTGGTCAGTACGTTATAACATTTATAAGATAAAAGCAACCATAATAGCAAACATAAAAATAAGTAAATCATATGGTCAAGAAAAAAGTGTTTGATCTTGCTAGAGCCTAATAAAAAGACCAAACTAGGTCACGGGGTCACAACACACAAACAACTACAAAGATGGACTTCGTGCACGCGTCTAGCTGTTCCGTGTGACTGCCACTAAATCCAAGATCTTGTCGCTGTCTTCAGTTTTGTCTTCGGAGCTTTATCTTTACAATATCTATACTAAATACAAAAAAATAAAAACCTAAGCTATTATAACTTTGAGCCATCAAAGTGGGCCAAAATATATAAGCTAACCTATTACAACTTTGAGCCATCAAATGGGCCAAAACCATAAAACCAAAAAAACACAAAACAAACACAAGACAGGGTCGGGCCAGATTTACATATTTATCATAATCAAACAACCGGACAATCCTTTTGGTCAAATAAAATAAATAAAACTTTGACAAAAAAAAACTGCCCTAAAAATAAATTTAGATCAGAAACTTTAAAAAGTTAGAGTTTGTGCTCTATAACCGGTTAAAAGACCGGATACGATTCGTATGTCGTAACCAAGGCTCTGATACCACTGTTGGGTATTTTGGCAGTGCTGATCAGTTGTATTAGTTATGAAAAATGGTTGATAAATAATTATATATTAATAATAATAATTTAGTAATTATTAATACGCAGCGGAACGAAACTGATTCAACACTAAATAAAAACCTGATAGGATCTCGGTTACAAAACTATACGAACACGGATTAAAGATTAATCTACCAATGAGATTAAATATACCTTAGTGGTTAATAAATAATCGATCAAGACACCTAGGCACAATGAACTGATGCTAGATCACAAACCATGCGAGAAACAGGGTTGCGCCGGATGGGGATGTCCGGAACAGACTAGGCGGCGGCGACTGGTCTGCCGGAGAAACGCAAGCGGCGACGGAATGAGGCTGGGATTAGCAGGCGATCTAGAAGGATAGGAGAATTCTTCTTCTTCTTGTGGCAGCTGTAAACCTCACGTCAAGCCCCAAACAGCCCTTCTGGCTTTTTCTTTTGATTGCAAAAAAATTAATTATTTTAGATTAGTAACCCTTAATCCTTATATAATTCTTTTAAATCAGTACCCGGTCTAAAACTCAATAGTTACTATCAAAGCCCGAACCCATTTAATTTTTTTAAATAAAAAGATTAAAACAATAAATATGAATTAATATTTATAAACCTATATAAATAACAACTTGTAGGTCCCTCGGGTGTGTCGGATCGTCACATGCAAGTAGGTCTACTAGTCGGATCGGGTGCGGAATACCCGTGACTAGGTGGAGAGTCTTACAACACAAAGTAAACTGACAAGATGATCACTTTAAACGTTCGTATATTATAAACACTTGAAGGTTACATAGAGAAATACTGAGATTACAAATTCTGCATATTTGCTACTATGATTGCGTACTTATCTACTGTCAACCATTCCTATTTATACACAACCTGATGCCTGCGCACTTAGCAAGTGCGCAGGGCAATATGCTCATGCGTACTTAGCAAGTACGCTACGGTATTCTTGCGTACTTGCTAAGTACGCAGGAACTAATTCCTGTGCACATACAAGTGCGCAAAACACTTGGAGAAATTTGCAACAAGCAATATGTAAAAGTAAATACAACTCGATTACTAATACATACAGACACTTACAAACAAAGACAAATACATACATGAAAGTACAAAACTAAGACTCTATCTATCCAGAGTGTTTGTCACATGAAAGTGCTTCAACAAACTCCCCCTTGACAACAGCTCTGGATCATCTTCGATCTTTAGTCTTCAGTCTTTGGTCTTCAGTCTCCAGTCTTCACAGCTATGCATCTTTAGCTTCCATCTTCTTCTTATAGTCAAGGTAGAACTTGATCACCTTGTTATATTTAGAAGCAAGGAATTTCGTCCACTCGTCAGTATGCATGCAATACCCGTCTGCTAGTGCCTCCAGATCTTTCACAGAGAAGTTAATGAAGCAGACTTCATCAAATACTCTGATTAGTTCCCTCGGCACTAAGCATCCACTTTCTGACCGTACCTTTCCTATCACCACAGCCTCGCCCGTTTTTGGATCTATGTACCAGTACCACATGTCACCAAGAATATCCTGAGATAACTTGCTCAGGGGAATCTTAGTTTCACATAGCACTGGCTTGTATACCAGTTTCTTTAAGTACTTCTTAGTCGCAGGATGTCTAGCTTTCTTATCCTTGACTCTTTTTGGCACTTGAGGTTTAACACTTCGAACTTCCCAGATCTTGCTTCCCGCTGCAGAACCTACCACAAACCCATCGCCACTGCGTGATTAGAATGACCTAGCAGCTCTCGGTATGCTAGGTTCACAAGGTCGTATTTGGGTAAGGAGTTGAACGCTTCACTGGTTGGTTTCAAGTATTGAACCCCCAGTTCTTTTCATTGCGAACAACTGCCTATCTTCCTCGAACCTTATAGCCAAGATCATCCATGTTGCCCCTTGTTTGTCTATGATAGACGTCTTCTGCCAAACAGGAGATGGACCTTTAGATGAAGTAGAAGGCATATCTTTTTCTTTCGGTGCCTCCGGATCCACAGGTGTAGGGTCAACTGGGGAGGCTTCAGTCGAGGCTTCAACATTACTAGCATGCTCGACTGAACCTGTGTCAAGCTGAGCTTCGAAGGATGGAACTTCAAAGATCTCTCCATCTTATAACTCATACTCTCCTTCCCCGTCGCCCTTGGGAACCTCTATCACTACATCCTCATCATCTTCATCCCAATCATCACCAGAGTCAATCTCTCCTTCTTCTAGGTTGTAGAGAGCATCGATCTATGCTTCCTTCCCCTGAGCAAGTTAGAATTCTTGTAGGTCCCTCTGGTGTGGCGGATCGTCACATGCAAGTGGGTCTACTAGTCGGACCGGGTGCAGAATACCCGTGAATAGCTGGAGAGTCTTACAACACAAAGTATACCGATAAGATGATCACTTTAAACGTTCGTCTATTATAAACACTTGAAGGTTACAGAGAGAAATACTGAGATTACAAATTCTGCGTATTTGCTACTATGATTGCGTACTTATCTACTGTCAACCATTCCTATTTATACATGGCCTGATGCCTGCGCACTTAGTAAGTGCGCAGGGCAATATGCTCATGTGTACTTAGCAAGTACGCAAAGGTATTCTTGCGTACTTGCTAAGTACGCAGGAACTAATTCCTGCGCACATACAAGTGCGCAAAACACTTGGAGAAATTTGCAACAAGCAATATGTAAAAGTAAATACAACTCGATTACTAATACATACAGACACTTACAAACAAAGACAAATACATACATGAATGTACAAAACTAAGACTCTATCTATCCAGAGTATTTTTCACAGGAAAGTGCTTCAACAAACTCCCCCTTGACAACAGCACTGGATCATCTTCGATCTCTAGTCTTCAGTCTTCGGTCTTCAGTCTTCACAGCTATGCATCTTTAGCTTCCATCTTCTTCTTATAGTCAAGGCAGAACTTGATCACCTTGTTATATTTAGAAGCAAGGAATGTCTGCTAGTGCCTCCAGATCTTTCACAGAGAAGTTAATGAAGCAGACTTCATCAAATACTCTGATTAGTTCCCTCAGCACTAAGCATCCACTTTCTGACCGTACCTTTCCTATCACCACAGCCTCGCCCTTTTTGGATCTACGTACCAGTACCATATGTCACCAAGAATATCCTGAGATAACTTGCTCAGGGGAATCTTAGTTTCACATAGCACTGGCTTGTATACCAGTTTCTTTAAGTACTTCTTAGTCACAGGATGTCTAGCTTTCTTATCCTTGACTCTTTTTGGCACTTGAGGCTTAAACACTTCGAACTTCCCAGATCTTGCTTCCCGCTGCAGAACCTACCAAAAACCCTTCGCCACTGCGTGATTAGAATGACCCAGCAGCTCTCGGTATGCTAGGTTCACAAGGTCGTATTTGGGTAAGGAGTTGAACGCTTCACGGGTTGGTTTCAAGTATTGAACCTTCAAGTTCTTTTGATTGCGAACAACTGCCAATCCTCCTCGAACCATATAGCCAAGATCACCCATGTTGCCCCTTGTTTGTCTATGATAGACGTCTTCTGCCAAACAGGAGCTGGACCCTTAGATGAAGTAGAAGGCATATCTTTTTCTTTCGGTGCCTCCGGATCTATAGGTGTAGGGTCAACTAGGGAGGCTTCAGTCGAGGCTTCAACATTACTTGCATGCTCGACTGAACCTGTGTCGAGATGATCTTCGAAGGATGGAACTTCAAAGATCTCTCCATCTTCTAACTCATACTCTCCTTCCCCGTCGCCCTTGGGAACTTCTATCACTACATCCTCATCATCTTCATCCCAATCATCACCCGAGCCGATCTCTCCTTCTTCTAGGTGGTAGAGAGCATCGATCTGTGCTTCCTTGGAATAGTCAGGTTCTAAGTATAAGATCTCATCGTCAGATAGATCCATAAGCACATCAACCGCTGAATTTCCTTTGTAACCACCACCACCAGAAGTATTTCCACCCTCTTGATGAGTAGACTCCCCCTCAGCCATTGGAATAGCAGAAATGGGCATGATTGCCAAAGCTTGGTGCTCACTCCCACTAGGACCGACTTCAGGATCCTTGTCTTTGTCATCATCCTTTGTCAAATCCACAGGATGACAAGCCTCATCACCAGTAGTTGTCTTTTCTTTCTCCTTCTCCTTATCTTTCTCCCCCTGAGCATCAAGCTTCTTGGTCAGATCAGCAATTAGTTTGACTGTCAGCTCATACTCTTTCTTCTGCATATCAAACCTCAGCTCGAGAGACGACCTGTGCCCCAGAATTAAGTTGTTTGACTTGGCCAGCAGCTCGTTCTGAGCCATTATGTTCTTCAGTCTCTCATCTGTCCCCCTTCTCTGGCTTTGTAGAATTCTAACTTCGTCCACCAATGAATTAATCTGTGCTTGTTGAGCATCAGATTCCTCCTTTGACTTCTGAATAGTTTCCAACAGACCAGCAACTTGGGTTTCCAGAATCACTATCCTTTCTTCATTAGGATCAGGATGTCTGGAGGTAGATGTTTCAGCATTGTGAATTGGGGAGAAGAAGATAGTATCAAAGTCAAACCCTTGAGTAAATTCTCCGTAGTTGAAGGGTTGACTTATCGGTTCTATGTTGGTTGTTGGGATTGAGGATGTGATGACTGTTGTAGGTGTTATGGAAGGGGTGATGGTGACTGACTCCGTGAGAATTGGAGTAATCACCACCACCTGGACAGATGTGACAGGGAGGGTCACAATCACAGGAACCTCCTCTGTGAATAAAGTGACTACCACCTCAGGTTGTACCTGTGGCCTCCTCCTCTGTCTCCGGTATAATTGCTGTGAAGGTGGGGTAGAGGCTGAATCAGTACTTGCAGCTGGAACTTGTACTTGTTGCAGAGTAGTAACCTCCACCTCACTGGGAATAGCAAGTTTCTGCCTATCCCCTCTGTTCTTGTTTACACTTTCACGCCTCTGTATAGCAGCGTCAGAGTCAGAATCTGGATCATATTCGCTGCTTGAAGCTTGTCGCTTTCTCTTTGAGGATGACCCAGGTAGGTTTACCTTCGTCGTTCTCCTCGGGTGAGCCTGCGATGGTGCATCATCGGAATCAGACTCTGTCTCTTCTGAGTCGGATCCCTCAGCACCATCATGACCTTCTTCTTCGTCTCTATTTTCCGATTATCCATCTACACTTTCAACTTCCTCCTCTTGTTGTTGTTGTTCATCTGAATGTTCACTCAACTCTAGCTCCGAATCGTGACTATACCATCTCCAGTCAGCCGGTGCCACATAAGCTTCATTTATTAGGTGGCCAAAAAGTGTTGTAGGCTCAGGGGTAGGTTCTACACTGCCTGGCTTTAAAAACTGTGCAAACACTCTTTTGTCCACCCTTTTAACTTGTAATCTCTCCCTAGTTGCAGGTAGGTTTGGCAACGCATCATCAATCAGAAGTTGCACAAACCTTGGGTATAATAAGAACCTGAACCTCTCAGTCGTGTTAATCTAATCATTGATGGCTTTGAATATGTATCGTGAGAAGTTGTAGCCCTTATTGAGAGATAAGCCAACAATGGCAGCAGCAAGGTCATGACCCATTGCATCCTTTCCAGCTTTTCTTGAGGAGATGCACATGATCATGATGTGGGCAAAATATCTCCATTGATCAAGCACCCACATTTTCTTGTAAGAAGCGTAGTCTCTCGCACCGACATACCCCATTTGTTGCCTCCAACAGCCATCACAAAGTAGTCAGGATAGGCTGTCGGGTCGGTGGAAAGATCTCTGAATTGCAAGACCCGTCTAATTGTGTCTTCAGAGAAGGCGATATCATGACCCGCAACGGTAGCCCTTATAACATTGGGGGTTACCGTGCAATCATGCTCCGTTGTCTCCCAAAATTGCTCAATATAAGGTCTTGAAACTATAGGGTCAGCTGAAATAGCATAGCTGATTCTTGAACGGTTCAAGAAATCAACTATTTCTCAATACTGCAGAGTTGCACCCTTCCATTCAGGTTGAGTATGAGCTAGAAGATTGAACTCATTCGTAAACGCACGAGCCATAATCTGTAAAAACACACAGAAAACATAATCAGAACAACAAGTTTCATTGGAATTGAATAAACATGACTCAGTATAGCAGTTACTCTTTGAACTGAATTTCCAGACTTAGAAATTTTTCCAAGTGTTGGTCCTACGTACTTGTCAAGTACGCAGGAATTTCCTCTTGCGTACCCAACAAGTACGTATGAATTGCTTCTTGCGTAGTTGTTAAGTGCGCAGGAAACGCACTTGTTTAAAATTTCCATAAATCTAAGAAATCAACATATGTTCAAGAATTGGGTAGATTAGGTCACCACAAGGTCGGAATCAGTGATTACGACCCATGGAACCAACATCAACACCAAATCACTGCTACATTGGTCCAATTTTGACCTAAAAGACGACCAGTCGAACCGACGGTCAAATCCAAGCCCAAGGTCAAAAACAAACGATTAAACGGACTATTAAGGTCTGATTAAGAGTCGATTAATGATTCTAAGCAAGTTTTAGTCATCATGAATTACAAAACAACCAATACTTTGTCTAAAATCACGGATTAAACCCTAAATTTTTTTTCTTTTTTTTTTAAGTTTCTGAATCGGTCCATAATCGCGATTTTGTGGATGGATTGAGTCTAGATTCTCACTAATGGATTTTAGTACAAAGATGATACTAGTAACGGGACGAAAAATCTGTTCGGAACACTCGGATTTTTGAGTAAATTTTGCAGAGGGAAATGAACAGGCGAAAGAAATTTAAATGAGATAAGAAACCTGAAAATTTTCTAAGTCCTGTTTTTATACCCACCATAAAAAGGTCTTGCGTACTTACTAAGTGCGCAGGACTTAATTCCTGCGTACTTACTAAGTACGCATGACTTAAGTCTTGCGTACTTGTTAAGTACGCAGGGTTTACCTCATGCGCACTTATCAAGTACGTAGAGACCCTTATGTGCGCAAACTTTCAACTCAAATTATGAAGATTTCAAGTCAAATAACGAACAAGATAAACAACATTCAATCAAGAGGATTCACAATCAATTCAGGAAGGTTAAACACAAATATATATTTTTTTGGTTTTTCTAATTAAGATTGAACTGTTTATAAACTTAAAATCTTTTTGATCTTTTCTAGATAGAAACATACACGTATTTACACAAACTATTTTTTATCAAAGACACGAGCAGAGGATTATATCAGACTAACTTATAGCAAAAATGATACAATATAAACATCAAAGAATATGGGATCATGTCATGGATTACTATTTATCCATACGTAATAAGCACATAAACAAGTAATTCAAGTTGACAATATTATAAGATTTGAAACTATAAGCATCTTTGTATCACGTTCTTATGTATTAAGGTATTAATTATAAGATATACAACATGTACCCCACTGATATACTACAGCAATGTAAATTGCACTATCTCAAGGCATCTAAGATTTTCCCAATTATTTTCTAAATTTTCATAATGAAGCTACATCAATTAGCACAGGAAAAATCAAGCAGAATCCATAAGGATTATCAGGAATCATAAGATTCAGAATCGAGTGATTCATTTGTCTTGGTTTCATTTGATTTCTTCATTGAATATCGGTATGATGATTCAGGATAATGAATATGGTGTTTGAATAAGGTAAGGGAATCCAACTTTTATCTGGATTTGATTTCAATGAATCAGGAGTGATTCAAGGGTGAATATATGCTCAACGGTTGATGTAGAGACATGTCTTGATTCAATCTCTCCTTGCATACTTGTGAGTATGGGTAGTGAGATGAACCACATTAATTGTGCTAATGACATAATCCGAAACTGATCTCAAAAGAAAATTATTGCCAAAATCTAACATCCTTTATCTGATAATGATCTTTTCTATTCTTTTACGCACACACACTAGCAAACATGGGTTCAAATCACAGTTGTAATTTTAGATTAAGTATCCACGCTACTAGTGATTCAAAGATGCATACAGCCTACTGACAATTCAAATTACTTGTAAATAAGCAGATTAAAACCATAATAATTTACACAAATAAGTAAGCATGACGCAATCATTTCCCATATGAGCAGTCTGTGACGTTTAGATCATTTCTGATGTACTATCATTTCCTGTTTTCTTAAGTTAACTTTGGAATTTTTCTCCATTTTCTATTTTGTTTTTGATTTTGTAAAATATTTTGAAAGTTATAAGAACTATACAGAAAACTTAAAAGAAAATAAAATTTAACTTTCATGAATTGAATTGATTTAAGAAAAACAAGTTTTCACTCAGGATTGAACATTCCTATCAAGTTGACAAGATGCTCAAAACGGGATCGATCAAATGCCTTTGTGAAAAGGTCAGCAAGATTGTCATCCGTGTGAACCTTTACAAGTTCAATTAAATGCTTTTCAGCACAATAACGGATGAAATGACGGCGAATTTCTATATGTTTTGTTTTGGAATGTTTCACCGGGTTATTTGTGATGGACATTGTGGCATTGTTGTCAATGAACAAAGGAGTTCCAGTGAAGTTTAAGCCGTAGTCTCTCAATTGCTGCTGAATCCACAATATCTGAGAACAACCGCTCGCCGTAGCAATGTATTATGCTTCACAAGTTGAGATTCTTACACTGCCAGAAACCAGTCTGTCTCCTAAGAATTGACATCAACTAGAAGTTGACTTTCTGTCAAGGTTACAACCGCCATAGTCTGAATCAGTGTAGGCTTTGAAGTCAAATGACTGCTGCTTAGAGTATCAAAGACCCAATCGGGGTTTCCCTTTCAAGTATCTGAAAATCCTCTTCACAGCTATCATATGGGACTCCTTCGGTTGTGACTGAAACCTTGAGCACAAGCACACAGCAAACATTATATCGGGTCTTAAAGCTGTGAGATACATAAGTGATCCGATCATCCCACGGTACAATCTGCAATCCACATCCTTTCCATCTTTTTCAGGATGCAGACCATGATTGACTGGGATAGGTGTGCCATAAGTACTGCTATCATTCATCTTGTATTTTGACAAGATGTCCTGCACATACTTTGTTTGATGTAGATAAATTCCATCCTCTCTTTGACTGACTTGCAGACCCAGGAAGAACGACAATTCACCCATGTTACTCATTTCAAACTTGGACTTCATCACCTATTCTAAATCCCTACACAACCTTTCATTGGTAGATCCAAAAATAATGTCGTTGACACATACTTGTATAAGAAGAATATCACATCCTGCTTTCCTAATAAAGAGGGTCGAATCAATCTGTCCACGGTCGAAACCATTAGACAGTAGATGTTTAGATAATGTCTCGCATCATGCCCGCGGTGCTTGATGAAGACCATAAAGTGCTTTGTCGAGCTTATACACTTTATTGATATTATGCGGATCTTCAAAGCCGGGAGGTTGTGTTAGTATTTACACATCTTTTTGGCACAAAACTTTGCTCATTTAACGATCAATTCTTGGTTATATTCAATGTTTAGGCACTTATTTGCTTCATTTCCTGTTTTGTAGGTTTTTGTGAAGCTTGTGAACAAACAAGAAGATTCCAGGATAAAAAGTGAAGTTTTTAGGGTTTCTGTGATGAAGGCACGGTCGTGCCCCTAATTGGCACGGTCATGCCTAACTTGCAAACCCTAAGCACGGTCGCGCCCCGTACATGGCACGACCGTGCCAAGACAAAAGGCAAGGCACAACCGTGCTCTGCCTCCACACGGTCGCGGGAACACCCGTGAGTCTGACACCTCGAAGCAAGAGACCCAATGGAAGCTCCGGATCGGTCAACCCTCTGCACACGGTCGTGGCAAAGACCTAGGCGCGACCGCGCCTTTGCACGTGGCACGGTCGTGCCCTCTCTCTTGGCACGGTCGTGCCTCCCCTTTTCTATTTAACAGAACTTAAACTCTCATTCAGACATCAAGCAACCAGGGGAGAAAGTCTACTGTTCCAGCTCGTATTTCTCTTGTTCCAGCCATATTTCAAGATTCTTGGAGAGGATACAACATCAAGAGGATCATCTTACATCAACAACAACATCTAGGCTTGGAGGAGTGGTTTGATTCTTGTTTTCATATCATGTTTCTTACTACTTTTCCCTGTTTATTTGTAATTCTTGTGCTCATGATGAGCTAAAACTCCTGTTCACTTTGGTTTAGATGAAGTTTAGATACATTTAACAACATTCATGGATTATTGGCAATTATTGTGTTAATGTTATGACAACCGTATGATTATTCTTCAATGAAATTATGTATTCAAGTGTTTTGAGGTGTTTACAAGACTTGTATTTGTGTATATCATATTATGTTGGAAAACTTATGGTTTATGCTTATATTCATGGATTGGTGTATGTATTTGTGCTAGTTTGTGGCTTTTGACTAGGAATGGTGAATGAAGTCTTGTTTATGAATCATTATATTTGTATGTGTATCCTTATGCTTATGTTTGGAAAGACAAGGTGTTTGTTAGAATGTTTCATGCTTAGTTTTATGTTTATCTAGGAATTGTTGACACATTCTCCTAATTTATATAACCTTTACATGAACATTGTATGTTGAAGAAATGAATATTGTTATCTAATTTAATCAACCTGAGGTGGGTAGTGTGTTGTTCATATTATCTATCCAACTAGTTGTTGGACTAGTGTACCTTAACCGGAAACTAGTTTAATCTTTATAAACATTAACATGATTGTTAAACACGTGAGCTTCATTGTATGACTTTAGGTGGTTAGTTTGTGTAATTCATGCTAGCTTTTCGAATAGTCATTTGATTAGATGTCTTTGACAAGAATTTGGTCAATTTATGTTTCGTGTGATTGCCATGTTTCTATGAGTGTATTGGATGTATTCTAGATGGATTCGACACCGAAGTGATATTTTCTCCCTAATTGTTTAAATTGTGACCTTAGCTTAGTTTTTTTATATTTGTGTGTTAGTTAATTAAACAAAACTCTCCAAATTATCGCATTCCACCGTGTCCACGGATTGATATCCGGTTCTTACCTTTACTATATTGCCATCCGACGGGTACACTGCCCGATGTGTGTGTGATTAGTCTTTGGTGAAAACCCCTTTTTAAAACTAATACTGTGTGATAAATCTCTATTAAAATATATATAGTTTCACAAGCATCAAGTTTTTGGCGCCGTTACCGGGGACACGGTTTTTGCGAGAACGATTGGAATTAATTTTTAGTCATTTAGTATATATATTTTTGTGAATATCGTGTTTTCTTGTTTATTATTTTGCAATTTTGTGTGTATAGATATTTTTGCATTTTTACTTGTTATTTTTAACTTCATTTGTATATAGATATATATCTTGGTTTTTATCCCATTTTATTTTTTTTATTCTTATTTTATTTTTTTTTTATTTTTTTTTATTTTTTTTATTTTATTTTTTTTATTTTTTATTTTTGTCTAACTTGTGTTTTCTGTGTCCTAGGTTCGCGTATTTAAATCTAACTTGTCGTGCAGATCGTGTATGTTCTCAACTCCCGTCGAGGAGGTTCCTGAGCCGTCTTCCGAGCCGGAGCGTGATCTTCATCGTAGATTGCGAGCCCGTTCCCGATTTGTGGCCCGGTTACTCGAATTTGACGAGGTTGTTGTTGACGAGGTAGAGGAGATGGAGAACGAGGATGCGGGTCGGACGCTTTCGGATTTTGGCAAACCAACACTTGAGGGTTTGGAGTCGAGCATCAACAGGCCGACGGTTGGAGCACATCAGTTCGAGATCAAATCCAGCATTATACAGATGGTGCAGAACATGTGTCAGTTCGATGGCAAGGATCACGAGGATCCTAATACTCATTTGGCCGGTTTCTTAGAGATTTGCACCACTTTCAAAATTCGTGACGCTACCGACGATGCTATTCGGCTCCGGTTATTCCCGTTTTCCTTACGGGATCGAGCCAAGGCTTGGTTACTGTCACTTCCCCCTAGGTCCATTAGTACTTGGGACCAGATGGCTGCTAAATTCTTAGAAAAGTATTTCCCTCCGGAGAAAACATCAAAGTTGAGGGCTAGGATTCTTTCTTTCCAGCAGGACGACGGGGAGACGATCTATGAGGCGTGGGAGAGATTCAAGGAACTAATGAGGAAGGTTCCCCACCATGGATTGTTGAAGTGGCAGCAGTGTGAGACCTTCTACAATGGTCTAGAGATGACCGGGAAGCAGCTGATTGATGCATACGCGGGTGGAGATATTGGAACAAAGACACCCCAGGAGGCGTATGACTTGCTAGAAAAGGTGGCAGCGAAGAGCTACACTCAGCATACTTCCCGAGCGAGGACTCAGAGGCAGGGTGTCCATCAAGTGGATGGAATTACCTCTTTAGCTGCCCAGGTGGAAGCACTTTCCACCAAGATTGATCAGATGCATGTCCACAAGGCCCAGTCCTTGTGTAAGTTTTGTGGTGGGGCGCATCCTACGAATGCTTGTCAGGTTGGGGATCAGGGGGCCCACGAGCAGGTTGATTTCATGTCCAACCAGAATCGCCCCCAGAATAATCCCTACAGCAACACATATAATCTGGGGTGGAGGAATCACCCAAATTTCAGTTGGAAGTCTGGCAACAATAGCCAGCAACCACCCGGATTCACTCAGCGCCCCCCATTCCAGCATCAGTCCCACCAGTCTCAGGGCCAAGGTTCTAGCAGCGGTCCACCACCCGCACCTGAGGGTAAATCCAGTTTGGAGGACATGGTTGCACGGCTACTTGCCAACTCAGAGAGTCAGAATCAGTTGGCCGAGAAGCAGAACCGTTACATGGAGGAGCGTTTTCACACGCATGAGACTGAGTTGAGGAATCAGAAAGCTTCGATCCAGACCATAGAGAACCAGGTCGGGCAGATCACGAAGCTTCTTTCTGAGAGACCGCCAGGTGGCCTGCCTAGCAACACTGAGCCCAATCCTAAGGCTCATGTGAAGGCCATTACTAAAAGGAGCGGTAGAGGCACAGGACCGGATCCGCAGGTCCCTGTGCATGAGTCATCCGAGGAGGAGGTTGTGATTGAGATTCCGGAAGAGACACCGCCGAGGGGTAAACCGGCGAGCACATCACGCCCTCGCGAGCCTGTGAGATATTACACTCCCGTCGTTCCATACCCAGGCAGATTGAAGAAACAGAAGATGGAGGAGCAATATGGTAAGTTTCTAGGGTTGTTTAAGCAGTTGCATATCAACTTGCCATTTGTGGAGGCTCTAGCTCAGATGCCTAAGTATGCGAGATTTTTGAAGGATATCCTCACGATAAAGAGGAAATTGGAGGAGTTGTCTCAGGTGACGCTGAATGAGGAGTGTTCGGCGGTGATTCAGAACAAGCTACCGGAGAAGAGACGGGATCCGGGGAGTTTTACCATCCCCTGTTTGATAGGTAGCTTGTCGGTTAGCAACGCCTTAGCTGACCTTGGTGCTAGCATTAACCTCATGCCATATGCGGTCTTTGCAAAGCTTGAGTTGGGAGAACCTGCACCAACACGCATGAGTATCCAGCTGGCCGATCGTTCGGTCAAGTATCCGCAAGGGATAGTGGAGAATATGTTGGTTAAGGTTGACCGTTTTGTGTTTCCTGTAGACTTTGTGATTCTGGACATGGATGAGGACAAGAATGTCCCTATTATTCTAGGTCGACCGTTCCTGGCCACCGCTAAGGCCCTGATTGATGTGTATTCAGGGAGGCTTACATTGAGGGTGGATGAAGAGGAGGTGACCTTTGATGTTGGGAGATCCATGCAGCACACCCAGAATCAGGATGATTCACTTTACTTTGTTGAGACTATTTATTCTTGCGTGAGTGATCATCTCCAAGACACAACTGAGGAGGAGTCCCTGGATACCTAGATTGTAGGGGGGAGACGATTGATCCAATTGGTGAGGATCAGTTTGATAAGTAGTTGTTTAGCCAGGAGAGCTATGAGTTTCCCCAGTGTTCAGCGGTTTTCGCAATGGTTGCTAGAGATTCTGAGCCGATTGAGCGGCCTTCTGTTGAGGACCCACCACCTGTTGAGCTTAAGGAGCTCCCGAGCCATTTGGAGTATGCCTTTTTAGATGGTGAGTCTCGATTACCTGTCATTATCGCCTCTAATTTGACGAGTGATGAGAAGGAGAGGCTATTGGAGGTGCTGAAGCAGCACAAGCAGGCTATTGCATGGAGGATTATGGACATTAAGGGAATTAATCCCTCTTTCTGTACCCATAAGATCCTTATGGAGGATGACTACAGACCCGCTGTGCAGCACCAGAGGAGGTTGAACCCGAACATGCAGGAGGTAGTGAAGAAAGAGGTGATTAAGTTACTTGATGCAGGTTTGATTTATCCCATCTCTGATTCGCCTTGGGTTAGCCCGGTTCAGGTTGTCCCTAAGAAGGGAGGCATGACTGTTATCACCAACGAGAGGAGTGAGTTGATTCCTACTCGTACAGTCACAGGTTGGAGAGTTTGCATCGATTACCGCAAACTCAATGATGCTACTCGGAAGGATCACTTCCCCCTCCCGTTCATTGATTAGATGTTGGAGAGATTAGCGGGGAAGATGTTCTATTGTTTCCTGGATGGCTTCTCTGGCTACTTCCAGATCCCGATCGCTCCTGAGGACCAGGAGAAGACGACATTCACATGTCCCTATGGCACATTTGCTTATCGGCGGATGCCCTTTGGATTGTGTAATGCTCCGGCCACTTTCCAGCGTTGCATGGTGGCCATTTTCCATGATATGATTGAGGACTCCATGGAGGTTTTCATGGATGACTTTTCTGTGTTTGGGAGTTCCTTTGATCATTGCCTCGGGAATCTGGAGAGGATGTTGGCCAGGTGCAAAGAGGCCAATCTAGTGTTGAACTGGGAGAAATGCCACTTCATGGTGAAGGAGGGCATTGTGCTTGGGCAAAAGGTTTCACGCGCGGGGATTGAGGTTGATAGAACTAAGATTGATACCATATCTAAGCTGCCCCCGCCGACTTCCGTGAAATCTATTCGTAGCTTCCTCGGTCACGCGGGCTTTTACAGACGCTTTATTAAAGATTTTTCTAAGATTGCCCGACCGATGACCCAGCTTCTTGAGAAGGAAGCCCAGTTCGTATTCTCCGATGAATGCCTTAGTGCATTCAATTTGTTGAAGGAGAAGTTGGTGAATGCCCCTATCATGGTAGCTCCTGATTGGAAGTTGCCATTTGAGATCATGTGTGACGCGAGCGACTTCGCTGTTGGGGCGGTCTTAGGACAGAGGAGAGAGAAGCAGTTCCACCTGATTTATTATGCGAGCAAGACGCTCAATGACGCACAGGAGCACTACACCACAACGGAGAAAGAGCTCCTAGCCATTGTCTTCGCTTTCGATAAATTCCGGTCTTATCTCGTCCTATCAAAGACCATTGTATTCACTGACCATGCAGCTCTTCGGCACTTGTTCAGCAAACAGGATGCCAAACCCCGACTGATCCGGTGGGTTTTGCTGCTTCAGGAGTTCGACATTGAGATCCGCGATAAGAAGGGCGCGGAGAATGTCGCAGCGGACCATTTGTCCCGTCTTGAGTTCTCAGTTTCATCTGAACTTGTGGGGTCATCCATAAATGACAATTTTCCCCACGAGTTTCTCATGCACATACAGACACAGGCTGAGGAGTGTCCATGGTTTGCTGATTTTGCAAACTTTCTTGCTATTGGGATTGTGATTAAGGGCTTAACGCATCAGCAAAAGCGAAAGTTCTTTGCGGATGTTAAGCACTATCTCTGGGAGGATCCCTATTTGTTTCGGGTCAGAGCTGATCAGATCGTGCGCAGGTGTGTGTTTGGAGATGAGGCACTTCAGGTGCTTAGACACTGCCACGAGGGTCCGACAGGTGGACACCATGGAGCTACCTTGACCGCGAAGAAGGTCTTTGACGCCGGTTTCTTCTGGCCTACCATCTTCCGGGATGCTCATGAGATGATCCGAGCTTGTGACGCTTGCCAGAGGGCGAGCAACATCTCATCTAGGAATGAGATGCCCCAAAACAGCATCCAGATTTGTGAGATTTTTGATGTCTGGGGTATTGACTTTATGGGACCTTTCCCAGCTTCTCGTGGCAACCGATATATCCTAGTGGCTGTTGACTACGTTTCTAAGTGGGCCGAGGCTCAAGCCTTGCCTACTAATGATGCTAGGGTGGTTGTTCAATTTCTGAAGAAATTATTCTCTCGCTTTGGTGCCCCCAAAGCCCTTATTAGTGACCGTGGGACCCACTTCTGCAAATCCCAGTTGGAGAAGGCATTATCACGATATGGTGTGAACCATAGATTCTCCACAGCCTACCATCCACAGACCAGTGGGCAGGTAGTGGTCACGAACCGGGGCATAAAGCGGATTCTTGAGAAGACGGTTGGTCAAAACCGTAAGGATTGGTCGGACAGGTTAGATGATGCACTTTGGGCCTTCCGGACTGCGTATAAGACGCCCATTGGTACCACACCATTTAGGTTGATCTATGGGAAGGCGTGTCATCTTCCGGTGGAGTTAGAGCACAAGGCTTATTGGGCATTGAAGGCGGTGAATCTTGACTTGGTGAGCGCGGGTGAGAACCGGTTCACTCAGATTCATGAGCTTGATGAGTTGAGAAATCAAGCCTATGCAAACTCCACGATCTACAAGGAGCGCACTAAGAGTTTACATGACCGACGCTTGAAGGACAAGAAGGAATTCCGAGTGGGTGGTCGTGTGTTGCTTTACAACTCTAGGGTGCGTTTGTTTCCCGGGAAGTTGAAGTCCCGATGGACGGGTCCTTACACGGTTAAGGAGGTGTTTCCTTATGGGACCGTCGAGATTGAACATGAAGATGGGAGGATCTTCAAGGTTAACGGTCATCGTCTTAAGCCATATATTGACGGACTGGTTGACCCGGCATTGGAGGTAGTTGACCTCCACCCCAAGGACAAATGAATTCGGGGGCTTGAGTCTAGCTAAGGACTCGTTAATAAACTTAGCCTGTTTCGGTATCTTTTTGGGTAACAACTTTTAGATTTTGTTTGATTTTTATCTTATTAGTTTTTATTTTCTATTTTTCTAGAGTTTTATCATTTATTTTTGAGTTTAGGTGATCGGAACGTGTTTTGGATCGAGCGTATTTGGGACAATGTTTGGAATGTCAAAGGTATGTCTTCTGAATTTTTAGAAATATTAACTTGGAAGAATCGCAGTCGGGTTTGGAATACTCCTCATAAAAAAATCAGGTTTCTGTGTCTGCTGGGTATGAGACACGGTCGTGCCAAACAAGAGGCACGGTCGTGCCTCTAACCCTAGACGCGGTCGTGCTTAGGCCCTTGGCGCGACCGTGCCAATGAAGTTTTGGGCGGGTTAAGTAAGGTTAAACGGGCAGAATTCCTTTTTCTCACCTTTTACCCCAACGAAACCTCCCTACGTGCGATTGATTCCCGTGAATTCTCGATTGTTAATCTCCATTCCTCCGAATCCAGGTACGCCCCTAGCCTACTTTTTTTTTTCGTCCTTATAATTAGGCATAGGATCGTAATTTAGTTTTTTTTTTAATTCTAGGGTTTTAGTCAATTTTTCTGTTTTGAACTTCATAATTAGATGTAAATAGGTAGAAATAGGTCGTCTTACATCCTGGAATTATGTTGTGTTAAAAGCCCCTTCATAAACGTAGTTAATTGATCAATTTTGAATGCTGAAAACCCTAAAATGGGTTGAGCACAGTCGCGCTCAAGACCAGGCGCGGTCGTGCTCGGCTTTTGAATTCCAGGAGAGGATAAGTTTGGTCAGGCGCGGCCGTGCCTCTGTTGAGCGCGGTCGTGCCTAGTGATTTTGACCTAGGCGCGGTCGTGCCTTGACTTGGCGCGGCCATGTCTCCCGGGTTGGACTGCCCGTGGTCGCCCAAGGCGCGACCGTGGGCTTGGATTTTGGCCTAGGCGCGGTCGTGCCTCGTCCCAGGCGCGACCATGCCCTTTCATAATTTTGGTCAGAAACTTCATAAATTCAGTCTAGCGTCTTCATAACTGTTCTGATTTCATTTTTGTTGTCGTGCAGATGGCAGGCAACAGGGACCACCCGTACCTCGAGTTTGAAATGAACGAGCACGAGTACGAGGCTCGTTTGGATGTTTTGTGGCCCCGCAGAGGCCGGATTCTAGCTGCTCGTCGTTTAGATCCAGCCGCCATCGATGCATCGGTCAGCGGGACCGGTGGAACGACATTGTCACCGCCCCTTGGCGCCGGTTGTTCAGGCTTCACGCCATACAGTACGTCGAGCTCGTGATGTAGTTTTTCTCCACTTACGAGTTCGATTATCCTTGCGCGGATTTGGAGCAGCCCGAGACCGTTAGATTTAGGCTCGGCGGGGAGTGGCGCGTGATGTCTGTCGCCAGATTTGGGAGGCTACTTGGGTTATACACGCGACAGGAGCTTCAGACAGAGTTGTTCACTGAGGGGATCACCGAATTCCTGACAGAGGAGGATAAGGATCAGTTTTGGTATGAGTTTGGGTTCGGGATTTACGATCCGAGTTTGACCAAGGCTTCGAGCCTTCGGGATCCGTTACATCATGTTCTTCACCGCTGCAACGTTTATTCGATCTCTGGGAGAGGTCAGGGGGAGACGGTGGTGAACCTTAGGGAGCTATTTTACCTGTTTTGCCTGGTACACCCGCGCGCCTGCAATCTCGCGCATTCTATCGCGGGGTACTTGGTGAACAGCTCGGGGCGCGACGTCAGCAGCGCCATTTGTGGAGGTCACTTCGTGACCAAGCTGGCGAGACACTTCCAGTTGCTGACAGACGATTTGATAGGGGATCTGACCCCTGTGGCCGAGACTGTCGTGATGTCTGTGCAGACATTGGGCAACATGCACGTCGCTCGGCGCGGCGCAGGGGGGATTAGATTGGTGGATCGATGGGGACGGACGTGGGATCCAGACCGTCCGGGCCCCGATCCAGATCGTGTACAGGCCGAGGCCGGGGCCGCCGCTCAGCAGGAGCAGGAGCTGGAGCAGGTTCATGAGCTTCATCAGCCCGATCAGCCGCCTCCTCCGCCTCCGCCGCCACCACCACCTCCGGTTGTCATCCCACATGACATGTTTATGCGTTACTAGGCCTGGCAGTATGAGGTCCAGTGCACCGCTGCTGCTGCTGGCGGGGCACCATACGTGGTTCCCCTTCCATTCTTCATGCAGCCAGAGCAGCAGCCTGATCAGCCACCACCATCACCACCGCATCAGCCACCACCATCACCATAGCTTCAGCCACCACCATCACCACCGCATCATCAGTCACCACCACCATCACCACCAGCGGCAGGAGGCGGGGCCGCCGACATCGACCTTGAGGGTATGCAGTGGGAGTAGTACCTCCCACTGCCTTTTGGTATCATTTTTGTGAGTTGTACTTTTGTTGTATTGTACAAACTCTTGTATCGCGCTACGGCGTTTATGTTGTACTTTTGTTTTCTTGTACATTTGTTTCCATGTAC
Source organism: Smallanthus sonchifolius (assembly GCA_023525975.1). NCBI lineage: Eukaryota > Viridiplantae > Streptophyta > Magnoliopsida > Asterales > Asteraceae > Smallanthus > Smallanthus sonchifolius. The sequence continues at coordinate 55,704,231 of CM042038.1, forward strand.
TGTTGTATATATTTGTGTTTATATTTTGGCTTGATGTTACTGATCTGTGTTTGATGTTAGTCTTGCTTAGATCTTGGAATTGTGGAACTACATGGAAGTACGTGGAACGTCATTGTTGTGGGTTGGATTTTTGCGTGTGCCATGATCGACACGAGGGAAGTTTCAGTTATCCCTTCACACTCCATTTTGCTTTGCATGTTTTTTTTTGTATACATTGTGGGCAATGTATGTTTCTAAGTATGGGGTTGGGTGTTTATTCTTTGCTTTACATTATTTTTTGTTGTACATTGAGGGCAATGTACAATTCTAAGTGTAGGGTGGGAATGTTTTCGCGCGTTGTTTGTCCTCTTAGCATTTTATCGATTCATTTTTTACAAAATATTCCGTCATATTTTTTTTGGCACTAAATTAAAAGTTAACCGTTTAGCATTCAGAATTTTTAGTAAATAATAGAGATTTGATTTTTCGAAAGCAATTGAGATAGAAATTCCATTGAGTCAAACCCAATTTTTTTTTGTGATAACCATGAGTTTTAGTGTGCTAAACGAATGAAGTGCATGTAACCTTTTGCTTACACCCATTCCCTTTCGTTTCCGTGAGTTTATTTTTGAGCCTTGATAGTTTTAGACATTGTTTGCTCTCGTTTTTGCGGATTTGAGTGTGCCGGATGTTTCATGCTTGTTAGAACTTGCTTTTAGTATACACTTCGAAATCATGAACATAAATATTGCATAAAAATGATTGAGGCATTAGGATAAACCACTCTATTAGCCTTTTATCTTTGTTTTCCCTTACCCGAACACATCCACTAGTTAACCACATTGAGCCTATCCCATGTTCTTCTTTTATTACCCACATTACACCGTCATTAAGCCTTCATTAGCCTTTTCATTTATTTATTCTATTTTTCACCCGTGTTAGAAATCCGGTCGGCTAATGTTAATTTTGTAGCTTTTATTTTGTTGTAATCTTCAAATTCTCGAGAAGTTTTTAGCTAAGGAAAGATGCATATTTACTTAGTTCCCTTCAAAAGAAAAGAAATAGTTAAAAAAAATAAAATAAAAAAAAATCAGGTGAAATATAGTCGATTAGAGCAATTTTATGAGCAAAGATGGAAAGAATTCGGTTGTTAGCTCTTACCTATATACGGAAGTATTAGTTAGTTTATTTTTCATATTAGAAGTGTTTTAGTTTTTGAATTAGCATAACCGCCGGGTTTTTAGCCATTTAGCCACTTTTAAATTCCATTTCCTTACCCTTAACCATTGCCAAGTTACAACCCGTTTAAAGCCCTCTTGATTTGTGCTTTGTTTCATGTTAGTTGATAGAGATTTGATCTTTTAGCAAGCTTATGATTTATGCATGTTAATTGTCTTAGCATTTGAGTGTTCTATACATACACCATTACTTGTATGATCATATATATTCCCGAGTGTGTGTGAACATTGTGAGAAGCATAAAGTTGCATGCGAATGATTTCCTAGGCATATTCATTTGCCCATTCGGTTGTCACTTCATTGGGTTCATTGGGTTTCATTTAGTTAATTTTGCATTTCTTGTCAAACCTTTATAAATTATTATTGCCTACGGTTTTCCGAATTGATCCATAGTGTCATTAGAAGTTTTGTTTTATTTTGATTTATTGCTTGAGGACAAGCAATGTTCAAGTGTGGGGTTATTTGATGTGTTAGTATTTACACATCTTTTTGGCACAAAACTTCGCTCATTTAACGATCAATTCTTGGTTATATTCAACGTTTAGGCACTTATTTGCTTCATTTCCTGTTTTGTAGGTTTTTGTGAAGCTTGTGAACAAACAAGAAGATTCCAGGATAAAAAGTGAAGTTTTTAGGGTTTCTGTGATGAAGGCACGGTCGTGCCCCTAATTGGCACGGTCGTGCCTAACTTGCAAACCCTAAGCATGGTCGCGCCCCGTACATGGCACGACCACGCCAAGCCAAAAGGCAAGGCACAACCGTGCTCTGCCTCCACACGGTCGCGGGAACACCCGTGAGTCTGACACCTCAAAGCAAGAGACCCAATGGAAGCTCCGGATCGGTCAACCCTCCGTCACACGGTCGCGGCAAAGACCTAGGCGCGACCGCGCCTTTGCACGTGGCACGGTCGTGCCCTCTCTCTTGGCACGGTCGTGCCTCCCCTTTTCTATTTAACAAAACTTAAACTCTCATTCAGACATCAAGCAACCATGGGAGAAAGTCTACTGTTCCAGCTCGTATTTCTCTTGTTCCAGACATATTTCAAGATTCTTGGAGAGGATACAACATCAAGAGGATCATCTTACATCAACAACAACATCTAGGCTTGGAGGAGTGGTTTGATTCTTGTTTTCATATCATGTTTCTTACTACTTTTCCCTGTTTATTTGTAATTCTTGTGCTCATGATGAGCTAAAACTCCTGTTCACTTTGGTTTAGATGAAGTTTAGATACATTTAACAACATTCATGGATTATTGGCAATTATTGTGTTAATGTTATGACAACCGTATGATTATTCTTCAATGAAATTATGTATTCAAGTGTTTTGAGGTGTTTACAAGACTTGTATTTGTGTATATCATATTATGTTGGAAAACTTATGGTTTATGCTTATATTCATGGATTGGTGTATGTATTTGTGCTAGTTTGTGGCTTTTGACTAGGAATGGTGAATGAAGTCTTGTTTATGAATCATTATATTTGTATGTGTATCCTTATGCTTATGTTTGGAAAGACAAGGTGTTTGTTAGAATGTTTCATGCTTAGTTTTATGTTTATCTAGGAATTGTTGACACATTCTCCTAATTTATATAACCTTTACATGAACATTGTATGTTGAAGAAATGAATATTGTTATCTAATTTAATCAACCTGAGGTGGGTAGTGTGTTGTTCATATTATCTTTCCAACTAGTTGTTGGACTAGTGTACCTTAACCGGAAACTAGTTTAATCTTTATAAACATTAACATGATTGTTAAACACGTGAGCTTCATTGTATGACTTTAGGTGGTTAGTTTGTGTAATTCATGCTAGCTTTCCGAATAGTCATTTGATTAGATGTCTTTGACAAGAATTTGGTCAATTTATGTTTCGTGTGATTGCCATGTTTCTATGAGTGTATTGGATGTATTCTAGATGGATTCGACACCGAAGTGATATTTTCTCCCTAATTGTTTGAATTGTGACCTTAACTTAGTTTTTATATATTTGTGTGTTAGTTAATTAAACAAAACTCTCCAAAATATCTTTATACCCTCACTTGATTAGATTTTAGTTCCGGTTTATTATCGCATTCCACCGTGTCCACGGATTGATATCCGGTTCTTACCTTTACTATATTGCCATCCGACGGGTACACTGCCCGATGTGTGTGTGATTAGTCTTTGGTGAAAACCCCTTTTTAAAACTAATATTGTGTGATAAATCTCTATTAAAATATATATAGTTTCACAAGCATCAGACTTCATCACCTATTCTAAATCCCTACACATCCTTTCATTGGTAGATCCAAAAATAATGTCGTTGACACATACTTGTACAAGAAGAATGTCACATCGTGCTTTCCTAATGAAGAGGGTTGAATCAATCTGTCTACGGTCGAAACCATTAGACAGTAGATGTTTAGATAATGTCTCGTATCATGCCCGCGGTGCTTGATGAAGACCATAAAGTGCTTTGTCGAGCTTATACACTTTATTGATATTATGCGGATCTTCAAAGCCGGGAGGTTGAGTGACATAGACCTCTTCATGAACTTTTCCATATAGGAAAGCACTCTTCACGTCAAGTTGATAGACCTTGAAGCCGACATATGTGGCATAAGCCAAGAACAATCGAATGGCCTCAATTCTAGCAACTGTGGCATATACTTCCGTGTAATCCAAGCCCTCTTGTTGATAAAAACCCTGAACAACCAGTCTTGCTTTGTTCTTCACAACAACATGACGATCATCCATCTTGCATTTGAACACCCATCTGGTTCCAATTGGCTGAAAGCCTTTTGGCAAGTTAACCAAATCCCACACGTGCAACTTTTGGAATTGAGACAATTCATCTTGCATCGCCTCAATCCAACAGTTGTCAGTGAGAGTCTCCTTCACATTCTTCGGCTCTAACTGGGACACGAATGCAGCTTGCAGACATGTTTCCATGACACCAGTGTCAAGTATCTCCGAGTACAGACTAGTGTTCTCAGTAATGGTTTGATGACGAGTTTGAACACCGGCATGAGGATCACCAATAATGTTGTCAATTGGATGATTCTTATGCACTCTCGCCTCTGGTACATTCGGTTCCTGAATTTCTGAATCGAGATTCGTGCTTAGCTCCCCCATTTCCTGTGTTCCAGAAGAAGAGGATACAATGTTAAATGGATCAGCTGGAGCTTCATTTCCTACAGTTATGTTAGGATTAGCTTGAGCGTCATCTCCATCAACATGACCATCTTCACTGTTATCACCATTAAGAGTTCGAGATGCAGCATTGGAATCAGGAGTTACAATTAGTACAGTAGCACGAGTAGAGAAACTGGAGTCATCGCCGCCACCCAATAATTCATAAACATTTGTGGCGTCAACTACAGATAGATCAGGAAGATTGAATGACTTGAATAGCGCATCATAATCAAAACCCCAAGCTGGACCTGTTGGTTCTGGTGGAATGCTTTGTTTACTGCAATCCACTTCAAACCATTCCTCGACAGTACGAGTTCCTATATTGTACACTCTCTTGCAAGGCGAGTTGTCAACGTATCCTAAGAAGATGCCTTCCACCGCTTTTGCATGAAACTTAGACTGGCGGTCTTTGTATTGTAGCAATAAGGAACAGGGACTACCAAAAGGAACTAGGTAATCAAGATTGGGAAGTCGATTGTTGATCAGCTCCTAACAAGTCTTGTTATGCCTCTTCACAACCAGAACTATGTTTCAGACGTGACAAGCTGTAATGACGGCTTCTGCCCAGAAAGTGACAGGAAGCTTTGCATCCGACAGCATAGTCCTTGCAGCCTCAATCAATGTTCTGTTCTTCCGTTCTGCAACTCCATTCTGCTAAGGTGTGTATGGGGCGCTGAATTCGTGAAGGATCCCCTTCTTGAGATAGAAAAGTTCCATCAAATTATTCTTGAACTCAGTTCCGTTGTCACTCCTTATTCTTCAAACCTTCAGTTTGCAAAGAGCTTCCAAGCTCAGGATCAGACACTGAAGAATGTCAGCAGTTTCGTCCTTCGTACCTAAAAAATACACCCAAGAAAAACGTGAGAAATCATCAGTTACAACCAGTCAGAACGACTTACCTCCAATACTCCTGATACTTATGGGGCCAAACAGATCCATGTGTAATAGCTTCAAAGGGGTATCAATGGAGTTTTGGAGCTTGGGCTTGTGAGACTTCCGCTGCTGTTTGCCCTTTTTACACGGCATACAATCATCTGTAACGGTAAATCTCAGCTTAGGAACCCCGGTTACCAAACTGTTTCGGACAAGATGGATCATTTTACGATAAGAAATATGTCCGAGTTTCCTATGCCACAAGATAGAGTCAAGCTCTGTCGCTTTGGTAAGCAAACAAGTAGCAACTGATGAGGTGGTTGTTGCCACGCTCATATCAATCTGATAGGTGTCGTTTGTCCTTGGCGCTCTCATCAGAATCCAGTCTTCAGGAACTTCAAAACCAGGCTTGAGAATCAAGCATTCATTCTTATCAAACATCACCGAGTACTCCTTGTCGCACATTTGGGAGACACTCAACATGTTATGCTTCAGCTGATCGCAAAAGTTGACGTTGTCAAAACTGACACAACCATTTGATACCACGCCTTGACATGTGATACTACCGCCTTTCTCTCCGGCAAAGGCCACATAGCCGCCTCTGAATGGTTTCATGTCTTGAAGCAAGGCCATGTTTCCTGTCATGTGTCGGGAGCATCCACTATCTACATACCAGCTGTTAGAGATAGTACCCTTCGGACGTCCCTGCACGAGTCACAAAAAGAATTAGTTAGTTTTGGAGAACCAAGCCATAGTGGTCTTGGGTCGTCCATCCTTTTCAAAATAAACTACCTCTTTTAACTCACAGTCGTGATGACTGTTAAAAGTGGATGAATCTTTAAAAGAATTAGGACTAGGAGATTGAGAATTTTTGAATTTGTTAGTCCAGGACCTCTTCTGTTTCTTAACTGGAACAGTAGACTTATGTTCACAAACAGCAGGTGAACTAGTGGAAGCTTCACCTGATTGAAACCCAGTCAGCTATTCTAGCTTTCTCAACCGCTTATTCCTTCTCCTCCTTTGTGGCTTAGAGAATTTCACCACAGATTTCTCACCAGTATGTATACTACAAGAGGTAGATACACAAGGTGTAGCGCTTCCCCTTCCTTGAAATAAATGGTTTGGCCTCAGAGGTTATCTTTGGCTTTACCATCGGTTTTACTGGTGGTTTCACCACATTTGCTTTTGGACTTTTGGGATGGTTCACTTCTGGTGACATAGGGATGACAGTCGGTTGTGAAACAATAGGCCGTTTCCCTTGGTTCTTAGAAGGGCGGTTCACAAAAATGTGACCAACAATACCACAGTGAAAACAAGTTCTCTAGTCTGTGTAAGTTCTCCTGTAAGGCTCATTAGATCTGGCATTAGATGACTCAGCATGATGAGCAGGAGGAGTTGGTTTGTGAACAGGAGTTTGACCCGATACAGACTGGTTCTTGGGAGTATAGTATTTTTGCTAATTTTCTTTGTAACCAAGCTCATAGTGAGCTAAAAAAACCTCTGTCTTTACTTGATTAATATTTTTATACCCCCCATAAAGCATTACCTTTAATTTATCATTAGATTCAATGATATCGGGTTCAGTTAAAATACAGTTATCACTATTAGTGATAATGTTTTTCTTGACTTTCTGTTAAGATAACAACTCCTCGGATACTACTCCTTCAGGGTAAGTGTTAACCGACCCATCATCAGAAGCAGTAAAGAACTCCTCATCAGATGCGGAGTTGGCCTTACTTGAGGAATCATCCTTTCCTGAGGAATCATCAAGACAAGTTAGATCAATGTCTACTAAGTTGTTGACAAACTTCCCGCTAACTTGTGGAGGAATGGCATTAGTACCCAGCCCTAAGCCATTCATTTGCCTCACTACAGATTCGTAGTGTTCCACCACAAAACGAGAGTTTTTCATCTTCTCATTAGAACATTTCAACTACAAGATTTCATTTTGCAACTTGTTAATTTCATTGTTCCTTTTCTCCAACCCCCTGTATGCAATATCCAAGTGAAGCTGTTGATCGCTCATTTCTAGTGAATACTCACGTTTTTTCCTTTTTCAACGTTTCAATTGACTCTTTAAAACGTTTTTCGTTTTCTTTATAACTTAGAGCTGCAATGCGAAGGGGTTCGACCTTGTCTTGAAGCTTAGAATTTTCAAGTTTTAATCCTAGACATTTAGATCAAGAAATAACATAAAAAGGATTAGAATCTACGTCAGTTGATGAACTTGTTGCCTCTCCGGTAGCCATGAGAGCAACAACAGTAGTAGATTCCTCTTGATCAGCTACAGAAGCTTCCTTTTCTTCAGCTTCCTTTTTCTCAGGTTCCATCAACTCCATGATCTCAGCCATGAGACCAACCTGAGTTTGTGCAATGTTGGCATCATCCAGATGAACACCCCAATCAAAGTTGTCGTCCTGTTGAGCTACCAGTGCATTGGACGAACCACCGTGGCTTTGATTGTGGTTGTTTGTGTTGTTGTGACCATGGCTGTTTCCTTGGCTAGGTCTGGTGAATTCCGAAGCCGGTGCTCTGTCTTTCTGACATTCACGAGAAAAGTGTCCAAAGTTTAGACACTTATAGCATTTGGCCTTGGATTTGTCAAAACCAACCTTGGCATTAGAATGCCCGCCAATGAACTTTCTTCATGTTCTGTTCAGGAAATGCTTGGCTCTCCTCAGTATCATGGCCATATTCCATTGAATATCCATGTCCTCCATGTCATCAGGATCCACTTGATTAAAATCTTCTTCAATTGTCTTAGGATCTGTAAGCTTGCCACCTATGAAGTTCTCGTAGGCCAGCATACAAGATGAAAATAGTGCTACAAGATCTTCAGCTATTTTGGATATAGCTGATTGGTTAGCTGAAGTTGTAGCGGGAGGATTTCTTGAGGTATGTTGTTGATGAGATCCAGATGCATAGCATGCATGACCACCACAACCATTTGAGTGGTCTTCTTCAGTAGAGTTTCCAGAGAAAAGGGCAATTCCAGAGCCCGAAGATTTGGTTATAGAAGACGTCCCATGATACATAGAAGGGTCTTGTATCTGAGGTCTTCCTGAGCTATCCTTCTTTCTAAGGTTCATGTTATGAGCTTGAACCTTTCCAATTGCCTCCTCCACTATCATTTCATAGAATTTAGGATTCTCTCTCATCAGGGTTATGTATATTTCAAACCTGGGTGGCAAAGCATCCAGAAACTTTTTCACCAACTCTTCATCGGGATACTTGCAGATGATAGAATCTAGAGATGAGGTCATCTAAAGACTCATTCTCCAAAAATCTGAAGCATTCATACTGCTTCCTGAGTAGAGCCCGTTTACTCTTCTTGATATCACTATTCCCCTCGAATCTTTTCTGTAGTGCCTTCCAAAGATCCTTAGAGTTGTCATAACCTCTGAAGTTGTGGAACAACTCACGAGTTAATGCCATAGTGATAGAACCAAGAGCCTTCTTCTCTCTATCATAAACTTTTTTTTCTTCTTCATCGAGTTTAGAGATAGGCTTAGGCAGTTCATCATCAATATAAATGTGTGTGGGATGCTTATAGCCCTCTAGAATTGGAATCCATAACGAAGAATCGGTGTAAGAAATGTAATGCTCAAAGCGTGCCTTCCAATAGAGTAATCATTTACATTTAGCAGCTTTCGCGGTTTCTGAGGAGTACCGATCTCATTGTCATAGTTTAAAAGGTTTCCAAGGTTCTGAAGATTCGACATGGTGAACACTTAGTCAAATTTCAGAAAAAATCAGAGCCACTTGCGAACTTGATATTGGCCATGCGCACTTAGAGAAATAGTCTTGCGTATTTAAGATTTGCTCTTGCGTACTTGATAAGTACGCAGAAGTAAATGATAAGTACGCAGGACATAACTTAAGTACGCACAAGATTAGTCTTGCGTATTTAGTAAGTACGCAAGATATTAGTCTTGCGTATTTAGTAAGTACACAGCAAGACTGTACTTTTTGCCATATATGGTAAGTATGCAGAACGCCTTTTCACCAACTCTCACCAAACTATTTCGGTCACTGGAAACACACCGGAGATGGCAAAAATCGGACGGATGAACAATCAAAATGAGCCCAAGGGTCAGAAACTTGTTTCTAACCAACCTTTGATGCTCAAAACACTCAAAATACACAACAAAAGTTGGTTTTTGAGAGATTTTTGTTTCTAAAATAGTGCTCAAAAGCTACCCCTATTTTATCACAAAAATCAACAAAAAACACCTCCTTTTGCTTGTAAAACTCTGTAGAAAACTTTCCAAACTCACTCACAACACTCGAAATCAAGAGCAATGCTCTGATACCACTTGTAGGTCCATCGGGTGTGGCGGATCGTCACATGCAAGTGGGTCTACTAGTCAGACCGGGTGCGGAATAACTGTGACTAGCTGGAGAGTCTTACAACACAAAGTAAACCGACAAGATGATCACTTTAAACGTTCGTCTATTATAAACACTTGAAGGTTACAAAGAAAAATACTGAGATTACAAATTCTGCGTATTTGCTACTATGATTGCGTACTTATCTACTGTCAACCATTCCTATTTATACACGACCTGATGCCTGCGCACTTAGCAAGTGCGCAGGGCAATATGCTCATGCGTACTTAGCAAGTACGCAAAGGTATAGGAACAAATTCCTGCGCACATACAAGTGCGCAAAACACTTGGAGAAATTTGCAACAAGCAATATGTAAAAGTAAATACAACTCGATTACTAATACATACAGACACTTACAAACAAAGACAAATACATACATGAAAGTACAAAACTAAGACTCTATCTATCCAGAGTGTTTGTCACAGGAAAGTGCTTCAACAGAACTTCCGTGTAACGAATATATATAAAATATATCGTATCGCTAACAGTTTGTAATTACCAGTTAAGCGGGTTAAGTGGATTTAATGTTCGTTGCCCTAGGTGTAACTTTTACGGGTCACAACTCAGTTATTAGCGTTAAATAATTGTGACCGAACATATAACTCCAACACTAACATCATGTATTGATGGTAGAAAATATAACAAAACAGAAACACTTAACCTAACCTTTGTTTTTGAAACTAATATGAGTTCCTTGATTGTCGTTGTCGGGCTTGTTATCTTTCATCATTGTTAACTTTCGACATAATTTTTTGCTGATCGGTTAACAAACATTGAATCAACAACGTTGCTTCAATTGATGCTGCAACTCTACTCTATACACCTTTCTATTAGAAAGTGTGGAATTTGGATGGAACATGGAATCGTTCTAGGGACCGCTGCCATTAATCCAGGAATGAAGACAGTCGTGGATTGATGGACGAAGTCGTTACCATGAGGTGTTACTCTTCTAGTACCTTAAACTATTTTTCATTATTTGTTCTTCTTCGAGGTGTGAAACCTTTTTGATTCTTTAGGGACCGATTAGAAGCCACACTAGAGAGGAAAGGGGGTATTAGGGTTGTAACTTGGGAATGTTTGAGCAACCGGGAAGAGAGGTCTATTTTAACATTATAATTCCTTCAACAAACTTACAACCAAATACTTCATCAGTTTTTGATGGAATTAATTCCAAGTCCTTTGGAAGATATTAATTTCTTCCAAAACACTATGCGAACAAGGGGCGAAGCTATGAAGGGGCCAGGGAGGGCCCCGGCCCCTGCCGTTTTTTTCGTTAGTAGTGTTAATTTTTTCGTTTTCGTCCGAAATTTTTTTTACGAATAGAGCCGGCCCCTGCTTATTTTTTCGGCCCCCGCTTCTTAGATTTTCAAGCTCCGCCACTGATGCGAACCAAACGCCCCCAAGCTTTTTGGTTGTCACGAGGATAATCTTTTGAAAATTTTCAGTTATGGGGTGGTAATTGTAAGATATTTTCATATTATATCTAGTTAAGACTTAAGAGGCAAATTAATATATGTTCTTGAAAAATTGAGATGCTTACCGATTGGAAAAATGCTTTTTTTAGAAGTTGAGCTCTAAATTGAGTGTCAAGTAGAATAAAACTAAGCATTAGAGAATAAGTTTAGTATTATCTAAGGAATATGCACCAACAAGTAGTGTATCATCAACAAATTCTAGATGATAAATGTGATCACTTATCAAAGTCTTCTAAATTTTTAAAAGTGTTTTATAAAAAGTAATTAACAAAGTCTTACAACTTTTAATATTATTTTATTAGATAACATGTTTACGAAATATACTTAAGACTTTAAACAACTTTATAAAACCAAAATATTAATGAAATAAATTTAAGACTTTTGAATATTTTATAAAATCAAAATCTTTAAACTTCCTTTTACCATAAATGTATCCCTTGAAAAGACCACCACCCTCAACCATGTTTACAGATGATTGTCGAACCACATTTTTGTCATTGGACTTGTCACCTTTTTGAGCCCCCTAGGGACTCTTCAATCCAAAGACGACTGCCCAATTGGGCCAATTCACGAAAGTTCTTCCTTATTTTGTTTTAACGTGTGCTTAAAGGTTTTCGAAGATGGAAGCACTTTGCCAATCACATCTAATACAAAAATGGGTTCATCTATTTTCATTTTATGTTGAGAAAATTGCCCCAAGATATGAAACTATTCGTTGTATTGTTCCATAAAAGGTCTTGAATCCATCATTTTGTAATTATTAAAACCACTTACCATAAACATCTTACTAGAAGCGTCACACGCCATATATTTTGATTCAAGTGAATCCTAAAGTTCTTTTGCGGATTCAATATTTTGATACACATCAAATAAGGAATCAGACATACCGTTTAAGACGTGCACACGGCATATGTAGTTGTCATTTTTCCACTTTGATCTCCTTCTGGTTGGTTCCAACGATTCATTCTCAACAAATTTAGGCATTGGTATACTCAAAACATACAACATACACCACTTTGAAAGTGGTCAAAAGAAAGTGCGTCTTATTTTGCCAACGTCTGGAATCTTTCTCCTTAAAATTTTCTAACTTTTAGCATTTGATCGTCATGTCCCTCAAAGATTCACTACTCCTCATGTTCAAATTATACTTTATTCTTTGTAGGTTTTGTATTTCGTAGGACCCGGATAACTTTCTGAATCGTGTGATCTCTTTCAAATCAATATATTTCGTCTGTGTAAGGAATATTCAGTCGGATAAGTCAGTAAGTGAATTCAAAGAATAAGATGTTATTTTCTATAAAACGAAGTGTGAAATTCGTCGTTGAAAACAAACCAAGTGAATCCTTTATAGAGGGATTGAACAATCACGATGAATCGGTACAACTCTTCATGAAAAGTAATTTCATAATTGACGGTTAGAACTGCTTTATGACTGCTACAACTACATCAGTAAGAATTTTAATTGAAAACACCATTAGTAGTAATTTTGTTAGTACCAACCGATAGTAGTAACAGTAGTAACTGTAACAAAGTTACTACTGATAATCATTTTTCAAGCAATTTTCATTGATTATGCAAATTCGAAGTAACTTCCAAAATGCATAACTAAACAACAAAAATTAATTTTCCATGTTGTTCGGGACTTTGCACCTTAGTGTTGGATTTTATGGACCGACCCGATGGACAACGCGGCTGACCAAGTTATGACCCGTAAGAGTTACACCTAGGGCAACGAACATTAAATCCACTTAACCCGCTTAACTGGTAATTACGAACTGTTAGCGACACGGTATATTTTATATTCGTTACACGGGATTTATTATTTATACAAGTTTATAAATAATAATTCATATTTATTGTTTTAATCTTTTTATTAAAACAATTAAATGGGTACAGGCCTTTTATCTCGTAATGAACTTTGAGCCCGGAAACAATTAATAGGGTTTATAAGTATTATATATAAATATAATAATCCTGTTTTTTGTTGGAGCCGTCGTTGGAGAAACAAGCCGCAATAATCCTTTTTTGGGGTTAATCTCTTTTGGTATTTCTCCCCAAAGAACTAGCGAGCAAAAGGAAAAAGGCATTCTGCCTTTTGACGTCCGGCCAACAACCCTGCCACCATCTGTCGTCTTGTCCGGTGATATCCGGTGCCACCCGTTCTCGTGTTTCGGTTCGTGATCTAGCATCGGTTTGTTGTACCTCTCAACCGGTTAATCATTAATCACTAAGTTATAATTAATCTCATCAGTAGATTAATTGTTTTTTTTTGTGTTTGCGTGTTCATAACCAGATCCTGTTCGGTTTGTCAGTGCTGTTAAATAGGTTATGATTTTATTTTCCGCTGCGTATTTATTAATTAACTGAATTAATTAATTTCTCTGTCAAAACCCGATTTTTTACAAAAAGTCAAACTGATCACCATTGAATCTCAACAGTGGTATCAGAGCCTGGGTTATAACACGCAATTCGGAACCGGTCTGGTTTCACCGGTTAGATTAATCACAAACTTTAACTATCTTGAAGTTTCTGATCTGATCTGTTTTTTTGGGGCAATTTTTTTATTTATTAATTTGGTCAATTTTTTATTTTATTTGACCAAATATATTGCCCGTATGTGATTGTGTTGAATATGTAAATCTGGCCCGACCCATGTGATTGAGTTGTTTGTGTTTATTATTCAGTTTTTGGTTTTGGCCCACTTTTGATGGCTTAAAGTTGTAATAGAATAGGTTTTTTTTATTTTATGTAATATAATAAAAACCCGAAGACAAATCTGAAGACGCAACAGGAATCATGGATTCAGTGGGAGTCATCCGAGACGACTAGATGCACGGAATTTCATCCTTGTGGTTGTTTTAATTTTGTGGACCCCGTGACCCGTTTGGTCTTGCTAACTGGCTCTAGCAAGATCAAACAATCTTGGCCCTAAAAGATTTACATATTTATTTGCTTTGTGGTTGCTTTTGATTTTTTATAACTTAAATTTTTAATAAACCAACCAAACGCCAATCGTTTTAAAAGGAGTTTTAAAATGTCACAATCTGTCACCACAAGTTTTAATTTTATAACTTGTAGAATTTTATAAAAATTAACAACTGGCTTTTTTTTATAAAATAAATAACCACTAAAGTTTTGCAATTTAAACTAAATTTAATTTCAAAACTTATAACTTAATAGTTTTCAACTATTAACTTTAACAGGTTATTCAAGTCGCGACAAACTTAGTTTTAATAGGTTATTTAAAATTAAGTGTCCTGAGAGGTGAAAGGGTTCATCAAATCTGCCATGACTTTAAATAGTAAAACTGGATTTTACAACACAAGTATGATTTAATCATTCGTTGTGTTTGACCCTATTCGGTAAACACTAAAATTGGAACCCATATTTAAAACCAATGGTCTATGCCATCCTATTATAAGGAACACTTGGAGCATAAAATGAAACATCGGTGTTTGGAGTCACAGCACCACACTGGATGCGTAGTTTATCCTTCCAAGGCGAAAGGGTTTCGTTGACACATCTGGCCCTTCCGCAAGTACCTGTTTTAGGACGACTATTACTTTTCTCTCTTTTTACATACCCCAGCTGTCAAGAGATTAAAAGTGGGCATAGATGAGGCTAAACGTATCAATGCATAGATATGTCTTGTCTTAGCGGCCTCATACACGAGAGTTGTGCATCTTTCCATAATTGACACTAATTTTCAGTCTAGTTACCCACTTACTAATGTTGTATGCCACAGCTACCATTAGTGACTGATTTAGCTAGATTCTCACTCCTTATTCTAATTTCTGTAATTGGGTCATAAATTAATAAGGATTTTTCACTTTCTTTATACTAATTTATTTTCTTTGCTTATCTTGACAGATGTCTACTGAAAATAATAATACTAATAACTCCTTTGCTCTCAAGTCTATCCTTGAGAATGAAAAGCTGGATAACACCAACTTTCTCTAGTGGCAGTGCAATCTGAGAATAGTTCTCAAGATGGCCAAGAAGCTCTATGTTCTCGATGCACCAGTCCCTGAGGCACCCGATGGTAACACGGCTGCCGCTCGTAAGGCCTAGGAAAAACAAAGAGATTGCCTTATGCTAGCCTGCATGTCCCGTGAGCTCCAAAAGAGCATGGAGGACCTGGATGCCTTTGACATGATTGAGCAACTCAATGGCATGTTCCTGAAACAAACCTGACAAGAACGCTATGAAACTATGTCTCAGCTCATTCGTTGCACGATGCAAGAGGGCACGCCTGTTAGTACTCATGTACTTAAGATGAAAGGGCACATCGACTAGATGAACAAACTTGGATATCCCATGAAGGATGACATGGCTACTGATTTCATCTTAAACTCTCTCCCAAGCTTCTATGCTCAATTCGTAATGAATTTCAACATGAATAGCTTGGAGAAGACAGTGGCCGAGCTACATGGTATGCTCAAAACGGCTTAAATGAATATCCAAAGAAAGAAAAATCAAGTTCTGATGGTCAGATTTGCTAGTGTTTAAAAACCTAACCCCAAGAAAAGAGTAAATAATAGCAAAGGCAAGAAGAAGGTTAATGTTGCTGCCAAGCCAGCCACCAACAATACAAGAAAGATTCAAAAGCACCCCCTCATGAGGAGCGCCAATGCTTTGAATGCAACAAAATGGGACACTGGAAACGTAACTGTCCTGAATATCTAGCCAAGCTGAAGCTGAAGCTGAAGCTGAAGAGGGCCAGTGGTGAGAGCACCTCTTCAGGTATTCTCATTTATGTTATTGAATTTTTTACTGTTTCTAACAACTCATGGGTATTTGCTACTGGATGTGGATACCACATCATTAATGTCTTGCAGGAGCCTAAAAGTTGGAGGAAGCTGAAACAAGGCGACATGGAGCTCATCGTTGGTGATGGGAAAAGAGTACCAGTTCTTGCAACTGGAACATATCATCACTCATGTCCTTCTAGCCTTGTGGTTGTTTTGAACAATTGTTTGTTTGCACCTGGTTTAACCAGAAACATTATTTCAGTTTCTTTATTGTTTGAACAAGGATTTAAGAACGTTTTTAATAGTATTGCTATTTCTTCCTACTTAAATGATATCTTTTATTTTGAGGCTAAACCTCAAAACGGTATTTATGAGATTGAGGTTCAAACTGACAATAACATATATAATCTTTCTAAACGTATCAAATCTGGCATTAATGATACTTTTCTATGGCATTGTCGACTTGGCCACATAAGCAAGGCACGCATTAAAAGACTCCAATCTGAGGGAATTCTTGAACCTACCAGACATGACTCATTTGATAATTGCGAGTCTTGTTTAGCTGGCAAACTCACAAAGGACCCCTTCACCCATGTTGGTGAACGAGCCAAGGATCTGCTAGGCCTTATACACACTGAAGTGTGTGGCCCTTTCAGAACCATGTCTAGAAATCATGAAAGATACTTCGTTTCATTTATTGACGATTATAGTCGATATGCTTATGTCTATCTTATGAAACACAAGCATGAAACATTTGAAAAGTTCAAAGAGTTTCAAAACGAAGTAGAGAAACAACTCGATAAATCTATTAAGACACTTCGATCAGATCGAGGTGGCGAGTATCTCAGCTTAGAATTTCTTAATCATCTGAAGGAGCACAAAATTATTTCTCTGCCCACTCCTCCTGGCACACCCCAACTTAATGGCGTGAGCGAGAGGAGAAATCGAACCATGCTTAATATGGTTCGATCGATGATGTGTAGAACTAACTTGCCTCACTCCTTCTGGAGTTATGCTCTTATGACCGCCGCCCGCCTTGTAAATCTGGCACCGAGTAAGAAGGTGGACAAAACCCTATATGAGATACGGCATGGGTCTAAACCCAATTTGTTTTACCTTAGAGTATGGGGATGTGATGCATATGTCACCAGCGATTCTGATGACAAGCTCGATCCCAGAGGCGAAAAAGTTGTTTCCGTCGGTTACTACAACAAAAGCGGATATTATTTCTACCATCCTGATGCAAACATTGTTTCCATCAAAAGGAAAGGACGCTTTCTTGAGGAAGATCTTCTAAATCGAGGAACCGGAAATAATATTATGGATCTTGAAGAAATTCGAGAAACACAAACAACCGCTGAGGAAGTCAGAGCGTCTGATCAACAAGAAGCTGTTGCTGATGAATCAAACATAAACACAAGCGTTCGCAGAAGTAGCAGGTCTCGTAAAGAACCCAATAGATACCTATGGCATCTTGAAACTTCTGAAGTCCTATTAGTAGCTGAGTCAAATGACGAACCTACAAACTACAAATCTGCTATCTCGGATCCTGAATCCGAGAAATGGCTTGAAGCCATGAACGCCGAGATGCAATCTATGCGTGATAATCAGGTCTGGGACTTGATTGAGCTACCCCCCGGTTCTCGGGCAATAGGGAGCAAATGGATTTTCAAACGAAAAACCGACATGCATGGTATTGTACAAACCTATAAAGCACGGCTAGTTGCAAAGGGTTTTACTCAAACTCAAGGTATTGACTATGATGAAACTTTCTCACCCGTTTCTATGATCAAATCGATCAGGATACTGCTTGCCATAGCCGCGTACCATGATTATGATATATGGCAAATGGAAGTCAAAACCGCTTTTCTTAATGGACATCTCTCTGAAGATGTCTATATGGTTCAGCCTGACGGTTTTGTTGATCTAAAGTATCCTAGTAGGGTCTGCAAATTGAATAAGTCCATTTATAGACTTAAACTGGCATCTCGAAGCTGGAATCTTCATTTTGATCAGAAAATCAAAGAATTTGGTTTTGTCAAGAATGAAGATGAGCCTTGTGTTTACAGAAAGGCTAGTGTGAGCACTATATCATTTCTCATTTTGTATGAGGATGATATACTAATCATTGGAAACAACATCCCTGTGCTTGACAAAGTCAAACAATGGTTAGGATCTTGTTTTGCAATGAAGGATCTTGGAGAAGCTTCTTACATTCTAGGAATCAAGATCTACAGGGATAGATCTAAGCGGCTTCTAGGGCTAAGTCAGTGTACTTACATAGACAAAATGATGACACGCTTTAGGATGGAAAACTCCAAGAAAGGAGGTGTTCCGATGACTAAAGGCACTGTGTTGAACAAATCACAATCTCCTTCCACGGACATTGAAATTAAGGAAATGGAAGCAATTCCATATACCTCAGCGATTGGTTCTATCATGTATGCTATGTTGTGCACTAGACCTGACATCTCGTATGCTTTAAGCATGACCTGTCGTTTCCAGCAAAGTCCTGGCATTGCCCATTGGACTGCAGTCAAGAACATCCTGAGGTACTTAAGAAGGACCAAAGACATGTTCTTAATATTTGGAGGAGTGAAAGAGGAGCTCACTGTACGGTGTTACACTGATGCTAGCTTTCAAACTGACCGAGATGACTCTCGCTCACAGTCAGGTTTCGTATTCACTCTTAATGGAGGAGCTGTCTCATGGAAAAGCTCCAAGCAGAGTCTAGTGGCGGATTCAACCACCGAATCTGAGTATATAGCCGCATCAGATGCTGCTAAGGAAGCTGCTTGGATGAAGAAATTCATTACTGACCTCGATGTGGTTCCGAGTATTCGCCAACCAATCGAGATACTTTGTGATAACACAGGTGCTATAGCTCAAGCCAAAGAGCCCAGGTCTCATCACAAAGCCAAGCACATTCAAAGGAAGTTCCACTATATACGGGAAATTGTGGGACGTGGAGACGTCGTGATAAGCAAAGTAGACACAGATCAAAACCTAGCAGACCCGTTTACTAAGCCCATGACTCAGGACAAACATGATCTTCACAGAGATGCTATTGGTCGTAGATTTGCTAGTGATATGTTTTGATTTAGTATTTTGAATGTGCGAACATTTAAACAGTTGTACTTTTGAATTCTTTTGGTTTACTGATTTAAATGCAATTCTGAATTCTTATAACTGTGTTCGATTTTAATACGTTTAATCCATGAATCTTGTATTCTTAATTATTCATAGTCGATCAGACTCGTGGGAACGTCTCTGAATTAAGACTATTCTGAACTTCGGCTCAAGGAGTTGACTCCGAACTTCACATGCCTCATTTTTAATGACGTTGGATGTAACTCGCATCAAATCATCTTCATAGATCTTTGTCATAAGATGTTTTGCTATTGGTATACTCATTAGTATCCTCTGACCTGAGATACGTACTAGAACTACCGTTTACCAAGAACCATTCTTTAATCACTGTCAAACGATGTCGCGTAACTACCAGTCATAAAGACTTTGATTAGGAATAGTTATGAAGTTCAGTGGGAGTTGTATATGTACTCTTACATTATATGTAACAGATAAGCATCATGGCGCCCTCGTTGATTCAAACTGGTGAAATGGAAGGTCTTACCCAAACTTACTGTGTGTTTGATTGGACCACTTTGATTCTTGATCGAGAACAATAATAATTGAACGCCATATGAAAATGAACTAAATCCATGTCTCATTGATTCAATTGATGTTTTATACGGAAAGGATAAATGACAACTATTGCCATAAGTCTATTGTCTTGCTTTAGTTAGCTGTTACTAACACCGAGATATTGGGTTAATGACTTTAAAGCGTCATACCTTGTTAGGGACAGTCATGTGCAGCTAGAGCGCCGCTGACTGTTTGCGTTGATTTATCGTGGATCGTCCAAGTGGGAGATTGCTGGATTTTATGGACCGACCCGATGGACGTGACCGAGCTATGACCCGTAAGAGTTACACCTAGGGCAACGAACATTAAATCCACTTAACCCGCTTAACTGGTAATTACGAACTGTTAGCGACACGGTATATTTTATATTCGTTACACGGGATTTATTATTTATACAAGTTTATAAATAATAATTCATATTTATTGTTTTAATCTTTTTATTAAAATAATTAAATGGGTACAGGACTTTTATCTCGTAATGAACTTTGAGCCCGAAAACAATTAATAGGGTTTATAAATATTATATATAAATATAATAATCATGTTTGTTGTTGGAGCCGCCGTTGGAGAAACAAGCCGCAATAATCCTTTTTTTGGGGTTAATCTCTTTTGGTATTTCTCCCCAAAGAACTAGCGAGCAAAAGGAAAAAGGCATTCTACCTTTTGACGTCCGGCCAACAACCCTGCCACCGTCCGCCGCCTTGTCCGGCGATATCCGGTGCCACCCGTTCTCGTGTTTCGGTTCGTGATCTAGCATCGGTTCGTTGTACCTAGGTGTCTCAACCGGTTAATCATTAATCACTAAGGTATAATTAATCTCATCAGTAGATTAATTGTTTTTTTTTTGTGTTTGCGTGTTCATAACCAGATCCTGTTCGGTTTGTCAGTGCTGTTAAATAGGCTTTGATTTTATTTTCCGCTGCGTATTTATTAATTAACTGAATTAATTAATTTCTCTGTCAAAACCCGTTTTTTTACAAAAAGTCAAACTGATCACCACTGAATCCCAACACTTAGACCCCACCACCCGCCCAAGGGTCGGTGCTCCCTTCGAACTCCCATGGTTGAGGGGCTTTGCCCTAACAACCTTATAGGTTCCTAAGTGCTGAAGTTAGAATATTCTTAATTGAGTATTCACTATGCACCTCCTATCTCACGCCAATGTATATTCTAATTTTCATTTGGTCTTAAGCTAATCTAATTACCTAAAAGGACACTGATGATATTAAAATCGTCAACAAAACCTGTATAAATGAAAAACGAGGATACTAATTCCTTGACATATAGGCATATATAACGATACTTATAACCTCCTAATGGGTTTGATGAACGTGAAAGTTAACCCATCAAGCCCGGGAATTATTTTCCATCACAATACACTAACTGTACCAAGAAACTAGATTTCAACACTAGAAAGCGTTTTGAACAAGAAACTATATCGATACTTGAGAACGATGGTCGGTTTACATACTTTTCTTGAAACTTTCTTTGTCAACATGATGTTTAATTTTGTTAGGATTAGTTACCCAACTCCCAAGAGCCATTGTCATTGATGCCGTAATTTTTAGTTTATAAAGCCATGAACTAATTTTCAGTTTTCGTCTCCTTGAAACGACTACTTGACATTTACCTTCAGTTTTAGGTCTTTAAGATTGCAACTTTCCATCTAATGGACGTTTTCCATGCACAATAGGTGGTCTTGAGGCCTTAAAAGGGTAAATTTGGTATGATGGAATTAAATGTAATTGGAATTAAGATTTCATTCCTTATTGTGTTTGGTCTGTATAGTTTGTTGGAATTGGAAACTGAATTCCATTCTTAACTTGTTTGGTAGAGAAAGTAATTGGAATTGGAATTGTAATTGGAAAAAATTCCTTCAAATTCCTACAAACAAATGATTTCAAATTGCTTCCAAATTATGAAAGAATTCATCAAAAAGAAATGGAATCTTCTACCACTCACCGTCGTCGTCGACCCCCGACCACCGCCCTACCCCTGATCGTTGTCGTCGCCGCTACCCTCGACACCCCCGATCGCTGCCGACCTCCGACCGCCATCGTCGACCCCCGACCTATGACTATTACCCCCAACCGTCACCATCGCCCCCAACCCCTGATCGCTGCCGACCTCCAACCGTCGTCGTCCCAACCCCCGACCGCCACCCCCGGACCTCTGACCCACGACCGCCGCCACCGACCTCCGTCACCTACCCCACTACCGCATTCGCCACCAACCACTCGCCATAGCGTCGCACCGCCCGACACCCCATCGCTCCCCCGACGGCCAGTACACCCCGATCACCGCCACCAACCCCACCCCACCCCACCCCCACCCAGCCGCCACACCCCACCACGCCGCCACCCGCTCGTTCTTCGCCACCGCCGCCACCCACCCAACCCCACCCACCCAGCCCACCCCCACCCGCCACACCCCTCCACGTCGCCACCCGCCCCTCGTCGCCACCTACTGTCACACCCCGACCGATGGCGGAATCATCGAGGCGGACAATGGAATGATTGTTCAAAAGCACATGATAGCTAAGATATTGCATAATTCATTAATTTAATTAAAGACAACAAATATTCAAGTACAATACAATTCAAATAACCTAGTCTATTCCAAAACGTTAATTTTAGTAACTAGGTCCATAAGTTCTTAAGTGGCAGAATCTTCAGCAAGCAATCACATATCCAAACCTGAAACATTATTTAAATCAAGTGTCAACTATAAAGTTGGTGAGTACATAGGTTTTGTGGACCCGATAAATAGTAGATAAAAACGTTTTGTAACTCATTGTTTATCTTGTTAAACATAGCATATATGGTTGGGCCGGAGGCCACAAGGATCAAACCCGCGACCTAAGGCTCAAACACACATACGCATAACCAGCCGGGCTATCGCCCATCGCTGGTTATGTGTGTAACGTTTAATTTATAACCACTTACGCGAAACTAGTCGCTGGTTCTCGGCAACCGGCAAACCAGTGTCCGAGAACATTGGTTTGCCCGGTAACCCAAGGTTTGAGGTCGTGATTTCGATTGGTACAGTTGGCCAGATGATAACAGAAGGCAAAGGAACAATTTCAAGGTCCTTACCTGGTCGCGAAGGGTCTGAACGACTGGGCCGAATGTCCGAAAATACCAAGATCGGGAATTCAAGCTTCGGGATGGAATTGGGCTCTGAGATTCTGGTCACAGCTTCTCACAGAGACGACGAACACAATGCCGGCTTCATTTTTGAGTGAGAGTGGGTGGAGGAGGGGTGGCGAGCTGGAGCAGGTCCGTAAATGGCTATTTATAGTCGAGCTCGATCCCTATAACAAAACATGCAATTGAGTATGTCCAGACACTCGTCTGGACAAGACGAAGCTAACGAGCCATCTAGCAGGCGTGGAGGTCTACTGTCGTGGCCGAACTCGTGGCGTGGACTTTCGGCTACAAACACGATCAGATGTTTCGAATGTTGGGGAGACAAATTGGTCGGGGGTTTTTGCTCGCGTGGGGACGACGAGGTCAGGGAGACCATTTTCGGCTGTCGAGGTGCAGGGGACAGGCGTGCAGAGGGGGTCGCCGGAAAATGGCTTGGACCGCCGGACAATGGAGGAGAC
Organism: Smallanthus sonchifolius; assembly: GCA_023525975.1. Lineage (NCBI taxonomy): Eukaryota > Viridiplantae > Streptophyta > Magnoliopsida > Asterales > Asteraceae > Smallanthus > Smallanthus sonchifolius. The sequence goes on from CM042038.1 coordinate 55,727,425, forward strand.
AACCGGAATTACGAATTGGAAATTGGCAAGAATAGTCCCTGGAGTTTGTTTCTGTTTTAATCAAGTCTCTGAGGTAATTACGGATGGGTCCTTGTGGTTTGATTTGTCCCTATTCGGTCCCTTGACTTATTTTCCTTTTAAAACCTTTAAGTTTTGTTTATTTTAAATCTGCCCCAAAACTTTATTTAATTTATTTTAAAAATCAAATTTAATATAATTTAAATTAAATGATTTTCATAACTAATAATTTTTTTCTTATAAAAATTAATTACTTTATATTAGTCAAATTATTTATTTATATAAACCTATTAAATTTTATATTTTTATATAAAATTTTATATAAGTTTAAAACTTATAAAATTTTATTTATTTTAAATCCATAAATTAAATATATATATATATATATACACACTTTGTACCAAAATTTAAATAAAAACACTTGCATTCCATTGAATAGAAAATGTTTACAGGATACATAATATAAAAGCGTGAATAAAACCCGAAATGTCACAGTCTCCCCATGTTAAAGGAATTTCGCCCCGAAATTCAACTAATGGAGGTTATGAAAAGAGATGCGGATATTTGGACTTCATTTGGTCTTCACGTTCCCAAGTGAACTCGGGTCTACGTTTAGACTCCCAACGGACCTTGACAATGGGGATGCGGCTACGCTTGAGTTTCTTGACTTCACGGTCTATGATTTCCACGGGTTTCTCAACAAAGTGCATTTTCTCGTCAATGCGCACTTCATCAAGAGGGATGTGGAGATTCTCGTCGGCGAGGCACTTTTTCAAATTAGACACGTGAAAAGTCGGATGGACGTTGCTGAGCTCTGAACGAAGATCGAGTTTGTAGGCCACTTTTCCTACCCTTTCGAGTATCTTAAATGGACCCACATATCGAGGTGCAATTTTTCCTTTCTTTCCAAATCGGACTACGCCTTTCCAAGGTGATACCTTTAGAAGAACCATATCCCCAACTTGGAATTCCAAGGGTTTTCGTCGTTTATCGGCATAGCTCTTTTGCCGACTCCTTGCTACTCGAATGTTGTCACGAATAAGAGAGATTTTATCGGTGGTCTCTTGGATAAGCTCGGGGCCGGTGATTTGTGCTTCACCAATTTCGTTCCAACAAATTGGTGAACGACACTTTCGTCCATAATGTCACACCCCGCCAAGGCGGAAACGCGAGGCGTAACGTTCATGGTTTTCAAAGCATATGATCACCGCAAACACATACATGATGAATGGATACATAAACAAGTTTAAAGTTTTACATTCCAAAATGTAATCTGAGTTTACAAAAAGTTAAGATTTCACAAATATGACTCAATTACAATGAGTTATACAAGAGAAATCCTCCTCGAGTCGTATCCATCGTGCATGCATGTAATCTACATTGCTAACCTTGCGATCACATTCAATTTCCTGAAAAACATACTTAAAAATGTCAACACTAGGTTGGTGAGTTCACAGGTTTACTCAAATAGTTCTTTGTAAAATTCGTTTATTCATAAATAGTTCCAGTTGCATGTGATAATCAGAATAAGAAATGTTTGACCCATTTGTAAACTAGCTAGGAATACAAATAATATGTTCATACATGAGGCGTAACCAAACCATGACAATTGTTCTTTTGCCCCTCTCAATCATTATCAGATGCTATGCGGCCATAAATCCTCCAGATTGTGGTTAGCGCGACTAACCATGACCGGGGGACGTCACTCCCCATAGTACTATTCATAGGACCCTAGGCTATAGTTAATGGTTACTAAGTTGTTCCAGGGGACTTTAGCGGCCTAAATTGTTCAACTCATGCAAACATAAAAGTCGAGTCTTATTCTCTTGTTATCACATAAAATAGTTGTAAGTATGTTCTTCCCCCAAATATAAAAAATAGTAAAAAGGGGCCGTGAAACTCACCTCGTTTTTGTGTATGTTAGCAATGATAATTGTTCCAGTCAAACTTGATTAATCGTACCCTATTTACAAAAGGGGTATTTCGGGTTATGACCGAATATCTCGAATGCAAATTGTTCACCGACTTAGTAACTCCGGTTATTTTACTTAAATTATCTTCTTAGTTTTTCAATACTTGTTTCATTATGACAAAATAATTCCAAGCTACTGCCCAATGGGACTGATGAACAGGTGTCGAAACTATCTAGTTTCAATTGAGCAGAACAGATATCGAAACTACCTAGTTTCGATTGAGCAAAAATGTGTATCGAAATTATCTAGTTTCGATTGAGTAATAGGTATCGAAACTACCTAGTTTCGATTGATTAGTAGGTATCGAAACTACCTAGTTTCGATTTGAGCAGGATAGGTATCGAAACTTCCTAGTTTCGATACTGCAATTTTTGAATTGACAATATTAGTCTCAAAATTATACTCCTAAAGCGCACATACTTACGTGCATAAATTCGTATTTTAAGTCTTGAACTCGACATACTTTTCTTGTTATTTTACTTGTGTTCGAACAAATTTTATGTTTAGCTACGGTTTAAAGAAAATAATATGAATATATAAAGATGTGAAGGATCAAGTTTTTACCTCTAGACAAGCTAGGGAAGACCACAGGAGAGATGATGATTTTTGAAAGGAAAAAGAAGATGGTCTTGAGTCCTTAGTTAAAACCCCTTGAGAAATCACTTGCATAATTCTTAGAACACCTTAGTATGGAAGAAGTGAGTCTTGAATATGGGTGAACCCAAGAAAAATAAAATGAAAATGGTGTTGTTGTGGTTGCCGTAAGAGAGAAAGAAAAAGGAGATGGGATTGTGGGTTTGAATTTGGAATGACTAGATGTGATAGGAAGTCATGATCCTTGTCAAAGTTTAGAAGGAAAGAAGTATGGTGTATGAATTAAAGAATTGGATTAGAAGGAAAAACATGTGGGGAAAGACCCCATTCATAAGTTACGGCCGTAGAAGTCAAATGGGGGGGGGGTGGTTTGGGTTAATTACTTTACTAATCATATTTAGGTGTTAAATGATTAATTGATTAGGTGCTTACATATTAATTAGGGTGCTAAATGGTAAACAAATTCGGTTTAGACTCTTAATGGTACTATATACGTCTATATATTTTTCTGGTCATTTAATTTAATTATCAACGTTCGTGTTAGACGAGTTATATGTGTATGTGAACTGGTAATTCCCAAAAATACCAAAATATAAAATGAAACAACGTATGGCTTTTGCTAGACTTTAATGTCCTAATTTATGCAATTAGGTAAGTCAAGAAACATAAATAAGGTAAACGCGTTTATAATAAGTACGGATATCGACCTGAAATGTCGGGTGTCACACATAAAGAGCTTCAAACTGTGCCATGTTAATACTTGTGTGGTAGCTGTTGTTGTAGGAAAATTCTATCAGTGGTAGGTGAGAATTCCAATTGCCGCCAAAGTCAATGACACAAGTTCTAAGCATATCCTCGAGAGTTTGGATTGTTCGCTCGGTTTGTCCATCAGTTTGAGGATGGTAAGCCGTACTTAAATCCAAACGAGTACCAAGCGCAGATTGTAATGTTTGCCAAAATCGGGAAGTAAAACGCGAATCACGATCAGAGATAATGTTCAAAGGGATTCCGTGCCGACTTACGATCTCATCAATGTAGATCCAAGCCAATTTCTCTACTCGATAGTCCTCACGAATAGGCAAGAAATGAGCAGACTTTGTGAGTCGATCGATAATAACCCAGATACTATCGTGTCCACTAGAAATGCGTGGGAGTTTGGTGATGAAGTCCATAGCAAGGTTCTCCCACTTCCACATGGGAATTTCAGGTTGTTCGAGGAGTCTGGAAGTCTTCTGGTGTTCGGCCTTTACTTTAGAACAAGTTAAGCATTTTGCCACAAAGAGGGCGATATCCTTTTTCATGCCGGGCCACCAATATTGTTGACGAAGACCCATGTACATCTTATCAGCTCCGGGATGTACCGAATATCGAGTCTTGTGGGACTCGTTCATAAAAAATATACGAAGGTCGTTGCGATCGGGAATCCAGATACGATCCAAGTAATACAACAGGCCGTTGGCTTTAGTTTCTAACAAGAGTTCCATACCACATGTCATCTCGTGATACATGTTTCCCTCGGTAACCGAGGTGTGTTGTGCTTGGAGAATGCGGGCTTGGATATCACTATGAATACGAACACTATGAAGCATGATACGCTCTTTACGACTCAAAGCGCCGGCTACAACATTTGCTTTGCCGGGGTGGTAGCGAATCTCGCAGTCGTAGTCGTTAAGAAGCTCGACCCATCGTCGTTGCCTCATATTAAGCTCTTTTTGATTGAAAATATGCTGGAGACTTTTGTGGTCGGTGAAGACCACGCATTTAGTGCCATAAAGATAGTGTCTCAAAATTTTCAAGGCGAAGACGACAGCACCAAGCTCGAGGTCATGGGTCGTATAGTTCTTCTCGTGGATTTTGAGCTGACGCGATGAGTATGCAATTACTTGGCCACGCTGCATAAGAACACAACCAAGACCTTGGTTGGATGCATCGCAATAAATGACAAAGTCGTCATTACCACTAGGAAGAGTTAGAACAGGAGTGTTGCAGAGCTTGTGCTTGAGAGTTTGAAAAGCTTCCTCTTGTCTGGGTCCCCACTCGTAAGGTTTACCTTTGTGAGTCAAGGCAGTGAGCGGGACCGCAATTTTGGAGAAATTTGAGATGAAGCGGCGATAGTAACCTGCTAGTCCAAGGAAGGAACGAATCTCGGTAGGAGTCTTAGGAGTACTCCAATTCTTTACCGCCTCGATCTTTGCCGGGTCCATATGAATCCCCTTTTCGTTGACTATGTGTCCCAAAAATTAAACTTCCTTTAGCCATAATTCACACTTGGAGAACTTGGCGTATAGTCGTTCTTTCTTCAAGAGCTCCAAAATCAAACGAAGATGTTGTTCATGTTCCGCTTTCGTTTTAGAATAGATGAGAATGTCGTCGATGAAAACGATCACGAACTTGTCCAAATAAGGTTTGCATACACGGTTCATGAGATCCATGAAAACCGCAGGTGCATTAGTCAAACCAAAAGGCATGACCATGAACTCGTAGTGACCATATCTAGTCCGAAAGGCATTCTTCGGAATGTCTTCATCGAGAACACGAAGTTGATGGTATCCGGAGCGAAGGTCGATCTTGGAAAAACATGTTGAACCTTGAAGTTGATCGAAAAGATCGTCGATACGGGGTAAAGGATAACGGTTCTTGACTGTAAGCTTGTTGAGTTCATGATAATCAATGCACATTCGAAACGATCCATCTTTTTTCTTTACAAACAACACGGGAGCACCCCAAGGTGAATGGCTTGGCCGGATGAAACCTTTGGATGAGAGTTCTTGTAATTGACTTGCGAGCTCTTGCATCTCGGAAGGTGCAAGACGATAGGGAGCTTTTGCCACGGGAGTTGCTCCGGGCACCAGGTCAATACGAAACTCTACTTGTCTAGGGGGAGGAAGATCGGGTAAATCCTCGGGGAATACCTCGGAAAAGTCTCGAATGATCGGAATATCTTGCAATTTCTTACCCTTGTCTTTCGTGTCAACTACGTGGGCCAAGAAGGCAACGTACTTTTTCCGCAAGTACTTTTGTGCCAATGTGCAAGACATGAGTTGAAGAGCACGACACGGTTTTTCACCGAAAATAACTAACGTGTCGCCCGAAGGGAGAGGTATACGAATGCACTTTTCATAGCAAATAACCTCGGCATGGTGCTTGGATAACCAATCCATGCCAATTATAATATCGAAGCTTCCCAATTGCATCGAAAGGAGATCAACAGAGAACTCATGATTACTAAGATCGAGATTACAGTCGCGGATAACAGAATTTATAGCAATAGATTTCCCGTTTGCTATCTCCACGGAATAAGAATTGTCAAGTTTCGTTCTTTGTTTAGCAAGTCGAGATTCAAAGGTAAGAGACACAAAACTCCTATCGGCACCGGTATCAAATAACACGGATGCATAATTATTGTTTACGAGAAACGTACCGTTTATCACGTCGTTGTTTGCTTGTGCCTCATTAGCGTTTATACTAAACGCTCGTCCTTGAGGACCACCTTGTTGGTGAAGTTTTGGGCATCGGTCACGGAAATGGTTTGGGTCTCCACATTCGTAACATGCCCGACCATTGAGAGGTGTCGGATAGTTTGGACGGTTGGCTGGAGCAGCTTGATGGACGGGAGGACGGGTACGTCAAGTAGTGGCCACGTGTCCATATCGTCCGCAGCTTGAACACAATCGGCATGGTAAGTTGGAAGGATGGTGGTATTTGCAGGTCTGACATTGGGGATTTAGGCCCAAATAAGGTTTTGGGTTTTGACCCAAAGGTGCCACTTGAATAGCAGGTGCGGTGAGAGTTACAGCTGCGAAGTTTCGACCCTTTCGTTTCTTGTTGCGGTTAGAAGACTCGGGCTTTATATCTTTGACGGCCGCAAGAGTAGAAACAACCTTCTTGGAACCCTTTCTTAATAAGGTTCCGGCTTTGACGTGGTTGTCGGATAGCGTAGCGGTTAGACGGATAGCAGCTTCAAGTGTAGGAGGATTGCTTTCTAACACAGCATCCTAAATTTGCATAGGCAGCCCGCCTATGTATTTTTCAATTTCCCGAGCAAGAGGAGTGATCATATGAGGCACCAATAGGCTCAGCTCTTGAAATCGGGTGGTGTAAGCCAGATTATCCCCGCTGTCTTGGGCAAGATCCCAAAACTCAGTCTCGAGCTTCCTTATTTCATTTCGAGGACAGAATTCATCAGTCATGGCTTTCTTCAGGTCATCCCATTATAAGGATGTAGCAACCTCAACACCACGAGTGCGTTTCTCACCGTTCCACCAGGTGATGGCTCTCTTTTGAAGTACACTTGTGGCATAGCGAACCTGAAGATTATCGGGACAGTCACTGTTTAGGAATGTGCTCTCCATGCTTTCAAACCATTGTAGTAGGCCGGTAGCACCCTCAGTCCCGTAAAATTTTGTAGGGTTGCATGAGTTAAAGTGCTTAAACGTGCATTGAGGCGGGTTGGTACCACTGTTTCCTTGGATGTTGTGAGACCCGTCACTGTTGTTATTGGCCTGGGTCATTTGCCCCACCAATTGGGCAAGAAGAGTAGCAAGATCCGGGTTGGGAGTGCTAGAGTTTGCACGTCGAGGAGGCATTCTAACACCATAAGAAAAGACAATGATATTTTAGATAAAGTGGATATATATGAGTTATAGTGGGAAATAATGTAAGCAGAAATGCGGGATTCATCATGTCGCGTGCCAATGTATGTGTATTTATTCATGGTTGATGGGGAAAATAAGTCATCTATTCCGGGTAGGAGATGATGTCATAGATCATTATTCGCGCAATAGGAATCGCCGGGATTCGCATGCACTAAAAATCGTTATTACGTGTGCACCCGTAATAATGATTTGCTTTGCATGTTCATCCAGTTCTTCCTATCTTACTATAATGTCCCCAAATTTTGAGTTTAGGTTCGGATCGTATTCTTGCGAATACAATGACTTATCAAAGTTAAGTAATTCCTCAAAACTTTCAAGGAGACATGCTTTAGCCTATAGGTAAACACTCAATTCAGGAATTCCCAGGAAAGAATACGGGTCCATTTATTTGGATTTATACGAAATGTTTTCCTAGACAGAAAACCCAATGTACAGGTGTCACCCTTCCGGATTGCACATGTCCTTTACTAGTTTTCAATATATTAAGTTGTTGACGAGATTTTCAAGAATTTAATACACTTGTGAGTCTACGAGTATAAAATATGTAGGAATGTTGCAAATAGTATGGATGAGGAAAGAGTATGGATAAGGATGTGTAGTGTATTTGTTTGCATATGTTTATTTGTCAAATGTGTATGTAAAGTATGTATTGTATGTTTAAGGCCTTGTATGTATGTGTATAAGTCTCATGTACTAAACTTGGGAAAATTCAAATAATACCTAACTACAAATAATTCACATAGCAAATAATCATTTAGCACGTAACACGTAAAAGGGAGTCCTAGGGTTATAGTCTAGGTCATTGTGTCTAATAACCTAGTTCCCTATAACCATGGCTCTGATACCAATCTGTCACACCCCGACCGATGGCGGAATCATCGAGGCGGACAATGGAATGATTGTTCAAAAGCACATGATAGCTAAGATATTGCATAATTCATTAATTTAATTAAAGACAACAAATATTCAAGTACAATACAATTCAAATAACCTAGTGTATTCCAAAACGTTGATTTTATTAACTAGGTCCATAAGTTCTTAAGTGGCAGAATCTTCAGCAAGCAATCACATATCCAAACCTGAAACATTATTTAAATCAAGTGTCAACTATAAAGTTGGTGAGTACATAGGTTTTGTGGACCCGATAAATAGTAGATAAAAACGTTTTGCAACTCATTGTTTATCTTGTTAAACATAGCATATATGGTTGTATCATTCATGTTTATCTAAGCACAATTCAAACCTTGATTGACGCGCTTGAGCATAACACAACAGCTAGGCCCGGTATGTTTGAATATAGTTATCCACTATATCCGATATGTTTGAATATAACACACGGCTATATCCGAGTATGCAGTAATAAACACCCTACATGGGTGGGCTGGTCAGGCACAATAGATCTATTAATATTACTGTTGGTTTTCTTGTGTTTAAAATAAATAAGTGTACACCCAAGATAATTCACGATGAACAAGCATATAATTCACATGTATAACACGTATAAACAATTTGATGAGTAGCATATATAATGTTTCACCCCAAAGTATGTAAAAATGTAAAATAGGGGCTATGTAACTCACCTGGCTAGCGGATGTTTTAATCCACGTTTGTAGGTGATAAGAATATTGATATCTAAGCACGTTGAAACCATATGTATATAAATATGTATTATTGTATGTTTGTATATGTGTATTCGTACTTTAAACGTGTATGGGTTTATAAATAAAACATTCCTTGAAATTATTTGTATAAAATATTATGGTAAAATGATAACGATTTTTAATAAAATTTAACATCTAAAAATATATATTTTAATCTTGTTAAAATATTATAAATAAATAGTTATTATGTTTATTGTATTTATATAAAAAAAAATTCTATTTGTTTATTTATATTATCATTATTATATATTTTTGAGTTAAAACTATTTAAACAAGTTTATAAAAATATAGGACTTATTATTTTATAAAAATTTGACGGGTTAAATATGTGTAAGAGTCGTTTAATGGTTTCCAAAATAAACGAACGAGTCAACCGGTTCGTAATAATTTTTAATGTGTATAGAAAATAATAAAATAAAGTGAAATAAAATAAACAAAATAAATATAATAAAAGATATTATAAAACAGTAAAAAAAATGGTTGGGCCGGAGGCCACAAGGATCGAACCCGCGACCTAAAGCTCAAACACACACACGCATAACCAGCCAGGCTATCGCCCATCGCTGGTTATGTGTGTAACATTTAATTGATAACCACTTACGCGAAACTGGTCGTTGGTTCTCGGCAACCGGCAAACCAGTGTCCGAGAACATTGGTTTGCCCGGTAACCCAAGGTTTGAGGTCGCGATTTCGATTGGTACAGTTGGCCAGATGATAACAGAAGGCAAAGGAACAATTTCGAGGTCCTTACCTGGTCGCGAAGGGTCTGGACGACTGGGCCGAATGTCCGAAAATACCAAGATCGGGAATTCAAGCTTCGGGATGGAATTGGGCTCTGAGATTCTGGTCACAGCTTCTCACAGAGACGACGAACACATTGCCGGCTTCAACTTTGAGTGAGAGTGGGTGGAGGAGGGGTGGCGAGCTCGAGCAGGTCCGTAAATGGCTATTTATAGCCGAGCTCGATCCCTATAACAAAACATGCAATTGAGTATGTCCAAACACTCGTCTGGACAAGACGAAGCTAACGAGCCATCTAGCAGGCGTGGAGGTCTACTGTCGGGGCCGAATTCGTGGCGTGGACTTTCGGCCACAAACACGATCAGATGTTTCGAATGTTGGGGAGACAAATTGGTCGGGGGCTTTTGCTCGCGTGGGGACGACGAGGTCAGGGAGACCATTTTCGGCTGTCGAGGTGCAGGGTACAGGCATGTCGAGGGGGTCCCCGGAAAATGGAGGAGACAACCGGAATTACGAATTAGAAATTGGCAAGAATAGTCCCTGGAGTTTGTTTCTGTTTTAATCAAGTCCTTGAGGTAATTACGGATGGGTCCTTGTGGTTTAATTTGTCCTTATTCGGTCCCTTGACTTATTTTTCTTTTAAAACCTTTAAGTTTTGTTTATTTTAAATCTGCCCCAAAACTTTATTTAATTTATTTTAAAAATCAAATTTAATTTAATTTAAATTAAATGATTTTCATAACTAATAATATTTTTTTTATAAAAATTAATTACTTTATATTAGTCAAATTATTTATTTATATAAACCTATTAAATTTTATATTTTTATATAAAATTTTATATAAGTTTAAAACTTATAAAATTTTATTTATTTTAAATCCATAAATTAAATATATATATATATATACTTTGTACAAAAATTTAAATAAAAACACTTGCATTCCATTAAATAGAAAATGTTTACAGGATACATAATATAAAAGCGTGAATAAAACCCGAAATGTCACACCTACCCCACCCCACCACGCCGCCACCCGCCGCTACCCACCCCACCCGCCACACCCCACCACGTCGCCACCGCTTGTCCCCGCCGCCTACCCCACCCCGCCCCCACCCCCCACCCCCACCCGCGGGCTGCTACGTTAGCTAGTCGTGGTCATTGTGATATATTTCAATTTTGTCATTTAAATGGATTTGGAATTCAAATTTCTTTAATAGATTCCAAATCCTTTGCACAATTAAAATCCCAAATCCAATTCCTTAAAATTACAATTCCGACGAATTACGCGAACCAAACGCACCCTAAGATTCCACTTATTGCCACTTAGCTCAAATTTGAGCTTTATCTCTTTATAGAATGTCTATCTATTTATTGTTCTTTATTTTTTTTAGTCATTTATGTTGGGCAAAATAGTCCCATATTTAGTTGTATTCAATATTTGTACCGATTGGCTTTTAACTTGTATGAGGTTTTAGGGTTGTAAATGAACTCAATCGAACCGAACGAAGCCTTGTTCGTGTTCGTTCGTTTAGCATTTAACTTGTTCATGAATGGTTCACGAACACTAACCGAACGAAATTTTATGTCCGTGTTCGTTCATTATGGAAATGTATTTGTTCACGAAGGGGTTCACGAATATAACCGAACGAAGCCTTGTTTGGGACTTTTAATGACAACCCTAATGTCTTCCTAAATTAACAATGAATAAGATCATTTTAATATTAATTTTTATGTACTTGTATCGAACTTACTTTACTTGGTTAAATGTTAGGGTAAAAAAGAAAATAAAAATTAAAGAATATAAAAAGTTTAGATAAAATAAAATAGAAATATACAAAAATGTTTAATGAACAACATAAACGAACGAACATGAATGAACACGAAGATAAACGAACGAACGTTCACGAACACGTTACCGAACGTTCAAGAATACAACTGAACGAACGAGCCCTTTGTTCATGCTCGTTCATTTAGCTAATCAGACGGAATTCCTTGTTCATGTTTGTTCATTTATTAAACGAACGAACATAAACGAACTTCCAGCCAAACGGTTCACGAACTATTCGCTGAACGTTTGGTTCGTTTACAGCCCTAAGGTTTGACATTTGCAGTATGTCGTTTGCACAATTTATAAGGAATATTTAAGTATTATTTTATTTACTGTATACATGTATTTTAAACAACTAACAATTATATAGATCCCAGTAGACCATGAATCAACCCATTTAGTTAAGAACAATAAAGATGAAGAGACGAACAACAGGGATTAACACTTAAGACGAATTTTGTTGATCGATCAATCACCGATTTGTACAGACTCGTTTGGGTTTATGTAATCCTATTTACAGTTTCTAATTTACAAACAATACACAACCCACTGACTCTTAACAATTAAATAAAGACACTAAAAATATACTTTAAACTATTTATAATCTTGACCCATTAATTTTTACCAAAACTTTGATTACACAATTGAAGCTAACAATTCATATATTCAACAGTAATAAATAAAATACTTTTTGAATATTTAATGATTCATAGTATATTATTGTATCGAGACATGAGAGGGCCATGGTGCATTTGCTTTGGGAGCATAACCCAGTAGACATTATCTCCTTATCATAAATGATATTAGTGCTCGTGGCATACGTAATTCATCTTTGTGCTTGTCAATTCATCAAAAGTATTCCAATAGAATTTGGTCTTATTTTGTCATTTCATTAATAGAAAAAATTGATGCACCATTTTTCCAAAAGTTGTATCTCGTTTCGAGTTTATATAATATGATGTTGGACTGCCTAAAAAGGTTGTGTTCGCTGTTTTTTAAACAGTTAAAATCATACTTCAGTCTTTCATTGTGATTTATTTATCATGTTTTGGTAAAATTCTTTATGACTTGGGGGTCTCACACTGATAGTTAAGAAATCTACATTTATTTGACTGTGAATTAGGTGAGTTTTTGATGAACTTAATGGACCCCACAACTTATCAGGTTTGTTAACTGATTTGAGAAATTTTGCCCAGTGAAACAACACGACGAACTTACGTGCACTGAATTTATCAAGAAACCCTTAGAGCATTCACCATGTTCCGAAAATGAGAAAAAATATTTACGTTTAACTATGTATGCGCTTTGTCATATCTTTTTGTTTATTCCTATAGCACGACATTGCATGTATTTTTTGCTAATTTTTTTGCTTTGCATATCGGCTTTGCACTACACTGAGTGTGTTTTGCATTTTGCACAACGCAACGTGTCTTATATATATATATATATATATATATATATATATATATATATATATATATATATATATATATATATATATATATTATAATATACTAGGACTTGCAACAAGTCAACTCACAACCCTTTGTGAAGGGTCTCGGTTTGTGCAATCCTGATAGAGTATGTTTAAGTGTTCAATTATTAGCAGGAAATACTTATTACACTAATCTATTAGGTGTTCCCCACTTAAGACATTCTTATAATGTTCAAGTGTAACACATGCAATTTCATCTTTCTAATTTAAATTAGAGACTATTAACATATCTCACATAGACCTTAGTCACTTGGTAAGTCCTTACATGTGTTAGTCTAATCCTCAAAAAACGATGTGGTCATATCACTTCCCATATGGTGCAAAATACCGACACAAAGATAAAAATAAAATCTTTTTGGATTTTTCAATTTGGACTAAAAAATATAAATAATTTTTCTTTTTTGGACTTTTCTGAACCCCCCCCCCCCCCCCCCCCCCACCCCAAATTTGTACATACACAAGCAAAGCAAATAGGCAGAATTGTACAAATTGAAAAAAAAAATATCAGAAAAATCCAAAAAGATTTTGTCTTTTATTTTCTTTATTTTTAAATTTGTACGTTTTTTGTCTATTTGCTTTGCTTATGTATGCACAAATTTAGGGGGAGATTGTAGGCCTCTAGCTAGTAGTATTTTGTATCAAACAACTATATGGGTGTAAGCAGTGAACATGGTTCATGGGGTATGGGTATAGATGTAGGATCGGTGAATACAAGATAGTTCTATTCTAGTTGAGATTGGCGGAAACAATCACAACTAAGCAATGTAAACAAGTAAACAAGAAGAATACTGATAAATGCAATTTGTATTAAGCTTCAAAGATTACAAGATTACAGAGAAAACTCGTAAGCAAAAGCACTAGTATACAATGAATCTAAATACTACTTATATAGTAACTTAGAATCAAGACAGACCCTTGATTCTACCCTTGATTCTAAGGATCAGATCTAACACAAGCCGTTGATCTTGTATTGAAGCTATTCTACATGTAACGAAAATAAATACTACAAAAGTTATCTTTACTCAAACGTCTTTTTACGCATCATTGCTTGAGTCCTTGGAAGAAGAGTGTCGTTGTCTTTTATTGTCTTACACCAGTAACATTCTTTCTACGTGGAGTGTGTCAGTGTTGCAGCAGAAAGTTTTCAGTGGTAATGGTTGCTTTATCGAAGCCAGTCAGCTGCAACGTTTGATCTTCAGAGGGAATGGCTATCAGCAGCAATGTTGTTGATCAGCAGCAAGACACAACTGTCCACATCTGCTGATGATTTGCCTATCAGCAGCAACTTTGGTCTTCAGCAGATAAGGCTATCCGCAGAAGAACAAGTATCTGCTGCAGATAAGCTTATCCGCAACAGTTGGTACTTAGAGAACTTTGTAGCCATCAGTCTTTATTTCTACAAACTCCCCCTAGACTGATGCTACCAAAACTCTCTTACTGCTTTTGCTGCTGAAGCTTTTCCATGTTGCAGACTATCCTTTCTACCTCATAGCCTCTTGGGTCCTGGCTGGGATTGTTTAGAGGAAGCTCAGATAGAGTCTTTATGTCTTTGCTTGGCATTTTGAAGATGGCCTTGCTTGAACATATCATCTTCTGTCATTTAACATCAATCAAGATAAACTCATTGGTATCAGCCTTGAAGGACCAACTGGTGAATGGGGAATGGGTTTGAAGTGGTTTGGCATCAATGATTACATCTTTACTAGGGTTGAAGTGATGTTTAATCACTAGAAAAAGATGTCTCCCACCTTCATTCTCTGGCTCATGGGCTTCACCCAACTCCATCATTCTTCTTAGTTCTGAGTCTGGGAGTTGAAGTACCACATCAACATATTTATAGATAGATCTTTTCAGTTCTTCCTTTCCCTTGAAAACTTCAAACCATTTATCTTGACTGTTATAGAACCAGACAATTATTTCTCTTGAGTCTTCTAGTATGATGGTAGGTTTGATTTTCTTCTTGGAAGGCTGCTGATGAGGAGGAGTTGGGTGGAAGGATTTGGACTTTGTGGGTGGAGAGGAGGGAGGTCTAGGATTGAGAGTGGAAGGTTGTTGAATAAAGGAAGTGGTGGATGAGGGAGAAGGCTTGGGTTTCTTTTGTTTCCTTTCATCTTCTTGATTAATCACCCTCTTCTTTGAGCCTTTCTTCCCTAGTCTTTCTTCCTCTTCCTTCTTGACTTTAAAGTAATGGGCTTGCAGGTTCATGAAACTCATGGGACCCAACCTTTTTTCACTCTCTCCTCTAGCCTTTAGGAAGTGAATCATGACCTTCCTTTCTTCATAGGTTCTTCTGTTAAAGGCAATGGTCTTCTTGGATTTCTGTTTGGATGTTTCTTCTTCTTCAGCCCTTTTCTTATTTCCCAATTGACCTTGCTGACCCATGAAGGCTCTGTAGATTTCTTTATTTGATAGTTTCTCAAGGTAGTCTGCATCCTCACCTTGAGAAATCAGAGCCTCTATCCACTCCTCTCTCATTTCTTTGGCTAGTTTAGAATCAGTTATTCTGAACTTAGCCTCTTCCTTTTTCTTCTTCTCTCTTACTTCTTCTTCTTTATTGAATTGTTCCTGCAGTTGAAGAGCTAGAGCTTCATCTTATTGAATTTGAGAAGCTGTAGGAATCTTGACTTTCAGATCATCTAGCTGCTTAGCATAGAGCTGGATCTGTTGTTCTCTAAGGAGTATGGCAGTTTTTCTTTCTTGTGCTTTTCTTAATTCAGCCATCTCCTCTTCTTCTCTTCTTCTTCTTCTTTCCTCCCTTTCCTTCTTCTCTTTCAATAACTTTTCTTCATCTTCTTTTGTGATAGGTGTCTTCCCCTTTTCTTTGCTGGATACCTCTACTTTAGCTTCATGGACCACAATAGCAGATGTAAGAGATGCTGTTGGGATCTCAGCTTCAGCTTCATTGGCATTTTGTGGAATAGACAAGGGAATGATACTTTCTTCATCTTCTTCCCATTCAAGACATGTCACTGCTTTCCATTCTTTCTTCATCTTTTCCTTTTCTCTTCTTCTGGATTCTTCTGTTGTGTTTAATCTGACAGTTGGAGAGGAAAGAAAGGATAGGTCTGAGTCGGAGTTGGAGTCATCCATTGCAAGTCGTCCTTCCTTTTAAAGCTTAGCTTTGATGGTTTTTATCATTACTTGACTCTCTAAGGAATTTACATTGCATATGTGTGTTCTGAGCTCGAAGACCTTGTGCAGGAAGTCTGAATTTAAGAGTAGGATCTCATTAATGTTGATTGAGAGAGATGATCCATTACTCAGGAAGAATGTGAAGTCAGAAGACCCAGTGTTTGACCATCCTAGCACTTCCAAGTCTCTGACCACTGTGTTGTACAAAAATCTTCTCCAACAAACAGCTTCTTCTTTTGTTAAAGTACTGCTCCTGATCAGGTCAAGTCTTCTTGGAGTCAGTTTTTGTTCTACTGCTGTTGAAGATTCTGCACGGTCTTTAGGATAGGCCACCCTGTTTGCTTCTTCTAATAGTGTTTCAAACCAGGGCAGATTTTCCTCTATTAAGTCTTGGAACCTTCTGATTGCAAGTTCTGCTGAGAGATCTGTAGAGGTGTTGGTGCAGCTGGCTAGGTACAGTTCAAGCACTTGGAGTGGATTTAGTGCATTCCAATTCAGCTCTTCTACCCTACCAAACTCCTTTCCGACCCAGAATCTCTCAGTTGAACCATCATACCCCCAAGCTAGTATGGAGTCAAATTCTAGCTTATTTGAAGACAGTGTGAATTGGGGGGCAGTGGTTTGACTTATTATAGCTGCGGCTTCAGGAAGCATGCTGAATGATGGAGGCGTGTCTTCATGGTGACTTTCATTCTGTAACTCCTCATCAATAGCTCGGACAACTAACTTCCAATCCTCAGTGATTTCTTCGTCTTCATCTACTGAGTCTGGTAAGTCATGAACTTGAACGAAAGCAGGTCTGAATAGAGAACTTTGAATGGTTGTCTGCTCTTGTATCCATTCGTCGAGGCTGTCAGAATCGTCTTCCACAGCAACTATCTCCCCCTTTTGGTTGCATCAGTGCACAGAGTCTGGTCAGTTTGAGTGCCCACTGAGACAAGGGAGGGAGTAGTCACTTGAGGGCATTGATGGGCTTCATGCATAGAGACTTGGTGTCTTATTTTTGACACTTCGGCCTCTATCATTTCCACCCTGGCCATCAATTCCAAGTTATGAAGTTTCAGTCTATCCTCATCCACAGTTGTGGAATCCTTGGATCCAGATGGGGCCTTAGGCCTAGCCTCTGCATCCCCATCACCCTGGTTTTCTTGGCACCCAGGATTCCTCTCAGTGAAGAGTGTTTCAAAGGAAACATCTTCACTGTGAGTTGCTGTGGTTAGGGTCTTAGTGATGTTATCACTGTCCTCCTGGTCAGTTGATGTACCAGGAGTAGTGACAACCCTTTCCACATTTACTCTATCAGTACTCCTAGAGTGAACCTTCTTGGGTGAAGAACTTGGGTTAGGTGCACTAGCAGCCAAATCAATCAATACCTCCGAGATAGTGGTTGTTGGAGAAGGTATATCATCTTGACAAGGTACCTCTGCACTTAAGTTCAGAGAAGAAAAATAATGGAATGGCTCAGTGGGTTGTTCTATGGATCCAGGATATGATCCTGATCCTAATAGAGAAGCATCCAAGGAAGTCTCTCTAATGATGTGGCTATCCCTTTTGATATTCTCATCAGAATTTTGGGATTCTGAATGAGGGCTTTTAGGTTGGGATTGGGCCTTTGAGACAAGAAGAGAAGGAGTCTTCTTGCTCCTTTTTCTAGTATATTTTGCTACAACTAGGGCCCTTTGTTCCAGTTGAACGATAACATCGAAAACAGGTGTAAGTAATTTATGTGCATGTGCATCCTTAGTAGTATGCACAGGGGTTCGAATAATGGAAGCAGATTGTTGTTCAGGATGTGAAGAGGAGGGGGTGGGATCAGTATCAGCTGGGATTACTGAACTATCACCCTGGGTACTTTGTATGTTCATTATTGTAGATAACAATGGAACATTGACCCCTGAGAACTTTTTGGAAATAGTTCTCATACTTTGAAAAATGTTATTTTTATGTTCCAGCATAAGATAGATTTTTGCAGGTTTTGAAAGCTCTTTTAATTCATTGTTAAAAACCTCCTGCAAGAACCTTGGGTACATATAAAATTGTTGCTTTGCACCCTCTTGAAGGTTATATCTTAAACCTTCAAAGATGAGATGTGCAAAGTTGAATCCTTGGCCAGTAACCATACCATGAACAGCAGAGGTGAGAGAAGAGCTCACTTGATGCCATCCACTTCTCTTCTGGGATATGCATTGTAGAAGAGTGTGGCATAGAAACTTCCATGGAGGGCCCATCAGCGCCTTTTCGATTGTGTACTTGTTCTGATTTCCAGTGTACCCTATGGATACAAAGGTCCTCATGTATTCTTCTTTTGAGTATAAAATGGCGGCCCCCTCGTTTTGAAGCTTGAGGTGTTTTCTGAGAATACCTTCAGTGACGATGATATCTTTGCCGTCTACCGTGGCTTAGATTTGGGGAATCCCCTGTTCGGTAGAGTAGACGGCGGTGTTCCAAAAATCCTCCATATGAGGGATGTATATGGTAGGGTTGACGGTTAGTGCAAAATATATCTTTGGTCGACAAAGAAAATCAATCATATCATCGAACCCTTCGGACTTCTTTCCTTTAACCAGGTATGTAGTGAGATTTTGGTAGGCAGAAAAGTTGTCATTTGGATGGTTTATGTCGACCTCTGCCATTTTGTTGGGTTTGGAGGGAAAGAGGAAGGTTTTTTTGAAGGGTGGTTAAGGATGGAAATTTTTGAAGGGTGTGGAGGCTTAAGAGAAAGAGATGGGAGTTAGGGTTAAATTGAATGTGAAGAGGTGGTGAAGAAATTTGATTTGTGTTATAACGGCAGAGGAGGGAAAAAGCAAAATGACTTGTACAGTACAACCTTATTCATGTTTTACTGTTACATCTGTAATACACTAAAGCAGTTATGGTAAAGACTGAAGGTAATTTTTTTACAGCGGGTAAAGGTTAATTTGGACTTAGATTTACCCATCAGCAGCAAACTTAGTTGCTGTGGATGGTTAAGCCTATCCGCTGCAAGCTTGGTTGCTGCGGATGGTTAAGTCTGTCAGCAGCAAACTCAATTGCTGCTGATGACAGCTTTAAAGCTATCCGCAGAAAACTTGTTCATGCTGATAACTTAAAGCAGTCAGTGGAAAAATCTTTGCTGCTGATGATTAAACCTGTCAGCAGCTAAAAAACGAAATTGCTGCTGGCTTATAACTTTTATTTACAACAAGGGACAAACACATTTACAAAATAAAATGTTAGAGATAGATTTTAATCAAAGTTAATCATACCAATATATTCAACTAAATATATAAATCTAGCTTCATCAAACGGTTTTATAAACAAATCAGCATATTGCTCATTGGTATGAACTTTGGTTAAAATAATTCTCTTTTATTTGACACAGTTCCTTGTCCAGTAATAGATCCTCCTTTTGAGTCACTTCCAAAGGCAACATATCCTCCATTGAAATGTCTGAAGTTGGAGAGGATTGATCTGTTTCCTGTCATGTGCCTGGAACAACCACTGTCTACCACCTAGGTGTTATTCTTGTGACCTGACTGTCCCTGCACATGAGAGAGATCTAGTGAGTGGGAGGAATCCAAGAGCTTGCATCCTTGTAAAAAAGGGTTCTCGGATTATCAGTATCAGCATGTGTGCATTCAACAGAACCAATGATGATTCTTGGAGGAATTTTGGCTTTCCAATGCTGAATTGGTGGTTTTCCAGCTCTTTTTGCTTTGTCAGCAGCAGATGTTGCAACTGAGGAATTTGGCTTATCATCAACAGATTTTGTTGCTACTGATGGTTTTACTTGAGCAGCAGCAATCTTGGTTGCTGCTGAAGACTTGTCTTCGGGTCGCTTGGGCTTTAATTGATCAGCAACATTTTTGTTGGATGCTGATGGTTGCATCAATCTTGGTTGCTGATGAAGGCTTTTTCTTTGGTTGCTTGAGTCTTACTTGATCAGCAGCAGTTTTGTTTGCTGCTGATGGTTTAACTTTCGAAGTATGCCTACCCTTCTTCATCTTACTGATAGGATTTTGTTGAAGAGGAATTTGATGAAGAACCTATTTGAGAGGATTAAACTTACAATTTGTAGCAAAGTGGTCTGATTCACCAAAGATGATGCAGGATTGTTGAGGTCTTGGCAGATGCTTTCTTGGTGGGGATAGAGAGTTTCTAAACTGAGTTGCTTTGGCTTCAAAGCTTCTTACCTTTTTGTTCTTGTTTGTTTTCTCAAAAGCGTGTTGCTTTAGGTTTCTTTGTTATTGAAGGTAATAGAAGCAGGTGTTGGCAGTATGATTGTATTCCCCACACATAAAGCATGATTTCGCCAGTTTGTCCCTTTGAAGTACTCATAGTCCATTCTTTTGAACAAGTCTTTGAAGTTCCAGGGGTGAGCTTTGTTGTGCTCAAAGGTGGCTTCTTCCAATGTCTTTTGAACATATGGAGCTCTCTCTCCAGGTGCGTGACATATGTCAAACACCTTCCTTTGTTGGATTGAGGTTGAAGACTGTCTCCTTTCAACAGTTAGCTTTCTTCCTTCTAGAGGATAGCTGATTCTGATTTGTTTGGTTGGTTGAGACATTGGAACTGTTTTTGAAGGGATGAAAGGGCTTGGATTGTTGGCTTTAATAACTTCACAGGTAGGTGGTGATGAAACTTTATTGGTTTCAGTGGAGTCTGAGCATGTTGACTCAGACTCGGATGAAGTAGTGCATTCTTGCACGGGGTTTCTTGGACAACAGGGTCAAGATTTCGGTTGGCCATGTCAAGGTTGGAAAGATTGAAACTTGGTTCATAAATGGCTACATAGTCAGCAGGTGGAGGAACAACATTGTAGGGTTGTTCAGCTTGAAATCCAAGACCAGCAGTTACCTTTTCATGAATTTGAGTATCCAAAAGTCTTTGCAGCTTTTTGGATGCAAATTCATATTTTTCCACATGGACCTTTTGGTCTGCTAATTCGGCCCTTGTAGCTTTTAACTTAACCAGAAAGTCATCAATTTGAGTTTCAAGGTTTGTTTGTTCATGTTTTAATGATGAAATTTATTTCTTTAAACAATCAATCTTTTCCTTGTAACTGTTTTCAACCTTTTTAAATTCAGATTTCATTTGGTGAAATTCTTCATTTTGATCTATGAGATTCTGGTTATGTTTACTGTATCCAAGGACCTTATCAATACAAGCTTGAGTACACATAATTTCATATACCTGAGGTGGTACCTCTGATGTGTCTGCCATGAGAGCTTGATTGTTGGCAGGAGTATCCTCATACTGGAAGCTCCATTCAAAGTCAGCAGTTCCAACAGCTGCACAAGCTGCAGTTTGTGCAGGAGGAGTGGCCTGTTGCTGTCTTGGTTGAGCTTGGTGAGCTTGTCTGGTATGAGCAGCAGCTGGGTTTTCCTTTGGTGCCTTGCATTCTCTAGCAAAATGACCAAGTTGGTTACAGTTGTAACACCTTAATTTGCTTTTGTCCAAGCCAACCCTGGTGTTAGAGTTGTTGCTTGGAACGGGTCTTCCTGTTCTTAAGTAGAACATTTTTGCTCTTAGAGAGAGCATGGCATAGGAGTGCTGTATATCCATTTCTTCTAGATCATCTGGATGGAAACATTCCAGATATTCCTTGATAAAGGACATATTTCTTGAGTTTTCAGAAACAAAAGCAGAGGTTGATGTTTGAGGTGGGGCTTCAAGAAGAAATGGTGAGTTGTTTGATTGAGAGGTTGGAGTTTGGGGATGAGTGACGATGGGAGGATAATAGTTGCTTGAACTAGGATCTGAGTGGTCAGAGTGGAGGGCAGACGAGGTGGTGGTGGATGTTGAGGTTGTTTGGTAGCTTGAGCTTCTTTCCTTGGCCTGAATCATCTCTAATTCATAGGTCTTTAGCATACCAAAAGCTCAGTCATCTGTAGAGTCTTCAGATTCTCAGTTCTTCTGATGGACACTGTGTGGAGTGTCCAGCAACTGGGTAGAGACCTGATGAACTTCTTGAGAATATCTTCATTCTCCAGCTTCACTTTTGAGCACTGCAGCTCACCTACAAGATAAGTATATCTGTTAAATAAAACAGTTAGAGACGCACCTTCCTTCCAGACGAAGTTTTCATATTGCTGCTTCAGGATGTCTCTTCTGTTTTCTTTTACTTCCTCTGAACCAGCAAACATCTTCTCAAGAGCCTCCCATAGCTCCTTTGCAGTTTTGTATCCTCTGAAGTTGTGAAAAACTTCATTTGGTAAGCACATCTGGATGGCTCCCAAGGCCTTGAAATCTACCTCCATTTTCTTGATGTCTTCATCAGAGTATTTGGAGGATTCTTTGGGAACCAGTGTACCTCCGGAATCAGCGGAGGCCACCGTGGGTATGTATGGTCCATCTTTTATGGATTTCCACATCCCATATTCTTGATAGCAGAAGAAGCTTTCAATTCTGTTCTTCCACATATCATAGTCTTCTCCAGACACCAGTCTTGGTGGTCTGCTGATGCTTCCAGTGTCTTTAACTCCATTGTTTTGTGTCATTTTTTATTTGTGATAATGAGTGACTTTAGCAAAGAGATAATTTTGAATAGAACCAGATAATGATTAAACAAGTGTGAGTTTGTTTAATCTGTGAGCCAAAGCTCTGATACCACTTGTAGGATCGGTGAATACAAGATGGTTCTATTCTAGTTGAGATTGGCGGAAACAGTCACAACTAAGCAATGTAAACAAGTAAACAAGAAGAATACTGATAAATGCAATTTGTATTAAGCTTCAAAGATTACAAGATTACAGAGAAAACTCTTAAGCAAAAGCACTAGTATACAATGACTTTAAGTACTACTTATATAGTAACATAGAATCAAGACAGACCCTTGATTCTAAGGATAAGATCTAACACAAGCCATTGATGTTGTATTGAAGCTACTCTACATGTAACAACAATAAATACTACAAAATTTATCTTTACTCAAACGTCTTCTTAGACATCATTGCTTGAGTCCTTGGAAGAAGAGCGTCGTTGTCTTTTATTGTCTTGCACTAGTAACATTCTTTCTGCGTGGAGTGTGTCAGTGTTGCAGTAGAAACTTGTCAGTGGTAATGGTTGCTTTATCGAAGCCAGTCAGCTGCAACGTTTGATCTTCAGAGGGAATGGCTATCAGCAGCAATGTTGTTGATCAGCAGCAAGACATAACTGTCCACAGCTGCTGATGATTTGCCTATTAGCAGCAACTTTGGTCTTCAGCAGATAAGGCTATCCGCAGCAGATTTGTTCTTCAGCAGAAGAACAAGTATCCGCTGCAGATAAGCTTATCCGCATCAGTTTGTACTTAGAGAACTTTATAGCCATCAGTCTTTATTTCTACAAGATGTGCCAGCCTAGATGGCCGAGAACCTATATAGATCATATGGGCTTGGCACCGAGTATATATACATGGCCATGCACTATATTTCTTGGTTAGACTCTTATTCGTAATTTTTAATTGTATTCGGTTTCTCTCAATTGCATTACACAGAAACGTTCTTTGGATCTATAGTTGTTCTTGTTCTTGAATCGTTCGTATACTTCTATTTCCGCTAGTTGTGTACATTAAGTGATGTCGATATTGAAGATCCACGAGGTTAAAGCGACTTACAATATGTATGACTTAATTGAATGTTAATGATTCAATGATCACTAGTTTTGAATGTTTTACATGAGCGAATAATGAAGGTTAAACCTTGTTTTACTTTTGAAAATTTTTAAATCCTAACGAATGAACGAACTATAAACCATTTTCTTAAATTGAATGAAAGATTTGAACTCACCTGTGTTAGCTGACTTTTAGTATACATGTCAGGATATGGCTAGGGGAAGATGAATGGATGTTGCATGGCTACCGATGAGTTACCCGACGAAAAAGAACTATCATCCCTTATGAATATTTAAATATTGAATGTTTTAAGACGGTGTTTTTAATTTGTACCTATTTTAATACAATGTAATGACATTAATTCCATTGCTTGAATGTTATTTGAAGTTTAAGAACTTTTGTGAATGAGTAAATCTAACATGTGAGGCCTCCCGGGTTTGGGGGTTTACAAATACCATTTTTTGTTCAATAGTTTTAATTTCACTTTTTAGTCATTGTAGTTTTATTTTTATCTCAATTAAGATGAGATGTCTAACGCTGTTACTAGAATTTTTTGTTAAGTAGAAGGACCTTATAGTGTTTTTACACATGCGAAAGAAATATATTACTAAATAACTTAATATTTCAAGGACTGTTTGTGTAACTTACTAAAAAAAAATAAAAAATAAAAAAACTCTCATCTATCTTCATTTCTCGAAAACACGAAACAAGAATAAATAAAAAACTAAAAAGCACAACTTCTTCTTTACCACTTTTCTTGCAACCACCATTTTCGGTAATGTGAGCTTCCAAACTAGGCACCCTACAGTTGGTTCTCATCACTGGATATTCCCTTTAAAATGTACTTGTTTTATTCAACAAACAAACATCGGAAGTCTTAGTCAAAAATACTTTATCTGTTTTACACATTAACGTTATAAACCTTACCTCTTGAATGCATTCCCACCAACCTCTTGAAGATACGTAGTCCTCAAAACTCACTTGCAAAACAGTCTAACGTATATACAAAGTCAGATACGCTGAGTGAGTTCTAATACTTTAGATTAAATAGAAACCATCTCGTCACAAATGTCATTTATATTAACTCGGGACATCCCAATCCTTTATAAAAAAATAGTTTATCATTTTAGGGACATATTCCTCATCCTCATTACCCACAATATTCTCATAAGGGTTACCAACCCAAGACTCATCCCATGATTGTAACCAAGTAAGTCTCACCGACATGGATCGAGCTTACTACACTAATAACTCGTAATATACCACACGTATTAACTCGATAACCTGGTTAACACCACCAACCCCTAGACATCGACTTAACCCGCCTTTACCAAGACTCTTATAAGTCAACTGACACAACTGTTGTAATCACAACGTCATCATCCCGACACAACGGTCAATCTAACGCTACACACCACATCAATATCATCTCATGCACAATAAATATAACTCAACACTTGCATTCAATTTAAACACATATAAATGCACAAAAACACATACCTCGTCACATGCACCCTCGTCAGGGCGTTCAACACACTCCGTGCTCATCACTGTCCTATTGGACATTGTTACTTTTGTTGACCTCCCGCAGGAATTTGTCCTTCACAATCTCGTTTGTCAGGTTACAAAGACAACGAAGCAAACACAATATAAGCATATAACACATCACATCGCATATCGTTTACATGACTAGCTAACTACACCTGCACCCCACGACCTTCTCAGGATAACATCCTACACATACTCATAAGCACCCAACTCATATCGCGACAAACTCTTAACATGACACACACCAATAAGTCCATTTCCATAACACACCTAATAACTAGGACATCACATAAACCCTCAGCCTCATATCAAATGTTTTAGTTCATATTCTCATCAGGTTAAACCCAAAACTCTTAGCATGTTTAATATAATAAACACGTCTGGTAAGTATGTACGATTGCCAGTAAATAAGTAAAACCTTCAAAAGAGTATGGGATTAGAAACTAACCGGTTATACTGATTCTTAATCCTTGCTCTTCAACTCGTCCGCTCATGCTCTAAATCTGAACTTGCCAATGCTTGATCACATGATAAGACGCATCTATTCGTGCATTGAATGACTCATAAATGTAAATTAATCCTTAACATTCATCTCATCTTCTCATCAACACATCCCTGTGAATCCTAGTTCCACATGCATGCACGTACGTGTGCCATGCAAACCCTTAATAGTCCTCATCTATACTACTATATATTACATATTGAAAGGATAATTTACCTAACTTTTTTAAGACAAGTTATTGTGCATATAGTACATCTTACCAATGCATAAAATATGTTGAATTACCATTTAGCTCATCTCTACAATTAAAACCCAACATTTAACCCATCTGTACAATTAAAACCCAACATTCAATTAGACATTTAACCCCATCTCTACAATTAAAACCCAATACTTAATTAAAACCTTTTTCTTTCCCTTAACCTTTTAGAAAAGATGTATTTATTTCTATACTAGGTTAAAATCCCGTGTGTGTACGCGTATTGAATAAATATAATTATGATATTATATATTAAGTAATATTTTTTTTTAAAACTCGTGTTTTATAAGAGTTGAATAAACCCGTGAAATACAATATAATCTGTTAACACATACACTCGTCAAAATATGTTAGAAGATTTATTAATATAAAGATTAATATTTTATTTAAAAAAATATTATTAATAAAATGTATAAGTGTATTTAATAAGAGAAAGAAGTGTATTTACTAAAATATAGAGGTGTATTTAATAAGAGAGAGAGACGGGAAAAAATAATAAGAATGAATATAAAGGCGACACGTGACATTGAAAAACATTTATTTATTATATAGTATAGATTTAAAATGAGTTTTATTAAATAATAATCATAAAAATAACAAAAATAATAAAAACAAAATAACAATAAAAAATTTTAAAAAATAAAAACAACTTTTTTTAATATATACAGATAAAAAAAACTCGTTTTACACGGAATGAATAATGAAATTGTGATTTGGTTTTTATTAACTTGAGTAATTACTCAAATTGCCCCTTAAATATTATAAAAAAATAACTTTATAATTTATATAACGTCTGAGGTGTAAAAGTACTAAAATACTCTTACACTTAACATAAAAAAAAGTAACAGATTTAGTGTTATTTTGGTTCGAGTCAAAAAGGGTTCTGGTAATTAATTAGTTGAATTTAATATTTTAATTTTAAATTTCGTTTATTCAACTTTCTTTTAATAACACATATTAGTCGAGTCGGATCGTGCAATAATAATAATAATCAAAAGTTTTCTAATGCTACCCGATATCTTGTATCATTTTTCGACATAATATAACTAATCCAATGTGAAACCCCTAAATAATTTAACTGATCACAACCTAACATAAAACTTGTAGAAATTTTCGACACCGTCATAACGCATGGGTTCCCCATTAGTATTATCAAAATTTTATGATACTCAATATTGTTCTATTTGGTTTGGCGCCTGTGCTTAGGTTCGAAACTAGCACACTTTTTTTTCTTTGTTCTTTTTTTATTTCTTTTATTTTCTTTTGATTATTCTTTTTTTAATTATCAGGCGTAACGTGAGAGACATAATACATTTTTATATCTATGATTCGATCTTCAAAACCGACCCGTCTTAAATTCGTATATTACTTTTATGTAGTTAAGTACGTTAGTGTCAACGACAAAACATTTCTTTTCTTTGGTTTTTTTCTTTTCTTTTTTACATTTTTTTCAGGGTTAAACGAGTAGTCATAACCTCATATGTATTTTTATGTACCTAACCATATTTCTTTTGTAATCACTTTAACCGTTTAAGATCTACTTCACATCACGTAACACGGAATTCAACTTATTTCGACGTCGCCAACGCACTACAGGTAAAATTTCTAGTTTACTCTTAAATATACTTTTTTTGGCAAGTGTGGAAAGAACGAAGGGATTAAATAAAACACCACCACACCACACCCACCCGGCCACCCCCCATAAATAACTCTCTAAATTGGCTGACGTCACTAAACTTGTGAGCTTGTGGGCTTCCTTATCAGTAGAACCCCACCAACAGGTGTGCGGTCAGGATTAAGTCTTCAGTCATACTCAAAACCCTATCACAAAATTCATCTCTCCACTGTCTATAACAAGATGATAAGTACACCAGTATATATATAAGAACCCTAATTTCAACCCACTAACTTCACCAGCAACACAATATTCTTAACAAAGAAAAAATAACATAGAAAAATGAGTCAAGAAGATGACATGGTGATGATGATGACCAAGAAAGGTCCATGGACTGAACAAGAAGATGTTCAGTTGGTTTCTTTTGTAAACATGTTCGGTGATCGACGATGGGATTTTATAGCAAAAGTTTCAGGTTTGAAGGTGGCGGGAGATACAAAATGAAAAGAATAGGTAGTAACGGGTTGTATTTAGGTTTAAAAGACTTTATTGGCTGTGGAAATTTTCCATAAACAAAAATAAGTACAAAAAAAAATAATGATTTTTTTTATATACATATTTTTTTCTAATGTGCCCAAATTATTTTTGGGGATTATTTTTTGTTGAAATTTGAATTGTTCAGGTTTAAAAAGAAGTGGAAAGAGTTGCAGATTGAGATGGGTAAACTATCTACACCCGGGATTGAAAAGAGGCAAGATGAGTCCTCAAGAAGAACGTGCAATCCTTGAGTTTCACACTAAATGGGGAAATAGGTTTGGTTTTCTTTTTACATCTCTTTATTTATTATTTTAATTTTGTTTTGCTTGTTATTTTGATTAAAAATGAAATAGTTGATGATCATGATGGAGTAGAGTTTCTTTTTTCCTTTTTTTTGTCTGTTTATTCTTGTTTAAGAATCTAGTGGCCGTATTAGAAAATAAAACATTTAGCATTGGAAAGTAATGTATATATGTTTCACTCATTACGGATTAGATTTGTTAAATTCTAAACAAAGGTAAATAAAATAAAATAAAATTGTTATCTATCTGTAATTATGTTGTTAATAGTGACGGATAGAAGAAATCCCCAACCGGTTAGTAAAACTCCACTGACAAAATGCTAATAAAAGGATCACTAACGGATTACCAAAAAAGTTAGTGTATTTTTTGGGGATTTCTTCTATCTGTTTCTATTAACGACAGGATTATAGATACCCTGTTTTTCGATAGATGTTCATCAACGAATTACCGGCGTGTCTTACCTTCACCAAGAGATATATAACTGAGTGTTACGTTCGTCGCTAATACTCCTTTGATTTGTAGCGAGATTTCCTTCATCTTTTCGATTTATAAATATATTTTTAGTGTATGATGTTAACCCAAATTTATGTTCTCTTTTACTTAGTTCATGAACCTATATAAATTTGACCCAAATTACTCATTACAATTCGCCCAATATTCATAGCAAGTTATATTCTTCGGTTATATATCTTTATTCTAATAAATGATTCCAAAGAATGCTATGAGTCATTACCATATTTTTTGTCATTAAAATCTTTTAATTTTTCATATTTTAAGTAAATTTGAATTTTAAAATTTAATTATTTTAATGTTTTTTCAGAAAAAATAATATAAAAAATTGAATTCTAATTATTATTTTATTATGAAAACAAAGAATTTTTTTTTTTTTGTACACATTATTTTAAATTTTTATACATTACTGTACTTTCATTTTTATATTAAACAACCCCATGTAATACATTGGTATATAACCTAGTGTTTATATAATCATGTAGAAGTTTGACTCAGAAGCCCATTTGCATACTTGAATGATCTTAGTTACTTTAGCTCGAATTAAGGCTGAATTTCTAATGGTATGATTAATCATGGGTTCAAGTCTTATTATGTAAAGAAATTTGTTGTTAAAAAAAAGATAATTAATTTCTAGTATCTTAGCATTAACTACTTTTTACTTGTGCTACTCAACTTATTGCTTCTTTTTTAGACTTTTTCTTTCTAAATGATATTTTTTAGCTTATCTTAAAGCATTTAAATAAGTACTAAAAGTTAAATGGGTTTCGTCCGTTTTGTCTTTAAAAGGATGTTCTTTAAAGGTTACAATATACTTGCATGGATCAAAACAAATTAACAATAAGTGTATTATAATATTAAAGTACTAGCATTTGGAAAGGAGTGATCATTAGCTTTTACTATATAAATTATCTATTATAATAATATAATATTACAACTGTTGGCCAATGGATAGCTAGTATTCTAAAGCTTGTTAATCAAGTCCCACACCACTAGAAAAGTCCTAATAAAAAAATCATAAATTAAATTTATAACTATGCTTTATATGCAGATGGTCTAAAATTGCTCGGAAACTTCCTGGACGAACTGATAACGAGATTAAGAATTACTGGAGGACCCATATGAGGAAAAAAGCGCAAGAAAAGAAAAGGGTGTTATCTCTATCTCAGTCTCCATCAATGTCAGAATATTCTTCTGCCTACTCTTCGATTACTAGTAATCCTGTTGTTGACTCGATGCCAATGACCGAAACCAAAGAAAGAAGCTTTTATGATACCGGGGGGTTAGAAATGATGATGATGAGTACTCCTACTAGCGTAAATAGCACTAGTGAAGGACAAGATGT
Source organism: Smallanthus sonchifolius (assembly GCA_023525975.1). Taxonomy (NCBI): domain Eukaryota; kingdom Viridiplantae; phylum Streptophyta; class Magnoliopsida; order Asterales; family Asteraceae; genus Smallanthus; species Smallanthus sonchifolius. Next base: position 55,757,714 of record CM042038.1, read on the forward strand.
ATGTAATTCAATTGATGAACTATGGAAGGATATAACTTTATTAGATGGTGATGATGACGGTATAACAAGTGTTTTTGGTACTCATAGTGAAATAGCACCTTGTTCTATATGGGATTACACGTTGTGGATGATTGATGGCCATGAGGAGACAGGAAGCAATATATTTTTTCCCGACAACAAGCGAGTAATTTAGCACAAGGTTAACCCGCTAATGTAGTTCTTTAAGTTACATATTTGGTGTCGGTGGATATAATAAATTAGTAGAACAATCGAATCAAATATGATGTGAATTACGTATTCTCTGTCACACTATGTATGAATGTATGTGTTCTGGTATTCAGGTGTGTTACATAGTGTCTCATTCTCAATAGTTTGTGAGCTCTAGTCCCGTCATGGACGAATGGTGTAAATATAGGAGAAGATTTAGAGTGTGTGTGAGTTTACCGTTAGAAAAAAAGGTATGTGTTTTCACGTAAGAGAATGATACTACTGATCATTTACGATATATTAAATTAATGTTTGTATTATACCAATAAGATAATATATGTTATTAGTTATGATTGTCGTATTTTGTGTTATTTCTGTTACTAGTTTCGATATGCATGTTCAAGAAGACTTGTATATATATCTAAGTGGAAATTCTTTGGCTTATAACCTTGTGGTTTAATGGTATTGGTGATTGTCTCTTATAAAATCGGTGTTGCTTCAGATCATGGAAGTGCAAGTTAGGTGGTATGCAAAAGCAAAAAATTGTTGTTAAAAAATATAGTTATTTGCGTAAAAGAAGATATTGTGGAATTAACCTTTCTACTATATGTATGTGTTAAAAGTATTCCAATTCAAAACCAAATATACAACAGTTTTTTTTAAATCTTGTCTTTTGTTTCTGGTATATTTAGGCTGCTGACTTCTGGGCTTATTTTCTAGTGGTTGTTGCTGAGCTTTGGACCCACTTTATTGATTGTCCGTAGTTGAGAACAAATCTTTCCTTCTCTCTATTGGCTCCCTGTTAGTGCATCCTCTCCGGCTGCTACTTTTATCTATTAGAGAGAAGGAATGTCACAGTTTTTTTGGAAAGAATCTCAAATTTGTCTAAGACAGTTGCAAGGCCGGCCCTGAGGATGTGTCGGGTGGGCGACCGCTCAGGACCCAATATTTGGAGGGTCCAAAAATTTTTATAGGTCGTCGGAGTTGTATGTTTGTCAGAGGAGGTCACCGGAGTTATGCACCAAAGAGTAATTGTGTCACACCCCCCAATACGAAAACACGAGATGTAATGATTCGTGGTATTCATATAGCTTTTGATCACAACAAACCACCACTAAATGAGTTTCAAAAGTTTACATGTACAAACACCAAAAAAGGTTTAAGGATTGTTTACACATAAAAGAAAGATCAAAAGCTACAACATGATGAGTTTTATAATTATAACCTAGAACTCCTAGACAATAACAAGAAAACTCCAAAAGCTAAATTCGTGCATGCATGACTAAGACTTCATGTCTTTTATTTTCCTACGGTAGTTCCCGATTCAAGTGCTTCAATTCAAGTGTTTTCTCCATTCAAGCCTTTAACATCCCAAAAACCCGCATATCAATCACCCGGGGTTAATGGGTAACTCGAATATCTTGTAAGGGAGTCGGTTAGTAAAACTTTTCACACGGAGCGGGATAACAAAAATAAAGATTCTCGTTTAACCATTAAGAAAATAACAATTGGGTTCGAACAACATGAAATAAAAACTCGGGGACTTAGTTGCAACATCTAGGAGTTTAAAAGCCAAAGTAGGAGAAACACTAGACCAATTTTCGGGGACATGATGGTTGTGTGTGACGGTGACCGGCGGGTGTAGTGATCGGGTGATGGGAAGAGAAGGGGGAGAGTGACGAGCGATGACGGGGCTGTTATGGTGGCACACCTACGGCGGTTCTTGGTAGCTATGGAACGACAGTGGTAGTACCACGACGACCAACATGGAGGACGATTATTATGGTACTCGGCTAGGCTTTGCATGGCGTGAGAACAATGGGAGCCGACGGGGACGAGGACGGGGTGAGGTGGCCACGGTGGTGGTGCACAGCGGTGGTGGCGATACTGTGGTGGTGCGTGGATGAGGACGGGTGTAAGTTGGGGTAAGCTTTGCATGGCACATGTACGTGCATGCACAGAAGCTTGGGTGGGGTTGCGCTAGCCTTAAACGAGTCAAGAGTGTTATAATACCTATACTCGTAGGGTTACATTCGTCGAAAAGAGATAACTAGCGGAGGAGACCGAGGATCGAGATTTAGTTATATTTCTATGAGTTATTCATCGCAATATTTGAACATGTCTGATCATGGGATCATACGTTGACAGGTTCGGGTTTCATGCGAGGAGACCATTGCAGTGCAAGAGTTGGATCTTCATGTCGGTGAGTTTCTAATCCCCTCCTAAAATGTTTTTAATGTTTTTAGGCTATTGTACATACTTAGGGAATGTGTTTTGTTAAACTAAACATGTTGCATGTTTTAGGGTTTTACCCGATGAACTACGAATTTATATGTGCAAATACAGGACTAAGGGATTGTATCTTGTCTTTAGAACGTCTGGGCAAGGCAAGGGTTATGGTAATTTTTGTAGGTGTCGTGTTATGAGTCAGTTGGGAAGAGTCGGGGTATAGGTTAGCCAGGTATGAGTATATGTAGGATGTGTATTCTTGAGAAATGATTGTGGGTGTGCTTGCTTAGCTAATGAGTCATGTAATTGCTAGTACTTTGTTTTATGTTATGTGTTCGTCATTGTATGTTTGCATTGTTTTCCTTGCGATATGGTGAACGGGATTTGTGAAGGACGGGGTCCTTCGGGAAGTCACCTACGGTGACGTTTATTTAATAGGTTAGTGATGAGCTCATGGTGTGTCGAACGCCCTGATGAGGGTAACCCTGACGATGGTGCAGTGATAAGGTATGTGTTTGCATGCTTATATATGTGTTAATTTGCATGCAAGTGATGAGTTATATTATTGTGCGTGAGATAGTATTAATGTGATGTGTAGATGATATTAATATGGCAAGTAGAGTTAGATTGACTGTTGTGTCAAGATTTTGATGCGGTGTTGATAACTGTTGTGTCAGTTGATTGGTAAGAGCCTTAGTTAAGGCTGAGTAAGACGATGTCTATGGAATTGCTGTGTTAACCAAGAGTCGAGTTAATATGTGTACTAGAGTATGAGTTATTAGTGTAGTAAGTTCGATCTATATGTCGATGAGACTGTGGATTATTAATATTATGGGATGAGTCTCGGGTGATGAACGGTTATAGGATATCGTGTGATAACATGGGTTATTTATTGGTTAATGAGTTGTGAAACTATTTTATAAGGACCGAGGCTACTGAGTAAAGTTTAAATAACTTTTGTGACTAGTTGGTTTTTAGTTAAATTAAACTATTAGAACTCACTCAGCGTAGCTGACTTTGTGTGTACGTTAGATTGTTTTGCAGGTGAGCTTTGTGTTGACGTATCTTGGCTTGGGAGCGGTACTACTCGGATTGGTGTGCAGGCATTTGTGAGGTAATTCATGACGATAACGATGTTATACAATATTTAAAGATTTTTGAAAGACTTCCACTGTAATTTGATTAATAATAGTTATATATGAAAGAGGATGACCCGTTATGAGATCCAACTGTAGGATAACCGGGTCGGGTCTTACAAGTTGGTATCAGAGTCGTGGTTTAAGAGAAAATCGGTGTTTTTACTAAAATAAAAGACCTTAACTTAAACTGAAAATGGGACGAGGGTGAAACGAATGCCACCACGGGTAACCGCGAGCCAAAAGGTACGTCTTTTGAGTTATACATTAATGGTTAGAGTATTAATTGTGTAGTATCACACTACGTGGAAATTGTGTGATATGATTAGGTGAGATTATGTGTGAGTTAAGTAATGTGGAGTAGCACTAATTGCGTTATGTGAGATAGTCTAAATTGTTAGCATGGTTTAATGAATTCGTGGGTAGCCATGTGTAGTGTGCAATTATGATATATATGATGATTTGCTATATATTTATGTGGTGTTAAGTGAGTTGTGTGAGATGCATATGCATCTGGTGTTTGTGAAAGGTAGAAAGTTAGTGAAAATATGATGGGGAGGGTATAGAATTGGAGCAGTAATGTGGACTACCAAATCGCATTTGATCACCGTGATTTAATAGTCTATGATTACTCTCATATTCTGAACTTGTTGCCTATAGTAATCATTCCAACGTTCGATGTTGAGTAGGATTAGGTGGCTAAGACAAAGCGTACGGGATTGGGCAAGCGTGGAACTCTTACTAAGAGGAATGTAGACCGACATGTCAAGCCGACGACTCCTATGGGTGAAACTGCTAGTGAAATGGGAGTAGTGTTGGCGCTTCTCGTGCCAAGTGTGACTAGAGTTTTGGTCGGTGATATACCGCGTGGAGCTATGATTGGAAAGACGGGATGGAGAAGGAGAGCAGTGCCAACTGTACGTGATTTTCCTCTAGGATGTGGACCTGCACGGTTGAGAGATTAACCACTTGCGTTGGTTAAAAGAGCTTTGTTTCAGGAGGAACCGAAGGAGGACACGCTAGAAGCACCTGACGTGGTCAAGCAGTGGTTTGGCGGGCAGTGTTTGGGATACTCAATTGCTTGATGAGTAGTTTGTGTGGTAGTTGTCATGAGAGATTTCGAGGTGATTTGACATTGTGACAGATTCGACATATACGATTTTTATTAGTTACATGTAAATATATATTTTGTAGTATTGTATGTTAAATAACTAGTTAGGTTATTTTATTAAATACTAGGTTAAAATCTCGTGTATTACACGAGTTAAATAAATAAAATGTTATATATTTAGTAATAAAAATTTTATATTTTTAAAAACCCGTGTAATACACGGGTTGAATAAACCAGTATATTACATCGGTTGAATAAAATATAATGTAATTTGTTAACAAATACATTTGTCAAAATATGTTTTTAAAAAATGTAATTTGTCATGACAGTTATAAGTTCTGTTAAGTTAGTTTTTAAAATATTTTTTTTCATCTGATTATTAATTTTTTATTTAATTGATAAATGTTAGTTCACATTAAGTTTATTTGATTGATAATATAATAACTATTTATAATTAAATAATAACTACCCGTAGTTAGATTTATAAATATAAAGATTATTATTTAATAGGAGAGAGAAATGGAAAATCTAATATTTAATAGGAGAGAGAGGCGGGAAAATAAATGTCAGGGGTAACCAGAGAGTGACACGTGTCCTGGAGAGATTTTCATTTATTAGAGTATTAAGATTATCATCAACGTCGATAAAGGTCCGGTAATCTTGTGCATGTTATCCGGTAATTATATATCCAATGTTTTGAAACCCGGACCGCACCGGCCGGTCTGACCGGGAACCGGTGGTCGGACATGTCCGGTTACATATGTTGAACCGGTCCTGCAGCGAACCGGTGGTCGGACCGGAAACCGAGTGGTCGGACCAGGCGAACCACTTGACTTTTTTTTATCTTTATTAAGTCTCTTGGCTTCGTATTTCGTAAGTAAATAGTTTAAAATTATTGGAATTGACTTGTTGGTGGTTTTTGAAAGGATTAATGGCTGTTTGGATTGATATATTTTTATAATATTTATGACGTCGTCCGGTTTCTTAATCCGGTCCGACCAGTGGACTGGTAAGAAGACCGATTCAACGTCCAGTTCGGTTCTGAAAACATTGATATATCTTCTTTAAAAGGCAATGTCGGTGGCTACAACGACAAAGCCATGTTAATTTGTTGGATTAGAAGACAAATGTTAGTGGGCCGTCCAAAGAAAATAATAAGTTTTATGGAGAAAATTCTGATGGGCCTCGAGATTCTGAGGGACTGGATAAAGAAGTTAATAATTCAATTGTGGAATGTGTACCACAAAATATGCCAATTACTTTAAAGAATTATGTTAGAGTTGGGGCTTATGTTAAAAAATAACCCATTATTAAGAGGAAGATCTAACTTTAGTAAGGGAGCACTGGAATCTTGAAAATTAAAATTTACATGATATAAATAAAATTAAACAAATAAAATAACGTAATTTATGATTTCACATATTTCATCATAGCTAAGGAACAGAAAATAGAACATTATAAATTATCTAACCCGTTTAAAAGATAACTTTTTAGCTACACTACAACAATATTTTTATGTGTTTTATGTTACTTTTTCTAACACTTAATAAAACTTTGATGTTGGTGTTGTGATTGGACGCTTTGCTTTATGTCCGGTTCAGGTTGTAGGTTCGAAACTTTTGGCTACCAAACTTTTATTTTTTTTTTCTTTGTTCTTTTTTTATTAGTTTTTTTATTACTCTTTTTTAATTATTAGGTGTAATGTGAGAGGCATAATGAATTTTTTATTATCTCTATGGTTCGATTTCAAAAACCGACCGACTCAAATTCGTACGTTACTTTTATATACTTAAGTACGTTAGTGTTAACGTCAATACATTTTTTTTCCTTTGGTTTTTTTCTTTTGTTTTTACATCTTCTTTCAGAGTAATATAAAAGAGTAGCTCATAACCTCATGTTTTTTATATACCTAACTATAGTTCTTTTGTAACCGCCTCAATCGTTTAAAATCCGCTTCACGCCACCAAGCATGGGAATTCAAGTTAGGGTACGTTTTGACACCGCCGCAATGTTTGAATGTGGCCTAATTTATTATAACTAAGTCTAATGCGTACGTTTTCTCATAATTATGTTTAAGACATTGGTACGGATTTTAACCTGAAATTATCCGGTGTCACATTCTCCCCTATTGAGAGAATTTCATCCCAAAAAATAGTTAGCGTTGCTCGTTGTTGGGAGTTCCTCAAATAGAGCAGGGTACTTGTGTTTCATTTACCAACGTTGGCAAACGTTTTCAATACATGAGAAACCATATTATGTCTGTGTCGTCCTTATTTCTATGTCATATATTCAAACTGATATTTCTGCTTTACGGATGATTACTCATAAATATTATGTATTTTGATTTAAACTGATAAAAATATGGCAGCAAACATATCAAATTACATCATTACAGGAACCCTGCAACTTGAATCAACAAGTGGCACCAACAGCAATCTCACCGATCTTCGAATGTACAAAGACATGTATCCTTCCTTTGTAATATGGTAGACGTAGACTTTAATTAACATCGGACTTTTGAGCGCATGGACGGGTTAAGCGGGTTGGCACCGGATTAACAAGTCAAAATGTTAACTTTTTAACACAAATTCAAATTGGTCAGGCTGGGCAAACCCATTGACATGTTTCTCCATTTTGTTCCGTCTTATTTAATAATCTTATTTAATTATTATAAAACTATATTTCTAAAATAATAGTTTAATTTCTATAATATAGTGATCTCAACACTATTTGACTCGTTTTTTTTTAGCTAGGTCCACATTATAATTAGAAATAGCAAATTGTGATGTTTATGAATTTATGCATTAAGTTTAAAATACTACTGACTTCTAAAACAGATATTATAATCAGGGCCGGTCCCGACAATCCTTAAAACGTTTTGGGCCCGGGACATGTAAAAAAAGGACCCTATGAGGCTATGATATAAACTCAATAATCATATATAAAAAAAATATAATACGGGCTTATATATATATAGATTTTTTTTTAACTATGCTTATATATGTATAGATTTTTTATTTATTTAATGGTTTTTTGTTCAGATTTATAAACAATTGTTTTTTTATTTATTTATTATATATATATATCTATATATTAAAAACACATATATATAATATAAAAAATTTAAAAACTTTGGGCCCTATTATAACTCTCATTAAAAATTTGCATTGCTAATAGAAGTAACAAAACTAAATGTTCTATAATTAAATTGGTATATATTATACTAGGTTAGAAACCCTACGGATTAAAGAAAAAAAAATTTAAATAGTGGAGTTTATTAAAATAAATAAAAATGTATAAATACTTTTACTGAGGTTTTTTTTAATTTCTAAGTGGGTTAATAGGATAAATAGATAATTCAAGTAGTGGGTCAATTTTAATTTTTAAGTGGGTTAATAAAATAAATAGATAATAAAATTTGGGTCTTCTATAAAAATATAAATATATAAAATAAATATTAAAATTTTTAAAAATTATGGGCCCATTAGAAGACCGGTCCCCTGATTATAGTTTCGTTCTTACAAAAATTTAATTATGATTACTTAAATAAAAATTATTTTTAAAACATTTTTGATTTTTAAGTTGTGTGAATTTAACGAATAACATAGATATTGTTACAAATTACATACTATAAAGGTCGGTGGACTTTTCCATCAACCAAAATCCCCCCTCAATTTTAGTGAAATAATAAAACTTATCCCTTAACTTTAAGTTTCTAAAATTTTGAATTTACACCTGTATTCAAAAAATAGTTTTTTTTAGGTATCGTTGGTTATATCGATTGACGGCAACGTGCTGGTACCATGAATAATGAGACTGACACCTACTGAAGAATATCGTTAACTTTCTATAACTGTCTTTTATTTATTTTTCGATCTCCACAAACGACTCGTCGTAATTTACTACGCTTCTTTTTTTACTTAACCACATTTCTTTTTGTGCTTAGCAATGTCAGTGCCACCGTTTCAACCATTTAAGGTCCGCCTCCCGCCGCGAAGTGCGGCCATCGTTTTCTCGTTAATCTTATAGTTTAAAATTACTAGTGTGATCAAAAGTGTAGGCTTAAATTCTGAATGTACACAAATAACAAAATTGAACCACGACTAGCAGATTAACAAAACTTTATGTACTTACATATACAAATGTTTGGATTCAAAGACCTTGGAGCACCGTCTCAACAACAAACAACAGAAATACAGGAAACAATTGTGGAACTCAAAAGCAAAATCAATGCCGATAACTAATAAGAAAATAATAAATTTGACATGTAACATCCTAAACTCCTAACAATATGTTAGGACACGTGTCGGCTGAGAAACGCGACGCTAGAACGTAACTGGACGCGAAAACAGAAACACGGTTCGACCGGAAATAGCCCAAAACTTCGCATAAGCATATCTCGCACTAGAAATTGTACTACGGAAAATATATGAAAATGGGTTGTTTCGACGAGGAGAATCTGAAATGAGGTATGTCGGACCAATATCCTAATCCATAACGGTCCGACATATGTTCCAGAAGCAAATCAGGAGGTTGTGACGCGTGTTTTGATGACTCGGCACCCAAGTCAGACCGGTATGCTTTACACGTCGGTTCGATATGTGGATGTCGGACCGATATGCTCTACACGTCGGTCCGATACGTGTTCTTGAAGCAAAACAAGAGGCTTTGATGTGTGTCATCGACTTCAGCCGAAGTCGGACCGACTTGGCCTATCATGTCGGTGCGACATGAGTCCCATTTCAGCCTATAAATATATTGTTAGTCATTCAAATGGAAACACAACACACACATCACCATATTATACGTGCACACACCCCCTAGAGAGGATTAGAATACCCGGTGCGACGCGTTTAAGTGCGAGTGCGGTTCAGCTCCGGAGAGACGTTTAAGCGAGGAACAAGTGTAGGAAACGACCCGATAATATTGTAAGTACCCTGGACCCGTACCTTAGATAAATGTTTATATGAATTATGCGATTATGTGTTATATGCTATGTGTGGAACTAAGAAACGGGGTAATGCGGTTTAGTCTAAACACTAAACCGGAATAATGGAGTAGCCACAACGTATCCAAGGGGTTGTGGATAAGCCGCTGGTACTTCTTATATATAAATCTCTTGGTACTTCGTGGTGAAACCATTATAAATGTTTAGGGGTATAGAATAAAGGACAGTAATAAAAATATAGTAAACATACAAGAGAACTTTCAACCGATATGTAGTTATCTGACAAACGGAATATTCTGTCTAAGTAAAGAGTGGTGTATAAATCTCTCATAGACTTGTCACTCTTTTTTGAGAATATCTCTGTTAAAGGTACTACTCTAGAAGAATAATCACCCCAGTTTACAATATATGATAAGTATGAATAATGGAGGGCTTAATTCTTAATTAAGTAATATTTGTCATGTATTATAGGGGTGGTGGGTACGCAGTTGGTACACCCTATATATAAACCTATCTAATACATCATAGAGACGCATTTACGAGGAATTATGAAAAGAATGAGATAAAAGTATGAGGAAGTCATGCTATTAAATAAATGATGAGAAACGTTTAATCTTAAGCAAAGGAGTATTCATGAGATGTTAAAAGGGGTGGTGGATACGCCTCTGATACTTCCTATATATAAACTGTAACATCCGTGGCTTTAGAGTATAATATTTTAAGTTATGCAATAAAAACGTTTGTGACATGTCATACTATTTCTACCTCGTCATAATATACTTATACGTTTCATCGTGCCATATCAATTTTCAAACGTGTAATGATTTAGAGTTTTGAGATTTTTAACTTTTAATTTTATATTATATATATATATATATATATATATTTGTTCCAAAGAGGTTGTGGTGTAGTGGTTGAGCTAAGGTCCGAAGTCTCAAAGGACCCGGGTTCGATCCCTACCATCACCATTAATTTCCGCGACATCGCAAATGAGGCCATCTTGGGCTGATGCACCTGGGTTTTACCCACGCCGATCTAGGATTAGAGCCTCGACTCTCTCTCAAGCCCGGAAGGAGCCGTATTGGGTGAGATTTTTCCTTGGAAGCTCTCCAACTTAGACGCCAAGTGGGCCCGGTTAAGAAAACATATTGGCCGGAGTTGGACGAGGCTCTCTCATGTGACGAGGGGGTGCGACGTCACAACATTCAATGTTCGCCTTTCAATATATATATATATATATATATATATATTAAATAAATGAATTATAAAACTTCTAAGTTTTGTAAAATAAGATTTTATTTTTACAAAAGTATAAGATGTATAAATTTTTATAAAAACAATATAACTATTTAAATTTGAGAAAAAGAAATTAACTAAACTATTAAAACCCCCTTCTTTAGTCTTTAACCCCCTCAATATGCTATGAAACCCTTTATTGTAACATCTCAAACTCCTAACAATAAGTTAGGATACGTGTAGACTAAGAAACGCGACGCTAGAACGTAACCAGACGCAAAAGCAGAAAGAAGGTTCGACCGGAAACAGCCCAAAACTTCCCATGAGCATATCTCGGGATAGAAATTGAGTTACGGAGACCATAATATATGAAACATGGGTGCCTTGGCGAAGAGAATCTGAAAATGAAGTTATAACGGACCGTCACCATGTGTTACGGTCTGTCACGGGGGTCAAAATCCATAACGGACCATCACCCCGCAAATTCACGAAAACGCTCCGTTTTAAGCCACGTATCACTAAGTCATCATACCCTAAGGTCATGACGGACCGTCATGAACCGTGACGGTCCGTTACGTGGTCAGGAAGTACTTGGACGCTAAGAAAAAGCGGTAACGGACCGTCACCGGCGATAACGGTCCGTTACGGACTCAAAGTTTTGCCTATAAATGGATGGTTAGAGACATTCACTTGCAAACACAACACACACACAAACACTATAACACACACATACAATCTGAGGAGAGTTTGAAGACCCAGTGCGGCGTGTTTAAGTGCGAGTGTGGTACGCTGCGAGTGCGGTTCGGTTCTAGAGAGACGTTTAAGCGAGGAACGAGCGTAGGAAACAACCTGAAACTATCGTAAGTACATTGGACCCATACCTTAGATAAATGTTTATGTGAATTATGTGATTATGTGTTATGTGCTATGTGTGGAACTAAGGTACGGGGTAATGGGGATTAGTCTAAACACTAAACGCAAATAATGGAGTAGCCACAACGTATCCAATGGGTGGTGGATACGCCGTTGGTACTTCCTATATATAAATCTCTTGGTGCTTCGTTGTGAACCATTATGAATGTTTAGGGTATAGACTAAAAGACAGTAATGAAAATATAGCAAACGTAAGGGAGAACCTCCGACCAGTATGTAGTTATCTGACAAACGAAATGTTCTGTCTAAGGAAAGAGTGGTGTATAAATCTCCCGTAGACCCGTCACTCTTTCCTGGAAACATCTCTGTTGGAGGTACTACTCGGGAAGGATAATCACCCCAGATTACAATATATGATAAGTATGAATAAAGGAAAGCTTAGTTCTTAATAAAGGAATATATGCGATGTATTAAAGAGGTGGTGGATACGCCGCTGGTACTTCATATATATAAACCTATTTAATACATCATAGAGACGCCTTTATGAGGAATTAGGACAAGAATGTAATAAAAGCATGAGGAAGTCATGCTATTAAATAGACGATGAGAAACGCTCAATCTTAATCAAAGGAGTATTCATGAGATGTTAAAGGGGTAGTGGATACGCCGATTGTACTTCCTATATATAAACCTCTGTAACGTAACATGGAGAAAACTTTATAAGGAATTAGATTAGGGATGAATATGAAAAGAGGTCATGATATATGTGCGAATATACAATGTGTGTTAAATGTGAATATGTGAATGCATGATAGATGATCATGCTATATGTGTAAATATGAATGTGTGATGGAAACGAGTACTCATGAAGTGTTAAAGGGGTGGTGGATACGCCACTGATACTTCCTATATATAAACCTCTTTAGTGCATTATGGGGAAACCGTTTGTGAAGTTTTAAGATGAGGAATGTGGTGTCGTCCAGACGTTCTATAAAATATCTAACAAAACCTAACCTAGACTCCTAAGTAATAAATAGAAATCCTATGAACTAAACCGCACTGACAGGCAAGTGTACCTATCGAGTGTAGCACAGCTTAATTGTAAACCGGATTATCGAACCCTAGAGACACTATGTAACAAACTAGACTCTGACTCGGAATAAAGAATGATTTGGTTTGGGGTTTACTACACTACTGATTAAGCTAATTATGCAATAAACTAAGAATGAATCAAGCTATCAAGGCAAAGACTAAGGTGAAATCAAGATTAGGAAGAACACTACCTATGTCGGAATCCTACTTGCAAAGAACAACTTCTACCAGTTCTGGAAACTATGATGGATAAGGATAACTGCTAAAGACAACCTAGTCGATCCCTAATCACTCTCAGGGTGTCACCAACTAAGCTACCTAAAGTGTACTAAACTCACCAGATGGTTGGATCACCTCTCAGGTATTTCCAACTATGATAAGTACCCTAATGAAAGGATTACCTCTCAGTCTCACCGCCCACAATACACTCAAGGAATGCACCGGGTAATCCTAGAATAACAGCTATGATTCAGACTAGCAACAATCACTAGACACCTAATACCAACTTCCTTTCAGACAGTTGACACTCAGATTCCTAATGACGAAGACTAACCGACTAATTATCACATCCTAGGTATTGACCTAGGACACACACTCAACTCTAATCAGCAATCAACAAGAATTCCTAGGGCTACTACGTCTAGCAAACCACCGAAATCACAAACCCTGGGCTCTATGACCTAGATATGATAATCAAACTGGTAGACAACCACAATCAACGCAAGGAATTAAAATCAATCACACAATCAGAATTAGAGCATGCATATACATCATAATTATCATACTAAGATCGTTTACAAAATCATTAAATCATCACAAGAATCCAAAACCAGTAAAAATCCAAACTTTAACAAGCATTCATCATGTGACCTAGGCAGTATATAGGTTTTAGCCTAGGATCATGCTTAAACAATCAAAACAGAAGTAAATAACATTCACCATGGTTTCAAACACACAAAACAAAGATAAAGATTGAATCTTGAAAACCGAATAAGCTATTTCAACGAAACCCGGGATCTGAAAGCTTCAAAATTACACTTCAATTGCTTCCTTTAGCCTCAAAATCGCCTCTTGCAATGCTTTGGACGGCTAAGATACAAACTAATTGCATAATGGGATTACAATTCTATTAAAATCAAAATTAGGTTTTTTTTTCTCGGAACTTGAGGCCCTCGCGTACCGCGAGAGGTTTAAAATGGTCCTTCGCGTACCGCGAAGGACAATATAGTCGCGCCCGGATTTTGATTTCCTCGCGTACCATGAGAGGACGCCCTCTGGCGCGAAGACTTGAACATTCCCATTTTTTTCACTTTTAATCTTTGGGCTTCATTCTCGTGCTCGGTTTCTTCGGGTTTCCCTTGTAATCATCACGAGCACCTGAGAACATAACAAATACTCAATACAAACAAAAAACGACTCAAAACGAATTTAAAACTAAGTAAAATGACACGAAACATAGAGGAAATACATGTGTGCTTTGCAACACATCAAACATCCCCATACTTAACCTTTTTTTCGTCCTCGAAGAAGTCTGCAATGGAATCATAACTGAAATCTAACTTTAATAATCAATTACCAATCAGTTTAACATACTCACGCGTTAAAAAGAAATAACCAGTATTTCTGTCCGATTAAACCCAAGCACCAACTATCTAACCCCCGTGATGTGTTCTAATTCCTTTTTATACAACAATCAATCTATATATGTGACTCACACTTAGAAGCTACATCTCTTCCTAATCCCGTCTCACGGTCATGTTTAGGCACGGGTTAAACCATTTAGATTTGCCCACCACGTTAAACTAAGATTTACAGATTTTTAGAAATCAACGGATTATGGAACGAATGGATGGAACTGATCGTTAATTAAAGCATAAGAACTTTCTTCTAGAGGTGTCTCAACCAAGTCACTATCCCGAAATCTAACACACTGACTAGATTCTACACATTTTAACCACATAAATCTCACCTAGGGTTGTATCCTCCAAGTCGCCATCCCAGAGGGAAACACATAAGCAAGACTCAGTTTTCAAATTAATTAAGCTCGTAATTATGGAAATTATGGATTTATGGAATGAGCATCATCGAAACTTGGATTTATTCTCATAAAAAGAGAGTGGTGTGCCATGAAAATTTTCAAAAACCTCTAAATATTAACTTAACGTGGTACCTATCACCCTATGTTGACAGTTTCAGTATTACCATTACCTTAAGATGAGTACCCATAAGATATCATGATATTATTAAGTGATTAATCCTAAGTGACACTCACAGACTATTTAAGCTATTCAAGTTGGCTGTATCTACCAAAACATCACTAATTAGACGTGTTTTCTATTATTTAAATCATTTAAACTCAACAAGTAGATCCAGTTTTACTATCATTTTCCATTTATTATGCAAAACTTATACTTTCAAAGGACATTTTTTTCAAAATTTTTATTTTTTTTTGTATTTTTGAATTTTTATAAAAGACACAACTAACACAACTAAGTCACTCACATACCTAAACTTGAAAGACACATTGTCCTCAATGTTAAGAAAGACACTAAAAAAATGCAAAAATAAAAACAGGAAGCGACTTAGCTGGTAATGTGGATGCAAACAAATGAATGTACAACTTCGTTCTTCCTCGTGTGCACCGTATAGCATTTCGATCACGGTTGCACATACTGCTGGGTTGCCTTTACAAGATATCAGGATCAATTCCGTCCGAATGGTGATTGAGTACGGACAGAATGATGTACACCTGCAAAACTGAACTCACACATACCCGCAACATCAAACTGACACAACTAAAGGACTCACTGACTCAAACTGACTCTGGATATAATGCAAGGACACGTACCCGATGGGTGACAAAAACATAGACATGAATGCCACGACAAGGTGGATTATCAGTTACGAACGGGTCCTTAATTTCCCATGGTCGTGGTGGTCGGTGACTGAAATGATATGATATGATGGATGGAGATGATGGATGGAGATGATGGATGGTTGTGGAATGTGGTGTGATGGTTGGTGTGATGGTTGAGAGATGATTATGGAATGGTAGGAGTGGGTGGTGAATGGTGAACGGTGAACGATATGGACAACCATGGGAAAACAAGGGGATTAGGGCAAAACCAGAGGGCCTCGCGTACCTCGAAAACCTGGTCGCCATTCTTCGCGTACCGCGAGGGATGGATGCTTAGGCCGGCCCGACTGTTTTATCTCTCGCGTACTGCGAGAGACTTGTGGATATGCCTCGCGTACTGCGAGAGACCCCTGGTTACAGAAAGTTAAGAAATTTTTCATGCTTTAAACTTAGAATATTTTTGGCTTCTTAAAATTCTTGTTCACCCAAAAAAAAAATTTTTTCAAAACTCGTTCTAATGATCAAAACCAATGCAGAACATACCTGGAACATCGTTCCCAACGATTTTCCTCACCGAATCAAGCGCGAATCCCTGCAAAACATGAAACACACAAAACACACTACCGAAAAACACAGAAAATGACACTGACACGGACCACGTAAGCATACAAACTCTACATCCCGGGCACTTGCCCAAGACTCAAACACGCCTATCAGGAGGCTTCTCCTTGATTCTAACCGGAACCGCCTTCATCCTCCGTGGTCTACCGGCTCTCCATAACCTCAACAAACTCCTACTCCTCACAAATATTGAACTCATATGACATTTTGCAAACAGATCCTTCCACCACAGCTTAAATCTACCCGGTCCGAACATAATATGTCACATATAACCTAGCAAGTTATCACCCTTAAACATCCCCACACTTGAGGTTTTCACACTCTATAAGTCAAATAGATCTACCATAGAACGGGTTCTCTTACGGGGTGGCCTAGACCTAGGGGTACTAGAGCTAGGTGTCGGATCAACAGCTTTCTCCTCAGAACAAAGAATAGGCAGAGGTTCAGGAATTGGATTTTCTATGGGAATGACCTCTAAACCTCCACCTGGATCTCCGGGATCCTCAGCACTCTCTTCTAACATCTCCAAACTTGGGGGTTTGCCTATGATCTCATCAAATTCTGCCATCATCTCCAGCAAATCAGCAGGCACCTCATCACCGTATTCGTCCGGCTCATCCAACAACTTCTCTAACTCTATCGCCCAATCATATGGTTCTTCTATATTAGGGGCGGGTTCATCTACTTCTAACAGTGGATCAGAGTCTTGATGATAGTCCATGAAGGAATCAAGCATGCACACGGAGCGGCTATGCTCGCCAACATACTCCACAGACTGTGTAGCATAAAAAATAACTGGTTCATCCCCCCCACGAAGTGTGAGTTTCCCGTCTAAGACATCAATCACTGCCTTGGTGGTGCACAAGAATGGACGCACTAAGATGAGTGGGACTCCGTCATCCACCTCCATGTCTAGAATGCCAAAATCCACGGGGAAGACAAATTTGCCTACTTTCACTAACAGATTCTCCACAATTCCCCATGGATACTTGACTGAACGGTCAGCCAAGGAAATGATCATGTGCGTCGGTTGTGGTTCGCCTAGGTCTAGCTGATTATAAAGAGAATATAGCATCAGATTGATGCTAGCACCTAATTCGGCTAGCGCGTGGAGCAAAGGCAAACTGCCTAGGTGACATGGTTTCGTGAAATGACCCGAATCTCCCAGTTTCTCTGGCATCTTGTTCTGCACCACCGCAGAAACATTGCTCACTAAGTGAGACTTTAGAGACCTCCTCGAGCTTCTGCTTTTTGGAAAGAAGATCTTTAAGGAACTTGCCATACTTTGGCATACGCTGGAGGGTCTCTACCAGCGGAAGATTGACCTTCCGTTGTTTAAAAAAGTCAAGGAAGTGACTGTGTTCCCTGGCTTGCTTGAATGGCAGCAAACATGCTGGGTAGGGAACACGAGTCGGGTAAATCTTGGGGGTCTTCATCTCCACCCCCTTCTTCTTCTCCTCTGCCTTCTTGGCATACACCTCAACCACTATCTCCTCATCTACCTGCTCCTCGGTCATCCTGGCATCGATCTCCGTGAATCTAGCATTCGAGTCAATCTTCTTGACCTCCTCATGTGACGGAATGTTGTACTTGCTGGAGTGGGAGTCATCCTCTGCAACCTCTTTCTCCTCTACACTCCTTACCGACACGGCCATTATTAGGACATGTTTTATAAATGTTGATAAAGTTCGGTGTAAGTTCATAGAGAGGCGAACTTAACAAGTTCGCCTAAGCATCTTTAGGAGTGAACTTGTTAAGTTCGCCTAAGGAATATTGTACAAGTTCATAGAGAGGCGAACTTAACAAGTTCGCCTAAGCATCTTTAGGAGCGAACTTGTTAAGTTCGCCTATAGCAGGTTTGTGTCTATAAATAGAAGTTTACATATTCTGTTCAGAAGTGAAGAGCAGAGAGTAGAGGGGATTGAACGAGTGTATTCTGTTAATCTTGTAAACTCTGTGTTTTTTGGAATACAAAGAGAAGTTTATTTACCTGATGATTCTATTGTCAATTCGTATACAAACGTTAACACTGTAGGATTCCGTACTCCGCGTTATCGAGACGTCCTGTCACGAGATCGATCTATAGATGAGTCATGTAGACCTACAAGTGGTATCGGAGCTTTTGCACGTGATTTGTGTTTGATTCTTGGTGATTAGAGACGATTTTGTGTACAATTTGACAAGAAATTGATCATTTTTAAAAGTTTTTGTATCCATGGGGTTTTCAAGTTCTTGAAGTTGATTTTGCTGCTGAATTCGTGGATTTGAAGTGGTTTTTGGTGAAATTAATCCGATAGAAGTGTTCTAATTCATAAAATACTAAATCCTACGATCTAATTTCTTCAAATTCCTTCTAATCTGTGAGAAATGATGATTTTCGGTGATGTTTGTTCGTGTTTGGGTCCAAGTTCTTCCTGAGTTTGTTACAGCTGAAGCAAGTGAGCTTGCTGAGATTTTGTACAGGCGAACTTAGCAAGCGAACTTATCAAGTTTGCTTCTCTCAGTTTAAGGGAACTTAACAAGTTCGCTTGGTATCCAGTTCGCTTGTGGACTTGTTCGCTCAGTGAGGTTCAGGCGAACTTATTAAGTTCGCTCGTGCAGTATCAGGCGAACTAATTTCAGTCGAACTTATTTTGACGGGAAATTTGTTCTTGTCCAAATTTTTTAGGGTAAGCTTATATGGTTGTCTTGAATCATTTCTGAAATTTTGATTTTTTTTGAAATTTTAAAAAAGAGTATTTTGGCGGGAAATATTTTTTCGGATATTTTCACAAAAATTTCAAAATGTCAATTTCGTGTGATGATAATGAGATTGGAACTATGCCACCGAGGCTTTTGTGCATATCAGATTACCGTAGCTGGAAAGTCCGGTTCAAACAGTTCGTATCAGAAACGGATAAAAATTTTTGGAGACCAATAACAGAAGGATATGTGCATCCTACTTTTGACTTTCTAGAATTTCGTGATGTTCCTAAACCAGTGACAACTCTTACTAAAGTAGAAAAGCAGAAGTTTGATCATGAGATGAAAATGTGTGAAACTTTAACGATGTCTTTACCAAAAGAAATCATTCATAGTCTCGGGAAGTGTCCAACTTCAAGAGATCTATAGGAAGCATTGAAGAAAAAGGGTGAAGCAACTTCTCAAGCGTTTGTGGCCTTGATCAAAGAAGTATTGGAGAAGCAGGGTGATTCTCAAAGTGATTCTTCTGCAGATTTAACTGATAGTGAGAGTATTCGTTACGGTGAAAGTACTCAATCTACTGAGACTGATGTGATGACTGAAGAAGCTTTCAGACAGTTGAAGATATTCTGCGTGAACCAAAAAATGATACAGAGCCTGTCATTGTTGCTCAAAAGGGTGAAGCTGATGATGACGTATTCATGGCTCCGGGTGCATCTTCTTTAGAAGAAAAGGATACGGTAGTTTCTAACTATTAAACGTTTTGTTCTAACTGTATTTCAGTGAAGGATAAAATGATGAGGGTTATGGATGATAACATTAACCTCATTTGTGATATGAAATCCATGCACACGGTAAATCAGAAATTAAAAGAAAATGAGAATGTGTGTGTTGAAAGGATAGAATCACTAAAGAGGGATATAAGTTCTCTGACTTTGAAGATCAAAGAGCAGGCATATCACCTGGATATGTCATTTGCAGAAATTGAGAAACGAAATAATGATCTTGCTGAGAAAGATAAGGAACTAGATGAATCTAAATCAGAGGTGATCAGATTACACAGAAAGTTAGAAAGCTTTAGAAATTTATCATTCTTACTGGGATATTTTAATAATACAGAAGAAGAGAGAGCAGAGGGGCTTGAACGAGTGTATTCTGTGAATCTTGTAAACTCTGTGTTTTGTGGAATACAAAGAGAAGTTTATTTACCTGTTGTTTCTATTCTCAATTCGTATACAAACGTTAACACGAAGGATGCACTCCGTGTTACCGAGATGTCCTGTCACGAGATCGATCTGAGATGAGTCACGTGGACCTACAAGTGGTATCAGAGCCAGGTTATGTTCCTCCACCATTCAACGGAAATTATTCTGTTACACCTGAGATTATAAAAGATGAAGATTTAGATCCTAAGACTGTGTTGAAAGTGAATCCAGTCAATGGTGAAGATATGGTGTATTCTGATGAGAGTGATGATGAATATTTTCATGAAGTTAAGGTAGAGGGGATACCGAAGGTTAAGAAAGAAGACTCAAAGGTTGATTCTAATTCATCTGGAAATTATACATCTGGAAGTTCTTCAAATTCAAGGAGAGTTCCATATGTCAGAGATTATAAAGACAGTCGTACATGCTTTCATTGTAATGAGATGGGACACATTGTGGTGACCTGTCCTTACAAAAATAAAGGGGAGAAGCATGTATTTCCTGAGAAGATGAAGCCTGAATCAAAACCTGTTGCAAAATCTGGAGTTCCACAGAAAATAAAGCCAAAAGAAGTTCATGTAGGAGAATCTTCTTCAAGTGCATCTTATCGTGTGAAGATTCCTTATATGAGAGAATATAGTGAGAAGAGATCTTGCTTTTAATGTGGTCATGTGGGTCATATTCAGATTGCTTGTCCTCATAACGCCAAAGGTAACCGACATGTTACTCCAGGAAAGGCAAGAACTCTTGGTAAGCCTTATGTTAACCCAAATGTGGTTAAACCTCATGATACACCAAAGGGTAATTCAAAATCTGAGGTTAGGCTTTCTAGACCTCAAAAACGGAAAAGAAATAGAAGATTGAGAAAAATTTTAGAACAACAAGAGCTTTCACAATCTATACATTTTTCAAATGCACAAGAATGTTCAAACACTTCACATTTTAAGCAAAAAGAACTTAATGAACATAAGTATGTTTGGAAATCTAAAGTTTCTGTTTCTGACTCGTCGGAACTATCTCCAAAAATCGATGAGAGATTCGATTGTGAATGGAGTGCGGTTTATTATTTTGATACAGATGGACGACCCATGGCTTGGGTCCCAATTTCAAATTAATGTTTCTTGTTAAATGTGCAGGATTAACCAAGAGGGACTATTAATACCATTTTGGTTGTTGATAATGGTTGTTCTTAGCACATGACAGGGAATGACATCTCCAAGAGTAAAGAGTTGTTGATAACTGAGAATCTATTTGATTCAACGACTTGATGCTCAAGGGGGAGAATATGTCACACACAATGTTTTGGAAAGAGTTTTACAAAGTCCAAATGATAACCCGAAACATAGGATGACAATGGTGAGCATGAAGTCGTTGATGCAACCATTTGACTAGTTAAGAGGGGGAGTCTACAGGACAGGGGGAGTATAGAACTGTGTTGACAAAGGTAAAGGCATTCAATTACATTCGACTACATCGGTTAGAGTTTTTAATTGATTGAATTGCTTAATCCCATGTAACCAAGTAAAATGTTTTTCTTAACAATGTTTTCATGGAAGTTTTACTTTCTGTAAAAAAGATTTTGAAAAAGCCAAACGAATTGAAAAAGTTAAAATCGACATTACTTGAATTTATAAGGAGAAATGATAGTACATCAGTAGATGTTCAGTCACACATGACCTTAGATGTCCTTTATGATTGCTTATCTGTGATAAATGTTTTGATCTGAACTTCTTAGACTGCACAGTATGAGAAATGATAGCTTCATAACTGCTTATGCTTAACAAAAATTGATGCTTGATGCTTATATTTTAATTTGGATACTAGTATGTAGTCTGAATTATCGATAGACTATGAGTATCTTTGGTCCATTAGTAGTGTGACAACACAATGATCTTTGTGACAACTGTGATTTGAACCCGTGGTATGCCGGGTGTGTGTGTAAAAGATCATTATCAGATAAAGAATATAAGATCTAAAGTACTTCATGAGACCAGTATCGGTTATGTCGTTAAACACAAATTTTCAGTTCACTTCACTGCCCATGCCCCGAAAAACATGCAACGTGAAGTTGGACTAAGATATGTTTCTGACAACATATGTTGGAACATTTACAGCCCTTGGATCATTATCCTGATTCCATTGAATATATCCAGATAACAGTTGGATCACACTACCCTATGTCATTGAATCAATCGATTCCTTGATCAATCTTATGTTGAAGAATTCTATTGGTACAATCTTTCTGTTACTATGAGTCATGATACTTCATCCAAACCAAGACATTTGAATCATTCAATTCTGAATCATTCTGATTCTCTGCTCGATATTTTCCTGTGTTTATTGGTATAATTCATCCTGTAGATTGATTATTATCTTGCAATGATCTTATATGTCTTCAAGATAGTGCACATTTAAATTTCTGTTGGCATATTTGTCGGGTACACGATGTATTACAAAATAAATGGTACCTTAATTCACAAGAACATGGGACAAAGATACTAATGGTCTAAATTCTTATAATATTGATAACTTAGATTGACATGTTATGTGTTACAAATTCGTATGTAATTTATATTATAAGATGTTATGATCTGATCCCATCTTCTTTGAGGGTTATTCGTGTATCATTACATGTTTTGGTAGAAGCTTAAAAGATTTGATCTTATCTTATATAAAGAAATGATGAATCTGGATAGGATACCCTTAGAATGTTTAGGGATGTTTATCCAAAATGTGTGATTGATGCATTGTTTTTACTTATATGATCTTCTTACTCGTGATGTTCGACCAAAAAGATGTGATTTTGTATTTTACATTTTAGTTTGTACAAAGAAAAACCAAAAATATTTTGTGTTTCTTATGTTGAAAAATCAAAAAGGTTTTATTTTTCCAGCTTCCATGGAAATCTTAATTGTTGGTTATTCTTGGTTATTCTCCTTTGCATAAACTGAAATTTGTAGATAGAAGTTGACAAGGGGTCCTTCTCCCAAGTTTTCTTCTAGATAGAAAGAGAAAGTGCAGATGAACAAGACGAAGCCTACAGTGTGTTTGATGATATATGAAGACGAATGACAATCTTCTAAAGCTATTGTTAAGGGGGAGTATGTTGGAGCATAATCTGGTGACAATGAGCTTGAAGATTTTATGTCTTAGTCTTAAGTCTTTGACTTGTAATTGATAGAATTGTTAGCAACAGTTAAAGGGGAGTCTGTTAGGACATGTTTTGTAACTGTTGATAAAATTCTGTGTAAGTTCATAGAGAGGCGAACTTGTTCTTTAGGAGCGAACTTGTTAAGTTCGCCTAAGGAATATTGTACAAGTTCATAAAGAGGCGAACTTAACAAGTTCGCCTAAGCATCTTTAGGAGCGAACTTGTTAAGTTCGCCTATAGCAGGTTTGTGTCTATAAATAGAATTTTACAGATTCTGTTCAGAAGTGAAGAGGAAAGAGCAGAGGGGATTGAACGAGTGTATTCTGTGAATCTTGTAAACTCTGTGTTTTGTGGAATACAAAGAGAAGTTTATTTACATGTTGTTTCTATTATCAATTCGTATACAAACGTTAACACGGTAGGATTCCGCACTCTATGTTATCGAGACGTCCTGTCATGAGATCGATCTGTAGATGAGTCATATGCACCTACAACCATCACTGAAGCATTGGAGCCTGAAGATTGACCTCCCTATCGATCCTTCAGACTCTTAGTGATGTCCCCAATCATGTGTTTCAGATCATGGAATGCCGATTGTTGATTCTTCAGTAAAGTGTCGTGGCTATCCAATCTCTACCTAGCATCCCTGTCCTGCTGGACTAGGTGGGCAAGCAGCTGTGTCTGAGTCTCAAGCATCTCTTTGATTGAAGTTGTGTCGACACTGCTTCCCGTGCTAGGTCCTGTATCTCCTCGTCCATGATGCTGCTGCTGGCGACCGTTAAACCCTGGTGGATTATGTCCAGATCTCCATCCCGAGCCAAATGAATTTTGATTGTTATACCCTCGGTTCTGGTACTGGTTGCCAGCATAACTCACCTACTCTTGATTATTTACTAGACAATCACGGGTGTTGTAGCCTCCCCTGCACACTTGACACCGCTGAGTACTAAGCTTCAACTCCTTAATCTCATTAGCCATAGAGGTGAGGGCAGCACCCACACTAGAATTAGGAGTGACCTGATGCACACCTCTAGGATATGAGGTGGGTGCTCTAACACTAGGAATGGAAGTCCTAGTAGATGGATACTGATGTTCGGCTTGAGCGAAGCTCTCGAACATCTCCTCACACTCGAAAGTGAAACCATTGTAGAATTTCTCAATTGTCGCCCAGTCAGATAGAACATGCTGGGGTTACCGGCTCAACAGCGTGTTGAACCCCTCCCAGGACAAGTGATAAGGCTCGTCGTGATCCATCTGGAAGGAGTGGATTTGATCCCTCCTGGAAGGTGGATAATACTTCTTGTAGAACTTGGCTTGAAGATCCTCCCAGGTGGTGATAGAATTGTCAGGAAGGTTGTCAAGCCAAGCAGATGCACGCCCAGAGAGCGAGAATGGAAATAAACGCAAGTAGATAGCGTCTTCAGATACACCCGTGATATTAATGGTATCACATAAACGAACAAAGCGGGACAAGTGTCTGGGTGCATCATCATCCTCAAGGCCATGGGACTGAGTAGCATGAGTAATCGTACTCATGACATGTGATGGGATATAACATCCATGATTTTCTAACATTATTTTAATTTATTTTATACAAAAAAAATGACAATCATTTTAAATCCCGTACTTGTCCCTCACAATGTGACATATTACTATTTCAATTCAAAATTTAAACTTTGCATTTACGTATAATTTCCTATTTATATGTATAGCACATGTACGTTTATTTATATAGACTTATATATATACATATATATATATATATATACTCCGTTATGGAAGTTAAATCAAAACATAAAAACTATGAGTTATAAATCATGTAGTTACATCTTTTAGATTTATATATATATATATATATATATATATATATATATATATATATATATATATATATATGTATTTATAAATAAATATGTATATATTTGATAAACCATTATACAATTTGTAAATTTCTTTTAAGGAAATATATCCCTTATTTTATAAACTAATTATAACTAAATATTTAGATTTTTATAAACATTATAAAAACAATTTTATAAATAACTAAAATGGATTTAAACCATTAAATAGAGTCTTGAACCCTCCACTTGTAATCTTGAACCCTCTTTTAATGTTTGGACCCCCACTTTTGAACATCTATCATTTACGCCTGAACCTTTCGAAGAAATTGAACCTTTAAACCATTCCCTTTGACTTCTGAAAGTCAACATGGACGATTTCCTCTTCAATTCATCGTTAAAATCGAAATCAGGGACTTGCCTTGTATGACTAATTGATCCTCAACTAATTTTAAACCTAATTAGCGGACCAATTTAACGGATTTCACGGCCGAAATCTTTTACACACCCGTTTGACTATCAAGAGTCAAACCAAATCAAATTCGTTTTTCAAATCAAGGAAATTAACGCGTTTAATGAACGCAAATCACGCTCAGTCGTTACTCGCACGATTTCAACCTCGAGTCACGACTCAATTTTCCAGAAATCAAGTAAATTAACTCGTTAGTCATTCTCGTATCCATCTTCTGTTAATCGCGGGTCAATTCGACGTTTTGAATGAAATTGGTTTATAAAAACCACTCCCAGACATTCGCAAAACCTTTTGAAAATTCTCTAAACCCTCACATCCTTGGAATTTCATCTCTGGGTCGCTATCAAGCACTAGGATCAGCGGGTTCTTCACTTCAGCCGTTCACCCTCTACACTTAACCATTTCAGGTAAGATCGGTGCCAATAAACTCGTTTTGATTCTTAGAATGAAAGCCCCATCAATTCGGGCTTGCATTTGTGCTCGAACACAGCTATTTGAGGGGCTAGGGTTTGGGTTTACGTAAGGGGGACGAAGGGTTGTTTGGGGTGTAAGTTTTAAGTGTTGATAATCCTATTTTGTTAAGGCAAATTTCCCAGATCAAGCGGTTAAATCTATTCCATCGTAGACTGCAGGTCACGGGTTCAAAGGACACACCCACACTTTTTTTGTGTTGTTAATACCTGAACCTGCCCCCTTCAGTTTAAGTATAAAAATTCTGAGACTAGCATATTGTAACAACTGGACTCCCTATTCCACTGGTTTGTATACTAAAGCTTTCCTAGGCAGAACCGGGTTCGAACCTAGCGGCGTCCAGTTATTTTTTTAAGCAGTTTTCAACCCTCTTTTTCCTTTTATAAAATCATCTTTATAAAACTCTATACCCTTAGAACTGATTTGCAGAAAAATAAGCAAGTTCTAAATAAAAACTTTTATTTTACAATTTAAATTGTGTTAACACTTTACTTTTAATATAAAAAAAATTTATTATTTAAATTATATTTTTAATTAAATTGATAATGTACAAATAAAGTATGTAATTTGTTCTTTGGAACTATAAATTTGATAAAACTTTTATAAATTTTATCTAATCGTTTTGTACATTTATAGAGTTTTACATACTTCCGTAAAATTACTAAGTTAGATTTAAACTAATTCGGAAAACTCTCGTGTATATATATATATATATATATATATATATATATACATTTTTTTTTAAATACATTTTTTGAGACATATTATTTAAATAATAAATGAATAAATAAAAAGGAATTTATTTATTTAAATTAATTACCTTTGTACACTAATAATTCATTTGGGGTTTAAATCATATAATTACACTGCTTATCTTTGGCACATTATTATGATAAATAAATAAATAAAAAAGAATTTATTTATTTAATTTAAAACCTATGTCAATTAGTTTTTTTTTATTTATTTATTTATTTATTTTTAATTATTATGTACTCTAAATTTACATTTTTATCAAACCTTTATTCAAATACAAATATCAACTTACTCACATCCCTTACAAGATATAACACCAACCCTTTGTACAAGTCCCTACACATCAAAACCCGTTGAACCTTAGACTTTACTTTAGACCTTGTACATGTCTTTTATGTTAAGTCCAACATTTTCACTATAGGTTAACCTTGTGACTTGCAAAGATCAAATTCTCTACCTATTGCTCGTGCTGTCTACACAATTATTACAAGTGAGTTTTACATAGCCCCTTTTTCACTGTTTTATATTTTGGGGGTGAAACATGATCACAACATTTCAATGATTTACACAAACTACACAATACAAATCCACTTTACAATTTGTGTGCAATTTGAGCTTTATGTTTGAGTGCTAGATGTGTTAACTGTTTGTGTGCAATTACATGTACAATCATTAACTATACAAGCCGACGGTTAACAATGATAGATCTATTGAGTCTGACAAACCCACCCAGATTGGGGTGATTGTTACCGACAACACAATTTTTGCATGCTAGTTACAAAGGTTTGATTGTACTCTTGTTACACAATAGTAACTCCCCATAAACGCCTTATTAACCATGACCTGTATGGATTTGTTTACCCATAACGCTTTGATGCTATTTAGAGTCAAAACCTATGTATGCTCACTAACTTTTTAGTTAACCTTGTTTTCATCATGTTTCAGGTACAAAAGTTTGAGTTGATCAAGTTGCTACACTTAGGTTGTGGACTTAGTTAATTGAATCAGATAAATTTGTTATGTATTGCATGAATTCTTGTATTGTATGAATTTGGTGCTATAAATGAAATGTAACGTTTTAATATATTTAACTTTAGTCAACCATGTGCTCATGAACAGTCTACATGTTCCGCCCCGACGTTTCCGCCGTCGGTTGGGGTGTGACATGGGATCGGCTAGGAATTGGCATTTGGAATGGCGGGGCAGATGATCGGAGATCTCGCGCCCGTGACCCTATCACAGGCCCTCTGGTGTACTGTATGCCTCGTTGGTACATCAGCGTCGCCCATAGTAGGAAATGGAATAGGGCTAATAGGATGTACCTGGTTTTCACACAGCTGTTTCAAACGCTCCCGAAAGTCGTGGGTGCGCTCGTGAAGCTCTCGTTCGGGCTCTAAGAAAGCAGAATATGGTGGTGATCCCTGCGAACGAGTATTGTGCATAAACAGAAAGACTAAATAGGGAAAAGAAACAGAAGACTCAAGAACAGAAAGACTCGATTCTAAGTTAGACACACAAGAAAACACGTAGGACAAGCACACAAGACATACTCAATTAAAAAAAAATAAACCAAAAATCAAACGAAGAACTAATCAGAGTTAATATTGTTATTGCCAAGTGTCCCCGGCAACGGCGCCAAAAACTTGATGTCGTCTAGACGGTGTATAAAATATTTAACAAAACCTAACCTAGACTCCTAAGTAATACATGGAAAACCTATGAACTAAACCGCACTGACAGGCAAGTGTACCTATCGAGTGTAGCACATCTTAATGGTAAACCGGATTATCGAACCCTAGAGACACTATGTAACAAACTAGACTCTGACTCGGACTAAAGAATGATTTGGTTTGGGGGTTTACTACACTACTGATTAAGCTAATTATGCAATAAACTAAAAATGAATCAAGCTATCAAGGCAAAGACTAAGGTGAAATCAAGATTAGGAAGAACAGTACCTAGGTCGGAATCCTACTTGCAAAGAACAACTTCTACCGGTTCAGGAAACTATGATGGATAAGGATAACTGCTAAAGACAATCTAGTGGATCCCTAATCACTCTCATGGTGTCACCAACTAAGCTACCTAAAGTGTACCAAATGGTTGGATCACTTCTCAGGTATTTCCAACTATGATCAAGTACCCTAATGAACGGATTACCTCTCAGTCTCACCACCCACAATGCACTCATTGAATGCACGGGGTAATCCTAGAATAACAATTATGATTCAGACTAACAACAATCACTAGACACCAAATACCAACTTCCTTTCAGACAGTTGACACTCGGATTACTAATGACGAAGACTAACCGACTAATTCTCACCTCCCGTGTATTGAACTAGGACACAGACTCAACTCTAATCAGCAATCAACAAGAATTCCTATGGCTACTACGTCTAGCAAAACCACCGAAATCACAAACCCTCAGATCAATGACCTAGATACGCTAATCAAACTGGCAGACAACCACAATCAACGCAAGGAATTAAAATCAATCACACAATCAGAATTAGAGCTTGCATATACATCATAATTATCATACTAAGATCGTTTACAAAATCATTAAATCATCACAAGAATCCAAAACCAGTAAAAATCCAAACTTTAACAAGCATTCATCATGTGACCTAGGCAGTATATAGGTTTTAGCCTAGGATCATGCTTAAACAATCAAAACAGAAGTAAATAACATTCACCATGGTTTCAAACACACAAAACAAAGATAAAGATTGAATCTTGAAAACCGAATAAGCTATTGCAACGAACCCGGGATCTGAAAGCTTCAAACTTGCACTTCAATTGCTTCCTTTAGCCTCAAAATCGCCTCTGGTAATGCTTTGGACGGCTAAGATACAAACTAATTGCATAATGGGATTACAATTATATTAAAATCAAAATTAGGTTTTTTTTTCTCGGAACTTGAGACCCTCGCGTACAGCGAGAGGTTTAAAATGGTCCTTCGCGTACCGCGAAGGACAATATAGTCGCGCCCGGATTTTCATTTCCTCGCGTACCGCGAAGACTTGAAATTTCCCATTTTTTTAACTTTTAATCCTCGGGCTTCATTCTCGTGCTCGGTTTCTTCGGGTTTCACTTGTAATCATCACGAGCACCTGAGAACATAACAAAGACTCAATACGAACAAAAAACGACTCAAAACAAATATAAAACTAAGTAAAATGATACAAAACATGGCGGAAATACATGTGTGCTTTGAAACACATCAGACTAGTTGGGAATACATTGGGAAGCTATGAGTCTATGATACTCAAGGTCCTAAGGAAAAGAGATGTCCAGCCTACGGGGCGGGTCTCAATAATAAATGAATGAATGGAATGAGATGTCCAGTCCATGGGGTATAAGAAATAAGTATGGAAGAGTGGAGTTGAAGCTCAGTGCTTAATGGTGTGAAGTGTGCAGGGGAGGCCACGATCCTGGGATTGCCCCGTAAATAATCAGGAGCATGTAAGTTTTGCTGGAAACCAAAACCAGAACCAAGGGTACAACAACTACAATAATTCTTTTGGCTCGGGATGGAGATCTGGAAATAACCCACCTGGGTTTACTGGTCGCCAGAATCAGCAGGGATGAGGAGAAGCAAGAGTTAACTTGGGAAGCAGTGTCGACACTAGGAAGATTGAGGAGATGATAGAAAACCAGACACAGATTCTTGCCTACCTAGTCCAACGGGACAGGGATGCTAGGCACAGCCCGGATGACCATGATGCTATCTTGAAGAATCAACAATCATCATTCCAGGATATGTAACGCATGGTAGATGACATCGCTAAGAGTATGAAGGATCGACAGGGAGGTCCATCTTCAGGCTCCAATGCTTCAGTGATGGCCGTGTCAGTTAAGACTCATAGGGAGGAAGAAGCTTCAAAGGATGCTTCCCACTTCATTGACCATCACATCCCGTCACCTAAGGAGGTCAAGAAGATATATTGGAGAGCTCGATTCGCTGAGATCGATGCTAAGATGGCAGAGGAGCAGGTGGACGAAAAGATAGTGGTTGAGAATCCTGCCGAAAAGGCAGAGGAGAAGAAGAAGGGGTGGAGATGAAGACCCCCGAGATTGACCTGACTCGTATTCCCTATCCAGCTCGCTTGTTTCCACATAAACACGCTGGGGAATACGGTCACTTCTTGAACATATTCAAACAGCTTAAGGTCAATCTCCCTTTTATAGAGGCCCTTCAGCGTATGCCAAAATATTGCAAGTTCCTCAAAGATTTTCTGTCTAACAAGAATAAACTAGAGGAGGGCTCTAAAGTCTCACTTAGTGAGCAATGCTCTGCGGTGGTGCAGAACAAACTGCCCGAGAAATTAGAAGATTCAAGTCGTTTCATGATCCCGTGTCTACTAGGCAGTTTGCCCTTGAACCACGTGTTGGCTGAATTAGGTGCTAGCATCAATCTGATGTCATATTCCATATATAAGCAGCTAGACCTTGGTGAACCACAGCCGACGCACATGAGCATCTCCTTGGCTGATCGTTCAGTCAAGAATCCACGGGGAATTGTGGAGAATCTATTAGTGAAAGTAGGCAAGTTTGTTTTCCCCGTGGATTTTGTTATTTTAGGCATGGAGGTGGATGATAAAGTCCCACTCATCCTAGGGCGCTCATTCTTACGCATCGCCAAGGCGTTGATCGATGTCTTTGACGGGAAACACACACTTCGTGTGGGGGGTGAGTCGATCACATTCGATGCTACAAAGTCCATCAAGGGGGGTGGTGAGCAGAACCACTCCATATGCATGATTGATGCAACTATGTACTATCATCAGGACTCTAATCCAGTTGGGAATGCAGCTGATGAAGATAGAAAAGATAGGATAGAGGACCCTCCGGATTGGCTTGTGGAATTTGAAAATAAATTAGTAGGGTCCTCATTATTAAGTGCTAGCGGTGATGATTACAATTTAAGTGAAATTCTAGCACTAATGGGGAAGATAGTTTATGAGTCACCCACGGATGAAGTTCTAGAGTCCACACCATTAGAGCCACTTGTTTCCGAACCTCTACCTGCCCTTAGTGTCCATGTTGAGGGGAGAGTTCCTGACCAAGTCCTGCTTCCAGGTCCTCTAGGTCTAGACCACCTCGTAAGAGAACCTGAGAGTTAATCAATTTAGGTAACCTAGAGAGAGTGCAAACCCCAAGTGTGGGGATTTCGAGGGGTGACAATTTACTTGGTTATTTATTGCATATCATCTTCGGACCAAGTAGATATAAGTTATGGTGGAAAGATAGGGGTGATAGCTACAAGAGATATTCAGTGTTGGTGTGTTTATTGTTGAATTGGAGGGCCGGTAAACCGCGCAGGGTGGAGGCGGTGCCGTTTAGGATCAAGGAGAAGCCTCATGATAGGCTTGTTTGAGCCTCAGGCAAGTGCCCGGGATGTAAAGTTTGTATGCTTTCTTTGATTTGAGTCCGTGTCAATTTTGCGTTTTTCGGTATTTGTGTTTTGTGTTTGTCGTGTCTTGCAGGGATTCGCGCTCAATTCGGTGAGGAAAGTCATTGGGAACAAAGTTGCAAGTATGTTTTACCTTGGTTTTTATCATTAGAATGGGTTTTTAAGAAAGTTGGGTGAAAAAGATTTTTAAGAGGCCAAAAATTTTCAAAGCATAAAAATTAAAAAATTTTCTTAACTTTCTGTCACCATGGTCTCCTCGCGGTACGCGAGAGGGGGAAGAAAATCCATCGCGGTACGCGAGGGAATGCTGGTCTAGGACGGTTTAATTTTAAACTCCTCGCGGTACGCGAGGAGTCACCCCTTCTTTTTCGCGGTACGCCGTGGAGCCCTGGGTTCACCCACCTTCCTTTGTTTCCCATGGTTTACCCTCGCCGACTCCACCATCATCCATCACACATATTTCCACCATTCATCATCATTACCACCACCCATTACCACCACAAAAGCCATCCATCACCCACATCATCCATTACCATCATCCATCATCATCATATCATTTACCGACTACCACCGACCATGGGAAAATAAAAACAGTGTGATCCAATGATTCACATGGCTATGGCATTCATGTGCATGTGATTGCGACACATCAGGTACATGACCTTGCATTCTATCAAAGTCAGTTGAGTTTTTTTTTTCTCTTGTAATTTGAGTATTTATTTGTGTCAGTTTGATTCTGCGGGTTTGTTATGAGGTTTATTTTGCAGGTATTGATCATCCTGTCTGTACTCAATCTCCATTCGGGCGGGACCGATATGTTATTTAACTTGTAGAGGCAACCCAACAGAGTTGTGCAACCGCAACCGAAATTCTATACGGTGCACATAAGGAAGAACGAAACTGCACACTTGTTTGAACATATATAACCAGCTAAGTCGCCTAATGCTTATTTTTTGACATTTTATTTTTAGTTGTGTCTTGCTTCACATTGAGGACAATGTGTCTTTCAAATGTGGGGATGTGAGACATCGTAGAGTCTAGTCCGTCTAGTGTGTGTCTTTTATAAAAATTCAAATATACAAAAAACAAAAATTGAAAAAAAAAATTTAAAAATTTCCTTTGAAAATATAAGTTTTGCATAATAAATGGAAGATGATAGTACAACTAGATCTGCTTGTTTGAGTTTAAATAATTTAAATAATAGAAAACGTGTCTAATTAGTGATGTTTTGGTAGACCCAGCCAGCTTGAATAACTTAAATAGCCTGTGAGTGTTACTTAGGATTAATCACGTAATTAAATCATGAAATCTTGTGGGTACTTATCTTAGGGTGTCGATAATACCGGAACTTTCAACATAGTGCTATAGGTACCACGTTAAGTTAAAATTTAGAGATTTTTGAAATTTTCATGGCACACCGCTCTCTTTTTATGAAAATAAATCCGAGTTTCGGTGGCGCCCATTCCATAAATCCATAATTCCATAATTCCATAATTATGAGCTTAGTTGTTTGAAACTGAGTCCTGCTTATGTTTTACCCTCTGGGATGGCGACTAGGAGGATACACCCCTAAGTGATATTTATGTGCATAAACGTCTAGAATCTAGTCTATGTGTTAGCTTCCGGAATAGTGACTTGGTTGAGACGCCTCTAGACAAAAGTTCTTATGCTTTAATTAATGCTCATTTCCATTCATTCATTCCATATTCCATTGATTTCTAAAAATCTGTAAATTTTAGTTTAACGTGATGGGAAAATCTATATGATTTAACCCGTGCCTAAATATGACCGTGAGACGGGATTAGGTAGAGTTGTATCTTCTAAGTGTGAGCCACATAGGTAAGAACACACTACAGGCGCTAGATGGTTGGTGTTGGGTTTAATCGGACAGAAATATTGATTATTACTTTTTAACGCGTGAGTATATTTGTGTTAAGTGGTAATTGATGTTATAAAGTTAGATCTCAGTTATGATTCCATTGCACACTTTTTCGAGGACAAAAAGGTTAAGTGTGGGGATGAATGATTAGTGCAAAGCACACATCTTTATTCCTAGTGTCATGTTTACACGTGCACGTTAGAAATACAGTTGAATATCCGAAGAAACCAAGCAGGAGAAGTAAGTCCCAAAGTCAAGCGTCAAAAATTGGGAAATTCTTATCTTCGCGGTACGCGAAGACCAAAATGGAAACTCTCATGGTACGCGAGGATCTTCAAAACCCGTCGTGACTATTTTGTTCCTCGCAGTACGCGAGGAACCAAGCCCAACCTCTCGCAGTACGCGAGAGGCCCTAATTTGCGCAAAAAGGCCTAATCGATAATTAAGTAGAGTTTGAATGCAATTAGGCCAGGAGTTCGTATCTCAGCCATCTGGAACAGAGCTTAGGGCGATTTTGGGTGCTTGGAAGGGAAATCAAGTGCAAGATTAGAGCTTTTGGGTTCCGGGTTCGTTAGATTAGCATTCTATGTTTTCAAGATTCAATCTTTATCATTATTTTCCAGTGTTTGGTACCATGATTATGTTGAACTACTTCTGTTCTGATGTTTTGAACATGATTCTCGGCTAAAACATTAATATTGCCTAGGTCAAATTGATTGATTTATGATTTTGTAAAGAATCTTATGTTAATTTACTATGATGAATATACATGTTTTGATTTGAGTTGTGAGTGATTACGATTCCATGCGTTAATTGTGGCTGTCTGCCAATTTGATTAGCGTATCTCGGTTATAGATCATAGGCTATGTGATTGTTGTGTGGTTTGCTAGACATAGTGACCGTAGGAGTTGTATTTGATTGCTGATTAGATCTGAATGTGTGTCCTATTTTAATACCGAGAGGTGAGAGATAGTTGTCTAGTCGTCGTCATTAGGAATCCGAGTGTTAACAGTCTGAGAGGACGTTAGCATTAGGTGTCTAGTGATTGTTGCTAGTTCATATCATAGTTCTTATCCTGAGATTACCCCGTGCGTTCTTCGAATGTATTGGGGACAGTAAGACTGAAAGGTGATCTGTCTTTAGGGTACATTGTCATTGTTGGAGAGACCGAGAGGTGATCCACTATCTAGTGAGTTACTACATCTTTAGGTTCTTGAGTTGGTGACACCCTGAGAGTGATTAAGGATCCACTAGGTTCTCTACATGATGTGTGTTGGACGGTGTATAAAAACCTAACCTAGACACGCTAGCTTTAAATTTATAAATCTAGACTCAACTTAATACTTGACCACACAACCGGCAAGTGTACCGATCAATGTAGTAAAGTCTAATGAAGTCCGGATGTCGAACCCACAAGACACTAGTGACAACTCTATCTATACTCTGACTCGATTAAATAACTGAATTATATGGGGGATTTGTGTAACTAATAACTAACTAATGAACTCCTAACTATCGACCCCAACTATCAGACAAATGATACGGATGAGATCAATAAAGGATAAAGCACTATCTAGGTAAAGAATCCTGTTGACAAATGTGAAATTGTTATTGCTATGACAGTTATGATGGAAATATTATCTTAGAATACGAAACCGTAAGATAACATAAGGATCCTAGATCATTCTTCGGGTGTGACCTAATGGAAACCCTAAGGAACGTTTAAACTCACCGGTTGGTTGGATCACCACTCAGCTATTTCCAACGATGCTAAAGTACCCTACAGATACATTACCTCTCAGTCTCAATATCTCTGTATGCCCTAAGACACACGGGGTAACCTGAAAACTCTCAGCACGTCACGGAATATCAACAATGCAAAGAAACCGTAGGAAACTCTCCTTTCAGAGCAGTTGACCTAAAAACCCTAACACCGAGGAATACCCGATAACTTCTCACCTCTCAGCTATTGAAGTAGGAAGAACATTCAATCCTAAGACACTCTCAATACGCGTTTCTATGGACGATGATATCAATTATCCACAAACTAGTTACAAACACAAAGTAAGCAACCTAACATGCATCTATTATTTGAAAGACATTCAACAAGACACATGAGAAACACAAATCAATTGAAAATCATAATTAAACATGCAAAACATCATACTAAATGAACCAAGGTCTTTACTTTATCATCAATCCATCAATACATAACATAAAACGAAAGAAATCCATGAATCAATCAAACAATCATCGAAAACCTAGATAGCTACTATAGTCTAGCCAAGATACATGTTCAAACTCAGAAAACAAATCTCAAAAGAGATTAACATAATCCAAATCAAGCCAAAGTAAACAAGAACCAAAATCGAAACCCTACGAGCAAGAATTAACCAAACTGATTGATAAAGATCCGAACTTTAGCTCCCGTTGCTTCTTCCTCTCTCAAAATCGCCACTTTTTGGTCTTCAAACGGCTGGGAATCGATTAGATTAAGAATGGGAGACTCCTAGACTTTTAATCCTTTAAATTAGGTTAATTTTCGTATTCATAGGGTACCTCGCGTACCGCGAGGACCTTGACTATCTCTCTGGCATACCGCGGGACAAACAAGCTGGATTTTTGAACTCCTCTCGTTGAGCTACCTCAAATCGATATAAAATGGGCCCCGTAACTAATTTTCTAGCCCGAGATATGCCTCTTTTAAGGTTGGACTCTTTCCGAACTTTTTCCGTTTCTTATCTCGTGTTCTCGTGGGCTCGTTTCTTCACCGTTCTTTATCGTTTAAGCTCCAATTACTCCCCGAATACCTACAAAACATAACATAACTAAGTATAAGCTATAAATGACTCAAAACGACTCTAAAAATATACGAAAACGATACGAAACATGAAGGAAATGCATGTGTGCTTTGGAACACATCAAACATCCCCACATTTAACCTTTTTTCGTCCTCGAAAAAGT
Organism: Smallanthus sonchifolius; assembly: GCA_023525975.1. Classification (NCBI taxonomy): domain Eukaryota; kingdom Viridiplantae; phylum Streptophyta; class Magnoliopsida; order Asterales; family Asteraceae; genus Smallanthus; species Smallanthus sonchifolius. Next base: position 55,794,858 of record CM042038.1, read on the forward strand.
ATGCAATGGAATCGTAACTGAGATCTAACTTAACAAACATCAATTACCAAACAGTTAAACACACTAACTCGTTAAAAAGCAATAACCAATATTTCTATCCTATTAAACCCAAGCACCAACTATCTAGCCCCCGTGAAGTGTTCTACTTCCAATTTATACAACAATCACTCAACCTTTGACTCTAAAAATATACGAAAACGATACGAAACATGAAGGAAATGCATGTGTGCTTTGGAACACATCAAACATCCCCACATTTAACCTTTTTTCGTCCTCGAAAAAGTATGCAATGGAATCGTAACTGAGATCTAACTTAACAAACATCAATTACCAAACAGTTAAACACACTAACTCGTTAAAAAGCAATAACCAATATTTCTATCCTATTAAACCCAAGCACCAACTATCTAGCCCCCGTGAAGTGTTCTACTTCCAATTTATACAACAATCACTCAACCTTTGTGACTCACACTTAGAAGCTACAGCTCTACCTAATCCCGTCTCACGGTCATGTTTAGGCACGTGTTAAACCATATAGATTTACCCACCACGTTAAACTAAGATTCACAGGTTTTTAGAAATCAAGATGAATTATGGAACGAATGTATGGTAATGAGCAATAATTTAAGCATAAGAACTTTCGTCTAGAGGCGTCTCAACCAAGTCACTATCCCGGAAGCTAACACATAGACTAGATTCTAATCAATTAAGCACATAAATCTTACTTAGGGGTGTATCCTCCAAGTCGCCATCCTAGAGGGTAACACATAAGGAAAACTCGGTTTTCAAATTAATAAAGCTCATGATTATGGAAATATGGATTTATAGAATGGGCGCCACCGAAACTCGGATTTATTTTCATAAAAATAGAGTGGTGTGCCATGAAAATTTTCAAAAACCTCTAAATATTGGCTTATCGGAGTACCTATCACCCTATGTTGACAGTTTCAGTATTACCGTTGCCCTAAGATGAGTACCCCACAAGATTTCATGAATTTATTATGTGATTAATCATATAAGTAACACTCACATACTATTTAAGCTACTCAAACTGGCTAGGTCTACCAAAACATCACTAATTAGACGCGTTTTCTATTATTTATTCATTTAAAACACAAACAAGCAGATCCAATTGTACAATCATTTTTCCATTTATTATGCGAAACTTTTGTTTTCAAAGGACATTTTTCAAATTTTTTTAATTTTTTTGTATTTTTGAATTTTTATAAAAGACACAAACTAGACACTCACATCCTCACACTTGAAAGACACATTGTCCTCAATGTGAAGCAAGACACAACTAAAAATAAAAATGCAAAAATAAACAGGAAACGACTTAGCCGGTAATGTATATGCAAACAGATGTGCAGCTTCGTTCTTCCTCATGTGCACCGTATAACATTTCGGTCGTGGTTGCACATCTCTGTTGGGGTTGCCTTTACAAATTAATATAATCATAGGTCCCGCGCGAATGGAGATTAAGTACGGACAGGACGAACAATACCTACAAAATAAACCTCACAACAAACCTGTAGCATTAAACTGACACAAATTAAAATCCAAAACTTATACAAACTATACACTCGGGTTCTAACCCGAGCACTAAACCACACTAATCAGGAGGCTTCTCCTTTATGTCGCCCCCGTCTGGCCCGTTTAATATGATTGGTCTACCACCGATTTGACACACTCTGACGACAGACCTTAAATTGGTTTTGAAAAAGCTAAACGGGTCGGTCCACCAATATTTGAACTTACCTAGGCCAAACCTGATATGCGATGTATAGTGAAGGAGACGGTCAGCTTTATCCTGTGATAGAACATTGAGCAGCTTCTGTGGCTGTCCCTTTACTCCCGAGTTGGCCTTGTGCCCAGTCTTACTTTCTCTTTCTCGTGGTGCCTTTGTTTTCTTTGGTCCCTGCCATCGGCTTCATCCACGGGCATTTCCTCCTTGTTCTCCCGGGTGCAGTGTTTAATAACCTCCTGCACTTACAACTCTTCTTTCCTTCCCACACTTGGCATTTGATACAACAGATCTTCAAGTAATTTTAGATCGCCAAGTGGGTCAAAACTTTCTTCACTAGGAGTCGGCAGGCCCCACAACTCATCTCCAAATTCACTTTCCCAATATAGGACCGGCTCCTCTTTGAACTCCTCCTCTTGCTCATCCAACTCTGGTACACTATCTTCGATGCACCCGTCTGGACCATTACCCACAGTGTCTTCTGAGGACTCTTCTATCCCTCTCTCATCGTCACTGAAGAAACCATCATCCTCGAAGGGCTGTAGTCCGTAGCTCTGGAGTGTAGGAACCGGAGGTGGGTCTGGCACAAAGTGTTGTACACTTTTGATTTTTTCCTTTTCCGTTAAAATCTCCATTTCTCTAGCTAGCTCCAGACTTGCTAGCTCGTCCGTAAGCTTACCATTTTCCTCTAGTAAGTACAGCTGCTCGGCCTTGCTTAAACGGGTCCATTGAGTGCTCATTATCTCATGCACTTTCCTTTGCTTGTCCTGGAGTGTTTCTTCTACCTGTATTTCCTGCACTGACTCAATCTCACAAGACAAGTGTAAAAAGTTACAGTGAAAAATGTAATCTTGTATAGGATCTGGTGAACAAAGGTTGTCACAATCGACAGTGGAGTTAGAAAACTTACCTCGATGTGGGACTTGTGTGGAACTATGTGGAGTAGCAAAAAACACATCATCTTCTTCATCCCTGGTCAACTTCGTGTTGCAAGATGAACTCTCCCCTCGATAGTTGGCACACATCTCCTGATATTCAGTTTCAAGTGCCTCTATTCTGTGGAGTTTCTCCTCTTGTTCCCTACGCTCTTCTTCTTCGATCCTTCTTTGTTCCTCCTCAGCTCTCCTATTTTCCACCATTTTAGCAAGCATGTCGTTCGATTCTTGAAGCAACTCTTCGATGAGTGGGGTCTTCCCAGCTTGAACTCTCTTGTCCTCTTCTATCTCCTCCATCCATTGATTAAAAGTCTCACATAGGGCATTGTGGCTTTCAATCAAGGATGGGCTTACCCCTCGTTCATAACTCTCATATGGTTGTGGATGCGGAATAGGCTTACAATAGTAATTTGTGGAAGGACCCGAAGAATATGGACAATTCTGGTTGTAATGGGGCCCTCCACAGATCTCGTACCACACGTTCATGTGTTGATCCCCATGAGCAAAATAACGTCCTTGGTAGTTGTTCCCGTAATAATGCTCCATATAAATCCCTACAATGGACACTCAAACATAAAGGATCACGGGCACCAGATATATATATAAATAAATAAATAAGAAAAATACTAAGCTAAGCAAGTAAACAAATATCTACAAAGACCCACTCAAAACAAAGAAAATACACGGACCCTAGATGCTCTACAACTCAAGACACAAATAAGACCAAATAATCAGTTAAGTTCAATCAAAGTTAGATACGCTATCGCCTAAGTGTCCCCGGCAACGGCGCCAAAAACTTGATGTGTGTTGGACGGTCTATAAAAACTAATATAAAAACCTAACCTAGACACTCTAGCTTTAAATTTATAAATCTAGACTCAACCTAATACTAGACCACACAACCGGCAAGTGTACCGATCAATGTAGTAAAGTCTAATGAAGTTCGGATGTCGAACCCACGAGACACTAGTGACAACTCTATCTATACTCTGACTTAACTAAATAACTAAATTATATGGGGGATTTGTGTAACTGATAATTAACTAATGAACTCCTAACTATCGACACCAACTATCAGACAGACGATACGGATGAGATCAATAAAGGATAAAGCACTATCTAGGTAACAAATCATGTTGACAAACGTGAACTTCTCTCGGCTATGACAGTTATGATGGAAATATTATCTTAGAATACGAAACCGTAAGATAACATAAGGATCCTAGATCATTCTTCGGGTGTGACCTAATGGAAACCCTAAGGAACGTTTAAATTCACCGGTTGGTTGGATCACCTCTCAGCTATTTCCAACGATGCTAAAGTACCCTACAGATATATTACCTCTCAGTCTCAATATCTCTGTATGCCCTAAGACACACGGGGTAACCTGAAAACTCTCAGCATGACACGGAATATCAACAATGCTAAGAAACCCTAAGAAAATCTCCTTTCAGAGAAGTTGACCTAAAAACCATAACACTGAGAAATACCCGACAACTTCTCACCTCTCAGCTATTGAAGTAGGAAGAATATTCAATCCTAAGACACTCTCAATATACGTTTCTGTGGACGATGATATCAATTATCCACAAACTAGTTACAAACACAAAGTAAGCAACCTAACATGCATCTATTATTTGAAAGATATTCAACAAGACACATGAGAAACACAAATCATGTGCAAATCAGAATTAAACATACAAAACATCATACTAAGTGAACCAAGTTCTTTACTTTATCATCAATCCATAAATACATAACATAAACCGAAAGAATACCATGAATCAATCAAACAATCATCGAAAACCTAGATAGCTACTATAGTCTAGCCAAGATACATGTTCAAACTCAGAAAACAAATCTCAAAAGAGATTAACATAATCCAAATCAAGCCAAAGTAAACAAGAACCAAAATCGAAACCCTACGAGCAAAAATTAACCAACCCAATTAATAAAGATCCGAACTTTAGCTCCCGTTGCTTCTTCCTCTCTCAAAATCGCCACTTTTTGGTCTTGAAACGGCTGGGAATCGATTAGATTAAGAATGGGAGAGTCCTAGACTTTTAATCCTTGAAATTAGGTTAATTTTCGTAATTCCTAGGGTCCCTCGCGTACCACGAGGCCCTTGACCATCTCTCTCGCGTATCGCGGGCCAAACAAGCTTGATTTTTGAATTCCTCTCATCGAGCTACCCAAATCGATATAAAATGGGCCCCGTAACTAATTTTTTAGCCCGAGATATGCCTCTTTTAAGGTTGGACTCTTTCCCGACTTTTTCCGTTTCTTATCGCGTGTTCTCGTGGGCTCGTTTCTTTACAGTTCTTGATCGTTTAAGCTCCAATTACTCCCCGAATGCCTACAAAACATAACATAACTAAGTACAAGCTATAAATGACTCAAAACGACTCTAAAACTATACGAAAACGATATGAAACAAGGAAATGCATGTGTGCATTGGAACACATCACTACAGTTGTTTCCTTAGAAACCCAGATCCATCTTAGTTACCATAACCGGTAGAAGTTGAGCTTTGCAAGTAGGATTCCGACCTAGGTGGTATTCTTCCCATCTCGTATATTACCTTAGCTTTTCTCTTGATAGCTTAATTCGATCTTAGTTTTCTGCATTTCTTTAGTTAAATCAGTAATGTAATCAACCCCCCAACCAAATCAATCTTTAGTCCGAGTTAGAGTCTAGTTTTGTTATCGTAGTGTCTCTAGGGTTCGATAATCCGGTTTACCATTAAGTTGTGCTACACTCGATAGGTACACTTGCCTATCAGTGCGGTTTAGTTTGAGGTATTCCTTTTATTACTTAGGAGTCTGGGTTAGGTTTTGTTATTTATTTTATAGTCCGTCTGGACGACTTCAGTGACATAAACCTCTTTAACATAACATGACGAAACCTTTGTAAGGGATTAGAGCAAGAGTTAAGATAAAAGCATAAAGAGATCATGCCACTAAATTAGAATTAGATGGGAAAGCTTAATTCTCAGTAAAGGAGTATTCATGGGACGTTATATGGGTGGTGGATACGCTACTTATATAAACCTCTTTAACGTAACATGGAGAAACCTTTATAGGGAATTAGAGTATGGATGAATATGAAAGTATGACGTAAGGCCATGTTATATGTGTGAATATGCAATGTGTGTTAAATGTGAATATGTGAATGCATAATAGATGATCATGTTATATGTGTAAATATGAATGTGTGATGGAAACGAGTCTAAGTCTTGAAATGGAATAACGGAGTACTCACGAAATGTTAAAGGGGTGGTGGATACGCTGTTGGTACTTCCTATATAAAAGCTTCTTTAATGCATCATGGGAAAACAGTTACGAAGTTTTAAGGTGAGTACTGGTTAGGAATACATTAGGAGGCTGTAAGTCTATGATACTCAAGCTCCCAATGTAATGAGATGTCCAGTCTACGGGGCGGATCTCAATGAATGAATGGAAAGGAGATGTACAGTCTACGTGGCGGGTATCAATAAGAAATAAGTGGGAAGAGATGTCCAGCCTACGAGGCAGGTCTCAGGAATGAAATGAAAACTCTGATCGGAGGTACGTCCGAAGATGGTTGAGAGGGGGTTAGCACACCCATTAAAATATACGAATGACGTGACCGAAGGTACGTCCAGAGATGGTCACGGGGGCGCCGAGAGCCCGAGAAACTTGAACAATAATAAAAACATAAAGGGTTGAAGAATCTCTATGTTACATGATGTAATATTTAATGTAAAGACAATAATTATAATAAAATATACCTTTATCACTTTAGTGATAAGGTTTGAAAAATCTGAGACCCGTTTTTCATATAAAACTCTGATAAAATAATATAGTAAAAGTAGGGTGTTTCATGACATATTTATTCATTACTTAATTTTCAAATTTAATTGTATGCAGCCAAAAAAATTCACATGTCAGGCATCCATCATTGACATACAACAAAACAAAAGCCAGTACTACACCACATGGCTAGAATGCAACAAAACTGCCTGTCCACAGCTAGAAGACTTTGTTAAGACCACAGGATACTCCAGGAACCAAACCAAAATTCATATACAACAAAACTTATTTACATGTACATCAAATCCCCTGTAAATTTTAATCTAAGCATCACATACAAAAAAAAAAACTTTTGCAGGTTCTGTCTCAACACAACCTTAAAAGATGAAACCACGACAGCGACTGCAGCTTTCTTCATGATGCAACGAATGACATGCTCAATATCACCTACCACGACATCGTCATAGCACACCGAAACAGTGATCCAAAAAAACTACCACCTTAGATACAAAACATCAAAGGAAACCAAAAGTTACTACATGTAACTGTGAAAAAAAGATCTATCAATCGCAGCCAACATAGCCGAACCCCTACCAGCACTTCCCTAAACTACACCATATCCTAAATCACCAACCACAAAAAGGTAACATCAGGTATATATCACTCCTACAAAAATCACAAAAAATATCTCAAAACAGACACTAATAAAAAAATTATCATTACATGATTAGAACCGTCAAGCAAAACAACAAAGCAGTAAGCAACAATTGCACCGCAACGCACACAAAAGTCACAAAAAATACCTCAAAAAACTTTTGTAACCCACAACAAAACATAAACATCTTTTGTATCACAGCAGTGCAACACACCTTTTGTATTAACTGCAGCAGTAACAATAAAGACTAATTTTATTTGGCCATAACTTTTGAATTCGTTAGCATCATAGGCATGAAAAAACTATGTAAACCCAAATATATATATATATATATATATATGGTACGTCTTAACCAAAAAAACCAAAAACGCTAACACGCGGGTCACTTCCTAGTTTTTATTAAATATTAAATGTAAATTTAAGTGCTATGATAAGATTCGAAAGAAGCTTGACTATTTTAAATGTTAAAAGCTAGAGGACTTTTTATCTACCACAATCCCAAACCTCATTTTTTTAATTTCACCCAGGGAGAAAGGAGACTTGAGACTCCTGTGTCAAGAGAGAAGGCAATTCTCAGAGGAAGAGTCTTGCCGGTTTATATAGTTTTTTAATAGGCCTCCTTGTTGATGACAACTTGTATCCAATTTTTCAAGGTCTGACGCTTTATATTAGCTTTTGAAGATAACTAGAAAGTGTGACCCGCTCGTTGCGACGTAAAGTCTTCAATGATACCAGATATAGCTAAACGTGTGTTGGAGGAACCAAAAGCATAAAATATCAAAACTCATAATCGAAAACCATTAGGCATCAAAAAAGTAATTTTAAACTAAACTAAACTCAACGGAATCTTAACGAAACGTAAAACAGTTAAAAAAAATATTAAGTAACTTAGGAAAAAAAGGAAAAAAAAATGGATGCTCATCCTTGTATCCGAACCCGGGTGACAGTGCACTACTAGAAAACTAGGCAGATTCCACGAGCTTTCTCGACGACATGTCGTCAAGAAAGCTTAAATGTCGTCGGGAATTAGTCGTCGAGATAAGTATGCCTTTTCTAGGTCGTCGGGAAAGGTTTTCACTTTCAAAAATAAAGATAAAATAAAGAGTAAAGTGTCATTTTTGCCCCCGTGGTTTGACCATTTTAGCCACTTTCATTCAAAAACTTTTTTTTTAACTTTTTCGTCCCTTAGTTTTCAAAATTTAGTCATTTTTCATCCAACTTATTAACTCCGTTAAAAATTTAATGTTAAATCATGGACAATTTAATGTTTTTAAAAATCATTTCTTTTTAACTTTTTTTTAATCCCTTTATTTATTCCCCCATCCCCACCCACCCCAATCCTATTACCAATTCGTGATAGTAATCGAGACAGTGGGCCATATCCTTTTCCATTTCATTTAATAAAACCCTCACTTCCTCATTTTCATATTCTTCCATCATACTCTTGAGGTGATCCATCATCCATGAGATCTTTAAAATCTTAATGAATCTTTTCTTGTGATCCTGTGCTTCTCCCTCCCCCCCCTAAAACCCAATTTAAACTGAAAAGTGTCAAAACAGATGGACGCGAAGATTAGGGATTTGAATTTAGTACGTTCATAGGGATCAAAAAGAGGAGAAATTGCATCGAAATTGGGGACGTGGGTGGGGATTTTGTAGATGGCTGGCTTATCAGGGAAACATCCTCGAAAGGATGGAGGGAGATTTGGGGGGAAATAAATTCCATGAATTAGTAGTTTCAGCTTCAACCAAAGCAGACGGGAATAAAGCGTATTAAAAAAAGAGTTAAAAAAAAGATTTTTGAAAATATCAAATTGTCTTTGATTTAACGTTAAAATTTTAACGTAGTTAGTCAGTTAGATGAAAATGGCTGGATTTTGAAAAGTTATGGACGGAAAAGTTAAAAATAAAAATTTTGGATGAAAGTAGCTAAAATGGTCAAAGCACAGGTACGAAAACGACACTTCACTCTAAAGTAAAATTAAAAATGCCTCAATCTCAATGACATGTCGTCGAGAAAGGGTTTTTAATTTTATTTTATCTTTATTTTTTTTATTAAATCAAAATTTATTTTTTAAATATAAAATTCCTCAATCTCGACGACTATAAATAAAAAAAATTATAAATTTTATAAATCTCTAGATTTTTATACGAAACAAATATTCAGAACCTATTATATACATTAAAACATTCCACCAAAATATTACATAAAACATTCAATAAAAATAAACAAAATGTGTAAGTTATTACAAATCGTTCAAATAAAATATTACAACATTGTTTAATCATCTTCATCATCGTCATCTTGGTTGCCGGATCGGCTGTTGTCCCATTGCATCTGTTTGACGGTCACATTCAGTTGTCGGATTTTTTATTTCAATTCGTTGAATTGAGAGTCAGACAAATACGAAACATTAACGGGTATGTTTCTTACTTTTCTTCCAACCCCTCGGCTCCAACCACGTCTCTCGCCAATGGCACGTCTTAGTCCCTCTTCCTCATCAACCTCTTCGCCGACTTGTAGCAACCGGGTCAACTCTTCTTGAATTGAATTCTGTAATAAACAAATATAAAAAATATAAAAATCCGACAGCATAACTATTGAAAATTGATAACCAACAAGTTTACCAATACTCAATAAACATAATAATTCACCAAAACTCAATAAAAACTTATAATAACACTACAAGGATTTCACTCTAAGCCGACGACACCTATCCAGATGACATTTGTCGACGGGATAGGTCACCCTATGCAGACGACATTTGTCGTCGAGATAGGTCACCATATACCGACGACATGTCGTCGGGATATGCCAAACCCAAACTTTGGTAGGGGAGACCCTGTACCGACTTGAGCCAGATGGAGGGAAAACTAGCGCCGAATAAATTATTGGGGAAAACCTGTACCGAGAACATGTCGTCGGTATAGACCAATTTTCATTTTCTTTTTCCTTTTCTTTTTTCATTTTCTTTTTCCTTTTCATTTTCTATATCGACGACATATCGTCGGGATAGGGTCTTTTATTTGTTGACCAGTCCACATCCTACAAAATTCGACGACAAACAGGCCTATGCCGACGACATGTCGTGTGAGGCCCCATACCCGGGAGGCCTCACTTATTGGATTTACTCATCAACACATAGCACTTTAAACATAAGACATTCATTAACACAGCGGAAACAACTTAAACTTCATCATACGCAGCGGAAACATAACATGTCTAAACATAACTTATCAAATACAACTGAAACTTGTCTTAATCAACATAAACAAAAGAAACATAAACAGGATGCCAGATGCTGATCTTCGGGTAACTCTTCTTGCCAAGCCAAGCATCCACTTCCATCTACTGCCACCTATACTTAACTGATGTGCATACTAAAAATCAGCAACGCTGAGTGAGTTCTAACGTTTATTTTAAATCAATTATACAAGAGATTTACTAAAACATATATACTGCCATTAAGGCTAAACTTAACACACTTTACTTTTCAAACATATATACTGCCATTAAGGCTAAACTTAACACACTTTACTTATCAAACAGTTTAAAACGTATAATAAACCGTCAATTCCTCTTTACTGTACTGCCCTCATGGCTTACATCCATGAACCGACAAGTACCTGGTCAATGCCCCCATGGCTTACACCATGAACCGACACTACCGCTTAACCGTCAATTTCCTTTGTCACTACTGTACCGCCCCCATGGTCAACGACCATGAACCGACGAGTACCTGGTCAATGCCCCCATGGCTAACGTCCATGAACCGACAATACCGCTTATCCGTCAATTCCTTGTCACTACTGTACCGCCCCCATGGCTAACGTCCAAGAACCGACGAGTACCTGGTCAATGCCCCCATGGCTAACGTCCATGAACCGACACTACCGCTTAACACTAAGGGGAGGTTGCGTGGACCTCCCGAGCGACCGCCGTCACTCATCCCAATTGTACAACTGTTAACGAACCCTAAGGTTCTTACTAATGGGTAGAACCCATATCTGACATCTTGTACAAGTAACATCTGTCCCAAGGACCTTTACAAACTGGTACTCATTCCCGAAGGAAAGCTGTTCACTTTACTGTCATAAAACTTTCTGTAAATCTTGTTCATAACTTTCATATATAATATGCCTTTGTTTATGTATATAAAATATAGTAAACGTTTGCCATAAAATATAACTTGCTTTCTGAAACATAGCTTATCATAAAATACATCTCGCTTTCTGAAACATAGCTTATCATATATATCATGCCTTTGTTTATGTATATGAAAATATAGTAAACGCTTGCCAAATGATATATCTTACTTCACTGAAAACATACTTGCACATATATCATGCCTTTGTTTATGTATATGAAAATATAGTAAACGCTTGCCAAATGATATATCTTACTTTACTGAAAACATACTTGCGCATATATCATGCCTTTGTTTATGTATATGAAAATATAGTAAACGCTTGCCAAATGATATATCTTACTTTACTGAAAACATACTTGCACATATATCATGCCTTTGTTTATGTATATGAAAATATAGTAAACGCTTGCCAAATGATATATCTTACTTTACTGAAAACATACTTGCACATATATCATGCCTTTGTTTATGTATATGAAAATATAGTAAACGTTTGCCAAATGATATATCTTACTTTACTAAAAACATACTTTTGCCTCTTTTAAACCTTTCACTAAATCATAGCTTTTCTCTTCAGTTTATAATATATAAAATATAATAAACACTTTACACTAAGTATGCACACCACCCCTAAAGAAGGCAAAAGGGGATTAGAACTCACCTGGTAAGCTAATTCGGGTTGTCCTAATCAAGGTCCAACAACGTCACCTCCGATCTGAATTGATTAGTTAAATACACATCAGACCATTACCGACTCTAATGGTTTAACTACTCTAACATACTGACTTCACTTAATCAGACCTGATGCCTGCGCACTTAGCAAGTGCGCAGACTCTGCTTCCTGCGCACTTAGCAAGTGCGCAGACTTCTCTTCCTGCACACTTAGCAAGTGCGCAGGTCTCTCTTCCTGCGCACTTAGCAAGTGCGCAGGTTCCTCTTCCTGCGCACTTAGCAAGTGCGCAGGACCTGCTCTGTGCGCACTTAGCAAGTGCGCACGACCTGTTCTTGGTGAAAAACCCTAACTTTCGCATTCGGGTCTGATCACTTCAAGATCCCGAACCTGTTTGCATTCAAAACGTTCGTTTTCCATTAAGGAACTCAAATCTATGCTTATCTTTCAGTTTCATCCGTTCAAACATAATCTTTTCACCCAAAACCCAAAAACGAACTAAAACTCAGATCTAGGAGAATCGGTTACCTGTAATCACTTCCTTTTCGTTGCTAAACACCCACGAGACTCTTGCTAACGATCCTTGAGGCTCTAATCCAAAAACCGGGACTTTCTCTTTCTAGACTCTCTCCCTCCTCTCTCTCTAGAAAACGGAAATGGATGATGCAAATGAGGCTTTTGGGTTGTTCTTGAGGCCTATAAGGGCCCAAACCCTTCCCCTTTCGGCCCGTACACCCCGGCCCAAGCCCGCTTCCTTTCTTTTTATTTAAGTTTTAATTCCTCGTGAATTCTCTCGTGCTCTAAAACTCGGGATGTTACATGTCGTCGGTATAGGTCTCAGCGGGAACAAATAAGGAAAACAGCAGGCAGATGTCACACCCCGCCTCAAGCACCCCGTGGACGTGTGCGAGCCCGATTGGTATCGTTTGGTTACTTGGTTTCAGAGTTTTTGTAAAACCCAGCGGAAGTCTTTTTCAAATGATTGTTTCATCATTTATCCCAACCTCAAGGGTTGTAATTGTAAATACCAAAACTCAGTTGGAAAACAAAAGCCTTGTATTTACTTTATAAACTTAGAATTTCAATATCCTTCTCGTTTGATTACAAAACAAGTTTGAAATAAAATACATAATGAGCCACTGGAAATAGTTCTAACACAGGGTTGATCAGTTTCCTGGTCCTATCTCCTTTCTTTAGGATTTCCCTTTACACGAGGCCAAAGAATCCTACGTGCATTCCATCCTTATTTCTGGGTCAGATCTTATGTCTGCCCGTAAACACCTCTAATCATATTTTAATTGTTACCTGGAAAACATTTTGAAAATAAAACGTCAGCGCGAACGCTGGTGAATACAACATCTTGACATAAAATCATTTTGGCACAAATAAGTATTAATTACATAATCACAACTTCATGTTCAATCCACACACGCAGCAGGCCCGTCCTGTTCAATCGCTCCACAGTTTACACTGGCGTCATAGCTTATAACAACGAGAACTCCATGTCCTTCATTTGTTATAAGATAAGCACCGGCCGCAATCCGGGAATTTCACCCAAGACCCGTGTATCCCTTGCAAGTTTTACGTATACCTATGGCCTGAATACTTGTTCGTAGAAGAACGTTGAGCATTACTTCATTAACCTTTATTGACCATTTTCGCAAATAAAATGTTTAACACAAGTTTTTCAAAGAGATAAAGTATTCACCTTGTTTTGTTGGGAATGAGCCTCTAAAGTTCAAATCTTAGCTTCTAGCTTCTTAACCTGATTTCGCTAGTGTCTTGACCTTTCTACGAGTGTATCTTGCTTAATTGGGAACTACGAAGAGCGAGAATCGAACCGGGAGTGTCGGGGATCATCTACGGAGGCTCTGGAATGAAAATGTGAAGTGGGGATCGAAGTTGGTGTGTGTAAACCGAATGAAATCGTCCATCTATTTATAGGTTGAAAAACTGACCCATAGCGGACCGCTACGTAGGCGGGTGGCGGTCCGCCACCGCCATTGGTTGCGTCAGCCCTAGATGTCGAAGTCTTATTGGTCCGATCCTTAATTTTGCGGCTAGCGGACCATTACCGCTGGGCGTAGCGGTCCGCCGCCCATACGCATGGCAGAATCTAATGAGTTTGCGGCTGGCGGACTGTTACCACCTGGCTTGGCGGTCCGCCACGAGTACGCGTGTCACGAATTTCGACCATTAGTCACTATTCACGTGGCATCACCGGATTGTTTGCTTAGTCCCTATGTAGCGGACCGTTACCTAGGTCATGGTGGTTCGCCACTCAAACTTGCCTCCTTAGCGGACCGTTATGCATAACCTTAGAGGTCCGCTAAGGTCTAATTTTCCATATTTTTCAATTTTAAACCCTAACCTTAAGTATAATTACCCTTATAGTCCCTAGGGTTTACCTTTTGTCAAATCTTGGACATTTTCGGGGCAGGTGTTACATCCTCCCCACCTTGTTTGAAACTCATCCTCGAGTTTAATCAAATAGGTGGTGATATTTCTTTTTCATTTAAGACTCCAGTTCCCACGTGTACTTAGGTCCACGTCTGGAGTTCCATTTCACTTTCACAATTATCAATTTCTTTTTTTCAATCTCTTTTCCTGCTTGTCCTCGATTTGCAAAGGTTGTTCTACAAATCTTAACTTTTCATCTACCTCTATATCTTGTAGGGTCATTACCAGAGATTCGTCTGCCAAACACTTGCGCAGATTTGACATATGGAATACATTATGTACTCCATTCATCTCATCTGGTAGTTCGAGTTTATAGGCCACAGGCCCAACTCTTTTCAGGATTTTGAATGGTCCTACGAATCTAGGACTTAATTTTCCTTTCTTTCCAAATCCTTCAACGCCTTTCTAGGGTGAAACTTTTAACAAAACGTTATCATCGACGTTGAATTCTAACGGCTTTCGTCTATTATCAGCATAACTCTTTTGACGATCACGAGCCGCTTTCAACCTATCCTTTATTTGGATAATTTTTTCAGTTGTTTCCAGGACTATTTCAGGTCCACACAACTGATTTTCTCCTATTTCAGACCAACAGATGGGAGTTCGACATTTATGACCGTATAAGGCTTCAAAAGGAGCGGCCGGTATACTCGTATGATAGTTATTATTGTAGGAGAATTCCATTAGAGGCAAGTGGTCATCCCAACTTCCTCCAAAATTTATAACACAAGCTCTTAACATATCTTCAAGGGTTTGGATTGTTCTTTTGCTCTGCCCGTCCGTCTGAGGGTGGTAGGCAATGCTAAGGTTCAATTTTGTACCAAGAGCTTTCTAGAAACTTTCTAGAATCGATAAGTAAATCTACTATCTCTATCTGACACGATAGATAGTGGCACGCCGTGTAATGTTACGATTTCATTAACATATAGTTGTGCCAGCTTATCCTTACTGAATGTTTCATTCATCGGGAGAAAATGAGCAGACTTAGTAAGTCTGTCAATGATAACCCAGATTGTATCATTCCCTCGACTCGTTCGGGGAAGTTTGGTGATAAAGTCCATGATTATCATTTCCCATTTCTAGACAGTAATTTTAAGTTGTTGTAACAAACCAGATGGTTTCTAATGTTCAGCTTTCACTTGAGAACAGGTCAAACATTTTGCAACATAGATAGCGATATGTTTCTTCATTCCAGTCTAGCAATAATTAGATTTTAGGTTTTTGTACATCTTATCGCTTCTAGGGTGCATCGTGTATTTTGATTTATGGGCTTCCTCAAGAATTTCTTCACGAGTATTCCCATAGATAGGAACCCAGATTCTCTTATTCATTCTAAGGATTCCATCATTTCCTTTGATCAACTGATCAATCATACCTCCCAATCCTTCCTTCTCAAGATTGGGTTCTTGCAAAGCAAGTTTCTAAGATTCCTTAATACGAGTAATAAGATCGATTTGGAGATCGAGTCTTAAAGCACGAACTCGTTTAGGTTTCTTATGTTCCTTTCTTCTCAGAGCATCAGCTACGACATTGGCTTTTCCTTCATGATAACAGATTTCACAATCATAATCATTCAGGACTTCCATCCAACGTCTTTGCCTCATATTCAGTTCTTTTTTACTGAATATATATTTCAGGCTTTTATGATCAGTGAAAATTGTGAATTTGACTCCATATAGATAGTATCTCCATAATTTCAGGGCGAAGATTATGGAACCCAGCTCTAAATCATGAGTCGTATAATTCTTTTCATGAGTTTTCAATTGTCGAGAAGCATAAGCAATAACTTTGCATCCTTGCACTAATACACAACCAAAGCCGGTGTGTGAAGCGTCACGGTAAACTGAGAAGCATTCATTTCCATCTGGCAAAGCCAGTATGGGTGCTTGAGTTAGTTTCTGTTTCATAGTTTCAAAAGCTTCAGATTGTTTAGGACCCCATTCATACTTGACTGATTTGCAAGTCAGAGAAGTTAATGGTACTGCTATTCGAGAGAATAATTGGGTAGATCTCCGATAGTAACCAGCTAGACCAAGGAAACTACGAACTTCGGTTGGTGATTTCGGGATTTCCCATTTAGATATGGCGTCAATTTTGACAGGGTTAACTTAGATACAATTGGCATTGATCACATGACCAAGGAATTGAACTTCTGACAGCCAGAATTCACATTTTGAGAACTTAGCATATAGCTTCTCTGTTCTCAGAATTTCAAGTACAATTTTCAAGTGATTGGCATGATCTTCCTTACTTTTGGAATAGATAAGAATGCCATCAATGACTACGATAACGAATTTGTCCAAGTAAGGTTTGCAGACTCTATTCATCATATCCATGAATGCTGCTGGTGAATTAGTAAGTCCGAACGGTATTACCGTGAACTCATAATGACCATATCGAGTTCTGAATGTAGTTTTAGGAATATCTTCTTCCTGAACTTTTAATTGATGATAACCAGAGCGAAGATCAATTTTAGAAAAACAACGAGCTCCTTGGAGTTGATCGAAAAGATCATCGATTCGAGGGAGTGGATAACGATTCTTTATTGTAACTTTGTTTAGCTCACAATAACCAATGCACATACGCATGGATCCATATTTCTTCTTAACAAACAGAACTAGGGCTCCCTAGGGTGATGAGCTTGGTCTTATAAATCCTTTCTCCAATAAATTGTCTAATTGCTTCTTTAATTCTGCCATTTCATTCGGAGCTAATATGTATGGAGCTTTGGCAATAGGTGTCGTACTAGATACAAGATTTATTCTGAACTCCACTTCTCTTTCAGTTGGAATCCCAGGCAGTTCATCAGGAAAAACATCAGGAAATCCAGCCACAACCGGCACATCTTCAATCTTCGTCTTAGTGTAGGTAGTTACAGATACAAGGTATGCTAGGCAACCTTTTATCAGGTATTTTGTGGTTTTCAGTATAGAAATTATTCCAACAGAGTTGGATAATTTATCGCCATTAAGAGTAAGAATATCACATTTCGGTGAACGAAGTTCTATTGCCTTTTTATCACACAGGATACGGGCTTGGTTAGAGGCTAACCAATCCATTCCTAGGACAATGTCAAAACCTGCCAAAGTCATTGGCAACAATTTTGCAGGTATAACATGTCCTGATAATGTGATATGGTAATCGTTAAGGATTTTCAGAGATTTGGACTAGGTCACCATTGGCAGTCTCTACCACGTATTTCTTGTCTAATTTAACTAGAGTTTTATTTAATAGTCTACAGAATCTATGATCTATAAAACTTTGGTTTGCACCAGAGTCAAATAGAACTCGAGCGTAAATATCATTAATAAGAAATGTACCTGTAATGAAATCGGGCATACCTGTTGTCACACCCCCAAATTTATTTACTTAATAAATAAATACAGGTTGCAACGATTGGTTCATTACACGATAGCGGAAGCTGTAATAACGATTTCTAAGACTTCATTACATATACGATTACTAAAACTAAATAAATACAATGATCTAAGTCCCTATAGTTCAATGGTCGACTTGAGACTTAATAATCTACGCCCGTCCGGTTACTAGGAATTGTTCCAACATAGCTAGCCTATTCCAACTGCTCCATGGCTAAAGGTTACCTGAGAAACATACTTGAAAGTGTCAACACAAAGGTTGGTGAGTTCACAGAGTTTGTTAAATTAGTACAGTTAGTTTTTCCCGAAAAACTAGACATGACTTAACCGACATAAAATAAGTAGTTTTCCATTGAAAACATGCCCATGACTTTACCGTCACAAAATAAGTAGTTTTCCTTTGAAAACATTCTCATGACTTAACCGTCATAAAATACGTAGTTTTCCTTTGAAAACATGTCCATGACTTTACCGTGATAAAATAAGTGGTTTTCCTTTGAAAACATTCCTATGACTTAACCGTCATAAAATACGTAGTTTTCCTTTGAAAACATATACATGACTTAACCGTCATCAAATAAGTAGTTTTCCTTTGAAAACATGCCCATGACTTAACCGTCATAAAATAAGTATTTTTCCTTTGAAAACATATGCATGACTTAACCGTCATCAAATAAGTCGTTTTCCCAATCAAATAGTTCTTGTAAATCCAATGGTTCGCAAATTGTTCCAAGTATATATATGATAAACAGAACAAGTAATGTTGATCCATTTGTAAACTAGCTAGGAATACAAAGAATATGTTCATACATGAGGCGTAACCAAACCATGACAATTGTTCTTTCGCCCCTCATATTCGTTATCAGATGCTATGCGGCCATAAATCCTCCAGTTGTGGTTAGCGCGACTAACCATGACCGGGGGACGTCACTCCACATAGTACTATTCATAAGACCCTAGGCTATAGTTAATGGTTACTAAATTGTTCCAGGGGACTTTACGAGCTCTATAATTGTTCGTACTCATGCAAACATAAAGGTCGGGTCTTGTTCTCTTGTTACCATATGAAAATGTTTGTAAATGTGTTTCATGTTTTCTCAAATGTATCAAACATTTATTTTTCATGCTTTCAGATATTGTAAGTATTTGTGTCACAAGAGTTAAACCAAAATGTTCGTGTTGTTAAACATGTACGCAAATATGTTTCATATTTTCAAATATGTTATGTAAGTATGTTTCTCCCCCGATGTTTATAAAACATTAAAAAGCTAAAAGAGGGGCCGTGAAACTCACCTTGTGTCCGATGAAATCCTAGAAAATAACGGTGTGCTAAGAGTTCCTGTCTATCTGTACCCTAATCACACAAGGGTACTAATGTGTTAAGACTACCCGTCTTATACGTAAGTTGTTCATCCGACTTAACGAATCCCATTAAGTACGCCTTTGTTTAGTAAAAATAGTGTTTTTATTTACGACTCATTGGTGATTATTATTCCAGTCTAGATGCTTACATATTTTCCGAGAAAATAATATGTTTCCCTATTGGTGACTTATTAAGTGTACCAAAAATAAATATTATTTTTGTAGCAACTTAAAATATATTCACTTATGTTCCACGATGTCATGTGATTATTTATTTTTAACCGAATCTCTTCATATGTTCCATGTACATATATTTTTCGTAACACCTTTCACGTTCATATGTTGATGATAATCGTTCGTATGTCTTCTTGAATCATAGGACACTACCTCGGGTCTTGCCAGTTAAGTCACACATGATCATATAACTTCACGAACATGTATCTTTCAACATAACACATGAATGAAATGAAGGGTTTATGAAGAACACCATCATCCAAGTGTTATTTTATGTGATTATATATATATGTAGTTTATATTTGATGTGTCCTTGTCTTATCCATGGTCCTTCTAGTTTGGTATTTTATGTATGAACATGTACATGTTTAAATATATGTATTCGAACATGACTTATGAAGAAATAAAGCCAAAACTCATCAAGACTTTTATGCTTTATTTTGTTCTTGAAAACTCAGATTTTTAGGCGTACTCCGAGTAGACTTTTAGATGGTTTTAGAAGACCAAATGACTTGGGGTTTTCTTCTAAAATCAAGTTTATTGAAACCAGAGGAGATGTGAAATAGAATTAATGGATTTGGAGTTGTGTAGGTACCTCAAAACAGAAAAATGAGAAGAGGTGTCTAGATTTGACCTGCACTGAGCGGTCTTCTTGCGCCGGCTGTTTGGAGGTCGAATACTCTATGGATTCGAGTGATTCCACTTGAGTTATCCTCTGTTAACATAGAGCTTCATTCCAGAAAAAGAATGGACTGATTTGGCCAAGTAACGAAGGAGATATGGTCTTGCAAAGTTGGCCAAAAATCTGGCAGAAGCTGAGTTACGGAATTTTTGTTCTATTTTCGGTTTTGGAGAGGGGGGATTGATGGAGATTTCTTCTTGAAGTACTAGGGCTTGGCACCTGAATTTGTGGGTATGTGTGTGTGTGTTATTTGAGCCGAGAGAGGGAGAGAACAAGAGGAAACTCTTGTTATTCCTCCATACAACCTTATAAATATGTTGGATGGAGTGTTGGATTGGTGATCATCATGTATCATTATTACAAGGTATGGTTGATGTGATGTAGGTGACTCTTGCTTGGAGTCTTGGTAAAATGGGCATGGCCTTATGACACATATGATGAGTGAGGTGGTGGGATGGCAAGGTGGGTGGCCCCACCTTGGGTTCGGCCAAGAATGGGTTAGGGGTGGGGGGTTGGGTGTTGTCCAATCACTAGCTACCTCTCAGTTGCTAGTTAGTTTGGTTTAAGGTAGCGTAAACCCGGTAGTTGATTTCGTGAAATAACACCCGGTGTAGGAACTTTTACTGATGTAAACTTTATATCTATAGACCTAGATATTTTTATATATATACATATATATATATATATATATAATTATTAGATGAAACGGGGGTTGAGTGTAGATCTCAACAAGTCATCATTAACATGATTTGATGTTGGAGTGAAATATAAGCAAAGATATAATGATTGTGATGTGATCTTTGAGGTTGCTTGCACTCTTGGTCATAATCATGATGATTATGACGCTTGAGTGTTGTGTAAGCAAAGCAATCATGATGAAGATGTGATTGATTTAGAAGCGGTATATTACCCAAAATTAATACTCGCCTTAATATCTTTAATTATTAAGATGTCCTACATTTTGTGTAGTTTGACTAGCTTTAATAATCTGCTAGTGAATTCCCGACATAGTTATTACTTTAACTATATCATACATGTATACACATAAAATAACTCAAGGTCATGCAACCAACATTTTTATGTCCATGTTTTAAGGTTTAGTCACCAATATATACGTTTTTATATTGAAACGTGTCTCTAGACTTTACTGGAATAAAATCTTGTTAATCACCAATGGTCGTACACTACGAGTAATAAATGTTTTTGACCTAGTAATTCTTAAAATTACTAAAATTGTAACTCGTGTTTCTATGCTAGACTCATGACAACCCTTAGTCAAAGATAATATTTCAGGAAATATAAAATATGAACGTGCCATTATGAATATGGATATTGATCGGAAATATTGGGTGTCACATTCTCCCCATGTTAAAGAGAATTTCGTCCCGAAATTCAGTTGATGTCATCTTGACTTGGAGTGTTCGTGAACAAGGACGGATACTTGAATTTCATTTTATCTTCCCACTCCCACGTATACTCGGGGCCGCGCTTTGATGCTGGTGTGGTAACTGTTATTGTATTAAAACTCAGCCAACGGCGGTGAGTATCCCTATTTCCTCTGAAATCGATTACACACGCACAGAGCACATCTTTTTATGTTTGGATGGTCCTTTTACCTCGACCATTCATCTGGGGATGATATGCAGTATGCAGTGCTCATGTCAAGGCGTGTGCCCAAGGCTTCTTATACAGACTGCCAGATTCTTGACATGAATCAACTGTCCCTATTAGAGAAAATGGAAACTGGCATACCATGCCTAGCCTCAATTTCCTAAATATTTAGCCTTGCACGCTTCCTACTTTTATTTGTCTCCTTGATTGGTAGGGAGTGAGCGGATTTCGTCAAACGACTGATGATTACCCATATAGTATCATAGTCGCTAGATGTTCTGGGTAGATTTGTAATGAAATCATTCTCCTCCCATTTCCATTGAGGAATCTGCGATTTTTGTGTTCAGTCAGGTTATTCCTAACATTCTGCTTTCACTGTCGGGTATCTCCCAACATAGATAGCAGTTTCTCCTTTCATGTTTTGCCACATAATGGAGTTCCTCGGGATCCTTATACATTTTATTTGATTCTGGATGAATGGAGTACTTGGGCTTATGGACTTCATCCATAACCTCTCACATAGGCTACCGATACCTGGTACCCAAATTCTATGTGTATCATCCAACTTAGGCTTCAATTGTTTGATTCCATTTACTTGGTAGTCGGTATTCGAAAGCAAAGCGAATACTTCTCCGACTAACGATATTAAACGTGCAAGAACCCCTTTATTTGATTACCCTCAATATGGTAGGGTTATGTGATGCTCATTCCTGGTAATGAAAGGAATGGTGCCTGCGAATCTAGAGCGTATGTTGACACATACCCTCTATTCGTCTACGCACTTTGTCACAAAAGCAGATCTCTATAGATCTTATGAAAGAATTACTCGACAAGGTGTCTAGGTTTTAGTTGAATATTGGGTAGTAATGACACAGTACGGAAATGAAACTTTATGTTTGTCCCTCTTATGCTTTTTGAAAGCATTTTCTCGGACTAAGACTTTATTCTTAATTCAGGTTTCGTGTTATCTATGATCTTCCATTAAAATGGGTCATAATTGGTTTAATATTTCAAGATTCCTTGTGTGCTCTCACTAGTAAAGTTCGAGTCTAATCACCACTTTACCCTTTGCTTGTACCACCTTTCTGAGGCAGACCAACCTTTGGGTTGTAACGTCTTGATATGTAAATTCATGGCTTGACGACCATACTCTCGAAGTATGTAAGCCATACGAAGTTCTATGATTGTTTTGAATATTCACATTTCGTCTAGGTGAGGAAATGAACAGTGATACTGTGAGAATGGTCTCATCGAATTAGTGCTTCCCTAAAATGGGTTATGGGTTTGTCAACCCATTAAGTTGGCAGAAAGGGTTGATAGCCAACTATTAGTCATACAGTGTGTATGCACTTCCTTAGTGTTTGAATGGTGCTTTGGTGACTTACTGTTACGTATTCCACTCATATAGGTTATAGCCTCAAAATCCTTAGCACAAGGATAAAATTGAGGTAATGAGTGTTAAACATTGAAAACTTATATTCTTACTGAGTCTGCGTTAAGAGGTCATTTCTTAACAATAGATGATCTAGAGCTTCCTAATTACAGAAAATTAGGAGCGAAAGATGTGATCACGCCTCTCCTCTAGGCTGAAATCTGGGATCCATTCAACAAGATGATCTTTGGGAAAGTGCGGGTACAAAGGGTATCAAACTATCCTTCTCGAATCTTTATGGACAGTGGTCTATAGTGAACAACTCATGCTTACGTCCCTTATGCATATCGAGAGCTAATGAGATTAGCAAGAAATTCCGCATTTGGGAAACCTTCAAAAGTTTTGTATGTCGTTTTTCTGTTAGTGCGACAATAGTCATCAGTCCACACTTAGGTTTCTTTGTCATTCGCTTGAGCATCATCCCCGACCTATTCATCACCGGGAGAATAGTCGGACTTAAAGGTGTACTGAATGTCAATGGTTGCGAGAGCAACCCTGTTTGACCAATATTATGAAATGTCAGATTGCCTACTTGTCTCATGTCGAGCTTCCACAACACCCCATAGGTGCTATGTGTATGCGGGTCAGAAAGATTTTCTGCCCCATTACCGGGGCTAATGCATAGCACTCCTGACGTAACTTTCAAGTAATTGTGAGACTAAATTGTACGATAGATCACGAGATTATGCTATAATCTCCCACAATAATTTTGCAATTATTGTAATTGTGGGTTGTGGTAATGCTCAATTTGAAGCCATCTTGATAAGCAAAATCTCAAAGAATGAATGTGCGAAATCTTTCGCCGTTCAGGATTCACTAAGGATTGGTTGAATTCAATTTGAATTTCTCTCGTTCCTCCCGAACTAGGAGAATACTTTGTGGACACCTATTTGAGAAGTCCGATTTGTTAAGTTCCAATCCTTAATCAAGTGACTGAGAACATGGGTTGATCATTACCTTGGACAGCAAGACTCACTAAAGTTCCCATACACTGCAAATCATGACTACGTGTGCACCCGTAATGATAATTTACTTTGCATGATCCCTGTAGTGTTCCTTCTATCCTCAACTTTTAGTTAAAAGGATTTGAAATGATCATTAGGTCGTGTTTGCACACTTGTGTAGGAGTGTGTATTGTTTTATCGGATTACTCTTGATTATGAGTACCAATACCCATGAGTCTGCCGAATCTGGCTGTTACCGGATGAGGTTAACGGTAGAGAGGCACCACCAGTGTCTCTCAAGAATAAAATGTGTATGGAAGTCAGGCACTATGTGTAGGGCAGAGATCCTCAAATTAGTGTCGAGCAACTCATGCTCCAAGTATGTATGTACGTATGGATCCACATGATCCTGATGAATGTCTGGGTCTCCTGACCCATGGAGTTCTCCCCCATTTAGTCCTGCTTATCCACCTTGGATTCCCTTCGGTCCGGGCAATCCCGTCTGCCACATCTCCTGGCGAAAGTCTATTCGTTCGATCCGGCAACTCATGAATTAGAGTATTTATACCGCACATACGTCAAAAAGAAAGTTGCCTCCATGGTTAGAGTAGTTGTCGGTGTGGTGCAGGCATAGGTACAGATTCTGGTATGGGTTCAGCCTGTTGTGATACCAAGATCGGTAACTGACGGTTGCTGCCGTCGTCGCCCAAGCTCAGCTCGTAACTTGATCTTCTAAGGTTGCAGTATGCTGAGTACCCGTTATTCTTGACTCGTAATCCGAACAGTAACATGTTGTAAGTGATTATTTCCACATTGTTGTATGTGTTTAAGTGTTCATTACATGTGCCATGTAATTGTATTAGTGTAGCTAATGATACCCTAGTGTAACTCCATACACTAACAGTCTACACAAATTGTTTGGCAACGGTTGGAATTCCTATACTCAAGTCTTGGGTGTTTTTAGTGTGATGCAAGTCTTAGAAATCTTGGTCCCTAAATGAGTCCGGTTAGAGCCTAGGTGTCACTAAGGAAACCTAATTCGCTAAAACCATTGCTCTGATACCAATCTGTCACACCCCCAAATTTATTTACTTAATAAATAAATACAGGTTGCAACGATTGGTTCATTACATGATAGCGGAAGCTGTAATAGCGATTTCTAAGACTTGATTACATATACGATTACTAAAACTAAATAAATACAATGATCTAAGTCTCTATAGTTCAATGGTCGACTTGAGACTTGATAATCTACGCCCGTCCCGTTACTAGGAATTGTTCCAACATAGCTAGCCTATTCCAACCGCTCCATGGCTAAAGGTTACCTGAGAAACATACTTGAAAGTGTCAACAAAAAGGTCGGTGAGTTCATAGAGTTTGTTAATTTAGTACAGTTAGTTTTTCCCGAAAAACTAGACATGACTTAACCGTCATAAAATAAGTAGTTTTCCTTTGAAAACATGCCCATGACTTTACCGTCACAAAATAAGTAGTTTTCCTTTGAAAACATTCTCATGACTTAACCGTCATAAAATACGTAGTTTTCCTTTGAAAACATGTCGATGACTTTACCGTCATAAAATAAGTGGTTTTCCTTTGAAAACATTCCCATGACTTAACCGTCATAAAATACATAGTTTTCCTTTGAAAACATATACATGACTTAACCGTCATCAAATAAGTAGTTTTCCTTTGAAAACATGCCCATGACTTAACCGTCATAAAATAAGTAGTTTTCCTTTGAAAACATATACATGACTTAACCGTCATCAAATAAGTCGTTTTCCCAATCAAATAGTTCTTGTAAATCCAATTGTTCGCAAATTGTTCCAAGTATATATATGATAAACAAAACAAGTAATGTTGACCCATTTGTAAACTAGCTAGGAATACAAAGAATATGTTCATACATGAGGCGTAACCAAACCATGACAATTGTTCTTTCGCCCCTCATATTCGTTATCAGATGCTATGCGGCCATAAATCCTCCAGATTGTGGTTAGCGCGACTAACCATGACCGGGGGACGTCACTCCCTATAGTACTATTCATAGGAACCTAGGCTATAGTTAATGGTTACTAAATTGTTCCAGGGGACTTTACGAGCTCTATAATTGTTCGTACTCATGCAAACATAAAGGTCGGGTCTTGTTCTCTTGTTACCATATGAAAATGTTTGTAAATGTGTTTCATGTTTTCTCAAATGTATCAAACATTTATTTTTCATGCTTTCAGATATTGTAAGTATTTGTGTCACAAGAGTTAAACCAAAATGTTCGTGTTGTTAAACATGTAAGCAAATATGTTTCATATTTTCAAATATGTTATGTAAGTATGTTTCTCCCCCGATGTTTATAAAACATTAAAAAGCTAAAAGAGGGGCCGTGAAACTCACCTTGTGTCCGATGAAATCCTAGCAAATAACGGTGTGCTAAGAGTTCCTGTCTATCTGTACCCTAATCACACAAGGGTACTAATGTGTTAAGACTACCCGTCTTATACGTAAGTTGTTCATCCGACTTAACGAATCCTGTTAAGTACGCCTTTGTTTAGTAAAAATAGTGTTTTTATTTACGACTCATTGGTGATTATTATTCCAGTCTAGATGCTTACATATTTTCCGAGAAAATAATATGTTTCCCTATTGGTGACTTATTAAGTGTACCAAAAATAAACATTATTTTTGTAGCAACTTAAAATATATTCACTTATGTTCCACGATGTCATGTGATTATTTATTTTTAACCGAATCTCTTCATATGTTCCATGTACATATATTTTTAGTAACACCTTTCACGTTCATATGTTGATGATAATCGTTCGTATGTCTTCTTGAATCATAGGACACTACCTCGGATCTTGCCAGGTAAGTCACACATGATCATATAACTTCACGAACATGTATCCTTCAACATAACACATGAATGGAATGAAGGGTTTATGAAGAACACCATCATCCAAGTGTTATTTTATGTGATTATATATATATGTAGTTTATATTTGATGTGTCCTTGTCTTGTCCATGGTCCTTCTAGTTTGGTATTTTATGTATGAACATGTACATGTTTAAATATATGTATTCGAACATGACTTATGAAGAAATAAAGCCAAAACTCATCAAGACTTTTATGCTTTATTTTGTTCTTGAAAACCCATATTTTTAGGCGTACTCCGAGTAGACTTTTAGATGGTTTTAGAAGACCAAATGACTTGGGGTTTTCTTCTAAAATCAAGTTTATTGAAACCATAGGAGATGTGAAAAAGAATTAATGGATTTGGAGTTGTGTATGTACCTCAAAACAGAAAAATGAGAAGAGGTGTCCAGATTCGACCTGCACTAAGCGGTCTTCTTGCGCCGGCTGTTTGGAGGTCGAATACTCAATGGATTCGAGTGATTCCACTTGGGTTCTCCTCCTTAACATAGAGCTTCATTCTAGAAAAAGAATGGACTGATTTGGCCAAGTAACGAAGGAGATATGGTCTTGCAAAGTTGGCCAAAAATCTGGCAGAAGCTGAGTTACGGAATTTTTGTTCTATTTTCGGTTTCGGAGAGGGAGGATTGAGGGAGATTTCTTCTTGAAGTACTAGGGCTTGGCACTTGAATTTGTGGGTATGTGTGTGTGTGTGTTATTTGAGCGGAGAGAGGGAGAGAACAAGAGGAAACTCTTGTTCTTCCTCCATACAACCTTATATATATATATGTTGGATGGAGTGTTGGATTGGTGATCATCATGTATCATTATTACAAGGTATGGTTGATGTGATGGAGGTGACTCTTGCTTGGAGTCTTGGTAAAATGGGCATGGCCTTATGACACATATGATGAGTGAGGATGGTGGGATGGCAAGGTGGGTGGCCCCACCTTGGGTTCGGCCGAGAATGGGTTAGGTGTGGGGGGTTGGGTGTTTTCCAATCACTAGCTACCTCTCCGTTGCTAGTTAGTTTGGTTTAAGGTAGCGTAAACCCGGTAGGTGATTTCGTGATATAACACCCGGTGTAGAAACTTTTACTGATGTAAACTTTATATCTATATACCTAGATATTTTTATATACATACATATATATATATATAATTATTAGATGAAACGGGGGTTGAGTGTAGATCTTAACAAGTCATCATTAACATGATTTGATGTTGGAGTAAAATATAAGCAAAGATATAATGATTGTGATGTGATCTTTGAGGTTGCTTGCGCTCTTGGTCATAATCATGATGATTATGACGCTTGAGTGTTGTGTAAGCAAAGCAATCATGATGAAGATGTGATTGATTTAGACGCGGTATATTACCCGAAATTAATACTCGCCTTAATATCTTTAATTATTAAGATGTCCTACATTTTGTGTAGTTTGACTAGCTTTAATAATCTGCTAGTGAATTCCTGACATAGTTATTACTTTAACTATATCATACATGTATACACATAAATAACTCAAGGTCATGCAACCAACATTTTTATGTCCATGTTTTAAGGTTTAGTCAACAATATATACGTTTTTATATTGAAACGTGTCTCTAGACTTTACTAGAATAAAATCTTGTTAATCACCAATGGTCGTACACTACGAGTAATAAATGTTTTTGACCTAGTAATTCTTAAAATTACTAAAATTGTAACTCGTGTTTCTATGCTAGACTCATGACAACCCTTAGTCAAAGATAATATTTCAGGAAATATAAAATATGAACGTGCAATTATGAATATGGATATTGATCAAAAATACTGGGTGTCACACCTGCTGCTTCCTGAGTGTTAAGAACGGATGCTCGTGCATTCTTCTTCACTCCATCTGCAGGTTTGGGACCTGTCCCGTCCATCTTCTTCTGCTTTGGACAATTGATTTTGATGTGGCCAGCTTCGCCAGAACCAAAACAAGTAATTGATTTCTTGTTGAAGCAATCCTAGGTCTTGTGTCCGGACATTTTACAATAGTTACAAAAATTTCCAGCACGACATTGTCCCAAGTGCCTCCTTCTGCACTTTGGACACTCGGGAATGGGAGAGTTGCTGTTTCGAGGAGTAAAGTTTGATTTCTTAGATCTACCTGGGCCTTGCCCGGTTATCTCCTTCCTCTTTTTTCCTTCTTCCTGATTCCTTATCAGGATAGTAGTTAATGATGCTCCTAAGTCCATGGCATCATCCAGATTTTCACAATTCGCGACCTTCACCATGTCGCGAATTTAACCAATTAAACCCCAGATATAACGTTTGATCAAGTTTGACTCAGGGTTGCAAGATGAGGAACAATTCTGGCAAATTCCAGGAGTTTTGTGGCGTATTCCTGATGATTTGTTCCAATCATTCTTAAACTTAAAAATTTTCCTTCGATCTGTTCCCGTTCATTCTAGGGAACATATTTCTTTTCTACTCTTGCCCTAAAGGCACTCCAGCCCATAGCATAGGCTACTTCTCTACCTTTAGCAGCAATGATATTGTTCCACCACTCTAAAGCTTGATCCTTAAATAGATTGGAGGCATATAACACTTTATCCTCCTCAGCACATTTGATGATTGCAAGCACAGACTCTGTCTTTTCCATCCACCTCAGCGTGGCAATTCCTCCTTCTTTGCCCGAGAAATTAAAAGGTTTGCAGTCTTGAAAAAGCTTATACGTACAACCTACTACCTTTTTCTTCTTTGCTACATGACCGTAGTTATTACCCATACTCTCATCTTCAGAGGAGTTATGGTAATATTCTTCTCTTTCGGTCTTTTTGGTTTTATGAGAAATAGAACCCTTTGGTTCCAGAGTAACATGTTTTGATTCGGTCACTGTTCGAGTTTGTCGTGAATGAATAGATTGAGGAACTTAAGATTGAACAGATATCCTGTCAGCTTGCCTCTTTTCAAGTTCTGTAAAAATCATCGGAAGAGAATTCTTTATTCCTTCCTGATCATCTTTTGAAGTTCTTTTCGGGATTCATTATTTTCAGCAGCATTATCTATTACTGCTTGCTTTTTCTTGCCCCTTGTGTTTTGAGATGGTCTAGTTTGTTTTGAAATTCTATCAAAAGAACAGGAATTGATGTAAAACGTAGATTTTTATTGATAGAATATTTTACAAAGATAGTACATATTAAATATATATTCAGAAATTTCTAAAGTTCTTTTCTTCTAAAGCTTGAACTAGTAGAGCATTCCGAGCTTCAACTTCATCTTTTTCTCTTTCCAATTCGGCTATTCGGTTTAACAGCATTTGCTCCCTCTCGTTTCCTAACGCATTCTCATTTATATGCGAAGCAGGAATAGGAATTGTCTCGTAATACGGAACGTAAGGTATATTGGAATCAGCACGTTCTTCTTCTTCAGGGTCATATTTATTTTCATAAGGAATATTGGCATATCTCTCATGAAAATTTTGAGGATATACAGGAGTGATATTATAGCTTCCAGCAGTTGGAGCAGAATGAAAACTTATAGAAGGATTATAGGGAACACTAGGGTTTCCTATGTCTCCGAGGCTTTTGAAAGTAGAACTTTCAATTTCCTCATTAAGTTCTATAGTTGTTTCATTCGTCTTACGGTCGAAGTAACTAGCAGGAGCGAATTTTTGAAAGAAACTAGGACCTTTGCCCTTTCCAACCATTCTGAAATTTTAAAAACAAAATATATATTTTTTATTATCACAAAATATGTTACAATATAAAAGTAAAATAGAATAAAATCCCAATCCTTCATCAGTTCCTTCCCCAAGGTCTTCAGATCCTTTCCATACTCATATACTTGCTTCTCGTAAAACTGGGTTCTTTTCTTATCCATGATTCTTTTCTTGTTTATTTCGTCCGTTTGGCGTAACGAACGATCCAAACATTCAATATGGTAAGACAACATAGTATACTTATAACCATATTTAGGAGGAGGATCACGAATACCCATTAACATATCATTATAAACATGATGATATTCGGGTGGTGATTGAAAGTAAGCATGGTAAGGATCATATGTAGGTTCGGGGAACACATATGGATAATACATGACTGTGGATTCAGAGTTATAAGACTGATAATCAGAACTGTTTGAGATAGGGTTATTGAAAGGATAATCATTAGGGTTTTCAGAAGCAGATTTATATTGGGGATCTTCGGAAGGATCTTCTTCAGATGATTGAATTTAACTAGATTGTACCTCATTTCCTTGCACAGATTGGCAGCAGTATTCCAGTTACTAAAGTCTGATCCAGCATCCATCCATTGGCTGGAAGAGTTTTGGGATTGTGGGTGGTATTCAGGAGAGTTAGGAAGTACAGCAAATGGATCATCATTATAGTAGGGTGAACAGATAGGATTCTGTTGTGAGCGTAACGGATAATATTATGGGGATTCTTGTTTAATAGGACGATTAGGATCGTAATACTGAACAGTATTTTCTCCCAACATCTGCAATCTTCATCATATCAGTACTTATTTTATTTATAAGACTTAGATACTAAAGCTAGTATCTTAATCTTAACTAAATCTCTACAAGGATGGTTATCTTTCCAGAGTAGTACCTCCAACAGTCATGTTCCCAGGTAAGAGCGACGGGTCTAGGAGAGATTTATACACCGCTCTTTCCTTAGACAGAACACTTATGTTTGTCAGATAACTACATACCGGTCAGAAGGTCACCTTTATTTCTTATCTTAAAAGCATCATGGTTAAACCTTAGATACTAGATCCAAGTATCTGATTCGCCAAAACCTGTGGCTCTGATACCAACCTGTCACACCCCGCCTCAAGCACCCCCTGGACGTGTGCGAGCCAGATTCGTATCGTTTAGTTACTTGGTTTCAGAGTTTTTGTAAAACACAGCGGAAGTCTTTTTCAAAGGATCGTTTCATCATTTATCCCAACCTCAAGGGTTGTAATTGTAAATACCAAAACTCAGTTGGAAAACAAAAGCCTTGTATTTACTTTATAAACATAAGATTTCAATATCCTTCTCGTTTGATTACAAAACAAGTTTGAAATCAAATACATGATGAGCCAATGGAAATAGTTCCAACACAGGGTTGATCAGTTCCCTGGTCCTATCTCCTTTCTTTAGGATTTCCCTTTACACGAGGCCTAAGAATCCTACGTGCATTCCATTCTTATTCCTGGGTCAGATCTTATGTCTGCCCGTAAACAACTCTTATCATATTTTAATCGTTACCTGGAAAACATTTTGAAAATAAAACGTCACCGCGAACGCTGGTGAATACAATATCTTGACATAAAATCATTTTGGCACAAATAAGTATTAATTACATAATCATAACTTCATGTTCAATCCACACACTCAGCAGGCCCGTCCTGTTTAATCACACCACAGTATACACTGGCGTCATAGCTTACAACAACGAGAACTCCATGTCCTTCATTTGTTATAAGATAAGCATCGGCCGCAATCTGGCAATTTCACCCAAGACCCGTGTATCCCTTGCAAGTTTTACGTATACCTATGGCCTGAATGCTTGTTCGTATTGTTCGTAGAAGAACGTTGAGCATTGCTTCATTAACCTTTATTTGGCCATTTTCGCAAATAAAATTTTTAACACAAGTTTTAAAAGAGAGAAAGTATTCACCTTGTTTTGTTGGGAATGAGCCTCTAAAGTTCAAAGCTTAGCTTCTAGCTTCTTAACCTGATTTCGCTAGCGACTTGACCTTTCTACGAATGTATCTTGCTTAATTGGGAACTACGAGGAGCGAGAATCGAACCGGGAGTGTCAGGGATCGTCTACGGAGGCTCTGGAATGAAAATGTGAAGTGGGGATCGAAGTTAGTGTGTGTAAACCGAATGAAATCGTCCATCTATTTATAAGTTGAAAAACTGACCCGTAGCGGACCGCTACGTAGGCGGGTGGCGGTCCGCCACCGCCCTTGGTTGCGTCAGTCCTAGATGTGGAAATCTGATTGGACCGACCCTTAATTTTGAGGCTAGCGGACCGTTACCGTTGGCGTAGCGGTCCGCCACCCATACGCGTGGTAGAATCTAATGAGTTTGCGGCTGGCGGACCATTACCACCTGTCGTGGCGGTCCGCCACGAGTACCCGTGTCATGAATTTCGACCATTAGTCACTATTCACGTGGCATCACCGGATTGTTTGCTTAGTCCCTACGTAGTGGACCGTTACCTAGGTCATGGCGGTCCGCCACTCAAATTTGCCTCCTTAACTGACCGTTATGCATAACCTTAGAGGTCCGCTAAGGTCTAATTTTCCATATTTATCAATTTTGAACCCTAAACTTAAGTATAATTACCCTTATAGTCCCTAGGGTTTACCTTTTGTCAAATCTTGGACATTTTCGGGGCAGATGTTACAGCAAACCCTCATTTCCACCCAAACCCCCCCCCCCCCCCCCCAAAGTTCTCTCCGACGATTTCAATGTTTTTGGGCTTTTTGGGAGCAATTTTCACAAAACTCTCAGGACTTAAGGTTAGGTAACATCCGGGTTTCATATTTTAGCTAATTGTTCGAGATTTTGATGTTTTCTTTGTTTAATTTGGTTAGGTTTTTGAAGAATTTCAACATTTCTTGGATTTGTAGCTTTGTGGAGGTAATTACTCATTTGTGTTTAAATTTGCTTTAGATCTAAGATTTTTATGATTTTGTATGTATGTGTATGTATGTTTGTATGTGTATGTATGTTTGTATGTATGAGTATGTATGATGGAATTAATAATTTATGATTAGTTTAAGTAATTTGGTTTAGATGTGTGATTAGTTTATATAATTTAGTTTATGTAAATTAGTTTTTTTATCTATGTGTATGTACGTGTGTAATTTTGATTAATACTTTCATGGATTTTTCTACAATAAAGGTATCAAAACGCAATAATATACATGCATTAGTGAACTTGTGTTTAACGAGTAATTTTGACCCATTTCGAATGGGTACGTGTCATTTTGACTCATTTATACTTTGATTCGCAACATAATAACATAGTATATATATATACTTACTCAATCATTTTGTGCCCGATCGTTGACCCATGTGCCGTAAGAAGTGTGCATACGTCTCCAACCATCAATTAGGTTGGCACTTCCACTTTGTTGCACCTATAAACAAGAAAAATAATATTACTAATATTTGACTAACTTATTAATACATTTTTAGATAATATTAACAGTTTTTGTTACCTACTCGTATCGTCGTTGAGCAAATAACTTGCTCCCACTAGAATTGGCATATGGTTGTTTAGCTCATTTTAAGAATTTTGAATCAAGCGTGACATATACCCGGAACTTAGGAACAAGTCGTCGATGAGGGATTTCCAATTGCTAGAACTGATGGACTCATGAGGATGAGTCTTTGCTTCTTCCACATCCTCG
Source organism: Smallanthus sonchifolius (assembly GCA_023525975.1). Lineage (NCBI taxonomy): Eukaryota > Viridiplantae > Streptophyta > Magnoliopsida > Asterales > Asteraceae > Smallanthus > Smallanthus sonchifolius. The sequence goes on from CM042038.1 coordinate 55,829,202, forward strand.
TAACCACCAACCGCTTCAAAATGTTTCTTTAAACTTGATTTACGACCACTATATCTACGGGCACAATGCCCGCACATATTCCCATTGCGGTGTGTTACTCCAGCTTTCGAGATCAAAGTCATTCTGTAAAAAAAAGAGGTAATTAGGAAACATTTGATAGTTATGAAATTTAAAAAATTACATTTTATACTTACATGAAGATTGCGAAATACGGTGTTTTGATCCTCCCTGAGAACTTTGTCCCAACTAGGATAGTGTGCTGGAATTTTCTCGAGAGCACCTGATATTTGTCGGACAAACTATAGCCCGTGTGGACCGACAAACTTGTTTGTATCGGCAGATGGATCAAGTTCTAGTGGGAATGGCAATACAACTCTTATCAATTGTCATAACTGTTTTTATTAATTGATAGCACATCAGATGGAATATCTAAAGGTGATGTATCATAACCCACTTTTTGAATATTTTATCTCATATGTATACATTTTAACGAGTTGAGTATTTAAGAATAAATCGACAACATTTCCCCTTAACCCCCCAAGTATGCTTATAAAACGCAAACTCGAAGAGTATGAGAAATAGCTACCAATTTACTCTTGAATAGTCAACCCGTTAAAATGTATACATATCCTAAATGAGATAGAATATTCAAAAGGCAGTCCCAAACGGAGACAATCCAAAATTTAACTCTATTAATTAAATTCCGGACGGGTATTTTCTAAAGGGTATTTTCTAAAGCGGACAATCCAAAATTTATCTATGTTAGTAATTCAAACACGAACCGTTTGTTTTTTATTTTTCAAAAAATATACTTTATATAATAAATTAAATTGGTTACGTATCTTATGCTAAGTTAATGTATTAATATTTAAAAATAAATAAAATAAAATACTTGAGGGTCAAACGGGTTACCAAACAGATCATGTTCGGGTTCGGTGTACTATAAAAGTGTTACATAATAAAAACATACATTTAATAACATATAAAAATCAAACATTTATATATAGAATTGAAACATATCACAACAATTGAAACACTAATTTCACACAAATAAATAGACACATACATTTTATCCAATTTTCTTCAAAGAGAAAAACATATATTTACTAACATATAAATAACCAATACATATATACATGTACATAATATATCTAAACAAATTTAAATAATAATTAAACGTATATATTCGTCTATAAATACTAACGTATAAATAACATATATTTTCTCCAATTTTCTTCATAGAAGAAAAGGCATATATTTTATAACTTATACATATATAAATATACATTTTCCTCAAATTTCTTTAAAAAAACAACAAACAAACATATATACATTTATATTCATACAATTGAAACATATCATAACAATTGAAACACTAATTTCATACAAATAAATACATATATACATATACATAATATATCTAAACAAAGTTAAATAACAATTTCACACATATACATATCATAATCACTTCAAAACCACAAATTTCACTAATACATACATAATAATATATCTAAACACTAATTTCACACAAATATCTACATACATGGGGAAGGTTCAATTCAGAACACTAAATATTGCGAGAACATACAGAACAAAACGAATCATTCACTTTTTCAATGTTAAAATGTTTTAAAATATAAGAAAAGTATAAAAATGTAATGTTTATTTGTTTTTCATGAAATTCAAACAAAAACATATGAACAGATTTCGTTTATATGTGTAATTCATGTGTAGATTTTTTTTACCTACACATGTGTATGAAACTCTTAAATATATAAAAACATATGAAAAAACTAGTTTGATGGTTTTTTATATACATAAACATACATATTTGTATGTAAAAAGTATAAAATTTATTTTTTTTACCATGGATAAAAAAAATAAACGATTTAGGTTTGTTCCCCTTGTTCTCGCAATATTTAAGTGTTCTAAAATGAACTTCTCCCTACATACAAAATATATCTAAACAAGGTTAAATAACAATTAAACAACCAGTTTTACAAAACAATAACTATAATGACTTCAAAACCACAAAATACCAAATTTCACACAAATATATATATATATATATATATATATATAATTAATCCCTTCGAAGTTGTTCTTGCAACGCAAATATCGACGAGATGTCGACGAGAAATCCTCCCTCTAGCCTTGAAACTGTTCACTTTCTTAGAAACCCACCTACAAACAAGTTGTAATAAAATATTTCACTAATTAGGGTAGAAAAACTTTAAAAAAATTTGAAAAATTACATACCCGGGCAACTAGATGACTAGTGGTGTTGATGGAAGTGGAACACGAACGTTTGATGGTGGTGAAACACGGTGGCAGCCGCTAAAGATCGGAGAAGATGGAGAGAAAAAGGTTGAGGGAGATGTGAGAGTGTGTGAGAGGCTAAGGTTTGGCAGAAACCTTATCTTGTGTCTGAGGTTTGTCTCGACGACATGTTGTCGAGACTGAGTGGTTTAATTAATAAATAATTTATTTATTTAATTATTTAATTAATCATTTAATTTAATTCATCAATCTCGACGACATGTCGTCTGGACAGTAACTGGTTAGGGCGCTAACTTTTTCCAGTTTTCCCGCTTCACCAAAAATGACGACAAGTCGTCGAAACAAGGTAAAAAAATCCAAAAATGTGTCAGACCCAGTTACAAAGACATGTCGTCAAGCCTGAGTGGTCTATTACGACGACATATGTCGTCGGAACTGCTCAGACGAAACTGCCTAGATTTTTAGTAGTGGCGGAAATCATCTCAACGCCTGAAACCATCCCAAGCAGCCCACTATTTTGTTTTCAATGCGGAAAAATATTTATATAACAGCATACAAAAGCATCTTTTTAACATAAAAATAAGAAAAATAATTTGCACCACTACTATTGCTTGCCACATGGCCGGCGACACAATCAAAAGAAGGGCACTGAAGATCGCAATTCATATTGTAGATCGCAATTCATTTTAGAATAAGGTTAGTAAAGGCCGGTGTGAAGATTTCACCTTTTTTTACAAAAACCATTGAATCCGGCTGAACAACAAATTAATCAATCTCATAATACAATTGTACCGCTTGAAAATATACAATTACCATAGTGTGTAACTTCAAGAAAATGTTGGTAAATATTGTAATTATTCATCGAATTCTTTTTGGACAAAAGTAGATCAACAAGCATAATCTAGTATTCATAAATCAACTCTCTAGCCTAGCAAAGTTAGAATTTTGCAGGATATGTGAGCGAAGAGCCTGATAAATAATAATGGATCTTTCTTCAACAACATCTTCTCTATTGTGAGGACTCTCACACGTAGAGTCTAAACCTTTAAGTTCTAAAACATCTGATCTACAAAGAGGGCAACTAGAATGGGTTTGAAACCAAGTATCAATGCATGATACATGAAACACATGAAGGCAAATAGGTAAAGTTTTCACCCACTCATCATCTTCATATTCTCCCAAACAAATTGTACATTCAGTACTTTTATCACCTTGATTCTCTTTATCCAATTCGCTCTTTCGTTTAAACTGTGTAACCGGAATCATTTGCACAGTGAAAGAGTCGAGCCCACGGCTCTGGAACTGTAGAGAAAGATCATTACCGTCTGTGTTTGTGTCGCGTAGAAGACTCCTTTGCCCGTTTCTTGTGAATAAACTAGAGCGAAATGAACAGCGTCGTAGTATGTTAAAGTAGCCAAAAATTAGAAATAGGGTTCCCATGGTGCCAACCATAGCCATCACCATGGGACTCCAATTTGAAGGCTGAGTGCTAGGAGATCCTACAGGACTTGAAGCCATGATCAATGGAGTTTCAAGAAATTCTCTTTTTGTGATATGAAAAGTTGAAAATGTTGCATTTTAGGAATATGACTACTTGTTATTCTGTTGCAGATTGGATAGGATGGCGAAAACTAAGCTAAAAGCGATGCAAACATTGTTGTGGTGATGGTTTTAAGGTATCAAACGATATTATTTTAACCCTTTCATTTGTTGTCATCTTGTTTGTCTTCAACAATAAGTTGTTCTTCTCTAATTAACAACTAGAGACAATTTACTTGGAAAGTTACGGATAGTATTTTGAATATTTATTATCCTATAGTCAAATCATTGTAATTTTAATTTGGTATGAAAGTGTAACACAATAGAAACAATGTAAGGCCTCAAACCCGGGAAGCCTCAATTGTTGAATTTACTTATTTACAAACAGTTCTTAAACTTTAAATGTATTCTAGCTACGGAAATTTATGTCAATACATCACATAAATGTCATCCAATCAAAACAGTTAAATACGTTAGTCTCAACTATTACATCTTTCATTCAAAACACACCGGATGGCAAAGCTTTCGATGTCGGGTAACTCTCCTCGGCCAGCCAAGCAATGCAAGAGTTATCTCGTACCTACACTTAACCTGATGTGCATATTAAAAAGTCAGTTAACGCTGATTGAGTTCTAGCTTTTCGTAAAACACGCATTCACACGATTTAATAAAAGGATCACACTTGTCGATTAGGCATAACATTCACACACTTTACTTTTCAAGTCATACATTATAATGTCTAATATGCTTTCACACACACACAAACACAAACACGCACACATTGTTTGTTCAAGTCAGTACCATCCATGACTATTGTCCATGGAATGAATACCACATCAGTCAATTCACACTAGTAACTATATTCCGTCAATACTGTCCACGGATCTACGCAACGTTCATGACGACCGTCCATGAAACGTTCGTAAGGTCTTTATCATGATGACCGTCCATGACGCAAACAACACACTTAGCTTATCACACATAATGGGGTTGCGTTTACCCCATGAGTAGCCGTCGTTACTCTTTATTACACAGAATCAATTTTACAGCTGTTAGCGAACCAGAAAGGATCTTATAGAAGGGGCATAGCCCATAATTGTCCTGACACTTGTTCCCAAAGGAACCCTTTCCTTCCGTTTCCCATACTTAGACAATGTAATGACTACTTAAAGCATTTATCTTCTTAGTTTATTAAAAACAATTCTTTAAACACATGTTTTGCTTCTTTTCAAACTTAACTTTCTCTCTCTAGAAAGTGCACTCTCTCTCTAAATGATTTTTCTTGCTTGGATGGTAATGGAGGCTGAATCAGGTTGTTTAGGGTTTATTTCCCTTCCTCCATCAAGCCCATTGGATCCAAGCCCTATCCATAATAGCCCACCATCTTTTTTTTCTATTCTTTGGCCCACTTAACTTGTCGGGATTTTTCGAATGTTACAAGTCTAATCACCTTATAAGAGGTTGCGTACTCGAAACCTGTCACAAGTTGAACAATTGTGGATAGGACTCCTTCGTCTCTTCCTTACTTTCCCACGTATACTCGGAACCCTTTTGGTCCTTTTATTGTACTTTAACCGGCTTAATCACCTTAGTCCACATACGTTTTACCTTTCTGTCTATTATGGCTAAGGGTTCTTCAGTATAGTTCAGACGGTTATCAACCGCGATATCCGATAACTAAATCTGATAATAATTTATCAACATAGAAGATATTTATTTGTTGTCTTCTTTTCATTAGTCAACCCGTATAAAACGTCATTTACGTTTATTTGAAATTGCAGGTTTCATTATTTATCTTTAAAAAGCACACTAGACATCCTTTATGTATGTTTTTGTAACAGATTTCGTCATTTAGATTAACTTACGTTCAGTTTTTCAGTTAAGTCAACGGTAGTTTAGTCTTTCTACCCCTAAAAGACGTTTTCTGCAATTTTGTTATCTGTTAATTAAAAAATTAGTTTATTTATGTTTTAAAAAACAAACCATCTTATTAGAAATGAGATCGATAATATTAAACAAAACCTTAAATGTGATATAAGCAAATACCTATTTTCTATAAATATATATATATATATATATATATAAATGTTTCCTTTAAAACATAAATTCTTTGTTAAAAATGAAAGGCTAAATGTTAATTTTTCTTTGTTTTTTGTTTAATAAACCTATATATTTAACATTTTTTTTTTCAAAATAGTTTTTTTTAGTTGTAATAAAAAACATTACTACTATTAATAATCGGAGGTCAGTTTCTTTTTTTTTTTTGAACGACAACACCTAGATTTTTTATGATAATTGGGTTTTCACGCACCTAGAACATCTAGGGTAGCCCACCTCAGGAGGAACCTCTAACTGGGTAAACCCTCTGACCTGGCCACATACCTGTTTTTTGCTGTGGCCAGGATTCGAACCCAAGACCTCCGCTATGGTAAGTTGGGTCTTTCTAAATTAGTCATAAAAGTTTGATAGATTTTCAAATGACTCTTGCCATGTATTGCATCCCAAACTTCCCAGGTATATCCGCCTTCTTTTTTGAGATAATATCATATATACCCCTATAAACATGAGTAAATATCATATATACCTAACAAAAACTAAAAATATCATATATACCCAATTTAAATAATTTGTTATTTTATGACCATTCTACCCTTATCCATTATATAATTTTTTATAACCTAATTTTTTAGTTTTATCCAATACGTAAAATATCACTCGTTCTCCTATTCATGATGTCAACTATCGGGATTCTCCAAACTCATTCAGAAGGCATCGATTCAGAATGAATGATTGCGAGAAAGTTACAAAACGCTAATTTTATAAAAGAAAATTGGTAAAATTAGAAAACAATGAGAAAAATTCAAAATAAAATTTTCAGAAAACTATTTTTTATGTTTAAATATTAAATTCTAAAGTTTAAAATGTGTAAATATGAATTTCCGATGTTAAAAATTGATAAATATGAAATATTGAAGTTTAGGGAAATAAGGGTAAAATGGTCATTTTTAAATGGTTTTTAATTAAATGGGTATATATAAAATTATTAAATGTTTGTAAAGGTATATATATATGATCTTTTTAGTTTTTGTTAGGTATATATGATATTTTTTAAGTTTGTAGGGTATATATGAAATTGTTCTTTCTTTTTTAACCCTTCTTCACCCCTACCTTCTCTCTCTCTCTGTGTTCTCTCTTCTCACACCTCATGTGGCAATTGCCGGCCACCCAGGGGCGGATTTAAGGAGAGGGCAGGGGTACTTGCCACCAATGTTTTAAAAATCGGTTTAAACCGGTCGGTAATACCGGTTGGACCCGGTCTCAACTACTAGCCCGGAAAGTTTGAGCACGGTAAATTGAAAAACTGGTATGTTAGTTGAACCGTAGGTATTACCGGTAATACCGGGTTATACCGTTGTACCGGTTTAATTACAAGTAAAATTTTATGTTTAAACTTTAAAAAATAATTGTTTGCCGGAATACACACAAAGTCTCAAACAGAAGGCTTGTTGATCAATTACCTTACCTACAACTCAGTTTAGAAAAAACATCAATTGATATGCTACTTTTCAGAAAATAGCGGCCCGTGTAAAAACTATGTTTAACCATCATCCATCTGCTTGCCATTAAAAACATTTAAGCGATAAAACTTCTTATTTAATATTGTTGGAAACGAATATATCTATGCTCTTGTTGATGAAGATGACGATGATGGTGAATTTTTATCTTTTAAGCAATCATGAAATTAATACATTCAACACTCCAATGACATAAAACAATTATGCACTTTTATTTAAAAAAAAAACTTTATCGAAAAATTGATTGCTTTTGGATTATCTTTTGATTATTGATTAACTTTTGGATTAATTTTTAGCATGGAATCATGTATTTTTGGATTATTTTTTGAGTTAAAGTTGTATTTTTATGAAATTATAGGTTTACTAGCCAACCCGGTTGAACCACCCGGTACAACCCGATACAACTGGTTGAACCATTTCTGAGCCTAATCCGGTACAATTTAAAAACCGGTTTTTAAAACATTGTCTGCCGCTACCCCTCAACTTTCGACACGCAGTGGGAATTTTTATTTTTTTTAACCGTTTTATGTTTCTCAATACCCCTGAACAAAATTTTAGATACCCCTAAAGTTTTCTTACAAACAAATCCCAACACTCAGTGACGAAGGATGGCGGAGGGCGACGACAGCTAAGGAAGGAGGCTGGCGCTGGAGTTATACCGATGGTACAGGGAGGGAGGGAGGGAGAGAAAGAGAGAGATATGGGGTATTAACCAAATCTTTTGTTTATAGTATTGATTTCTGTTATATCTTTTCATGTAAGTTATCATTTTCCAAGGTGTGACAAAATTACTTTTCTTTTTGACTTTTCAAGAGTTCCTAGTTACTTATTTTTTCTATTTTATTAATTTTGTTAACAGTTTTTTTTCATCGTCCATTACATAAATATATTACTTTAAAATAATAAATATTAACCGTTGATCATTTGATGCAATGTTGTCCCAAGAGTTCTCATAGTGAAGGTTTTGGTTTCGAATCCTGGTAACAACAAAAAAGGGATCTATGGTCAGGTCAGCGGGTTTACCCAGTTAAGGGTTCCTCCTGTGATGGGCTGCCCTAGATGTTCTAGGTGTTGTCCCGGAGAAACCCAATTATCCTAGAATATCTAGCGTTGCCGTTCAAAAAATAATAATAATAATAATAAATATTAACTTTTTGCATTAATAGAAAGATGAGCATTTTTTATTTTTAAATAAATTTATTTTTATTCGAATATTTAGTTTTATTAATGTGTAGTATTCTACTATTTTGCTATTTTATTTCATTTAAGGTCTTTTAACTTATTTAAAAATTTAAATTAAGAGACTTTTTTTTAATTTAAGAGGCTTATATGATCTTTTAACTTATTTTATTTAAGATCTTTTTAAAAATTAAATATTTCATTTACGTGAATGTAAGGAAAAAAAATTTCATTACTTCAATAGAACAACAAAATTTTATTTCATTTACTTCAACACCAAAATAAAATGTTTCATTTACTTGAATGTACGGGAAAAAAAATTGTTTCATTTACTTGAATGCACGAAAAAAAAATTGACCCGATACCCCGTGAATTTTTTTCTTAGATTTGCCACTTCGGCCACCACCAGAACATCAAAGCCAAGTACCATCGAACTGTCGTTGAGTAGATAATCCACCTTTGCCCTTTTCTACTTCTCCAAACCCTTCTTTCTCGCTCCTCCTCCATCGCCGCCATACCCACCGCCACCAACAGGAGCAAAACTGTCCCCGTCTTCATCCTTTCACAACACAAATTGCCGCCGCCACCATCCATTTCATCATTTTTCTGTTTCTCCGGTCTTGCTGCGTGCATGCAAGACCTAAAGAGCTAGGTTCGGTCGTTGGAATCGGAGGCGGGGGATGTCGGAGAGAGTGCCGGCGGTGGTACTACCGTGGTGTGATGAATATGGCGGTGATTGACGGTGTACAACAATGAGAGATGGTGAACGTATGAAAGAGATCAAGGGAGATGGTGGTTAAAGTTTGTGTTAGGTGGGTGTGAGAGACCAGAAAACCTGTATTTTTAATAAAGTTGGAAAATAAAGTTTGATTCGTATTGCAATCTAACATGAACTAAAGGTAGAAATAAAGTTGGAAAATAAAGTTCGATTCGTATTGCAAACTAACATGAACTAAAGGTAGAAAAAACTCGCTGCAACGCGTGGGTCAATTCTAGTTACCTTTAAGAACTAAAAAACCTGTATTTTTTTAATAAAATTGGAAAATAAAGTAAACATTTTTAATATTTGTTTAGATTCATAAAAAGATAAAAACATATTTTAAAAAGAAAAATATAGATTTTAAGAGTTGTAACAGTAAAGTTTATTTAAATATTCATAAACCAAATGATGTTTTTTTATTGTATGAAAATTTTATCTTTCTATATCATTTCTCCTTTAATTTATTTTTCAATGCTAAATAAAAATATTTAATATATGAACTAATTTTGGTAATATGTATATTAACTCGTATATACGAATACTGTTTTTAAACGATTGCAAATGGAATCTAAATAAATATCATCTTTTTACAAATCTGAACAGATATTAAAAAAAAGGTTTACTTAATTTTCCAATTTTCACCACTCTAATTCTTACCTATTTACCACTACACCCAAGTCCTTACAAAAAAAAACGAGTAAATTAAAATGATGTGCTTTAACTATATATGAAATTGCAGGTGTTAACTTTTTCTGTTAAATTTAGTCACGTAAATATTTGTCTTTATACTCTTTAAAGGACTATTAGTGTAATTGACTCAAAGTTTACAAAATAAATATCTATTTAAATAAAAATGGTTGACTAGGTCAGACCATCATCCCCATTCTCCCCCTCCCTCTCCATCTTGCCGCCCCTGCCACCCGCCACCGCCGCCACCAGCCACCCCCGCCACCACCCGCCACCGCGACTGCCACTGCCACCCGATCGTTCGTCTCCATCCTGCCGTTCGTCTGCACCCGATCGTTCGTCTCCACCCGGCACCACCATGAACAGGTCGATGTATAAGGGGGGAAAGAGGGGACGACCACCATGAACCGGTCGACTTCTGATTTTCCCTAACCTCTTCTGATCGGTTATCGATCGTTAATGGTGGTTTCGATTTCTGGTTCGCAAATCGGGTGTGGTGTCTGATTGCTCAAGGAGGTGGTTTCAAAATACCCTCAAAGAGGCCAAAGCAGGGGATCTGGGCCATCTGGCTATGCATGTTTTGGTTGGCGGATATTGATTTGCATGGACATGGGGTCGATTTGCAAGTATAGGTGGTGTTTTCCGGCAGTGGTGTTTGCCGGTGATGGAGGAGGTGGTGTTTGCCGGAGATGGAGTGGTGGTGTTGGCCGGTGATGAACAGGTGGTTGGGTGTCGGTGGTGATTTGCAGAAAAAGGTGGGTACAGAGAAGGGGTTAAAAAGACGAAAATGTTACTCATGTGAGAGGCACTTGACAAAAGTTAACGAAGGTTTTGGATGGGGGTCAGTCAAAAGGACGTAAAGTGTGTAAATGTTTTAAAATAAGAACCGAACCAAACCAAACCAAACGTACCCAGTATAATCCCACACATAGCTAACGCTATTAGTAGGGTCTGTGGAGGGTGTGATGAGGGCAAACCTTACCCCTAAAGTATAATTAATAAAGGCAAAGGAGATAACTTACGATTTGAATAATAGTTAAAGGACACAATTCGTAATTTACTCAAAAAAAACTAACATATATGTTTATGTTATATAAAAAAAACTATTCGTATATATTTAAAAAAATACATAAATACACAAACTTTTTAATTAAAAGATGTCAAAATTTCAAAAAACACCATTTAGGTTTAAAATTACATAAATACTCTTAGAAAGACCAAACTACCATTGACTTAACTAAAAAACTTAATGTCGATTAGTTTATAGGACGAAATCTGTTACAAAAATATACATAAAGCATATCCAGTGTTCGTTTTAAAGATAAAAAATGAAACCTGCAATCTCGTATAAACGTAAAGTACGTTTTCTGTAATTTTATCAAAAAATAAAGATAATAGAGACTAGAGTAGTAAAGAATCAATAAATTAGGTTTTAAAGAAAAAAAAAATGAACTTTGGTTCGACCTACGAGGCCGTTATATAGCGGGTTTTAAGTCCGGCTTTTAAAACATTTGTTTCTTACATCTTTATCATTTTTGACTTATTACTATTATCATAAAGCTCAAAATAGACTATTCCTGCACCAAACATCATTGAAATCTGCCCCACTAAAAGAAGAAAAAGTAATAAAAAGAAATGTATAATTGCTTCATACTCTCTCTCTATAAGAAAGCTACAATATGTTCCTGATGATGATGATGACCAAGTAAAATGACTAATATTACCAAATATTTCACAATTTGAAACAAAATCAAGAAATGCAACCTGACTTCAAAAAGAGGCTTTACATGTAAAATTGAATTAGTTGTCAATGTTGAGGGAGTACTGGTCTTTTTTCCAACATCTCATAGTACATAACAAAATTCTCCTGCACCCAGATTTTGATCGAGTTATGGTCGGTTTTGAAAACATAGAAATTAGAGGTAACAATTTCAATCGGGTCAATTTGGGATGTGTTTTATCTCTAACGGGTCAATGCTAAAAGGGGGAAGGACAATGATTAATCTTCAAAATCATTTTTATTCAAAGATTTTTTTAATTCTTAAATAATAGTGTGTTTTAGTCATAACTATGACATTAGTTATTTATTATAAGTTTTAAATTTTAAATAGTCCCTCCAAACTGAACATATATAACCCAACCTGCCTGACCCACAACCTCTGATAGTAATGGATTAACAAAAAGGTATGAGAAAGTCAACCTTGCGTATTGTTTCCCATGTGTTCGGGTCAAAACAAACATAAGATCCTCTCTCGTATGCATTTGTCTTCACAAGAGGCTCCATGTTTGCAGGCTTCATAAACCACAAACGGTGCTCCCGGTGATAAAACCAACCTCTGTTATACCTGCAAACAACGGTCACAATTGACATAAATTATCTATAAAAAACAAATTAAGATTTCTGGACAAAAGTTATTCCAGACCAACCCAACACAACCCAATTCGGTAATAGGATCCTTTCGATCTGCCCATTTTTATTCATGAATTATGAACATGTAGAATTACAAATTTACATTTTTTTAAGCAATTAAGTTTAAAGTTTAAACTATGCCCATGTGTATTTGAACCTTTAAATTTCGGCATAAAAAGTACCTAAATAGTTTAATTTATTAGATAAAGCACCTTTTAAAACACCTAAATGTTTTTACTAGCAAGTATTAGATTTTTACACACACACATATAATATATATATATAATAGGGTTAAACATGTCAACCCACGAACCCGTCTAGTTGACACGACACACGACCCATTTAGCTAAACATGTTTGTGGGTTCGACCAGAAACGGAACCGTACCCATTTAAATTAAACCCAATCCCACAAATTTCGTGTTAGGTTCGTGTCGTGATAGATATTCACACCCCTACTTCAAACATTACGGGGTAACTTACAGCTCATTTGCAGCATACAATTGCGCTTCATCTTTAGGCATGCTGCATATACCATAAAACGAATAATACTTGCTAGTTAAAACATTACACACAGAGAGGGACAAAAGAACACTTGAAATTTAAAATCTACCTGTAAAAGATGTAGAACAGTGTGTTCAACTGAAACTTGGAAAAATATCGTTGCTGCCACAATTCCATTATAGAATTAACCAATAAATTAGATAACTATGAAACAAATGTCAATTGCAAAAAATTATAGAAAGTTGCTCACATTCAAAGCAGGTGCTTGTTTAGAATAATAACATTGGGGCACCGTGAAATTAGGGTCTCCTTTGATTGGCTCATCTGACCACGGAGAACCAAAAGTTCTGTAAAGATTTTCTGCTGAATTTAAATTTAACCCGAGAGTAGTCAAATCGATCCCTAGAGCAATAGATGTCAAATCAGGATCACTCATTCTGATTACACCCAATAGACCAAGCAAACCAAATCGATCTGGAGAAGTCTGACCCGCCTGCATTGACTTTATGCCCTGATCCCTGTAGGGTTGACCCGCTCCAGATATTTGTTGCAGTCGAAATTGAGATTGGTTCTGTTGTGGTGGATAGTGCTGGATAAGCTGGTCAAATGAACCGACTCCAGAAATTGTGTTTAGGGAATTTAGAGGTCTTAAACCTACGCCTGGTAGTCCACTGGCCTAAAACAATTAAAAAATATTATTATTGTATTTCTTTTACCATACGAGAACAATTTGATGATTCTACTAAAATACCATGAGAAATCAATATTTACATAAACTGACCGTAACAATACCTGCGAGTGATATGATGAATGTGAACCTTGGAACATATCTGAACCTTGCAAGTGGTGTAGATCCTGGTTGCTGCTTTGCTGATGTGGATGATGTGATGAAAATGTTCCTCCCAAGTTGAATCCTGAAGACTTTCCCATCTGCATTTAATGAACCACCGAACTTAAGATGTAGAACTAGGGTTGAGCAAAAGATCGATTAACCGAAACGAAATTACCGACCCAAACTAATAACCGACGGTTGGCTTTTTTGAAACCAAAAATTACGGCTCGGTTTTGGATATACCTCGTTCCAAAACCGAACCCAACTTGTTTGAACGCATGTTATTGAACTTATGTCACAAAGTCGTTATTTTAAGCCAAAAGTCTCGGGCCTAAATTCATTAATAAGTAATTAACGAAAACTTAGGCCAAAATTCATTATTTTTCAGCCTTTTCAGATCCAAACATTTCAAGCCTAAATGTAAAACCGAAAATCGAGCCATAACCGAACCCATACGTGATGTTGCGTTAATTCTGGCTGTAAAAGATGATGAACTACATTGGAACTGAATTATGTATTTAGACTGGAGGGGGAACCCTCAATATATAGGAAACACGAAAGCAGAAACAATCCCTGATACGACCTAACTCGGACCCGTGGGCTAAAATATAAGTAAACCCTATAACTAATAATCTAATATTTAACACCCCTCCTCAAGTTGGAGCATCAATGTTAATCATGCCCAACTTGTTACAATAAAACTTAAAAAAACATGACAAAACAAAACCAAGACTCGAAATGGAACACAAGCAGGAGAGTCGGAACAGTAGGAAAAGACAGTCTAAAACATCAAAAAGACATCAAAAGTTTGAAATTGACACAAAAAGTCTAAAACATAAAAAACACACAAAAAGTTTGTAATCAAATTAAAATAACATAAAAGGCATCACTTTCATTCTGGTCATCCTCACAATCATCAACCCAATTCACGTCAACATCGTCATCCTCGTCAATCAAATTCATTTGAACTGTTTTCCTTTTCCTGGATGACAAACTTCCACCTCCCTCCCCAATTGCCCCGCCACCTCCAATGTCATCTTCATCAGCATCACATCAGACAACACATTTTCAACAACTAACAAATCATCTTCTTCTTTTAAATCAGCCCTCTTCAAGAATTTATGCCTCAACTTTTTATTTTACATAATGTAACCAAGTTGTTCATTCTTTCGGTGTTCAACCGGTTTCGTCTCTTTGTATGGACTTGATTGAGCGTACTCCAATTACGTTCACAACCTTTATTGCAAACGCCTGAGTCCGGAGTATCATCTCCATATTCGCTCCACCATTTAACACGTAAGACCCAAAACCTTTATAAAAAATTAGTAAATAATTTATTTTATATAAACTATAATAACAAAATTTGCAAATACTTTACCCGAAGCACTGTGTCTGATATGTCGCCAAAGAACCTCTATATCCAAATAATCCATTTTTTTCTTTGTAAGCCATGAATTGATCTTCAAATAAACTTGCGTATCCTTAACGAGTCTATCAAAGACATCGTACAATCCTCGCTTAATCGCCGGATGCTCGGAAACGTTGGTGTAGAGTATGAAGGCTTTTAGGGTCAGCCGGCCCTAGAGTCTGTCAGGTTACGGGTTTCGGGCTGGGCCCCATATGGGCTTAACTTGTTGGTTAAGCTATTAACCCTAGACTAGTCTCTATATATATGATGTAATAGTCTTGTAATTCTTTGAGCACCTAAATATAATAAACACCCTAGTTGCAGTAAGTGGATGTAGGTCATACCGACCGAACCACTATAACTCTTTCGTGTCGTTTATTCGTTTTAGCGTGTGTTGCGTGTTGTGTGATACCCTAACAACTGGTATCAGAGCTTGGCTCTTGATCGTGTCACACTCACAGCCGCTGCCCGGGGTGCTAGGGTTCCGTCGTGAACAGTACCCGTCGTGAAAAGTATTTTCGGCTGCTACAGTGTTTCCGGCTGCTACAGTGTTTTCCGGCTGCTACAGTACCACCATGAACAGTATTTTAAAAAAAAACGCTACTGATTAGGATTCCGCCGAACTGCCGCCGACAGAACAGATTTCTGTCCCGTTTCCGCTGCTGTTGCCGCTGTTGTTGACCTGGTCAACCGCAGCCGTCAAACCCTAAATCCGATAAACCCTTTTATTGGTGTTTTTTTACTCGTTTATTACTGATTTTGGTTGAGATTGGTTGAATAGACAGTGTCCAATAGAACAGTCAACAAGTTCAGGCCGCCGCCACTGCTGTGTTTTGTTTCAATGGCAGAAGAAGGTAAGGTAAAGATAGTGACGTTTGATGGACAAGATTATGGATTCTGGAGAATGCAAATTGAAGACATGCTCTATCAGAAGAGCTTACATCTTCCGATAATTGGTTTGACAGCAAAACCAGAGAAAATGTCTGAAGCCGACTGGAATCTCCTAGACAGACAAGCCTTGGGAGTAGTAAGGTTGTCTTTGTCAAGGAACGTAGCCTACAACATAGTCAAAGAAAAGACCACTTCAGGTTTGTTAAAAGCCCTGGCTGACATGTATGAGAAGCCCTCTGCCGTTAATAAGGTATTTCTCATCTGGCAATTGGTTAACACTAAGTTGAGAGAAGGTTCGTCTGTTTCTGCCCATATTAATGATTTCAATTCTATTTTAACTCGGTTAGAATCTGTTGATATTAACTTTGAGGATGAGGTACAAGCTCTCCTTCTATTGTCTTCTTTGCCCGAAAGCTGGTCAGGTACTGTTACAGCTGTCAGTAGTTCATCTGGAACTACCAAACTCACATTCAAGGGGATGCGAGATTTGATTCTAAATGAAGACGTGCGTAGGAAAAACGCTGGAGAAACTTCCAGTTCTATTCTACATACTGAAGGAAGAGGGAGAAGACCTGAAAGGGGCAATAACAGGGGTAGGTCCAAATCCAGAAAGAGAGGTCAATCAAAACCAAGGGCTGACATTGAATGTTGGAATTGCAAAGAAAAGGGTCATTTTAGGAGCCAGTGTCCTAAACCAGTCGTTGCAAAAAACAATAAAGAGGTGAACAACGTAACAGCCGATGAAGAAGAAGAGGAAGTAGAAGATGATGCTCTTATTTGCTGCGTTGAAAACACTATCGAGTCCTGGATCATGGATTCAGGAGCTTCTTTTCACGCCAGCCCTTGCCCAGAGCTTGTGAAGAATCTACGAACAGGTAACTTTGGTAAAGTTCGTTTGGCTAATGATAAGACACTTGACATTGCAGGGATTGGTGATGTTGATCTAAAAACCACACTCGGAACCACTTGGACATTGAAAGATGTCAGAGTAATTCCCAACTTGAAGAGGAAATTAATTTCAGTTGGTCAACTGGATGACCAAGGTCACGGGGTTTTCTTCGGGGATGGTCAATGGAAGGTTATCAAGGGCAATCTCGTGATTGCACGTGGAAAGAAGAAGGGGACACTGAACATGGTGGAGGTACCCACCGACAGTGTTAATGCCATGACTTCAGGTCCGAGTCCATCTAATTTATGGCACCAGCGACTCGGACATATGAGGGATAAAGGATTGAAAATGTTGGCCGAGAAAGGGAAGTTTCCAGATTTAAAGAAAGTTGAAACCGGATTCTTCGAACCATGCGTTCTCGGTAAACAGAAGAAAGTCACATTCTTGAAGACAACTCAGGCACCAAAAGCTCAGAAACTGGAGCTTATTCATTCGGATGTTTATGGACCTACTTCAGTCCAATCGGTAGAAGGATCTTCCTACTATGTGACATTCATTGATGACGCAACTCGAAAGGTATGGGTTTATTTCCTCAAAAATAAATTTGAAGTTTTTTATACCTTTAAGAAATGGAAAATTGCTGTTGAAAATGAAACTGATTTGAAGGTCAAATGCCTGAAGTCGGACAATGGTGGGGAATACATCAGCAAAGAATTCACTGATTATTGTGCTGATCAGGGAATCAAGATGATCAAGACAGTCCCAGGAACTCCTCAGCAAAATGGAGTTGCAGAACGGATGAACAGAACACTTAATGAAAGGGCGAGGAGCATGAGGTTAAACGCAGGGCTCCCCAAAATGTTCTGGGCCGATGCAGTTAACACTGCGGCTTATCTAATTAATCGTGGACCGTCTGTTCCTTTGGGTTTCAAAATACCAGAGGAAGTGTGGAAAGGAAAGGAGGTTAGTCTCAAACATCTGAAGGTATTTGGTTGTTCTGCTTACCGTTTATTGAGTGATAGGGATAAATTGGATCCAAAGGCCAAAAAGTGTACGTTCATTGGCTACGGATTAGACGAGATGGGTTACCGACTTTGGGATTCTGAAAGTAGGAAGGTAATCAGAAGAAAAAATGTCACGTTCAATGAAACAGAGTTATACAAAGACAAGAATGCAACAAAACCAGAAGTTCAGAAAGAATACATCGTTGTTAATACCGAGACCGAGAATACAGGTGATACTGAAACTCCAACAGATATTCAAGACAGTGGGAGCTCAGAGGTTGATGATTCAACCGATAGTGACAGTTCTGAAGAAGATAATGAAGAACCATCACCAGCTACCGCTCCCGTTCCTCCTGAGACTAAGTGGGTCAGGAGATCTACTAGAGTTGCTGCACCGCCTGAGAGATATTCTCCATCTGCTAATTTTCTGTTGCTAACAAAGAACGGAGAACCGCAATGCAACACAGAAGCCATTCGTCTGAAAGATTCATTACAGTGGGAGATAGCAATGAAGGATGAAATGAAATCTTTAGAGAAGAACAGAACGTGGGAGCTGACAAAGCTTCCCCCCGGTAAGAAGGCATTGCACAACAAATGGGTGTACAGGGTCAAAGATGAACACGATGGTTCTAAGCGTTACAAGGCTAGATTGGTAGTTAAGGGGTTTCAACAGAAACCGGGGGTTGATTACAATGAAATCTTCTCTTCGGTTGTGAAGATGACTACTATCAGGTTGGTCCTAAGTATTGTTGCTGCCGAGAGTCTTCATCTAGAGCAGCTAGATGTGAAGACAGCTTTTCTGAATGAAGATATTTACATGGCTCAACCTGAAGGGTTTCAGGTTAAAGGAAAAGAAAACATGGTTTGTAGACTAAAGAAGAGTTTGTATGGGTTGAAACAAGCTCCGAGGCAATGGTACTTGAAGTTTGACAACTTCATGGGTAGATCCGGATACAAGAAATGTGAGATGGATCACTGCTGTTACATCAAGAAGTTCGAAAAGTCTTACATCATCCTCCTTCTGTATGTGGATGATATGTTAATTGCAGGTTCTGACATGAAAGAGATAAATAAATTAAAGAAGCAAATGTCAGAAGAATTTGAAATGAAAGATCTGGGTGCTGCCAAACAGATACTCGGAATGAGTATCTCCAGGAACAAAGACGGATCTCTGACACTATCTCAAGAAAAGTACATTGGAAAAGTGTTAGAGAAATTCAAAATGAAAGATGCCAAGTCCCGAAGTACTCCACTAGGAAGTCAGTTTAAGCTTTCAAAAGACCAGTCACCAAAAACCGAAGAAGACATAGCCGAAATGACTAAGGTTCCTTACGCATCAGCTGTGGGAAGCCTTATGTACGCCATGGTGTGCACGAGGCCAGACATAGCGCAGGCCGTGGGGGTAGTCAGTCGTTATATGTCTAATCCAGGAAAAGAACACTGGGAGGCAGTCAAATGGCTACTAAGATATTTGAAAGGCACTGCGAAGATGGGGTTACGGTTCTCAGGCAAAGATATTGTTCTAAGGGGCTATACAGATGCAGACCTTGGGGGATGCAAGGATTCTTATAAAAGCACAACCGGGTTTGTTTTTTCAGTGGGAGGAACTGCGGTTAGTTGGATGTCCAGATTACAGAAGAGCGTTGCTCTTTCAACTACTGTAGCTGAGTATATGGCTTGTGCTGAAGCCAGTAAAGAGTTGATTTGGTTGAAGAATTTTCTGGAAGAACTTGGGAAGAAACAGCCAGATAGTTCATTGTTTTGTGATAATCAAAGCGCTATTCATCTGGGGAAGAATCTTGTGTTTCATGGAAAAACGAAACACATTCAGCTTAGGCATCACTTCAGCAGAGGTTTGATCAGTGATGGTACATTGAAGCTTGAAAAGATTAAAGGAACGGAGAATCCCGCGAATATGCTTACTAAGGTGGTGACCTTAGAGAAGTTGAAGCTATGTATAGCTTTAACTGGTCTTCAGGAATAATGATGAGAAGGCGCTGCAGCGAGAGGTAGAGAAGTTACAAGACTACAAAGAAGACGGAGACAGTTTGAAGTTTATCAAAGCCTCCAAGTGGGAGATTATAGAGTATGAAGGCTTTTAGGGTCAGCCGGCCCTAGAGTCTGTCAGGTTACGGGTTTCGGGCTGGCCCCATATGGGCTTAACTTGTTGGTTAAGCTATTAACCCTAGACTAGTCTCTATATATATGATGTAATAGTCTT
Source organism: Smallanthus sonchifolius (assembly GCA_023525975.1). Taxonomy (NCBI): domain Eukaryota; kingdom Viridiplantae; phylum Streptophyta; class Magnoliopsida; order Asterales; family Asteraceae; genus Smallanthus; species Smallanthus sonchifolius. The sequence goes on from CM042038.1 coordinate 55,849,379, forward strand.
GTAATTCTTTGAGCACCTAAATATAATAAACACCCTAGTTGCAGTAAGTGGATGTAGGTCATACCGACCGAACCACTATAAATCTTTCGTGTCGTTTATTCGTTTTAGCGTGTGTTGCGTGTTGTGTGATACCCTAACAGTTGGGACTCCATCGATATTGTGGATTAAGTAGTAGGCAGCCGCATGCAAATCACGATGCATTTGGAGCTCGCAATTATTATCGATGATGTCCCATATCTCTTTATAAGAAGAAAGGTGGTTATCCAAGTTCTTTGCAACTTTTGCTTTACACTCGTCCATCGCTTGATAAATCCCATTGCTGGTGTCTGCTCCCCATCAACAAAAGCCTCAAAACTTCAACAAGTGGCATTGTTGTTTTAATGGAATAAACCACACTAGGCCAAAAACTTGTTTTATCCATGATTATGTTTTTTACCTCTTTTTCATCCGCTCTCTTAGCCCAAGCATATGTCCTCCATTCGGTTGAAACAAACATTTGTTGTAAAGGTTATTTCGATTCGTAAATACTATGTATAGTAAAAAATGTCGCGGCGAATCTTATGGCAGCCGGTCGAAGATCTTTCTTTGGAGTGTTTCGGGCTAAACTCAACATATACTGATGGATATAGATGAAATTGCTAACTATTTTTGCTTTAATCAAAGCATTTTTATGTTACGTCAAATCCCCGATTTTTTCAAGCATCAAATCGATGCAATGAGCGGCACACGAGGTCCAATACATGCTTTTTCTCTTCTCCATTAACAATGCTCCAGCAGCTTTGTATGGAATAGAATTGTCGGTCACCACTTGAACGACAATATCTTCCTCGATCTCTTCAACATCATCAAGCAACTAGAAATTTTTTTGAGCATTTTTTATGCAATCTGATGCATCAACGGTTCTTAAAAAAACAGTACCATATTGATTGTTGACCAAAAAATTGTTCAGACTCAGTACCATATTGATTGTTGACCAAAAAATTGTTCAGACTTAGGTTTCTCATGTCCGACCAAGCATCCAATAACAATGAAACCCCTGTTGTCTTCCATGTTGCTTTTATGTCATCCACCAATCGTACGTTTCGCCTCGACGTACGTATCTTACCGCCTCAGTCAGGTTTTTATACGTACCCCTCTAGGTGTCGAGGCGACTCGATTTGATGAGGCGGTACGACTTTTTGTTAAAGGTAAAACACAGCAAAAATAATGATACTGGCGGGATAAATAAGGGCCAACATCTGGTCCCAAGATCTTCTCCTTAAGTTGACCTAATCTCTCATTCTTCTCCCACAAATTCCATCGCATCTGCCAGCTGTTGTTCTCAGTTTGCTACTTATCTTCTTCCATCACATCTGTCTCTTCCAACTTTCCAAGGTAACTCTTCTCTTCTCCATTTGCGGCTGGTCATTCTTCTCCACATGCTACTCGACTGGGATGTCTAGTAAAAGCGCAAGGAAGAATCCTGCTTGGAAGTATGGGGAAGAACATGAAGTACCGGAACAGGGTGGGAAAAAGGGTTACAAATATATAAAGTGTAACTTTTGTAGTAAAATCATTAGAGGAGGAGCCAAGAGAATGAAGGAACATCTTGCTTGTACACACAAAGATGTCGTGCCTTGTCCTAAAGTGCCCACTGAAGTGAAAGATGAAATAACACAATACTTGAAGCAATTTCAGAATACTAAATTTGTTGCCCAACGCAACTTTGAAAAGAGTGTGGGAAGTGGGGAATATTACAATAGTGGCGGAAGTGTCAATCCATGTGCTAGCGATAGGGGTACTAGAGGACCAATGAACCGGTTTATGCCGGTCGGGAGTGAAGACGAATCAATACAGAGCGAAAAAATGGCACCAGCAAGTGCTAAAGAGAACCGAAACCAAGTTTGCATGGATATTGGGAGATTCTTTTAAGAGAATACAATCCCGTTTAATGTAGCAATTAGTCCTTCATTTACTAGTATGCTACGTTCGATTGGATCCTTAAAGAAGAAGTTAACATAACCAGCGCAATGGTGGATGACATAAAAGCAACATGAAGACAACTGGGGTTTCATTGTTATCGGATGCTTGGTCGGACATGAGAAACCGAAGTATGATCAATTTTTTGGTCAACAATCAATATAGTACTGTTTTTTGAGAACTGTCAGATTGCATAAAAATGCTCAAAAAAATTTCTAGTTGCCTGATGAAGTTGTTGAAGAGATCGGGGAAAATATTGACGTTCAAGTGGTGACCGACAATGCTAGTGCATACAAAGCTGCTGAAGTGTTGTCAATGGAGAAGAGAAAAGGCTTGTATTGGACCCCGTGTGCCACTCATTGCATCCATAGTTGTTAATAGCGAATAGCGATAAATAGCGACAAGTGACCTATATGCTATGTAGCGAATAGCGATAAATAGCGACCGCTATTTCATTTTGTAGCGATAAAGTAACATAGCTAAAATACTTAGCACCAATCATCTAAATCTTCATATTTCGGCTCATCATCATCGCATTATTTTTTCAATCGGGATACAAAAAAACCCTAATGGGCTCCCTTTTATATTTATCAAGATAATTTTTTTTTTAAAACAAAAAAAAGGCCGCCATTTCGCTATTTATCGCTACAACCCTTGTAGCGATGCCTAATCGCTTCGCTATTCGCTATAGCGACCGCTACGATCGCTATTGGCAACAGGGATTGCATCGATTTGATGCTTGAAAAGATCGGGGATTTGACGCAACATATAAATGCTTTGTTTAAAGTAAAAAAAGTTAGCAATTTCATCTATAACCATCAGTAGGTGTTGAGTTTAACCCGAAAGACTCTAAAAAAAGATCTTCTTCGACCGGTTGCCACAAGATTCGCCATGGCATTTTTGACTATACAAAGTATTTACGAATCTAAAGAACCTTTACAACAAATGTTTGTTTCAACCGAATAGAGTACATGTGCTTGGGATAAGAAAGCTTATGGAAAAGAGGTAAAAAGACCTAAATTGATAATTAAAAACATCGACTTCAGAAATAAACATGGAACAACCTACAAATACTAAACCTAATTACGGTTATCTACTTAACTTCCCCACTAATTTCTCTCCTGCGAATTCTGTGGACAATTTGAGTTGGGCGGGAATCAAAGGCGGGAATAGAAAGTGATTTGGATTGGGCCGAGTCCTCCATATTTGTTGGTTCTGGTATAGTTGGGCTCGTATCAATACTACTCGCCCGGAGAAACGACTTGTCCTCAAGTCGGAAAGAAGGGAATTGATGTACCAGGCACTAAGACATTCTATGGTTGTCGATACTTGTTCCTTCACCGATCTTCTTGACGTATGTGCCCATAAGTCACGAATCAGTAATTTGGGTGGGCCAAGAATCAGTAATTTGGGTGGGCCAAGAAGCAGTAATTTGGGTTGTTGAGCTTTCTTTCTCCCCTAGAATCACAGCAACTTTGTTACGTAGTGGGTCAGTCCAAACTTCACCCATTTTCTTAACCTTTTTCCAGTGTTGTAAAAATCGGGGGCGCCTAGGCGCTAGGCGGCCATTTAACTTGTAATTTTGAGCTAGGCGGACCATTAATCGGAATTGGTCCTAGGCGGGCCTAGATTCTGGCGAAAATTCCAGCAAAAACCTGAAATTTTCGGCTAAATTCAAACGAAAACCTTGGCCAAACCCTTTAAGTTCCAGCCAAATATGTTTATAAATATTTAAAAATAAACATTTTTATAAAGATTACATATTAAAATGTGTGTATATATATAAAACTGAAAATTACATATAAAAATTCCAATACGATTAATCCCACCTAGGCCCCGATTAATCCCGCCTACGCCTAGGCCCCACCGCCCGCCTAGCGTCTAGCACCTCGATAACCTTTTCCATGCTAGTAGGAAGTAAATCGGTAGGCATCATCTTCAACATCTCGTCTCTGGTCAATTCATCAATCTTCAATTGAACACCCAAAACATGCTCAGATCGATCTCCATCACCACCAGGGCTGTTTTCGGGGTCTTCCTTTTTGACCAGATCTGTTACTGGATCGAGAGGGTCACCCTCAGATTCTGTCTTCCCCAAAATCATCAAAGGTTGGGTGAGATTCATAATCGCCACTTTGATCGTTGCACCTGAAGGTTGTTCCATACATCAAATTCTTGAGCGTTGCAACATCACCTCTCAACAGCGACACTATGGCGTCGAGCTTTGCAGCAATGTCCACCAACTGAGCAGTGACTAAACCAGATGGGGTGCTCCGTTCTCCTGCACTATTCCGGGCATGAACCATCTCGGAATTTCCCGGCAATCTAACCAATTGATAGAACCCAGATTCGATTGAAAGGATTAATTGATAATTTCAAGAACAATTAGCCAAATTCGAGAAGGCAAATCTCCAATTACAAGGTTAAAAACCTAAATTGAAAATTAAAAACATCGACTCCGGAAATAAACATGGAACAACCTACAAATACTAAACCTAATTACAGTTATCTACTTAACTTCCCCACTAATTTCTCTCCTGCGAAATCTGTGGACAATTTGAATTGGGCGGGAATCAAAGGCGGGAATAGAAAGTGATTTGGATTGGGTCGGGTCCTCCATATTTGTTGGTTCTGGTATAGTTGGGCTCGTATCACACCAGCAATGGAATTCATTTATGGAGTGTAAAAAAATTGCAAAGAACTTGGATAACAACCTTTTTTCTTATATCATAGATAAAAAATGGGAGCTCCAAATGCATCGTGATTTGCATGCGGCTGCCTACTACTTAAATCCACAATATCGATGGAGTCCAAACGTTTCCGAGCATCCGGAGATTAAGCGAGGATTGTACGATGTCTTGGATAGACTCGCTAAGGATACGAGAGTTTATTTGAAGATCGAAGTACAACTCATTGCTTAAAACGAAAAAAAGGGATTATTTGGATATAGAGGTTCTTTGGCGATATATCAGACACGTCCACCATGTAAGTTATTTGCTAATTTTGTTATTTTAGTTTATATTTTATATAAAATAAATTATTTACTAATATTTTATAAACATTTATAGTTAAATGGTGGGGCGAATATGGAGATGATACTCCAGAACTCAAGGTCTTTGCAATAAAGGTTTTGGGTCTTACGTGTTCCGCTTCGGCTTGTGAATGTAATTGGAATACGTTCAATCAAGTCCATACAAAGAGACGAAACCGGTTGAACACCGAAAGAATGAACAACTTGGTTTACATTATGTACAATAAAAAGTTGAGGCAGAAATTCTTGAAGAAGGCTAATTTAAAAGAAGATGATCCGTTAGTTGTTGAAAATGTGTTGTCTGATGATGAGTGGATACCTGACCCAAGTGATGTTGATGAAGATGACATTGGAGGTGGCGGGGCAATAGGGGAGGGAGGTGGAAATTCGTCATCTAGGGAAAAGTAAAACAGTTCAAATGAATTTGATTGACGAGGATGATGATGTTGAAGTGAATTGGGTTGATGAAGATGATTGTGAGGATGACCAGAATGAAAGTGGTGCCTTTTATGTTGTTTGAATTTGATTACAAACTTTTTGTGTGTGTTTTATGTTTTAGACTTTCTGTGTCAATTTCAACCATTCAATGTCTTTTTGATGTTTTAGACTGTCTTTTATATGACTATTGAATGTGATGATAAAATTAGTTAGGAAAGTTCTTTGATGTTTAGTATTTTATTTTGTATAAGATATATAATTTTTATACTTATTTTTTAATTCCGCCTCGAGCTTACGCCTCGTTTCGCCTCGGGCTTACGCCTCGTGAGGCGAATAGAAAATGCCTCGAGGCGCGATTCTGTTCTTTTAAACCTTGAGCGTGATGTCTGGCCGAGAAGGTAAAGATGGAAGAGACACTGGACAGTCTTCGCGGATACATGTGTTGATGCAATGTGAAAGTGGTCCAAGGATTAAAGTTAAAGAGCTACGTGTCTTGTTGGGGATTCAAGATCTAGGTGGTATAGATCAGAATTAAGGAGGAGATTGTTGCATTAATTCTACACAAACAAGAATAGGGCCGAGATTTGTTTTGTTTGTTTTAAGTTTAATTTGGGTATTTAGTTTAGGTTAAGATCTATTTGGTAATGTTTTATTTATGGTATGATGTTTAGATGGTAATATTTAATTTAGGAGAATAACTTACGGATTAAGTTAAGGTTTTATTATAAATAAAGGTATATGGTTTAGTGTAAAGTTGTGGTTTCGATTTATATTAAAGAAAAAAGTCGTGGGTTGTGTTTTTCCACAAAAATCGTTGGTTTGTTGAGTTTGGCAATCCAATTTCTAACACGTGAAACCAGAAACCAAAAAACAAAATTTCGGTTTTGGTTTGGTACTTTGGTTTGAGCCCAAAACTGAACCGAACCGACCCATGCACACCCCTATGGAGAACTAAGACAAAAAGTGCAACCATAAGCATATCTTATAACTCACTGAGAAATGTGGGGACTGCACCATGGAAGCATTGTCATGTAGTTGTTCCTTTTGATGTAAATCAATTGCATAATCAGCACTTCCACCTGTAATCTAAAGCATAGTAAGTAATCTAGGGTAGGGAAGGCAAAAGAGAGTCAGGCGGGTTTGGAAACAGGTGAAAATGGGTTAGGTTGGGCAGACCCACAAACATTTTTTTCTTACTATAGTGAAAACTGTAAATACTGATGTATTAACTACGGATACAGAAGTATATGCATGAGTCACCTTTAAATCCTGGAAGAGCAGGGAAATCTTCATTCTGGATGCTAAATTCTTGATTTTGTTGTACAATGGAACTAACACCAAGGCCTTGTTTTCTTAAAGAACCTGAAAATAATTTCAATTATAAAAACACAAATAGCATAAAAAATCCAAGTTGCAAAGATATCATGAATATATTTACCTATCTGTCCTTGGGCGCCACCAGAAGAACTAGGCCGACTACTAAGCTGAGGAAAATCATTTATATCAAATGGTGAACTATCATTGTTGTTCACATCATTCATCATTCCCATTGAGTTAACATGATTTTGAGAAAGCGGGCCACCTAAATGATAAGAATTGCCTAACATAGACATAACCTGTGGAGAAGCTGCATAAAAAAAAAGAATCATCATTACCATAACAGATGCTATGTTTACTCCCTCAAATTTATAGGTAAACAACATTACTCCCTCGTATCTATAGGTCAACAATATGCTTGGTTTAAAAAAGCGTGAGGCGCTTCGAAGCGTTTTGGTCCCAAAAACTGAGGCGTGACCACATAAGCTTTGTTTACAAACAGAAGTCGCATCTCTCTTATATGTTTTACTTATCAGCCTATTTATCAAGTAAAGCTTTCATAATTTCTTCATTCCTTTGGTTGTTTTTACATATAAACCTCCTACACACCCTGATGTTGACCAAGAGGCCAGAACTACATGAATATCGCCCTTTCGACCCTGGTGCGTTTTTCTAAGCACCTCGCGCCTCAAACGTGCTTTTTTAAACCAAGACACTATGCTAAGGCAATATACCTTGTTGAAGCATACCACCCATTAATCTATTTGATCCATGCACGCCTACATTACCGGGCCCACTATTAGTGTTCAAACTTAAGCGAGAAGAAAGGCCCGGCATGGATAACCCACCACCTGTATTTAAACTTCTCCCAACATTACCACCACCAATGATATTTCCAGCTAAGCCTGTCATTCGTGGGCTCGAATTTCCTAACATAGGAGACACGCCACCAGTATTTATGCGGTTGCCAATTGTTGCAGAGGTAGGAAGAATTCCAGGAATTGAACTGCCAACTGCATTTAAGCCACTACTGAATCCCGGGTTTCCAACAACACCCATGCCACCTGGCCCACCTCTACTAGCTAGCCCCGGATGACCATGCGAATTGCCATGAGATATCTTCAAAATAACAAATCATGGAAAATGAAATGTTATAGAGTAGAAATATATTAAAAGATATTTTGAAAAGTGTAGAAGTAATTAAGTACCTGAGAAAGAGCAACAGGAATATTTGATGTAAACCGCCCACTAGAAAGGTTTCCACTTGGTTGTTGAAGGCCACTTGTAGGGACATTAGCCATTGTTGAATTTCTTGACATATTGGGTACATTGAAACTACCATGAATGTTATGGAGCCCTTGCATAGATCCTGTTAGATAATTATTCCCATGTAAACTTAATAGAATGGAATATGTAATAATTATAAAAAAATCCATGAAATCCACTAACCACTGTGTTGGAAAACAGGGGAAGGTGCACCAGATTGAGCAGAGAAAGATGCAGAAAATGGCTGCCCAGCAATATTATCTTGAAGATTTGAAGCTGATCTGTTCACAGACGACTGAAACCAAAAGTATAATAACTGAATACCATGACAAACAATAACTACCAAAATAAACAGTATCTATTGCTTAAATCTGAATGCTAAATGTTAAAGATTGAAGTGTTTGAATGCTGATCTGTTCAGAGACGACTGAAACCAAAAGTATAATAACTGAATACCATGACAAACAATAACTACCAAAATAAACAGTATATATTGCTTAAATCTGAATGCTAAATGTTAAGAATTGAAGTGTTTGAATGCTAAATTAAAGATTGTCCATTTTAGCATTCTAATAATCTATTTATATAAATATTATAATCATTTTGTTAGTAAATTTACTAAATGTCATTCTATTCAAATCTTATCATTTCAGTTCATACATTTTTAACATGTATTTGACATTTTTAGGCCCCATTCAGATTTGAATAAAATGAAAAAGAACACATCTAATTCTGATATGTCTGGCAAAATCAGAAGTATTTGCCATTAAGAGTTTTAAAAAGTGATTTTGTCAAAAGGAATTGGCCACAGCAACTCATTTGACTCATCAAACGTCCAATGTTCTTACAAACACTAAACAAAAATAAAACTCAGATAAACTACTTAAAACACTTTCGTGTGATTTAGATAAGGTGCAGTACATTATTAAGCAACCCTGACATTGAAGAAATGTCAAAATGTCATGCAGAAAAGTATTCCTTGCTGAATTGCCTTTCTTCTTCAAGATGGTTTGCTAAAAAATTGCTTTTTAAGCTCCTCGCTGTTCCTTAATAGCCTATTATCTGAAAAGAAAATCAACATTATATCATCATGTCAAATATAACTTAAAATGTAATTATTCAAAAAAAACATAATCTCCTCAATGATGGACAAAATTCAGATTACCATACAAGTAAATAAACGATAAAATATCTTATTTTCAAAATATTTAAAAAAAAACCAACACATAACCAAGATGGACTAGCATTTCCACAAATTAGAGGATAGCATACATGCTAGAAAGAAAGAAATGCAACATAGACTAAGAACATATCAGCTAAAATAATAGTAAATCTGCAAAGGAGGGATAACCTAAACTGTGATCAACTTCCATAGTCCCGGTGCAAACAATTTAACCAAAAGATGAACTAACCAATGCAACACTAGCAATCTGAGATGACTGGAATGATATGCTTAACTAATAGTGTAACTTTGTAGTTTCATAATCTAGTCTCCCTAAACCATAGTTACCTAATACGCGGTTCGCTCCGGTACGGGTACGCGGTTCGGGTACGCAATTCGCTAGAGTTAACGTATTCGGTACGGAGGGGGGTAGGTTCATTTCGGTACGAACCGGTACGGTGTACCATGTAGTTTCGGTACGAACCGGTACGGTGTACCATGTAGTTCGGTTCAAATAGATTATAATATTTGCCAAATTCCAAATAATAACATAACTTTAAAATTCAAATACCATTTAATCCAAAATCCAAAATAGAAAAAAAAAAAACACAAACATAAACATAACAATTCTAAATTCTTAATCAAGTCGTTGCCTTTTTCCTTTTCCGTTGTTAACGCCTTCGTCTTCAAGATCTTCCCAAACCATCTCTTCCAATCGAGCACTTGAACCTTCAATGTATGCGTTTTCCGGATTCATGTCCCACTTTTTGTGGGGACCGGATTTATAAGAATCCGAAAAACGGGATTGAAGTCTAATATTTGAGAGAATAAAAACAAGTTTATCCGCTCTTTTAACATTTAGACGATTCCGTTTGACATTATGAATATAAGAGTATGTACTCCAATTTCTCTCCGCCGACGAGCTACTAATTGGTTGGGAGAGTATTTTCTTTGCTACTTCCGCCAATTCGGGGGTCTCCGCTCCGTATGTTGCCCACCAATCAATAACATCCATTGTAACGGCGTCGGCTTGTGTTGCGGATCTAGAATAAATACCCTTTTTCATATGAAAAGTTGCAAATTGTTCTCGTAAGATCTTTTGTTCTTCCTCATTTTCGGCAATTCTTTTAAAAGCTTCCATAACACCGATGACCACTTCTTTATCTAGGTTAGGAGCTCGTCTTTTTAGGGCCTAAACTACATAAGTACATATTACTCTCCCCTATCTTTTTGAGTCAAGCACCACCCTGTATTCGATCAATACCAATTACATCTTATTTTTTTATTTCATGAACAGTTCAAACCATAGTAGTCAAAGGCTAGGCGCCCAGGCGAGGAGAAACGCAGCCATACCGCCATGTATCCATCAAGACTCTCAGGCAAGGATTTGGGCCGAAACTGGTCTGAAACATCTAAAAATGGCCTAGAATAGAACATGTCTAAACTAGCCTAAAAAAGCCTAAAACATGTCTAAACCCCCTAAAAATAGCATGGTTATTGTGTCCCTTGCTTAATAAAGCCTTCACCCTTTGTGCCTTGGTGTGCCTTGAGCCTTTGACTACTATGCTACAAACATATAACTATAACACTAAAATGATATGTATCAAGTCAAAAACAAGTATATTGAACAATTGTCTACAAAGTCTCATAATTCTAGCTGATATGTATCAAATTCAAACAGGAAAACCATCAATAATTCTACAGTCTCATCTACAATTCAACCTAAACACATCTCATATCAGTACATCACTCAACACAACTCACAACAATCTTCAAACAGTCCAAATGACTACGAAATTCCACCATAACTCTGTATCAATTTCCTACTACTTCTGGTAAATTAAACCTAATTTGAAACAGCGTTAACTGATAACCGATTCCCGCTATTGATTTTCGAACGATTTTGCGAAGTTCAAAAACCCTAACTCGTGAAGATTCGAAACTTGTATGTAAGCAAACATATAAACAGATATGCGTACTCTGTGTGTGTGAGATAGTGCAATGGAGAGATTACCTGAAGATGCAGAGACTGTGAATGGATCTGTCAAAATATGTCAAATCGTTAAACGATATATGTGCTTGAGATTGAAGGTGATAAGAAGGAATTGAAGACGAAAAAAGAGAGAAAGAGTGGGGTTGCAATTATACGGAACGAACCGAAAACGCGAGGCTATAGATTATATATGTATCCTATAGATCTATACATTACATTACAATGGCCTTGGTTTCGTTGGGCTTTATCTAGGTATCTTAATACGTGTCATTTTTTTTTATTACTACTCATTTTTATTTTTCCGTCTCTCTCCTATTAAATATTAGATTTTCTATTTCTCTCGGCTTAATTACGAATATTTATTATTTAATTATAAATAGTTATTATATAATCAATCAAATGAACCTAATATGAACTAACATTTATCAATTAAATTAAAAAATAAATACTCAATTGAAAAAAAATGTTTTAAAAACTAACTTAACAGACCTTATAACTGTCACGACAAATTATATTTTTTTAAACATATTTTGACAAACGTGTTTGTTAACAAATTATATTATATTTTATTCAACCGATGTAATACACTGGTTTATTCAACCCGTGTATTAAACGGGTTTTTAAAAATATAAAATTTTTATTACTAAATATATAATATTTTATTTATTTAACCAGTATAATACATGGGATTTTAAGCTAGTACATCGTATATGCAATGTACAAAATTAGTTCATCAGGATACGAGAAACGACGGGCATTGATGGGATTTCTTTTTGGTTTTTTCACATTTTGAGGCTTGAGCATTGTGTAAAGTAAAATGAAATTTGAAGTATTTTAATTTTATTGTTATAAAATATAAACTATTATCTTTTATTCGGATATTAAGACAAGCAACAATAAACTAAAAATATATCTCACGGTATATCCAAGCTTTACACTAACTTTTGTACAAATAAATTAGTGAAACTAGTTGTTTAGTAAATGGATTGAATCCAAACGAGAAACTTAGTCACGCGCTTTGTGGCGGGAGGTGGACTATAAACGGTTTAGTCGGTGGAATTAATGTGGTTAAGTACATAAAAGAAACGTATAAATTTACGGTATTGGATTGTGGAGATCGAAACATGGATAAAAGACAATTATATAACGTTAAAGAGGTTTTTTAGTCCGTGTCAGTCTCATTCTTCACGGTACCAACATGTTACCGTCAGTCGATATAACTCACGACACCTAAAAAAATACCCTACTTTGAATACAACTCCGTTTTTAACTAAATTTATACTAGGACGTCAAGAAAAAAAAATTAACCAACAAGAGTTATTGAAGAAAAATCAGATTACATATACTATATGGGTAAACTCGAAATTTACAAACTTGAGGGGGTCAAAGTGATATTTTATAAAGTTGGGGTGAGTTTTGCCATTTTACCAAAGTTGAGGGTATAGTGGTCGGTGGCATTTGCCACCCGGCACGTCAAGAAAAAAAATTTATGAACGAGAGTTATTGAGCAAAAATCAGATTATATATAGTAAAGGGGTAAACTTGAAACTTTATAAAACTAAGGGGTGATATTTTACAAAGTTGGGGGTGGTATTTGTCATGTTACCAAAGTTTAGGGGGAGAAGTAGTCAGTGGCATTTGCCACTTACACTTCTGTGTAAGTGTAGTAATAATTATAGTTCTTGTACAATTAGATTTAAGAGGATTAGATATTAATAATTCAAACTATGACTCATTAATAGATAATAATGCATAGTGGTAATTAACCAATAATACTCTTAACTTTCACTTTTGTTTGCTAAGTGGTAATTTTATTCTAATGAAAAAGTAACTCTTTTTGCCCCAGATGACATGACATATGACGTGGCATCTACTTGGAATTTATTTTTTTTAGCAAATTGGATTTTAATAATGCAAACTATGATTCATTGATCGATATTAATTCATATTGACAACATATTAATGACAATCCTAATTTTCACTTTTCTGTAAATGGTAACCCGCTCTTTAGTGAAGAAGTAACTTTTTCTGCCTTGACGGCGTGGCATCTACTTGAATGTTTTAATGATGTGTTACAAAGCACACATGCGTTTTTGTCGTATTTCGTGTCGTTTTCGTATAGTTTTATAGTCGTTTCGAGTCATTTATAGTTAGTATTAAGTTAAGTCTTGTTTTGTAGGTAATCGGGTCACTTTGGAGCTTAAATGATTAAGAACTGTGAAGAAACGAGCACACGAGAACCCGGGATGAGAAACAGAAAAAGTCCAACCTTAAAAGAGGCATATATCGGGATAGAAAATTAGTTACATGGCCCATTTTATATCGATTTGGGGTAGCTCGACGAGAAGAATACAAAGAAACATTATGTAACCCTAGTTCTTCGCGCCACGCGAACATGGGAGCCTAGAACTTCGGGACACGCCAAGATTCTCAAGCAGGAACTTTTCCCGACAATTTTGTCTTTGGCGACACGCAAAGACCTGGTCGGGAGCCTTTAGCGACACGCGAAGAAGCTCAGTTACGCAGATTTTGACCTAATTTCATGTTTAAATAGTTAAGGACTCTCCCATAATCATAATAAGTGATTCCAGACGTAAAGAAACAAGCTTTTGGGCGATTTCAAGTGGGAGAAGTCACAAGGGATCCAGGATTGAAGTGTTGGATGCGGGGATCAATTGGATTATCGTCTTTTCAGTTTATGTTTCTTATCTTTTGTTATTTGATTCATCTATCTTGCACTATGATTCTAAATATTAGACTTTGTGTTGATGTTTTGATGATGGTAGTAGGCTAGATTTCTTGACTGCCTAGATCTTGATGATTATGTTTTGTTATTTGGATTGATTTCGGATTTCGATTTATTGTTGATGGATTAACATTAAAGTAAAGAACTTGTTTCGTTTGATGAGATGTATTTGCGTATTTGATCTTGATTTATGATCTGTTGAATGCTCCATATGCTGCTTTGTGAATGTCTTTCATGTATGGTTGTATATTAGGTCACTAGTTTTGTGTACGTGATTAGTTTATGGTCTACTGACGTCGTATCCATAGGAACATCGATTGAGAGTATATTAGGGTTAAGTATTCTGTTTGTTTCAATAGCTGAGAGGTGAGAAGTAGACGGGTAATCTTTGGTGTTAGGGTTCTTAGGTTAACTACTCTGAAAGGAGGGTTGCCTAGTGTCGTTGTTATTCCGTATCTTGTCAAGTGAATTCAAGTTACTCCTTGCACTGAGAGGTGTATTGAGATAGTGAGACTGAAAAGTAATCTATCTAGCGAATACTTTAGTGTTGTTGGAAATAGCTGAGAGGTGATCCGATTAACCGATGAGTTTTACACGTCCCTTAGGGTTTCCTTTTCGATCACACCCGGAGAATGATCTGGGATCCATTAGGTTGTCTAAGTGTGTCATATTCTAAGAGCCCGGTTCCATCATAGTTTCCAGGCCCGAGAGAGAGTTCCAAGGTACATGCATATGATTCAGAGTATAGGTAGTGCTTTCCCCCATTTGTGAGTTGTCTAAAGGTTTGTGCTTTATATTTGGTGTCGTTAGTTAGAGGTTTCATTAGTTATAATAGCAACACAAAATCCCCCAAATATTTTCCAGTTTTGTTAGTTGAGTCAGAGTCTAGGTATAGTTGTCACTAGTGTCTCGTGGGTTCAATATCCGGATTTCATTAGACTTTACTACATTGATTGGTACACTTGTCGGTTGTGTGGTCTAGTATTATGTTGAGTCTAGATTTATAAATTTAAAGCTAGAGTGTCTAGGTTAGGTTTTATTGTTAGTTTTCATAGACCGTCCAGCACACATCATTTAACAACCTTGACATCTTATGTGAATCTCGTATAACAAAAGGTTAAATGCAGACCAAACCCTCCCTCTGATATGACCTGCTAGAATGACATTCAACGACATTTATAACGAACAACTTGTTTTTGTCACACGAGATCTATGTAGGTGCCAAGTAACATCCGAATCTGAAAATTCGAATAATATCCGAATTTTTGGATAATTCGGATTCAGAATTTCGGATAGTCACGATACGGATACGAATTTAAATCTTTTTAAACACCCCTGCCGATTGGGTACCCAAGCTACGCCCTTGTGGCCTAAGAAGAATCCAAAATTCCACCGAATTTTCTCAATTTCCTATTTAGGGGGTGTTTGGGATTACTTCTCAAAACTACTTATTAACTTTTACAAAGTTAATAAGTAGTTTTGAAAAGTAAGTGAGACTTACTTTTCAAAAACTACTTATTTCTTCTATTTTTTCATCTCATTTTGATTTATCAAAACTGACTTTTAACTTATTAACTTTAAAAAAAAGTTAATAAGTAGCTTCAAAAGTAATCCCAAACACCCCCTTAAAGTGCTACACACTCATGCTCATTATAAATGTGTGAAATTCTTTGCTGAAAAATCATTCCTTCTTGATAGACAAAAACGGAGTGTGTGTTCTTGGTGTCTGTGTGTGTAAATGCATTGATTTCAGCAAACAAAAAAATAGATTCTATATAGAGATGCAGAAAAAGAGATGGAGGAAGTTAGGGTTGATGAGGCTAATGCTAACGTGCGCCATTGCCTTAATTTCATTGGTGGCTTTGCTTTCTGCTCATTTGCATCTGTTCTTCCCTCCTTCACAAGTTTCTATGCTTCCTGATCCTTACACTCTCCCCATGGTAATTTTCTTTATATATAGCATTGATTCTTCATGGGCTTTAGTTTTCTTGAATTTATTTGTTGAATTAGCGTACTGTTCTTGAAATGTGATTGTTTGTCTGTTATCTTTCATTTTTGCTAAAAGTTTCTGTTCTTTTTTTTTTTGGTGAAATATTTGAGTATCTTCTATAATCTAGACCAAAATTGAATGATTTATTTGCTAGCAAAGATTTGTTGCTTGAAACTTTAATTAGTAAAAAAATTCCTACTTTTGGGCAAATATGCTAAATAGTATCTACAGACAATGATTTTTGGGTTTTTTTGGTGATTCTGTCATATAATCATTTGTTAATCCAAATGGGGATTTTAGGGGAGAGGGGGGGGGATGTTGTATAATTAAGATTTGATCTAGAATGTTCTAAAATCTTGTTTTGTTTCTTGATTTTTGGTGACTATTGCTCTAATTTCAGATTGAGACTATCATCAATCTTGTTTTTTTGTGGTAACACAGAATGAGATACTAAATGTTTATCTGTCGGTCTTAGCTTGTGCATTTTATTCAACATATCGAATAGAGAATATTGATAAAATTTGTATTAGCATGAAAATGGATACCAAAAGTTCTAGTATTTTTGTGGGTTCTGTTCAGTTTTAAATTGTGAATCAGGGTTTTATTTATAATGAAATCAGATGATTTTTTGTTAGTTCTCTTTTGGACCTCAAATTGAAAATGTCTGCTTTGATTTGATCTTCTTTTTTGTGTGGGGCCCACAAGAATTTGAACTGAGAATGTCACTGATCTCGGGTGATTTAACCTTGTAGCAACATGAAATTCAATACCAGAAGTTGAGCAGAGAGCGAAGCTGGATTCGACCCCATTTGTCAAAATCTTCTCTACCTGCTCTGAAGGTTAATATGCTTCACTCAACATTTATATATCTTCTAATTCGCTATCAATTCTAATTTATACTTTATAGCTTTTGAATACGATTAATCTTTCACCTACCATTAAAAACTTGATATCAAGAAGCTTAATGACTTCTTTTGAGTCACTCAACTTGGTTATTTTGTTGCAAAATGGCCATAGTTTATGCAAAATGTCTTGAAAACACTACTCTTTGTAGGAAAGAGCGTTTTTGAAAGGGCAAAATTGGAATAATCAACACATACTTTCACTTCATTTCTAATTTGGCTGCTGACTTCAAAATCATTACTAAAATCACTATACTTTTCAAAGTTGATTATTTTCTGTAGAGCCGACCAAAAATCCTGTAAATTCTGACCAAGTTGAATAACAAACAAACAAATGTACTCAGTAAAATCTCACTCATAAAGTAGGGTCTAGGGAGGTAAGATGAGGGCAAACCTTACATCTATCCCAGTTATAGAGGTTGCTCCCAGAGAGACCCCGGCTCAAAAAACCCCATTCTTTATTTTGTTTTATTTATTTATTCATTTTAGTAACATAAATAATGTTATATTATTAGTTGAATGGTTTTTACAATAATATTTGGAAATTTGATGGCACTCGGTATGATTTTTACAATAGTATTTGTCATGGTTGTAAAAATCGCTAGGCGCTAGTCGGGCGGTGAGGTAGGGCCTAGGTCTACGCGGGATTAATCGGGGCCTAGGCTGGATTAATCGGATTGGAATTTTTATATGTAATTTTCAGTTTTTTATATGTATATACACATTTTTATATGTAATTTTTATAAAAATGTTCATTTTTAAACCACACCAAAGGTTTTCGCCGGAATTTGGCCGGATATTTCAGGTTTTCACCGGAAATTTCAGGTATTCGCCGGAATTTGGCCGGAAATTTCAGGTTTTCGCCGGAATGTTCGCCGGAACTGGCCGCCTAGGCGCGATTTGGAACGCCTAGCGATTTTTGGACCGACTAGGCCAAAATTAGTCGTTAACGAACCGCCTAGGCGCGATTTTTACAACACTGGTATTTGTTCACATTTTGTAAAAGTAATGGTTTTTTTGAAAGTCATTGACACTTATAATTAGCAAAGTGTAGTGTGTCAACGCGTGTTTGTATTGATACAAAGGTAGTCATGTATCTTTCATGTTTTCACTCCTTTAGACTTGACAGTTGGACAGTGCTAACGGTTTATTGGATCTCAACAAGTTGTGGAAACATCCACCGAACCGTGACTTCACCCCTTGTGTTGAGCCAACTTCATCCTATTTAGGTAAGGAACTCCTTAACCAGGTTTATGAATAAATATAATCTATATATGAAAAAAAATCTAATTTTTAATATTTGACTCCGGTTCATTTATGACCTTAGTTCCACAAGAAACTCGAGGTTACTTGCTTGTTCATACAAATGGTGGGCTCAATCAAATGCGCGCCGGGGTATGTTTAAAATGGCATATTTCTCCAAATATGTTTTGTGGGAAATAAGAGTGGGTTCATGTTTTTATAAAGTCCAACTCGGGTTTTTGCAGATATGTGATATGGTAGCTGTTGCCCGCATTATAAATGCTACTCTTGTAGTACCAGAGCTTGACAAACGGTCATTTTGGCAAGACTCTAGGTTCTGTTTTCTGTTGGTTGAATATTTGAAATGATTTAATTTTAGATTTTGGGTACTTAAAACTTTAAATCTATGCAAAAATGCAGCAACTTCTCTGATGTGTTTGATGAAGATTATTTCATTACTTCATTGGCAAATGATGTAAAAATAATCAAGAAACTTCCTAAAGAATTGATGACTGCCACAAGAGCTGTTAAGCACTTTAGAAGCTGGTCAGGTGTTGATTACTATGAGCAAGAGATTGCAAGCTTGTGGAATGATTATCAGGTACGTGTATTCGTTTTATTGTGGTTGATTTTTTACTGCAAACAAACAATTATTCATGCAAATTTGAAAAAAAGGGAAAACTACTCATTTTATTTCTATTTTTTTCACAAGATTTTAAAAATTGGTGCTGAAATGATCAAACTTTCAGGAGTTCAAAGAACCATTCAGCTACGTCAGCATTTTAAGGTTTTTTTTGGTCAGTCATCCAAAATAATCTATTTTGAAAAGTATAGTGGTTTTAGTAAAGATTTTTGAATTACAGTGACCAAATTAGAAATAAATTGAAAGTATGTTGCTATATAATTAGCAAATTGTTAAGTTTACAAGAAGGATTGTCTTTGAGGAATTGTGGGAATTTAAATATAAAACAACTTGGTACTTGAAAAAAAAAATTTTAATTTCTAATTCTTGCCAAATTTAGTGAATTATTTATTTATTTATTTATTTTTTCAAGAATGATGATTTGTTTGGAACAAAGAGCCAAGTGGAGTAGGTTTTGAAAAGTCACCCATGAAGATGTAGAAAAATAAATGTTATATAATCTTTAAAAAAATTTAGTTTCTTAGTTTGATTGTCTAATATGTATTTCCCAAATTCATAATTATCTTTGTCCTTTTTTAACACAGTTTTGTTCACATATATGACACTTATTATGCCTTTTAATGTAGTTATTAACTTCTGACCAGAGATTTCAAAATATTCTTATCTTTAAATTGAAAGTATTTCTTTTTGAGATTAAAAGTCAAGGTATGAAAATGAATAAAGTCATAAACTAATCTTTTAATCCCTCTTTTAGGTTATTCATGCAGCAAAATCCGATTCAAGGTTAGCTAATAATAAACTTCCTCCTGATATCCAGAAATTGCGTTGTCGTGCATGCTACCAAGCCCTCCGCTTCTCACCGCGTATAGAAGCAATGGGAAAAGTAAAAAAAAATAAATGATATTGAATTTAATTTTAATTATGATCCCTGCTTTATTATATCTCATAAATGCTTTCTTTGTAGTTGTTGGTGAACCGGATGAGGTCTTATGGTTCTTACATTGCCTTGCATTTGCGGTATGAAAAGGACATGCTTGCCTTTAGTGGCTGCACACATGATTTATCCATTGAAGAAGCTAATGAACTTACAGCTATTAGGTAAATTATATTATTACAATAGTTAATTTTGACCTTTAATTCTTTAAATGTAATGATTCTTGTATTATATTCATTTTTATTTTGATTTTCGTGTAGAGAAAATACATTTTATTGGAAAGTGAAGGATATTGATTCCAATGGACAAAGAGCAAAAGGGTATTGTCCATTGACTCCAAAAGAAGTTGGAATATTACTTGGTGCCCTTGGATTCCCGCCTACAACGCCTATATATATTGCTGCTGGAGAAATATACGGGGGTGATAACCGTATGGCTGATCTCACTTCTTGCTTCCCCATTTTAATGAGAAAGGTATGAAGACCATCTAGTCATTACATTGACTACTTTGACTTTGACATTGACATTGACATTGACATTGACTTCTTTCTTTCTCTTATTACTTGAAAATAGTGGCATTCTTGTTGAAAGTTTGAATCTTGAGATTAAAGAAAAGATTTTTGCAATCTATATGTCCCATCAATTAACTAATTGTGTAATGACATCTAAAATAACTTAATGTTGGAAGATAGAAATCTCGATGTGTGTAGGACCCACAAAGTGATATTGTGAAATGACCAAGCTAGGATCTTACTTTTTGTCTCAGTTTCTGCATCTATTAAATAACTTATGTTCATCTTTGAAGGAAAAATTGGCAACAGTTGAGGAGCTTGATCCATTCGTCAACCATGCATCTCAAATGGCTGCTTTAGACTACATTGTATCTGTGGAGAGTGACATTTTTATTCCTTCTTATTCTGGGAATATGGCAAGGGCTGTTGAGGGCCATCGACGCTTTTTGGGACACAGGAAAACTATTTCTCCCGACAGGCAAGTTATTTTCTTTTAAATGCTTTTATTTATTATTTATTAGCAAAATGAACGATTTTCGTAATTCCTTAAAAATTGCTCATTTTTGCGAACTTTATGTTTTGACTGTTTTCTTTGCCATTTTTTAAGATTCATGGTGAATCTGTAACGAAAAAAACAATAATGTGGTTAAAAAGCCCGTCTTAAAATATTGATATATTTGATTTTGGTCCATATATCCTTATTTTGTTGTTATTATAGGGTATTTAGATATCTAACTCATGACATCTTTATCAGTCTTTGCTCACTATTCATTAATATGGTTTTCTGGTTTTTTTCTCGTAATATTTTCTTACCATTCTGTTCATCAGAAAACTCGTTGTTCGTATTTTTGACAAAATTGCTAATGGCACAATGAAAGAAGGCAAGAAACTTTCAAGTCGGATAATTGAGATTCACAAAAGACGGTATGTTTCTCCTATCTCGCGTGCTATTAACTATTGTTCATGATGTGATTCATAAACACACCTTAGGGACATGTACATGCATGAATGTATTATCGCCCCATGTTTCTTGTTCACAAAATCCCTTGGAAAATGCAACATCTCCCTTTTTTCTTGCCAAACAATTGAACTTACTTGCTCATTGTCACATCATATGGAATTAATTAGATTGTTTGTTTAAGAGTAAAAAAAGATCCTTTAAAAACCTTTTCTTATATTTGTAGCTGTTGAAGGCTCCAAATAGTCAATTGACAGGTCGAGTGGGTTGGGTCACAGGTCAAAACAGGGTGGGTTGGGTCACAGGTCAAAACATGGTGGGTTGACTTGACCCTTAACAATCTTTTGCCCAAACCTCTATATACTTTTTATAAATAATTTGTGTGTTAAAACGTGATTACAAAAAATAATCTTTTTGTTTGAATAAAGGAATTTAGTAAGTTGTCTGTATCAACAATACACTTTGGACATGTTCGGCCTTTTCTTTTACCCATTTGGCCGTCTAGGAATAAATTGCCGTTCTAGTCAATATCAAGAATCTTAGGGGTGTTTGGTTTGTAGGATGTTTTTTAACAAGTTGAAATTCGTTAAAGGAATTGGAATCTAATGGAACTGGAATTTGAAGGAATGTGAATACAAAGGAATTGAAATATGTCACGCATATGGTTGGCAGGAAAGGAAATGATATCAAATGGAATTACTAATAGTAATAATATTAATAATAAATATAGTCTCATATTGAAACAGTAATAAATAATAATAATAATCTGATTTTACATGTCCTCATTTGGTTGTTGATTGGTGTGGTTCGCAGGCAAGGCTCACCAAGGAAGAGAAAAGGTCCCATCTCTGGGACAAAAGGAACAGATAGGTTCCGTTCAGAAGAACCATTTTACGTGAATCCTTTGCCCGACTGCTTATGTCAAAAGGAATCAACCGAGATTGAAAATAACACCACACTTGTCATCAACGCGTAAAGCATCTTGTTTTGTATACATTTTGATCTGAAGCTGATGATGTGGTGGCTTGCCTTTTCGGGTAATGCAGGCTTTGTATGTAGATAAATTTTAGATGAAAAAAACTGGTGAGAAAAGATGAGATTTTGGAGATACTTAATATAGAATTAGTGTCCTTAAAAGAGTAGTATATTGTGTATTCAATCATTCTTATTTAAAGCAATAAAATATAGAATATAGGTAGTTCAATTATATACCTTTCTTTTTATTCAAAAGGTTATTTATTTGCATTTTAGTTGATAATAATTTTTGAGATTTTATCCATAAAATCTGTTTGAATGCAGTTGTTGCATTGTTTTGTTCCAATCCATAAGAAAAATCCCAGTTTTACAAAAAACAAGATTTATTGCCATATTTTACTTTTAAATTTTGATACTTCATTGCGGCAACTTGATGGTCATGAAATTGTAAAAATATATATCACTATAAATTATAAATTGCAAATTGCTGGAAAAGTTAGTTGAAAATATAAATTATAATTGTCACTTTTGTACACAAATAATTTTATTTAGTTGACGCTATACTCGACAAGTCACAAATATGTTACAGCTAGACAACTTATATCTAAGCAACTTGGCCTGATAAATCTTATCTTACTGAATATTCTGATAATCTTATCTTATCTAACACTCTCCCTCAAGTTGAAGCATATATAAATCATGCCTCACTTGTTACAAATATAGCAAATTTGGCTTCTAGGCAAGGCCTTAGTGAATACGTCCGCTAAATGGCTTCCACTTCTAACATGAGATGTTGTGATTGTTACATCTTCAAGCTTTTCCTGAGTGAAATGACTGTCAATTTCTCTGTGTTTGATTCTTTCAATATGGAGTATCGGATTACTTGCAATATGAGCATCTGCCCCATTATCACACCATAGAAGCATTGGTTTACTTTGTCTAAACCCAGTCTCGTCAAGGAGATTCTAAACCCAAACTAGTTCACAAGTGGTCTGTGCCATAGCGTTGTTTTCTGATTTTGCACTAGAAAGAGATACAATACTCTGCTTCGTGCTTTTCCATGACACAAGATTACCCCACGAGAACATCATATCTAATAGTGGAACGTCTACTTGTCATGTCTCCATCATAATAAGCATCTGCGAACCCTTCTATTGTGCGGTGGCCATGGTTTTGGTATAGAATCCCATGACCAGGAGCACCTACTTGACGATCTGACAAACAACTTCCTAATGTGAGGTTCTAGGGCATGACATAAACTGACTTACTACACACCGGAAACGAAATACCTAGTCGAGTAATGGTCAAATAGTTTAGTTTACCAACGATTCTTCTATATTTCTTTGAATCTTCAATTAGGTCTCCTTCATGTGGTTTCACTTTTTTTTCGGTATCATCGGTGAATCACAACTCTTTGCTTTAATCATCCTGAAATCTTTTAGTACATCCAAACAATACTTTCTTGCGATAAGCAAATACCTTTTCTGCTACGAGAAACTTCAATCCCCAAGAAATATTTTAGCGGGCCGGGGTCCTTTGTTTGAAATTGGGTTCTAAGAAATGGCTTTAACCTCTGAATTCCATGTTCAATCACTCCTAGTTATCACAAGTAAAATGCATCCAACATCAGAAGAGGTAAAGAATTCTGAGTGACCATTGTTGGAATTAATCAGGTTGTTGGAATTAATCATGGCATCAGACAAAAATCATTTAGTATTATATTAATATATGTATTATGGTGTATAAACCAAAGTAGTATGGGTCAGACTTACCTATCGGTTGACACCAAAATTTCCATCGACATATAACTACTATTTAACGGTTTGATAACCGTCATCCTTGAGGCGATAAATAGTCAGACATTATTGTAAATCTTGTAATTCGAATACAAAACTTATTCGTGTAATTCTCTGTTCATACAATTCATTTTAGTGTGTGCTTAATGTGTGTGTTCGGATTAGGAAATTGGTATCAGAGCGGAAACGCTCTTGGGCTGTGAGGAAGAAGCCGTTTGTGTTGAGGAAACAATAGCAAGCATGGAGGATCGTTTTGTCTTCGGTAGTAAGGATTGATAAAAGCTGATCCAAAGAAAGAGTCTAGAGTCTAGAGCTTGCATGCACGTGTTTCCTATTGTTTAGGTTTACTTTTGAATAATAGCCTAACGACTAGGTTGGGTTGTTGCACTTTTTACGTTGGTTTTTTTTATCTATTTAAAGGAGCTGTTCTCCTTTATGTAAAGCATGCATTCAGAATACCAAGTTAATAAAAGTACTCTAGATTCTCTCTAAAAGCTTCTTGTGTTCATTTTATCTCATACCATTTCCAACATTGTGGTATCAGAGCTAGGTTCTCAAGCTCTCTTTCAACTACTCAAATGGCGTCTCTTTCTGCTGCTGGAATCTCTGCTGCTCCAATGGTCCTTGTGTTCAAAGGGTAAGGTTATGAGCATTGGAGTCTTCGATTAAAGACCATCCTACGTTCCAGAGAACTATGGGATGTTGTTTATTTTGGTGTGACTGCTGTAGGTGATGGAGCTGATGATAACAGAGAAGCAAAGAAAATGGATGCACTTGCTATGACGATTATACAACAAGGGGTGCATGATCAGGTTTTCTCCAGAATTGCCGTTGCTGAATCTGCAAAAGATACTTAGGAACTTCTGCGCAACGAATTTCAAGGGGACTCACAGGTCCAATAAGTCAAGCTGCAAGTGTTGCGCAGAGAATTCGAAAATATGGCAATGAAGGCTGATGAAGTAGTAGGTGACTACTTCTCCCGTGTTATGGATAATGTGGGTCAACAACGATCATATGGGGAAGAACTTGTCGATCAAAAGGTTGTTGAAAAAATCCTTAGGAGTCTATCTCCTAAGTTTGACTATGTCATACCTTCAATTGAAGTTGTATTTGATCTGGCAACTGTCACCCCAGTAAAACTAATGGGACTACTCTAGTCTCAAGAAGAAAGAATCAATAGCTGATACACACTTGACAATCCAGACAAGGTTGTTGAACGTCTGGATGAACATGCAAGTGTTCTAAGAACCTAACAGGAATCCACGAGGAAGGGGGCGTGGATGATGTGTTTGTTTTGATATAGTAAAAATATAAGTAAATATATTTTTAGGATGATTTCAAAAGATCAGGTTTTAAATTTATAAAATGATAATTACGTTAACTTAAAACACACACAATAGACAAGTGTACCTATCGCATCGTAATATAGTTAGGTAAGAACCAAGTATCGAACCAATGGACACGGTCGAGTTCCAATACTCAACTTTTGTTATCGTTTAGCCAGATTAATTAGTGAGTGAGTTTTGTGTGCTTGTGAAGCAAAAAAGTAAAAATGTGCGTGAAATGTATAACAGAAATGTAACTAGCAGAATAGTAAATAGCAGAAAAGTAAATGAAGCGAAAATGATCGAATTACGAAATGTATTGCTTCGGGATTCGAATCAGCTTGGTACATGATAATGTTAAGTTAACTAATTCAGTGATATGACTACTATAAAATTGTGACCCAGGTCACCGCTAGAGCCGCGTCCTCACTACATTTGATTTGTAAACTATATTCTTTAAAAAGTGGTAATGCCTCCCGTTAGGGACAACATTTACCCTCAGTCCATCGAATGGTCATCTTCGGGTTGGTTTAAGACATCGGACTCCAAATGCTTTATATTAAAGTTAAATAGGTGATTATATTTTGCTCACTGGGAGGCGGTGTAACAATGGGACCAAGTATAAAGACGTACCGTTCCCAACATGAGTTCACCAATTCTTGGTCGTATAATAATCTCGTATAAAGACGTACGATCTTAGAAGTATAGACCAAGCCTTGGCTTATCAATCTCTGCTCGTATAAAGACGTACGAGTTTCAAATTAAGTTTGATTAAAAAGGGTTTTACGATCTTACTCTATAAATCAAGACACTCATAAATATAAAGAAGGATATAGACAATAATAAAAGCCCATCAAAAGATGGTTTCTGAGGACGAATTAGTTAAAGACATAAACATACCACTTCATTAATAGATTAAACATTAACATGCACCAAACATCGTCTTCACCCTAGCAATACAAAGAAGTTTTAGCCACGAATGGCCATAACGACTAACGCAATGATGAGTTTCGTAGGCCCCCCTATTGTGAAACAAGGAGGAAGAGCTCCTCTACTCTCTACTCTAACTACGAGAATACTCTCTTCTTGAGTGTTCTTTAGGTCTGGATTGGTGTGTGGAATGAAGAACTCAAGCCTCCTATTTATAGGCCTCAAAATATACAATGCACGGCCGTGCAATGGGTTGCACGGTCATGCAAAGGCCCAGGGAATCAAACAGGGTACAGAGGATACGGTACTGGGCCGTGGGGAGCAGGAGGGCAAATGCACGGCCATGCAATGGGATGTACGACCGTGCATCCCCCTGCTTTTCCCCAGTTTTGTCTTGTTGCTTCTTGTTGACTATTGTTGACCAATGTTGACTTCTTGGGGGTCAATGCTCCAGGAATGAACCTTCTAGAAGCTTGAATTTTTGGTGTTTTTGATAGGATTTAGCTTGATTTGTATTTTCACCACCGAATAAGCTGCAATTACAAAATATAAGCATTTTAAGCATAAATTGCAATGTTATTATTCAATTAGTACAATAATGTGGGATTATTATGTATGTTAAATATGTATAAATGATGACATATCATAACACCCCACACTTAAACTTTGTTTGTCCTCAAGCAAACTCACGCATGATCACACCCATAACTAAAAACTTTACAAAGGTAATGGAATTTCAACTAGTGTTGAGACTCCGGGATAACTCTTGAGCTGCTTATTCTATTTTTGTGTTTTTCTTAAGATGATGGAATCCATGACAAGTCTACTAGAACGTTGATTATGCAAAAACTCCTCACTACTCATAATGTTCACTCAACTATAGGGTTATACATATATATGGATAATGTTAGCTAAGTGGGACACTCGAGTTCGAATCGAATTATGCAATGGTCATAAGCTTGTATGCAAATCAAGTCTTCACCAATTAACTAAGTAGTATGCATGAATCAAGAGGACTTTAAAGGGTTGTAATGTGGCTAAAGTAAAACTAAAGGTGAAAATGAAAATCTTTTTGAATTTTTAGGGGTTTTAAAGGGGTTTGTAGGGCTGCAGCTATTGCGAAACACTCAGCTACGGCCTCATGGCTTAAAATGGAAAGTACTAAAAGGTC
Organism: Smallanthus sonchifolius; assembly: GCA_023525975.1. Lineage (NCBI taxonomy): Eukaryota > Viridiplantae > Streptophyta > Magnoliopsida > Asterales > Asteraceae > Smallanthus > Smallanthus sonchifolius. The sequence goes on from CM042038.1 coordinate 55,876,669, forward strand.
CCTCTACAGTACTCAGATCATGAGGGTATAACTAATTTGAGGGCTCGTTTATGGTCAGATTGCCAAGACCAAGATCTCTCATCAGGTTTAACTCGTCCCTTATTGTGTAATGCAAATTGCTACCTTTCCGTATGGTCCCTTCTGCTAACCGCCTAATAGCACCTACTTCGGTCAAGTATGTGTATTCACTTTGGGCTCGAGTTTGATTCTTGCTACACTTTCCATCGTGGCTCCAGTTGCCACATTTTCTACATCTATCGTATCTTTTGGCTTTTCTTTTGGTGGCACTTTTTGACAAGCCGTGGAATTGTGGCAATTTTTCTTGCTTGCGCCACCATTTTCTTACATTACTGGTTGCTTGAAAAATCTTTTCTCGGAGTTCGGTTGGTAATTCAGGCTTTGCGAAATGAAGGCAGGAAAGCAAATTGAAATCAAAATAATGCATGTCCAGTTCTTTAAGGTCTCCGGGTAAAAGACCAACTTCTCACTTTTTTTCTTTTTTTTTTGTTTTTTTTAACAAGACAACTTTTTCAATACTCCTCTTTCCTTGAAATAATATTTCCTTGAATTTTCCTGCAGATAGTTCGGATAATTTCCTAATGCATCCACCATTTGTATATTCCAATTCTTCTGAGTAGGATAGATTCTTTCCAAAGTAATCCCGGTGATAATGAACTTGAAATGACAACATAAGATAATTTTCCCATTTTGAAGACAGTTAGCCAATAACCAGTGTTTGCAAAAAGCTGGTTGGGTGATAAGTATGGGTTTAGAAAAGAAAAAGGCTAAGGCTCAGAGGGCTATCTAGGTGGATAATATTTTTGGGATTTTTGGATAATGAGGGTAATAACGTCCTAGGTGCCTCAATCATTTTCATACTTCCACTAGTTCATGGTCTTGATATGTATAATCCATACAAGTTCTAATTATGCATAGAATTTAATCGAGTAAACACTCAATATACCAAACGACAGAGCATGCAAAAATAATGGTAATAATGCTCGTGAAAAGGCTCAGATTATTCTTACATGAAAATGGATGGAATAGGGTTTAGTGATTTGTTATGCATAAATTCCGTTTGTTTCTACTTGTCATGTCTTCATTTTATTTAATAGGTGCAAACTCCAAGAGGTTTTGTTTAAAAAAGGTTTAAATATTTTTTGAAAATTTTTCGGGTTTTATAAAATGGTAAGTTTTTGTAATGTTTTAGTCAAATGGGTAGAAAATCACAAGTTAAATTTTACTGCTTTGAGGTTAACAGTATTGAATCTCTAATTCCTCACCCCACACTTAAAACTGTGCATTGCCCTCAATATACAAATGCATGTAATGAAATACTATGCAGGAATTAAAATGCATGGAGTTTTAAGGGAAAAGAAACTGGTACTCCCCCGATCAATTCGGTGTATAACTTAAGGCCAAAACTTATTATTGTTGTTAGGCTGTGCCTATCAGCTACTTGTCAACATGTTGATTCAAAGACTTCATCGAATTTCTCATAAATTTGATGTGGCTTTCGACTCGAGGCTCGTAGAGTTGGAGTGTAACTCCTCAAAGTATAAAGTTGATTTGGTGATGTTATTCTACCTAAAACATTAAAGAAAACATAAAAACAAACAAGGAAATTAAAAGATATTAGTTAAACTACTAAGGTCCTAGTATCGAGAAGGCATACTTGGGGGCTGAAGTAATTATAAACTTAAATTTGGAGAAACCAAACCTGAGGTCCATGCTTTCTGCCGTATGCACCAACTTCTCAATTTATTTATGATCATCGGGTTGCCTCCCGGAAGCGCTACGTTTATTTAAGGGTCTTTAGCCCGACCCGTATATGTTTCTTGAATTTCCAATTTAGTGTTAAATCTATAAAATGGATGGCTTGTAATATGGAGAGGTTCATCCAACCCATTTGATAAACATACGTACGATGATACTAAGTTGATCCAGGAATTAGTGAGTCCATCCTAGACCAGCTAGATAACGGAAAACAGGGTAAAAAGTGTTTAAACTTAGAACTGTCATAACTTGAGCTACGTTTGGAGTTAGAAGGCCCTTTACCGGGGGACGGAAAGGTTTCGACGAGCCGGATCATGTGGCAAACTACCATAGGCGGTTTGTCCCAGTGATCCGAGCAAAAATCCCCCACTAAGTGGTCCAATTTCATAAATCAAAGATTTTTCCAAAATTTTAGATTTTTATACCTTCAACTTTTTAGTGTCAAAATGGGTGAATCATTGATTTATATATTTTCAAAGTTTATTTATAGTTTTAATTTTAGTTTGGATGGATCGATTTGAAAATTTTTGTAAACCTACCAAATTTAGAATGCTCTATAGAAGAGCACCTAAAGAAAGTTGTGTAATTAAATTACGCCACCACCATTTGAAATATCCTGGACCAAATTTCAAGAAACCCATTTAGTGAAGGAGACGGTCACCCCGGTATGATATTTTTGTCACGTAATCTTCGTTGGATGAACGTTGCTTCTTCCATGAGAAGTGGTCCTTAGAGTGATGTGCCCTATCATGTGGCTTATGTGATTCATGGAATGATTCACTAGTAAGCTTGGTCACAAGCCAACTATCACTATTGCAAGGAAGATATGCCACCATTTTCATATGTTTGTTGGTGATTACATCTTCCCGTGCTTCCATATTTAGGATTCCCACCAGTTCTTCTGTAGATCTTCGTTCTTCTGGCTCTTTTGATTGTTTAGCTTCTAACTTCTTAGAAAAGTCAGGAAGTGATTGTAAAGTTGTAGTAGCCCTCTCTTCTAAATCATCCGGTCTCACCTCTGACTGATCTATGCTTGTGAAGTTGGAAGGTTCTTGCTCCTTAGAGTCACTTGACCCTACTAAAGATGTTGAAACTATAACTTCCGATTCTTGGACTTTGAAGGAATCATCTTGTTGTTTAGTTGGAAAGCTCTTTAAGATTTGAACCTTGATTTCTTCCAAATGATGAAACACATGTTGTTCTGTTGGAGAACTCTTTATAAGTTGAACCTTAATTTCTTCCAAATGACGAAACAAATTTCCTGGGGTCCATGAGTCGGAATCTAGAGCTGAGTGTTGAATTTCTTGAGGCGATGCAGTTTCCTCATATGGTAGCCAGTAGGGTTGGTGGAAATGTGTGGAATAACCTTGATAGTGATAACAATATTGGGTGTAGTGTGGTTTCCCACAGATCTCACACCAAACCTCCGAATAGTGGTACCCATAGTCGTCTTGGTATCCTCCATAAGAACTCTTGTAGTTGTCACCCAAGAAAGTTGCTGTAAAGAATTATCAAAACAAACCATAAAAGAAAATGTTAAGGTTAAAAAGTCTAATGCGTTAACTCGAATTTTTCTTGAAATCACCGTGTCCCCGGTAACGGCGCCAAAAACTTGATGTGTTTGTTTTGATATAGTAAAAATATAAGTAAATATATTTTTAAGATGATTTCACAAGATCAGGTTTTAAATTTATAAAATGATAATTACGTTAACTTAAAACACACACAATAGACAAGTGTACCTATCGCAGCGTAATGTAGTTAGGTAAGAACCAAGTATCGAACCAATGGACATGGTCGAGTTCCAATACTCAACTTTTGTTATCGTTTAGCCAGATTAATTAGTGAGTGGGTTTTGTGTGCTTGTGAAGCAGAAAAGTAAATGACCGGTAAAGTAAATAACATAAAAGTAAAAATGTGCGTGAAGTGTGTAACAGAAATGTAACTAGCAGAATAGTAAATAGTAGAAAATTAAATAAAGCGAAAATGATCAAATTACGAAATGTATTGCTTCGGGATTCGAATCAGTTTGGTACGTGATAATGTTAAGTTAACTAATTCAGTGGTATGACTACTACAAACTTGTGACCCGGGTCACCGCTAGAGCCTCGTCCTCACTACATTTGATTTGCAAATTATATTCTTTAAAAAGTGGTAATGCCTCCCGTTAGGGACAACATTTACCCTCAACCCATCGAATTGGTTTAAGACATCGGACTCCAAATGCTTTATATTAAAGTTAAATAGGTGATTATATTTTGCTCACCGGGAGGTGGTGTAACAATGGGACCAACTATAAAGACGTACTGTTCCCAACATGAGTTCACCAATTCTTGGTCGCATAATAATCTCGTATAAAGACGTACGATCTTAGAAGTATAGACCAAGCCTTGGCTTATCAATCTCTGCTCATATAAAGACGTACAAGTTTCAAAGGAAGTTTGATTAAAAAGGGTTTTACGATCTTACTCTTTAAAATCAAGACACTCACAAATATAAAGACGGATTTAGACAGTAATAAAAGCCCATCAAAAGATGGTTTTTGAGGACGAATTAGTTAAAGACATAAACATACCACTTCATTAATATATTAAACATTAACATGCACCAAACACCCTAGCAATACAAAGAAGTTTTAGCCACGAATGGCCATAACGACTAGCGCAATGATGAGTTTCGTAGGCTCCCCTATTGTGAAACAAGGAGGAAGAACCCCTCTACTATCTACTCTAACTATGAGAATGCGCTCTTCTTGAGTGTTCTTTAGGTCTGGATTGGTGTGTGGAATGAAGAACTCAAGCCTGCTATTTATAGGCCTCAAAATGCGCAATGCACGGCCGTGCAACCCAGAGAATCAAACAGGGTACAGAGGACACGGTACTGGGCCGTGGGGAGCAGGAGGGCCAATGCACGGCCGTGCAATGGGATGCACGACCGTGCATCCCCCTGCTTTTTCCTAGTTTTGTCTTGTAGCTTCTTGTTGACTATTGTTGACCAAATTTGACTTCTTGTGGGTCAATGCTTCGGGAATGAGCCTTCTAGAAGTTTGAATTCTTGGTGTTTTTGATAGGATTTAGCTTGATTTGTATTTTTAACACCGAATAACATGCAATTACAAAATATAAGCATTTTAAGCTTAAATTGCAAGGTTATTATTCAATTAGTACCATAATGTGGGATTATTATGTATGTTAAATATGTATAAATGATGACATATCAGTGGATGCACACCCTTCAGAGGAGGAGGTCGTGGAAGATCTGCCCTAGACAGAAGCAAAGTTCCTCAATGTTATATATGCAAGAAATTTGGCCATTTGAAGAAGGATTGTTGGTACAATGAGGAGGCACAATTTAAATGGTGCAGAAGAAAATGTTGATAATGAAAATGGTGACCAGCCTTGCTGTTAGCGGTATGCACACAACCTGAGGAAGCAACAATGACCCAAGTACCCTTCATACTCATGACCAATGCCAATAACTCGGGTAATTCTAACCACCTTTGGTTTGTTGATTCTGGTTGTTCTAACCACATGACAAGATCAAAAAAAAGTTTTGTGTCCTTGGATGGGTCATTCAAGCTAGATCTTCAGTTGGGTGATAAAAAGAAGTTAGCAGTTGAAGGAAGAGACTGTCAAGATCCATACGGGTGTTAACTCATTCAAACTCCTTGAAAGTGTATACTATGCTCCCAAACTCGAATACAATCTTCTGAGTGTTGGTTAACTCATGAAGAAAGGATATACTATACACTTTCACGATGGGATGCGCATTATCCAAAATAAAGATTATGGGAAGAAACTGATGGCAATCAAATTTGTTCTGGATGCTACAAACATGATTTATGTTCAAGATGTTCCCTCCAACAAGCATGAGGCAGAGGCTCTTCGATGGCATCTTAGGGATGTCCACATTCACTTTGATGGTCTAAAGCAATTGCATGACAAAGATATGGTCTCAGGCCTACCTAAGACCTATAATTCTGTTATATGTGAGTCCTGCATAATAGGGAAGCAAGCCAGAGAACCATTCAATTCTACACTTGGCATGCAAAGGATCCATAATGATGTTTGTTCTGGATGCTACAAACATGATTTATGTTCAAGATGTTCCCTCCAACAAGCATGAGGCAAGGCTCTTCGATGGCATCTTAGGTATGGCCACATTCACTTTGATGGTCTAAAGCAATTGCATGACAAAGATATGGTTTCAGGCCTACCTAAGACCCATAATTCTGTTGTATGTGAGTCCTGCATAATAGGGAAGCAAGCCAGAGAACCATTCAATTCTACATCTTGGCGTGCAAAGGATAAATTGGGTTTGATCCACACTGACTTGTGTGGCCCTATGCAGGTTCCCAGTCTAGGCAATAGCATGTATTACTTACTCTTTATTGATGACCTAATACGTATGTGCTGGGTCTATTTTGTGGCTAACAAAAATGATGCTTTCTTGAAGTTCAAAATCTTTAAGACGATGGTGGAGAAAGAAAGTGGTTGTACTATCAAAGTGCTCAGGTCAGACCGAGGAGGTGAATTCTGGACACAAGAATTCAACAGTTTTTGTGAACAGAATGGAATAAGGAGGGAACTAACCATTCCCTACACTCCTCCACACAATGGAGTAGTGGAAAGAAAAAATTGCACTGTTATGAACCTAACAAGAAGCATGTTAAAAGAGAGGGAAGTGCCCAACTATTTCTGGGCAGAAGCAGTAGCTACGGCAGTCTACGCCATCAACAGATCACCAACCAAAGCTCTTGCGAACCAAACTCCCCTACAAGCATGGTCTGTCTACTCTAGTCACAGTCATGGCTATCGACTGTACAACCCTGATACAAAAAAAAAATTCTACTAAAAGAGATGTGGAGTTCCTTGAAGACACAAAATGGGAATGGGAAAGTGACAAGGCATCTGAAAAAGCAACAAAAACCCATACCTATCTTGACCCATTTCCACTTGAACCCCCTAGTGAAAGTACCACCATCCTAGAGTCAACCCCTATAAACAATACAGTACCTAATACTACCCAACTACCATCTCTCTCATCAAATTCAAATGTAACTACAAACCAAGAGAGTACCGTACCTGGTCCCTCAAAAAGAACACCTAAAACCCCTACATGTCTCAAGGATTATTATTTTGGTGAAGATTTGACTAATGAAGAGGGGGAGCTCACCTCATGTCAGTTTGCTCTCAATATAACTGATCCCCTCTCCTTCGAACAAGCTGCAAAAGGTAATGAATGGGTAGAGGCCATGCGTGAAGAAATGAGTGCTATTCAAAGGAATGAAACTTGGTAGCTTGTTAAACTTCCTCCTAGAAAGAATTTGGTTGGAGTGAAATGGCTATACAAGTCAAAGATGGGTCCTAATGGTGAGATAGCTCGATACAAAGCACGGTTGATGGCCAAGGGATACTCACAGCAACATGGGATTGATTTCGAAGAGACATTTGCCCATGTTGCTCGCTTTGAAACTATCCGTGTGATTATTGCTGTGGCTGCTCAAATGGGTTGGTTTGTGCATCAACTAGATGTTAAGTCTGCATTTCTCAATGGAGACTTAAGTGAAGAAATTTATGTCCAGCAGCCAGAGGGATTTGTTGTGCCAGGTAAGTTTGATTTGGTGTGTAAATTAAGCAAGGCCCTCTATGGTTTAAAAAAGGCTCCTCGAGCTTGGTATTCTAAAATAGACGGATATTTTGTTGAGCATGGATACACACGGAGCCATAATGAACCAACTCTCGATGTGAAAATAGCTAATCAGGTTGATGTTATATATGTATGTCTGTATGTTGATGATATCATATGTACATCTTCGAATATTAATCTGATAACAGAATTTAAAGATGGAATGAAGGAGGCGTTTGAAATGACTGATATGGGTTTGCTCAACTTCTTCTTGGGTCTCGAAGTAACACAAACCAAAGAAGGAATATTTGTCGGGCAGGAAAAGTATGCTCATACTCTACTTACTCGTTTTGGAATGAAAAACTGTAAGGTAGAAAACACTCCAATGAACTGCAATGAAAAACTTGTGCTCGAATATGGTGAAGAAAAAGAAAATGAAGAAGTATACAGAAGTCTAGTTGGAGGACTTATATACTTAACCCACACAAGGCCAGACTTGGCCTATGCTATGAGTTTAGTATCAAGGTTCATGCAAAGTCCGTCTAAAGTTCATTCCGGTGCTGCTCGAAGAATCTTAAGGTATGTTGCTCGTACTTGCAACTTTGGATTAGGGTATAAAAAGGCAGGAGATATCACTTTAATGGGATACAGTGATAGTGACTGGGCAACATGTGGAGATGATAGAAAAAGCCTCTCTACTTATGTGTTTTCATTGGGAAGTGTTGTGATTGCATGGAGTTCAAAGAAGCAACACACTGTGGCACTGTCCAGCACTGAGGCAGAGTACATTTCTGCCACTGGAGCTACATGTCAAGCTATATGGTTACAAAGAGTGCTAGAAGATCTTGGGTTCAAGCAAGATGATCCAACTGTCATTTACTATGATAATAAATCAACAATCAACTTATCTAAAAATCCAGTCATGCACAGTCGGTCCAAACATATTAAATTAAAGTATCACTTTATCAGAGAAATGGTCATACAAAAGAGGGTTAGTCTTGACTACTGTAACACACATGAGCAGCTGGCAGATGTTCTCACAAGGTTTTAACAAGAGAGAAGTTTGTGTACTTCAGACACATGCTCGGTGTCAAAAGATTTGAATCAAGGGAGGATGATAAAAGCTGTTCCAAAGAAAGAGTCTAGAGTCTAGAGCTTGCATGCACGTGTTTCCTATTGTTTAGGTTTAGTTTTGAATAATAGCCTAACGACTAGGTTGCTAAGGTGATCGAGTCTTATGGGTTGTTGCACTTTTTACGTTAGTTTTTTATCTATTTAAAGGAGCTGATCTCTTTTATGTAAAGCATGCATTCAGAATACCAAGTTAATAAAAGTACTCCAGATTCTCTCTAAAAGCTTCTTGTGTTCATTTTATATCATACCATTTCCAACAAGGATGGGACAGACGTTTCGGTGATGAATCCGACGTTGCGATTCGGTCAGAAGGACTGGGAAGAATCGAGCGTTTGTAGTTGGGTTGACAAGGAGGATTCGAGTATGGAAACATTTTGCATCAAAGTGAACGATTTCGAATTTGATCAAGTAGAATCGATGAAGAAAAACACAAAAAGGCTTCGATCATGAAAGAGGGACGAAGAACAAGGGCTTCAATCTTCAAATTAGACACATATGAGTAGAAGACTTTGACGAGTGAGCGAATTAGCGACATCGAATCCAACACAGACCGAGTGACGACTTCAAAATCAAATCCATCAAAAATGATTTTGGCCATTTGGAGTTTCCGGAATCTCGTTTTATCGAACAGAAGAAAATGAGTGAATGTGAATGAGCGGCTGATTGGAATTTAGGGTTAAAAGAGTTGTTTTTGTGATTATTTATTTGTCAAAAAAATTTAAAAAGAAAAAAAAGTAAATTAGAGCCCCGGTTCGACTCCTGGTGCACGGTTCGACCAGTTAATTGTTCAAACCGCCTGGTTTTTTTGTAAAACAGTCACTAAATATACAACTATACCGTCGGAGGTACCGGTTCCCGGCGGTGGCACCGGCCGTCCCAGTTCGGGTTTTAAAAACACCGGTTAATTAAGGATACTTTTATCTTTTTTCTTTATGAAGTTTCTTTATATTTTTTTAGTATTAAGAGTATTTTTATTATTTTTCACAAAACTTAATAGAAAATTTATCAAAAATTATTGTTAAAATCCCCTTATTATAAAACGAACAAACATTTCATTACTCTCAATTAGAAGTGTCAATAGCCTTTGCCACCGACAAATCCCCCCCCCCCAACTTTTCTCAAATGGTCAACCTCACACATCCACTTTGTAAAGTTTAATTATTACTCTCTCAAGTTTCTAGCTTACCTCCTTAGTATATATAATCTGATTTTTCCTCAATAACTTTTGTGTTTTTTTTTTGTTTTTATCATTGACTTGTAAGGCCCCTTTCCCGGGTAACCTCACTTGTTGGATTTACTCATAAACATAGTCATAAATACTGAATTTAAATTAAAACATTCGAGAGTAGCGAAAACAAACATCATTCGATACATAAGATAACAGCGGAAGTCTAAACAATTACAAACACAACATTCTTAATTAACAATCAAGAGTGGGATGTCAGTCTTGTGCCGGGTAACCTTCACGCCTCCGCACGACCCTTCCTTTCTTTACCTGAAATGTATACTAAAAGTCAGCTAACGCTGGTCGATTCTAATTTAAAACTATTAGGTATGAACATTCCTTTCTTTATAAGTATGCATAATTATATATATACTTTTATATAAATACGTATTCAAAACTTTTGCTTTTCTTTCATCATTCTTATGTGATTACATAGATATGCATTCACCTTTACTTTCCTTTAACATTCATTGGTCATACACATAAGGGTAATCAACCCGTCTTTTACTACGTATATCACAAAGACATACGCCCTTAAGCTACCGTCGTAGCCCTTTTACTCGTCCGGTCCTAGAAACCGTCCGCTTTAACTTTCGTTCGGCCAACCTTCGGCCGTCCGTCTTAACCGTCCTATCATCGTAGTCCGTCATATTCGCCCGTCTGCCCTAAGGCATCCGTTTCCCACGCGAACTATTGTTTATGCAACCGTTATACTATTTTAGCATTTACTTCGACCGCCCATTTATGCTTTTTGTACGTCCTAGCTTACGAAGGAACGTATCTTTCCCGGTTGCAAAATAGTCAAGTGGTCGTCCATCTACAGAAGTAGCCGTTAGCTTCGTTTCCGTCCATAACGTATACATACATTCATAACATGCAATATAAATAATTATAAAGCAAGATTTCATTTATTTACGTTATGCCATTCTTTCATTTATTCTTTGTAAACATACGTTTCATTCTTTGTTCTTAATTCATTCTCATGTATATATAAGTATATATTAGTATATCACGTATTATCATATTAGCATTCATATCATTTATTCATTTAGTGTATACATTTCAGCCCCAAAACATTTAAAATGATTTGCACATAACATAGAAGGGGGCACATAGAACTCACCTGATAAGCTAGTCTTGGTTGTCTTAAATAACGGTCCAACAATGTCACGTACGATCTGAATTAGGTAGTTAGGTACACATCAGACCCAATTCCAACTCTAACTGTTTAATCATTCTAAACATACTGACTTTACTTACTAGTCTGCTGCCTGCGCACTTAGTAAGTGTGCAGGGCCTTGCTCATGCGCACTTGACAAGTACGCATGATCTTTCTCCTGCGTACTTGGTAAGTACGCATGATCTTTCTCCTGCGTACTTGGTAAGTACGCATGATCTTTCTCCTGCGTACTTGGTAAGTACGCATGATCTTCCTCCTGCGTACTTGGTAAGTACGCATGATCTTTCTCCTTCGTACCTGCGTACTTGGTAAGTACGCATGATCTTTATCCTGCGTACTTGGTAAGTACGTAGGACGTCCTTCCTGCGTACTTGATAAGTACGCAGCACCTGTTTCCTGGACAAGTCCGAAATTCTTGCATGTTAATCCGATCATGCTAATCTTACAATTTTCTTTGATCAAAAGGTGCGGTTTTCACTCTAGATGCTAGTTCTAAGCTTATTTTCAAGTTTCATCCATAAAAACGTTTCCTATTTAGCTAAAACCAGAGAAACCCCAAAACGAAGAAAAACTCAGTTTAAGGTCGAATCGTTACCTGGATTGTGATTCTGATTCGGAGGTTTTGCTCGCGAGCTCAGTAGTAACGTGCTCCTTCAATTTCGTGTCGATCCGTCGACTTTCTCTCTCTAGACCCGACTTTCCTTTCTCTCTTTAGCTTGCAAGTGTTGGTGAAAAAATGAGAGCTTCAAGGCTGTCTTGGCCCTTATATACCTGGGCTTCCCTCGACCCGTTGGAACCGAGCCCAAGCCCATCCGTTTTTCTTTTGTTTTATGACGATTAAGTCTCTTTCGCGTTGTTATTTACTAAATTACTATTTTTGGGATGTTACAAGTCTACCCTCCTTAAAGAGGTTTCGTCCTCGAAACTGCTTATACGTTAAACAATTTAGGGTATAGTCCCCTCATCTCGTCTTCTTTTTCCCACGTAGTTTCTGACCCTTTTCTGTGCTTCCAATGTTCTTTGACTAAAGGAATCGACTTATGCGTAGTCGTTTCTCAGCTCGGTCAATAATGGCTATTGGTTCCTCTACATAATTTAGATTGTTATCCACTCCGTTCTCATCGTAAGGTATGTGAGCTGTGTCGTCAGCTAGGCACTTGCGTAAGTGCGACACGTGGAACGTAGGGTGTATACCACTAAGCTTAACGGGTAGGTCGAGTCTGTAAGCAACTTGACCCACTCTCACTAAAATCTTGAAAGGTCCGACAAACCTTGGACTTAGTTTGCCATGCTTTCTGAATCGAATGATTCCTTTCCATGGTGATACCTTTAACAGTACCATGTCCCCCACTTGAAACTCTAAATCCCTTCTTCTCTTATCCGCGTATGATTTCTGTCTGTCTTTTGCAGCTTTCATTCGAGCCTTGATTTGATCAAACTTCTCGGAAGTAGCTTTGACCACTTTGAGACTTGCAAAATCCTTTTGTCCAATTTCCCCCCAACAAACTGGGTCCTACATTTCCTTTCATACAACATTTCAAATGGCGGCATGCCAATAGTCGAGTGATAGTTGTTATATGAAAATTCTGTCAATGGTAGATGGCTGTCCCAGCTCCCACCGAAGTCAATGATACAGGCCCGGAGCATGTCCTCCAAGGTCTGAATGGTCCTTTCCGATTGTCCATCGGTTTGGGTGGTAAGCGGCGCTGATGTTCAGTCTAGTGTCCATTGCTTCGTTGAATTTCTTCCAAAACCTTGACGTGAATCTAGTATCCCTGTCGGACACAATCGACAGCGGCATACCATGTCTGCTCACAACTTCCTTGATAAATACTTCTGCTAGTCTTTCTGACGAAGAAGTCTCACATATCGGCAAGAAGTGAGAACTTTTCGTCAAGCGGTCGACGATCACCCAGATGGTATCATTGCCTTTAGATGTTCACGGTAGCTTGATAATGAAGTCCATCGTGATCTCCTCCCACTTCCTTTCCGGTATTGGTAAAGGTTGCATTTTACCGCATGGTTTCTGGTGCTCGGCCTTAACTAGAGAACACGTTAGGCATTTGCTCACGTATTCTGTCACATCATTCTTCATGCCTGGCCACCAGTATTCTTTCTTCAAGTTTTGATACATTTTGTTTGTCCTGGGGTGGATAGAATAGCGAGACTTATGGGCCTCATCGAGTATTTTGGCTCTAAGCTATCCAATCTTAAGTATCCACATTCGGCCAAACCTAGTTCGTACACCGTATGCCTTTGCACCCAAATTCCATTGTTGTCCTACTATTCTTTCCCGTTTTATATTTCCTTCTAATAGTGCTTCATCTTGTGCCTTTAATATTTCACTCATCAAATCTGGTGTTATAACCAGCTGACACGCTTTGATCCGTATAGGTTCCGATTCTTCCTTTCTGCTTTAAGCGTCAGCCACCACATTTGCCTTTCCTGGATGGTACAATATCTCACAGTCATAGTCTTTCAGTAGCTCTAACCACCTCCTTTGCCTCATGTTTAATTCCTTTTGCCCGAAAAAGTACTTCAGGCTTTTGTGATCTGAGTAGATGGTGCATTTGACTCCATACAGATAGTGCCTCCATATTTTCAACGCGAAAACTACTGCTGCTAACTCTAAATCGTTTGTTGGGTAGTTAACCTCGTGAATCTTTAGTTGTCGCGAGGCATAGGAAATTACCTTCCCTCGTTGCATAAGTACGCAACCTAAACCCTGACCCGAAGCGTTAGAGTAGACTACTAAGTCTTCATTTCCCTCAGGTAGTGCCAAGACTGGAGCTTGGGTTAATCGTACCTTAAGTTCCTCAAACGCGTTGTTTTGGGTTGGACGCCATTCATATTTCACTTCCTTCAGTGTCAACTTAGTTAGTGGCGAGGCTATTCTTGAAAAATCTTGAATGAACCTTCGATAGTAGCCTGCCAATCCCAGAATGCTTCGTATCAATGTTGGTGTCTTTGAGACGTTCCATTCCTTTACTGTCTCGATCTTTGTAGGATCCACCATAATTCCGTTTGGGTTTATTACATGACCTAGGAATTGGACTTCCCTAAGCCAGAACGCGCATTTGGAGAATTTTGCGTACAACTTTTCCTGCTTTAGCACCTCCAGAACCTCTCTTAGGTGACAGTGGTGATCACCCTCGCTTTTCGAATATACCAGTATGTCGTCTATAAAAACTATCACTGATCGATCCAACATGGGTCGACATACTCTATTCATCAAATCCATGAACGCTGCTGGTGCGTTGGTCAATCCGAAGGACATCACGAGAAACTCATAATGCCCATAACGCGTGCGAAACGTGGTCTTTGGTACGTCTTCTTCTCTTACTTTCAACTGATGGTAACCCGACCTAAGATCGATCTTTGAGAACCAACTCGCACCTTGCAGTTGATCAAAAAGGTCGTCTATTCTAGGCAGTGGGTATTTGTTCTTTACTGTCTTCTTGTTCAACTCGCGGTAGTCAATGCACATGCGCATGCTGCCGTCATTCTTCTTTACAAATAGTACCGGAGCGCCCCATGGTGAGATGCTCGGTCTAATAAATCCTTTTTCTGTTAGTTCCTCTAGTTGAGACATCAATTCTTTCATTTCTGACGGAGCCAATCGGTAGGGGGCTTTGGCAACGGGCTCAGCTCCTGGCAATAAGTCAATCTGAAATTCTATTTCCCGATCGGGTGGTAACCCAGGTAGATCCTCAGGGAATACTTCCGGAAAGTTGCACACCACGGGTACATTCTTGAGTTCATTCATTTTCATTCTATCATCAATAACATATGCCAAATAAGCTTCGTAACCGCGCCTCATGTAACTTTCGGCCTTGATCATCGAGATGATGTTCGGCATCGTGCAATTCCAATCCCCATTTGGACTGCCGCTAGGAGCTTTGAGGTGTATCCTCTTACGTTTACATATGATTTGAGCTTCGTTGGCAGCTAGCCAATCCATGCCCAATACTATATCGAATCCTCCTAAGGTATGAAGGAATAATCTAGAAGGGAACTTATGACCCTCTATTTCTATGATGCAATCCTCTGTTACTTGAAATACTGCCGAATTTTTACCAACGGCAGTTTGTACGCTAAAGGCCTTTACTATGGTGTTGATAGTGCATCCTAGTTTGCGACTAAATGCATTGGATATAAAACTTTTACTAGCACCAGATTCAAATTAAATAGCAGCATGTTCATTATTAACTAGGAACGTACCTGACACAACATCAGGGTTTCCCCTTGCTTCCTCCTCAGTTAGAGCGTAGGCTCGAGTCCTAGCCTGCGGCTGTTCCTTTTCCCAAACCAGATTGGCCGGCCTTCCTGCAGTTCTTTGTCAGATGTCCAAACAATCCACATACTTGACACTTGACGTTCTTTACGCATTCTCGGGAGAAGTGACCCGGATTCCCGCACTTATAGCATGTGGTGGTGCCGATTCGACACTCGCCAAGATGTTTCCTTCCACATTTTCTGCAAGTTTCATATTCATCCGACCTTGGTTTCTTAATTTCAGTTGCTACATTTCCTTTTTCGGTGCCTCTAGACGGGTTCTCCCACTTTCTCTTTTGTGTCTCAGGTGCAGGGTCCTCATTGGCATAATCGTCGTAGACGATTCCGCTCAGATTCACTACTGACTCGAAGGTCGAGGGTAGGTTAGCTTTCACATGGACACGGACCCTTTGAGGTAGGCCCTTTACATAGTACTTAATCATTCGTTCTTCTATCTCCACCAGGTGGGGTACCAGTTGGGCTAGCTCATTGAATCTTGAGGTATACTGGCGATGAGTCTTGTTACCAGCCTTGAAGTTTAGGAACTCGTTCTCCACACGATCAATCTCGTTCTGTGGGCAGAACTTTTGGATTATGAGCTTTTTCAGGTCTTCCCATGTCATTCTGGCAAGAGCGTTTGGCGACTTTGTCCTTTGGATGTTCCTCCACCAACTTAGTGCCTCATTGGTGAAAGAATGAGCAACATACTTAACAGCCTGGTCCGGTCGACACTCGCTGATGTTGATTACAGCATTCATCCTTTCAATACATTCGAACGTAGCCACTGAATCCTTGCTACCATCAAACTTGGGTGGGTCTCCGTCCTTGAAACCTTTGTAAGTACACCCACAATTGCTTGATCCCACCTTCACTTCATCCCCATCACTGTCATACACTTTCTCTTCATGGTCTCCTTCATCCTCCTCTCTACTTTTCTTTAGTGCCTCGGATAGTAGGTCAGGCAATACTTTCTTCAGAGTGAGTACGACTTCACGGGCAATAGCATCCCTGACCTCGGGTTCCAACTGTATAGTCCCTTGATTGTCGTTCCCAGTTGGGGTCACTTTTGTTTCGTGCACACTCTCTTCCTCTTCAAGTCTTCGATTCAACGGAGGTCTACCGACTCGGCCAGTGCGATCGCCTCGGTGTCCTGTTCTTCCTCCACCAGCCATAGTTCCTAGTTTTCTGAAAGTTATAAAGGGAATACATCAATGCCATTCCTTCAGATCATAGTTTAGAACAGTACGAGCAAGGTAAATTATTAATTACAGTGACCGGTTTGTGATTACTAATTTACATTGCTTTTCGGGTTTAAAACTCTTCAAATCGGTTGTGACATTGACATCTATTTGTTCTAAGTTAAGGTATCTATTCTTATCTAAGTGCATTAACTTCAGTACTTACTTATCGTGTTGGCGTTGGTTACCCATGACTGACATCCGTGCGTTGGTCCCATAATCAGCTTGAGTCCAGACATTTAGGGATGTCTGAATCTCTCAAATTATTGCTCTGATACCAACTTGTAAGGCCCCTTTCCCGGGTAACCTCACTTGTTGGATTTACTCATAAACATAGTCATAAATACTGAACTTAAATTAAAACATTCGAGAGTAGCGAAAACAAACATCATTCGATACATAAGATAACAGCGGAAGTCTAAACAATTACAAACACAACATTCTTAATTAACAATCAAGAGTGGGATGTCAGTCTTGTGCCGGGTAACCTTCACGCCTCCGCACGACCCTTCCTTTCTTTACCTGAAATGTATACTAAAAGTCAGCTAACGCTGGTCGATTCTAGTTTAAAACTATTAGGTATGAACATTCCTTTCTTTATAAGTATGCATAGTTATATATATACTTTTATATAAATACGTATTCAAAACTTTTGCTTTTCTTTCATCATTCTTATGTGATTACATAGATATGCATTCACCTTTACTTTCCTTTAACATTCATTGGTCATACACATAAGGGTAATCAACCCGTCTTTTACTACGTATATCACAAAGACATACGCCCTTAAGCTACCGTCGTAGCCCTTTTACTCGTCCGGTCCTAGAAACCGTCCGCTTTAACTTTCGTTCGGCCAACCTTCGGCCGTCCGTCTTAACCGTCCTATCGTCGTAGTCCGTCATATTCGCCCGTCTGCCCTAAGGCATCCGTTTCCCACGCGAACTATTGTTTATGCAACCGTTATACTATTTTAGCATTTACTTCGACCGCCCATTTATGCTTTTTGTACGTCCTAGCTTACGAAGGAACGTATCTTTCCCGGTTGCAAAATAGTCACGTGGTCGTCCGTCTACAGAAGTAGCCGTTAGCTTCGTTTCCGTCCATAACGTATACATACATTCATAACATGCAATATAAATAATTATAAAGCAAGATTTCATTTATTTACGTTATGCCATTCTTTCATTTATTCTTTGTAAACATACGTTTCATTCTTTGTTCTTAATTCATTCTCATGTATATATAAGTATATATTAGTATATACGTATTATCACATTAGCATTCATATCATTTATTCATTTAATGTATACATTTCAGCCCCAAAACATTTAAAACGATTTGCACATAACATAGAAAGGGGCACATAGAACTCACCTGATAAGCTAGTCTTGGTTGTCTTAAATAAAGGTCCAACAATGTCACGTACGATCTGAATTAGGTAGTTAGGTACACATCAGACCCAATTCCAACTCTAACTGTTTAATCATTCTAAACATACTGACTTTACTTACTGGTCTGCTGCCTGCGCACTTAGTAAGTGCGCACGGCCTTGCTCGTGCGCACTTGACAAGTACGCATGATCTTTCTCCTGCGTACTTGGTAAGTACGCATGATCTTTCTCCTGCGTACCTGCGTACTTGGTAAGTACACATGATCTTTCTCCTGCGTACTTGGTAAGTACGCATGATCTTTCTCCTACGTACCTGCGTACTTGGTAAGTACGTGTAACATTTCTGATTTTTCGACCCTATTTTAAATTTATTTTAACTAATAAAATAACAACACGACATTAAAACATATACTTGTTCAAACCTACACCTCATTAATCGTTAGCCGATCGTATTCAATTCAAAGATTTAGAACTCATAATCATGTGGTAACACCTCCTAGAGTTAATCCAGTTAGTAATCCCGTTAGGTGTTCTGTTAAATCCTAACCGGGCTAATTCTGTCAAAGCTGAAGTTACAAGGGCTGATTTTGTAAATAACCAGAAACCCTAGTAGGCACGGTCGCGCCACGTTTTGGCACGGTCACGCCTCGTCTGGCACGGTCGCGCCTATTGTTGGCACGGTCACGCCTCAGCTTGGCACGGTCACGCCTCAGCTTGGCACGGTCGCGCCTCTTATAGGCACGGTCGCGCCTCACATCAGTTGAAACGTAAATGCAGCCTTTAATCGCAAGACCATTTGATTTCGTAACCGTTTCTCGTATTAACATTAAGAGTTTAATCATTTCAATTATAACAAATAAACCCATTTTGGTCGATACCTATCCTAAACTATCTATATCCTCCATATGACCAGCGATTCCATCGTTTTTATTGCAATCCTCTCAAACAAACACACAAACACATCATTCGATCCTCCCTAAAGCTTCAGAACACATTGAGTTAGCCGGAGTTGCAGCAGAAAGCACCGGAGACCACACCTGTCATAGCCGGAACTCGTCCCCACCGTAGGCCATCAATTCATCGTCTCACAGGGTAATTGAAACTTTCAAAACTATCTATTTATTCTATAGATCAAAAGCCCTAATCCAATTTAGACTCTCAATATCGAAATTTACTCGAACCCGATCCTAAGTTTCATTTAAAAATGGTTTAATCGAATCCAACTTTAAACATGTTTTAAACACAATTAATCTACACCAACAGACTCGTACTAACCTTATGAATAAAAGCCCTATACATTCCAGCACTATCAATATAAGAATCAATCAATTCGTTCCTGTTTTGAAAGAGACACGGTCGCGCTAATCATCTAGCGCGGTCGTGCCTCGGGAGACGCGGTCGTGTCGACTTCCAGTGCGGTCGTGCCTCCTGCTCAGACCCAGTCATGCTCGTTGTCTAGACTTGATCGTACCCCAGAAGCATAGACACGGTCGTGCCTATCGAAGGCACGGTCGTGCCTAGTGGTTTGGCTAGTT
Organism: Smallanthus sonchifolius; assembly: GCA_023525975.1. NCBI lineage: Eukaryota > Viridiplantae > Streptophyta > Magnoliopsida > Asterales > Asteraceae > Smallanthus > Smallanthus sonchifolius. Next base: position 55,896,050 of record CM042038.1, read on the forward strand.
GTCCTCTGTTTGACCAACACGGTCGCGCCCTGTCTAGAACGGTCGCGCCCTCCCTAGCACGATCGTGCCCTACCCTTGGCATGGTCGTGTGTGTTGGCAGAATGTTTATAAATTTTTATATTTCTAAACAATTAGTATTTCAGATTAGTTTCTAAAATAAAAATAATTGAATTTATAAAAATCTGTATTATTTTTATTTAGAAAAGATCAAATATTTAATCTTAAAATAAATGGAAATTATTTAAAGTTCAACATTTAATTTATAAACCCTACACTTAAATAATATTTTAAATGTCTAAATTACATTATATAAATAAATGAATAAGGTAATAATTATTTATTTGATTTATAATTAAACAAAAACATTTATTTATTTATACTTAATTACATCTAACACTTACATTATTTTCATAAACAGTAATTATTTAATTTACATATTTATTTATTCCAAACTTAAACCTTATTAAAAAATGTTCTAAGAATATTCATTTCAAATCTTCCATTTTATACAATACTTTCAAGTACCAATCACTAACTTTATCCAATTTAACTTTAGATATAGACTTAGACTATTGTGCATTATTAATGCAATATACATTACACTCTAGGTTAACATTGTGCAGAACAAGGATCACCTTACTATCTAGTATCTCGTGTTAGCTACGCCCTCGAATCAAGTGAGTATACATAGCCCCTTTTACTCTTTTACATTTTTGGGGTGAAACATGAACACTACTCAAATTACATGTTTACATTTACACAAACAACACAAGTGAAAATCCTATTTACATTCATGTGTGCAAATTTGAGCTTTATGCCCGAGTGCTATGTGTGCTAACTTTTGTGAACACTTATGTGCAATCATTAACTATTCAAGCCGACGGTTTTCAATGATAGATCTATTGAGTCTGACAAACCCACCCAGATTGGGGTGTTGATTCCGACAACACAATTTTGCATGCTAGTTACAAAGGTTTGATTGTACTTGGTTACACAATAGCCGCTCCCCATAAATGCCTTATTTATCATGTTATGTAAGGATTTGTTTTACAAACTATATGCTATCTATATACAAACCTGTGTTATACTCACCAACTTTTTAGTTGACCTTATTTTATTCATGTTTCAGGTGTTTTCATATGAGTAGATCAAGACATGCTACACATAGGCTTTGGACCTAGTTAATCTTAATTAAAAAACAAATTGTATTTCATTATGTACTTTGAACTTGATTCATGATTGTTTAGATGTAAATGGATTTAACATATTACAATTTAGTCAACCTTGAGCTCATGAACAGTCTACATGTCTTGCCCCGATGATTCCGCCATCGGTTGGGGTGTGACAGATTGGTATCAGAGCCTTGGTTATAGGGAACTAGGTTATTAGACGCCCTTGACCTAGACTATAACTTTAGGACACCCATACAATGCCATGCTACTACATGTTACATTATTAGTTCTTGTGTAAATATTTTTACATGCTATCATAAGTATTTACACTACGTGATACAATACATAATAACTTATGTGTCACACTACTTGATAACTTTTGTGCTTACACTCATTACTATCTACATGCTATATGATTATTTTTTTTATGTGAATATTCTTACATGTTATACTATATAACTCCATCATATCATACAATACTTTATAATCTATGTGTCACATTACCTGCCAACTTTTTCCCCCATTCATTGCTACCTATTTAATTTATTTAAAAGTGTTATCCTAAGTTTCCACACACACTCATACACACTTAGTTATTCATGCATCCCTAAACTCACATACATAACACCACACCTCTTGTGAACAACAAATTTTTAAACTATTGGGCCTAATGTCCATCAATAATAAACTAAGCAGTCAATTTATCCTCCAAGAAGCAAAAGCCCACTGAAATGCATAAACCTTACTTTCGGCCACAAGGCCCAGTTCACAACAATTCTCATCATGACCATGAGCCCAACAATAGTGTTATTAATACATGACGGCTGGAAGAGTGTGTAGGCCCATGAGGGATTCTGGCTAAGGAAAGATAGGGTACTTAAGTGTGTCCTAGTGACCCACCCCTCTTTTCTGGGAATTCTCCTCAGGGATACACTACTTATAGGTCAAGTGTACTCCTAAAATACTATTGTGAAGACTCGGCGTTATGACTAGTCAAACTCTAAACCTATGAGAACTCCTATGTTTGACACTCAGTATTTATTTAGCGCTTACAACCTTTCCATTGTTTTCCTGCTAAGCATGGACTCCTACTCTCCTACCTCCCCGGTATGCCGTCCCGAAGAAGAGTCTGATTGGGAAGAAGACACCGGATCACCCGTACATCGATCACCAACACCCGCAGCTGCTAGACCAAGGTTTGATGTAAGGGTAGATTGGATTAGGAACACCGGCCCAAGACTTCGAACACCTGGATCAGCCGCGCCTAGAAACCCGTATCAGACACCCCATCCCCACAATCAACTACCACTCCCACTAAGAGACCCATATCTAATGCCCGACCCGTATTACTCTAATCCTTGAGTAGGGCATATCATGGCACTCACTAGTACTATCGAATTTCCAATCAATGACACGCACCAATATGTAAGCACCTCAGAATTTGAGAGGCAAAGAATGGAGCAAGGGTTAATGCATGACTTGCAAGGACAATGAATGAATAGCCTAGCAAACCAATTAGGGTACCAAAAGGAATTAATCTCCATCCTCGAAGCGGTGCTCGCCTTGGGAATTATTCTCCTTCTAGTGGAAAGCTACAGGAGGCGTTAACAAGATTATTTTTCTTATTTATTTCAGTTTGAGAACCATTTCCCTGTGTTTTGAATACATTTCAGCATTACTAAATTTTATATTTTCCAAAGTTATTATTCATAAATTTAATACGTTGAGTGTGAATTACACCCATCATATTTTCATCAAAACTCTCCAAGTATTATCTTTCCCATTCACCACAATATAGTACACTACTAGAAATCTCCTTCGTAAACAAATCATCCAATTATTTGATTCAAACAAACCTCGTTATTTCGTTCAAACAAAATGTTTATCAAACTTTTAGATAGTATAAAAAAATATATATAAATTTTTCATAAAATTTCTCTCCTGATAGAGAAACTTAACACAATCTATTTTATAAAAATATTATTATTATGATTTTCCTCATTAAAGAAAAATATTCCTAAACCCTGGCTAAGTTAGTATACGACTACTTGTTTAGCCAATAATTCCGCTTAGAAATAGCCTTTTATTAATAGCTGAAAATTTAAATTAAAAGATTTCTCCATAAATTGTCTATTATGTGAATCAATGGATTCACTACTTTATATATCTACAACAAGTAACAATTTACCACTTTCTATTTTCAAGCAAAGATCAGTATTTGTAAACACATTTCCCCGAACGTTTTCAAAACCTCCTCGCTACCTTTCGTTTGTCGCTTCAAGAGACGATCCATATCGCGTAGACTTTAACCCTCCCCATCAACCTCAATGAGATTTAAGAGCTACAACCTAACTACCACATTATACAAGAACGGCAAACAACACGCTTGTCCGCAACACTCGATCACATGCAAAACCCGTTAGTATACATCACACACGAAGTCCAACAACTTACGTATACACGTTCACAATATACCCAACGTAACCACATGGTACATGAAACTCAATTATTCTCAATATACCCAATGCTACACAAATTACATAATACAAGAAACTAGTTTTCCTACAAATCACAATTTACTGGATTGATCACATAACACACGAAACATGTTCATTTACAATACACATGCTACCGGATTGAGCACATAATACACGAAACTTAGTTGTTTGCGATATACGTGATACATAACAATTGTTTGATTGATACATAATTGATCACATTAAACATGAAACTCATTTAGTTACAAAGTACATCATACTAAACTGTACACATTATGCAATACACATGATGCTATGTTGTTTACATTACACGTGAGAGCATATTGATCTACAAAATACATGATGTTAAGTCGTCAACGCCATACATGAAATTCATTTCCTATAATACATGTGATACTATGTTGTTTACATTACACGCGAGAGCTCATTGATTTACAAAACACATAATGCTAGTTGTTCATGCTACACAAGAGACTTGTGTGTTTACTTTATACATGAAACGAAATTGCTTACAATTATTACAATTGGTTGATTACATTATACACAAGATATGGTCATGCACTTTGTTCACCAAAGTTGAAGACCATAATACATGGAAACGACTCGGGAGTTGACGTATTCTTGTTCAAACACGAGTAAACTAAGAAACTTAAGCTATACTACTTTACTACTCTTTAGTTGCGAACAGACGAGATTAGGGACATAATTACTTGTTAACAACTTTTATGTGAAAGCAATAGACATGATTAGAGTGAAATTGCGCCCCCTTACCCGCGCACAATGAAACGATCTATACGGACTATACGATGATTTGAATAATTACAGGTGCACACGGAATTATAAAAATCAGCGCATGGAAACATAGTGAAATTTTGTCGTCTGTTGTGACCTAAAACTTATCATGATGTGTAACAACGAAACTGATGTGTCATGACAAGGACATGGTGGATACGCCGATGGTACTTCGTATATATAAGTGTCCTATCATATTATCAGAAGTAGCGTTGTTCCTGTCACGTGAAGTTTTGACCTAGACCAATGTATACGAAATCTCTTACCCACTGACATTTTTAAACATATTAGACTACATCATGCACAAACCCTAACGATCAAGGTCCCATCAAATTCATTCCAAATAATACATCTCACATTTAGAATTCAGGATTTTTATTCGATAATCTCCTCCTTAAATTCATTTCAAAACAAAATTCATTATCACTCTTTATATTCAACTTGGAGTATTAGGCCTAAGCCATGACAACGGTTACACTCCCCAGAATCCAACAATCCAAAACTCACCGAGAACCCAAAACTTCCGCCTTTTTCCTGATTTAGTAGTCTCCATTAGTTAAATTTCGGGACGAAATTCCATTAACATGGGAGACTGTAACATTTCTGATTTTCCGACCCTATTTTAAATTTATTTTAACTAATAAAATAACAACACGACATTAAAAAATATACTTGTTCAAACCTACACCTCATTAATCGTTAGCCGATCGTATTCAATTCAAAGATTTAGAACTCATAATCATGTGGTAACACCTCCTAGTGTTAATCCAGTTAGTAATCCCGTTAGGTGTTCTGTTAAATCCTAACCAGGCTAATTCTGTCAAAGCTGAAGTTACAAGAGCTAATTTTGTAAATAACCAGAAACCCTAGTAGGCACGGTCGCGCCACGTTTTGGCACGGTCGCGCCTCGTCTGGCACGGTCGCGCCTATTGTTGGCACGGTCGCGCCTCACATCAGTTGAAACGTAAATGCAGCCTTTAATCGCAAGACCATTCGATTTCGTAACCGTTTCTCGTATTAACAGACCCAATTAAGAGTTTAATCATTTTAATTATAACAAATAAACCCATTTTGGTCGATCCCTCTCCTAAACTATCTATATCCTCCATGTGACGAGCGATTCCATCGTTTTTATTGCAATCCTCTCAAACAAACACACAAACACATCATTCGATCCTCCCTAAAGCTTCAGAACACATTGAGTTAGCCGGAGTTGCAGCAGAAAGCACCGGAGACCACACCTGTCATAGCCGGAACTCGTCCCCACCGTAGGCCATCAATTCATCGTCTCACAGGGTAATTGAAACTTTCAAAACTATCTATTTATTTTATAGATCAAAAGCCCTAATCCAATTTAGACTCTCAATATCGAAATTTACTCGAACCCCGATCCTAAGTTTCATTTAAAAATGGTTTAATCGAATCCAACTTTAAACATGTTTTAAACACAATTAATCTACACCAACAGACTCGTACTAACCTTGTGAATGAAAGCCCTATACATTCCAGCACTATCAATATAAGAATCAATCAATTCGTTCCTGTTTTGAAAGAGACACGGTCGCGCTAATCATCTAGCGCGGTCGTGCCTCGGGAGACGCGGTCGTCTCGACTTCTGGCGCGGTCGTGCCTCCTGCTCAGACCCAGTCATGCTCGTTGGCTAGACTTGATCGTACCCCAGAAGCATAGACACGGTCGTGCCTATCGAAGGCACGGTCGTGCCTAGTGGTTTGGCTAGTTGTCCTCTGTTTGACCAACACGGTCGCGCCCTGTCTAGAACGGTCGCGCCCGCCCTAGCACGATCGTGCCCTACCCTTGGCATGGTCGTGTGTGTTGGCAGAATGTTTATAAATTTTTATATTTCTAAACAATTAGTATTTCAGATTAGTTTCTAAAATAAAAATAATTGAATTTATAAAAATCTGTATTATTTTTATTTAGAAAAGATCAAATATTTAATCTTAAAATAAATGGAAATTATTTAAAGTTCAACATTTAATTTATAAACCCTACACTTAAATAATATTTTAAATGTCTAAATTACATTATATAAATAAATGAATAAGGTAATAATTATTTATTTGATTTATAATTAAACAAAAACATTTATTTAGTTATACTTAATTACATCTAACACTTACATTATTTTCATAAACAGTAATTATTTAATTTACATATTTATTTATTCCAAACTTAAACCTTATTAAAAAATGTTCTAAGAATATTCATTTCAAATCTTCCATTTTATACAATACTTTCAAGTACCAATCACTAACTTTATCCAATTTAACTTTAGATATAGACTTAGACTATTGTGCATTATTAATGCAATATACATTACACTCTAGGTTAACACTGTGCAATACAAGGATCACCTTACTATCTAGTATCTCGTGTTAGCTACGCCCTCGAATCAGGTGAGTATACATAGCCCCTTTTACTCTTTTACATTTTTGGGGTGAAACATGAACACTACTCAAATTACATGTTTACATTTACACAAACAACACAAGTGAAAATCCTATTTACATTCATGTGTGCAAATTTGAGCTTTATGCCCGAGTGCTATGTGTGCTAACTTTTGTGAACACTTATGTGCAATCATTAACTATTCAAGCCGACGGTTTTCAATGATAGATCTATTGAGTCTGACAAACCTACCCAGATTGGGGTGATTGATACCGACAACACAATTTTGCATGCTAGTTACAAAGGTTTGATTGTACTTGGTTACACAATAGCCGCTCCCCATAAATGCCTTATTTATCATGTTATGTAAGGATTTGTTTTACAAACTATATGCTATCTATATACAAACCTGTGTTATACTCACCAACTTTTTAGTTGACCTTATTTTATTCATGTTTCAGGTGTTTTCATATGAGTAGATCAAGACATGCTACACATAGGCTTTGGACCTAGTTAATCTTAATTCAAAAACAAATTGTATTTCATTATGTACTTTGAACTTGATTCATGATTGTTTGGATGTAAATGGATTTAACATATTACAATTTAGTCAACCTTGAGCTCATGAACAGTCTACATGTCTCGCCCCGATGATTCCGCCATCGGTTGGGGTGTGACAGTATGCATGATCTTTCTCCTGCGTACTTGGTAAGTACGCAGGACGTCCTTCCTGCGTACTTGATAAGTACGCAGCACCTGTTCCTGGACAAGTCCGAAATTCTTGCATGTTAATCCGATCATGCTAATCTTACAATTTTCTTTGATCAAAAGGTGCGGTTTTCAATCTAGATGCTAGTTCTAAGCTTATTTTCAAGTTTCATCCATAAAAACGTCTCCTATATAGCTAAAACCCGAGAAACCCCAAAACGAAGAAAAACTCAGTTTAAGGTCGAATCGTTACCTGGATTGTGATTCTGATTCGGAGGTTTTGCTCGCGAGCTCAGTAGTAACGTGCTCCTTCAATTTCGTGTCTCTCTATACCCGACTCTCCTTTCTCTCTCTAGCTTGCAAGTGTTGGTGAAAAAATAAGAGCTTCAAGGTTGTCTTGGCCCTTATATACCTGGGCTTCCTTCGGCCCGTTGGAGCCGAGCCCATTCGTTTTTCTTTTGTTTTATGACGATTAAGTCTCTTTCGCGTTATTATTTACTAAATTACTATTTTTGAGATGTCTCGGTGTAAATTTTGTTTAAAACATAGTCGTATTCAAAATATCGTATTTACCAAGACCGATAGAAAAATGTCGGTACCGTTAGCTAACAATCTTTTATCTATGTTTCAATCTCTAGAACCAAGTCGCTGTAATTTCACACGTTTCTTTTTGTGCTTAACAACGTTAATGTGACCGTCTCAACCGTTTAATGTCAGCCTCACGCCACGGAGCGCGGAACGAAGTTTATTTAACCACGTTAATGTCACCGCAACCGTTTAAGGTCCGGTTCCCACCGCGAAACGCAGATAAAATTCCTGGTTTACTTCTTAAACTTAGACCTTAAACGTGTGATTATAGGCAAACAAAGTTTATTATTTAGTGTAGTTAAATAAAAAATATATATAATATTTAGATTCAGTCGGGTCAAATCACCAAGGGCAAGTCACAAAGTGTATTTAGATTCAGAATACCAAGTTAATAAAAGTACTCTAGATTCTCTCTAAAAGCTTCTTGTTTTCATTTTATCTCATACCATTTCCAAAAAGGAAGGGACATACGTTTCGGTGATGAATCCGACGTTGCGATTCGGTCAGAAGGACTGGGAAGAATCGAGCGTTTGTAGTCGGGTTGACAAGGAGGATTCGAGTATGGAAACGTTGTGCATCAAAGTGAACGATTTCAAATTTGATCAATTAGAATCGATGTAAGAAAGACACAAAAAGGCTTCGATCTTAAAAGAGGGACGAAGAACAAGGGCTTCAATCTTCAAATTAGACACATATGAGTCGAAGACTTTGACGAGTGAGTGAATTAGCGACATCGAATCCAACACGAACCGAGTGACGATTTTAAAATCAAATCCATCACAAATGATTTTGGCCATTTGGAGTTTCTGGAATCTCGTTTTATCGAACAAAAGAAAATGAGTGAATGTGAATGAGCGGCTAATTGGAATTTAGGGTTAAAAGAGTTGTTTTTGTGATTATTTATTTGTTAAAAAAATTTAAAAAGAAAAATAAGTACATTAGAGCCCCGGTTCGACTTCTGGTGCACGGTTCGACTCCTGGTGCACGGTTCGACCTGTTAATTGTTCAAACCGCCCAGTTTTTTTGTAAAACAGTCTCTAAATATACAACTAGACCGCCGGAGGTACCGGTTCCACCGCTGTGGCACCGGCCGGCCCAGTCCGGGTTTTAAAACATTGGTCAATTAAGGATACTTTTATCTTTTTTCTTTATGAAGTTTCTTTATATATTTTTTTTGTATTAAGAGTATTTTTATCATTTTTCTCAAAACTTAATAGAAAATTTATCAAAAATTATTGTTAAAATCCCCTTATTATAAAACGAACAAGCATTTCATTACTCTCAATTAGAAGTGTCGATAGCCTTTGACACCGACAAATCCCCCCCCCCCGACTTTGCTCAAATGGTCAACCTCACCCATCCACTTTGTAAAGTTTAATTATCACTCCCTCAAGTTTCTAGCTTACCTCCTTAGTATATATAATCTGATTTTTCCTCAATAACTTTCGTGTTTTTTTGTTTTTGTTTTTTTGGTTGATGTCTCGGTGTAAATTTTATTTAAAACAGAGTCGTATTCAAAATATCGTATTTACCAAGACCGATAGAAAAACGCCGGTATCGTTAGCAAACAATCTTTTATCTATGTTTCAATCTTCAGAACCAAGTCGCCGTAATTTCACACGTTTCTTTTTGTGCTTAACCACGTTAATATGACCGTCTCAACCGTTTAATGTCAGCCTCCCGCCACGGAGCGCGGAACGAAGTTTATTTAACCACGTTAATGTCACCGCAACCGTTTAAGGTCCGGTTCCCATCGCGAAACGCAGATAAAATTTCTGGTTTACTTCTTAAACTTAGACCTTAAACGTGTGATTATAGGCAAACAAAGTTTATTATTTAGTGTAGTTAAATAAAAAATATATATAATATTTAGATTCAGTCGGGTCAAATCACCAAGGCCAAGTCACAAAGTGTATTTAGATTCAGAATACCAAGTTAGTAAAAGTACTCCAGATTCTCTCTAAAAGCTTCTTATGTTCATTTTATCTCATACCATTTCCAACAAGGACGGGACAGACGTTTCGGTGATGAATCCGACGTTGCGATTCGGTCAGAAGGACTGGGAAGAATCCAGCGTTTGTAGTCGGGTTGACAAGGGGGATTCGAGTATGGAAACGTTGTGCATCAAAGTGAACGATTTCAAATTTGATCAAGTAGAATCGATGGAAGAAAGACACAAAAACGCTTCGGTCTTGAAAGAGGGACGAAGAACAAGGGCTTCAATCTTCAAATTAGACACATATGAGTAGAAGACTTTGACGAGTGTGTGAATTAGCGACATCGAATCCAACACAGACCGAGTGACGACTTCAAAATCAAATTCATCACATATGATTTTGGCCATTTGGAGTTTCCGGAATCTCGTTTTGTCGAACAGAAGAAAATGAGTGAACGTGAATGAGCGGCTGGTTGGAATTTAGGGTCAAAAAAGTTGTATTTGTGATTATTTATTTGTTAAAAAAATTTAAAAGGAAAAAAAAGTAAATTAGAGCCCCGGTTCGACTCCCGGTGCACGGTTCGACCGGTTAATTGTTCAAACCGTCCGTTTTTTTGTAAAACAGTCTCTAAATATTCAACTAGACCGCCGGAGGTACCGGTTCCCGGCGGTGGCACCGGCCGGCCCAGTTCGGCTTTAAAAACATTGGTTAATTTAGGACACTTTTATATTTTTCTTTATGAAGTTTCTTTATATTTTTTAGTATTAAGAGTATTTTTATTATTTTTCACAAAACTTAATAGAAAATTTATCAAAAATTATTGTTAAAATCCCCTTATTTTAAAACGAACAAACATTTCATTACTCTCATTTAGAAGTGTCGATGGCCTTTGCCACCGAAAAATCCCCCCCCCCCCTCCAACTTTGCTCAAATGGTCAACCTTACCCAATCTACTTTGTAAAGTTTAATTATGACTCTCTCAAGTTTTTCAAGCTTCTAGCTTACCTCCTTAGTATATATAATCTGATTTTTCCTTAATAACTTTCGTGTTTTTTTGGTTGATGTCTCGGTGTAAATTTTGTTTAAAACAGAGTCGTATTCAAAATATCGTATTTACCAAGACCGATAGAAATACGTCGGTACCGTTAGCTAACAATCTTTTATCTATGTTTCAATCTCCAGAACCAAGTCGCCGTAATTTCACACGTTTCTTTTTGTGCTTAACCACGTTAATGAGACTGTCTCAACCGTTTAATGTCAGCCTCCCGCCGCTGAGCGCTGAAAAAAGTTTATTTAACCACGTTAATGTCATCGGAACCGTTTAAGGTCCGGTTCCCACCGTGAAACGCAGATAAAATTTCTGGTTTACTTCTTAAACTTAGACCATAAACGTGTGATTATAGGCAAACAAAGTTTATGATTTAGTGTAGTTAAATGGAAAAAAATCCCTCTTTTAATAAAAGACCAAATGCTTTTGACACTTGGAATCACCACATTCACTCTTACAAAATTTACCCCCAAACCACATTTATATTCTCCATTTAATACTTCTATATTTAGCATTTTTTTTTGAAAAGTTACATAAATAAACATTTTATGAAATCAATTTATCATTATTATCATTAGCTCTCATTTTTTTTAAATTATCATCAAAATTTAATATTAAAAAAAAACAAGAATTAAAAAATAGAAAATTTTAAATAAATATGTGTTAGAATAAAGTTTACTGATATTTAATTAGTAGATTTTTTTTAATTTAATATTTATAAATAAATTTTTATTTTAGATTTATAAATTTAATACTTCGTTTTTTATAAAATTAAGAAACTTGCAAATATTTATTTTTAAAAGTGTATTATATTTTAAACTTTAATTTTTTAAATGACCAAAATATTTTTTTCAAAAAATATGTTTACAAGTTTCAATTCTAATTTATTATTTTTAATTTTTTCATATTAGATTTTTAGAATTTTAAATTTAATTGTGTCAAAATATTAAGGAGTGAAATTTTTAAATTTTGAATTTAAAAGACGATATATTATTAAAATTCAAATTTTATTTGTATATTTTTATTATTATTTTTTAATGAGAGATTTAGTATTAAAATTTTAGCGAGATTTTCCGCATACAAGTACAAATAGTATCCGTCAATCAGAATATCTTGATGATGATTTTGATGAAAGTTTATAATATCCTGATTTTCAAAATAGAATTACATTATCAGGTTTGTCAAACCATAAATTAGTTTGAAGTGTCGGTATTCCAGTCACGCTATTAAGAAATATTGAAGAAAAAATGGTTTAGGTAATGTAACATTCATGTTATTATTATTATTATTATTAATCATCTCTGTTGAAAAGAAGGACGATTACAATAAAGTGGCAGGTAAGCGGGCAACAAGTTGCGCTTCAACCCCCTTTTGAATAGGAAAACCGATCCTACTAAAAACAAAGCTTTAGGTCTTAGAGGCCGAAATATTACTATGCACGACTCGTTGAACCCTGTTTAGGAATTCCACTGACTCCGGTGCTAGGAACCCAAAAGTATCAAAAGCAAAAGGGATAAACACGTGTTGGTTCTCTAAACAAGCTTTCCCGTGTTTAGCAACTTTGTCTGATTCCGCCTTTAAAGCAGCATGACCCGCCACAACCCCATTGTCCCTGAGCCCCATAAGAGGGGACACTCCTGTAAGGTCCACACAAGCGTGTTTCCCCCTACCCAACCAAACACAAGAATATCAACCGGCCGTAGAGTAGACCTCCCTTCAAGCGGATCTGTCAGAAAGTTCACGGGAGTCTCTTTTTTAGCAGAAATTCCTGCCCGTTTGAGAACATCACAAAGAACATCCCTAACCAAATCATGCCTGTATTTAAACCCGGGTAACTCTTTGCAATGGACCGCATGCTCGCCAAAAGAATCCAAACAAGCCTTGCGGCAAACTGGGCAGGGCTCATCAGTCGAAAACAAGGGGATCATTAGCCGATACTTGAGGATAGCCCGGTACTCCACAGCCGACATATGCTGGCCCAGTCCTTCAACGGGGATAACTGTTAGAAAATCTTGAGCCCGAGGAGCCCGGAGACATTCAAACACCGCTTTTTGGCGAGATGATAAATCAAACTTTACTCCCAAATTCTGGACGATTCTGATAAATAAGACATTCGCCAAAGCATGTTGGGCTTTAGGGGGGGTGGTGTCCTTATTAGAGAAACCGCTAAGATCGAAATCAGGAAGGGACATGCGCAAGCGATCCATCGCACACCCATAATCAGAGTCTAACCCATCAATATCACAACCCCGAAGAATGTGATCCTGTAAACTCCAAGATTGTGTCCTCTAGGCCATAAATGCATAAGCAGATACATCCTGAGCCGCACATAAAATGTATTTTCATGTATTTTTTATTACTCTTATTCATATAATATTAACATGTAACAAAAAAAAGTTACAGATACAATATCAAATTTGTATAAAAAAAGTCGTTAGAATATTTATCAATATAATCTTAAAGTTTCAACCCGTATAAAACATTAGGTTAAAGCTGCTATATAATATTTAGATTCAGTCGGGTCAAATCAGCAAGGCCGAGTCGCAAAGTGTAATAGCCACATAGGACTAGAAATTTCCAAACAAAGCAAGGATAGGATAAAACCCACACAATATATCCACATGGATTTCACTTGGTAATCCCAATTCCGAACACAAAATTCAAAATTGAAATCAGCAACAAACAATGGGGTTGATTTCATTCCTCTCAACTGTCCCAACTCTGCTTCCAAATGCCCCCGGCAATTCCTCCAGATGCCCAATTCGTTATGTAAGTTTTTTCTTCAATTTTAATTTCTTTACTATTTGATGAATTTATGAGTTGATTTCATGAACAGGGTACCATTAATTGTAAAATTGAGGATGATGGTGGCAATGAGACTAATGGTGTTCGAAGGAGGGATGTTCTTAAATGCTTTGGGGCTGCCATTAGCCTGGTAATTGTGCTTCTAATTTTATTAGCGTTGTAATGGTTAATGTTTACTTTTTGTAACATATAATCAAAATGTTGATAATCATTTGGGACAAAAAAAATAAAAAATTAGGACAGCTATTTGGGTATGAGATTAGTTTTAAGAAAAAATTCTAGCATAAGATCACTCGAAACATACATACTTGTTTTCCGGACCATACCCGTAAACATTTTCTTTTTCTTTTTATTTTTATTTTTCTTTGTCATTGGGTAACAAAGTAATAATCTACTAATTCCCTGACTTTTTAGTTTTTATTCCAGTTTTGTGACTAATAAAATTATATAAAATATATAAAATATAAAACTAGTAAGAAATATACTTGGGAAACCCAACGGGTAAATTTTAATAAACTAACTTGTATACCCGATTACTCGAAACATACATACTTGTTTTCCGAACCATACCCGTAAACATTTTCTTTTTCTTTTTCTTTTTATTTTCCTTTGTCATTGGGTAACAGAGAAATAATCCACTAATTCCCTGAATTTTTAGTTTTTATTTCAATTTTGTGAGTAATAAAATTATATAAAAAATTAAAACTAGTAAGAAGTATACATGGGAATCCCAACGGGTAATTTTTAATAAACTAACTAGTATACCCGATTACTCGAAACATATATCCCCGTAAACATTTCTTTTCAATTTAAAATTTGTTTTCCTTCGTCCTTGGGTGATAGAGTAATCTAAATCCATCAATTTTTAGTTTTTGTATTTCTAATTCCATGAGTAATAAAAATATATAAAATTTAAAAATAGTAAGAAATGTACTTGGGAGTCCCAACTGGTAAATTTTAACAAACTAATGGGTACAACAGATACCCGATGGGTAATGAGTAATCGGGTGCATGGGACACGGTTTTACAATCGGATATGTTTTTTTCGAAAGGAATCGGATATATGCAACTTTAATATGGCTAATTAAACAGAAGCAATGCATAGTTCTTACATGAATTAGAGTGATGTGATGCCAGTTGTTCTCTCTTCATAGGAATTGGTGGCAAGCTCGAGCCCAATCCCTAGCCCGTTTTTGGAGGTAGCCAACGCTGCTGATCTGATACAACGAAGACAACGTTCTGACTTTCAGTGTAAGCTTCTAAACTCGCGATTAGTTTGACCGTTATTAGTTTAAGCTATTTTTGTTTATTTTACTGATAGAGATAAAACATAACCAGAACCAACTTGTTCCCTAGTGTATGAGTTGAAATTGGCACGCCTCGTTTTATCTCATGGTTTTGTCAGCATTTAAAAATGTGAATAGTTGAACCTTTACTGAGTAAGGTAATTGTCTAGAACAATTAGGGGCGTGAATTTCTGACACGTCACGAACTTAACACGAAGTTATCCCTACTAAGTATACTTAGTTCCTACAACTTAACACGAGTTATCCGTACTAAGTATACTTAGTTCCTACATTATGACTCAATAACAGCACAGTCAAAGTTGATCAGTGGATCTCATGATCTGGTAAACCGTTGACTGTTGTTGATCAATGAACACATTGCAAAAAGATTGGTTTATATGGATTACAATTTAGAAACACTAATTTCTGAAACATTTTTGTACGCATGTTCAAGAACATGAAATAGCAAATACGTAATCGTTTTAACAAATAGTTAAACTTATACTTTCTCTGTTTTTTCTCTCTGATTTCACAGCAAGTATAAAGTCAACTCTCTATACGGCCCTCAAGGTGAATCAAGAAACAGTTATCACTGTTCTTCATATGGTTGTTTACCTTTTTAGATAAATCTCACTTCTTGTCTATGTTTCAGGCAAATCCGGAGCTCTTTTCACCCGTACTAACGTTAGCACTTAATGATGCTGTGACATACGATAAGGTCAATTTTAGAACCTATTACTCTATAGTTTTGTTAACATTGTTTAATTAGTAAAATTACTTTGTTTATTGTTCATCTTGTAGGCTACAAAATCAGGAGGCCCAAATGGATCAATACGGTTCAGGTAAGCTTGTCCAAAAAAAGATTGAACATTTTCCCTTCTATTTTTCCATTATATAACCAACCTGTTTATGACCCGTTTAACCCATTTATTACAACCATTTTACAACCCGTTTATATGTTTGAACTGTTTCTTTTTTGCATGAAGCGCGGAGATCAGCAGACCAGAAAACAAAGGACTCTCTGCTGCTTTATCTTTGGTTGAGGAAGCCAAAAAGGAGATCGATTCTTACTCGAAAGGTGGACCGATCTCATACTCTGATATCATCCAATTAGCAGGTTGGTTTCAAAGTTCTTCATTTTTGTCAAAATTAGTACTTTTCAAATCAAATGTCAACAGAGACTTTTGACTTTTTAATCTCCAAAATATTTCCACTTTGATGATCTTAATATACTTATAGGGTGAGGTTCACTACAGAATACTAAATTATTAATAAAGGACAAACCTAAATCGTTTAATTTTTCTCACTTTTCATATTTTTAAACTTTTTTACTTCTTACATACAAATGTGTATGTTATGTACATAAAAAACCATTAAACTAATTTGTTCATATGTCTTTTATATATATATACAACGAAATTTGGCCATATATATATATATATATATATATTGAATTTTAGGAGAGATGAATAAGCATTGCATTTCAACCATTTTCTTCATTTTGGTCAAATTTAGTACTTCTCAAATACAAATATAAACAAAAGACTTTTGACATTTTGATCTCTAAAATATTTCCATCATGATGATCTTAGCATACTTATATGTGTCATCAGTTCCTTTCTGTTCAAAGATTATAACTTTAGTCAGTTCTAATATCATTTTGACTTCTGAAAGTCAAATGTTGACTAATTTAACCTTGGTGTAGCTCAAAGTGCTGTTAAAGCTACATTTTTGGCTTCGGCTATTCGAAAATGCGGTGGCAATGAAGAAAAAGGGAATCTGTTATACTCGGCTTATGGTTCAAGTGGACAGGTTAGTTAGTCTTGATAAATTTTATGCATCTCGTTTTTCACTTTTCTTGTCGTAGTGATTTGTACCACGTTTAGTGGAAGTTGTTCTTTGCACTCGATTTATCGCTATTATCCTTGGGACATTGTGCAGTGGGGATTGTTCGACAGGCAATTTGGACGGTCAGATGCGCAAGAGCCTGACCCTGAGGGAAGAGTGCCTGACTGGACAAATGCAAGTGTTCAAGAAATGAAAGACAAGTTTACAGCCATCGGATTCGGTCCTCGTCAGGTGAACCTCTCATTTTGCTCTCCACAGGAGACCCATAACCGAGGTTGACTTTTCACGATCGTTTGACCATCCGAGAACCAACTGTCCTAAATTATATGAGCCTAATGACTTAGTACTTGTAGAGCCTGCTCAACAAAAAAACAGTGGCGGCAAAATGACTTTTAGTACATGATGTAGAGTGGAAGCACGAAACTATAAACAGAGAGAATTCTCAAAGAAATAGATATATTACTGAATGATTAAACCATTACACGAGAGCCCTCTATAAAAAACTCTAAATTTAGCAGTTATTGCCAAATTTTCGAGATTGCTAACCGTCACATAAATAAATGTGTAAATTAAGACAACCTTTCAGGTCTAACCGCCTGGCCCAGTTTGCCACATGATCCGGCACGTCGAAACCTTTCCGTCCGCTGCTTATGGGTTTCATAAATAAACGTGTAAATTAAGACAACCTTTCAGGTCTAACCGCCTGGCCCAAGTTATGCTCTTTAACTCTTTTTATGCTTTGGTCTTTTTTTGCCATGTTTCCCTCTATCTAGCTGGTCCAAGAGTCTGATCAGCTCTGTATCAGTACATGTCAGAACGGGTTTGGTCGGGCTGAGTTTACCCGCCAACATTTTTTTTCGTTTTCATTTCCCTTAAATTTTGTACGTTTTTAAAGTATAAAACATGATTAGAAGATTATATTATCATGATATTTATCTATTTTTTCCGTTGAGATTGAAAAGCATTTAAATACACTTCGGATCAATTTCAACCCACCTGATCTGCCCATTCGGCCCATGACTTTTAAATCTTTTTAAGCTTACCCATTTGACCCGGTTGACATAAAATGTAACCCGGATCAACCCAGGGTGGGAAAGAAATTTATAATTTATTTATTTTATGATCTTGTCACTTCTAAGTTGAGGATCCGCGGTGCTTTAGCTTACTTCATAATCAAAAAATTTTACAGACAGTAAACCCGTCTTCATTAATTTTTGCAGCTAGCAGTAATGTCTGCATTCTTGGGTCCGGATCAACTAGCAACTGAAGCCAAATTAGCAACGGATCCAGACGTTACTAAATGGGTTGAAAAATACCAACGGAGCCGAGAAACAGTCTCCCAAACCGACTATGAGGTTGGCACTCTATCCACAAATCAGGGCCACATTGTTTACTGAATGCGGTCTAACTTTTGAAACTATTGTAATCTGTTTGGAAAGTCGATTATACGTCACAAATGAACAACACATTGATTACATGTCACAAATGGACAACACATTTTATCCCGACACGTGATAGAATTCTTTATCTTGTTTTTCAGGTTGATTTGATAACAACTCTTACGAAAATAAGCTGTTTAGGTCAAACCATCAACTACGAGGCATACTCGTACCCTGTCCCTAAACTTGACTTCTCAAAACTCAAGCTGTGAAATATTTGATACCGCAATTTATGATGATGAAACGGTCAGCATGAGTTTAGTTGATTACGCAATCGAGCTGGGATGCAAAATTACTTTCTGGTTAGGAAAATTATTCAATTGCAGCATATATATGCAAAAGAGTCTGGTTTGTTTTCTAAAATGTGCAGAGTAAGTTTTTATTAATATTTTCGAAAAATGATACATGTATGAAGAGTGTAATAACATATATATTTTTTAATTCTGTTTGTTCAAGAAATATTGTTTTGTCTGATCAAACAGTTGTTTAAAAAAACTTCAAAGTTAATTCACAGAAACATTATATTTTTACATATAAAAAAGAAAAATATATAAATATAACTCAAATTCGGATTTTTGGGTCGGTTCCATCTGAAACTCACAAATTCGTAACTCGATTTGAAATCCAAAATCTCGAATTGGTTTTTAAACCAACTTGGAAAACCAAAACTGAATTCGAATTATTCAAATCCGATTCTGTTCGAATTCGGTTAGGTTCGATATTTGGCTTTCAAAATCTTATTCGTATATTGATCATTCTTGCTTATACGTAATTCAGCTTGAGCTAGTTGGTTCGTATAAAATTTCAAGCGGACGCTTAAATAAATTTGCAGCGTTTATTTTGCTTGTATATTGGTAGTTCGGTAATGTGTTATTCAACACTTACATAATTTATTTGAACCATGTATAAAAACATACAAAATTCTCAAGTCAGGAATATTTGTTGGATAGAAATAAATAAAATACACATGAAGATGGCATGTCCAACACCATTTCAGTAACAATGATGTTTTTACAAGAATAATAATTAATATGGAGTCAAATAGTTGATGCCAAAGCTAAGGGATGAATACCATTTTCTCCTCCAAAATGTATCAAAACATTTGATTATTAACCAAAATTTTAAAACCCATTTTGTAAAGTTCCCCTAATAAATATTAAAACAAAGATAAGAACCTTAGCATGAGACCTCACTGTTGTTGCTGCTCCTCACTTTGCTTTCCACCACCTGCTTCCTTAATTTCATCACCTCCATCCTCCTGCAAGCCAAATTTGACATCAAAATTTGTAGAGATACACAGAAAGACCAGACCCATTAGACAATATGGTTCTTATAGGTTTAAAAAAACCTAGGCGTTTAGGTCCCAATCCCAAGAGTCAAGGCGCGTGCATCACGTGTGCGAGGTGCTGCTTAATGTACAACTAAATAAGCTTTATTTATAACAAGAAGAGGCTTCTATCTTATATGTTTTATGTATCAACCTTTTTATCAGATAAATCTTTCATAATTTTTTTGTCGTTTGGTTTTTTTACATATAAGCCTCCTATATGTTAGGTGTGGAGTCTCGCCAGTGTTGTAAAAATCGATTAATCGCTAGGCGGTGGGGTAAGGAGGAATTTTGACCTAGTCGGTCCAAAAATCGCTAGACGGTCCAAATCGCGCCTAGGCGGTCCTAGGCGTCCAGATTCCGGCGAACATTCCGGCGAAAACCTGAAATTTCCGGCCAAATTCCGGCGAAAACCTAAAATTTCTGGCCAAATTCCGGCGATAACCTGAAATTTCCGGCGAAAACCTTTGGTGTGGTTTAAAAATGAACATTTTTATAAAAATTACATATAAAAATGTGTGTATATATATAAAAAACTGAAATTACATATAAAAATTCCAATCCGATTAATCCCGCCTAGGCCTAGGCCCTACCCCACCGCCCGACTAGCGCCTAGCGATTTTTACAACACCGAGTCTCGTTTAGAGGCGGCCGGCCCTAATTAGGGTTTGCCGGCTCTAATGGGCCTATCTCTACGGTTTGGGCCTAACTTGGAGAACAAGTTAGGAACCCTAGTTTTAATCTATAAATACCCTATGTTGTAATTGTAATCCGTGTGCCATTGAGCTTAATGAAATAACCTAGTTGCAGCCCGTGGACGTAGGTCCCCCACTGGGACCGAACCACGTAAATTTCTTGTGTCGTTTATTTTTTCTGTACCGCCTGATTATCGTTCGTGCTTGTGTGTGTTGATTCCGCTGCGCCACTTTGTTCCTAAGTAGTATCAGAGCTTTGACTCATTGTTTACACACGGTCTGCACGGTTTTCGATCGAGAAAAAAGTTAGAGGTTGATCGAGGGTTGATTTCAGATCTGCTGCTACAGTACCTCCGCCACTACAGTGTTTTCCGGTAGTGAACAGTGTTTTCAGAATAATTTTTGTTTTTCTGCTGCTATTCCAGAGCTGATTCGCAGCCTGGTTCCGGAATTAGGGTTTTTTCAAACCTTAGGTTGCGCAAAAGGGGAATGAAAACAGGGTTGTTTTGAAGGAAAAAAGGGTTGTTCGGGACTGATTTGGAGTGATTTTGCAATTAGAGTTTTTGTTGTGTATCTCTTGGTGTTGCTGGTTTCACTCAGGTTTGCAGGTGAAGCGTCGGGTCGGGTGTTTCGGGTTTGTATCGCAGGTATAAATGGTTTTGTTTATAGTACCGGGTTAATCTCTTTGAAGCCGCCGATTAGGATTTGGTTATAAAACTCTTGGATTTGTCGAGTAAAGGTTAGTGATTTGGTTAGAATCTGTTGACTGTTTATTATCAACTGTTTGGGAACCGGGTTATGTGAAATTCAGTATTCGGGTTTAGACTTGTCTGCGAGGTTTATTGCAGGAGCAAATCGGTCATTTCACATGTTCGGTAGGACATGTGTCAAGTTCAAGCCCGTGCAAGTGTTGTGTTTGTTTCACTTTTTCGATTTGTTTCTTGTTTGCTATTGTTATAGCCGAAGACGGGATGGGTGTAATCGAAGGTTTGACGGTTTGGATTTCAGTTGGTTGGTTTTGTCAAAAGAACGGGCGTGGTACTGTGGGATAAAACTTGTGAAAATAGAACCAGCAGGTTTGGAATGCTTTGGGTTTTAAGTATTCCGGTTGTGATGTGCTGGTGACGACATAAGTGAAAAAGAAAGGGAAGTCAGGTGATATTGCTCGGTTGAAAGATTTTCCGGTTAGGTTTAGTTGATCGGGTGTACGATCGCGAAATCTTTGGTACCGTTTGCTTTCATGAAAGCTCTGTTGCTGTTATAACCATTTATCGGTTAGCTGGTCTAGAACTGTGAAGTTGATTCTTGTTCGGTGGTGATCAGTGATACAACATTTGGCATGGGTTGGGATAACTGGGACAGTGGGAGCTGGGCATAGTTGACTTGGTGGAGCTGCATGGAGGTATGTGACATTATTTAGAGTCGATGTCAAAGATAGTAAACTACGCTTCTGAGAATGTGTCTGGGTTGATGCATTGGGACTCAGTGAAGGCAGTGAAGACTCTTGGGTTCGAGATTCTGGTATACTTCATTTCATGTTACCCACTGTAGTGAAGTATTGGTGAATCTTACTGGAGACTTTGGGAAGATACGGGTTTATGTATCGCCGGAAGAAAGGAACCAACTTCCGAGTATTAAAGTCTTGGCTCGCTGCATTGGGTAGAGCTAAGTGGATTCATTTTGCAAGAGTGAATCCTGCAGCCATGGGGATGTCAACTGAGTGCATTCGGAGGTTTAAACCAGGTCAGGGGTTTTAAGAACAGTGGGAGCATGGGGCTTGTTCTGGGTACAGTTCAAAACACTGTTGGGTTTTGAAGCTGGATTTCCAAATGGAAAATCTCTCCTGGGTTCTTGCAGGTTTTGGAGAGTGGTGTTTCCTCTGGAAGTCTCTGGAGTCGTTAGTTCAAGTGAGTAGGTGTCGGTTGAGATTGAGGATGTATCAATGGCGGGTTTTGCCATGTCAGTGATGACTGTTGGGTTGGAGCTCGGGGGAGCTTCAACTGGCTCTTCTGGTAATTGAGGAGCGGGCTGCTGCAATGAAGAGGCTTGGATTGAAGTCTTAGCTTGTTTATGGGAACTGAAGACTTGAAGGACTTCTGCTATTTGAAATCTTAGCTTGTTCTTGGGAGCTAGAGGCTTAGAAACTTCTAATAGTGAAGTGTTAGCTTGTTCTTAGAACTGGAGGCTTGGAGGATTTCTGTTATTGAAGATTACTGGAGTTACTGGTATAGGGTCCTACTTGGATGGTGGGTTGAGGATTGCTCGAGTCTCCAAGTGGGAGATTGTTAGGTGTGGAGTCTCGTTTAGAGGCGGCCGGCCCTAATTAGGGTTAGCCGGTCCTAATGGGCCTATCTCTACGGTTTGGGCATAACTTGGAGAACAAGTTAGGAACCCGAGTATTAATCTATAAATACCCTATGTTGTAATTGTAATCCGTGTGCCTTTGAGCTTAATAAAATAACCTAGTTACAGCCCGTGGACGTAGGTCCCCCACTGGGACCAAACCACGTAAATTCTTGTGTCGTTTATTTTTTCTGTACCGCGTGATTATCGTTCGTGCATGTGTGTGTGTGTTGATTCCGCTGCGCCACTTTGTTCCTAACACTATAGACCTACTTTTTTTATCAAGGTTGACTCAGAGGTACATGAGGTGGCGCCTCAGACCCCTGATGCGAATTCCTTTGTCGTGAGGCTTAGGCGCACCTTTTAAAGCCAAGGTTCTTATGTGAGTGGGTCTTGGTCTAACCAATTAAACGGTTAGTGATGTCGAGCAAAATTGGACCTTCCACATGTTCATTAACGTAGAGGGGGCAAAGTTGACATGTTAGGTGGGTTGGATAACAGTATGTCAGTATGGTCAAGCATGTCAGGGTAAAATAGGTTGAACTTTTGTACGGATTGGGTTAGCAATACACTTTGGAAGACTTTTGACATGTTTCTTTTCTAGCCGAGCAAAAAGATTTATAACCAAAAGCGACATGTGTTTCATCTGTTTTACATACTAGGTTTTTTATCAAGTAAACCGTTTATAATCTTTTCATCATTTTGGTTGTTTTTACATATCACCCTCATAATGCCCCCAATTTTGACCCAGATATGCATGCGGCGCCACCTCAAGGCTCTGAGGTGCTTTCATGATCACCCTGTGCCCCAAGCTCGCCTTTTTAAACCAAGATTCCGAATTGACTAATTGGTAAGTAAATGGGTCCAAATTGCTAAATCTATAAAAAAAAATGACATGTATACCTGCATATCGGAGGTCCAGAGAGTGAGGTTGTCACGAAGGAGTTGCATGATCAAGGTGCTGTCTTTGTAGGACTCCTCGCCCAGGGTATCCAACTCGGCAATTGCTTCATCAAAAGCCTAGACAAAGGAAAGTAAAGAGACAATCATGTCACTTTAAAGGATCCATAAAGCAGAATTTGGTATGAAGTTTTAAAGCTCATACCTGTTTGGCAAGGCTACAAGCTCGGTCTGGAGAATTCAAAATCTCATAGTAAAACACAGAGAAATTCAGAGCCAGTCCTAGGCGAATCGGGTGTGTTGGAGCAAGCTCACTGTTTGCTATATCCTGCAAATAATGAAAATGATTAACAAATGAATACACTTTTGGTTTAGAAGATAACTCAGCAAATGATCGAGTTCATGCTCAGATCTAGGTCAATTTCAGCATATATGCATCTGCAAATACAGATATGAAAGGCTCCTAAATGCATACCTCATTGGCATACGTCAGTATCAGTCGATTTAGATACAACACGAAAGGTCAGAGCTAAAGAAACACCACACACGTAAACCAGTGGTCATACGGCCGGTATAATAGGGTGAAAATAGTCATACGAGGTGGTGTTCGCTGAATCATACGCAGAGGTGTACAAAAAAACTGGTTCGCCAACCAGAACTAGTATTAAAACTAGTTTGGCAAGAACCAGCTAGGAACTGAACCAAATTGAACCGCCAGTTTGTAATCAGGTTGGGAACCCCTCTGCTGAAACCGGTTAAAACCGAACCGGTAAAAAACCGGAACCGGTTTGGAACCAAGCCGACCCTTTTCCACTTGGAAACCGGAACCTGTTTTGACTTTTGTTGACCCAAACCGGAACCGGTTTGGGAAAGAACCTAGTTTGTACACCTGTAATCATACGACCCGTGTGATGCGTTTGCTGATATTGAAATGATTGACATTGTAATGGCTGACGTGAGCATTTTCACCATCTCATATGGCTGTATAGTGTCATACAAGCATTTTATATGAGAGGCATGCTAGTGTACACTTTTGGTATGATGTCTCTAAGTAGCACCCACACAAAAATAAATGAAACTCACAGAACATCCATGTAATGCTGATAATTACAAGTAGATAACATTTACATATCTTGGGGTGTGTACGGATAGGTTTTGGCCCAAAACCGTAACCATAACCGAACTTTCGGTTAACCAAAAAATGATAATCGATCTCAGTAATGGGTCAGTGTGGTTAATCCGGTTATGGTTTAACCAAACCATCAGTTAATTCTTCGGTTTCGGTTAGGGTTCAATTAATTGGGTAAAATTCATATCTCACAGATTCAAATCTAAAAAATTTAACCTGAGCGGATTTATAGGCAGTGAGAGTATTCTCGGCAGCATCTTTCCGATCACCGCCGGTCTTAAACTCAGCAAGGTACCGATGATAATCTCCCTTCATCTTCAAATAAAACACCTTGGAATCACCAGCTGTAGCCGACGGCACGAGTCTCGAGTCCAGCAGCTTCAAAATTCCGTCGCAAATTCTCGTAAGCTCCGTCTCGATCTTCGATCTGTAATCCTTGATCACCGTCACATGATCCTCGTTCCCGCGCGACTCCTCTTTCTGCTCGATCGACGAGATGATGCGCCACGACGCACGGCGAGCGCCGATGACGTTTTTGTAGGCGACGGAGAGGAGATTCCGCTCCTCGACAGTGAGTTGGTCGGTGTCGGAAACCTTCTCCATGAATTCAACCATTTCGTCGTAGCGTTCAGCCTGCTCGGCGAGCTTGGCCATGTAGACGTTCTGTTCACGCGCCGATAATGGCATTTTTCCGATTAGTGATTGGTGAACGGAGAGGAATGAATTGAATTTAGGGGATGGAGGGAGATTATTGAGGGGGAAAGGTGAGGACGTGAGAGAAGAGTGGAGAAAGAAGGGGCGGTTACGTCAACATTCAGACATTACGCATTAATGACTTGTACTTTGTGTTGCACTTTTTGTTCCATGGCAATATACGTGAACTTTATTTCTTTTCGTTTGTTTTAGCCTTTTTATTTTATTTTAAACCTGTGTTATTAATCCGGTTCGGGATAACATTTTAGTTTGTGTTAATAATTATATGTGAGTGTTAGCAATATAGCTTATGTTATCAACAAAAGTAGTCGAGTTAGTGTATGCATCTGTGTTAGTAATTATTTGTGAGTGTCAGCATTATAGTCTATGTTATAAAAAAAATGAAAAAAAAGATGCTGAAAAAGAAAAAAATATAGAGAAATTGTAGAGAAAAAGAAAAAAAAATAGATGTAAAAGAATAAGTGTGAGGATTAAAGATCCTTAAAAGTTCAAATGTTCAGTAGTTGTGTTTATTAGTTTGTTCCTAGCCTAGCGAGTCCGGATTATGATCACTTTAGTCATTTTATTCCCTTTATTTATACCTTTAACCCTAGCCTTACATTATAACCCTTTAAATTCCTTTTGATCTGTGTGTTTGTCTTATGCATTTAGGTGATGATTTGATTGATGTTCAAACTTATGACATAAATGTTTCATTGTTAGGTTTTGGAAGTATAGATAAACACTAGCACATATTTTGCTAGTTACATATTGTTAAAAATATTCAATTCAAGTGGGCCATTTTCCTTTCTTCTTACGGTGCTTTTGTTTTTATGCAGATTGGGATAGGCAGCCCATTCACTTATGGCCCATTTTTATCCAAATCCGTCATATCCGTTCCTTTTGCTCTTGAAGTGCCGCCTGCAACTGGAGATGGGCAAAAAAACCGGTTTGAAAATCCAAACCGGTTTCAAACCGAAACCCGACCCGACTTCAAACCGGTTTAGTAAGAACCGGTTTCAAACTGGTTTGAACCGACGGTTATGAACCGGTTTACTTATACATATGATTTACCGGTTTAGGAACGGTTTTTTTTTAACCGGTTTGAGGAACCGGTTTGCCAAACCGGTTTAAACCGGTTTAACGGTAACTTTCGAAAACTAACCGTTGGGATAACGGCTATATAGCCGTTTTTGACCGTTAGACCCTTTTTTTGACCGTTTTTTTAACCCATTTTAACCCCCAAACACATTATAAATAGGTAGTGGGTGTTTTGGTTAAATCACACTTCTCAAACCCGCTCTCTACACTCTCGTTTATAAAAAAAGCTCAAAAAACACTCAAAAAAACTCTGAAAAAAACGCTATGGCAAATTCAAGTTTTGGTGTTTCCTCTAACGAAGTTAGCGTTGTGAAAATCATACTAACAACGAGGAACCCCGCAATTTGGTCAAACTACAATCTATGTGAGTTGTCTGACGGGTTGGAACGTGCTCGTTGTAAAAATTGTGGTGGTTTTTTTAAAAAGGAATCAAATTCTACTCTAAAAACTCATCTGGAAAAATCGTGCCCGAGTTTGAAGAAAATTTCGGGTGAGGGTCAAACATCTATGACAAGCGAGGGTGGAATTTGGAACTTCGATCCAAATATTGTTCGAGATAGAATGGCGAAATTAGTTATTCAAAGAGGTTTGGCGTTCAACCACTTCGACAACCCGCTCGTGACGAGGATGATTCAAGAAGCCCTTCAACCACGTTATCATCAAGTAAGTCGTAGTACTCTTAGACGTGATTGTCTAAAAATGTGGAAAAAAGCAAAAAAAGAATTAATTTTAGGTTTTGAAAAATTGAAAACCGGTGTGAACTTAACCACCGACGTTTGGTCGGCTCCACATGGTATTCCCGACTCATATATTTGCGTTACCGCTCATTGGGTTGATCCCAATACGTGGCAAATGATGAAACGTACAATCACGTTTGAGATGTTTGAATATCCGCACACGGGTCAAAATTTATTTCACATTTTAGATGGTGTGATAACCGATTTTAAATTACAAAATAAATTATTTTCAATATCTTTTGATAATGCCTCAGATAATACAAATGCGGTTCAAAAATTAATATTAAAATATAATCCGATTTGCAACGACGCTTTTTTTCATAGTCGATGTATTGCACACATCATCAACTTAGCCGTGCAAGACGGGCTTGCGGTTGAACCCGTTATTGAATTAAGTAATGCATTTCGAGTCATGCTTAAAGACGTTTTTAGTAGTAGTAAAAATATATACCATGAATATATTAGATTATGTAACGATACGGGTTTGATTTGCTTATGTCCCAATTGAGACCTCCTAACAAGATGGAATTCAACTTATAAAATGTTTCATAGTGCTATACGTCAAAAAGATACTTTAAAATTTTTTCATGATATGCTTTCCTCAAAACCGCGTCGTAAAATTCATAATTTTCCGTCTACGAGTTGGGACATTCTTGAAAATATAACCGAATTGCTCGAAGTTTTTAAAACCGCCACTACTTTTTTATCCGGGGTTTATTACCCCACAAGTCCCTTGGCTCTTAAACAAATATTTCTAATGTGTAACAAATTAGCCGAACTTGAAAATAAAAATACTCTTTTTACGAGAATGATAAAACCGATGAAAGAAAAATTTGTTAAATATTTTAAAGAAATGCCTCCGGTTATAACTTGTGCTGCCGCATTAAACCCTACAATTAATGTTTACGGTGTTGAAACCTTGATTGATAAAATAACTTACGATTTGGATTTGAATGCCGAAGATATTCATTTTTCAACCGTAACAAAAACTTATTTTAACAAATGTTTGCAAGATTTGTTTGATATTTATTTACATAAATATGGTACAACACAAACCCCACATGATACGATGGGCGCGGGCGCATCAAGTAGCAGCTCGAGGAATGTGAACTTAAATTTGTATAACGAAATGAGAAATGAATTTACTAAACGGGCTAGAGGGTCCACCCCGAGTAGCGAACTCGGAAGGTATACGGGAACAAACTTTTTATCATTTATGAGTCCGGATGTTTTTGAGGACTTTGATATTTTGGCTTGGTGGAAAGGAAACGAATCTACTTTTCCGGTCCTTTCCGTCGTGGCCCGTGATTTACTAACCGTCCAAGCTTTCACGGTAGCTTCGGAATCCGTTTTTTCTCTTAGTGGCAGGGTTTTATCTATTCGAAAAACTAGACTCGCTCCCGCGGCAATGGAAATGTGCATTTGCTTGAAAGACCATTTGGATGCGGTAGATAGGAGACAAGATAGGAGTTCGTTTGAAGACGAAATTGAAGTTGAAGAATTCATACACGAATCTGAGGTCAACCAAGGATTGGCGAGCCCACTTACAAATGAAGAACTCGCCAAAGATGATAGACTACGAGGATCCACTAGTAACTCCGAGAATGACGACGAAAATTAAACAAAAACACTCCAAAAAAAATATATTTTTCTTTTTGTCGAATTGTAATGTTTAATTTTGTATTGTTTTGTGATTTTCGAACTCCTACAATATGAATAAACGTTGAACTTTATGTTTTTATTTATTAAATATTTATTTTTTAATTTTTTTTTAATAAATCCGGTTTAAACTGGTTCACCAACCCGAACCGGTCCATAACCGAACTGAACCGGTTCAACAGGTTCGAGATTTTATATTAAATAAACCGGTTTAACCCGAACCGGTTTAGTCAAAACCGGTTTAAGGTTTGGTCAACGGAAACCGGTCCGGCCCGGTTTGGAACCGGTTCGGTTCAAAAAACCCGGTTTGTGCACCTCTACCTGCAACCTTGCACCTTCCTCTCAAAATTGGAAGGACAATCCTTCCCTAAGTGGCTGTCCTCTTTATCGAGTTGGTGCTCCTTTCAATATCTTGATCTCGCATCATGGTTTCCATTCTAGGCCCGGTGATTATGCTCTCTACCGTTGGAATCTGCCCTATTTATAATCGTCGAGTTTTTCTTTGCTAAATACACAAAAAAAGACAAGATGTAGTCTTGTTCTTCTCTCTGTTATTTTTTCTTTATTTCGTATGTATTAGGGTTCTTAACCCTTTTTTTATTCATCTATTTTTCTGTAATCGTTGAGTTGTTTAGAATAAAACCATATTAACCTGTCTTTTTGACACATATACAAACCGAGTGGAGAGTACTATTGTGAGGGGTATGAGTTGTGCTTGATTAGATCTTCAAGTAGGTGAAACTTGAATATGTATGCACATGTTTTTCAAAACTTAGCATCATCTTGACTTTTTTGGATCGTAAATGTATTTGAACGTGTAAATCTTTGAGAATTAACCGTGTCTTTGGATTTCGTTGTTTGCATTTGATTTTATTTGATGTGATCGTGTTTGTTTAATTACATTTTATGCGTATTAAACCCTGTTTTAGATATTTTATTATTAAATTCAAGTGAACCGATACGTAATTTGTTTATATATAAATTTTACAGGTATTAAATAAAAACGAGCTCAAACGAAGTATTTGAAGAGATTAAAGTTAGACATTAAAGAATTGGAGGGACTATAACAAGTTTGGGCCAGATAATTAATTAACGGACTACATTAAAAGTTAATTGAGTTGAGTAGGCTAGGACATCAAAATAAAATAATAATAAAAAAGAAAAGAAAAGGATAGCCGTGAAGAAGGAGGAAGCATACGGCATTTGGATTGGAAGGTGTGGCGCTGTTTTGCTTGGGGAGAAACATCAAACAGAAACCGAAACCAAAAGAAATTGGTGTTGGCTTGTTTGGTCGAACAAAAGAGAAAAACAAACAGAAACATAATCGTAGAATTTGAAAGCTAGCACACACCTCTATTACGGCTGATTTCAAAGAACAAGAAAGCTAGCACACACGTCAAAATTAATTGAAGCAGGTAAATAGACAGGTCAATTAATTAAGCTAACAGATAGATAGGTGAATTATTTTAAGCTAGTAGGCATGTAGCTTAATTATTTCTGTTTTACGATGAACAGTAATATTGACTTTTGGGGTTATGTTTTTTTTCTCATGATTGGCTAAACTTGTTTAAGTTACCTAGATTAGGATGATTATTGACGCGGTTTGAATTTTTTTCGGTTTTTAAGTACTCGTATGACGAATGCTATTGTCAAGGTTACTATTTTATTGATTATGAATATGTATGAATGCTGAGTTTTTAATAATCTTGCATGAATTTGTTTCGCTTGTCATCTTATTTGTTTCCTTTGTGTGTTTCGAGTACGGTTTCGAGTTTTGGGTCATTTACTTTGTGTTTTTGGTCTAAACTATTTGATCGGTCGTAAGAGCAGTTTTGTGGGTCTTTAAAAATCAGTGTTTTACCAACCTTAAGTCTGAGAGGAGATAGGTTGTCAGGTTGTCCTTTGGTTTTGGTGGTTCAGGTAGCAGTTGCATGAGAGTGAACTATCAAGGTTATCTTTATCACTTGCAATTCCGTGTCATAGTCGGTATTTTAGTGCTTACTTATTGCCCTTAGGTCTGTCTAGGATAGCCTCTGGGTACAGTAGCGGCTGAGACTGAAAGGTGAACCCGTTTTCGAGTACTTAGTGTCCAAGGGAGTGGTGAGTCTGAGAGGAGATCCATTGCCTTGCCGGTGAGTTTATGTTGACCTTCGGGATAGTTGGGTGTGTAGGTGAGTCTGAGAGGAGATCTTGCGTGTCTTAGTGATTCCTAAGTCCGTCTTTCTTTAAAGTCGGTGCCGTACGGTTAGTTGTTCTCGAAAGCAATAAACTAGTTAATAGGATTCCTGGTCTAGGTAGTGTTTGTCTCATACTTGGATTCCGATTTATGAGTTAGTTCGTTTGGTCTTTTTAGTTTCTCATCTTTGTCTATTTCTTTCCAATGTCATCACTTGTTTTCCATCGGTTAGGAGTTGATAAAGATCTACTTAATTAATTACATTCTTCTTTTATGAGGATGACTTTTATTTTAGATTTATGATTTTATAAAATTACTTATGTTGTTTTTGTTATTGTGTTATACTAATTTGCTGTTGTGCTGGTTTGCTGTTGTTTACTAGAAAACAACACATATTCCATTATCAGTGCTATTTTATTGAAAATCAACAAAGATTTTGATTTTTTTAAATCATCTTTTTTTTATATATCAACGTTATACTCAAATTAAACAGAAAAAAATGTTCGATTTTATGGTGTAATTTTGTTCAAAAAATAATGTCGTATAAAAAAGTTATAGACGTTTAAAAAATGTGAGAGAACTTAAAAAAAATCAACAAAAATGGCTATTCCAAAGATAGCTCTACAACATTATTTTTTTCCCACTTGAATCTCATCCCTTATTAGGAAATGGATAACTAACATTGTTTCTTAACTTCTTAGCCAACATACACTTCTTAGTTGAACATCCTCGTCCTATATATATATATATATATATATATATATATATATATATATATATATATATATACACACACACACACATATATATATATATATAGGAAAATGATCAAATGTAAACCAAGTTTAAATGTGTAAACCAAAAAATCAAATTCTGACAACATATTTATTATAGTTAATTGAGTGTTTGAATTTTGAGGAATATATTAAAATAAGATGAAAATAAATGTGTGGTTAGAATTTGGTTTACGAGTTACAATTAATCCTCACCCTATATATATATATAGGGGATGGTTCCCCTAAGAAGTGCATTTTGGCTAAGAAGCCTAAGAAGCAATCTTATCCATTCAATTGGATGATCAATGGTAGAGATTTAAATGTAGGAAAACTTAGAGGTGGAGGGGCATTTTTGGAAACCCACAATTGTTGACTTTTTTCAAATTCTCCCACTTTTTTTTAAACGTACATAACTTTTTTCATACGACCTTATTTTTTAAAAAAAATTTCACCATAAAAACGAGTGTTTTTTTACCTTTAATTCGAGTATAGTATTGTTATATTTTTTATTAAAAAAAACGGACACTATACAAAATTATGCTATTTTACATATATTGTGCTGGTTTACATAAATTGTGCTGTTTTATGGAAAATCAAACCAGCGCAAACAAAAATATCAAACCAGCACAAATAAACAAACACAAAATTAGCAAACTAGCACACAAACAACAAACCTACACAATTACTAACACAACCAGCACTAACAAACTATCACAACAACAATGTGATTTAAAAAAAACAAATCAGCACAAATAATGAGAACAAGACAAACCCGTACAAATAAACAGACACAAAATTAGCAAACTAGCACACAAACAATAAACCTGCACAGTTACTAGCACAACCAGCACTAACAAACTAGCACAACAACAATGTGATTTAAAAAAACAAATCAGCACAAATAATGAGAACAAGACCAACCAGCACAATAATTAGCACAAAAAACCAGCACGTGTGATAACAACACAAAAAAAAATAGTAGAGGAAAACAGCACAAGAGAAACTCAGCACAGTCGAAAAAATAGTAGAGGAAAACAGCACAAAAAAAGTCAGCACAACCAACCAACACAACATAAAAAAAATACATCACAAGAAAATTCCAGCACATTCAGTAGAACAAAAAAAACCAGCACAATACATTTTCTCTTTGGTAAAATCATAACAATGAAAAAAAATAGAGCACGGTAAAGCAAGAAGAACTGCTAGAAAAGTTATTATTTAGTTGAACTGTTAATAAACAATTACCTTAAAAATCATAAAAAGGATGAGCGTTCAATGCATCTTAGTGAAATTGTTTAGTATTGCTATATTTTACTCTAAAACAAAATCAACACTTAGTGAAATTGTGCTACTTTATGTAAATGTGCTGGTTTATAGTAAAACAGCACAACTAACCATGATGCATTGTAAAACAGCACAATTAACTGTGCTGTATTGTAAAACAGCACAATTAACTGTGTTGCTTTATCATAAAACAACACCAAACATAACAATTAGTTGTGTTGTTTCACAACAACAAAAGAACACGGTTCATTGTGTACCTTGCTTTTCTTAGCTAACCAAACACAAACAAAACGAGCATAATAAAACTAGTATATCAAACCAGCACAAAACAAAACCAGCACAAAACAACATTTTGATGCATAAGTTTTTTGTTGCCTACCACTAAACCGTTTTTTTTTTTGTGTATGGATGTTTTAAATTTTTATTTTTAAATAATGCTACCAAATTAGGCACATAATAATTGACTAAAAGTACACACATTAAAGAAACCATTACATTTACGTAAATTGTGTTGTTTTACCAGAAACCAGCAAATTTTTAATGTGTTAAATTGTGCTGTTTTACCAGAAACCAGCACATTTACGAGAAACCAGCACATTTACGTAAATTAGCACAATTTCGTTAAGTGTCGTTTTTGTTTTTGCAAAAAAAATATAACAATACTATACTCAAATTAAAGATAAAAAAACGCTCGATTTTATGGTGTAATTTTTTAAAAAAATAATGTCCTGTGAAAAAGTTATGAACGTTTAAAAAAAAGTGGGGGAAGTTGAAAAAAGTCAACAAAAGTGGCTATTACTTAAATACCCTCCCACCCCTTATTTTTCATACACTTAAATCTCTACCGTTGATCACCTAATTAAATGAATGAGATTACTTCTTAGACTTCTTATTTGATCCTCCTCTATATATATATATATATGAAAATGATCATGTGTAAACCTTAAATTATTGTGTAAACCATTTAACCAATTTTTGAGCCTTTCATTTACTTATAACATTTTTTAATAAGTGGCTTACATTAAATCTGATTTTTTTTATTTAAATGAGTGGTCGCATAACAGTAATTGATTATTTATTTGTTTTTTTTATTTTAGATCCGATCTCGTTTCTCTCTCTCACACACAAATTCAAGATACATCAGACATGAACCCCATTAAGGAGATATGAACCCACAGTTCCACAGAAAAAAATTCAAACACACATAATAAAACGAAGATCGAATTTGAGTTTTGAACAACAGGAATGAGTCGCTACTGATCTGTGTTCTGGTTTTTCCCTTCCACCTCTGTCTCCGGTGGCAGCGACCGTGGTGGCAGTCCAGTCTCCACAGCTTCTGATCTGGGTTCTGGTAACTACCCAACCCACCTATCCATTTCTTTTTCTTGATGTTCTAAAAGTACTCCTTTTCCTTGATTTTTAATTCTTAGATCTAAATGTCTGATTTCTTAAATTTCTTTTTCTGTTTCAAAACCTCATTTTTATCTCTTGAGTTTTAGTCAAACTTTCCAAATTTTGATCAAGATTGCGTGGAGTAATAGAAATTGAAAAAATAAGGGTAGTAGCTTCCCGGAAAGGATCACATCTTGTAGAAGTATTAATTCATTTGGTAGAACTTTCCAATTGCGTTATAATAAAAAAAGAATATAAATAATAAAAAATAGTTATTAGTTATATTTTTTTTGGTTTGAATCTAGATTAAACATCTTATATGTTTATTGATTGTGAATTTGTGATTTTGGGTTTGGATTAATTAGAATCGATCATTTTTTGCTTGATTAAATAATGCAAACCAGTTGTTTGATAAAATGTTCAAGTGAGAATTTGTACTAATTTTTGGTGATTTTGGTTTTTTTGGAAGTTAAATGAACAACTATTCATAATATACTAGCTTAGACCCCGTGTAATACATACGGGTGAAAAATATCAATACATAAATTTCTCAAATTTTATTTATGTATTTTACACGTGTAAAAATGTATTACTGTATACTAAGGATATAAAACAAAATTCAAAATATGTAAAAAATAATATATAATTCGGTTTCAGAAATACGTCAATTACTATTTAATGTAATTTGACTTTCATTTACTATTTGATTGAAAATAAAAATTATATGATTAGATTTCAAAGTTTTTTTTTATAATAAAGGATAATTTAAAATAAATGTGTTTTATTAGTATAATTAGTAGTTTATTAAAAGATATGGGTGCATTTAATAAGAGAGAGAGGCGGGAAAATAATGATGAGATTGAATATTGTGGCGACACGTGACATACAAAAACCTTTATTTATTATATAGTATAGATTATTAATTTATCAAAAGATATGAATGCATTTAATAAGAGAGAGAGACGGGAAAACAATGATGAGATTGAATATGGTGACGACACGTGACATACAAAAACCTTTCTTTATTATATAACTAGTTTAGATCCCGTGTATACACACGGGTGAAAAATATCAATAAATAAAATTTTTAAATCTTTATGTGTATATTTTATATGTGTAAAATGTAGGGGTTTTTTCTTAAATGGTGTTGTTTCACGTTATAGTTTCACAATCGGTGTTGTTTTCACATTAGTTACACAAATGGTGTTTTCATGGTTACTAACCACGAATTATGTTTTTTCAAGGTTGCTAACCACGAATTGTGGTGTTTCCAAGTTGCCAACCACGAATTATGGTTTTTTTTTGTTAATTCGTGGTTGGTAACCACGAATTGTTCAATCCTTTAATGCCAACCACGAATTGTAGGGATATTGGGTTGCTAACCACGAATTGTGTTCAAGAATCTCATTGCCAACCACGAATTGTAGGGATTTCTTGGTTGCCAACCACGAATTGTTCAAGAATTTGCCTTTTATTACTTTTGTTTTGTTTGTCTTATTGTTTTGGTTTTATACGTAAACTACAAATGAATTGATGTATTGATAATACTAATCACTAGTTTGTCAAAGATAAAAAAAATATATATATTTCTTAATAAAAAAAAAGAAAAAATAGCATAAAAAGTATCAAAAATAAAAAAAAAATTTGTCAAAGAAAACAATAAAAAGAAGTTTCGATGGTTGTTTAAAAAGTCCAATATATATTTCTTAACTAATTTAAGTTAAATATAATAGGAAATTTGATTAATTAAAACCTCCAATTATAAAGAAATTTCTCAATCGCTTTTTAACAACCTAAAGCGATTGAGAAATTTCTTTTTATTGTTCCAATAATCACTAACGACTTTCTAAAAAATAGCAACGACTATTTCAGTTGGTTATAAACAAAAAGATTATGTTCATCAAAGAAGTAGTTATCTAAAACGTCATAGTTTTGGTTCTTGCTATTCTTGAGTCATCGTGATGGTTATCAATGGTGTGATTATTGGAAGATTATGGTTGATTATTGCTGTAAGACCTTAACTAAAACTAGAATAATAATTTTGTAGTTTACGTATAAAACCAAAACATTAAGACAAACAAAACAAAAGT
This sequence comes from Smallanthus sonchifolius, assembly GCA_023525975.1. Lineage (NCBI taxonomy): Eukaryota > Viridiplantae > Streptophyta > Magnoliopsida > Asterales > Asteraceae > Smallanthus > Smallanthus sonchifolius. Next base: position 55,932,882 of record CM042038.1, read on the forward strand.
AATAAAAGGCAAATTTTTGAACAATTCGTGGTTGGCAACCCCAATTCATGGTTGGCAACCAAGAAATCCCTACAATTCGTGGTTGGCAATGAGATTCTTGAACACAATTCGTGGTTAGCAACCCAATATCCCTACAATTCGTGGTTGGCATTAAAGGATTGAACAATTCGTGGTTACCAACCACGAATTAAAAAAAAAACCCACAATTCGTGGTTGGCAACTTGGAAACACCACAATTCGTGGTTAGCAACCTTGAAAAAACACAATTCGTGGTTAGTAACCATGAAAACACCATTTGTGTAACTAATGTGAAAACAACACCGGTTGTGAAACTATAACGTGAAACAACACCATTTAAGAAAAAAACCTGTAAAATGTATCATATACTAAGGATAGAAAACAAAAGTCAAAATATGCAAAAACTAATATATAATTGAGTTTTGAAAATAAATTAAATATTATTTAATGTAATTTATTTTTCATTTATTATTTGATTGAAAATAAAAGTTAAATAATTAGATTTTTAAAGTTTCATAAGGGATAATTTAAAATAAATGTGTTTTATTAGTATAATTAATATTTTATGTAAATATATATTGTTGTTAAAAATAGGAGGTGCATTTAATAAGAGAGAGAGGCGGGAAAAAAATGATGAGAATAAATGTGGAGGCGACACGTGGCATGAAAAAACCTTTATTTATTATATAGTATAGATATAGATTATTAATTTATTAAAAGATATGAATGCATTTAATAAGAGAGAGACGGGAAAACAATGATGAGATTGAATATGGTGACGACACGTGGCATACAAAAACCTTTCTTTATTATATAGTATAGATATGTAATAAGACATGTAATATGAATAATCACATACGTGTTAAAAAACAATACAAAAAATTACATGACAAAACTATACTCGAATTAAAGATAAAAAAATTGTTCTATTTAATGGTGTGATTCATATAAAAAATGATATTGTATGAGAAAAGTTTTTAGTATTTCATAAAAGGGGGAGAATTTTTTGAAAAAAGTAGGGAAATTTAAACATTTACATTTATATTTATATTACATATATGTAAGTGTTCATTACATATATTTAATAACAGACGTTTAATTTTTTTTATTTTTACATATCAAGATTATACTAGAATTAACGATAAAAAAATGCTCGTTTTTATGATATATTTAAAAAAAAATAACATTGCATTAAAAAGTTTTTAAAGTATAAAAAAAAGGGGGGAAAGTATTTTAAATAAAAATTATTAAAAAAGAATAAACAAATGGACTATTTTACCCTTTTAGAAAATGTCAAATTAATGACACATGTGTAAGGCCCCATTTTTTCGGTAACCTCACTTGTTGGATTTACTCATAAATATAGTCATCAATACTGAATTGCAATTTAAAAACATTCAAACACAGCGAAAGCATTCACAATCAAGTACATAACATAGCAGCGGAAGTCTTAACAATTAAGCATAAACATTGTCCTAATATGAAGAAAAGTGGGATGTCAGTCACATGCCGGGTAGCCTTCACGCCTTCGCACGACCCTTATTTCCTTTGCCTGAAATGTATACTAAAAGACAACTAACGCTGGTGAGTTATAGTTTAAAGCAAGTAGGCATAAACATTAATTCTTTATAAGTATACATATATATACGTATATACATACACATTAACACTTGAATTGCTATCATTTATCATTCATTGTAAATACATATAGATATATATATTCACATCTTTGGTTTCATTTAACATTAATTGGTCATACACATAAGGGTGATCAACCCGTCATAATTACTACGTATGTCATAAAGACAAACGCCATAAGAACTACCGTCGTAGCCCATTTACTCATCCGGTCCAAGGACCGTCCATCATAACATAAATCGATCCGGAAAAGCTGTCTATCCGCCTAAACCGTCCTACCGTCGTAGTCCGTCATATTCGCCCGTCTGCCCTAAGGCATCCGTTTCCCACTCGAACTAGTTATACAGCCGTGCATCGATTGAGGGACTTACTCCACCGTAGTGGCCATAATTTAGTCTACCTTTCTAGACTTTCATTTTTGGCTGCATAATAGTCGAGTGGTCGTCCGTCTACTGTAGTAGCCGTTATCATCGAAGCGTCCATAACGTTTACATACATACATAACATGCAATATATAAAATATAAAGCACGATTTCATTTTTATACGTTATGTCATACTTTCGTTTCTTTATTCATAAACATACTTATCATATTTCTTTATTCATAAACATAATTGTCATATTTCTTTTATATACATAAACATACTTGTCATACCGGTAATCATCATGTATTGTCATATAACACGTTAACTAAACACGTATCATTCATACCATATTAGGTATACACTTTAGCCCTAAAGCATTTATAAATCATTTACACGTAACATATAGGGGGCACATAGAACTTACCTGATGAGTAGTTTCTTAAATACACTTAGCTGGTTACTGAGCGTCACTAATGTCATTCACAATCTGTATAATAAGGTCATCCACATAAGGTAGTGTTCCTTATTGACACTAAACATTTCCATGCTTGGACCTAGTAGTTTCGATAAGTAGTTTATATCGAAACTATGGTAGTTTCGGGTCATGGTTCATATTGAAACTAGAGTAGTTTCGAGTCATGGTTCATATCGAAACTATTTGTTTAATAGAAACTACTTGTTCAATAGAAACTACTTTGTTCAATAGAAACTACTTTGTTCAATAGAAACTATTTATTCAATAGAAACTATTTTGTTCAATAGAAAATACTTTGTTCAACAGAAACTAATATTAGTAATTAACGTTTACGAGTTTAGGGATTATACCTTCTCGAGCACGAACCTGTGATGTAATTGAGACCCGAACCGTATCCATCATCATCCTCATCACCATGAGATCATCATCATTATCATCATCATCTAATCATTACCATCATCCTCTAATCATAATCTAATCATGTAACCATCATCATCATCATCATCTAATCATCACCATTATCATCCAAATATTAACACCATCATCATCATCTAATCATCACCATTATCATCCAAATATTAACACCATCATCATCATCTAAGCATCATACATCATCATGAGATCATCTTTACCACCACAAGCCACCATTATCCACCATTGTGAACACCGTTTCTTCAACATGGAACTTGGTAAAACCATTTTAACACCATGAAACTCACCTTTCGACTCGTAACAGTCGTGAACCACTATTGCCGTCGTGAATTGGTCGGTTAACAACCACCACCGGGTTGTCATTCACCGGAGATGAACCACCCTACGCCCACCTCCATGGGCTTCTGTTAACATTGCCACTATCACCACCGCATCACCATTGTTACCAACCACCGATAATCATGTCACAAAGAATCTACTGTGGCTATAACCACGTCGAATTTTTTTTGGGAACGGTATATTTCAGCAAAAAATTTAGGTTAAAGGGGAAGTCAAAAAAAAAAAAAAGGTTTATGGTGTATCCGCTATTACCAATAGCGGATTAGGAGAAAGAAACTTGAAAAATCTGACACAACTGCGAATGTTGCAGGAGTTAACATAAGCCACTATTCACAATAGCGGATTAGGAAGAAATGGTTTAACATTTGCGGCTTATTTCTCCTAATCCGCTATTGTGAACAGCGGCTTATGTTAACTCCTGCAACGACTATGCAGATGTGTCAGATTTTTCAAGTTTCTTCCTCCTAATCCGCTATTGGTAATACACCATAAACCTTTTTTTTTTTGACTTCCCACGTCACCACCGCCGAACTGCCATCGGCTTAACACCATCACGGTACCACCGATACCATCACGATCTGTTGCCCACGAGCATTTTGCTGATGCCGGAGTTATGGCAGCAGCTCGCACGTTCTTTCCGATGTCGTTTAAACCACCATTCACTTCACACGGCCACCGCTATCTGCCGTGAACCGCCATGGACTCCCTTGCATGATACCAGCCCCAAACAGGTCATTCTCTTGGTCGCCGTCGTCTCTCATGCAAATCGATTAGCATTTCCAAGCTTGTGATCGGGTTAAAGGGTAATCGGAGGAGAGGTTGGTGTTTGGTTTCGAGTTTGCAGGCGACGAAGAAGGAAGTCGATATGAATCATGTTGGCGGCTGAAGTAATTGGAATGGCATTTTAGGTTTAATGGAATTTTCATTATTGCCCCTCCATCTTTGAAGAAAATACATTATCAGCTTGTTGTTTTAATTAGTTGTTAAAGTATAATACCAAAGATTTGTTCTTTGGGCAACCTTGGTCCTAAACAAACTTGTGTTTTAAGTAAAAAAAATTTGCGATGTTACAACATGACATTTTCTGATTGATGGAAATGGTTTTTTGATTTACACATGAAGAGTTGGTTTACAACTGATCCCCACCCTAAATAATATATATATATATATATATGAAAATGATCATGTGTAAACCATTTTTTGTTGTGTAAACCAAAAAACTAATTTTACACCATTCATTTAATTTCATAATATGATAATTAGTGGTCCAAATTAAATATGATTTTTTTTTGTAATGAGGGGCTTAAAATGTTTTAAAGATGTAATGGTAATTTGACTTTTTTTTTCTTCTCTCCTCACAACCACATATTAAATTATTAGTTAGCATGACGTCAGCAGTAACATATGTAACAAATGAAAAAATAACAAAAATTCACGTCTTACATACGTAACAACGTTCAACAATTTTATAAAAAAAAATTTATAAAAAAACCACTCGGCGTTTTTTTGATTTTTTTTTGCCAAAGGTTATAAAATTAGATATAGATTCTATCCAAAAAAAATTTAAATTTTTTTTTTAAATTTTTAGCTGTTACATACATTAGTAGAGAGTTTTCATAGTTTTTTCAACTCAGTGGGTTTTCTCCATATACTTACCCTATATATATATATATATATATATATATATATATATATATATATGGAAAGGGTAAAATAAAAACCCACTTGAGTTAAAAACCCAAAAAATTAGATAATTTTTTTTTAAAATTGGGATTGATTATTTGTATAAAATAAGGCATAGTCGCAAAATAAAAAAACGCCGAAGGGTATAAAAATAAAAAAAAACATGTAAAAAATAAAAACAATTGCGTTTTTTCCTGCTTACATAAGCAATAAGTTACTTTTTACATATGTAAGTTTTTGAAAAACAATTTAAAAAAAAATCCTCTCGACGCTTTTTTTTTTTTACCAAAAGTGATTAAATTAGATATAGAATTTATTCCTAAAATCAAAAAAATGATTTTACCTATTTTTTAAAATATTACATATGTAAGTCAGTGTTTTCATTATAACCGCCCCCTATATATATATATATATTCACATAACATCATCACTCTTGATTCTTCTAACCTTCAATTTGCATAATGTTTCCAAACTTAGAATCAAGTATTGAAGAATCTCAGCACTCTCGTTCTTTGTACTTAGAAAGTGCACCGAAGAGAAATATGAGAAATCATCAGTTACAACTAAACAGTATGACTTACCTCCTTTTCTAGGTTATGAGCCTTCTTTTCATCTTCGTCCAGTCTAGAAAGAGGCTTATAAACTGCCTCACCCAAAAACTCATGCGTCGGATGCTTATACAGTTCTAGAATGGTTATCCACATGTTAGAATCATTGTACGAAACATACTCCTCAAATTGTGTTTTCCAGTTGGAATAATCATTTACATTCAACAGCTTTGGTGGTTTCTGCGGAGTCCCAATCTCGTTATCATAATTCAACATGCTACTAATGTTCTGAATGTTCGACATGGTGTAACACTTAGTCAAATTTCAAAACTTCTGCACAACTTGCGTACTTAGAAATTGGGCTTGCGTACTAGACAAACTGCTCTTGCGTACCAAGGAGCAAAACTAAGTACACACAACTTTTGGTCTTGCGTATAAGACAAGTACGCAGAAACAAAAAATTTGATGCCACATAGATCACCTTTTTGAACTTTGACTCAACTATTTTATCTGGTCAGTTTTTCGGTGACCGAAAAATTCTAAAATTCTCCAAACTTGTCGGAATCACGTAATTGATCCACCCAAAAGGTTAGAAACTTGATTCTAAACAACCCTTAAGATCAAATCACTCAACTAACAACAAATGAGGTCCAATTTTGACCTTTTTCATCAGTGAAAACTACGAACACAACAGGAAGACATTTTAAACAAAAAATCTCCAAAATCAAGTCCAAATACAAGTAATTCGGTGTCCAACCAAGTCGAAAATGTCCCTAACACACTCACAACACTCTAAAACAAGAGCAAAAGCTCCGATACCACTTGTAGGTCCCCGTCTTTCTCGAATCTATCACGTGTGGGTGTGTGGCTAGTCTAACAGGGTGCAGAATCCCCCGTGACTAGTTGGGATACAATCGACAGTGAAATCAACAACAAACATGAGTAACAAAGTGCTCCGTCTATTATAAAAAACAACCGATTACAAGTTGCTTTCCAAGAATTTTGAACAATACAAATGAAAGCGTACTTAGAGAAACTCATAACCGGCTATATATAGTAGACACCCTAGCTCCTGCGTACTAGCCTAGTACGCAGGCACAAACCTCTATGTACTAGCCTAGTACGTAGGACACACTATGCGTACTAGCTAAGTACGCAAGAACAACTTCCTGCGTACTTGCTTAGTGCGCACAAGTACAAAAGACTGATCGACTAAGAGCAAGACAAGTTCTAACAAACTAACACAATAAATAACGAATACATCATATACTAAATACAACAGACATTAGAAAAGACATAAACAACAAGCACAATCTTCAGAGTGTCTGTCACCATAAATGCATCAACAGATGGGTCTCTGTAGTGGGTTCAATTTGTTTCCATAACCCGTTTGCTTCCAAAATTATTTTGATACGGATTGACCATACCGTATAGTTTGTAGAGTTCAAAATAGGTCAATTAAAGTTTGATAACGAATCTCCTTCTTTGTATGCGACTATTCTTCCGTTTGGACTGGATTTATTCTTGTCCTCGTCTCCCATCAAATCCAGTTTTATGATGTTAATTATTTTATTTCTAGAGGAAAGTGATTTTGATTTATACTACAAGGGCATGTTATGTAATTAGACACACCTTTTGTCCCTTTTGATAATTTTGTACCAAGAATTCACGTGCCTTTAATTTCTTTTGACATGTATTTGACTTTTATATTTATTCAAAGTCAATATCCCAAAATAGTTTATTGAGTAAACTTCGTCAAAATATCGATTTTATTCTATCAGTTTTAATTTGACTTTTTTGGTTCCCGTAATTTGTTTCAATTAAGTCCAACTCATTAACACCGTTAATTTTTTCTGTTAAAAATAAAAACATTTTAATCCTTTCACATATAAGGGTTAATTGTGTCATTTTTTTTTAAATAAAACAAGCACTATTTTACTCTAAATATATATCCAGACATTCACTACCACCACCATCACCCTCCACCGCCACCGCCACCCCCCACCACACCACACCACACCACACCACCCCACGCCATACCTTGATTCACATTGATTCATCGGTCGGGATGAAATTCCAATATCTCCGATCATCGATTCCTGTGATAGTCAGTGCCTTACAAGAAATTGACAAACATAATCCGCATGTCCTTTTATTCAACCAAAATTCCTGTAACAAAACTCCCAATATTATTCACAGTCACAATTACAACCAAAATTCCTACCCCCATTTGGCACTGAACCTGCAAAATTCTTAAATAAACTAATCAAACAGTGGAGAATGAAACCCTTTGGATTCATACCACCACCGCCAAATCCCTAATTGAACCTACAAACGTATCGCAGAGCTCCGTAATTGAACCTACAAACCTGCAAAATCCCTAAATAAACCGATCTGGATTTGAGGAAACAACCCCTCTTTGCCGTTGTTTTTCCGGCTAACAACTGGTAGCCGCGCACCGGAAATCGGTCTACTTCTCCTCCTCCGCATAGCCCCTATCCTTGATTTGGCGGTTGTGGTGCATCAGAATAGGGAGAGGGAGTTTTCATAGATCTGTCATGGTGCGTGGTGGCCGGTGGCTGGGTGCGATGGTGCCCGACAGTGGTGTTGTAGTGATAGTGAGAAGAGCTATGAATGGACGTGGTGTGGTGGTGGGTTTTCAGATCGGCAATGGCAGTGGTGTGGTGGTGGGTTTCCGGCAGTAGTGTTGTAGTGGTAGTGAGAAGAGGGGGGAAGGGGAAGGGGAAGGGGAGGGGAGGAGCAGGTCACCGGTGGTTGTTGTCTCAGGAGAAGCAGGTCACCGGAGCAGGGGGAGGCGGAGGTGGCAGGGGAGGCGGAGGGGGTGGTTGGGGGAAGATGAAGATCTTGTGTTTGATTTAGGGGATGATGGTTTTTGTATTAAGATAAATAATTTACATAAATGGTCCCTGAATTACTTTAAGAAAATAACATAATTAGTCTTTTATCAGTAAAAAAGATGAAAATACCCTTACTTTTAACAGAAAAAATTAACGGTGTTAGTGAGTTGGGCTTAATTGAGACAATTTACATACCACAAGGGCCAAAAAAGTCAAATTAAAACTAATGGAGTAAAACCATTATTTTAACCAAACCACATGGGCCAGAAACAAAGTTTCTCTAGTTTATATGTGTCAATTGAATCAGACAAAAGTGGGTAAAAATAATAATAGTAACACGAGACGAGATTTTGAGCAACTGCTCGACTCTTTTCTTTATTGATCAATGGAAAAACTCACACCAATGACCTAATACATAACCCTTATTTATGCCAAACGAACTTACAAACCATGACAGACTCAAAGTAGGAAACCAACAATTTAAAGTAACCAAATCATTTTTATTTGACTCTGATACTAACTCTTAAAGTAAACCATATTTGAAAAACAAGAAAACCTCTTTCACATGTGAACCCAAAACAGAATTATTCCAACAACATGAGCATCAATTCAAAATGCTTGATATTCTATGTAATCATCCTTTAATGGAACAAAGATGATGAGGATTCGCCCTTTTGCTTCCAACAACCTGAACCCTACGACCGAAGGAGCACTCGATTGATCAAGTTGTCTATGTTCAACAAAGATGATGAGGATTCTGCTTTTTTCTTCCAACCCATAGCCGTCTCTCTCATCTCTTTTCCTTTCTCTTCCACCATTAAATTCCTCACAAGCTTTTCAACCTGTTTTCTCTTGACATCATTGTCTATCTCCATTCCAATGCGCCATTGATTACAACTATACCAACAATTGGTGTGTTGTTCCGCAAAGAACGGCCAACATATCATCGGAACTCCACTCGATATGCTCTCTAGGGTCGAGTTCCACCCACTATGTGTCAAAAACCATCCAATTGATGGGTGATTTAGAACTTTCTGTTGAGGGCACCAACTTGTCAACAACCTGCTTTCACCGGTCGCTTCAATGAACTCAGGTGGTAGCATCTGGGAGTCTCCGGACACCAGGTCTGGTCGGATAACCCATAAAAATGTCTGGTTACTATTAGCAAGCCCCCAGCAGAACTCAACTAATTGCTGGGGTGTCATCACAGTTATGCTTCCAAAGTTTACATAAACAACCGAATTGGCTTCTTTTGAGTCAAGCCATTTGAGGCAATCTTTGTCTTCTTTCCACAGACTCGAACCCAACAACTTCATATCCTTTTCCGCCATAGTATTTGCAATGGTGTGTAGTGGTCCAATTGAGAAAATAGAAGGATAAATGGTCGTTTAAAACTTCATGCTCAAGATCTTCAAAGGTGTTGAGTATTATTGCCAATGTTTTTTTGGCTTTAGCAGTTTCTCGGATACAAAAATTAACTATGAAGTCGTCTGGATCTGTGCTTCTGATGAAAGTTGGCATGTCCTTCAAGCGCATTCCTTTCATGCTGGGTATGCAATCAACTTTTGTGTCCAAGTACCCATTGGTTAAATCAGCCGTATCTACATGTTTTAAAGAAAAAAAAGTCATATTTAAATTAAACTTACTAAAGGCAGTAGAAATTGGAAAAAGTAATCATGACAACACAATGAAAATTAGGAATATACCTTGTGTGGGTTTTATATGTTTGGATTTGCATGCCTATTGAATTGTGTAGGTGTATAAAGCACTTTAAGATAAAAATATTTTTATTAGTACTCTAAACTCTTTAATAGGATATTTCAAAAGAAGAAGAATGCAAGTTATTTATTAAAAGAGTGTAGAATTCATATATGAATTAGTTTCAAAGTAGACCAAGAACACTCTACCATCATAACGTTTCACTTGATGGATAATGGTTATAATTGTATGTAGTTATTCGGGCATATTAGCAGTAAACCTTGTCAGCAAGAAAACCCTCAGTAGAAACTCCATCAACACTAATGAAATGAGTTACTATTGATGACCAAATTACCACTAATGAGTACTTGCCACTGCTCGGAGTTCATACTAATCAATTGTTGCTAATGCTATTGTCACCGGGTGATGTCAAATGTGTTGCTGCTAACTAGTAGTAACTTACTACTAATAATTATGTATTGCTGATGATTAGGGGCCCTGCCCCTTGGATCCCACGTGGGGCATTGCTCTGAACCCCCCACCAAAGGGGGGCGCTCCCCTTGGAATCCCTACTAAGCGGGCGACTCTCGAGGTTCCTTGGTGCATGAAATAAAAATAGTATTGAATGAATGTATTCTCCGCATATCATAACTCGAATCAATGTTTATTCTTATTATCTTTGGTCTTATGTATATCTTGATTAATCAAAATGATTTGATGACAATAAAATCACCTACGTTTAGATAATCAATTTGCTGTTTGTTAATTTTAATACTAAATGAAACAGTTTTCTCACCAAAAAGAAGTTTACAGGTATAAGTAATATTACTCATAGTGACAGAAACTAATGCTTGATGCATGAAAGTAATGATATCTGAATTTAAAAGATGGGATACCTTTAAGTGGAATGAATCCATTTTGCTTGAGAGTGCTATAGTGTGTATAAGCCAAGAAACCACATGCACTACTTGTCCAGAAAAAAACTTCAGGGATACCTAATTCATCTGCCGCGTCAAGTGTGAAGCTCATTACACCATCCGAAACTATACAACTCACCGGAGGTGTCGTTGTGCTGTCATTAAGTTTAGAGAGGAGGGCCTTAAAAGGTTCTAGACAGGTTTCAGAGGTGGACTTGCATAGTGAGGGGATGTCTTGGGTCGCGTCAAGATTCTCAGGAGGCGGAAGGCCATCGGGAATGGTCTCGAATTGAAAAGAGGTGTGGCGGTTGAGGGTGTCTAAGCCTTGTGAGTTAAGGAGGCGTTGGTGGTTGAATTCGGTGTTAACAAAGGTTATATGGAAGCCTTTAGAATGGAGGATTTTAACAAGTTGTAACATGGGATTAATTTGGCCTTGTGCTGGAAAGGGTATGCACACTGCATGAGGTTTCTTCATCATATCCATGGATCTAATTTTGTGTTTTAGATGCCCTTCTTGTGGAGGGTTTTATAAGGCATGCAAACACAAAATCGATTGCAGACCACTTTAATAAGGCCTTCTCTATTTTTAACCTTTGTCGTCAAATGATTGAACCTTATTTCAAAGATCAGAATCGGCAGGCTTGTAATAAATACGCCATTGCTAAAATCAATATTTGTTTACTCAAATGAGAAAACATTAAATATGATGTGCTTACTTCATGGTGTGTTTAATCAGTTGAAGCAAGAAAAAGTTAAAATATAAAGTGGTCACTTCCCTTTCAAAAAAAATTAAGTGGTCACTTCAATTTTAAGTCCACATATGATTGTGTTTAAGCACGTGAATACTCGAAGTTAATTAAAGCCACACAAACGTTAACACATATGCATAACATATGCATGTAGGGGAAAGTTTAATTCATAACACTAAATATTGCGAGAATATGAGAAACAAAATGAATCATTCATTTTTTCAATGTTAAATAGTTTTGAAATATAAATCATGGATCAAGAAATTAAACGATTTAAATTTGTTATTTTTGTTTTCACAGCAATTTAGTGTTCTGTAATGAACCTCTCCCTATGCATGTATGCTATGCATATGTATGTCGATACGACCGTTAGATAATTAAATGCCAATATATAACAAAAGGTTACTGTATTTTGATTAAGAGTTTAAACACGTACTAAGAGTAAGAATACTTACAATTAGGTACCCTATAATAGGGTAGATAAATAACCTAACTCATAACTAGTTCCTGTTTATTTATTATAAATTCCCAGCAGTTAAAAAAATAAAAATAAAAAAATAACCTAAATCTACCTTGGATTGTCTAAGGGTATATAGTATACCCTCATGGGTACCAAAGTGAGGGCTCACATGAGAAGAGAATTGTGTTTCACCCAAATGAGGGGGCTCACATAAGAACACCATCCCCTCTTGAGTGAAGGGGTGCGTAAGACAATCTTCGTGAGTTTTGACACGGTGAAGAGAGAAAAGGAGGGAAAGAAGAGTTGTGATTGGCTAGAGGGAATATGAGCCCCCTCACTTGTGTTGGTAATTTTAGTGTTATCAACATACGTTTCAGTGTATTGGATAATTTGTCAATCGAAGAAATAACATTAGAGATTAAACGAGTTAGGTGACGCGAGAGTGTGTGCTCGATCTAATCCTAAATGTTATTTGGGTTTATTAAATATATAAATGTTAATGGAGTTAGTTATGATGGTATCAATAATGATTTATTTATTTTTTTGTTCTTTAATAATGGGCTTGTCAATATTAAACGGACAAAAAATTCCAGACGGTTTCTTGTTGGCGATTAAAAGAGAAAACATCAAAGAACTTCAATTTTTTATTCCTTCAAGATTTTCCCTTTTTAGCCGTAATTTGGATTACTAACGGGCTATTGACTCACCCGATCATCTCCACCACCCTTAGAAACACACAGGTGAGAAAACACCATGGCCCAACCCGATTCAAACATCAAGAACAACGACATAAATTAGGGTTTGTGTGTTAGGTTGTGCGTTCACTCTGTTCGGATTACACGGTTAGATTTGTGGTTTGGGTTTGTTGGAATTTCAAACGTAACCTGTGGTTTTGGTGTATTGGTACTCGGAATTGTTTCGTTTGGTATTAGTAAGAAACAACAGGGGCTGGAACAAGAGATTTGGAATTATTGGTATTCAATTTGGGATTGTTAGTATAAAAGTTGGGAATGTAGGTATTAGTTCTCTGGTTAGGTCAGTTACCTTAACTTACACGAATTATTTATATAGATTGTGTGTGACATTTAGAGACGCTTATGTGTTATGTGCAAATGATTTTGAATGTTTTAGGGCTGAAATGTATACATGAAAGGAATGAATGTTATGAATACTAATATGACACTATGTGTTAGATGAAAGTAAATGATGAACAAATAATGAAAAGGACGTTTACCAGAATGAAATGAATGAATGACATAACGTATATAAATGCAATCTTGCTTTATATTTATACATATTGCATGCTATGTATGTACAAAATGTTATGGACGGTAAGATGATAACGTCTACTTTGGTAGACGGACGACCATACGACTATTATGTAACCAGAAAGTAAAGTCTAGAAAGGTAGACTAACTACGGACTACTAAGGTAGACGAAGGCCCTTAATCGATGCACGGTTGCATACATGCTTCGTGTGGGAAACAGATGCCTTAGGGCAAACGGACGGATATGGCGGACTACGACGGTAGGACGGTTTACGATATGACTAACTACTACGGTAGGACGGTATGCGATATGACGGACTACTATGGTAGGACGGTTTACAATATGACGGACGAACACTAGTTGTCGGACGGTTTATGAATAACGGACTACAATGGTAGATCGAAACGTTTGTCTTTGTGACTTACGTAATCAATGATGGGTTGATCACTCTTATGTGTAAGGCTAATGACTGTTCAAATGAATGCAAAGATGTATGTATTTATATACGTACTCATATATGAATGATATATGAAAGCAAGAAATGTAAAGGTGTGTATATACTCATATGTATTTATACTCATACAAATATGATAAGAAGTAATGATTATACCTACTTGATTTAAACTAAAACTCACGAGCATTAGCTGAATTTTAGTATGCACTTCATGTTGCAAAAAGGAAGGTCAGGATAAGGCGTGAAGCCTGCCCGACTACAAGACTGACATCCCTTTTTATGTTTAAGTTTAAGATTACGTGTTAGACAATGTTTCAAATGAGTAAGACTTCCACTGTATGTAATAGAATGATGTACGCTTCCGCGATGTTTTAAAAGTTTTAGCTTATTCAGTTTTTCATCATTATGTTTATGAGTAAATCCAACATGTGATACTTTCCGAGTTTGAGGACTTACATGATATTGCTGGTCTGCCGGATTTAGATCATCCACACCCGTAGTTGTATAGGTGCTTATGTATGTTTTTCATGTATTGATGAACAAACTTAACATTTTGATGTATGTGCGTTTATATGTTTATGTTTGAATGGTTATGTTGATTGGTTGTTTATCGTAGTTTATAAAACATATATAAAACACATTTAAAACATAATTAAAAATAATTAAAACGTAATTAAAATTTAATTAAAACATAATTAAAACCTAATTAAAACAACATTAACAAAATTAAAACCTAATTAAAAAAGGATTAATGAGAGTCCATATCGTGATCCTAGTAATCGGAGTCCGTATCGTGCCTGTCTTCAAATGGGTTATGATAAGGACTGATATCAGGCACGTACTCGTGTTGCTCCAGATCACGTGGCACGTACTCATTTTCAGGTCGTTCTTCGTCTTCAAGTGGATACTGGTCTTCATGCCACCAATAATATTCTGGCTCCTTCTCTTGTGGTTGGTTTTCAGGTAGGAAAGTATCAAACGCCTAGTTCCATAAAACATCATCCTCGTCATCCTCACGGGGGTTTGTAGGAACCGAGGGTGGAGGAGGTTAAAACGGTTCAACAACCGGAAGGGGTTTCGGTACATCCTCCCTAGTTGGTTCAGGATTGGAGAAGATATTGTCTTGGTTGTTCGACATATTTTCCGATTTGTATATTTAAGAGGATGATTTGACCGGTTAAATGAATTAAAATCGTTGCCTTATCTATAATTTATATTTGCACGGTAATCGAGTGTGTCCAAAGAACATAGTGTCAAAAGACGGGTCAAAGATCTTTTGACTCACAAGATTTTGAATAAAGATTTGTGGACACATATAGGGTGTCAAAAGATCAGTCTATTAAAAATTAAAATTTTTAAAATTTCTAACAACTATTTTCAAGTGTTTAATTTGCAACGGATTTTTTGAAAAGGTTATTATAAAATGGCTATATTTTTCTAAAGAAATACGTAATTTTGCGGCTGGTCAAATCAAGATAGTTTGATTGACAAGCCTCGAGTATATGCTTCAACAGGAATCACACAAGGGTAGATTATAAACCTCTAGTAAAATGACCGCCCGTAACCCAACAGATAAAGTACATTACATAGTCCGTTTTAGGGATTGGCAACTTACCCATTCAGTGACTTTGGCACTGGACGTTCCCCAAACGGGTACTGTCGGGTCGGGTGAATTCAATAATAGACACCTGTTGGCATTGCAGCCTTACAAAGTTGTTCCATATTATTGATTGGCATTAACCCTAGATCGTTGCCCATGAGAAATTAATCAATACTTTCTACTCGAGCTCCATCACGAACTATTTACATTGCAACCCAATAAAAAAAGAAGGGTTCTAGTAAAATAGAAAAATGACGTCGAGCCAAGAGCACCTTCATTCCTATATAAAATGGCGGATGTAAGAATAAGAATCCACACCGGATTGTGTACTTCAAGTCGCACGTTGCTTTCTACCACATCGTTTTAAACGAAGTTTTACCATAACATTCCTCTAATTTGGAACCAGTATGGAATTGATTCTGTAGAGTCATATCTTATGTATAAGCTGTTGTCATTTATTGTTTGTTTAAACAGTTTTAGACCAGTTTACTTTCTGTCATTTCTTTAAATGTAATTTCAGTTTTATGTAATTTACTGTTTTTATTTCTAAGTCTGGGCCATCGAAACTACTTAGTTTCGATTGAGTCTGTTCAATCGAAACTAGTAGTTTCGATAGATGGTAGTTTCGACAGTATTTGTATCACTTGTAAATGGTCAATCGAAACTAGTTGTTTCGATTGAACATAGTTTCGATACTGTCACTACTATAAATAGCCTAGTTTGAGAATGTTTAGGGTGTGAGTAGCGGCTGTAACCCTGAACCTTCTCTTTCACATTTTTCCTGAATCAATACAATTTGCAGTTGTTTATTCACTGTGTTCTTACACTTTCATACCATTTGCGTGTTGATTCAAACTGTGGTTAGCCTGTTTCTATTATCTGTTTCACCACCATACACACAGTTTCCGCGTGTGTGTGTGTAATCGATCAAATCAGTGATTTCAAGAGAAATCTGGACCTACAATTGGTATCAGAGCATTATGTTCTAGTATTTTTGAGTGTTATCAGGTTTTGTGATCGATTCTAGGTGATTTGTGAGGTATTTTGAGCTTATTTCGGGTTTTTGCACATCTATTCTCGGAAGTACTGTTTCACCGATTTCCAAGGGTTTTTGCTCGTATATTCAGAATCGGAAGTTGGATTAGTGATCAGGAGGGTTAGTCGAAGGTTTTCGCCGGATTGGTTTGTCATTTCTGCACTATTGATTTCTGGAGCTTATCATCAATGGAGTATTTCTGAGCTTGGAGAAGAAGGCATCGAAACTACTGGGGACAGTTTCTGTTTTCCGTTGATCATCGAAACTTCTTGTCTACTTTTTGTCGGGAGAAGGTACTATCGAAACTAAATTTTGTCTTATCTCTATCGAAACTGTGGTTATCGAAACTTGCCTTGAAAATTTTCAGTATCGAAACTAGTTGTTTCGATAAAAGCTGTCCTATCGAAACTAGTTGTTTCGATAAAAGTTGTCCTATCGAAACTAGTTGTTTCGATAGAAGTTGACCTATCGAAACTAGTTACTGTTTTAGTTTCGATTCAAAATATTATGGCCACTTCAAGTTCAACAGAATATTCTGGGGGAAATAGACCACCTGTTCTTGTGTCCACAAGAGATTTTGATGACTGGACTAAAAAGATGAAGCTTTTCTTTCAATTTCACGATTATACACTGTTGAGTTCTATCACCGATGGTCCCCACAAGCCCGTAACTACCACTGCTGATGTTCAACGTCCTAAGTTAGTATCTGAGTATGATGAGAAAGATCTTGCCTTGATTGCCCGAGACAACAAGGCCTATGGGACTATTGCCACGGCTCTTCCTATGGATATTTTCAACATCTTTGCTGAGTACACAACTGCCAAAGACTTATGGGCTGCACTGTGCACAAGTTATGAGGGAAGTGAGGATGTCAGGGAAAGCAAAAGAGATCTGATCAAGAAACAATATGCGATGTTCAGCAGTGTAAGGGGAGAATCAATATCTGATTTGATCAACCGTTTCTCAAGCATTGTATCAAGGTTGAAGGTAATGGGAGTTGAGTACCCTACTCTTGATCTAAACAAGAAACTCCTAGATTCTCTTCATGATGAATGGAATATGTATCGAATCATGATAAAAAAGACTGAGAATCTGAGTGCTCTGTCTCAACAGGAAGTCTATAGCATTCTTGAATCTTATGAAATTGAAATTAAGAAGGGAGCAGTAACCCCATCAAATCAGTCTAGAAACACAGCTCTCATTGCTGGATCAAGCTCATCCGGTAGCCCATACTTTCAGACTGATGTCCCTCCTTCAGCTGCTGCAATTAAATATACCAGCTTCTCTGCTCCTCAAAAGACTATCACCATGATTCCTGATGAATATGTCCCAATCATGACTGCTTTCATGTCGTGCTATGATGCACTGATCTCTGGAAATCTAACACCGGTTAGCTTTCAACCTGATGACTTGGAGCAGATTAATCCTGATGATTTGGAGAAAATGGACATTGACTGGTGCATGGCCATGTTGACCTTAAGAGCCAAAAGATTCATCAAAAGAACTGGCATAGACAGATTCAAGCAGGGAAAGACACTTGGGTTTGATATCAAGAAGGTGAGATGCTACAATTGTGATCAGCTGGGTCACTTTGCCAGAAACTGCAAGGAACCGTCCTCCAAGGATCAGCAAGAAAAGAAGATCTCATCTGGAAAACAAGCTGCCAATCCTCCAAAGACAAACACATCTTCAAACTCCACAGCTCTTGTGTGTCAGGCTGATGGACATTATCATTGGGGAGATCAAGCTGAGGAAGCTGCTGATAAAGCCTTGATGGCTGATGTGGAGGACATGGACAAGTGTGTCATGATTGAACCTGCTGAGGATCTCACTGCTGTACCTGCTGAGGTTATTTCTAAACTGTGTAATTCTAGATCTTGCTTGAATGAAATTCAAAAATACAGATTCATCAATCAAGCCTTGATTGATGAACGAAATCACATTAAGGTAATGTATGACTCTGTGGCAAAAAATGAGAAACTTTACTTAAAGAAAATTCGTGATATTTCTGGTGAAAATCGTTCTTTAATTGTGCAAATCAATACTCAAACCATTAATAACACAATTTTAACAGAAAGAGTCCAAAAGGCAGAAAAAGCCAAATTAGAGGATGATCACATGGATATGGATCAGAAAATTCTGTTTGAAATAATTGATAAACAATTTAATAGAAAAGGCACAGAAGGTCTTGGGTATAACTCTCATCCACCTCCTTATTCTAAATCAGGGAGATTTGCTGATATGCCTACTCCACATGTTTCCACACCTTTTGTTTGCACATTATCTCCTGATGATTATATTACATCCTCTGATTCTGACAGTTTTGCTTCTTGTGCAGAGTCAAACTGTGTAAATTCCGAAGATGATTGTGATAAGAGTGCTAATGATAGAACTATTCTAAAATAACTTGAGTCGGATGAATGTAATAATATGTCCGTGTCAAAACCAAATATTTGTAAACACGTTAAAAACTTGTATTTTGATTCTATGCCTGCTGAGCATACGGGTTTGGGATGTGATGTTTCTAAATTTAAAAATGCCTTGCCTTTTGTTCCTAAATCTTTGAATGTTATGCCATGTGTTACAAAATTTAAAAGTGCAGGAATTATTGTGAATGATATACCACGTGAAACCATGAGCAACATGAAAATTTTCAGATTAAAGGAAGCACATCGTCTTCAAGACAAAGTTATTGATGAGAGAACAGTCTCATGTTCAGATTCCTCAACATCACAATCATCTTCATCTTGTGATGACTATTATCAGGCTAAGATATATTGTGAAAACGTGTGTTTTAGTTGTGGTGCCTCAAATCATGTTTCAAAAAGTTGTAAATTGATAACCACAAATTCTAATGAAAAATCGCCTTTCGAAAGTTCATTAAATTCATACATGTTGCCTAAGTCTTCTCACAGTAGAAAATCTAGGCGTAAAAGAATTAAAAATGCTAAAAATAATTTAAAACGAACGTGGAAAATTAAAAATAATGTTCTATTTGATGACCGTGTTTCATCAAAGGATGGTTGTAATTTTGATTCCAATGAGATGTCATATCCTGACACTAAGATCTCTTGATTGAAACAATGTTGGTCAAAACGTATAAATGGTTCGTTGTTTATAGGGTCAATCAAGAAGAACCGGTGATAACATCTGGCATGTAGATAGTGGATGTTCAAGACATATGACTGGGCACTTTAACTTGCTGCAAGATTATCATCAAATTGATGGGGAGTATGTTGCTTTTGCTGGAAACCCAAGAGGAAGAAAGATTGAAGGACAAGGAACAGTATCAAATGGAGTAAATAGTCTGGAATTTGTCAACTTTGTTCCTCAGTTGAAATACAATCTGATGAGTGTTTCACAGATTTGTGACAAGGACTTCTGTGCCTTATTCAATTCAAAAGAATGTCTTATCTTGAAGCCAGGAGTGGTGATTCCAGAAGAACTTATTCTCATGCGTGCTCCCAGAAGATACAACACATATAGCTTGGATATGAACAACCCATCGGGCATTGAATCGTGTTTTCTCTCAAAGGCTTCTGAAGATGAATCTTTCCTGTGGCATAAGAGGTTGGGACATGTAAATTTCAAAACAATGAATCGACTGGTTCGAGGCAACCTAGTCACTGGATTACCTCTCAAAGATTTCACTCCTATGAACACTGTATCTCATGTTCCAAAGGAAAACAACAAAAATCTTCACATAAGCCTAAAACCTCCAATTCCATTGACTCTCCTCTCCAATTGCTTCACATGGATCTTTTTGGTCCAGTGAGTGTCATGAGTCTTGGACGAAAGTCATACTGTCCGGTGGTAACAGATGATTTTTCTCGATTCACTTGGGTGTTTTTCTTAGCCACAAAAGATGAGACGCCAGAGATTTTAAAAACCTATCTGCTTCAAATTGAGAACCTCTTCAATCTAAGTGTGAAGACTATCCGCAGCGATCATGGAACAGAATTCAAAAATGCAACTCTTGATTCCTTCTGTGAAAGCAAAGGAATTTCTCTACAATTCAGTGCACCTCGTACTCCTCAACAAAACGGTGTAGCTGAAAGAAGAAACCGCACTCTAATTGAAGCTGCACGAACTATGATTGTTGACTCTAAGCTTCCCGTGACTTTCTGGGCTGAGGCAGTCAACACTGCATGTTTTATGCAAAATCGGGTTCTTATTACTAAAAGTTGCAACAAGACACCTTATGAGATCATGTACAAGCGCAAGCCAGTTATTGATTTCTTCAGGAAATTTGGGTGTGTGTGCACAATGTTGAACACTTCAGATCAGCTCAACAAGTTTGAAGCCAAAGCTGATGAATGCTATTTTGTTGGTTACTCATCCAATCAACGTGCTTTTCGTGTCTACCATAAGAATAAAAGGATAGTGATGGAGTCCATTGATATCAATTGGCATGAAAACAATCATACGGACGCAGGAGACGGTCCCAATTGGCTCTTTGACGTCGATTCAGTTTTTAAGTCATTTAATCTTCCTGATTTCTCTATTGAATCAACTCATGCTAATCCTTACTTCTCTATAAACAATCTAGGGAACATAAATGATCAAGGCTCTTCTTCATCTGCTCAGGTTGAAATTCCTGTGGTTGCTAATGCTGAATCTAATATGGAGTCGTCTGGTTCTGGTGCAACAAGTGAAACTGTTGAAGACAACTCCATTCCAATAGTAGATGTTGCACCACAATCACCTGCTGAAGATCCTATTAATGATATTGCCGATCCTCCTGCTGAAAATCTTACCAATTTGGAAGAAGTCATGGAAGAAGATGAAATTCCTCAACTGCGAATTCACAAGATTCATCCCACCAATAACATCATTGGACCACTCAATGTGGGTGTTAGTACCCGAAGTGCCTGTGAAGCATTTGAAAACAGCATGTTTTCCTGCTTCATCTCTCAAACTGAACCAAAGAACATTAAAGCAGCTCTACTAGAAAACAGCTGGGTGGAAGCAATGCAGGAAGAGCTACATCAATTCTCAAAGTTACATGTGTGGAATTTGGTGGATCTACCCAAGAACAAAGTTCCAATCGGTACTCGTTGGGTCTTTCGCAACAAAAAGGATGAAGGCGGCACTGTGATTCGAAATAAAGCTCGTCTGGTGGTTCAAGGTTTCTATCAAGAAGAAGGGATTGACTATGAGGAAGTCTTTGCACCAGTGGCTCGTTTGGAAGCCTTCAGAATGTTTCTCGCCTATGCAGCCTACATGGACTTCACCGTCCATCAAATGGATGTCAAAAGCGTATTTTTGTATGGCAAAGTTCAAGAAGAAGTATATGTCAAGCAGCCGCCGGGTTTCATTGATCCTAATTTTCCAGACCATGTTTACAAGTTAGACAAAGCATTGTACGGTCTTCACCAAGCACCTCGTGCGTGGTATGAAACTTTATCAAAGCATCTGCTCGAGAATAGTTTCACACGAGGAGCAATTGACCAAACCTTGTTCAAACGGAAGGAGGAAAAGGATACAATCATGGTGCAAATTTATGTGGATGATATCATTTTTGGTTCTACAAATCCCCGTCTCTGCAAAGAATTTGAAGAAGTGATGCGATCTAAGTTTGAGATGAGCTCCATGGGGGAAATGAAGTTCTTTTTGGGACTACAAGTTGATCAGTCTGAGTCAGGAATCCTTATCCATCAAGAAAAATACGTAAAAGAAATTTTGACCAAGTTCAAAATGGCTGATTCCCATCCAGTAAAAACTCCTGTGGAAGTTCGACATTGTTTGACTCCTGATATGGATGGGGAAAGCGTTGATCCGCATCTATATCGCTCTATGATAGGATCTCTCATATATCTCACGGCCAGCAGACCCGACATCATGTTTGCAGTGTGCTTGTGTGCACGTTTTCAGGCTAATCCTAAACTCTCTCATTTATCTGCTGTCAAACGTATTTTAAGATACTTAAGGTATAAGCCAAAATTGGGTCTGTGGTATCCTAAAACTGACTTGTTTGATCTTGTGGCTTATTCAGATTCAGACTACGGGGGTTGCAACTTAGACCGAAAATCCACTTCTGGAGGTTGTCAATTCCTTGGCAACCGCCTTGTCTCATGGCAATGTAAGAAACAATCCACCGTTTCCCAATCCACCGCCGAAGCCGAATACATTGCCGCAGCCCTCTGTTGTTCCCAAGTCAGATGGATACACCATCAGATGCTTGACTATGGGATCACATTCCATGAGACACCCATTCTGTGTGACAACACTGCCGTTCCCCATATCGCCAAAAACCCTGTTCAACATTCCAAAACCAAACACATTGAAATTAAACATCATTTTATTCGTGACTGTGTTGAAAAGAAGCATATTCGAATTGTTGAAGTCAAAACTAATAAACAAACCGCAGACATCTTCACAAAGGCTTTTTACTCTACCAGATTTGCCCAACTGGTGGAAATGCTTGGAATGATCAACTTTCAGTAAATTGTGTAAATAATTTTTCTATTTTTTTATTATTTTATTTTATTTTTTTATTAATTCTGATTAAACTGTCTAAGAAAATTCCAAAAAGATTTTATTTTTTTTAACAGTATCCACGCAAATCTTTTGTGGGAGAAATATAATATTTTAATATTGAAAAGAATTGCTGTGTATATAATCTTACAAGTTGCAAGAAAAATTGAATCTGACCTTTGAGAAATGATAGTGTCTGATCTCATCTCTTGGACATGGAATAGACCAACAGCGATGGTGTTTACTGAGGTATAGCTGGTAGGCCTGACATATGGTTAAAACTTGTAAGTAGTGTGAAAACCTAATATATATCTCATACTTGTGTGTTTGAATCCATTATTGAAACATCTAACCCATTTTTATATCTAAGAAAACCGATTCAATCAGATACAGGCTTACGTATTGGATTCCTATTCATACGCCAAGTGACCGTCAATATAACGATATTTACCACCGATGACCCCGTATGTTTTGCTTACGCAAAGATCTCGGGTGCTCATCCTTTTCCCATCCACTTGGATGATTTGACCCCATCTGTTTTGTTTACGCAAAGATCTCGGGTGTTCAACATTTTTCTATCCGCTTGGATAATTTTACGACTTCTTCTGTTTTGCTTACGCAAAGATCTAGAATGCTCGTACTTTTTTTAAATATCTACTTTGATATTTTTTTATTTTAATTTTTCTAAATCCACTTGGATATCTTATTTTAATTTGGTGGTACTTTGACATTACTAAGATGGTACCTTGGTTAATCAGAAAGAGATGATAGGATGAAGATGGGTACTTCTTGAGGATTGATAGGTTTTTCAAAATCATTTTATTTTAATATGTGGGGTACACCTTGTATGTTGCTTAAATGGTACCTTCTAATCACATGAAATCTTTGTACAAACAAATGTTCGGGTTTACTTTGCACAAATATCAGCTATCTTCAGGGACTCACAGTAGTGAATTGCAAAAGAAAGTGTTTCAAGAGACTGACCAGATCTGATCTTATGTTGGATCTTTTTCAAGAAGAAAAGTCTAAATATCTTGTGTATAATTTTATATCGAAACTAGTTGTACATATCGAAACTACTTTGAACTATCAAAACTAGTTGTACATATCGAAACTACTTTGAACTATCGAAACTAGTTGTACATATCGAAACTACTTTGAACTATCGAAACTAGTTGTATATATCAAAACTAATTTGAACTATCGAAACTACTTTGTGCATATCGAAACTACTTTGACCTATCGAAACTACTTTGTACATATCGAAACTAGTTTGTCCTATCGAAACTAGTTGTTTCGACAGGGGCAATTTTGTCTTTTGTCTCACGAGAATTAAAAGTCTTCATAAGCAATCCCTCCCGTCATACTGATTCTTACTAGTATTTTTCAAAACCTTTTCGCCTTCTCCGTCATTCACACAATCTCTCAAATCGTCGGTCTGGGTTGCAAGATATCAACTGATTTTCCCCGTTGTCTCTATCGTCTCCATCACCAGGTAACGTCTCACTACCTCTTTTTGATGATTTTTGCAAAACGGCAGACCCAGGGTTTTAAAATTTAAAATTTGTTCGACTAAATCTTCATAATAACAGTCGTTTGTCTGCTTCTTTGTGTTTGCATACATTTTAATCATCTTAGAACTCACGATTATTGTGTATTCCTGCAGATAACGTCTCACATTCGGTAAGATGAAGTTTCGTCACTTACAGGCTACTCTAAACCTTTCTTTTTAACTTGTTTATATTAAGTCTGAGTATAACGAATCAGAGGGGTTTGGGTTTCAAAACCAAGTAGTTTCGATAAAGGGGTTCAACACTTTAAAATTATCTTAAAATTTTTTTTCAATCGAAACTACTAGTTTCGACACCCAAACTTGCCCTAGTATCTCTGATGGAAACTAGATAGTTTCGATAAGTTCATCTCCATCGAAACTAGTTGTTTCGACAGTTTTTTGATCTCCATCGAAACTAGTTGTTTCGATAGTGTTGATCTCCATCGAAACTAGTTGTTTCGACATTGTTGATATCCATCGAAACTAGTTGTTTCGACTGTGTTGATCTCAATCGAAACTAGTTGTTTCGACAGTTAGGACTTCAAATTTTTTCTAAGTGTTGATATATCTTGTTTCGATTCAGTATTTTCAGAAATCTTACTTATTGTGCAAAATTGATAAACTTTACAGGTATAGATCTCTTATTTGTGAAAAGACACAATGTCTGTGCATTCCTCAATGCCAATGATCCTAAGGCTGCAGAGTTCATTCCTGTACTAAATTTCCTGGCAAACTCCAACATTAGCTTTGCCATCAGCAATAATCTGCCGGTGTTTGAGACAACTATAAGAGAATTCTGGGAGACTGTAGAAATCATCACAATTGAGAATATAGAGCACATTAGAGCAACTGTGCGTGGCCAAGAAGTCTTACTTTCTGAAGCTACAATTAGAGAGGTGCTTCAGTTAAATGATAATCCAGATGCACCTATTGAATTCCCAATTTTCTATGTTAAAGAATGCTTTAGAAGGTTGGGTCATCCAGATGAATTCAAGAGTGGCCAGATAATCAAGAACTCCTTACCAAGCCACTGGAGATATATAGTGCACGTGTTTATTCACTGCTTATCAATAAGAAAAGGAGGGTTTGATTCAGCAAACAGCACTCTGGGCTCAACTATTTTGAGGATAATCAAGGGAAGAGATTACAACTTTTCTGGCTTCATATTCAGACAATCTAACTGGAGCCGTGAAGGAGAAATTCTTGGCATATCCTAGATTTTTACAAATTATCATCAATCATATTCATCCTGAGCTGCAACAAGGTGGGAACATCTTTGTGTTCGATCACATGATTGCCAAGACTCTCAGCTACATGAGGAGTACTAACAAGAGAACCAACAGGGCAATAGCTGACGTTCCCCTGTTTGGTCATATTATTGGTGAAGAAGAAGAATTTATCCCTGACATTGACCCTGATCTTGAAGAAGAGAACTCATCATCTGAAGAAGAAGAAATGGAAGTTGAGCAAGATCAAGGTAATGCACCTATTGATGAAGCTGAGATTGAGATAAACGTCCCTGATGTTCAAGAACAAGAACAACCCATCAATGAGCCTGTGATAGAGGCTCCTTTTGTTGAACAAATTCAGATAGTTCAAGAGCCAGCAGTTAATGTTGAAGCTGGCATGCATGGAGTTGAGGAGGAAGTCGCAGAATCAAGCGGAACTCTGGATGCAGGGATTTATGGATCTGACTACTACACGTCTGATTCAGATGATAGAACAATGCATCCTGCATCTTCCTCTAAACGACAGGTTGAGTCAGGTTCTGATTTTGAGGAAGAAGAGCCTAAGGAAAAGAAAATCAAAACAGGATTTGAAGACTTGTCATCCTCATCAGATTCTCTATTAGCCACTCCACAACCATCTCCACAACGATCTCCACAACCTACTCCACAACCCACTCCACAACCATCTCCACAACCCACTCCACAACCATCTCCACAACAATCACCCATCCATACTACTCCACATCACCAACTCATGATTCAGCCTCTCCTGTACCAAGAGTTAAGACTCTAAGCCTTGAACTGAAGAAAATGCAGGATACGATTCAAAAGAAAGATGAAGAAATTGAAGGCTTAAAAAATAATTTGCATAATGTCCAGGAAGAGGTTAAAGACCTGAAGCTGGAAGTTGGGGGTTTACATACCCAAATTGAGGTCCAACAAACTCAACTTGAAACACAGCAGAAACTAATATCAAAGAAAAATGAAGAATTCAAGGCTTTGGCTGAAGCAGTGGAGCAGCTCAAATCCTCAATGGTTAAACCTGTGCAAAAACAACCAACTACTTCAACAGCTCAGGGGGAGACCACATCTGTGGTTGAACCCTCATCTCCTGACCTTGTAACTAATCCAGAATCTGCACTAACTATATTTGCTGGCCATATTGAAAAGACAAAAGAGGCGGTTAAAGTCAAAGTTGAAGGTACAGAACTAAACCTTCCCTCAGCTAGTGAAAGAAGAGATGCAAGGAAGAGAGGGAAAGGGACTTCCACTGAAATAGAGATCGTGATTCTTGATGAAGAAGACATCCCATCTGATGATGAGCTGAATGCCCTTTTAGAAGACATTGAAAACTTTGGGTGTAATGATCTTTATCCAGAAATCCTGACCACTGAAGAAAAGGAGACTGAGCGAACTAGATACTTTACGGAAGACGGAGATGAAATTCAAACCTTATCTGACGAAGAAAAGGGTGAAGAAGATGTTCAGATTAATCTTATCAAAACAGTCACACCTGAACCAACCACTACAGTCTCCGAATCCGGTCCAGCACAAGATTCACCCTCGGTTGCTCCTGAACCCCCAACTTCAAGAAAGTCCTGGTTTAAGAAAATAATTCAGGAGGAAACTCCTAAGACATATGAATGGATAGCAGAGCATCAAGAACTAAAAAGGCCTCCAATTGGCTGGAAGTATGATGCTGAAAGGAAGCTCTTTATCATAAGAAGATATAGAGGGGGAGTTCAGCACTTTAAAAATATGAATGACTTCCAAACCCTTCCTTTCTATGACCTCAGGGATTTAGCCAAACTTCCACTTCAAAACCCTGGGAAGGTCATGATGGCTTATGACTTTGAGAAATTTCTGCATTCTCAAGTCAATAATGATTTCAAAGGAATGAAGCCTAGGAAAACTCAAAAGAAGATCTCAAAGACTAGGTTTCATCCTAAGACTAACAAGCCATATGTGTTCTTAAGATACAAGCCTGCCCAAACACACAAGACCATCACCATTCCAAAATCTGTACCTGTCTAGCTACAAACTTTCAGAAAATGGTACTACGACCCAATTATTGGCAGTGCAGTGATAGAGTGTGAGGGCAAGGAAGACATCACCATCTTTGAGCCCATGGAGCTGTTGAAGTTTCAGCCTGAAGATCTGGAAATCCTTTTTCAGAATCACATTCAGGCATACAGTGATGAAGATGAAGCTGATGCTGATGCTAAAGCCTACCAACGGGTTGCATCTCTCCATGTTAAACCTTTTATACCAAGGACAACTGAAGGACCAGCTGCTTGATGAAGAGCTGAAGACGATAATGCAACAGCTTAGGGGGAGATTGTAGAGTGATATCTTATGTATAAGCTGTTGTCATTTATTGTTTGTTTAAACAGTTTTAGACTAGTTTACTTTCTGTCATTTCTTTAAATGTAATTTCAGTTTTATGTAATTTACTGTTTTTATTTCTAAGCCTGGGCCATCGAAACTACTTAGTTTCGATTGAGTCTGTTCAATCGAAACTAGTAGTTTCGATAGATGGTAGTTTCGACAGTATTTGTATCACTTGTAAATGGTCAATCGAAACTAGTTGTTTCGATTGAACATAGTTTCGATTGAACATAGTTTCGATACTGTCACTACTATAAATAACCTAGTTTGAGAATGTTTAGGGTGTGAGTAGCGGCTGTAACCCTGAACCTTCTCTTTCACATTTTTCCTAAATCAATACAATTTGCAGTTGTTTATTCACTGTGTTCTTACACTTTCATACCATTTGCGTGTTGATTCAAACTGTGGTTAGCCTGTTATCTTCACCAACACTGTTTCTATTATCTGTTTCACCACCATACACACAGTTTCCGCCTGTGTGTGTGTAATCGATCAAATCAGTGATTTCAAGAGAAATCTGGACCTACAGATTCTATTATGGAATCATGAATAGTCATTGGTTCAGTCAGTACAGAGACATAGTTATTTATATTTTTTCTTATCTACATAGATAATAAAGATTTTTATGAAGAAATATTAGCAAGACCCCGGGTTTTTTGTATGAATGGAACTTTTTCTATAAATCTCTATCTGAAAAAAAATGTCTAACAAAAATATCCAAAAATCTAAATATAGAAATAACATAACTATCAGAAATCACACGAATAAATTTGGACCTCTACCACTCTTGTAGATCACCAACTATGCGCCTATCTTCGCTTTTCGATCAGCCGTTGCTCCCCATCCTACGAACTCCGGCTCACTTCCAGCTTGGATCACTTCTGGCTCGCTTAGCCCTAGCTTGAAACAGCCAACTCACTTCGCCTACGCAACGAAGAGAAGTAGTTTACTTGCTTACCTCGAACATGCCAACAGCATTCCGTTCACTTACGCAAGATTCACTCGTTTACTTGTTAGCTACTTCAAGTGACTCAATAGGTTTTGCTTTAGTTTCATGGCGATGAAGGTTCTGGACACAACAATGCAAATGCATCTACGTATGCTCTATGTATTTGGTTCTGTAAAAAGAAATACAAGATATCTCATTACTAATTCCTTTATTTATTAGAAAAGATAAGGTTCTGGACAATAAGTTTGTAGTGTTCTATTTTTATATTTATTTTTATCATGTTGATGTCTTGGATCCACCCATGCTATATGAATTAATTGACAGCCATGACTTAATAATGATATATTGACTTTGTATACCCCTGTTTTTTTAATCTTTGAAATAGTGTATTTGAAAATGGCCTCTTTGATTAAATTTGTGTCATCTTACCAACCACTGCTATAACAGCAAGGAAGTGGATACTTGTAGCTAATTGAGCTTGGTCTTGAAGGTATTTGTTCTAACTAGCATTCATCTAAAACTGGGATTACAAAGTAATAATCATATGATCATAAACTCGTAATCATTTATTTGTGTCAAAAGTATCCGTATATGAAACCGAACCCGAAATATCCAAACCCAAAATGTTCGCGTCGTAATTTCGTAAATTACTCAAAAATTTGTTTTTTAAATTATTTCATAAAAATGATGTTTATTTAGTTTTTATATATTTAGATTTTAATTTAAAAAATATAATTAAGTTAAAAAAAACGGATATTCGTTTCATTATCCGAATCCGAAATTTGGATTCGGATACGGATAATGAAATCCACTATCTGAAATTTTCGGATATCCGAAATTTGGATATCCGATTTTGAACACCCCTAGTTATTGGGATGCATACTGTGTGGAGGACATAGATGGTCAGAGGGTAATGGGATATGCTCTTTTTAAAGATGGAAAGAACATTAAATTGCCATATTTCCTTGATAAATTTCATTCAGATCTGGTCGAAGCTTTCACAATGGGCGGTTATGAAAGAAAAAGCCGTTGTTCTACCTAAGTTAGTACTACATGTTAATAATCTGTAACAAATGTTCAGTAAAAATATCTTTTTTTTGCTTTATGTAAACAATTTGAATATATGTTCAGTGTAGAACTGGAGCAAGGCACTGTGACATTCCTTGGTTGGCTAAACAGGTGGAATTAGTTCAAAGAGAAATCTTGAAATGAGTCATTGTATGGTTGGCTTTATACGGGTTGAGTTTTTATCAAAATACCTTTTGTTCATAATTCTATATTTTTATTAAAAAAGGTCACAGAAATCATATTCTTTCAATAATTACTGTAACTTTGAATTAAATAATTAAGAGGTTTTATGCATTATAGATACACTTTGGGTGACTTTTGACCTATTCAATTCATTCGGTTACGCTTATATAAAATTTTAAAAGTTATTGTTTTTAACATGTTGAATTGTTAGATTCAATAGTTCAAGGGTAAGTGTGTAATCTTCGATTTGTTTTCGATATATTACCTTTGTAATTAATTCCACACAACAACCTCAAGATTTCATGATGCAGGAAACGGAATCAATCAAATGGCTCAAGATTCATTGATAATCAAAGACCATAAATCTAACCAAAGGTTCAAGAACAAAGTTCTTTTTCTATTCAAACTGAAAAAACTATCAAAACATCAACCCTAAATCCCCTATATATAATTCAACTAGATCACTAAAATAGGAAACATAATATTTAAATAAATGTAATAATACTGAATATTTAAATAAATTAAAAAGATACTATATTGATTCTCCTGCATCATACTCCCCGTCTTCGAAAAAAATCGTCCTCGAGTTTTGCTTCCGGATCAAACCCGCCTGGATCAAAAGGAACATCACGCGACAAAGACCATCTTTGTTATCCGCGCACGTTGAGATGGGTGACCCAACAAAAATATTTGAGCCTTCTTTTAATTGTCCATTTCCAGCATCACATTTTGTAGAATCAAAATTAGGCCCCACATTTAATTCCTCATTGTAAGTGTTGGATGGCCCATTCGGAAGCGGATCAAAAACTCTAAAATGTTCACTAAAATCCTTTAAATTAGTTGGCCCATCAAAGGCTTCTTGCAGTTCCATGTGATGCACGGGCTCAATATTTTGATCCATGGATCCATCTTTTACATTTAAATTGACAAGAAATTTAACCAAAGCATCCCAATGTGAATTTTTATGATTGGACCATTCATTTTGAAATATCAAATTAAATTGGTTGCCATGTGGGTTATCTGTATAATAGGAAAGTTTACCAACATCTTTGGCAGCCCCAATATTATCAACATTTTCAATTTTTAAATGCACTATCGATCCCACCTTTTGCGCATTACCGTAAAAGCCCTCCGTGATTGTTGGGATATTGATTTGAACTTTCAAAACTAAGTCAGCACCTCCCCTCAATCCATCGCCACCAGTAGCCACTACATCGCCACCCGTATACACATCAACACCACCTTCGATCACCTTTCCATGCACTCTGGCCAAAAATTTGGTTGAAACTAGAACTTCCGATTTTAACCCAACGATTGAAAGTTCAGGTTTATGGTGAAAACTTTTGATTTTAATGGCCTCCTCTAAATTAAAACCCGTGAACACTACAACCTGTTCACAGTCGTGATTATCCTCCTCCTCGTACTCATTGTACCGTGGTGGAGAGTCATAGATAGGATTGCACCCACTGAAAGGATCCTCCTCTTCCCCAAAGCCTCCGTTCAAGACGTCGATCTCCGGTTCGGTTTCCTTCTATAGTCGTGCCTCTAGCTTCCGAATGCGTTCCCGCAACCGTTGGATCTTACGATCCCGTGGATCGAAAATACCCCCGTCAATGCCTCTGTCGGCGATTCTATGAGCAAGCAAGTATTCACTTTCACGTCGTTTGAGAACCAAGAGCTCTGATACCAAATGATGCAGGAAACGGAAGCAATCAAATGGCTCAAGATTCTATTGATAATCAAAGACCATAAATCTAACCAAAGGTTCAAGAACAAAGTTCTTTTTTCTATTCAAACTCAAAAAACTATCAAAACATCAACCCTAAATCCCCTATATATAATTCAACTAGACCACTAAAATAGGAAACATAATATTTAAATAAATATAATAATAATGAATATTTAAATAAATTGAAAAGATACTATATTGATTCTCCTGCATCATTTCATGTGCAGAATTCTACCCAGTGACCTTATTCCACTGCATAATATACTAACCGGTATTAACATTAGGGGTTAAATGTGCAACCATATCACTAATATAGTTGTGCTTTTATAAGACACATTGATTGGTTTTGTTTACAATTCAAAGAAAGACAACTTTATGAAGTTTATTTATTATTAATTTCGGCAACCTAGATTGGGATGGATATAAAACTAGTTAACATTAATGTAGAAGAACAAACCCTCCCCCTGATTGTGCAACAACATAACCGTCGCCCTGATTGTGCAACAATGTAACCCTCACCGGGTTGTGCAAGAACCTAACCCTTCCCCGATTGTGGAACAACCAAACCCTCCCCGGATTGTGGAACAACCACACCTTCCCCCGTTTGTGCAACAACCAAACCCTCGGATTTACGCACAGGGTAAACCCTCCGGTTCAAGAAACAGTAAACGATCCATATGATTTCGATGAGGACTGGTTGTTTAAAGACGGTTTAATGCGATTTTGACGTAAAAAACGTCGTAAATTCGAGGGCTACATGGGTTCAGTATGACTCAGATTACTCCGAAGACTCAGACTAATCATTTGGTGATGTTTTAATTATATTTTAATCTTGTTTTAATCGTTTGGTGATGTTTTAATTATGTTTTAACCATTTGGTGATGTTTTAATTAGTTTGATTTTGTATTGTATTAATGTATTGTAGTTTTCCTATAATAATTAAATAAAAAACCAAGTCACAAACGAATACTCTTAAAATTATGAAATTATAACAAGTTACACAAGGTGGTCATATCACTACATTGTACGCATACCATATAATTCATCAGCCATAAAACGTCTGTATCTCAGACAAGCATCTTGTAAACTGACTTCTTCCCACACAAATGACATGTTTTGTACCGGCCTACGTAATAACATACAAACTACCACCCCTGCATCTTGGCCAATATGACCACCATCTGGAGGCCACACACTTTCCCAGACTATCCCAATGTCTCTACTTCTTGTAGACCAGAGTGTTGAAAAAATGATATACGTTGTAGAAACCATCCAAGGGGTAACTCAAATACCAAAAACAAATCGTGAATACCACGATGTATGAACCATAAATTAGCGTGCATATTTGCAAGACAACTATATAAATATATTACATGAACTTGTAGGTAATTATGCCGGTGAAAACCCAAAAATAATTATTATTTCGTTTTAAAAAATTAAATTAAAACTAAAACAACTTTATTAGGTCCATAAACTCAGACATAAGAATAGTCCAACGATGCTCGTTGGCAGCTCATCGCTTATTAGTATGTAATGTAACTGCCAATACATTAGATTTCTTGTCTGATCCCGAACATGTTATACAATAAAAATAACAATTACTACCATAAGTTAATACAGAGTGTTTAAGTTCTAAATATTCTTACAATATCTTGTATAATAGCATCTCCACAAAGCCCTAAAAGGGTACCCCAAATTTCTCTGTCAAGTTCCCCCTTACCCATACAATGAGCGCTACACCAATTTCTATCTCAGTTGTAAAAGAATGGGACAACATTTCAAAACGAGTTCCAACCATTCTGCCAAACATGGTTCTGTACCGATGTCGTGATGTCAATGGCGGGTGCATTAGAAGATGACTTGTTCTCTATGGGTGCATTAGAAGATGACCTGTTCTCTATGGGTGCATTAGAAGATGACCCATTAGGGATGTTGTCGGGATAGGTCCCACCAAAATTTTGGCTTGTGAAACCCTTTGCCTTGGGTCAGTTGGAGGGAAATTTGGGCTCCCAATCTTTGGCTGGGAAGGGGTTCAGGAACAAATGGGAGGGTTTAAGGATCTATTGACTAATTAAAACTCCTTTTTTATTTGTTTTAACCTTAGTTTATAAATTGTTTTTATAATTTTTTTTATAAATCAAATTATTAACTATGGGTTTGTATAAAGGAATAAGTCTCCGTTTTCATTTAAATTACAAATTGTGTAAATGTTTATTTAGTATGATTTAATTAATATATGTATATATTTACATATATAGTTAATATTAAATACATATATAAATGTAAAAAGGATGTGAATGCATTATTAAGGCTCGTAAGTTTTATTCTTGTAGGGTTAGGAGCGGTATATTTGCTTTATCTAGTATAAACAAATATATATATAAAGGTATACTTATATATATAACTATACTTACATGCGCTATATATATAATGGAGAAATAGCGTGTAGTGCAAGATCGTATAATTGAATTGATATATGTTTAAAATAATAAATAAGTGTGACATAATTTGTTTGAACAAGTATGAGATTTAAATGTAGTGTTATTATTGCAAATGAATAATATATAAAAATAATTAAAAAAAATAAGGTCGAAAAAAATCATGGATGTTACAGTATCCCCTAGTTGATGGAATTTCGTCCCGGAATTCAATTGACGGAGGCTACTGAATTAGGAAAGAGATGAGGGTACTTGAACTTCATTTGACCCTCACGTTCCCAAGTAAACTCTAGGTCACGTTTGGATTCTTAATGAACTTTGAATATTGGCTTAAGGGGAACGATTGATACTAAGATTTAGGTTTGTTACTGTGACATTTCGGATTTTTGATCGTGCACTTGTAAAATGTTTATCGTGTAATCATTCTCAAATTAAATAAAATACAAGTGTTTTATTTAATAGATATTCTATTTTTATTATTTTTACAGATTTGAATTAATTAAAATTTTACAAGCTTTAAAACTTATATACAATTTCTATATATAAAAAAAAGAAATATCTAATTTAAAAGTTCCGTATTTAATAAAATAACCTGTTTAAAATAAGATGACTAACTTTTATGAAAATTATTTATAACAATAATAATAATATAAGTTTATAAAATATATTTAAAAATTTAAAAGAAATTAAATTAATTGTTTTTATAAAAGATAAGGGGTTGTTTTGAAACTTTTCAAACTAAAAGGTTGTAAGCTAAAATCAGTTGAGGGACTATTTCTGTACAAATAAAACTACAAGGACTCATCCGTATTTATTTCAAAGGCTAATTTAAGTCAAACCAAACTCCAGGGACTAAAACTGCCAATTCTCAAATCGTTTATCCGGTCACCCCCTACATTGTCCGGCGGTCCAAAGCTTTCTCCGGCTAAGCCACCGACAGGGTTGTTCCCTGCACCTCGACAGCCGCTAAAGGCACCCCTGGCTTCGTCGTCCCCACGTGAACAATAGCCCCCGACCAATTGGTCTCCCTGACATACAGAAAGTTCGATCGTGTTTGTGACCGAAAACCCACGCCACAAATTCGGCCCCGACAGTCAACCCCCACGCCTTCAAGATGGCTCGACAGCTTCGTCTCGTCCAGATGAGTGTCGGGACATGCTCAATTGCTTGTCTCATTATCAGGATCGAACTCGGCTATAAAAAGCCAATACCGCGCCTGCACGGGCTCGCTACCCCTCCTCCACCCAATCTCTCTCCAAATTGAAGACACCATTACAATCGCCATCTCTGTGTGAAGCTGTGATCAAGGTTGTAGAGGCTAATCCCATCCAGAAGCTCGATTCTCATTCTGGACATTCTCGGATTTAAGACTCTGCCGACCAGACCCTTCACGACCACGTAAGAATCCTCAACTTCGTTTCTTTACCTTCTGTTATCATAAGACAAACTGAACCACTCGAAGTCACAACTCCAAACCATCGATTTCCGGAAAAATTAATGTTACTGTTTTATTTGATAAAGTCTGGGCCATCGAAACTACTTAGTTTCGATTGAGTAAATGATCAATCGAAACTAATAGTTTCGATAGATGGTAGTTTCGACAGTTCTGTGGTCAATCGAAACTAGTAGTTTCGACACTTGAACATAGTTTCGATCCTTGAACATAGTTTCGATACTTGGACATAGTTTCGATACTTGAACATAGTTTCGATACTTGAACATAGTTTCGATTAAACATAGTTTCGATACCTGTCACATCTATAAAACAGTTTCGATCAAATCAGTAATTTCAAGTAAAGCTGGACCAGTTTCTATGCTAATACCACTGAGGAATGCTATCATAAACTTATACACAATTGAACACTAATACGCACATGTAAACCTACAATGATACCCATTTATCTACATAGGGTTTCAACGTGCTTAGACTTCAACATCTTTATCACCTACACGCGTGGAAAAATAACCGCTTGCGAGGTGAGTTACATAGCCCCTATTTTACATTTTCATACATTTTGGGGTGAAACATTATACATGCTACTCACATTGTTTATACGTGTTATACATGAGACTATATGCTTATTCTTTGGATGTACATACATTTAAACACAAGACAACCAACTGTAATATTGATAGATCTATTGTGTCTGACCAGCCCACCCGGTTAGGGTGTTTATTACTGCATACTCGGATATAACCGCGTGTTATATTCAATCATATCGGATATAGTGGGTAACTATATTCAAACATACCGGACTTAGCTGTTGTGCTCTGTTCAAGCGCGTCAAAATCGGTTTGAATTGTGATTAAATAAATGGTACATCATTCATACTATGTTTAACAAGATAAACAATGAGTTGCAAAACGATTTACAACTACTATTTATCGGAATTACTATATCTATGTACTCACCAACTTTTTAGTTGACACTTGATTTATATAATGTTTCAGGTTTGGATATGTGACTACCTGCCGAAGGTTTCTCCACTTAAGGACTATGGACCTAGTTAAATAAATCAATGTTTTGAACTAGACTAGGTTATTTGGAATGTATTGTATTTGGATCTTGTTAAATTAATGAATTATGCAACCTTTAGCTATCATGTGCTTTTGAACAATCATTCTAATGTCTGCCTTGATGATTCCGCCATCGGTCGGGGTGTGACAGTTACTCAAAGTCAGACATGAACGATGATATTGGACTTAGTTTAAAAGAATTGGGGAGAAAGTCTTAGAAGAATATTTTGGATTCTAAAGGTGATATGCATTACTTGGAATGAATTTGATGGGAAACTTGATGATCAGGTTTGTTTAAGATGTACTCTAATATGCTCAAGGATTGTTAGCGGATAAGAGATTTCACAACCATTGGTCTAGGTCAAAACTTCACGTGCCACGAACAACGCTACTTCTGATAATATGACAGAGCACTTATATATAGGAAGTACCATCGACGTATCCACCATGCCCTTTTCATATCACATTAGTTTCATTGCTATGTATCACGATAGGTTTTAGGGCATAACACACGACAAAATTTACTATGTTTTCCATGCACTGATTTTTATAATTACGTGTGCACCCGTAGTTACTCGAATCATCGCATGGCCCGTATAGATCCTTTCGTTGTGTGCGGGTCAAGAGGGACACAAATTCACTTTAGTTCATGTCTATTGTTTACACATATGAGTTGCTAATAAGTAACTGTGTCCCTAGATAGTAAGGTAAATCAGGAAAACTAAAGAGTAATAAGGTAGTATGACTTAGAGTTCCATAACTTACTTGTGTCTGAACAAGAATACGTCAAACACCGAGTTGTTTTAAATTTTTGCAGCTTCCTCGTGTTTGAACAAGAATACGTCAAACCCCGAGTAGCTTCAAAGTGTATGATCATGCCTTGCATATAATATGATCGATCAATTGCAACAATTTAGTTCCATGAATAATGTAAACACACAAGTTCCACGTATGATCTAGTGTTATGTACATTGTAAGCAAATAGATTTTCATATATGATCTAGTGTTCTATACATTGTAAGCAAATAGGTTTCATGTATGATCTAGTGTTATGCACATTGTAAGCAAATAGGTTTCATGTATAATGTGAATAGTTTAGTACCATGTATATAGTAAACAAATGAGTTTTTTGCATAGGGTGAACAATTGAGTATTTATGTATTTTGTAAATAAACAAGCTTCATGTATAATGTAAGCAATGTAGTATCATGTATATTGTATAGTGTGAACAATTTAGTATCATATATTTTATAAACAATTAAGTTTATGCATGTGAGAGCTATGATGACAATTCATGTATTATGTGATCAATCAAGTATAATGTATATTGTAAACAAACAAGTTTCATGTATTATGTGATCAGTGTAACATTATGTATATTGCAAACAACTAAGTTTCATGCATTATGTGATCGTGTATAATGGGCTCAATCTAGTATCATGTATTAAACAAACAAGTTTCATGTATCATGTGATTAATCTAGTATCATGCATATCGTAAACAACTAAGTTTCATGTATCATGTGAATGTTCGTATGTAAGTTATTGGATCTCATGACTAATGTAAACTATCGAATTTTGTAGGTAGTCGAGTGTTGCAGACAAGCGTGTGGTTTGGCGTTCATGTATAATGCGGGTAGTTGGATTTTAACTTTTAAATCTTGTTGAGTTTTATATGGATAGCTAATGC
The DNA here is from genome assembly GCA_023525975.1 of Smallanthus sonchifolius. Classification (NCBI taxonomy): domain Eukaryota; kingdom Viridiplantae; phylum Streptophyta; class Magnoliopsida; order Asterales; family Asteraceae; genus Smallanthus; species Smallanthus sonchifolius. Next base: position 55,971,639 of record CM042038.1, read on the forward strand.
CTACGCGAAATGATTCATCTCATTGCAGTGCCTAGTAAAATCATTCATTTATGAAGGAGTAAGATAATGAGAAGGTTGTGTAGACATTGAGAGTAGTGTGCTTACGAATAACTGATTTGTGCTCTTTGTTTGTAAATAAACAAGTAGTTGTAATTTATTCTTGTTTGTAAATAAAATGATGGAAAAATAGTTGAATAAATAACTATATGGATAATTAAATGAAAACTGTTTTTTTATTTAATTTTAAATGATTATAAAGAGACTATTTTGAGAGAAAATAATGGCTAAATTAGTTAATAATTAAGCCAAAGTTGAATTAAGTTTTATAGAAAATTTATATTTCAGATACTATCTGAAGGTTTGATAAACGCTTTGTTTGAGCAAAATAACAATGTTGTTTAATTCAGATAATAAAATGTTTGGTTACAAAAAAGGCTTAGGTATGTGTACTAAATTGTAATAAGCAAAATGATGGTGTTTAGATTGTACTCACTTAATAATATAATCAAATGGATACTTTGACAAATCAAAGTGATTCAAATTCTTATACTTTCGAGAAGACATGCTTTAGCCTATAGGTGAACACTCACTTCGGAAATTCCCAGGAAAGCATATGGATCCTTCGGTTGATTTGGATTTATATGAAATGCTTTCCTAGACAGAAGACCCAAAGTATAGGTATTCATACTAATTTTCAGAACTCAAAATTTTGACGGGATTTTAAAATCTTAATAGGCTTTAGGCCTAAGGGTTTAATTTTTTTGTTCACAAATGATGATGGTGACATATGTGCAAGAATGAGGGTGCATAAAGAATTTGGTGTGTATAGGTGTGTGTTGAAACTTAGGATAGCACTTAATGAATCAAGTAGGTAGCATGTAGATAGCAATGAATATAAGCACAATAGTTATCAAGTAGTGTGACACATAGACTATTAGGTATTGTATCATGCGGTGTAATTACTTAGAATAACATGTAAAATACATTCACACAAAGTAGTAATCATGTAGCATATAGTAGCATGGCATAGTATGGGTGTCCTAAGGTTATAGTCTACGTCAAAAGTGTCTAATAACCTAATTCCCTATAACCAAGGCTCTGATACCAATCTGTCACACCCTAACCGACGGCGAAAACGTCGGGGTGGGACACGGGGACTGTTCATGAGCACTGTTCATGAGCACATGGTTGAATATGTTGTAATATATTAAAACATCACATTTCATTTCAATGATCAAACCAAACACAATCCAACCAATACATGAAATTGAAATACATAAAAAGTTCTTTTATTTAAATAATTAGGTCCACAACTTAAGTAAAGCAAGCTTGTTCAACTCAAACATTCATACATGAAACATGATTAAAACAAGGTTAACTAAAAAGTTGGTGAGCATACATAGGTTTTGACTCTAAATAGTATCATTATGTTGTGTGTACACAATCCATACATATCATGGTTAATAAGGCAATTATGGAGAGTTACTATTGTGAAACCAAGTTGTACAATCAAACCTTTGTAACTAGCATGCAAATAACCAAATTGTGTTGTCGGCAACAATCACCCTAACTGGACGGGTTTGTCAGACTCAATAGATCTATCTTTGTTATCCGCCGGCTTGTGTAGTTAATGATTGCACATGTAAATTGCACATAAAATGTAGTTTGCACACATAGTACTCAAGCATAAGGCTCAAATTGCACACATGAATGTAGGGTGGAACTGTATTGTGTAGTTTGTAAACGTTGTATAATTGCACTCATGTTCCACCCCAAAAATATAAATAGTGTAAAAGGGGCTATGTAAACTCACCTTGCAATGGGTAGCTTGAAAGTCGCACAAGTTTTATTGTTAATGGTCTTAGCTAAGCACAAGATTAACCTATGTTTGTTGGAATATGCGTATCAATGATTTGTACAAAATGAAATAGGAAATCCTAATGCAAAAAGGGATTGATGTGGGTGTCGGAAAAATCATGGATGTTACATGCTGCCATCAGATCCGCCGCCGGAATCACGAATAGTGGCCAGAAATCCTCGCCGGGTTTCTATTTTCGCTTGTTTCCTTCACCAATCGTTTCCATGTTGCCTCCTAGTGGCCATAACACTCCAATTAAACAACCCTAACAGAAAACCCATCCAAAACCGAATACAATGAGGAAAAGGAGATTACCTCGTCGCATTTCGAAGCTTCCCGATCGGAAACCACCACGCCGTCGCTTTCTTCCTCCTCGATCCGGCGGCTCTCTCTCTCTCGGTTCTCTTTTAGCCGTCACGCACTCTCCCTAGCCAAATGTCTAGGGTTTGCGCATAATGGTGGCTTTTAAATGGCCGCTATTTTCTCTTTGGGGTCCTTGTAAAACCGTCTCGCGCATTTTTAATCCTGAACTAGACATTAAACGGTTACTCGATCTTTTATCTTAGTTGAATCAATATTTACAAGGCAATCCCTGCTAACTGGGACATTCAATAAGGATTCAGTTAGTCCAATAACCCGAATCGTTCACTTACAGAATTTCGGGATGTTACAAATGTTATCCTGATGTAATGTGTTAATGACTACACGAGTGTGTCATGTATATGTAGCCTTAACAAAAAACATTCAAGCATAAAGCACAAATAAACACATATGATCATATTGTTGAATTGTATATTGTAATTGCAAATGGTTTTCAGTGCAAATCATGTTTCACCCCAAAATGTACAAAAATGAAATAGGGGCTATGTAAACTCACATGTAATAGTAGCTGTAGCCCACATGAGCAAGATGTTGAACAACTGATTAGTTAATCACAAGATTATCCTAAGATTGAATTGCATAATGTGTATCAATGACATGCACATATGACTAGGGCAAAAACATAAAGGGATTGAATAAAAGTCAGGTTTGATGATGGTGAGGACTTGTTTGCGTACGATAGTTGTTTATGTAATCACATGTAAAGGACGTGTAAAACAAATGTATGATTGTATTTGTATTTGGACAAAAGGTTAAGAGTAAAACGTTTATTCAAAGTATATATCTTTGTTTGCGAATACAGAAATAATAAGTGATTAGGTTTTTATTAAAACTATCTAAATAGAATGTAATTAAATAAATAAAATCTTTTTATCTATTTAATTATTATTATGAAAAAGTGTTTCGAATTGAAGAGTATAATAATTTAAATATATATTTAGGAATTTGTGTTGTAATACATTTAAAACCTAATTAGTTATATATTTTAGGTAAAAATGATTTTGTAAAGATAGAAAATGATCGGGTAAAACCTTACAAGATAAAATGGGTTTATAAAATAATCGTATAATAGCTAACCAAGTGGGTAAAATTTAAATGTTTGGTTTAAAGTAACACATTTAATTTAATTATGTTTAAAGAAGATTTTTATGTTTTAATAAAGTTTTAAAACAAATCGAATAACTAAAATAATTGTTTCTCCTTAAAATCTTGCTAATTATTGTACTAAATCAATTATAGAGGTTATAGGTTTTATAAAGTTATTATATAATATGATTTGAGTGTTAAAAAAATGTTTAAAAAGAATTGCAGACCACCAAGCTCAAACCCGGGTGGTTTCTGTGTGGGTAAAGCGCTCTACTGCTGCACCAGGAGGCCTTTGATGAATCCATTAAGTTCAGTAGGATTTTAATCGCGTAAAAACTGAGGGCCAGGTTTAGGTTTTAGCAAAAAAACAAAAAAGTGCAGGGTATGTGTTTCTAGCCCACGCCACTTGGTTCGGCGGTGCAGTGGCTTACCGGCCGGACCAGGTGGTTTCGCTGGTCTAATTCGGAAACCACAAATATGAAATACGATCATTAAAACGAATAAAATCCCAAATCGGGTTTAGTGCAAAACGAACAAGAACTTAAATTAAAATTGAGTTAGTGTAAGGCCCCAAACCCGGGAGGCCCCACTTGTTGGAATTACTCATTCACAAACAGTTCTTAAACATGAATATCAAATAACGCAGCGGAAAAATTTCATTTAAACATAACTTAATCGTTGTTCATATATGCGGAAGCGTAAACATTGATTAAAACATATTTACATCATAACTAAACATAACGGGATGCCAGTCTTCAAAGCAGTCGGGTAACTCTTCATCTCTAGCCAAGCATCACCGTCCATCCTCATAACCTGCCTTAACCTGAATGTGTACACTTAAAAACGTCAGCTACGCTGGTGAGTTCTAGTTTTCGTTCGTTTTAAGAAATGGTTCATCATTCAAACATTCAGTAGGGTTTAACATTCGTATAAGAAAACAGGGCCTTTCATTCGTAAACCTTCGCACATTTAAACACGATCATTTGTTTAAATCATTAACATTCATTTAAGTCATACAATATTATTTAAAATCTGTATCGTTACGCGTCTCTATGTCCCCGTAGGAACTTTTAATGTTGTGGGCAACCGTTACGTATCGCCGTCATTGCCACAACCATACACTACGTAGGGTCAACCGTTACGTATCGCCATCATTGCCCAACCCTTCAATGCGTGGGGTCAACCGTTACGTATCGCCGTCATTGCCCAACACGCATCTTTCCTTTGGAAATCAACCGTTACGTATCGCCGTCATTGATTTCCCATTACCTCGTTCGTTAGGATGATCGTCATCACCCGAGTAACCGTCGTTACTCCCTTACCAGTTGTACAACATCAAAACCATTGACATGCCACAGAGACAATGCCCCTGTTGTTCTTGTGGTAACTATGGCTCACTGTCCATAATTTACCACAAGGCTGGGAATCACATTCCCAGACTTCATTCGTCAATTCCATTCATTCGACAGATTAGATTTGTAATGACTTCTTTAAAACATTTGCCCCTTTTTGTTTTCTTTTCATAAAACCTTTCCTTCACTTTCAAAACCCTTTACCTTTTCATTAAACCATTTCTTTATAACATTCGTTCGTAAGCATTTCGTTCATAAACTTTCTTTCCATAAACCCTTCGTTCCAAATCATTTCCTTTCGTAAACGTAGTTTCATAAACATCATTTTATAAAACATCATTTCATAAAACATCATTTCATACGTGTACACACCAGCCCGAAAACATTATATAAAAACATTTAAAAGAGGGCTTCTAGAACTCACCTTATAAGCTAGTCTCGGTTGTCCTAAACAAAGGTCCAACAACTTCACTTCCGATCTGAATTGATTAGTTAAATACACATCAGACCAATCCCGACTCTAACGGTTTAACCATTCTAACATACTGACTTCACTTAATCAGTTCTGATGTCTGCGCACTTAGCAAGTGCGCAGACTCTGCTTCCTGCGCACTTAGCAAGTGCGCAGACCATGCTTCCTGCGCACTTAGCAAGTGCGCAGGTCCTTCCTCCTGCGCACTTAGCAAGTGGGCAGGTTCCTCTTCCTGCGCACTTAGCAAGTGCGCAGGACCTGCTCCGTGCGTACTTAGCAAGTGCGCACGACCTGTTCTTCGTGAAAACCCTAACTTTCGCATTCGGGTCTGATCATGTCAAGATCCCGAACATGTTGCATTCAAAACGTTCGTTTTCCATTAAGGAACTCAAATCCGTGATTATCTTTCAGTTCCATCCGTAAAAACGTTGCCTTTTCACCCAAAACCCGAAAAACCCAAAAACGAACAAAAACTCAGATTTAGGTCGGATCGTTACCTGAATCGAGCTTCTGATCCGGAGGTTCTTCTCACGAGTTATGGAGCAACACACTTCTCAAATCTCGGGTCGATCCGACAACTTTCTCTCTCTCTACGGTTTCTCTCTCTAGAAGTTGCAAATGAGAGAAATGGGTTGTGACCTTGGCTATTTATAGGGGAGGCTCCCCTTCTAGCCCATCCGACCCGACCCGACATGCCTCGTTCGTTTATTCCGTTATTATATCTGTCGTTTTATTTTTGGGATGTTACAAGTCTACCCCCCTTACAATAGGTTTCGTCCCCGAAACCTATCATAAGTCAAATAGATGAGGGTACGACTCCCTCATTTCCTTCTCCGTTTCCCAAGTGGCTTCCGATCCCTTTCGATGTTTCCATTGGACTTTAACCAATTGGATAACCTTATTACGCAAACGTTTCTCCTTCCGATCAAGGATGGCCACGGGTACTTCGATGTAATTAAGGCTGTTGTCGACCTCGATGTCACTAAGTGGTACGTGAGCCGATTCATCCGCCAAACACTTTCGCAAGTGTGATACATGGAAAGTAGGATGAATCCCACTTAACTCATCGGGCAACTCCAACCGATAAGCGACTTCACCAACCCGTGCCATTATCCTGAATGGTCCGACATACCTCGGACTTAACTTTCCTCTCTTCCTGAATCGTATGATTCCCTTCCAGGGCGACACTTTCAACATTACTCTGTCCCCAACATCAAACTCGATAGGCCTTCTTCGTCTATCCGCATAGGACTTCTGACGATCTTGTGCGGCCTTCATTCGCGCTTTAATCTGATCAAACCTTTCCGACATTTCTTTTACGACTTCCAGACTTCCTAACTCTTTCTGTCCAATTTCACCCCAACAAACCGGGGTCCTACATCTTCTCCCATACAACATTTCGTAAGGCGGCATGCCTATCGTCGTATGATGACTATTGTTGTAGGAGAATTCGGCTAACGGCAGATGACTGTCCCAACTGCCACCGAAGTCAATAATACAAGCACGGAGCATATCCTCCAAAGTCTGAATGGTCCTTTCGGACTGACCATCCGTTTGCGGGTGGTATGCTGTGCTGATATTAAGCCTCGTGCCCATCGCCTCATGAAATCTTTTCCAGAACCTCGATGTGAATCGTGTGTCCCGGTCAGATACGATCGTCAAAGGCATCCCATGCCGTGCTACTACTTCGTTGATAAACACTTCTGCTAACCTTTCCGACGAGAACGCCTCGCGAATAGGTAGGAAATGAGCACTCTTCGTTAATCGGTCCACAATTACCCAAATGGCGTCATGACCTTTAGCTGTGCGAGGTAGCTTGGTTATGAAGTCCATGGTAATGTGTTCCCACTTCCATTCTGGTATATCAAGTGGTTGAATCTTTCCATACGGTTTCTGGTGTTCAGCCTTACTTGCGAGCAAGTCAAGCACTTGCTTACATACTTCGTCACATCACATTTCATTCCAGGCCACCAGTAGTCCTTCTTCAGATCTTGGTACATTTTATTGGTACCAGGATGGATAGAGTAACGAGACTTATGAGCCTCATCCAAGATTTTGGTTCTAAGTTCGCCACCCATAGGTATCCATACCCGTCCATAACGTGTTCTAACACCAAGGGTGTTATATTCCAACTTGTCCTGTTGGCCCACCATCCTTTCTCCCTTTATATTTTCTTCCTTCAAAGCTTCATCTTGAGCTCTTTCGATTTCTCTCATCACATCCGATGTTACCACCAACTGGTAAGCTTTCACTCTAATAGGAGTAGGCACATCCTTTCGGCTTAGAGCGTCAGCCACCACGTTTGCCTTTCCAGGGTGGTACATTATTTCACAGTCATAGTCCTTCAGGAGTTCCAACCATCTCCTCTGCCTCATATTAAGCTCCTTTTGTTCGAAGAAGTACTTCAAACTTTTGTGGTCGGAGTAAATAGTAAACTTTACCCCGTACAGGTAGTGCCTCCAGATTTTTAATGCAAATACGACAGCAGCAAGTTCCAAATCGTGAGTCGGATAGTTGACTTCGTGAACTTTCAACTACCGCGACGCATATGCAATCCCTCTACCGCGTTGCATCAACACACACCCTAACCCCTGACCCGAAGCGTCAGAGTATACCACCAAATCTTCACTGCCCTCGGGAAGGGCCAAGACTGGAGCTTGTGTTAGCTTCTCTTTCAATTCCTTAAACGCCTCATCCTGGGTCGAACCCCATTCGTACTTTACTTCTTTCCGAGTCAACTTTGTCAACGGCGAAGCTATTTTCGAGAAATCCTGGATGAATCTCCGATAGTAGCCCGCCAATCCCAAGAAACTGCGGATTTCAGTTGGCGTCTTAGGAATGTCCCATTCACTTACCGTTACTATCTTTGCTGGGTCAACCATAATGCCGTTCGGGCCAATGACGTGACCTAGGAATTGGACTTCCCTAAGCCAGAACGCGCATTTGGAGAACTTAGCATACAACCTCTCCTTCTTCAGAACTTCCAATACTTCCTTCAAGTGACACGCGTGATCACCCTCATTCTTGGAGTAGATAAGGATGTCATCGATGAACACTATTACCGATCGATCCAGCATCGGTCGACACACCCTATTCATTAAATCCATGAACGCTGCAGGGGCGTTCGTCAATCCGAAAGACATTACGCGGAACTCGAAATGTCCATAACGCGTGCGAAATGCAGTTTTCGGTATGTCTTCTTCCCTCACCTTCAACTGATGGTACCCGGACCGAAGGTCGATTTTTGAGAACCAACTTGCGCCTTGCAACTGGTCGAACAGGTCATCGATCCTTGGTAAAGGGTACTTGTTCTTCACCGTTCGTTTATTCAACTCGCGATAATCGATACACATTCTCATCGAACCATCTTTCTTCTTTACAAACAACACCAGAGCACCCCACAGCGAGATGCTCGGTTGGATAAATCCTTTCTCAAGTAACTCGTCTAGTTGGACCATAAGTTCCTTCATTTCCACCGGTGCTAGTCGATATGGAGCCTTAGCCACTGGCTGGGCATCTGGTACTAAGTCAATTCGGAACTCAATTTCTCTATCGCGTGGTATCCCAGGCAAATCCTCTGGAAACACCTCCGGGTACTCGCGTACCACGGGTACATCGTCTAGTTCCCTCACTTCCTTACACTTGTCAATTACATATACCAGATAAGCCTCGCATCCGCGCCTCAAGTAATTCGTTGCCTTAATCATTGAGATGGCGTTTGGCATCGGGGCGTCACGATCTCCAAAGACTTCGACTTTGCTACCATCCGGAGCCTTGAGTCGGATTATCTTTCGTTTACATATTATTTGCGCTTCATTGGCAGTTAGCCAATCCATACCCAACACCACATCGAACCCTCCCAAAACCATAACGAACAATCTGACGGGGAATCTATGACCTTCTATCTTTATCGTGGAGTTGTCAACTACATCGGTCACTCTCGCAGTTCTACCCTCAGCGGTTTCTACGCTAAAGGCCCTTTCTAGTTTACTAACAGTGTACTTCACTCGCTTACAAAAACTCGCAGATATAAAACTCTTACTGGCACCCGAATCAAATAACACAGAAACAAGAGTGTTGTCAAGGACGAACGTACCTGACGCCACATCGGGATCCTTCCTAGCCTGATCCTGCGTCAGTGCATACGCACGAGTCTTTGCACGAGATCCCTCTCCCTTCTTTTCCGGGCCCTTTCCTTTCCCGGTTTCCCCCATTCTAGGCTTCGTACATTCTCGGCTCATATGGCCGAAATCCCCACAGTTGTAGCATTTGTAGCCTTGCGGGCATTCACGGGAGTAGTGCCGGTCTTGCCACACTTAAAGCACAGGCTAGATCTCAGTCTGCATTCACCTACATGTTCCCTTCCACACTTCTTACAAACAGTCGGCTCATCCACCCGAGCCCTTTTATCACGAGCCCCAAACATCTTTCCCCCAGTTCGCTTGTCTGAGAAGCTCGGTCTCTTCTTTTGTTCTTCAACGACAACAACATTCAGTGCCAGATCGTCAAATACCACGCCGCTTAGCTCTACTGCCGAATCATAGGTAGTGGGGGTGTTTGCCTTCACGTAGGTGCGGACCTGGTCCGGCAACCCTAGAATATAACAGGCAATCTTTCTTTCTTCAGTAGTGACAAGGTGTGGCACCAGACGTGCCAGTTCATTAAATCGGGTTGTGTATTGCCGGTGCGTCATGCTTCCGGCCTTCAAACCCAAAAATTCCCTCTCTACCTTCTCAATCTCGTTCCTTGGGCAGAAATTCTTGATTACCAAGGTTTTCAAGTCAGCCCACATCATCGCATCTACAATCTCGCTCCCTTTTGCCTGTCGTACACCTTCCCACCAATGGGATGCTTCCTCCCTCAAGGAGTTAGCAGCAAACTTCACTACTTGATTAGCTCGACACTCGCTCAGACGAATGGCAGCTTCCATACGGATCACCCAATCAAAAGTAGCCACCGCGTCCTTCTTCCCAGTCAGGATCGGCGGATCACATGCCTTAAAGGACTTATAATCACATCCGCGAGCCGCCGGTGTATTGTCAGTCTCATTATTTTGGGCACCAATTGCCGCGCTAGACCCACCCGCCCCATTGACCTGCTTCAATGCTTCTGCCAACAGACCTGGCAGAGAAGCCTTCATCAGTTCTGTGAACTCTCGAGCTATAGCTGCTCTCACTTCGGGTTCAAAAGTGAAAGGTTGTTCTTCAACCTGTGTCTGCTCAGCTTCATGCACACTAACCGCCGGTTCAGTGTGAACACTTCCTTCTTCACTATACTCTTGGCGCGCAGGGATCCTGCCACGCCCACCATTTCGACCGCCGGTACAACCACCGGTACGGCCACCGCGTCTTCCGTTTCCTCTCCTTGCCATTACGTTCTATAAGACAAGAAATCCAATGTCATCACGCTAGTTAACAAATAGAATTCAATAAGCACTGTAAGATGTTAATATACACTGGCCATCTGTAATTAACCATTACACTACCTTTCGATTTCTATTTGACCACCTTTGTGATTTCATCAGAACACAAGTCCTTACCTAACCCTTTCTAAGGCATACTATATATGTAATATATATACTACCTTCATACCTGATGCTTTGACTTGAGTTACCCGTACTGGCATCCGCTTTCGGTCCCATTCAAAGTTTAAGTTCAGACACTGGGAGTGTCCGAATCTCTCAAACTATTGCTCTGATACCAACTTGTAAGGCCCCAAACCCGGGAGGCCCCACTTGTTGGAATTACTCATTCACAACCAGTTCTTAAACATGAATATCAAATAACGCAGCGGAAAAATTTCATTTAAACATAACTTAATCGTTGTTCATACATGCGGAAGCGTAAACATTGATTAAAACATATTTACATCATAACTAAACATAACGGGATGCCAGTCTTCAAAGCAGTCGGGTAACTCTTCATCTCTAGCCAAGCATCACCGTCCATCCTCATAACCTGCCTTAACCTGAATGTGTACACTTAAAAACGTCAGCTACGCTGGTGAGTTCTAGTTTTCGTTCGTTTTAAGAAATGGTTCATCATTCAAACATTCAGTAGGGTTTAACATTCGTATAAGAAAACAGGGCCTTTCATTCGTAAACCTTCGCACATTTAAACACGATCATTTGTTTAAATCATTAACATTCATTTAAGTCATACAATATTATCTAAAATCTGTATCGTTACGCGTCTCTATGTCCCCGTAGGAACTTTTAATGTTGTGGGCAACCGTTACGTATCGCCGTCATTGCCACAACCATACACTACGTAGGGTCAACCGTTACGTATCGCCATCATTGCCCAACCCTTCAATGCGTGGGGTCAACCGTTAAGTATCGCCGTCATTGCCCAACACGCATCTTTCCTTTGGAAATCAACCGTTACGTATCGCCGTCATTGATTTCCCATTACCTCGTTCGTTAGGATGATCGTCATCACCCGAGTAACCGTCGTTACTCCCTTACCAGTTGTACAACATCAAAACCATTGACATGCCACAGAGACAATGCCCCTGTTGTTCTTGTGGTAACTATGGCTCACTGTCCATAATTTACCACAAGGCTGGGAATCACATTCCCAGACTTCATTCGTCAATTCCATTCATTCGACAGATTAGATTTGTAATGACTTCTTTAAAACATTTGCCCCTTTTTGTTTTCTTTTCATAAAACCTTTCCTTCACTTTCAAAACCCTTTACCTTTTCATTAAACCATTTCTTTATAACATTCGTTCGTAAGCATTTCGTTCATAAACTTTCTTTCCATAAACCCTTCGTTCCAAATCATTTCCTTTCGTAAACGTAGTTTCATAAACATCATTTTATAAAACATCATTTCATACGTGTACACACCAGCCCGAAAACATTATATAAAAACATTTAAAAGAGGGCTTCTAGAACTCACCTTATAAGCTAGTCTCGGTTGTCCTAAACAAAGGTCCAACAACTTCACTTTCGATCTGAATTGATTAGTTAAATACACATCAGACCAATCCCGACTCTAACGGTTTAACCATTCTAACATACTGACTTCACTTAATCAGTTCTGATGTCTGCGCACTTAGCAAGTGCGCAGACTCTGCTTCCTGCGCACTTAGCAAGTGCGCAGACCATGCTTCCTGCGCACTTAGCAAGTGCGCAGGTCCTTCCTCCTGCGCACTTAGCAAGTGCGCAGGTTCCTCTTCCTGCGCACTTAGCAAGTGCGCAGGACCTGCTCCGTGCGTACTTAGCAAGTGCGCACGACCTGTTCTTCGCGAAAATCCTAACTTTCGCATTCGGGTCTGATCATGTCAAGATCCCGAACCTGTTGCATTCAAAACGTTCGTTTTCCATTAAGGAACTCAAATCCGTGATTATCTTTCAGTTCCATCCGTAAAAACGTTGCCTTTTCACCCAAAACCCGAAAAACCCAAAAATGAACAAAAACTCAGATTTAGGTCGGATCGTTACCTGAATCGAGCTTCTGATCCGGAGGTTCTTCTCACGAGTTATGGAGCAACACACTTCTCAAATCTCGGGTCGATCCGACAACTTTCTCTCTCTACGGTTTCTCTCTCTAGAAGTTGCAAATGAGAGAAATGGGTTGTGACCTTGGCTATTTATAGGGGAGGCTCCCCTTCAGCCCATCCGACCCGACCCGACATGCCTCGTTCGTTTATTCCGTTATTATATCTGTCGTTTTATTTTTGGGATGTTACAGTTAGATACCCTCTATCATTTGCAATTGACAGAGGTTATTGTTCGCTGATTCATTACGAACTAGGAATGCTAAAACTTATCTGAAATGGTGGTGTATCGTTTGAGAACGACTGAGACGAAGGATCTGCTGATTTTTATGCTTGATAGCGAACCAAATATGAAATGGGGTGCGAGTGTATGATCGAAGAGTTTGCAATGTGTTGGAGCATGTTTTGTGACAAGCAGCTTGAAGATTATTTGTATTTTACAAGAGTAGTTTGTATCTGATCGATTTGTATATTCGAGTCTTTATTCATGTATGTTTTGGTTAGGTTGTAGTGTTTTACGTACTTATAAGTACGCAACATGTTTGTTCTTGCGTACTTATAAGTACACAAGAAATTTGTTCATGCGTACTTATAAGTACATAACAAATTTGTTCATGAGTACTTATAAGTACACAAGAAATTTGTTCATGCGTACTTATAAGTACATAAGAAATTTGTTCATGCGTACTTATAAATACACAAAAAATTTGTTCATGCGTACTTATAAGTACACATCAAGAAATTTGTTCATGCATACTTATAAGTACACAACAAATTTGTTCATGCGTACTTATAAGTACACATGAACAATTTGTTCATGCGTACTTAGCTAAAGTACGCAGGTTAGTGAGTCTGTTAGTATAAATAGCTGACATGGTTGGTGTCTGAACGAGTTCTTGAGAGAAAACCCTTTGTAATCAGTTGTTTGATGCTAATAGAAAAAGTTTTATATACTTGTGTTCGTTATCATCGTATCTAGTCATCTTGTTCAAGCTAATCACAGAGGATTCCGCACTCTGTTGATTGGTTTCGTCTCCTATACGTCAATCGATCTAACACCCGGGACCTACAAGTGGTATCAGAGCCTTTGCTCTTGAAATTTAGTGTTATAGGAGTGGTATTGAACATTTTCGACTAGATTTGGACTGAATTACAAGGTTTTTGACTTGAATGGGAGGGTTGTTTAGCAAAAACTGAGCGTTCTTGTTCTTCACGTTCACGTACTGAGATTGCTTTAAAACATCTCAATATTTGTTTGATTTTTTAAATTAATTTCACATTTTAGATAATTTTTGAGTGATTGATGAGTTTTCCGACGACCAGAAAAGTAACCGGAAAAAGTAGGTGAACAAACCTTATTTTCAGTGTTTCAGACGTTTTTGCGTACTTACTGAAAACTTTTTCTCCAAGTTTCAGATTTGTTCTTGCGTACTTAGCTACTTCATGCGTACTTAGCTACTTCATGGGTACTTAGCTACTTCTTGCGTACTTAGCTACTTCTTGTGTACTTAGTTACTTCTTGCGTACTTAGTTTGTTCATGCATACTTAGCAAAAAAAAAATTAATTAAAAAAATTTGTAATTTAATTGTTTCAAGTGTTACAATCATGTTGTGTTACAAGAATGAGTTTGGAACCTAGCCTCCGCCTCCTATACTCATATCTCTAAATGATTATTCTACTTGGAAAGCTCGGTTTATGGAGTATATTTCTTTGATCGATAAAGGTTTTTGGAAACCAATAGAGGAAGGATATACCCCCTCCTACTTACACCTTTTTGGGTGATCCAAAAATTCCAAAACCTGCATCAATGTTCAAGGTTGAAGAAAAAAAAGAATTTGATAGAGAAAAGAAGACTAGAGAGGTTCTTGAAATGGCTCTTTCACAAGAAATCACCTATAAATTTAGTAGTTACTACACTTCAAAAAGCTTATGGGAAGCAATTCAAATGAAGTGTGAAGGATGTTTGAACGTGAAGACAAGATGATGAATTTTGTGGATTCACCAAAATCTTCGATTGCTCAAAAGGATGAGAACAGTGAATATCTTGAAGGTGTAGAAGTAAGGCAGAACCAAGTTTTTGATGATAGTATCATTTCTGAAGAAAGTGTTTGGTCAGAAGAAGCTAAGAATGTTACAAAAATGCTCAGTCAGAAGAAAGTGAAACAAGTGACGTGAACGAAGAAAGTTTCTTGACTACTGAAAGTGAAACAAGTGATGGTGATGATGTCAAAGTCGAAGATAAGGATAATGAGTTCTCACAAGTATTCACATTTGATTGCTCAACATCACTTGAGTTCTTCGAGCAGATAGTTTCTGAAACTGAAGAACCTTGTTCCAAATGTATGGAGTTGACTGGTAAGGTGAACCGTCTCCAAGATGATAAACAAAATATGGTTTGCGATCTTGAATTTCTACGAAAGGGAACTTCCATAAAAGAAGAAGAAGGAATCAAGTTGGTAGAGGAAGAGCTAGAGCAGACAAAGTCAGAATTGGTACAGTCCTAGAACAAGATTACACAGTTACTTAGTATGACTGAGTTGACTGTTGAAGAAGGTGAAAAGTCCAAGAAGACGGAGTCTACCAAGACATTTATGGAAGATGGAGCTTCATCTAGTTTATCATGTGAGGTAGATTCTAATCCATTTGTTCAAATGGTTTGTTCTAATTGTCAATTTATTAAAACAGAAAATGATCATTTACATGATCAACTCGAACCTCTTCGTGTGGCAGCATTACTTTACAAAGAAAATGAAAAACGTTTCAAAGAGAAAATTGAAAATCTTAAAAAGGATAAACATGAATTTTCAATTAAATTGAGTGAACAATAGTTCCATTTGGATGTTGCCTACAATAAGCTAGAAGAAAATAATCTTGAATTGGCTAAGTTGCAAAATGTGATATTGCAACTGAGTGGCAAACTTAAGAAGTTGAAAAACTCTTGTTTTTTGGTGGAACACTATGAGGCTGTAGCGAGACAAGTAAATGGCCAAGGTTTGGTAACAAACGCCATACCTCCACCGGTAAATGGGAAGTTTGTCAACGAGCCTGTTGAAATTGATCTTTCTTGTTTAGATGATAAGAATGTAGGAAAGGAAAAGTCAAAGTCTGGTGTAACCGGTGAATCTGATTCTGATGAATCATTCGATGACAACAAAGTTGAGGGTGTTTTCAAAGAGGTAAATATTAATGATGAATGTAAGGTGCAGAAGAATGTTATCACTAACTGTGACAACTGCATCCTTACTGAACTGAATGTGATCGAAACTAATGACAAACTTAAAAACATGCTTTATGGAAATTTTCAAACTCTAAAAACAACCAAAGTTGAAAATTTTGTTAGCAGACTTTCAAAGGGTTATGAAGAAAATTTTCAAAAGAATTTTCAATCAAATGCTCAAAAACAATCTGTTCAAATGCCTAGGGTGATTTATCAAACACCAAGTGGTATTCATCAGAATGAGGCATCAACTTCAAGTGTCAAAGCTCCTTACAGAAAGCTTTACAAAGAGAAGAGAGCTTGTTTTCATTGTGGTATTGTAGGACACATTATGGTGAAGTGTCCTCACAAGAACCAGAGTAAGAAACCAGTTGATCCACAACAGGCTAAATCATCTGTGAAACCACCAATAGAACTAGTGGACAAATATGTTGTTCCCCAAGTACATAAAAACAAAAGACCACAGGTTCAGAAGAAAGGTATTAGAAGATTACAGTCTGGTAGAATACCAAAGGCTAGTCCAAGTGTGCCCAATTCGGTTGGTGCACAACATTACCATACACCTGTGGTAAAGTTGTCTAAACCACAGAAAAGGAGACTGAACAAAAGGTTAAGAAAATTAGAAAGAGAATTTCTTGAAGGTAAATTCGATCAAAAACCCGTTTCTTGAAACCTAACTGGTGAAAGATCATTTATTTCAAAACCTGATTTTACAAAGTATAAGCACAAAGTGGTTGTACCTGAGTTTTCAAAACACAAAAGTTTTCAAAATACAGAGGTTTAAAACAATAAGGTTTGGAAAAGACGGTATCTGATTTTGTTTCTAACTCTAAGTTAAAATCAACACTGCTTGACGATGGGTTTGATTGTGAACTTAGAGAAGTGAGTTATGCTAGTAAAGATGGGTAACCTAAGACAACTATGGCTTGGGTTTCCATTTCAAACTAATGTGTTTGTTATTGGAAGTGCAGGGACAACCAAAGAGAAATATTACTTGAAATTGTTCTATCTTATGTGGGTTAATAGTGGTTGTCTCATGGCATATAGTGGATGTGGTACTCCTACCAAATGTCATATCCAGTCGGAAGTTGCGACATGGCATGACCTTTGCACTCAATGAGTTGTTGAAATAGTTCAACAACTTGATTCTCAGGGGGAGAAGTTGAAGAAGTTATCCAATTTTGATTTGTAGTTGATGATCTAAGTCTAAGATGATGAAGAATCTTGAAACACAGGAAGTAGGTGATTGGTAAGTGAGCATCAATCTCTTGATGTTGAACCTAGTTCTGGTGTTCAAGGGGAGTCACGTAGACAGGGGGAGTCTACTCAGGTGATAAAGTTTCAGTTAGGTTGATATATTACTGTTATTGGTAACTTCTGATGATATTTGAACCCTTTTTGAGTTGTTAGTCAAAATGAAAGGAATGTTCAATCCCGAGTGAAAAACCTTTTCAAAACAAAATGTTTCTTGGAAGTTAAAATTTATTTCTTTTTAATTCTGTATAGTTTGTTTCAATGTTTCAAATATTTTAGAAAAATCCAAACAAAATAGAAAATTAAGAAAATTTCAAAGTTATTTGAAGATAAGAGGAAATGATAGCACATCAGTAAGTGATCTAAACGTCTTATACTGCATATATGGGAAATGATTACGTCATGATTACTTGAAATTTAAATTTGATTTATGTTGTTAATTTGAATATTTGCAAGTAATTTGAATTGTCAGTAGACTATAAGCGTTTTTGAATCATTAGTAGTGTGAAAACTAAATCAATCTACTACAACTGTGAGTTGAACCCACGTTTTCATGTGTGTGTAAAAGAATGCAAAAAGATCATTATAAGATAAAGGATGTAAGATTTTGGCAACTATTTTCTTATGAGACCAGTTTCGGATTGTGTCTTTAGCACATTTTTTCGGTTCACTTCACTGCCCATACTCACAAGTATGCAATGAGAAGTTGAATCAAGATATGTCTTGACAACAACTGTTAAGCATATGCTACCCCTTGTATCACATCTGATTCCATTGAAGACAAATCCAGATAACAGTTGGATCCCCTTAGCTAAATTTTCAGACCCCATACTTATTATCCTGAATCATTATCTGATATTCACATAAGAAAACCTATCAAACCAAGACAAATGAATCTCTCGATTCTGATTCTTATGATTCTTGATAATCCTTATAGAACCTGCTTGATTTTTCTATGCTAAACGATGTAACTTCATTCTGAAATTTTTGAAAACATTGGGAAAATCTTAGATGCCTTGAGATAGTGCAATTTAAATTTCTATAGCATAACGGTGGAGTACATGTTACATATCTATATTTATTACCTTAACTCACAAGAACATGATACAAAAACGCTCATAGTTTCAAATCTTATAATATCGCCAACTTGAATTGACTTGCTTGTGTTGCAAATTAGGTATGAATAAGTAGTCATCCATGACATGATCCCATATTCTTTGATGTTTATATTGTATCATTTTTGCTAAATATTAGCCTGATATGATCCTCTGCTCGTGACTTTGACCAAAAAGAGTTTGATTGTAAATACAGCTATACATTCGAATTAGTATCTTGTTTATATTTTCCATTATTAAAAAAAAACGATTTACCTTGTATAGTTCAATTATTGAAAAATACCAAAAGTTTTTAAGTACAGTTTGTGATATATTTCAGAAAAGCCAAAAATATTTTCATTTAACTTCCATGAAAATCACATTATTTTTATAACTTGGGTATATCTTTAAAAATTTTATGAAATTGAGCGTATTGCATAATCTTTTGCAAGTGTATACGAATCCTTGAATGTAGACAAAGAGTTCTATTTCTTAAGTCATGTTCAAGTTTGAGTGGAGATGTACAGGACAAGGACTACATATACAAGCTGGACTTCATGATGTGAGCAAACTTGTAGACAACTTCTGAAGACATCTGAAGCTGTTGTCAAGGGGTAGTCTGTTAGAGCTTATTCGGAAGCATGTGACAAACATCTTCAGAGCTGTTGTCAAGGGGGAGTCTATTGGAGCATGTTTTGTGATACGAGAGTAGTTTGTATCTGATCGAGTTGTATATTCGAGTCTTTGTTCATGTATCTTTTGGTTAGGTTGTAGTGTTTTACATACTTATAAGTACTCAACATGTTTATTCTTGTGTACGTATAAGTAAAGAAGAAATTTGTTCATGCGTACTTATAAGTACATAACAAATTTGTTCATACATACTTATAAGTACACAAGAAATTTGTTCATGCGTACTTATAAGTACACAAGAAATTTGTTCATGCATACTTACAAGTACACATCAAAAAATTTGTTCATGCATACTTATAAGTACACAATAAAAATTTGTTCCTGCGTACTTATAAGTACGCATGAACAATTTGTTTATGCGTACTTAGCTAAAGTACGCAGGTTAGTGAGTCTGTTAGTATAAATAGCTGACATGGTTCTTATAGAATGGTTTCTAAACGAGTTCTTGATAGAAAACCCTTTGTGATCAGTTGTTTGATGCTAATAGACAAAGTTTTATATACTTGTGTTCGTTATCATCGTATCTAGTCATCTTGTTCAAGCTAATCATAGAGGATTTCGCACTCTGTTTCAACTCCTATACGTCAATCAATCTAACACCCGGGACCTACACAATGGCCTAAGCAAAGGTGCGAGAGTATTTTAGTTCGTCCCATTCAATCTTAATTACCTGATTCAGTTATGATTGGGAGATAACATCTGTCGGCCTTTATTTCATGCAATAATTTAATGATTGGGAGTGAATTACATCACGTATATGGTCTATATACATGCTAGGAGTGATTGTGTGTGATTTGTGAGCTACAACGCGTTCCATTCTATTGATTGGAGATCGAATTGAACGCGGTTTGATCCTGAAAAGTCAATTATGTATTATATGGTTTGAATTTCAAAATTGGCCGCACACAACATGAATTGAGGTGATAAATTAGTTCGCTTATGGTCGATAACCCATCTAGAATATGAGGCAAGTCCGAATCCATCGGGTTCGGATCGAATTCAACCTTGATTTGGGTTGTTGACTTCTCGAAAGTCAAAGTCGGTAAAAAAGGGTCAAAATTGAAATTAAAGAGGTACAATTTTGTCACACCCCCAAATTCCACTAACGGAGTTTTACCGTTTGGTGTGTGACAAACCAGGATCTCAGTCATTAGTTACATCAAACGACACTAAGTTCAGAGTTAATGCGGAAGCGTTTAAATAAGAAAATAAATACGCAAAACAAGTGCGCCCAAGTTTAGTTTAATAAAACAAGTAAATTGTTTTGAGTGTTTGCATGAGTATGAAATGATAGTAGGACTTCATGCATGTCCTAAATGTGCAACCTGTGCCTTAGTGACCTGAGAAACATGTAAGAAAAAGTGTCAACATAAGGTTGGTGATTTCACAGGTTTATAAGTAAATAAACTGTTTTAGTGTTTGTAGGATCCACATACATAAGTCACACCTATTGCTAGCTAGACAATGTACAAGTTACTCTAAGCGTTCACAGCCGAAGCTGACTGTTTATGTTTGGGATGCCTTCCGCCATTGCTAACATCAACAATGGCAAATTTTTTGGACAATTTACACCCGTTAGACCTCCAATCAAGTTAGCGCGACTAACCCGGGTGGGGTTTGTCAAACCCAGTAGTACTACTCAAATTTCCTCGCTATACTCCATATATTAACGTCCGAGTGTGTAAGGACTTTGCATGTTATGTTTGCACTTAGGTACACAAGTGGTAATGAAATACTATGTGATCCATGTCTGTGTGTATGTATCTCCCTGGCTGGGAGACAAGTAACGGATGCCAGTTCGTATACATGTTTCTCCCCAACGGGGAAACAAGTAAGATGATGATTGTTTGTACACATGTTTCTCCCTAACGGGAAAACAAGTAGAAAGATATTTGTTTGTATACATGTTCCTCCCCAACAGGAAAACAAGTAAAATACTGTTTGTGTGTATGCATGTTTCTCCCCTAATAGTAAAACAAGTAAAAAGGGGCCGTGAAACTCACCTGAGCCTAAGTAAAGCGTTGGTAAATAGCACCTCGCAAGAATGAAACAAATACCATAAACAATATGCTAGCGGACAATCTACAAATGCCCAGAATGAATGTCGAATTGAAGGTGATCGAGTAAATGGGTTCCAACTTGCGCGAGTTTGATCTACGGCTATAACGGCTTCGTCTCCAATGGAATTGACGTATGGAATTGCCTCTTCTAGGTGCGACTAAGGTGTGCAGGCTTTCAATTTAAGAGAATAATGATTGACATGGTCGGATTTGCGCACAATAGGGATGATGATCGATGTTACGGCTTTACTACTCATTATTGGGTTTAATTCGGATTAAAGACAGTGTTAATTGCTCAATAATGGACGGTTATGAGGTTTAAAGTGTATTTCGGTTATCAATTTCAACATTTAATCGATTATGGTTTGCAAATTTGAATTCAAAATCGATAGGTTTGACTTATAAAAGTCAACAGGAACAAATCTAATTGATTTTGACTTTGAGAGGTCAATAGATTGAGTTTTGATTAATTGTACAATCAGTCCCTATAGTTTTAGGTTTAAATATCGACATAATTGATCCCTGAGCTTTGTAACAGAGTTAACTGAGTTAACGGAATTTTCTCAGGGTGTCACATCATCCCTTAGTAGAAAAAATTTTCGTCCCGAACATTAAGATAATAATAATAAAAATTCGGATGTCACATCGTCCCCTAGTTGAAAGAGTTTTTGTCCCGAAAATTAGAATAGTACCTTAAGTGCTTGACATGGAGTGCTTGAACAGATGAGGATACTTGCGCATCATCTGATCCTCGCACTCCCATTTGAATTCCGGTCCGCGTTTCGAGTTCCAACGAACTCTAACAATAGGGATTTTACTTTGTTTGAGCGTTTTGACTTCCCTATCCATGATTTCGTCCGGTTCTTCAATGAAGCGCAATTGTTCATCGATTTTTAGTTCCTCAAGCGGAACCATGAGGGTCTCATCTGCTAGACATTTCTTCAAGTTTGAAAGATGAAAGACGTCGTGTACACCACTCAGTCTTTCAGGTTGGTCCAGTTGATACGCTACTGGGCCAATTCTCTTCATTATCTTGAACGGTCCAATATAACGAGGGTTTAGTTTGCCTCGTTTCCTAAAATGAATTACACCTTTTCAAGGTGAGACCTTTAACAAGACTATGTCGCCTACTTGAAACTCTAACGGTTTATGACGCTTATCGGCATAGATCTTTTGATGATCACAAGTTGCCGCCATACGGTTTCTAATTTGAATGATCTTTTCAGAGGTTTCGAGTACGAGTTTAGGACCTGTAAGTTAGCTATCCCAAACTTCAGCCCAACAAATAGGTGATCGGCATTTTCGTACGTATAATGCCTCGAATGGTGCTGCGTTGATGCTAGTGTGATAAATGTTATTGTAGAAGAATGCCACTAAAGGCAAGTGAGTTTTCCAACTGTTACCGAAATCGATCACTAAGCTCGTAGCATGTCCTCTAGGGTTTGAATAGTACATTCTGTCTTTCCATATGTTTGAGTATGGTATGTTGTACTCATATCTAGGCGTGTGTCTAGGGCTTTTTGTAAAGACTGCCAGAAACGTGAGGTGAATCGTGCATCATGATCCGAACTGTTAGGAATTGGCACCCCGTGCCGAGAGACTACTTCTTTCAAATATATACAAGTAAGCTTCACCATTTTGTCAGATTCTTTGATTGCTAAGAAGTAAGCAGATTTTACCAAACGATCTACGATCACCCAGATGGTGTCGCAGCCGGTAGGAGTTCGGGGAAGTATAGTTTTTCTCATAACTTTTAATTGACAGGAAGCATATCCGATAACCTTTTCGCGTTGCATCAACACACAACCAAGGCCTTGAATAGCGGCATCGCATTACACTACGAAGTCATCCGTTCCTTCAGGAAGAGATAGGATAGGTGCACTACAGAGTTTCTGTTTCAACAGTTGGAATGCGGATTCCTGAGTTTCGCTCCAGTTATAGGGTTGACCCCTTTTGAGTTAGAGTAGTGAGAGGTTGAGCAATCCTTTGAGATTCCCTCGATGAATTGACGGTAGCAGTCAGCCAATCCCTGAAATTGTCGCACCTTTGTTGGAGTCATCGGTGTTGTCCGATTCTTGATGGCTTCTACTTTAGATGGATCGACATGTATTCCTTTCTCATTGACTACATGTCCTAGAAGTTGAATCTTCGCGAATCCAGAATTCGCATTTAGAGAATTTGGCATACAATTGCTCTTGTTTCAACAATTCAAGGATTAAGCGTAGGTGCTCCTCATGTCCTTCCTTTTTCTTAGAATAGATGAGGATGTCATCAATGAAAATGATGACGAACTGATCAAGGTAGGTTTACACACACGGTTCCTGAGATCTTTGAACACTGCGGGTGCGTTGGTCAGTCCGAAAGGCATGACCATAAACTCATAGTGGCCATACCTAGTTCTGAAGACAGCCTTAGAGATATCCTCATCTCGGACTCTCAGTTGATGGTAACCGGATCTAAGATCTATCTTGGAATAGAAGCTTGATTCCTGGAGTTGATCAAACAGATCATCTATGCGGGGTAGAGGATAATGATTCTTGATCGTCACTTTGTTCAGCTCACGATAGTCGATGCACCTGCGGAAAATCCTGTCTTTATTCTTGACAAATAGGACGGGAGCTCCCCATGGAGATGAGCTAGGTCTGATGAATCTCTTATCTAACAACTCTGGAAGTTGTGTAGATAACTCTTGTAATTCGCTAGGTGCAAGTCTGTACGGTGCTCGAGCAATAGGCGCTGCTCCAGGTGCTAGATCAACTCGGTATTCGACTTGACGATGAGACGGAAGTCCAGGCAAGTCTTCGGGAAATACTTCTGGATAGTCACGTACGATTGGGATGTCTTCAATCTTCTTCTCCCCTGATGGCTGCTTGGCGAAGAGAGCCAAAATAGCAATATGCCCTTTTCGAAGACACCTTTGTATTTTCATGAAGGATATGATGCCAATGACTGCACCACTTCTTTCGCCTTGGACAGAAAGGGTTTCTCCCCTAAGGAGAGGAAGGCGAATGATTTTGTTATGACAAATGATTTCGAGTCGGTTCTTAGGTAACCAACCTATGCCAATGATTACGTCAAAGCTGCCAAGTGTGACTGGCATGAGATCAATCTCAAGCTTATGACCAGCCAATCCATGCTTACATCCCTTAAGAAAGTGGGTTGCTTCAATTATCTGACCGTCTGCTATCTCAATAGTATACCTGGCTTCTAATAGAGTTGGAGTATGACTGCACCAACTTGGAAATTGTGAAGTCATGCTGAGATTCCTAA
Source organism: Smallanthus sonchifolius (assembly GCA_023525975.1). Taxonomy (NCBI): domain Eukaryota; kingdom Viridiplantae; phylum Streptophyta; class Magnoliopsida; order Asterales; family Asteraceae; genus Smallanthus; species Smallanthus sonchifolius. Next base: position 55,995,883 of record CM042038.1, read on the forward strand.
TGAGACCCATGCTTATAAGGTAAGCGTCGGTCAATGCAAAGGTAAAGGGAAGAGGTTCACATGTAGGAAAAGAAATTTAATGAGATACAGATTCCGATAACATAAGGGATAGGATGTCTGTTTAAGTAATCGTGTTCAACTGATGGTTAGCTAGATAAATCCCTATTCTCTAATGTCATTGGAATAGCTAGGTATGTTGGGGTATAATTCAATTTAGTCTAAGGATTAGTCACCGGATAAAGTAATAGAGTCAAAGGGAAATTATTGTTGAAGTGTAAGGAATAACGTGTTAGCAGGAAAGAATTCTTCAAATTCCGCTTACATAGATGGAGTCGGTGGGTTTACCATGAGGTTCTATTAGAGTTTCAGTCAAGATGGTTTCCTTGATCAAGTTTGAATGAGAGTCTTACAGTCACTACGACTCTTACATGAGTGCAAATAACATGATGGATTCCATTAAATGATAGTTCGGTATGTCCGTAAACATCTTCAACCTGATAGTCGTGTCTATCAATTATTGAACAGATTTAACGATACCAATTAGTCGTTGAGTGGATTAGGAGAATTTCTACGGATAGTGGAAACTTAAGTCTGTAAATCACAGATTAGGACCATTTATCCACACACTAGGTTTCACCAGGATTTACATGCACCTCAAATTACTATTACGTGTGCACCCGTAATGATAATTTGCTTTGCATGCTCACCCTAGTTCTCCCTGTCCTGTGTCATAATGTCCTTTAGTTTGTATTGATGAGTACAGAGTGTTGTCAGATATGATAAGTCATCGAGAAGCTTAGTCATCAGCCATAAGTTGATCAACTAGGACTCATATCAGGGTGAGTAGTCGGGAATAGTTTGATCTGAGTATTCACTAGAGTTGAAACACAATACGAGAGTCTAATCCAGTGGATTATAGTTAGGAACATTCACATGAAACAAACATGCACATGAAATGTGACTTCGAGAAGTGAAACTAGTTCATGGATATGTGTTACCGGAAGAAGCAAAATAGTCGTTCTTCCAACTGAGTCAGGATAAGATTTGAGTAGATCTATTCACTACCATTCTTGTGTTATTGTTGTTTAGTTGATCTATTCACCAACATCTGTTTAGAGTCACAAACCTGATCTCTTGTCCAAACCACATTGTTCATACGTATCAACTTGTTCAGATCACCTTTGATCAGACAAGTGGATACACTTGTAAAACCAGCTTTTTGACTCCTGTGTACTTATCAATTCCTGCGTACTTGTCAACTCATGAGTACTTATCAACCCCGCATACTTGTTACCATGTGCACTTATCACTTTGCATAAGTACGCAAGAACAGAATTGTTCATGCGTACTTAACATTCGCATGACCAGAAACCAAGTCTGAAAAATTTCAAATACCCAAGTTTAGTTTGAACTTTTGATTACTGTGTCTTACACAATGGCAAATCTCTAAAACATCAGTAACGTGTTAAACTATGACAATGAAATAAGCATCACCTAAGTTACTAAATGTGAATGACTATTCCAACCGGAAAGCTAGATTTGAGGAATATGTTTCATACACAGATTCAAACATGTGGATACCTATATTAGAGGGGTATAAACATCCGAATCATGAATTTCTAGGTGAAAATCAACCCAAACCAATTTCTAGACTTGATGCTGAAGAAAAGAAGGCATATGATCTAGAAAAGAAGGCACATGGTTCTTTAACCATGGCACTAACCCGAGACTTATTTCATAGTTTCAGAGGTTATGATACCTCACAAGACTTGGGGAAAGCCTTACAAAAACGGTTTTAGGGTAATAGTGATGTTAAGAAAAGTAACAAGGGAGTTGTTAAGAAAACAATATGAATGTTTCAGATACCATGAAAATGAATCCATTGACGAACTTGTCTCTAGGTTTTATCATCTTAAGACTGAGCTTAAGTTTTATGAACTGAAATATCCAGATGATGAACTAGTTGAAAAGGTCCTTGATGAATTACCCCCCAAATTTGATATGTACACTACCCTGTTAAGAGAAAACCCTAGTTCTATGATGAAGCCATAGGAAAGGTTCAAGCACATCACATGAACTTAAGAAAGAAACCACTAGTAGACCTCTAGTGCAAGAACCGTCAATGTACTTTAGAACCTCTTCCACACCATAAACCACAAGATCGGGTATTGCTTTGTTCTCAGGAAATCCTACACAAGAAGAAGAAAATGGTTGCAGTGGTCATACCTGTTTTGCTACTACAGGTTCAAGTTCAAACCAACAAAGGAGTCCAACATCCACATCTTCACCTGCTTTTGCAAAGATAGCAGAAGATCATGTAGCTTTGTTTTCATCATGCATGTTGGCATATGAAAACTTCATTAGTGGTAAACTAACTGACCCAGAAATAATTGAAGAAGATTTCAATCAGGTGGATCCAGATGGCATGAAAGATATGGATATTCGATGGAATATAGCCAAGATCTTGAGAAGGGCTAAACATTTTCTAAATAGAACCGGTTTATCGGTGGGCATTCTAATTCTAAAATTGGATTTGATAAATCAAAAGCTAAGTGTTAAAAATGTCAGAATTATGGACACTTGCATGATAATGTCAGAAAGACAAGGCACCAGCCTCAGGTTTCACTCGACCAAGTTCAGGAAGCAACCAGAATTACAACAACCAGAGCTTCAACAACAACCACAGTTAAAATATAGGAGCACCATCCAATGCACTGGTAGCTCAATAGGACGACAACTATGACTGGGGAGTTCATCTTGAAGATGCCATCATTGCACACACTCAAATGGGATTGATGGCGGAAATCATCGAGATGATAAAAGCTGAAGAAAGGAAAATTGTTGTCGCTGTTGACCAACATGAATCTGCATTTGCTTTGATGGCTATCGGAGAAGCATCCAGTTCATTAACCGAGGTAGATTGTAATTCTTTTGTTGTTATTCCTTGTTCTAATTGTTTAATTCTAAAAGCTGAAAATGATAAAATTCATGATCAACTCGAACCTCTACGTAGTGCAGCTCTAAACTATAAAGAAAATGAAAAACGTTTTAAAGAATCTATTGAAAATCTCAAAAAAGATAAACATGATTTTTCAATAAAAATCAGTGAACAAAAGTTTCATTTGGATGTTGCCTACAAAGAGTTAGAGAAAAAGAATGTCGAAATAGCCAAACTTCAGAATGAAATTCTGAAGTTAAGTGAAAAAATTGAAAAATTGAGAAATTCTCATTTTGTGGTGGAACATTATGAATCTATCGTACGACAAGTGAATGGCAAAGGTTTACGTACTAACGTCATTCCACCACCAGTTAACGGGACATTTGTCAATGGGCCAGTCGACATTGATTTGTCCTTTCTTGATGAATCTTCATGTAAGGCTAATTCATCTTCAGATGAAAAGTTTTATTCTGATGAATGTTCAGAAGACAACAAAGTCGAGGGTGTTGTCTCGGAGGAAATGATTGATGTACCTAAAACTAACAAAAACACTGTCAATGATCGTGACAATTGTATTTTAACATAACCTGATTTGATTGATTCAAATGACAAATTGAAAAACATGCTTTATGAAGATTTCAAACCCATTAAGCAAGCCAAAAAAGAAATTTTTGCTAATAAATTGTGAAAAAAATTTCAGGAAAATATTGACAAAAATTACACTCTCAAAAATCAATCAACATCAGGGCAAAAACAACCTGCAGTTCATTAATCAAGTCCTAATATTCATCAAAATAAACCTTTTACATCCAAAACCAGTGAGCCTTACAGGAGAATTTTCAAAGAAAGAAGGAGTTGTTTTCACTGTGGAACTTTTGGACATATTCTTGTGAATTGTCCTTATAAGAATTAGGAGAAACAACCCGTTGTCCCACAACCTGCTGTACCTACCCCCTGTAGTATACAGACCGGTGAAAGGAATGTGGTGAAATTATCACAACCACAAGAAGGAGACGGAATAAGAGAATGAGAAAAATTGGAGAACAACAAGCTAGTAATCAACTAGGTAACATCGTTACTGGTTTATCTATTGATACTAGCAAGCCAACTGTTCAAGGAAAACATGTATCGAGAAAGAAACTAGACGTTTCTCAAGTCTCTGATTCTATATCTCCAAAAGAGTCACCCATTTTTTATAATCATGATTGTGAATTAATAGAAGTAGTTTACTTTGAGAAAAACGGATGACCCAAGACCACAATGGCTTAGGTCTCCAAATATAAGTAATTTCTTATGACATGTGCAGGGACAATCAAAGGGATCTATCTCGTATCGTTGGTATGTTGATTGTCACACCCCAACCGACGACGAAATACATCGGGGCGGGACATGGAGACTGTTCATAAGCACATGGTTGACTAAGTTATAATATATTAAAGCATCACATTTCAATTCATAATCCCAACAAACCAAATCCAACAATACACAAATTTTGAAATACATAACAAGTTCATTTTATTCAATTATCTAGGTCCACAACTAAAGTGAAGCATACTTGATCAACTTAAACATTTATACCTGAAACATGATAAAAACGGGGTCAACTAAAAATAGTTGGTGAGCATACATAGGCTTTGACACCACAAATAAAGTTCAAATGTTTTGAGTACAATTCATATGATACATGGTTTATAAAGCATTTATGGAGAATCTAAGTTAAGCTAGTTGCGCAAATCCAACCTTGTAACTAAAGGGCATAACAACACATGTTATCCTAATGTAGGGCATAACAACACATGTAATCCTAATGTAGGGCATAACAACACATGTTATCCTAATGTAGGGCATAACAACAAATGTTATCTTGATGTAGGGCATAACACAAATGTTATCCTGATAGAGTTTATGTTTGCACGAGTGTGTCATGTATATGTAGTCTTAATAAATAGCATTGAAGCATAAAACACAAATAAACACATATGATCATAATGTAGAATTATACGTATGTAATTGCAAACGGTGTTTGTTGTGTATTCATGTTTCACCCAAAAAATGTACAAAAGGAAAAGGGGCTATGTAAACTCACCTTGATAAGTAGAGGGTTGGATTTGTAATTTGAAGTAATAAAGTTCAATGATGTCTTAAATTAAATAAAATACGTCATTATAATGCATAACGGTTTAAGGGGACGACATATGGATGATTTGGGATTTTGGGGATAGGAATAAACGAGTGATCGGGGAAATTCGACTAGAGTGTGTAATTGACGTTTTACAAATAAAAGCAAGCTAGGTGTCAAAATAAGTACTAGTTGCAATTTAATACAATAAATATTTTATTAAGACCTTTGGGTTAAAAATAATCATCGTGTTGAAATATTATAAAGTAGTATTTATATAAATATGATTAATAATAAATTAGTTATACGAATCGTAATATTACTAAAAATTCAATTAATATAATTAATTATCCAACTAGAATTCATCATGTTGTGAAAATAATAATGTGATACATATACTAATAAATTAAAATTTGTACACTAATAAAATCGTTTTATCATGGACCCTGTCATTTTAACGGTTTAAGTTAATACTATATTCATAAACCTTACGTTAAATAAAACTTATGATATTACGAAACACATTCATTTCCTAACCTTAAAGTTATATTTAAAATAATAGTGTTTTAAATACAATAACGTTTGCCATGTTTTTGAAGTATATAGTGTAACATGCTTAACAATAATAATGCCCATAAACTATTCGTTATACGTTTGTGATGATCAAAAACTGTTGTTATGAAATAATTAAACACATTTATGTATGCCTTTTTATTTACAAAGGATAGTAAATATAAACTCTTAAAAGTTTATAAAAGAGTTGGTTATTTAACATAATAATATTAATAGTTGATAATCATATAAATGTGTGTGTGAGTATTTAGAAGTAATTATAAGCCATAACAAGGAAAAAAAAAAGAAACAAACGGGCAATGGACGGTTTCGAAATGGACCGATTAGCACTCACAGACTCGAAATGGACCGATTAGCAAAACCCCTATGACCTTTGGATCGATCTTTACAAATTTTGTGTGTTTGGGATTGGGTTTGGTTCGGTTCACGCTAGAGGGGAAGAACTCAGTGGAACTGATGATTAAAACCATTTCGATCTGCTCCATATCGCGATTACCCTAGCGGGTGGGACTGGTTAAGTGTGTGTGCTCATGGGGAGGAGACCCGGATTCGAATCCTCCTCCCCTGTTTTCTTTTTAAATGTGCATTTTATTGATTTTTTAATTATAAAATAAATTCTTATATTATTATATTAATATATAAATGAGTTTTAGACCGAAAAACCACCTCTGGGCTCGGGATTGATTTTATAAACCATCTTTTATATATATATTTCATACTTTTATAATAATATGTATATATTATTACTTAACACATAGCCTCGAATAAAATAATATAAAACATATTATTTTCAAACCGTAACTCCTATTAAAAATAATATATTTATAAATATATTAATTTCTTCACGTTTCTAAGTATTGTGAAACATTTTAAATTATAAATAATATAATTATTTATATCGTCTACCCGTAATCATATTCTCGAATAAAAATAGTATATTATTATTTTTATCACATCAATAGTTATCGTAGTAGCTATGCGAGTTAAAAACTAATATAATAATATTATTTTTCTAAATCATTATTTAATGACGAAGGCGATTGAATATATTTATTTATTTATTGTAATTATCGTCTTTCGTCGCGTATCGTAATCACTCTAATTATTTTTCTTAGAAATCCGTATTCCCGTAGACATGCTCGTCTACTCTTGATCTTTAGAGCGTTTCGTTTAGGACGTTCAATATCCTGTGTCGTCGTCACATATCCTATTTTATGCCTAATAATTATGATGTAACTCTAAGGCATTCGTGAGCCGTGTTGGGCAAACGCTTGAGATTCAAATCTCATACTTGTGTGATTACTTTCTATGCAATCAGGTGAGTTTTCACGGCCCCTTTTTACTGTTTTAAACGGGGGGAGAAAACATGACGTAAACGCTTTTGGTTTTTGTAATTCATATATGTTATCACTTGTTTGACTATGCGTACACATCTATCATTAAGTCCTCACATCGGACCGCTAATATGAACATAGCGAGGTAATTTGAGTAGTACTACTGGGTTTGACAAACCTCACCCGCGTTACTCGCGCTAACTCGATTGGAGGTCGAACGGGTGCAATATTGACCTAAACATGCACCATGGTTGATAGGCCTGGTGGGAGGAAAAAACATAAACAGTCAGCTTTCGGTTGCGAGCGCATTAGTTAACATGTATATGGGTTAGCTACATGTTGATTTATATACTGAATGTACATTAACCTGTTAAACTTTGATACAAACTGAAACCTGTGAACTCACCAACGTGTTGACATCTTTTCTTTCATGTTTTCTCAAGTCGTTAAGACAAGGCACATGTGCACTTCTAGGACATGCATGGAGTCCTACTTTCAAATTGTTATTTAACTTTACGTTTGGACTGTTTTACATTTATGTTTTGGACTAGACTTTTGGGCGCGTTTGTGTTGTGCATTTACTTTCTTTTATTGCTTCCGCATTTACTCTGATCATTATGATATTTCTATTTAAGTCCCATATAGTGTCGTTCAATGTAACTAATGACTGAGATCATGGTTTGTCACTTCCCAAATGGTAAAACTCCGTTAGTTGAATTTGGGGGTGTGACATATGGTGGTATCCGGCTAGCTTAGCCCGTAAGATCAAATTCAGAGAACTAATAGCCGGTTTAGATTAGCCGTCTAGCTTAGCAGTTTCGATAGAAAGAAAACAAAAAACGCGGAGGCTTAGCCGCCTCACTCTCGAAAACGTAAAAAGTGCATCGGAATGTAAGAAGCTCGGTTTTCTAGAATTATTTTTTAAAATTCAAATTATTACCACCATTTTTCCCTTTAGCCTGCAAGATGAGTATTTATAGCCATCTAATTCAGTTTTTAGCCGCCTATTTTAATTTTTATAAAAAAATTAAATTTTTAAATTTTAAATTTCTACTAATATAATAGTGTAGTTTTACATTTCAAATGGTAGACAATAATGGAAAACAAAGGAGAATATCAGTCACAAGAAGCTGCATTGGCGTCAAAATGGACTACCACTTGTTGGCAACGTTTGCAGAAAAGGCGTGTTGGGGAATCATCTTCGTCCCAGCATGAGCCGGAAATCGTAGAAAAACCTAAATGGTTATTTCTGTGTACTGAGTCGGAAAGCAGGTCCCCAAATGTTCTTGAGTTTTATAACAACGGAGATGTCCCTTTTTGTTATTCAGCATTACTCGAATCAACTGAAAAACTGTGTAAAGAATTTTGGAGCAGTTTATTGGGTTTAAAACAACACGGTTCTTTTTCGCCACTGCTAAAAAAATTAGTGTGTTTTTCCAATTTATTAATTAAATTAGAATATTTTTTGACTAATTTTTTTTACACCATATAGAAGCATGGGTCGGCCAAATTATGAGAATTAGACATGTTAAAGTGACGAAACAAGAATCGCCAGAGAATTTGCGATGGACGATTATACCACTGAAATTTTATACTGATTTGCTAAATCAGTCAACCAAAAAAGTTTTTTCATTTTCTAAGGGCTAGGGAAAAAAATTTCCTAAGTTGTGGGAAGTTGATCACGTTTATGTTCCACTTTTTATTGAAAAAACGTTGGTTATTAATAGGAGTTGATATGAAGAAAATGGAAATAATTCAGTACTGGAGTGAAAATTTTGATTCTGAAACCTATCGTCACCTAATTTTCCAATTTGTGATGAAATTTGCGGTTCACTTCGGAGCTTTGTTAGTGAACATTTATTACTGGAGAAAAACAGGTAAACCAGAAAACCAGTTCACATTATTAGACATGGAAAAATACATTCAAAGCCATCACCATTACCTTGTTGAAAATTCCAGGGTTCTGGCTTGTATGGTAATGGAACATTTTACTCTCAAAAAGCCGTTAAATTTAGATGGAGATTTTTGGGACAGTATTGAGAAATATCGGCGATTCATGACATATAATATTTATAGCTGCCGTTTTGTGCCTACTATCGTGACTGAAACTTAGAGTAATGTTTGTTTAAATATTTTAGTACGTATTTTGTTTAACAATTAATATATTTTGGATAATTTTGTTGTTGTATCGATTGTTTACATAATTATTAATATTTTAGTATGTATTTTGTTTAAATACTTGTTTAACATCTTAATTAAAAGGTAAAAAAATTAAAAACATAAATTCAATTAAAAACATAAAGTAAAGGTTTTACAATAAAAGTAAATTAAAATACAAAATAATTGTATGGACTCCAACGGGCGTCTAAATCGGTGGTATCGTCTTCAAATGGATCCCAAATAGGAGTCAAATGACCGCCTCCATCTTTTACTTCATTCAATTCATTCATCCCTGCCCAATCTTCGTCATAATCGTATAAATCGTCAACTCTACCAATTTCTTGCTATTTAGACGTAGGGTTGTCGACAGCGTTATGCTGAATATCGTCAACAATAGGAATCAGTGTTTCTTCAGCAATAGGATTCTCAGTTTCACCAACGTTATTTTGGACATCTTCAGTAGGAGGATTCCCCGGTTCATCAATGAAATGCTTATCAAATACGTACTCAGGAGGAGTGTTAGGAAAATTTTCCATATGTAATATTTTATGATGTAAGACAACAAAAAATTAAACAACTATGATTTATATATAAACATATTAATTTTTTTTGAAAAAAACAACAACAACTCAAGCAGGCTAAGCCACCAAACCAAGCCACTAACGGAGCCGGCTCAAGCCAAAACGAAATTCAGAAAAATTCGGAGGCTTAGCCTACTACTAGACGGCTATAGCCGGCTAACAGGATTAGATGGCTATAGTCGTCTATTAGTCGGCTAAGCCTGCCACCTGTCGATTACGTATTGGTCCGTACTCTGTCAAATGGAATGTTGGCACGAAAATTTTAGCCGGCTAACTTAGCCGCCTTTAGCTGCCTCGCCAGAGCAATGTTCATGAAATAGTAGGCTAAATTTGGATGTCCATTTTTGAGAATTTTTCTAGTCAAATGTCCATTTTCGTATTTTTCCCTTAAATTATCTTCTCCTTTCCTTTATTTATTCCAACTACGGGTGATATTATTTTGTTTTGTTCTCATTTTATTTTCTAAGACAGATTTATTCTTTTTCAATATCCTATTTCTAATAAACAATTCTACTTAATGCCACGTGGCAACACTATATCTTTTCTCAATAAAATCTTTTAATTTTTCCTATTTTAAGTAATTTTGAATTTTAATATCTAATTATATTAATGTTGTTTTTTTTCAAAAAAAATAATATAAGATTCGAATTCTAATTATTACTTAATTTGAATTCTAATATAAAATTTTAAATCTAATTTTCCCTACACATTATTGTATTTTTATTTTTTAATTAAATAACCACATGTAATACATGAGTATATAACCTAGTAATCAATATAGTAATATACATGTGTGCGATTAATTCTCTATGCTCCACAAATGGATGGAGACATGAATTTATAAAATAGAAATTTACAATATGAGGTTACAAGAATTAGTAAATTACACAAACATACAAAAAGAAATTAAAAACTACAAAGATGGTGGTTTAATATCCCTCTCAAGTGAGACGGTGGCGGTCCGAGACGAAGCATGCTCCAAAAGAATTCAAACGGTGGTCAAGGAAGGCTCTTAGTGAAGTTATCCACCCTTGAAGATTGGTTGGTATAAACCGAGTGTGTAGTTTCTCGGAAGAAACAAGTTCACAGATAAAGTCATAGTCTAGATCAATATGTTTGGCACGTTTGTGTGAGATGGGATTTTGTGTGAGAAATAGAGCACTACGATTGTCACATAAATAGTTGGACGATCCGGAGGTAAAGCATGAAGTTCACGTAGTAAGTGAGTTATCCAAACAATTTCAGCAGTTGTATTGGCCATGACCCGATATTCGGATTCACAACTTGAGCTAGAGAACGTAGGTTGTTTCGTTGCACTCCATGAAACAAGGTTGCCACCTAGGAATATAGAGTAACCATATGTGGAGCGTCGAGTCTCTAGACAGCGAGCCCAACCAGTATCAAAGTAGCCAAGATTCAATGTTTGAGTGGGTTTGTAAAAGTTGAGACCAAATGCCAAAGTGCCTTTGAGATAGCGAAGGATCCGTTTGACTTCTTGGTAGTGTGTGATGGTTGGAGCATGGATAAATTGACTCACTTGGTTCACATCATAGGATATTTCAGGTCGGGTGATTGTCAAGTATTGGAAAGCACCAACAAATGAACCATAGTGGGTTAGATCCGAAAAAGGTTCTCCCGAGGTGGTGAAGGAGACATTGGCAGCCAGAGGGGTGTGACCCAGTTTAGCATCCAACATTTTTTCCCGTTCAAGAATATCCTAATCATATTTAGAGTGGTTTAGAAATAGCCCATCAGTCGTGTAAGTGACTTCAAGCCCAAGAAAGTAGTTGAGCCCTCAAAATCTTTGATAGCAAATTCGTTGTTTAACCGAGCAATGAAGGCCGTGAGAATGTGATTTTTATTGCTAGTCAAGATCAAATCATCAACATAGACTAATAAGTACATGATGCATGAGTTCCTTTTGAACACAAAGTGAGATGTGTCTTCCTGACTACATGTAAAGCCATTGTTAATTAAAAATGTGCTTAGCCGGTGAAACCATGCACGAGAAGCCTGTTTAAGGCTGTATAAGGCTTTGTTTAACTTGCAGACACGATTTGGGAAATGAGGATTAATAAAGCCCGGTGGTTGCTTCATGTATACACATTCATTAAGATGACCACGTAAAAAGGCATTGTTTACATGAAGTTGGTATAATTTCCAGTTATTAATGATGGCCAACGAAATAACAATGCAAATGATGGCCAACGAAATAACAATGCAAACAGTAGAGGCTTTGATAACGAAGCTAAAGGTGTGAGAGTAATCAAGGCCCGGGATTTGACAAAATCCTTGTGCCACAAGTCGAGCTTTGTGACGATCATTGGTGCCATCGGAGTGAAACTTGGTGCGATAAAGCCAATTAAAACCAACGACATTACGGTTCGCGGGTCGGGGAACCAATTACCATGCATTGTTTTTATGTAGAGCATCAAGTTCACGATGCATAGCATCCATCCATTTAGGGTCTTTGGCAGCGGACTTGAAGCCCTCTGGATCGATGGAAGCAAAAGAGCATTATGAAGAGCATGATGGGTGGCTTGCGACAAGTCGGCTTGGTGACGGGGTTTGAAGGTACCGGCTTTTGCGCGTGTAATCATAGGGTGTGTTGTGGGTGTAGGTGGAGTTTTAGGATCCATGCAAAGTTTACAAGGGATGATGTGTGGAGTAGGCAGAGGAGTTGATGGCTTAGGTGAACTAGAAGATTTAGGGGATTTGTCAATGGCTCTGGATCGATGATGGCAAGTTCGTGTTCCGAATAGTCACGTAGGAATGGGAACACATGACAACCAAAAGCCCTAAAGGTGTTGTAATTGGGTGGTTGAGAATGTAGAAGTTCGAAAGGGGAATTACCTTTTAATAATTTGTAGGCAAGCGGTTAATAATATACACAGCGCATGAGAATGCATCAACCCAATATGATGGAGGTAGGCGAGCATTGAATAACATGGCCAATCCAGTGTCGACAACATGTCAATGTTTTCGTTCCACCCTTTCGTTTTGTTGTGGTGTATATGGGCAAGACAATCGGAGGAAGGTGTCATTTTCCTCAAATAATGTCTGGACTTTATGATTGGAAAATTATGTTCCCCTGTTAATTTGAAAAACCTTCATTTTTTGTGATAATTGTGTTTGAACAAATTTCATGAATACTAACAAGGCATTATGAAATTCAGACTTGGGTTTTAAGAGATAAAACCAACAAAAGCGAGAATAGTCGTCAACAAAGACCACATAATATCGAGAATTGTCAATTGACATAACCGGTGAAGGTACCCAAAAATCACAATGAATTAGATCTAAAGGGTACAAAACTTGTTTTTTATTATTTTCAAAAAGCAAGCGTTGAGCTTTAGCTAACTGGCACGACAAACAAATACCCGGTTTCGGTAAAATAGAAGTAACAATTAAATGTCCTAGTTTTTGTAAAGTAACAAAAGTATCGAAAGAGACATGTCCCAAACGAGAGTACCAAACTTCATAAAAGGCTTTTGGACTTGGAGTGTAAGTAATAAGAGCTTGGTGATCGGTGTGTAGGACATAAAGGTCGTTCTCACATCTTCCCTTAGCTAGAACCTATTTTGTTTGTCGGTCCTTAATACTGAATTATAGGTAGGAGCATGAGATATCCACAACATTATTTTTTGTTAGTTTACTAATGGGCAATAGATTTTTAGTGATGTGATGGACAACCAATACGTCATGTAAACGAATACGATCAAAAATGGTGGTGTGGCCTTTATGAGAAACGAGAAGAGTATTACCATTTCCGAATGTGGCGGTTTCATTACCTGCGGGAGGTGTGGGACTAGTAACAGATTCAGTAGAGGTAGTCATATGATATTTGGCACTCGAATCAACATACCAATCATGTCCAGAAAAGGTCACTTGGCACTGAGCATGAAAGGCATGTGCGAAATGATCATCGGTGGTGACAGCATGAGTAGCATACGAAGCAAGATTCGAACAGGAGTTGGCGTAATGGCCATCTTTGCGGCATAATTGGCAATGAGTTGGTCGGCGGCCACCAGTTCTACCAGTTCCGCAAGTGAAGCGACCCCCACGACCACCATAATAGGACGATGGCCGGGAAGATTGTGCTGAAAACGCAACTAGAGGGGTGGCAGACCCGTGAAGAGCCCGAATGAATAATTTATGGCTTTCAGCCCTAGCAAGCAAATCAGAGAACGAAGGAGCCGGGCGAGTGAATCGGATGGATGTGGGGAATGTTTCAAATGACGATCCGAGGCCACAAAGAAACCAATGAAGTTGGTCGACATCATCAACGGGTGTCGGATAGCGCACAATTGATCACATACAAGCTTAAAATTGTGGCCATAATCAACAACGGATTTGTTGCTATTGAGAGTTTGTTGGAGTTGGTCACGAAGGTTTTGAACACGTTCAGTGCAGGAGTTGTTGTAAGCAGCTTCTAAAGCAACCCAAATCTGTCTTGTCGTGGTTAAGCCAACAATCACCGTAACGGTTTCTTTGGACAGAGAAGCAAACATATAATTTTTCTTCCAAAGTAACCGTTTAGTCATTTGGTGCAATGGTATCCCCAAGACATCTTATAGTAGAGGTCTTGGGTTCGAATCCTGATAACAAAAAAAAGGGGTATTACCCAGTTGAGGGTGGGTCCTCCTGTGGTGGGCTGCCCTAGATATTCTAGGTGTTGCCCCGAGGAAACTCAATTATCCTAGAATGTCTAGCGTTGCCGTTAAAAAAAAACAAAAGAATAAATATGACTTGTTTACAAAATTTCTCGTCACACCAAACTAACGTCCAAACTAACGTCACAAACGAGTTTTTTTTTTCAAAAGGGTGTAGGTAGGGGTGTTCAAAATTATCCATTTCCGAAACCGAACCCGAAATTCCGAATCCTAATTATCCGAAAATTCGGATATCCGAATTTTCGGATTCGGATAGCATTTTTCAATAATTTCGGATATTCGGATATCCGAATATCCGAAAATAATTTTTGTTTTTAAATATATCTTTCCTAGAAAATGTTATGAATACAATACATATATAAAGTATATGATTTTTATGTTATGTGTTTAGCTCTATTATTTTTTTTAAAAATAAAATGTATTCGTGTCGTAGTTTCGAAAATTATATTTTTTGGCAAATTTATATATTGTTTCATAGAAAATGTTTTAAATACAATATATATGAAATATATGGCTTTTTATGTTATGTGTTTAGCCTTCTTATTTTTTTAAAAACTAAAACGTATTTGCGTCGTAATTTCGTAAATTACTCAAAAATTGGTTTTTTAATTTTTTTTTAATTATTTCATAAAGATGATGCTTATTTAGTATATTTTATATATTTAGATTTTAACTTAAAAAATATATTTAAGTTAAAAAAAAAATAAAAAAAACCGGATATACGTTTCACTATCCGAATCCGAAATTTCGGATTTAGATACGGATAGTGAAACGGATATCCGGTTTTTTTTTTAACTTAAATATATTTTTTAAGTTAAAATCTACCAAAATTAGTATATCCGAATTTTCGGATATCCGACTTTGAACACCCCTAGGTGTAGGTGGAGAAAATATTTACAAAATAGGTGTAGTTGGAAACTTATTTACCAAAATTAGTGTCTGTCTTTATTTAATTATTTTTAACTAATCTACTATCTTTTTTTTAAACATCATTTATAAAATTGTTCGTTTACTTCAGCATTTTTTTAACACTGTTCGTTTTTTCTACACGTTTTTTTAACACCTTCGCTTTTTTTAAACATTATTTTAAAATGTTTGTTTTTAACTCTTTTTTTGTTAGCGTTCGTTTTTTTAAACATCTCTCGATGTTTTTTAAATATCTTTTTCGAGAACGCTATGTTCTTGAGCAATTGTAATTTCAATTAAAATTCTATGGAGACTAAATCGTGAAGCTACGTATCATTGAGAAGGTTGAACTCAAAAACAAATCAAAAGTATGGGTGAGTGGTGTGTTGAGGAGAAAACGAGAGCAGAAAAGAACATGGAGTTCAACGTCAAAGCCTATAATCAGTTTTAATTTAAATTTATTAACGATGGCCAGACACTCGTCACACAGCACGGGTATAACAATCTAATTTCAATTAGCGCGAGTATAACAATCTAGTTTCAATTAATAGGAAGTTATATATGCATGAATGGTAAAAGAGTAACCAGAAAATAATGAGTTACGCATTTTTTTTCTTTTTTTCACATTTGAACCTATAATAATCTCCATCAATATTTTTTATTTTAAATATCTTTATTCTTTAATATGGCTTTAGCCTCTGTAGAAAAGAATTAAATTCATTATTTAATGCTCTTTAATTCATCTTTAGAAAAGAAATATACTATTAAATTCATTATTTTATGCTCCTTAATTCAGTATAGTACTTTCTATATAATTGTCAAAATATTTTGCTTTTTACATGGTTACTACAATGGTGCATAAAAAGGCAGGCTCAAGGGGTTACACTCCTTGAGAGTGCATCAAAACCAGCTATCCTAAGGACATCCATATTGATTTTCACACAAAACTGATTTTTTAAGGCAGTTAATTTGATTTTTTAAAGCGGTTTTAAACCGTCCTAAAAGATAGTGCTCTAAAAAATCGGGCTGATTTTTTGAAGCGGTTTTATAGAACCGCTCTAAAAAACCCCACTACAAAACAAAATCAATTACCACCGGAACCGCCGGAGAACTCATATGGATCCCTATTTCCTGATGAAACTAACTAGAAAAGAAGCCCCAAAACAATTTCAAATCAAACCATGAATCAAAACCTGATGAAATTAACTAAAAAATAAGATAACAATCTATGATATTCATCAACCAAACCCTAAACAATTAGCAAACCCTAGTAACAAAATACAAGATCTGTCGAAAAAGAAAACGAAAAAGGAACAAAATAACCTAATTGTTAACGGGTCATCTATTAACGGAATAAAATGTGCTAGTGATGCTGGCGGCGGTGACAGAGGCGAGTGGTGGAAGTGGGAGCGGGGAGGCCACGGTGGAGATCGGCCTTGTCATGTTCTCGATGTTCTTCACCACTGGCGTCTCTAGCTGTTCTTCACCACCACCAGCGTCTCTAGTTGTTCTTCACCAAACCACCGTCGCTCTAATTGTTCTTCACCACCATCGGCGTCCTTTTCCATCTTCACCACCATTGGCCATCGACGTCTCTTCATTGATTCCAGCATCTTCTTCATCTTATAAGAATCTGGATCGAAAGGTCTTAGAGATCTGGTTTGACTTGGGCAGAGAAGAGCTTGTTTTGAAATCTGGTTTGAATTGGGTAGAGAAAAGAGTGAGAAAGTTGTACTGTAAGGCAAAAAAAATTTTAGTGGTTTCTAGCTGGATCTTTTTACCTATTACCTATTTTTTAAGGCGGTTTTGCCTTCTATTTTTTAAGGCGTTTCACTAGACCGCTCCAAAAGATTATTTTTGGAGCGTTTTTACTTAAACCGCTTTAGAAAACATATTTTTGGGGCGGTTTTTACTTTTAGAGCTTTAAAAATGTTTTTTGAAGCGGTTATTTTTAAAACCGCTTTAAAAACGAATATTTGACCGCTTCAAAAAATCAAGTGCAAAATACACATCTTTATTCCTATTGTTTTAGTTCGTTTTAACTAGTTTTGTATTCGCTTTGAGTCGTTTTTGTATAAGTTTGAGTCTTTGTTATGTTCTCAGGTGCTTATGATGAATACAAGTGGAAACCCGAAGAAACCGAGCACGAGAATGAAACCTGAAGTTCAAAAGTGAAAAATAGTGAAAATAGCCCCTTCGCGGTACGCGAAGAGTGAGCATAGAACTCTCGCGGTACGCGAGAAAGGAGAAATATGGGCACGACTAAATTGTCCTTCGTGGTACGCGAAGGACCAGGCTAAACCTCTCGCGGTACGTGTGACACCCGACAAATCTCGATCAACCCCGTTAACACTATTACAAACCTCAGGGACTAATTATGTCGATACTCAAACTCAAACACACTTAAACTACAAGGACTAGTTGTGTAATTACTTAAAAATCAAACCTGTTGACCTGTAAAGTCAAAGTCTTGTGTTTTTGCATTCGGTTGACTTTTGTAAGTCAAACCTTCAATTATCTTGATCCAAATTCGATTATTTAACCGCAAAACTGTTCGAATTCAATGTTGTAACGCATGACATTGATGATTTCGAATGTTATTGAGACGTTTCTAACCGACCATCATCAATAATCATTGCGAATTAAAGCCCTAAAATTGAAACCATCGAACCCATTTCAAAAACCACTCAAATCAATCAAATCCGGTTACCAATTCTTGAATTACCTCTCTTCACACCTTAAGCGGACCTTTATAAACGTGTCTGAAGCATCAATTTCATCATTCGAGCAGTCAAAGAACCTGTCGATTGAAACCGATTGCACCTAAGCCGACCTCAAGCAAAATCGAGCAATCCGAACTTGTTACAGGTAATTATACGCACCCATAGCTTCGTTTTATTATCCAAATCATTAGCCCTATCAAGTAAACCTCCAATTTTATCTTATATTATGCAAACAGTAGAGATTTGTTCTAGATTTTTCGGTTTAAACGAGTTCATACCAAACTTGCATTAGAATCTAATTAATTAGCATGGTTAGAATCTTTTTAGTTTTCCAATCGAAAGCCCCATGATTCCAGTAGAAAACCTAATCTATTTTCGTGTATTTGATTCTTGAAAAACCTAGGGTTCTTCGGGTCTTAAATCCGCCAATAAACGATCGAGAACTCGGTATTTTACAAATTAAAAATCACCCCCAAACTCGCAATTGATTGTTCTACAAAAACCCTATGGTTACTGAATCAAATGTGCAACTTTTAATCGAAATTGGATATGGAAATCGAATTGGGGAAGAACCTGAACACAGGTTAGGGTCTTAAGCTTTAAAGCTGAGAATAGTTCACAAACAGAATTGTAGTTTGACTGGTTAAATCCTTGGAGCTACACAGGGGAGAATTATTCTCCCCAACTGCATTCTTTTTTTAAAAGCTGTTTTATTGATTTTCCTTTAATAAAAACCAAACCCCATGCTAATCTAGTTGTATTTTAATACGTTTTTAACCTAGAAAACACCCAAAGGAACCTAGAAAACACCCAAAGGCTCGGGATTGATTTTACAACACATTTTTGAGTAATTTGATTATATTAAAAATAATATATTAATTATATTATTTCACTAACATATTATCTAATTTATTAAAATCACGCAAATGATTGTTTTATGTTAATATTTGGGTTTTTGATCTCACGTTTTAAAATAATATAATTGTTTATATTATTACTCGAAGTTGTTACTTAACTCAAACAAACAAACAAAACGATGTTTCATATTATTATCTCGTATCCGGTGACGTGTTGAGCGTAACTCATTTACTCTAATTGTTAAACTAAGAATTCCTAGACTCCCGATGACTAGTTTGCCTATTCATTATTCCTAAGTATGTTTTAGGACATCCGACTATCCCGTGTCGTTGTCACAAACTCTTACGTATGCCTAACGATCATAATCATAATTCTAGGGCATTTGTAGACTGTTCACAGGAAAACCATTTGTGGTTAGTGTTGCATCCTTGTGTGGTGCTAATTTCTACGCTTACGCAACTCAGGTGAGTTTTCACGGCCCCTTTTTACTCATTTTCCTATTGGGGGAGAAACATGTACACAAACAAACACTATTTTATCTGTTTTCCATTTGGGGGAGAAACAGGCACACAAACGTACATCATTTTACTTCTTTTCTCGTTGGGGAGAAACAGGCACACAAACATACATCATTTTACTGTTTTCCCGTTGGGGGAGAAACAGGCACACAGACAAACACGGATCACATAATATTTCACTATCACCTTGTGTACCTAAGTGCAAACACTATCATGAAAGTCCTCACACACATCGGACCGTTAATATGAAACTTAGCGAGGTAATTTTTAGTAGTACTACTGGGTTTGACAAACCCCACCCGGGTTAGTCGCGCTAACTTATTTGGAGGTCGAACGTGTGAAATGTTGGCCTAATCACATTGTCATAGTTGATAGACCTGGCGGGAGGCATTCAAACACAAACAGTTATCTTCGGTTGCGAACGCTTAGAGTAACTTGTACATTGTCTAGCTAACAATAGGTGTGATTTATGTATGTGGATCCTTCAAACACTCAAACAGTTTATTCACTTGCAAACCTGTGAAATCACCAACCTCGTACTGACACTTTTATTACATGTTTCTCAGGTTTCTAAGGCACTGGTTGCACACTTAGGATATGCATGGAGTCCTACTATCATTTCATCCTACTATCATTTCATCCTTATGCAAACATTTAAAACAATTTACTTGTTTTATTAAACTAAACTTGGGCGCGTTTGTTTTGCGCATTTATTTTCTTATTTAAACACTTCCGCCTTAACTCTGAACTTTTATGATATTTCATTTATGTCCCATATAGTGTCGTTTGATGTAACTAATGACTGAGATCCTGGTTTTGTCTCACACCAAACGATAAAACTCCGTTAGTGGAATTTGGGGGTGTCACAGATTGGTATCAGAGCCATTGGTTATAGAGAACTAGGATTGCATACTAGACTATAACCGCACGCATGCATTTATTACACGACACTGACACTCATACGTGATACCCATAACATTGATACATACATTGCATTGCAGTCATGTTGATGTCATTCATACCACCCTCTGCTGAAGAGGAATACATCATTCTCATTGCATTATAATTCCTAGTGGTGACACTCGGGGAATCACCAGAACAACATTCACTCTTGTCCGAGGGCAGCAAGACATAGCCTTTGGAGGAGTCTCCTACACCACCATCATCTGTCGAGTTTGGTGGGCTTTCTCAGGTCCATGTTATGGACGACACTTAGAACTAGCACATGTCTCTTTGGGAGTAGGGATCGTCGGAGGCGAGTCCCTACTGTACCCACTAGCAACAATACTCCGATCTCATTAGCTTTACTCTACTTCAAGCCCGAACCTGTGGGCTTCGCTTGAGGTACGCCGTGTGAAAGCAGACCGTTGCACACATTATTGTAGAAATTCATTCCCAAACCATGGGCTCGCGTCTTTGGTCGATATTCTGTTGAAGATAGACTGACAACAAAGTTGAGAATGCATTGCTCATTGCATACTCAAACTCTACCCTTACTCAGTTGGAAGGACGACTACTTTGCTCCTTCCTGTAACTCGTATCCATGAATTAGTTTCACTTCTTGAAGTCGCATTTCATGTGCATGTCCCCATCTTCAATCCGCTGGATTGGACTCTCGTATTGTGTTTCAACTCGAGTGAATACTCGGATCAAACGATTCCTGACTACTCATCCTGATATGAGTCCTAGTTGATCAACTTATGGTTGATGACTAAGCTTCTCGATGACTTATCATATCTGACAACACTCTATACTCAGTAACAAACTGAAGGACATTATGACACAGGACAGGGAGAACTAGGGTGAGCATGCAAAGCAAATTATCATTACGGGTGCGCACGTAATAGTAATTTGAGGTGCATGTAAGTCTTGGTGAAACCTAGTATGTGGATAAATGGTCCTAATATGTGATTTACAGACTTAAGTTTTCACTGTCTATAGAAGTTCTTGTAACCCACTCAACGACTAGTTGGTATCGTTAAACCTATTCAACGGCGGAGAGACGCGACTATCAGGTTGAAGATGTTTACGGACACGCTGAACTATCATTAATGGAATCCATCGTGTTATTTTCACTCATGTAAAAGTCAGTTGAACGCCTGATAGATGCGACAATCGGGGATTTAATCTAACCAACCATCAGTTGAACGCGATTACTTAAACATACATCATATCCCTTATGTTACCGGAATCTGTATCTCATTAAACTTCTTTTCCTACATGTGAACCTCTTCCTTTGGTCTTTGCATTGACCACCGCTTACCTTATAAGAACGGGTTTCATTAGAAGTCTCAGCATGACTTTACAAATTTCAAGTTGGTGCAGTCGTACTCCAACTCTATTAGAAGCAAAGTATACTATTGAGATAGCAGACGCTCAGAAAATTATAACAACTCACATTCCTAGAGATGTAAACTAGGATTGGCTAGTCATAAGCTTGACATTGACCTCATGCCAATTACACTTGGCAGTTTCGACCTTATTGTCGGTATGGATTGGTTATCCAAGAACCAACCTGAGGCAATCTGTTGTGACAAAATTGTTCACCTTCCTCACCCTAGTGGAGAAACTCTTTCTATCCAAGGCGAAAGGAGTGGTGCAGTCGTTGCCATCATATACTTCATGAAAGCACAAAAGTGTCTTTGAAAAGGTTATACTGCTATTTTGGCTCTCATCGCCGAGCAGCCATCTGGGGAGAAGAAGATTGATGACATCCCAATCGTACGTGACTATCCAGAAGTATTTCCCGAAGACTTTCCTGGTCTTCCACCGCATCGTCAAGTAGAATTTCAAATCGACCTAGCACTCAGAGCAGCGTCGATTGCTCGGGAACCCTACAGACTTGCACCCAATGAATTACAAGAACTATCTACACAACTACAAGTAGAAGTCATCAAGTCGATCTAGCACTCGAAAAACACCCAAAGGCTCGGGATTGATTTTACAACACATTTTTGAGCAATTTGATTATATTAAAAATAATATATTAATTATATTATTTCACTAACATATTATCTAATTTATTAAAATCACACAAATGATTGTTTTATGTTAATATTCGGGTTTTTGATCTCACGTTTTAAAATAATATAACTGTTTATATTATTACTCGAAGTTGTTACTTAACTCAAACAAACAAAAAAAATGATGTTTCATATTATTATCTCGTATCCGGTGACGTGTTGAGTGTAACTCATTTACTCTAATTGTTAAACTAAGAATTCCTAGACTCCCGATGACTAGTTTGCCTATTCATTATTCCTAAGTATGTTTTAGGACATCCGACTATCTCGTGTCGTTGTCACAAACTCTTACGTATGCCTAACGATCATAATCATAATTCTAGGGCACTTGTAGACTGTTCACAGGAAAACCATTTGTGGTTAGTGTTGCATCCTTGTGTGGTGCTAATTTCTACGCTTACGCAACACAGGTGAGTTTTCACGGCCCCTTTTTACTCATTTTCCTATTGGGGGAGAAACATGTACACAAACAAAAACTATTTTACCTGTTTTCCATCTAGGGGAGAAACAGGCACACAAACGTACATCATTCTACTTCTTTTCCCGTTGGGGAGAAACAGGCACACAGACATACATCATTTTACTGTTTTCCCGTTGGGGGAGAAACAGGCACATAGACAAACACGGATCACATAATATTTCACTATCACCTTATGTACCTAAGTGCAAACACTATCAAGAAAGTCCTCACACACATCGGACCGTTAATATGGAACTTAGCGAGGTAATTTTTAGTAGTACTACTGGGTTTGACAAACCCCACCCGGGTTAGTCGCGCTAACTTATTTGGAGGTCGAACGGGTGAAATGTTGGCCTAATCACATTGCCATAGTTGATAGACCTGGCGGGAGGCATTCAAACACAAACAGTCAGCTTCGGTTGCGAACGCTTAGAATAACTTGACATTGTCTAGCTAACAATAGGTGTGACTTATGGATGTGGATCCTTCAAACACTCAAATAGTTTATTCACTTGCAAACCTGTAAAATCACCAACCTCGTGTTGACACTTTTCTTACATGTTTCTCTGGTTTTTAAGGCACTGGTTGCACACTTAGGACATGCATGGAGTCCTACTATCATTTCATCCTTATGCAAACATTTAAAACAATTTACTTGTTTTATTAAACTAAACTTGGGCGCGTTTGTTTTTGCGCATTTATTTTCTTATTTAAACGCTTCCGCATTAACTCTGAACTTTTATGATATTTCATTTATGTCCCATATGGTGTCGTTTGATGTAACTAATGACTGAGATCCTGGTTTGTTTCGCACCAAACGGTAAAACTCCGTTAGTGGAATTTGAGGGTGTGACAGTACGCGAGGGCCCTGATTTTCGAGAAAAAAAACCCTAGTTTTGAATTAAATAGAATTTGATCCCCTTTATCATAGGAGTTCGATTTCCAGCCGTCCAGAAGGGTTCCAAAGGCGATTTTGGGGTTTAGGAAGGCTATTGGATTGCAAGATCGAAGCTTTTGATTACGGGTTTGTGTAGTTTATCTTATTCGGTGTTAAAGTTCGAATCTTTGTGTTTGAATTATGTGCTTGATACCATGGTGAATGTTTGTTACTGCTGTTTTGGTTGTTTGAACATGATACTAGGCTAAAACTTTAATATTTCCTAGGTCTTATGACGAATACTTGTTAAAGTTGTAGTTTTTATCGGTTTTTGGATTGAATGATGGTTTTATGATTTTGTAAAAAATCCTAATTAATAATTATGATGTATATGCATGCTTTAATTCTGATTGAATGATTGATTTCAATTCCATGCGTTGATTGTGGTTGTCTGTCCGTTCGATTAGCGTATCTAGGTCATAGATCTTAGGGTTTGTGATTTTGGTGGTTTGCTAGATGTAGTAGTCATAGGAGTTGTGATTGAATGCTGATTAGAGTTGAGTGTTCTTCCTAGTTCAATACCCGAGAGGTGAGAATTAGTCATTTAGTCTTCGTCATTAGGAATCCGAGTATCAGCTGTCTGAGAGGAGTTGGTTTAGGTGTCTAGTGATTGTTGCTAGGTCAAGTCATAGTTGTTATCTTAGGATTACCCCGTGAATGATGAGGGATCCACTAGGTTGTCTAGAGTTGTATCCTTAGAAACCCAGATCCATCATAGTTTCCATACCGGTAGAAGTTGTTATTTGCATGTAGGATTCCGACCTAGGTAGTGTTCTTCCCATATCCTGATATTTTCCGTAGTTTTCCTCTTGATAGTTTCAATTGAACTTGTTTATCGCATTCTTTAGTGATAATATTTAGTGTAGAACCCCCCCCCCCCCAATCATCATTTTAAGTCCGAGTCAGAGTATGTTTTGTTATTCATAGTGTCTCTAGGGTTCGATAACTCGGTTTACCATTAAGCTGTGCTACACTCGATAGGTCCACTTGCCTGTCAGTGCGGTTTAGTTAGAGGGTATTCCTTTTATTACTTAGGAGTCTAGGTTAGGTTTTATAGTTATTTTTATAAACCGTCTGGACGACATCAAGTTTTTGGCGCCGTTGCTGGGGACACTTGGATGTAGCAATATTGACTTTGATTAGTTCTTTGTTTGATTTCTGGTTTATTTTGTTTTCTTTGAGTCTGTTCTATGTGCTTGTCCTACGTGCCTACTTGTGTGTCTAGTATAAGATCGAGTCTTTCCGTTTTTTATTTTTTTTTCCTTCTTTCTATCTTGTGTCCTTCTTTGTATGCACCATACTCGCTCGCAGGGGTCACCATCTTATTCACCTTTCCAAGAGCCTGAGCGAGAGCTTTACGAGCGCACCCGCGACTTTCAGGAGTTTTTAAAGCAGTTGTACAACAACCAGGTAAATCCTATTAGCCCTATCCCATTTCCTATTATGGGCGACGCTGATCCAGCAACGAGGCGTACAGTATACTACAGGGGCAGTGACGGGGTCACGGGCGCAAGATCTTTGATCACTCTCCCCACTATTCCTAATACCAATTCTTGGGAGATCCCATCATATGTCATGAGCACGATAACTCATGCCACTCAATTCCATGGCCTTGAGGATGAGGATGCACCTATGTGATAGTTTCAATATCACGGGTGTATCTAAAGACGTAATCTACTTGCGTCTCTTCCCATTCTCCCTCTCTGGGCGTGCTTCTACTTGGCTCGACACTCTCCCAGATAACTCGATCACCACTTAGGAGGATCTCAAAGCCAAGTTCTTCAAAAAGTACTATCCACCTTCCAGGGCCGCTCGCCTTAGGGATCAAATCCACTCCTTCTGGATGAATCCCAACGAGCCCTATCACATGGCCTGGACCAGCACGGTCTTTATGACTGGGCGATAGTGGAGAAGTTCTATAATGGCCTTACCTTCGAGAAGCAGCAAATGTTCAATACAGCTGTGGGAGGCCATATTATGGAGAAACTCGAGCCCGCTGAGTGCGAGGAAATGTTCGAGAGCTTCGCTCAAGCCGAACAGCAGTATCTATCTACTAGGACTTCCATCCTATTGCTAGAGCATCCGCCTCGTCTCCTAGAGGTGTTCATCAGGTCACTCCTGATTCTAGCGTGGCTGCTGCACTCGCCTCAATGGCCAACAAGACTAAGGAGCTGAAGCCCAGTGCTCAACGGTGTCAAGTGTACAGGGGAGGCCATGACACCCGTGATTGCCCGGTAAATAATCAAGAGCAGGTGAGTTTTACTGGCAACCAATACCAGAACTGAGGGTACAACAACTACAATTCATTTGGCTTGGGATGGAGATCTGGAAACAACCCGCCTGGGTTTAACGATCGTCAGCAGCAGCAACATGGAGGAGGAGATACAGAAGCTAGCTCGGGAAGCAGTGTCGACATGATTACGATAAAGGAGATGCTTGAGAATCAGACACAACTGCTTGCCCACTTAGTACAACAAGACAGGGAAGCTAGGCAGAGATTGGATAGCCATGACACTCTTTTTAAGAATCAACAGTCGGCATTCCATGATCTGCAACGCACGGTTGAAGACATCGCTAAGATCTTGAAAGATCGACATGGAGGTCCATCTTCAAGCTCCAACACTTCAGTGATGGTCGTGTAGGTTAGGAATGTGGGGGAGAAAGAGGTTGTTGAGGATGACTCCCACTCGAGCAAGTATAGTATTTCGTCACCTGTGGAGGTCAAGAAGATTGACTGGAGGGTTCGATTCGCTGAGATCGATGCCAAGATGGGCGAGGAGCAGGTGGACGAGAGGAGAGAGTATTTTTGATACCTGCCGAGAAGGCAGAGGAGAAGAAGAAGGGGGCAGAGATGAAGACCCCCGAGAGTGACTTGAGTCATGTTCTATACCCAGAGCGCTTGATGCCACATAAACAAGCTAGGGAACACGGTCACTTCCTTGATATGTTTAAACAACTCAAGGTCAATCTCCCGCTCATTGAGACCCTTCGACGCATGCCAAAGTATGGCAAGTTCCTAAAAGATCTTCTTTCCAACAAGAAGAAGCTCGAGGAGGTCTCTAAAGTCTCACTTAGTGAGCAGTGCTCTGCGGTGGTGCAGAACAAGCTGCCCGAGAAATTGGGAGATTCAGGGCGTTTCATAATTTCGTTTATCCTAGTCAGTTTACCCTTGCACCACGTGTTGGCCTACCTAGGTGCTAGCATCAATCTGATGCCCTATTATTTATACAAGCAGCTAGACCTAGATGAACCACAGCCGACACGCATGAGCATTTCCTTGGCTGATCGCTCAGTCAAATATCCACGGGGAATTGTGGTAACCTGCTAGTAAAAGTAGGTAAATTTGTCTTCCCCGTGGATTTTGTTATTCTGGATATGGAGGTGGATGACAGAGTCCCACTCATCCTAGGGCGCCCATTCTTGCGCACCGCCAAGGAATTGATTGATGTCTTTGACGGGAAACTCACACTTCGTGTGGGGGATGAGTCGGTTATATTTGATGCCACAATGTCCGTGGAGGATGTTGGCGAGCGTAGCCACTCCATGTGCATGCTTGATGCCTTCAAAGACTACCATCAGGACTCTAATCCGGTGTTAGAAGTTGGTGAACCCGCCCCGAATTTAGAAGAACCATCTGATTGGGCGATAGAATTAGAGAAGTTGATGGATGAGCCAGACGAATACGGCGATGATGTGACTGATGATCTGCTGAAGATGATGGCAGAATTAGATGAGATCATAGGCAAAACCCCAATTGTGGGGAAGTTAGAAGAAGTTGTAGAGGATCCTGGAGGTCCGGGGGAAGGTTTAGAGGTCCCACATATAAACAATCCCATTCCTGAACCGCTACACATCACCATTGTGCTTTCCAAGGGGAGAACCGTTGATCCGAGCCCTAGGTCTAGGCCACCCCGTGAGAAAACCCGAGAGTTAGTTGCTGTAGGTAATCTAGGGAGAGTGCAGACCCCAAGTGTGGGGAAATCTAGGGGTGACAACTTACTTGGTTATTTGAGTCATATTGTCTTTGGACCGGGTAGGTTTACGATGTGGTGGAAGGATCTATGTGCAAAATGTGATATGAGTTCAATAGTTGTGAGGAATAGAAGTTTGCATAATAAATGGAAACTGATAGGACAACTGGATCTACTTGTTAAGTTTAAATGAAAAAAAAATAATAGAAAACGCGTCTAATTAGTGATGTTTTGGTAGACCCAGCCATCTTGAATAGCTTAAATAGCCTGTGAGTGTTACTTAGGATTAATCACTTAATAAAATCATGAAATCTTGTGGGTACTCATCTTGTGGGTACTCATCTTACGGTAATGGTAATACTGAAACTGTCAAAATATGGTGATAGGTACCACGTTAAGTTAAAATTTAGAGGTTTTTGAAAATTTTCATGGCACACCACTCTCTTTTTATGAGAATAAATCCGAGTTTTAGTGGCGCCCAATACATAATCCATATTCATGAGCTTAATTAATTTGAAAATTGAGTTTTGCTTATGTGTTATCCTCTGGGATGGAGACTTGGAGGATACACCACTAAGTGAGATTTATGTGCTTAAACGTTTAGAATCTAGTCCATGTGTTAGCTTCCGAGATAGTGACTTGGTTGAGACGCCTCTAGACGAAAGTTCTTATGTTAAATTAATGCTCATTACCATCCATTCATTTCATTATTCCATTAATTTCTAAAAACCTATAAATCTTTGTTTAACGTGGTGGGCAAATCTACATGGTTTAACCCGTGCCTAGACATGACCGTGAGACGAGATTAGGTAGAGCTGTAGCTTCTGAGTGTGAGTGACATAGGTTGATTGATTGTTGTATAAAATGGAATTAGGACATATCACGGGGGCTAGATAGTTGGTGCTTGGGTTTAATCGGATAGAAATACCACTTGTTGCTTTTTAACGCGTGAGAATATTGAAATGCTAATTGGTAATTAATTATTAAAGTTAGATCTCGGTTATGATTCCATTGCAGACTTTTTGTGGGGATGTTTTATGTAGTGCAAAGCACACATCTTTATTCCTATTGTTTTAGTTTGTTTTAACTAGTTTTGTATTCGTTTTGAGTCGTTTTTGTATAATTTTGAGTCTTTGTTATGTTCTCAGGTGCTTATGATGAATACAAGTGGAAACCCGAAGAAACCGAGCACGAGAATGAAGCCCAAAGTTCAAAAGTGAAAATAGTGAAAATAGCCCCTTCACGGTACGCGAAGAGTGAGCATAGAACTCTCGCAGTACGCGAGAAAGAAGAAATCCGGGCGCGACTAAATTATCCTTCGCGAGGCTAAACCTCTCGCGGTACGCGAGGGCCCTGATTTCCGAGAAAAAAACCCTAGTTTTGAATTAAATAGAATTTGATCTCCATTATCATTGGAGTTCGATTTCCAGCCGTCCAGAAGGGTTCCAGAGGCGATTTTGGGGTTTAGGAAGGCTATTGGATTGCAAGATCGAAGCTTTTGATTCCGGGTTTGTGTAGTTTATCTTATTCGGTTTTAAAGTTCGAATCTTTGTGTTTGATACCATGGTGAATGTTTATTACTGCTGTTTTGGTTGTTTGAACATGATACTAGGCTAAAACTTTAATATTGCCTAGGTCTTATGATGAATACTTGTTAAAGTTGCAGTTTTTATCGGTTTTTGGATTGAATGAAGGTTTTATGATTTTGTAAACAATCCTAGGTAATAATTATGATGTATATGCATGCTTTAATTCTGATTGAATGATTGATTTCATTTCCATGCGTTGCTTGTGGTTGTATGCCCGTTCGATTAGCGTATCTAGGTCATAGATCTTAGGGTTTGTGATTTTGGTGGTTTGCTAGACGTAGTAGCCATAGGAGTTGTGATTGATTGCTGATTAGAGTTGAGTGTTCTTCCTAGTTCAATACTCGAGATGTGAGAATTAGTCGTTTAGTCGTCGTCATTAGGAATCCGAGTATCAGATGTCTGAGAGGAAGTTGGTTTAGGTGTCTAATGATTGTTGTTAGGTCAAGTCATAGTTGTTATCTTAGGATTACCCCGTGCATTCCTTGAATGTATGGTGGGCAGTGAGACTGAAAGGTGATCTGTCTATTCGGGTACTTGGTCATAGTTGGAAATACCCGAGAGGTGATTCAACAATCTGGTGTGTTATTACATTTGTAGGTTCCTTAGTTGGTGACACCCTGAGAGTAATTAGGGATACACTAGGTTGTCTAGAGTTGTTTCCTTAGAAACCGAGATCCATCATAGTTTTCATAACCGGTAGAAGTTGTTTTTTGCAAGTAGGATTCCGACCTAGGTAGTGTTCTTCCCATATCCTGATATTTTCCTTAGTTTTCCTCTTGATAGTCTGAATTGAACTTGTTTATTGCATTCTTTAGTGATAATCTTTAGTGTAGGAACCCCCCCCCCCCCAATCATCATTTTAAGTCCGAGTCAGAGTCTGTTTTATTATTTGAAGTGTCTCTAGGGTTCGATAACTCGGTTTACCATTAAGTTGTGCTACACTCGTTAGGTCCACTTGCCTGTCAGTGCGGTTTAGTTAGAGGGTATTCCTTTTATTATTTAGGAGTCTAGGTTAGGTTTTATAGTTATTTTTATAGACCGTCTGGACGACATCAACACGTCTGTCATCTCACCGTCACATCAACATGGACAACAACTAAACCAAATGTTCAAATCACTAAGGTGCGTAGTGGTTTCACTATCCACACACATATATAGACCCCCATAAAAAAATTTGTTATATGGTGTGGTATTTTCCGACCGACCCCCATAAAATTTTGACTTGACCGCCAAGAAAAAATAATTTAAAATTTTAGATTCTATAAATAATACGATTAAATCTTTAACCCAATAACCAACTAACAAGTAAAAACAATAAGCCAATAAACAATTTAAATCCATAAAAAGCAAACCCAACCTAATAACCATTTTAAACTTTTAAACCTAATAAAACTATTTGAAAAAAATGGGTAACTTTACACAATAGTAATCAAGTTTTTCAAATTTTCCTAGTGTTGAAAACTTTCATTTTCATCTTATCACCCTAACCAACGAGACGAAATTAGAAAGACTTATCTAACTAAAGGACCATGTCAACAAAAAAACTCATGATTTTCCAAAAATAATGGTTAGTCACGAAGCCAGACGTTTTAATAGTGATTGGTTTGAAACTTATACAAGTTGGTTAGAGTATAATATTAATACCGATCGAGTATTTTGTTTGTATTGTTACTTGTTTAAGAACTTATTTGGGAATCATAAAAATGCGTTTGTTACCGATAACTTTAATGATTGGAATAAAAAAATAGATTGGTTCGTCATGTGGGGGTGTAAATAGCGGGCACAACAATGCAAAAAAAAGTGTGAAAATGATGTAATGGTTCGGTTTTAAAAAATGAAAACCCGTAGAGAGCAATCGTAAGGATATTGTGTTTTGATTATATATTTCTAATGACGAACATCGTATTATTATTATTATTCATTTATAATTTTATTTGTTTTTATCCTTTTGTTATGTGACACGACCCGACCCAGGCCGAAAAAAATATTGAACTATTACAATCGACTCCAAAAAATATACGATCCCCTTGAAAAAATTCCTAGGTCCGCCATTGTATATACATAACACACACCCAATTAATTCTCGCATAGCCCCATGCCCATGAATTGTTCCACGCCTCAACGGGCAACGCTCTAATCACGTCCTGGGGGCGGTGTCCCACGCCCATTCATGTGCCACGGTGGATCACGCCCCCCAATCACAGTACCATTCCCCCCAATCACAGTACCACTACGGATAGCCTAAACGATGTGTAACGCACTGGTATGCAATTATGTGTCCAAAACTTTAGAAGGGTGCTTTTTTAAATTTAAAAAGTTACTACAATGGTGTAATTGTTCTAAACTAGGAAATTTCTCTCTGTGCTCTGCGGCGTGAGACGGACTTTAAACGGTTGAGACAGTGATATTAACGTTGCCAAACACAAAAAGAAAACGTAGTTAAGTACACATAAGAAACATATAAAGTTAGTGCGACTCGGTTGTGTCGGTTTAATTTTTTACGGTACCATCACGTTACCGGAAGTCGATCTAATATACTTAAGTGCGTCAAAGAAATGTACGAATTTGAGACGGTTCAGTTTTGGAGATCGAACCACAGTAACGTACTTTTGTACGTAAAAGAAACGTAAAAATTTGACGCGTTTTGTTTTGGAGATTGAACTAGTGATAGAAAAGGGTATTACGCTTCTCACATTGCCGCCTAATAGTTTTAAAAAAGTTAATCGAAAGGAAAAATTAAGAAGTCTCTGAGGAAAAAACAACCCAAAAAAAATAAGAAATAGTAGTTATGAGAATTAAAAAGTCAAGAACTCAAATTAAAAGTACAAAGGACTAAATGAATCATGGAAGTAGTCTAGGTTTCAATTCCATATATATTTGGGCCAATTAATTAGGCTATTAAATGAGCATGGAGGAAATAAATTCATGGGCAGAAGAAAAAAAACATGCTTCAAGGCGTCGAACACGAGACCTAAGGAAAATGATGTATCAAACCTAACCAACCCATCTATGTATTTGTTTGAACTGATTTGTGAAATTAATGTGAGTTGTTGGCTGCTTTTGATTGGCCGCTGACTCTCCGTTTTAAGGGTTAGTAATTCTTAAAAACCCCTCATTACTTAGGGTATGGGGTATATCCTCATGGGTACCCCCACCAAGTGAGTTGTTTCACAGCGTGAATTTGTCTGGAACACCGCCCCCTCTCGCGTGAGGAGGGGGTAGGGGATCCGTGAGCAGGTTCACGCGGAAAGGAGAAAAAAAATAGTCGTTGAACTAGCCGTTTAGGGTGTTTCGACCATCTGAAAAAAAACATATTTCAATATAAATATATCACAATAACAACACCCAATTCACCAACTCTTTATTCAAATACAAACTCAATCTTATTTCTATTTTATACTTTATAAAAAAAATAGCATCATCATCATCTTCATCTTCAAGTGACGAAGCGGCTCAAATGATGTTCCGTGCTTGGACAGTCACAACGATAATGCGGTGGCAAGAAGTTGAATCATCACAACCTTTAACACGAAGTGCTCGTCTAAACCGTGAATGGCCGTCTGCTAACACACAATTACTCCAAGACTACAAGAAACGTCGATTTGAGTTTTCTATATAGTTTATAAGCAAAAAAATAAGTCGGGGGTTCAAATCATGTACGATATGGTTATGTTCTGATGCATTTATTATGAATCGTTGTTAAAAAAATATATAATTATTTTATACTATAAAAAAGTATTTTTTATTCATCTATATATATTTAAGATCCTATTTGATGACACCAATTACCCACCGACAAGACTCTTGTCGTCCCAAGCGGCAAGGATTTTGAGGATAAAATAAAAAGGGTAAAACAAAACATTTGTAAGAAAATTGTGGAAGGGACTATTATTTATGTTTAATAAAAAGAAAGCAAAATTCCAAGAAAGAAGGGAAAGAGACCACAAACATGTGGCTGCAAATTGGCCATCACCATTTCCTCTTAACCTCATTACATCCCCTTCATCATCTCCCTTTCTTGGGTGTTTCTGTATCAATCAAAAACCCAAGAAACCAAGATTCTGATCATGTTGTTCAATTCTTGAAAACCCCTCATTAATTAGCCCAAAAGATGCTGCCTTGATCTCTCCGACCAAGAAAAATAAGATAAATTAGTGATTTTTGAAGAAACCCACATTGAAAATCAAGATTTGGATTAGGGTTTTGAAGGGATGTGTAGTATAGTGTGGTTTAGGAGAGATCTGAGGGTTGAAGATAACCCTGCTTTGGCAGCTGGAGTGAGGGCTGGTCAAGTGATTGCAGTCTACATATGGGCACCTGAAGAAGAAGGTCATTATTACCCTGGAAGGGTTTCAAGATGGTGGTTAAAACAAAGTTTATCATTATTAGATTCATCTTTGAGAAATCTTGGTACTTGTCTTGTTACCAAGAGATCTACTGATACTGTTTCTTGTCTTCTGCAACTCATCAAGTCAACTGGTGCTAATCAGCTCTTTTTCAACCACTTATATGGTCAGTCCCAACTTCTTGAATTCTTATACTTATTTGCATCTGGGAATTTTGAGTTTTAAGATCTTGGATACACTATTCTTATGATTGTAGTTTAAGAAGATTTATTGTTTTAGGAGGTGTTTATTTAAAAAGCATGGAAATTTGATCTTGTGGTTGAAAATTTTTAACTAATTGTTCTTCAAGCATGGAATTCGATCTTGTGGGTTGAAAATTCTAAAGAATTTGATGGATAATAGCCCCTAATGTTAGTTATGAGAACTGAATATCTAACTTGATGCACATCCAAACACTCCTTTAACATAAGCAGAAGTCGTGTACCCCAAAAACAAGAAATTAATACACATCCAAACACACCCTTAACATATGCAGTAGTGTACCCAAACACAAGAACTTAATACACATCCAAACACACCCTTAACATAAGCAGAAGTATTGTACCCAAACACAAGAAATTGATACACATCCAAACACTCCTTTAAAATAAGCAGAAATATTGTACCCAAACACAAGAAATTGATACACATCCAAACACACCCTTGGCCTTAACATAAGCAGAAGTATTGTACCCAAACGCAACAAACTGATACACATCCAAATGCCCCCTTAACAATGTTTCTATAATATTTAGTTTTGCAGACTTAAGACATGACCCTTTTATGAATTTTATAATATTCATTTGACAAGATTTTGTTTCATGTGTTATAGATCCTTTGTCTCTGGTTAGGGATCACCGAATGAAGGAGGTTTTAACGAATAATGGGATAGCAGTGCGGTCCTTCAATGCAGATTTGCTATACGAGCCATGGGAAGTTCTTGATGATGAACACCGTCCGTTCAATACATTTACAGAATTTTGGGACCACTGTCTTAGCATGCCTTATGATCCTGAATCTCCACAACTCCCACCTAAGAAGATAATCTCAGGTCATTTTGCTTATATTATATTCCGTTGAAAAGATGATGATCTTAGTAAATATTGCGAGCTAGTGATACCCTTATCTTTGTCATTTTCGAACATAAATCCCGTCCAACCCAATGAGCATGTATCCAACTAGGGGTATGAATTTCTGACACGACATGAAATCATGACACCCTTGGGTTTAGTCTAAACGTGTTCGGGTCAGATTCAGGTTGAACCCACCTGCGAACACGTTTAGCTAAACGGGTCGTGTTCGTGTCAACCCGGTGGGTTCGCAGGTTGACCCGTTTAACACATTTATTATTTTTTTTTATATATCTTATATAATAACTTAGACTATTTGGGTATTCCTTATACCAATTTTTTTTTTTTAAATCTATACTATCTACTATCTAATAAATAAAAATGTTAGTGGACACATGTCATGATTCTAGGCCCCTCAACTTATGTTTTCTCGCCTCTCTCTCCTATTAAATATATAAACTTATTTAATTATTTTATAATTTTTTGTTTCCCGCATCTCTCTCTCCTATTAAATAATGACTTATTTAAATTCTTTTTTATAAAATGGTTTTTTATTTAAAAAAAGTTAGGTTCATTCATAAAACAATTTTATAAATTGAACATTTCGTTCATTCTTTTTATAAAGTATTTAAAAAAAGTAAATATAACGTTTCTAAATTTTTATTAAAAAACTATGTAATATGTCATAAATATGTAATATGTAAATCCTTATTACTAAATATACATTACATTCAACCCGTGTAATACACGGGATTCTAACCTAGTATGTTTTATATAATAACTTAGACTATTTGGGTATTTTTTATACCAAAATTTATAAGTTTAAAAATAAAATGGCATAGTTTTTTAAACATAAATGCTTCAAAAAAATATGTAAATTTTAAAGTATTAATATGTAAAAATAATAATAATAATTTTTTGGGGTTAAACGGGTCGTGCTCGTATCAGTCTTCGAATACATATGTCGTGTTTGGATTGTGACACGATTTTCAGGCTCGTGACGTGTTCGACCCACCAACTCGTGAACACGACCCGTTTAGCAGCCCTATAATAATAATCCAACTTGATCTACCATTTGGTGGATACGGATGTTTATCAGGTCGGATACGGATGACATTTAACCTTCCTCTCTCATTTTTGTAGGTGACCTATCGAAGTGGCCTTCGGACACAATAATATTAGAGGACGAGTCAGAGAAAGGAAGCAATGCTCTTCTTGCTCGGGCATGGTCACCGGGTTGGAAGAATGCCGATAAGGCACTTGCAGCTTTCATTAACGGCCCGTTACTAGAATACTCCAAAAACCGTAGAAAAGCCGACAGCGCAACAACCTCATTCCTATCTCCACACCTACATTTTGGAGAACTCAGTGTACGGAAAGTCTTCCACTTACTACGGATCAAACAAGTCCTTTGGTCCAACGAAGGAAACACAGCGGGTGAAGAAAGTGTAAACTTATTCCTCAAATCAATCGGGCTAAGGGAGTATTCGCGGTACGTGAGTTTTAACCATCCATACAGTCATGAAAAGCCTCTTTTGGGCCATTTGAAGTTCTTCCCATGGATAATAGATGAAGGTTATTTTAAGGCGTGGAGACAAGGTCGAACAGGCTACCCGTTGGTTGATGCAGGGATGCGGGAATTGTGGGCTACCGGGTGGCTGCATGATAGGATACGCGTTGTGGTATCGAGTTTTTTTGTTAAGGTTTTACAATTACCATGGAGATGGGGGATGAAGTACTTCTGGGATACACTTTTGGATGCTGATCTTGAAAGTGATGCCTTAGGTTGGCAATATATCTCGGGTACTTTACCTGATGGCCGTGAGTTCGATCGTATTGATAATCCACAGGTTTGATGTTAGTGTTAATAATATGGGTGTGAACGAGTCTAGCCGCTCGTGAGCTACTCGAAATCGGCTCGCTAAAAACTCGAATCGAGCCGAGCTCGAGTATGAGCTTATATTGAGGCCCATTTAGTAAACGAGCCTGAGCTCGAGCCGTTTATTTATTTAATTTTTATTTAATGTATTAAATATATTTATTATATATAAATTATGCTAAAAATAATCAAATGGTATATATTATATTATAAAAAAATTAATTATAGAAATATATAAGTAAACTAATTTAATAATTAATAAATATTAAATAATAAACTAGGTCGAGCTTGAAAAACTACTCGCGAGTCGAGCTCAGCTCGGCTGGTTTACATAACTTAATAATCATGTTTTAATTAAGTGCATGTATGGATGTTAAGTAAGCTAATCTGTTTTACCCTTTTTTGGTAGTTGGAGGGGTATAAATTCGACCCGAATGGCGAATATGTAAGGAGGTGGCTTCCTGAGTTATCTAGACTACCAACCGAATGGATACATCACCCGTGGGACGCGCCAGAATACGTGCTTCAAGCTGCTGGAATAGAGCTCGGGTCAAACTACCCGCTCCCGATAGTCAAGATTGATGCAGCAAAATCGAGATTACAAGAAGCGCTTACGCAAATGTGGCAACATGAAGCTGCTTCTAGAGCTATTCTTGAAAATGGAATAGAAGAAGGGCTCGGGGACTCATCGGAAGCTGGTGGTGCACGTGATGCTCCAATAGCTTTCCCTCAAGACATGGAGATGGAAATGGACGAAAATACCCTCAGGGCCGCTCCTACAACTACCACAATCCGCCATTATCAAGATCAAATGGTTCCGAGTATGACTACTTCTTTGTTAATAAGAGGAGACGAGGAATCATCGTCTTCGGATGTTGGAAATCTAGCAGAGGATAGTAGGGTTGAAGTTCCTACTAATCATGGTTTAGGTACTCAAACAAATAATGTGCAACCACAAGTTGGTATTGTTGTCGCCACCACGGGGTTGTGGGGTGGAGATCATTTGCAGGCTGAATCTTCTAACAATTCTAGAACGAGTTCGAGGGAAAGAGATGGGGGCGTGGTCCCTGTGTGGTCGCCGTCAACGTCTAGTTTTACGGTTGGTGAAGATAGTTCTTATTTGCAAATGCATCCGCAATCTCACCAACTAATCAATTGGAGGCGGCTTTCCCAAACCGGGTAAGTGTTGGATTTGTGTTTTGAAACTGATTGATTCGAGTGTCTAACTAGTAACTAATTGCTAAAATTATTATATCAACCTTCAAGAGGTGGCGTAGTGGTAAGTGTATGATTATCAGGTCATGTTCAAATCTAGTGTTTTCTGCCATAACTAGAGGTGTAAACGAAACGAAACGAGTCGAGCTCGGCTCGTTTAACTTTCTCGAGCTCGAGGTAGGCTTGTTTAGAGCTTTATTTTTTTCTAAGGCTCTAGCTCGGCTTTAATTCTTTAATTTTTATATATATATAATTTAACTACTTTATCATAATTTTATAGATAATGATAATTATTATGTAAATATATATTGAAAACAAAATAATATAAATAAAACACTCGTTTAAGCTCGGGAGTCTCTCCAGCTGGTTTAAGTTTGGCTTGATTCGAGCTTTTAGCGAGACAATCTCTTCACCCCTAGTCTTAACCCCTTGAAGGTCACCTTTCCAGCTTAAGCAGGGCTTTACATGGCCCACTGGTTAGTAGTGTATCAGGGGTTCTCATGGTTCCACTAGTTACAGTGTATTTTTCTAACGGGTTCTAATGGTAACAAAAAAAAAAATTTACTTGTATCCTTTTACTTTTACTTTATCGATTACATCCTTGAAAATTGCAATTTGCGATATATATATCTGATTATTACAACTTCAAGCAACAAACCATCACATCCATGTATGGGATCATTGTGTCCCTCAATTATCATAACTATAATCATTTTATGTTAAACACTCGAAATTGATTTAACTCTTCATGTATGGGATCATTTTGACCCTCAACTATGATAACTATAATCATTTTATGTCAAACACTCAAAATTGATTTAACTGTTCATGTATGGGATCATATACGCCAAAGCCATTTGTTTTCAAGATCTGTCAACTTGCAAACAGGTGATCTGTAATGTGAATGCAGCAAGTTGGAAGCTCGAAGATGCTAGCTGCTGCACGCAAAAGATAAAGAGTAGGTTTTCTATTTTCCACTCCAGCGTGATCCAACGGTGGAAAATTTACCAAAAGATAAAGATTCTATCCTCCTTTAGTTCTATGTTATGCCATATTTCTGCTTCTACTGTATAGTAACGGTTAGGCATGTAATATATATACTTGCAGGCATATACGTACATATAGTATGTGTATATTTATATGTACGTGTATGTATATGTTAATGAGTATGTGTATGTATGTATGTATTGATGTTCATTATCATCTTTTAAGGTTTTGTATTTCCGCGGTTGTTAACCAATCTTGAACTATCTATATTTCTGATAAATATATGAAGTGTGGTATCTTTATTTTGTTGGAACTATCAACTAAAATTTTAGCGAGCGGTAGAGATTCACATTTCGGGTATTGGGCCGGAACTGGTTCGGGTTCTTGCTGGACCAGGTATAGTTGAAACCGGTTCCACTGAGGGACCGGGTATAGTTGAAACCGGTTCCACTGAGGAACCGGGTTTGGTGTAGTTGGACCCTACCCAT
Source organism: Smallanthus sonchifolius (assembly GCA_023525975.1). Classification (NCBI taxonomy): domain Eukaryota; kingdom Viridiplantae; phylum Streptophyta; class Magnoliopsida; order Asterales; family Asteraceae; genus Smallanthus; species Smallanthus sonchifolius. The sequence goes on from CM042038.1 coordinate 56,035,270, forward strand.
GTGGAACCGGGTCGGGTCCGGTTCGGGTCCAAGAACTGGTTCCAATCGGGTAGGTGGAAAAGACCGGAAAAAAATTTACATAAAAATTTTATATGATAGACTTCGTAAACAACTGAAATTTTGAAAACTTTCGTACATAACTTCTTTATCTAGGCAAATATAGGTATTATGAATAGAGAAAATCGTCAAAATGTACATTTTTACCAAAAAAGTTGGCAAAATATACATTAAAAAGTCAACAATGTAAAATAAACATATCTGATTTAAACCAATAGGAAGGTGATGCGCAGGCAAAAAAAATTTTGAAGGCTTCAAATAAATCGGCCAGGTGTCAATACCGGGGGCCTCCCACCAGGTGTATATCTACACGGCTAAAATTGAGCCGCTAAAAACCTAATCGGCCCACCTCTAGCCGGTAAAACCATAAACCAATTAGAGATCACTACGTGTCACCCCTTAGCCACTAGTGTACTGGCCCAAGCCGAGCCGAGCCAAGCTAATCCCGGATACCCTACAGCTGGCAAAAGTGCAATATCCAATCACGTCTTGACACTGATGTGTAAGTGTTCGTTGGGTGCTTATGATGCTTAACTATACCTTTTTATGTGTGATTTAGCATGGAATGCGTTTACTTTGCATGTGTTTATGATTTATAGGTGTTTGGATGCTAAGTACGTGTTTTGGAAGCATTAGAGAGGAAATAGAGGGATTGGATTGGAAACTATGCAAAAGATGGAGACTGATGTGGAAGTTCGAGAAGCTAAATCTTGAAACAGACATATCTCGAGCTAGAAAATGAGTTACGAGACCCATAATATATGAATCTTGGGTAGCTCGAGAAGCCGGATTCAAAAAAGTTGGTTAAGAAATACCCTAGGGGCGTAAGCTTACGCCCTAGGAGCATAAGCTTACGCCGGTAACGTTTTCTGGACAGTTACTTCAGCTTGGCGGAGTAAGCTTACGCCGCCAGCGTAAGCTTACGCTGGTTACGTTTCAGACGTAGATTTTTAGTGAAACAGCCGATTTTCAGTGTTTAATTAAGGGTTTCTTCCCCAAATTCGATATAATCTTTTTACATTAGTTTTTGGGCGATTTTTGGAGAGTCTTGGAGGCTATGAGCATATTATTGAAGATTATTATCAAGAAATTGAAGGATCGAAGATGAATTCCACAACCATGAGCGGCTAATCCACGGTAATCATTCCCGGGTGGATTGTTTGTATCATGTGCTAGCTTTGAGAAACAATTCTTGTAATCGTTTGGTTTGAAGTACTCGAAACCTTGTGTTTAGTATGGTTGTGAACTTGCGGGAGTCGATAAATTCTTGCACCATTGACCTAGTTAGATGATAATTTCTATGAACTTTGATTTGTGTCGAATCTATTGATTAGTCTAATTCTATATTGCATACATTTGTCTCGATTTCATTCGTGAATCTTGTCTTGCACGATTTGCCTATGATGTATGAATGTTGATGTTCTTGATTAGATTTGGTCAGTTTGATTTGGATAACCATTTGATTGCTTGAACTCATATCTTGGTGTGATAATCCCTAATTACTTGTGAACCTGAAACCCGGGCGTGATTCCTTTTTAATTATTGTTACAATCTAAATCGTTTGTTGGGTACTTGATTACTAGTGATCGTTTTGCTAATTGATAATCATTGTTTGTTGAATTTGTTATTTTCACCTCAATTATTGCTTGTGCTTGGTCAGAAAGACTCATTCTCACTTCATAAATCACTTTGTCAATTGAAGTTAAGCGCCGACCACAAACTCTTCATGGTTTGACACCCTTCTTACCCTAACTAGTTTAAGGTGATTAGGACACACTAATTCTTTATCTTTGACCGGTCCCTTCAACGCCGATTACACTAGTAAATTATCTTTTACCTAAGCACAAATATGGGATAGCACATGTTTTAAGAGTTGGTTAACTTTTGAGGCTAGTGTTTGTGATAGTAAACTGATACACGTGATTTCACTATACCAAATAAATGGTGAAAACCCTAAGGTTAACGATTTGTTTTATCTAATTAGTGATGAGATGGTAAGATTTGGTCCCTAAGACTTTTGCTTGATCACTGGTTTCAAATTCGGTAAATCTAATTTCTGTCCTAGGTCTTCTCTAATGACATTTAAAAGTAGAGTATTAGGTGAATTTAGAAATATAATTAGACTTTGTTATTTGCAAAAAAAAAAATTTAAGGAACGTTTACATGAATTGCAATATGATGATGTTGTTCGTATTTGTTTGTTAATATTGTCAGAGTTCGGTTTTAAAGGTACCCAAACTCTTGCTTACGTAGATGAGCTTTTATTATCACTTGTTGATGATTTAAATGATTTGAATCAATTTTATTGGGGTGATTATATTTGGGAATCAACCTATGTGCATCTTGATAATCTTTTCAATAGGAAAAAAAACGGGTTTGTGACCAAAAAGAGAAGAAAGGGAAAAAAACAAACAAAAAGAAGATGGAAAGGATGAAATGAATTATTTATTAAACGGGTTTGTTTGGGCTTTCAAGGTAAAAACTATAACATTATCATTTTGTTAAATTTTGTTGAAATTTATTATGTTACTAGGTTAAAATCTCCTGTATTACATGGATTAAATAAATAAAATGTTATATATTTAGTAATAAAAAAATTATATTTTTAAAAACCCGTGTAATACACGGGTTGAATAAACCAGTATATTACATCGGTTGAATAAAATATAATGTAATTTGTTAACAAACACATTTGTCAAAATATGTTTTTAAAAAATTTAATTTGTCGTGACAGTTATAAGGTTTGTTAAGTTAGTTTTTAAAACATTTTTTTTCAACTGATTAATAATTTTTTTTATTTAGTTGATAAATATCAGTTCATATTAAATTCATTTGATTGATGATATAATAACTATTTATAATTAAATAATAACTATCCGTAATTAGATTTATTAATATAAAGATTATTATTTAATAGGAGAGAGAGAAATAGAAAATCTAATAATTAATAAGAGAGAGAGGCGGGAAAATGGCGGGAAAATAAAGGTGAGGAGTAACCAGAGAGTGACACGTGTCTTGAAGAGATTTTCATTTATTAGAGTAGTAAGATATGTTCACTTTGTAGATGTGGATTTATGAAATTCTACCGGAACTAAGAACGTTAAGCCAAGATTATATGTTGAAAATTCCTAGATGTTTAAGTTGGGGTCCTACTCAGAAGATTAGTTAGAAGAAAGTTGTACAAATCTTTAAAAATTCATCAATTGTAAGTTTATTGAATTATTGAGTTTATGAGTTATTTTTGGGTACTAATTATTATGTTCTTATTAAGGTACCTGAATTTAAGCTAAAGTCTTTTTTCCCCAATCAGCTTAAGTGTGTTGAGGATTGGTGGCAGGATAGTGTTTATTATCTGAATGAAAAAATATGGGACATTGTTGAGGATGACAAGGAAGTTGAAAATAGTGATCCGGTAATGAATCAACATAATTAAAAATTTTTGATCCGGGTTTAAATAAGGAACCCGAAACCGTGGAACTTGATGAAAACATTCCAACAGGTTTGAACAATCATTTTTTTTGGACAAAAGTTGGATTTAATTTTGGAGAAGCTAGGTAGAGTGGTTGAAGATCATAATCAAATGAATGAGAAGTTGAACCAGTTTATTGACGCCCAAAAATCTTGTAATTACCAGATATGGCTTTATATTTTGGAACTTTTAAAGGTATATTTTAACTTATATTATTTATATTTACGTGTCATTTGTTACTAAATTATAATGATATTTGATTATTTTTATAATTTAGAGGACAAAAAAACACAATGAGGGATATTATCACGACCCGCATTCTTATCAGAAGTCTTGTTCAACATTGAATAAGGTAAATAAATTCTTTATTGTAGAAGCTGATTAACTTAGGTTGGAAGAAGAATAAAGTTAAAAAGTTGTATAGTTGGCCCATGTTTTGTTTTATTGTAGATTGTAGTAGAAGAGAATTTAGGCAATGGTAACGATTTAATTGATATGGATCAGGTATTTTTGTATAAAATTTGCGTTACATTTTTTTTTCAATTTTAAATGTATACATATATTCTTTATCTAATTATTTACATACATAGTTGCTTAATAATACGGACCAAGTGACACCGGGTCCCGTCATAGTCCAAAAAAATCAACACCATGAGGATGAGCATGTGGAATTATTAAATGATCCCGGAGTGCAAAGTCAAAAGGTAATTTATGTCATTTTTCTTTTTTCTTTTTTAATCTATACGTAACGACTACTAATCCACTTATTAAATATTTTATATGCAGGATGACCTTGATGAATATGTGGATGTCACAAATTCCCCACTTAAGGTGACCCGAATCCGCTCTAACCCGCTTATTAAATATATTATATGCAGGACGACTACTATTCCGCTTATTAAAAATTTTAATCTATATGTAACGTGTCACACCCCAACCGACGGATTATACGTCGGGGCGGACGCGGTTGTTCAATAGCACAAGGTTAACTATTAAAGTTTCGATATTTCATTAATGAATAATTTAATATTCAATACAAGAAAGAATAATACGAATACAACATTGAATTTAAGTAGTCTAGGTCCAAAGCATCCTATGTGATCACGAATAAGTCTCATGATGTAAACCTGAAACATGTGAAAGAATCTGTCAACTACAAAATAGTTGGTGAGATACAAAGGTTTTGACACGGTTTAACAAGTATTTGAAAAGAATTACAATTCACTATGATTTATGCATTCTATAATGTAAGTATGAGAACAAGTATCTTAAACATTGTGCACTTCAACCCTCCAACCAAGTTTAGGCATAACCCGCAGGTTACCCTTATAAGTCTCAAGTTTAAAAGTTTAATTCAGTAACAATCACAAGGGCTCCCCCCCCCCCACCCCGAAGGGGTCAATCAATCAAGGTGGATTGGTCAAATACAATAGATCTATCATTGTTACTATAGACTTGATCAAAGTTAATGAATATGCTAGTTTTAAGTTTAATCTAAGCATACGAGTCTCAAGTTTAACATAAGAATAAACACGTAGTCATAGTTGTACAAGAATTGTATAAGTTTAAGAATTTTGAACATGTTTCCCCCCAAAAGCATAGAAAGGAAAAAAGGGGCTAAGTATACTCACTTGGATTGATGAAGAGTATCCTACAAGAGTAGGTGTTTGCAAGACTTGGAGAGGGAGAATATCCTCACAATAAGCCTAAGAATATAAGTCTAAAGTTTCAAGTATGATCTTATAAGTCTAGGGCAAGAATTCTAAGATTTTCAGGATTGACTAGATTCGACTAGGGTTCCAAATGGGAGATGGGAACGATTGTGTTTATGAAGTTTAAATCAAGTTTAAAATAAAGGTTTTGAATAAATGACACAAAACTTTTGTACAAATGTTTTAATGAATTTATAGTTTAGAATAAATAAAATAATTATCCAGAAAGTTTTACAACTATAATTTACATACGTTAGGTGATAATAGTCAAGATAGTTTTCTAAGTGTTTGTAAATGAAGTTGAAGTAATGGTTAAACAAAAGGCTAAGTAGTTTTTTAAAGATTTATGATAATTATTTAAAGTATGGATAGTTATTAAAGTTTACAAATAACTATTATAGGGATAGATAACCAGTATTTATAAAGTAAATAATTATTAAAGGTTAGTAATAACATTTAAAGAATAAATAATGGTTAAGGGTTTATAGAAACCTTTTAAGAGAAAAAAAATTTGTTAATGATGAATAATTATCTAAAAGATTAATTATTATATCATCATAAATCATTTAAGATTTATTAAAGTGTCTAGGTATTAAGTATTTATTATCTGGTAGTTTAGATAACATATACTTTTACGTTATAAGTTTTAAGGTTTACAAGTTTATAAAGTTGATAAGTTTATAAATAATTAAATAAATAAAGTTTATAAATATTTAGGAAAATAAACAAAACATATTTATTCTCCTGTTTAAATTTATATAACAAGATAAATATAAGTGTCATATAAGTTTGTAAGTTTATTTATTTTCTTGTAATAAATAATTAAATAAGTTTTCTGTTTTATTTAAATAACTAAGGAAGTTCAAGTTAATATAAATTTTATATAAATGTATAAGTTTATAAGTTCTTGCTTTAATTAAAGTTTATTAATTTATTTTAAAGTAATAAATATTACAAGTTTTAATTAAGTTTAATTACAAAAAAAATGTTTCAAAGTATAAAAGTATAAATAAAAATCGTTTCTAAGTTTATAAAAGTTTAACAGATTTTATAAAAATAATGGAAGTATTAAAACTGAAAAAAAAAGAATTATAACATCAAAACTCGGGCTGGCCGGATTCGAACCCGGCCAGCCGAGTTTACACACAAGCGTACAAACCACCTGACTACAGGCTTCGTTGTGTATAAACATGGAAACAAAAATAGGTAAACAATACTTCCAAACACCCCCTAATTCTCAAGAACCCTAGAATCGATTTCTGCCAAATACATGCTGATTCGCCCTCTGTTAATGCAATTAAACAGAGGGCTTTCGATCTCTAAGGTGTAACGATCCTGTTAGACATAAGAATTACCTGAAATGGTGTCGTAATGAAGGAGATCGGGTCCTGAATTGGAGTCGGCTGCCGTGGAGATGAATCGAGTAGTGCGGGTATGAATCGATGGAATTGAGGGTTTAGGAAGTTTGTGTGTGATTTCGTTGAGGTAGTACGGGTGCTATTTATAGCCAATTTGATCATTGAATGCGCGAATCGGTTAGGGAGGTGGGGGTTGCGCCGAAGGCTTTGAATTCGGAGCATGCGGGTGCTAAGCTCGAAATCGAGCATTGATTACGGTTAGGTTACAGTTGCACGCGTGAAAGGAACTCGAGGTTCATTGCATTTGGCCGGAAATACGGGTTTTCGAGTAAACGAGCTCAAAACCGGTCTCGGCTGGGATCGAACTCGCGACTGATCTCAGGATCAGAAGTTTGGGTTTATTACAGAACAAGTCCCTGAAGTTTGTAGTTTTATTGTTTTACGTTTAAAAGTTAAGTTTTAGTTTAAAACCAGTTTTAGAAAATGGCAGTTTTGGTCCCTGGACTTTATAAAATAAATAAATATGTTTTATTTTTATAAAATCCCTCTAAAGTTTCATAAGTTTTATTATTTATATAATTTATAAGATCCATTATAAGTTTTAGTATTTAAAATAAGTTTATAAATTATATAATTTATATAATTACAAACTTATAAAGTCTTAGAAATTTTTAACACATTTATAAGATACATATATATATATATATGTGTGTTTTTAAATGAGTCTCATCTATATATATCGCACATTATTGTTTTAAAATATACATTAATAAATTCAATATTTATCATTTAAGAATAAAATTTTTAATAAAATTTCAAGCTTTGAATTTATAACCCGTGCAAAGTTTAGGAAAAGCTAGGTTGGAAATACTGGATATTACATAACGACTACTAAAATTTTACACTTTTCAGCAGTTAGATTGCCCTATTTATGACCCGAACCCGCTCTAACCCGTTTTAAAAAACCATCCGTTAGTTAATTGCTATTGTTTTTTCAGGAGATACCGATTAGAAAATAAAAAAGGATGAGAAAAGATGGACCATCTGTATGTTCACCGTATTTACATTATAATAATGCTCAACGTCTAGTCCCTGGTTAAAATAATGTGACCATTTCTCAAATCAGAGACTTTTATAAGAGTTGGGAATCCTGTGCACTTTCACTCACCGGCGGAGTGAAAGTGTATAAACAATTTTGAGAAACTTTGTTGATGGACAATGGTACTGATGGATGGATTGATGGTGACGTAAGTAAATTTTTTTGTTAAATTTTATATATGCTAATTACTAGAAACTAATTATATAACTTATACTTCGGCGTGGTTAGCATATTTGGGCGTGGTCGACGTTTTTGTACTACAGCAGGTCTTCGGATACTCGTTGGAGCATCCTACCTCCATGGTTGGAGGGTTCATTTAGATCCGGGATTTCAATGTACAACTAACTTTAATATAACCAAAAAATAAAATTACCCGCTACTTGTCGACATTCGAAATACCATTTTTGTACGGATGCACGAAAAATTCGATTAGATCAGTGATTGGTAATTTTCTTGCAAAACGAGATAAAAGACTCAGCGCTGTTTGAAGTCATAATGCTATATCGTTTACCCGTACAGTTTGCTCTTGCCCATTTATCCAAACCAATTTCCAGGAGGGTATTAGCAACATTAGGAACAGCATGACACAATGCATAGAAATATTTTTCAAATTTAGATTCTGTATACGCTTTACATGTTCTCCACCACAAAAAAAAATCGTGTTTCTTTCTTCTTAAATTCTTTGAACGTAAATTTATCAACAAATGCCGACAACAAAACCCATGATACGCATCTGGAAAAAACAATTCTAACTGCAGATGCAATCCAAGCTGCTCTATCAGATATGGTGGATAAGTCTGGATTAACACAAATACATTTTTAAGTTTTGACATAAACCATGTCCAAGATTGGTCACTCTCTAATTTGCCAATACCGTATGCAATAGGCAAAATCTGATTATTGCCGTCCATACCGACCGCTAAAAACATTGTTCCCTTAAAATGCCCTTTTAGATGGGCCACATCAATAATAATGAGAGGTCGTAGATGATTAACAAAACTCCGAATCTAAAAGTATAATGTTATAACAGTTTTAGGCAAGTAATTAAAATGTAATTAAAAGTTATAGATAAAATAAATACGTACCGCAGCATCGATAGCAACAAAACACATTTCAAACAGATCAAATTCATCTGTTAAAATATGAGTAACAGACCCGAGATTCGTTTTTCCCAAATTGTATAAGTAAACTGGAAGTTTGGCAAATGATTCGTTAGCAGATCCTCTTAACATCTCTAGTGCATAACTTTTGGCGTTCCAAGCTTGATCTTTACTCACATCTATCTTAAATCTTTCTTTAATATCATTCATAATTTATTTTGCACGGTATATGCGTCCACTATCTTTCAGTTGATTTTTAATTATATTTCCTAACACCTTTTTATTTGCTTGACGAAGATGAGGATAAGTTTGCGTCTTTGAGCATGTGTAAACATTGTTGAAATATTTAACATAAAATTTTTTAGAATCTCCATAACTATATGCTTGGATACACCATTCACAAGCAGCAGATCGACATGATGCCTCAAATCTTGTTGGCGAAGATTTATCAACTTTTTATTCGAAACATTGTCTCGAGATACAACTTTAAATCCTCTTTATCATTAAAACAATACACTTCAGAAACTCGCCATTCTTTACCCACTAAAATACTTTTTGCGTGAAACCTTTCGGGCATTTGATCAGGCATTGGATCAGACATTGGATCGGGTATTGGATCGGGTATTGGATCGGGCATTGGATCGTGAAAACTTTTATGGAAATTGTCGGACAATGTAAAACCGTAATAGGAAAATTTAAATCAGGACATTTAGGTTTTAATGTAGGACTCGATAAAGATATTGGAAAAGGATTTGATGAACCTACACCAATTTCTTCGACAACATACAGCTTATACAATTCAAACGGATTTTTAGAAGCCATTTCAAAGAAAAAAGAAACATCATGGTCATTTACCAAGTCAATAGGATCCGTAAATGCTGATTTTTGTATGATAATCTAGTTACATTTTGAAAACCACATATTTCGGTAATATGATATATTAATCCAAAATAGGTGATATTTGTATATAAACGCATAGCACGTTTCATAACATTAAACGGAAAATAATCAATAACCCCATTAATAAATTCTCAATCACCACTACTATAAATAACAACGTTAATAGACATTTATTTAAAAATTTAATGAAACTTTAAAGAAGATAATAGATGGAGAAAGTAAACTTTGACTATTTGAGTAAAAAAAAGTAAACATTTGAGAGATACAAGGACATGCACTCGTTTTTTTAAACCAATGTAAACATTCAAATTTTTTTTGCCGGCTACACAGTAGACGGAAAGCTACAATGTAGCCGTTAAAATTTTTTTATGGCCAGCTACACAATAGAGTGGACGCATAACTTAAGCAGAATTCAGGATTTCAGATATATTTTGGCCGGCTACACGGTAGACGGTAGGCTACATGGTAGCCGTTAGAATTTTTTTTTTAAATTAAATAACACGTGAATAGTCTTTAACTTTTTGTTTATATTTTAACGGATGACGCCTATATATGTTTACACAAACGGTATAAATTACATTAAATGACGTTAAAACATAATGAGCAATTCAAAGGAAAAATACATGTATCATGATGATTTTTATCCACAAACATGGATGATTAGATCGGTAAATGAATATGACCAAGGATTGGTTGTTGAAAGTCTTTACGAAGATAGGCCAGATTATTTTAGTCTCGAAGTATTTCATGGTGGTCATTTTACGGAAATGCCGAACAGGATTTACACACGTGATGTTATTTTTGTGGATTTTTTAAAAGTCAACGAATTTAAAATTTCTGTTCTACAATGTATTATACAAATGTTCGGATACGGTCTGGATAATTGTATTACTTTAAAACACCCACCGGAAATCTAGATATTGGATTCAACTAAGCAATGAGGAAGATACAAGTAGGTTAATCTCTTTCATTGGAGTTAATCACGTTAGAGAGATTTGTTTGTATGTCATCAAAGAAGAATTATGTAACATCTGGAAAATCCACATAAGGATTATCTGGGCTAACAGGTGACCCGAGTCTCTTATAGATGAGACAGTCGATGAGGGTTTTTCACGTGAAACCCTATTCTTGGAGTTTGTAAGGGTCCGGCTAGCCAAGGAGGAGCGATGTGGGATTAACATGCGCAAAAAGAAAGATCGGGGACCCGGTTGTAAACCCGAGAAAGATTTAAATACCAACTTAAACACCAACCCTAGGCCATTCGGCCTAGGTGTGTGTTTGATGGCAAGGAGAGGGGATTGGGATGTGGGATACGGCAAGAAAGAAGGACGACATCGGTGGTTCGCGGTAGTCCTACGATGACGTCTAGCTAAGGGAACTCTATTGCGTGTAAGGTAACTCTCGTATTCCTTTCTTTTGCTTCACTGTTTCGGTCTAGCGTAAGGGTCCGATTAGGGTTTGGAGATAGGTTAACCGAAGGATAACGGCTGAGATGGAGTGGGTTTGGGCAGAGAAAGTGACAACACGTGGAGTGATTGATGAATGGCCGGCTACCGGGAGGAAAGGGTGAGAGGTGACGTGCGCGGAGGAGTAGGCGGCTGCAAGTGATGCGATGGTGGTTCACGGTGGTAGTGTAGGCTGCTGAGGTGGTGCTGTGCGGCGGTTACTGACGAGGATATTGCTTCTGGCATGTGTCTTTGAACAAGTAGAGTAGAATGATGTGGGTTGTGGTGATGCTAGTTGTTAGGGTTTCACGGTGAGGAAGACAAAGGCGGCATGGTGGTGGTGGTGGGTGGTGCGCGACTAGAAGTGCACGAGGAAAGTTATGAGGACAACGGTGGTAACTAGTGGCATGGTGGAACACTATGGGGAAACTGGAACGGCATCGGCTAGAGTTCTACGTGTGTATGGCATGCATGCAAGGAAGGAAAATCGGTCAGAAATTCAAGTTACGTGGATTAGAGTTTTGCATGGATGCAAGGGATGTGCGAACGAGACAAGTATCAGAAACATTTATACTTTATGAGCTATTTGGCATATATGTAGAACATGTTCTGATCATGGATCGTACGTTTGACAGGTTCGGGGTGTTGAACGAGTAATAGGGGTGCAGAGCTAGGATTTGGACTCGGTATAATCAGTGAGTTTCTAATTCCCCTCTTTAACTTTTTTAATGTTTTGGGGCTATCGTACATGCTTATGGGATAATTAAATCCATTAAACGTGTTAAGGGTTTTGGGTTCTAATCCGATGTATTCTTGAAATAAAATGATTATTTAGGGGTCGTAGGATCTATGGTGTGTCCATGGGAATACGTGAGAAAGGGATAATAGTTATTAATGTGTGACGTGTTAATGGTTGGTCAAGGAGAGTTGGGTTTTAAGCTAAATGCTTATGATTGCATGTGGGATATATTGCCCTAGTGCTATGTGTGAGGTGTAGGTGTAGTTAACAAGTTATATAAGCGTAGCGTGATATTGTATGTCTATATTTGTGTTGTATGCTTGGTGTCGTTGTCCTGGTGACACGACGGGTATTGTGTTTGCATCGCTATCTTTATGACACAACAAACGGGGTTGTGAAGGACGAAGTCCTTCGGGAAGTCACAAATGGCGACAATTATTTAACAGATTAATGATGAGCTCGGGGTGTGTTTAATGCCCCGACAAGGGTAACCCTGACGAGGGTGCGGTGATGAGGTATGTGTTTGTGTGCTCATGTATATATGTTAAATTTGCATGAAAGCGTTAAATTATGTTATTTTTGCATGAGATATTATTATTGTTATGTGTAGGATTATAATGTTGAGCCAAGCTGTGCTAGATTGACCGTTGGATCAAGATTGTGACGTAGTGTAACTGTCGTGTCAGTCCATTTGTGTAAGCCTTGGTTAAGGCTGAGTAGACAAACGTTTAGAGAATTGTTTTGTGAATTAGTTGTCGAGTTAATATGTGAGGTGGGTTATGAGTCAATAGTATAGTTAATTCAGTCCATGTTGGTAAGACTATTGGATTTAAATAATACCGGATCATAATTATGGGGCAAGTTCTGGGTGGTGAATCGTTATGAGATATCGTCAGATGATAAGGGTTAGTTATTGGTTAATAAACGTCAAAAAATATTTTATTAAGGACCGGAGGGTCCTGAGTGGATATAAATATTAAATGTAACGAGATGGCTTTTGTTTAAACTAAACTATTAGAACTCACTCAGCGTAGCTGACTTTGTATGTACGTTAGTCTTTCTTGCAGGTAAGCTTCGGGGGTTGGCGCATCTCAGCTCAGGAGCGGTGTTACTCAGATTGGTGTGCCGGCATTCGTGAAGTAAGCATAAAGACAACGATGGCATTAATTAGTAATTAATGCTTTTAGAAAGACTTTTGATGTAATTTGATTAATAATATATGTATTTTAAAGAGAGTAACCCGTTATGAGAACCAACTGTAGGATGCCGGTGTGACAATTGACAAAATTTCAGGTCATTATCCATACAAACCCTAGTCACATTTACATGAACCATTTGCATGGTATACTTATTTTGGTTTAATTAGGTCATTTCATGCGGAGCAAAGTCCACTAATGTCACATCTTGCATTTGGTAATTTTTAGAAATTATAGGGTCACACCCTTTAACCCGACATGCGCGTACGTTGGTGAAAAATATCAAATGTTAAGAAAACATTCTATCTCAATATTTTACGTGATTATATGTGTAATAATATAAATATATTGGTAAATATATATTTGGTTATTATTTGGGTTCGTTAAGGCGTATTTTATACTTTAAATACGTACTTTACGCATTTAACGCGTTCAAACCGAGTATCGCAGAATGAGTATTACGCGTTTGTAGGCTATCAAATCCAATCAATGAAGGATTAATTCCAACCCTAAATCTTGGAGTTTCCAAATTTGTTAAAAAGCGTGTTTAACCTTTAATACAAACGAATTCATTCTAAAACAAAATCACCACGTTCGATAATCCCTACCTCCACCTCGAGAACCCTCGTCTGCACTCTTGTTTAACCACGCCACCACCGGAACTCCAGCCCTAGCCGCCGGCGACTGATTTAAGCGCCATTGCAGGTAATCAAGCCACCATTCTACTCGTTTTTACGTCACAATGCAAAGCCCTAATGTTTTGATTTCATTCTGAAGCTAATCGACTCTGATTTGGGGAATAGGGTTACAGTTGCTTGATTTGGGGAAGGAGACACGTAAAAACTACATGTTAAGGCTTATGCCTAGATCAACTGGTTAAAACACTTTCCTTTCCCGGGTCAAGTCGCGGGTTCAAACCCAGCCATGCCCACTTTTGTAACTTTTTTTGTTATTCCCTTGTTGTTGCATGTAATTACTCACAAACACATATATATTTACATAAATGCATAGATAAATATTTAAATTTTCATATTTATAAGTATACAAACTCATGCAAATAATTTTGACATCTATATAAATTTTATGATTTGCAAATACATATTTTTACAAGGAAACAATTAGTATTATTAAATGATTAATTTACAAACAAACTCTATAAATTGTTCATTTGAATTATAAATAAATAGATAACAAGAAATTATTTATTTAATTTAATTACTTATCCTAATACAACCCTAAGTCAAATATTATTTTATTTAAATAATATACACTTGATTTCACGTTTGATGTTAAACTTTTATTCGAATACAAACACCAACTCACACACATCCTATATATGAAATAAACATAACCTTTTGTACAAATCCACCCACATCAAAACCTATTGAACCCAAGATTTTGCCTTAGACTTTGTGCATGTTATTAATTCATATCCATACATTTCACTCCAGGTTAACTTTGTGATTTACAAAAATCACTTTTGCTACCTATTGCTCGTGTTATCTACACAATCAATACAGGTGAGTTTACATAACCCCTTTTACATTTTTGTACATTTTGGGGTGAAACATGTTGTACATTGAAAACTATTTGCAATTAAAATATACAATTCAACATTTATGACTATGTGTAATTTGTGCTTTTGTGCTTGAATTCTATGAGTTGAACTACATATACATGACAGACTCGTACAATCATTAACTCAGTACAAGCCAAAGGTTAACATTGATAGATCTATTGTGTCTGACAAACCCACCCGGGTAGGGTGTTTGTTACCGACTCTACATTAGGTTAACATGTGTGTTATGAGTCAGTCTTAAGGTTTGATTACCTAGTTTCGACTATAGATTCTCCATAAAATGCCTTATTTACCATGTGTCATATGAATTGTATAAACCATTTGAAAACTACATGAGATATTTAAACATATGTATGCTCACCAACTATTTATAGTTGACCCTCTCATTTTAAACATGTTTCAGGTGGAAATGTTGAAGTACAAGGTTATCACTTAGGAGGTTATAGACCTAGTAACACATAATTTGGATGTATTATTTGTTTCTGTTGTTTGAACAATATGTACCTTTAATTCAGTTTAATAAATTTATGCAATATAGTTTGATCATGAGTTTTTGAAAGGTCTACATGTCCCGCCCCAATGTATTCCGTCATCGGTTGGGGTGTGACAACAAGATCCCAACGTCGTTACTGGTATGTTCCTTGTCAACAATCACTATCCTGCAATACTTTTTGACACCGGTGCTGATAGAAGTTTTG
Organism: Smallanthus sonchifolius; assembly: GCA_023525975.1. Classification (NCBI taxonomy): domain Eukaryota; kingdom Viridiplantae; phylum Streptophyta; class Magnoliopsida; order Asterales; family Asteraceae; genus Smallanthus; species Smallanthus sonchifolius. The sequence continues at coordinate 56,050,622 of CM042038.1, forward strand.
TTTCGACTGACTTTAGCCCACTAATTGAGATGAAATCAACTAAGTTGAACGATAAATATATTGTAGAATTGGCTAACGGCAAGTTAATTTAAACTGATGAAATAGTTGAAGGGTGTACTTTGACCTTGAAAGATCTCCCCTTTAGCATAGAGTTGATACCCATAGAACTCGGTAGTTTCGATATCGTTGTAGGCATGGATTGGCTTTCAAAGAACCGAGCCGAGATTGTATGTCACAAGAATATAGTTCGTAATCCACTTTCCAATGGTGAAACCCTCTCTATCCAAGGAGAGAAGAGTGGAACCGTGTTAAGAATTATGACATGCATGAAGGCCCAGACGTACTTGCGGAAGGGATATCATGCTATTTTGGCACATGTGACAGAGAAGAAGCCGGAAGAGAAACGACTTGAAGACATACCGATCGTTCGAGACTATCCAGAAGTATTTCCTAAAGATTTGCCTTGACTTCCACTGCCTAGGCAAGTCGAGTTTCGAATTGATTTGGTACCTGGCGCTGCACCGATCGCACGATCACCATACCGTTTAGTGCCATTAGAAATGCAGGAACTATCCAATCAATTGCAAGAATTGTTGGATAAGAGATTCATAAGACCTAGTTTCTCGCCATGGAGGAGCTCCAGTCTTATTTGTAAAGAAGAAGGACGGAACCTTTAGGATGTGTATCGATTACCGGAAATTAAACAAGTTGACGATCAAGAACCGATATCCACTTCCCAGGATAGATGATTTATTTGATCAACTGCAAGGTTCTAGTTTGTATTCGAAGATTGATCTACGTTCGGGATATCATCAATTGAGGGTTCAAGAAGAAAACCTTCCAAAGACCTCATTTAGGACTCGTTACTGTCATTACGAGTTCCTAGTCATGCCTTTTGGTTTGACCAATGCACTAGCAGTTTTCATGGACATCATGAATAGGGTTTGCACAAATTCATGATCGTATTCATCGATGACATCCTGATATACTCTAGAACCAAGGAATAACATCAGAAACATCTGAGGTTGTTCTTGGAAATTCTTAAGGACGAGAAATTGTACGCCAAATTCTCGAAATGTGAATTTTGGATTCGATAAATGCAATTTCTTGGTCACGTGGTTAATGAGAACGGTATACACGTGGATCCGTCCAAGATTGAAGCAATTAAGAATTGGGAAGCACCAAAAACTCCACCTGAGGTGCGCCAATTCTTGGGCCTGACCGGTTATTATAGGCAGTTTATCGAGAACTTTTCTAAGATAGCCCAACCGTTAATGACCCTGACTTAGAAAGACAAGAAGTTTGATTGGGGAGACAAACAGGAATCAGCCTTTCAATTATTAAGCAAAATTTGTGTTGTACTCCAATTCTATCACTCCTTTAGGGAACCAACAATTTTGTAGTATATTATGATGCATCACACCAGGGTCTTGGCTGTGTGTTGATGCAGAAGGAAAAAATTCATCGCGTATGCATCCCGACAACTCAAGATTCACGAGAAAAACTACACTACTCATGATTTAGAATTGGGAGCCGTAGTGTTTGTGCTCAAGATATGGAGACACTACCTATACGGTACAAAATGCTTTTACCGATCATAAGAGTCTCCAACACATCTTTGACCGGAAAGAGTTTAACATGAGGCAGCGAAGATGGGTCGAGTTACTCAATGACTACGACTGCGACATTCGCTACCATCCTAGCAAGGCAAACGTTGTAGCAGATGCCTTGAGTAGGAAAGAACGAGTCAAGACTTTTCGAGTGCGAGTATTAGGAATGACGATTCATACGAGTCTCACCACTCGAATTCGCAATGCTCAGCATGAGGCACTCAAGGAAGGAAATTTGGGGAATGAGTCCTTACGAGGCATGGACAAACAGTTTGAAATCAGATCCGACGAAACTCGTTATTTCATGAACAAAATTTGGGTACCGAGGAAATTTAAGGGAACTGGTAATGGACGAAGCACACAAGTCCGGTTATTCAATTCATCCAGGCTCAGACAAGATGTACAAGGATCTCAAGGAGTTATATTGGTGGCCTAACATGAAAGCAAAAATCGCCACCTATGTCAGTAAATGCCTAACGTGTCTTAAGTCAAGGCAGAATACCAGAAGCCATCAGGGTTATTGCAGCAACCAGAGATACCTCAGTGGAAGTGGGAGCAGATTTCTATGGACTTTATCACAAAATTACCTAAGACATCAAGTGGTTACGACACTATATGGGTAATTGTTGACCGATTGCCGAAATATGCGCCCTTCCTACCGATCAAGGAGACAAATAAGATGGAAAGGTTGACCTGGATCTACCTGAAAGAGGTTGTCTCAAGACACGAAGTGCCGATTTCTATTATCTCGGATAGAGATAGTCGTTTCACTTCAAGATTTTGGCAATCGTTACAGAAAGCGTTGGAAACACGCTTAGACATGAGCACCGCGTATCACCCATAGACAGATGGTCAAAGGGAAAGGACCATCCAGACTCTGGAAGACATGCTCAGATCCTGTGTAATAAACTTTGAAAACAAATGGGATACTCATCTACCACTAGCTGAGTTCTCGTACAATAATAGTTATCACACTAGCATCAAGGCCGCACCTTTTGAGGCACTTTACGGCCGAAAGTGTCGATCACCTTTATGTTGGACAGAGGTAGGTGATAGCCAACTCACTACCCCTGAAATCATTCAAGAAATGACCGATAAGATCTTAAAGATCAGAGACAGACTCAAAGCTGCCAGAGATAGCCAGAAGAGTTATGCTGATGTGCGACGCAAACCCTTGGAACTCCAAGTTGGAGACAAAGTGCTTTTGAAAGTGGAAAGGGGTTATCAGGTTTGGCAAACGAGGAAAGCTAAACCCTAGATTCATTGGACCGTTTGAAATCCTGGCTAGGGTTGGCCCTCAACTCAAGCTACCACAAGAACTTAGTGGTGTACACGACACGTTTCATGTGTCAAATGTGAAGAAGTGCTTATCAGACGGTGGTGGGGGTGGTTTGAGAAGGTGGCGGCTAGCGGACGGTGGTGGGGTGGTTAGAGGAGGTGACGGCTAGCGGACGGTGGTGGGGGTGGTGCCGGAGATGAAGGACACGGTGGTGGGTTCAGGTGCCGGTGTATGAAGGAGATGGTGGTGGGTTTTTCTATATTAATTAGACTGGATTACACAAATGATCCCTCATATATGAAAACTTACATAATTAGCCACATATGTAAAATGACTTAATGGCCCTTCAACTTAACAAAAAATCTAACAGAAGTTAGTCTTAATACCCAATACTGTTACAAAATTGAAAGCATAATACCCATACTTGCAACTTCAAACACTTAGAACCCATGTATGTTACTTTTTACAAACCACAGGGACTAACGGTGTAATTAACTCTTTTAACTAATTATAATAGATTTATATTTGTTAATTAGTTTGTAACAATTAATAAGTTTATACTTATAAAAATGTTAAGTTTTAAATTACTTTTTTTTTGTGTCGATTTGGTAAAAAAAATCATGGGGGTCGGTCGGGATTGGATCGTATATGTAACAAACAAATTTTTTTCATGGGTAGGCCAATAATTTTGGCATTATGTTGCCTTAGGTTGAAAATTGGAATCGGACTTGGAAGTACAAGATCAAGTGCTTGGGATTTGGCATGAACACACATCTTTCGGGATTGAAGAAAACTTTTGTGAAATTAGAAGTTAAATGTTTAACAAAAGTTTTTGTATCTTGTGTTAAAGATGTTTAGTCATTTATCCTTTTTGGTATAAAACATAATAATTTCAAGTTGGTTATTTCATGTTGGTTTGAAAACATGTCTTTTCGTTAGGAAAATGTGAATTTTTTGGGACCGACTTGCCAAAATTTTGTAAAAATTTAGCTTCCGTATCGTTGTATTCTTGAGTATTGGTTGGTTTAAATATAGGGTTTTACAAATTACATTCATATAATTTGTATTTTTGTTGTAGATTAAAAATTTTGTAGTATTATAACAAAAATAATATATATTTTTTTAATTAAACGGGTCGTGTTGGTGTTAATCCGCGAAAACTAGTGTCATTTTCTGATTCATGTGTCTGATACAAATTTTAGATTATTGTCATGTTATATTTTCGGGTTCATGCCAGATTTGATTCACCAACTCCTGAACACAACCTGTTTAACGCCTATGTATATAATCCATTGCATAATCAGGTGATTTACATCTAAAGCGTTAGGAATAAGAATGGGTCGGGTTGGGGCTGGGTATCGGTAATCCTCGACCGATATCCAGTTGTAAAGTCGTGTCCCATACCCGTTGGGTATCGGCCATAAACGCGGGTATCGAGTATACCCGTTAATATCGGGTATCGGGCATACTCACGGGTATCGGCCATTACCCATCGGGTATGTGTCGTGTATTTTTATATAACTCTATTTTTATATTCATAATAACATATTAAATATGAATAAATTACATACATTAATATTATCAAATATATATTTCAAAAAAAAATTAATATTTCATATAATAAGCATACTAAAATGAAGTATTAATAAACATGGTTTAAGAGAAAATAAGAATAAAAGATTAAAAAATTTCAGGTGTATGATTTGGCCATATGTTTAATATTTACATACTTTTTTACACTTGTTTAAATTTTTTAGGTGTATGATTCTGATTCGGGAAACATTTTTAGTACTTATATTTTATTTTTTACACAGACTTTGAGCAAAAATTTTCAACTTTTACAGTGATTTACGTTTAATATTTAGTATGTATTAGAAACGATGAATTAAAAAATATGACTGAAATAAAAAATTAAAACACACGCTAGAAGCATAAATGTTAATGTTCTTTTGTTGCTTTTACCAACAATAAAATTTTTGTGCACATCAATTGGTGATTAACTGATTAACATCGTGATTGTTTCTCAAAAAATAAATCAAAATAGGTCACTACAATCAATTTTCATTATTTTTCTTAATCAATTTTCATTATTTTTCTTAAGAATCACCGTTGTAGGGTGAATAAAACAATACTCATCTTTAAACGAAATTGGACGAAACTACAATAACAGATGATTTGGACGAAGCTAAGCAGATGAATTGGATGAAGCTACTGACTAGTTGGAAATGAATAGCGTATTACCATAGGGATGAATCAGATATTAATTGAAAATAAATAGAAAAGGGTTAAAATGATATATTTGAGAAGGGTAAACTTGTTGTTAAATTAAAGTTTTTTTTATAAAAGGATATATTTGATATTTAAAGTTTGGTTTGGATATATATGATACTAGGTTAAAATCTCGTGTACTACACGAGTTAAATAAATATAATAGTATACATTAAGTAATAAAAATTTTATTTTTTAAAAACTCATGTTAAATATAATATAATCTTTTAACATATACACTCGTCAAAATATGTCAGGAGATTTATTAATACAAAGATTAGTATTTTCTTTAAAAAATTATTATTATTAAAATATAGATGTATATTTAATAAGAGAGAGAAAGTCGAAAATTTTTTTGATGAGAATGAATATGAAGACGACATGTGACATTGAAAAACCTTTATTTATTATATAGTATAGAATAGATATACATTTAGCAAGTTTGTAGGGATATATATGAAATTTCCCCTTTTTAAAATTAGGATGGGCCTTCGAGCAACCAGTAAGATTGTTGTGTTATGATATTGAGGTCATGAGTTCAAACCGTGGAAACAACGTCATGCACAGAGTGTAGGGTAATACTGCATACATAAGATCGCGAAGCGATCTGGCCCTTCCCCGGATCATGCGAAAATGCGAGAGCTAAGTCAAGCACCGTGTTCGCCCTTCTAACTTTTAAAATGTGTTTTCGTACACTCCTAATATAGTGTTGCGACGTGCTTATTTTTTTCTACATTTTGATATAAATTTTTTTCCAAAACCGAGCCAGTCTATATTTCGACGTAAATTTTATTCAAAACCGAGACATGTCAAATATGATATATTTTTACCTTTTTAAATACGTTTTCGTGTTCACGTCATTTTTACAACGACGTAATTTTTATTGATTTTTTGTTATACCGTTGCGACGTAAGATTCTAACCGCATCAACACGCGGGTCAATCCATCATCTATTAACATGTGTTCAAAGAAGGATTCAACACGTAAGGTTGGGATCAAGAACCGGGTCGGTATCCATATCCATATCCATATCCATATCCATATCCATATCCGTACCCGAACAACGAAGCGAACCCTCTGTGGCTCCATCTGCCTACCCACCCCCACCACCACTGCCCTATAAAACCCTCGCCCAGCCCTCAATTCATCACACATCAAATTCACAAACAAGTTTCTTTGTGAATTCTCTCTCTCCTTCCCCACACTGCTGCTTTTGCTCCACTGGATTTGAATCAGCAAACACGCACACACACAATCAATCGAAGGTGCGTATATCTCCATCAATCATATTTAATTACATATAATTATACAAACGAAGTGATTTACTAAGCATTTAAATGAATTATGCCTAATCGTACATCGATTAACCCTAATTTCGTCAATTTGATTTCTCGTTAGGGATCTAAGATATCGAGTTGTATCCGTACATGTATGCATATTCATCATAGGAACGAATTTACAATGTAAGTAATCCGATATTTGATGTGGTATGATGTGAGCTTTAGACGAATGTGATGGTTGGATCTTGAGATTTGGATTTTTTTAGGAAGGGGTATTGTATCAGTTAGGGTTTGATTTATGTGAATTTATTTAGGGTTCTAGTTATGTAGGTTATAATGCTCCCTTGAGAATTTATGATATCCTTTTTATATGACTGTAAATGGTTGATTGGATGTGAGCAAATGTGTTTTTTGCAAGTTTGATTTAAATGCATAGTTATTCTTGAAAGGTGTTTGTTTATTAGGGTTTGCATCATGAATGTACTTTCCATATATAAGCTTTTGTAGTGTCAGTGTCCTTTATTAGCTTTTGGTCTTGTGTATTGATTACCTTGTTTTTGAGTTTGTTTGCAGGGTATATTGTATTAGCAGTTATTTAAACCTTTAAATTTTGAGCGCGTGATGTGCATCGTTTCGTTCTAAAATATATGCGATAGAGGTGGATCTTTTACAAGATAGGTATATATTTCTATTTATGTATATGAGTAATGAGTTCTAAAGGAAAGCCATTATTTGATCTCAATGAACCTGCTACCGAGGAGGATGAGGATAGTGATGATGTGTTCTGTTTCCAACCTCAAAGGGCAGTTCCGTCTACCACCCATACTTCAGACTTGTTTAAACCATCGAATGGTCCCCATAGGATAATAAATAACCATGCCTTTTTTCATGCATCTTCTGTTTCGGGCTTTCAGCCTTTCACTCGGTCCAAAGGAGTACAGACACCTGAGATTAATGAAGACAAGAAAAAGGCAGTTAATATTGGGTCTGCCATTGAAAAAGAAGAAGGTGAATGGTCTGATGCAGATGGCAGTGGTATTCCTGAAAAGTCAACTTCTGCCCATGATGATGATAAGTCAGAGGTGAAACCACTGGCTGTTTTAGTTGATCAAAGGGTTTCAAGTGTGGCTGGAGTGGTTAATACGTTGTCAGATGTAAATGATATGAAGGATGGAAATAGTAATCACGGTTCTTTAGGACTCAATGCAGAGGGCAATAGTATGTCTGAAAAGTCAACCTCTGCCCATGATGATGATAAATCAGAGGTGAAACCATTGGCTGTTTTAGTTGATCAAAGGGTTTCAAGTGTGGCTGCAGCGGTTAATACGTTTTCAGATGTAAATGACATGAAGGAAGAAAAGAGTAATCATGGTTCTTTAGCACTTCATGCAGAGGGCAATAGTATGCCTGAAAAGTCAACCTATGCCCATGATGATGATAAGTCAGAGGTGAAACCATTTGCTGTTTTAGTTGATCAAAAGGTTTCAAGTGTGGCTGCAGTGGTTAATACGTCTTCAATAGTTTATGATATGAAGGATGAAAATAGTAATCATGGTTCTGTAGGGCTTGATGTCAATTCAGTAGATAGGAAAAGTAGTGATAGTCAAGAAGATTCTATGATGGCTCCAAAACAAAAGGAGATCAAAGGGGTTGAAGCAATTCATGCTTTAAATATTGCTAATAATCCTGGAAAGCGTCCTAAAATTGACCAACAACGGGAAGCAATGCTGGGGAAAAATTTGGAAGAAAAGAGTAATCATGGTTCTTTAGCACTTCATGCAGAGGGCAATAGTATGCCTGAAAAGTCAACCTATGCCCATGATGATGATAAGTCAGAGGTGAAACCATTTGCTGTTTTAGTTGATCAAAAGGTTTCAAGTGTGGCTGCAGTGGTTAATACGTCTTCAATAGTTTATGATATGAAGGATGAAAATAGTAATCATGGTTCTGTAGGGCTTGATGTCAATTCAGTAGATAGGAAAAGTAGTGATAGTCAAGAAGATTCTATGATGGCTCCAAAACAAAAGGAGATCAAAGGGGTTGAAGCAATTCATGCTTTAAATATTGCTAATAATCCTGGAAAGCGTCCTAAAATTGACCAACAACGGGAAGCAATGCTGGGGAAAAAACGTAGCAGGCAGACTATGTTTCTGAATTTGGAAGATGTCAAGCAAGCAGGAGCCATTAAAACCTCGGCTCCTAGAAGGCAGAACTTTCCGCCACCTGTCACTTCCCGTACTGTGAAAGATAAACAGATTCAGCCACCAACAACAAAGGATCCTAAACAGGCTGACCAATCATGCAATGAAAGCAGCAGTAGTTATGCGGATTCTTATGATAACAAGCCTGAATGTAATAATGGTGACATGAATTCGGGAATTTTAGGTCGTCCAAAAAGGTCAATTAGTGGTACTGATCTTGCTGCAGAGGATAAACCTGTTATCAATCATAGGCAGAGTGTATTGAAGCAGACAAAGAATGCACAAGTCCCGGGTAGAAAGACTGGTTTAATAACTCAGACTTCTATTGATGCTAAAGCAGCTGGAAGTAAAAAACTTCCTTCTAAGAAGCCATTAACTGTCGCTACCCAATATCAGGATACATCAGTGGAACGGCTTCTTCGTGAGGTGACTAATGAGAAGTTTTGGCAGCATCCAGGTCTGAAACGTTATGCTAGCATATACTTAATTCTGACTATATTGATTGTAAAACTTTATCATGGCATATTGTTTTGTTCTTTTGTCATTATTATTGTTTACTATAATTGTTAGAGACTTAGAGGTGGCAAATGGATGGGTAGAGCGGGTTGGACACTGGGTTAAAACGGGCCATGGCGTAGTGCATATACTAAAACCTTTTTGCCATTTAAAAAAGATTCAGAAAGAAATAACTAAGGTGTTTGTAAGAACAGTAGTATTACAAGTAATCTAATCTTGAATTAAAGGATATAGGTGGTATGCATCAAAAACGGACTTTGGACGACTTTCTACCTGTTTGACCGGAAAACACTTTCTGATCAGTTCCCCTTTTTGCTAAATCTTTCAATCTGACTTGTGTGTGAAATAAAACACAACCCAATTGACTCATTAATAGGCAAATTAGTCAGCCCTTTCATCTTTTATAATCAGTATAATTCTTGTCGTTTTATGCTGGTTTCATTGATTATTTAATCCTGAAGAACTGAACTTGCAACTTCACTGTTAGTGTGAATCTAGTGGTCTAACTGAACCACCCCTGAAGTATTATTTATATTCTGGTGGTCTTGATTATCAGATCTATTATAATGTCTACATTTATTGATATTAAAATCCGATGTCACAATGTTTTTGGATGTAACATTTTCACTTTAATTTATCCTTATTATATGTATGTTTCAAACAAGATTGATGAATCTGTCATTCCCATTGATGCTGTAGAAAAATATTATTTTATAAGTTGATGTGATCTATGTTCTATTCACCAACTTATACTTTAATACATTAGAATTACTAGCTACACGGGATGAAAAATATTGATACATAAAATTATTAAATATTTATATGTATATATTTTACATTGTAAAAATATATTAAATATACCAAGGATAGAAAACAAACTTCAAAATATGTAAAAATTAATATATAATTGGGTTTCAAAAATATGTTAATTACTATTTAATATAATTTGACTTTCATTGATATTTGATTGAAAATAAAAGTTACATAAATAGATAACAAAATTTCTTATAATAAGGGATAATTTAAAATAAATGTGTTTTATTAGTATATTATTAGTATTTTATTTAAAAATATATTATTATTAAAATATAGAAGTGTATTTAATAAGAGAGAGAGGTGGGAAAAAATGATGAGAATGAATATAGAGACAACACGTGGCATTAAAAACCTTTATTTATTAGATAGTATAGATCTTGTAACACTTGTTGCTTGAGGCATTATTAACTCTGTTCTGTAGGAGGGGGTAGAAGGGCTTGTAGAAAAATGTGCGTAGTTCTTCACTTTGAGGTAATAGGGATAATAACTATCCATGTTTAGTCAAATTGTGAAAGATCGTGTTCTAGGTTTTAACTTGTAAGATAAAAATTTATACTTATGGTATGTTGATACCTGTCCTTGATTCTTTTCACTCCTGAACTGGAACGAGCTGGCTGAGGAGAGCACGAAAGGGGACTATTTTTTAAGTTGTTTTCTTTTTGGATATTTAAATCAATCAAAGGTATATCAAGATTCACCTGTTAAAAGGAGTTGTTTTGTAGTCCGTGTTCATAGATCTTGTACTAGCAAACAAAGCAGAAATGAAATGATAATGTAGAAGACTTAATGTTGCAGAAGTAAAAGGAAATTTTAATTATGAATAAGATATTTTGGAAAATTTAGGTCTTGCAATCACATTCCCGAATTTCTCTTTTCTTTCGTCATTGACAGATGACAGTTATTTAAGGGTGAATCTTGGATAGATATGTGACAAACTAGTGGGAGTTTAATGCCTTCTTTGGTGTCATTGTTGTTAGTTGTGCCCATATCAGCCAAACCCACCATTGTCTGGAAATAAAGGAACCCTAAAATTAAACTTACGTTCTATCTTTTATTAAAAGCTACATTCAACCACCATGATCTTTGTTTTGAGTTGTGTGTTCTATATATGGCGAGGAAAAAGAAATTGTATCCGATACTCCCCCATTTGTTATGTGTGTATATTTATAGAGAGAGTCCACATAGTCACGATTTTCCACTTATCATTTTTAGACCCACTTTTTGTCCTATATAAATGTTAGAGTTAGGGAGAATATCACAAGGTCACACTGGACAGAAGTGTTATTTAAACTTTTTATCAAGTGTTAATAGTTAGGTTATATGAGTCACCTAATTACAACCTCCTGAACTTATAGTAGGGTATGGCCTGGCAGTATCGTGTCCTATATTTCGGTAATTTGTAATGAACATAAACTTCATTTGAGGATAAGTGACCGTAACAAGGATAAACTACTTAAAATTGAAAAGAGACTAACAATGCACTATGGATGCAATTTTAATGAATGAAAATATAACAAAAGTTCCAATTCGTAAGATTAGTGGTGGTTAATGACCCTCTTAGCTTCCTGATGTTAAGAATTTAATATATCTAGGATGTGCATTTAGTCTGCATTACTTATAAGAAGCTGTCTACGTCAATGGCCAAACAATTGATCTTACATTTGTTTTAAATATTGATAATCATCTTTTGCTATTTATTTAGAACCTTACAATACGATTCACTATACATATAATAGTGGCTTTTTTCGCCTTGCAGGAACAATTTGTATATAAAGTTTCCTATTCTTGTCAATGAAATTGTAACTAGCTTAAATATTACTAGTGTACAGTTTGAAGTGCAACTTCATAATGGAAGTTGGAGAGTTTCTAGGCTTTACTGTAGCCTCTATAGTATCATTAATCTTTTTGTCTTTACAAGTTCGTGTTTAGTTAGTGGGTTTATATTTCCCATGTAATAAAACAAAAAAAATTCTATACATTCAGAGGAGGCAGAGCTTCAATGTGTTCCTGGAAGCTTTGAGTCAGTAGAAGAGTATGTTAAAGTTTTTGAGCCCTTGCTTTTTGAGGAATGTCGGGCACAACTCTACAGTACATGGGAAGAATTAACTGAAACAGCTTCTAGAGATTTGCATGCAATGGTTCGAATAAAAAGTGTTGAAAGACGAGAAAGAGGTATTACATTTCATCTTCTTTATAATTTTAAAATTTTCTATAACAAACTGAATAAAGTAGTGGCTTTTTTTAGATGTTGATTTTATGGCAATACTATTAGTCTATTACTTAATTTCATGTGTCTTTACAGGTTGGTATGATGTGATACTTCTACCTGCAAATGAATGCAGATGGAATTTCAAGGAAGGTGACGTGGCGGTTCTTTCGACCCCTAGACCTGGAACAGGTTTGCTTACGTATCTTTAATTTACTAACAAAAACAAACTTGTATTAAGCTATATGCATGATCAAACTAAGGAACCAAATATTCACAATCCAAACCGAATGCTTAACAATTAGAGAGATTGGATTTTGTCTCTTTGTAATTGGTGCTTGGTGCTTTGGTTTCTTGACTACCCAACCACCATTTAACTCAACCAATTAACATTCTTGAATATTTTTGGTATGAATTATTTTCTTTACAGTAGTGCAATTTTTTTTCCTCTACGAGTGCCTAAAAAACGACAAGTGTCCCATAGCACATATAAATGATATACATTGTAGATATGCATTATTGGAAGGTAACTCATGGAATGCTTGTCCAGTCTTGAAGAGCTGGTTGCGTAATTTCTTTTAACATTGATTTATAGAAAAAGGATTCGTGTCATATATACACACATGCATGTATAATTAACTTCATAAAAGTAGTGAAAAATATGCTTGATTTGTGTGATACACTTCTAAAAGAAAAGAAAAATCTTTGCTAATACCAAATTAAAAAAGTTAGCAGTTCAAAATTACAAAAATACAATTTAAAAGTCACAGACACAATAGAGTAGTAATTATTTGTTCAAAAATTGAACCAGGTTATTATTTGGACCAAATGACTAATTTATATAACGAAAAGCAGGCATACCCAAGAGAAACAACAGTACAACGACTGGGGAGGAGTCTGAGGTGAGTGGACGTGTGGCTGGCACTGTGAGACGGCACATACCAATAGATACCCGTGATCCTACAGGGGCAATCCTTCACTTCTATGTTGGGAATTCTTATGATTCTAACAGGTCTGTTCATGCACATAATATTTATCTAAGAATGTTTTTCTTTTTTCCTTTTGCTTTTGTGTTTGACTAGTATGCTAATTAAGAATAACTATCCTGTTGCTAATTACGGCAGAGTTGATGATGATCATATCATAAGGAAACTGCACCCAAAGGGAATATGGTTTCTAACTGTTCTTGGCTCTCTTGCTACAACTCAGAGAGAATATATTGCATTGCATGCGTTTCTTAGACTCAATTCCCAGGTGGGTCATGCAATTCACTTTCAGATGTCAATTTATAAATCATAGTTCATTGAAAATGCTGATCATTTTGTATTTCATTTAGATGCAAACAGCGATTCTCCATCCGAGCCCAGAGCTATTTCCCAAATATGATGAACAGGCACCTGCAATGCCTGATTGTTTTACACCAAACTTTGTTGATTATCTTCACAGAACCTTTAATGGTCCACAACTGTCAGCAATTCACTGGGCTGCAACCCATACTGCAGCGGGTACGACTAACGTTTCAACAAAAAGGCAAGAACCATGGCCCTTTACCCTAGTCCAAGGTCCACCTGGAACTGGAAAGACTCATACTGTGTGGGGAATGCTGAATGTAATTCATCTCGTCCAGTATCAGCATTACTACACTGCATTGCTTAAAAAATTAGCCCCCGAAAGCTACAAGCAAACATCCGAGAGTCTCTCTTCTGATAATGTCCCAAATGGGTCCATTGATGAAGTTCTCCAAAGCATGGACCAGAACCTCTTTCGAACCCTTCATAAGCTCTGCCCGAAACCGAGAATGCTAGTCTGTGCTCCTTCAAATGCTGCAACCGATGAGCTGCTTACACGTGTTCTTGATCGTGGGTTCATTGATGGCGAGATGAAAGTTTACCGCCCTGATGTGGCTCGAGTCGGGGTTGATTCTCAAACACGAGCAGCTCAGGCGGTGTCGGTTGAGCGTCGAACCGAGCAGCTTTTGGTGAAGAGCCGGGATGAAGTTTATGGGTGGATGCACCAGTTAAAAGGTCGCGAAGCTCAGTTATCGCAACAAATAGCATCACTCCAAAGAGAACTTAATGTTGCAGCTTTCACGGGTCGGTCCCAAGTTTCAGTCGGCGTGGATCCTGACGTTCTTGCGTCTCGTGAGCAGAGCCGAGACTTGCTACTACAAAATCTTGCAGCTGTGGTTGAAAACCGGGATAAAGTTCTAGTGGAAATGTCTCGTCTTTTTATTTTAGAAGGTCGGTTTCGTGGTGGCGGGAACTTTAACTTGGAGGAAGCTCGGGCTAGTCTAGAAGCAAGTTTTGCTAATGAGGCTGAGGTCGTTTTCACTACCGTCTCAAGCAGTGGTCGTAAGCTTTTCTCACGGCTAACCCATGGGTTTGACATGGTGGTCATTGATGAAGCAGCCCAAGCAAGTGAAGTTGGAGTGCTTCCTCCTCTTGCTCTGGGTGCAGCCCGGTGTGTTCTTGTGGGGGACCCACTACAACTTCCTGCAACCGTTATTAGCAAAGCTGCCGGGACCTTGCTATATAGCAGAAGTCTTTTTGAAAGATTTCAACAAGCGGGATGCCCTACAATGTTACTTTCCGTGCAATATCGGATGCATCCTCAAATAAGAGAATTTCCTTCTAGGTACTTCTATCAGGGACGCCTTGCCGATAGTGAAAGTGTTGCTAATTTGCCTGATGAAGCATACTACAAGGACCCGATGTTAAAACCTTATATTTTTTATGATATTACCCATGGGCGGGAGTCACATCAGGGCGGGTCGGTTTCTTATCAGAACATCCATGAAGCCCAGTTTTGCCTTCGGTTATATCAACATCTTCAAAAAAGTGTCAAGTCATTAGGTATACCAAAAGTCTCGGTGGGGATAATTACCCCTTATAAGCTGCAATTGAAATGTATACAACGGGAGTTTGAGGAAGTATTGAAATCTGAAGAAGGGAAAGATCCTTATATCAATACAGTTGACGCGTTTCAAGGGCAAGAACGGGATGTTATTATTATGTCTTGTGTGCGCGCTTCAAACCATGGTGTTGGCTTTGTTGCTGATATTCGCCGAATGAATGTTGCTCTGACACGCGCAAGAAGGGCACTTTGGGTATTAATCCTTTCCCCTTTTTCCTTTTCTGTTGAGTGGGTGTTTGGATTTTTTGCTTTGAAACTGATTATCTGACTATTTGTTGTCACTTAATCAGTTTTTAGTGTTTGGATAAACGGATTTTGCTTCTTATCATCTAATTAGTTGGGTCATATAATAAGTTTCATACTAGCTTCAAGAAAACTTTATTATCAAAGGGTAAAATAAAGTTGCCTATTTAGCCATTTTTAAACCTAATTTGGAACTTTCTCTCATATCACAAGCAGTTCTTTTTTCACAAGTGTGCTTTTAGGCCGTTTTATGTATTATTATTTTTTGTAGATAACCAGAATATGCTACACACTCAAAACGGCAAAAACACATCCAAACTCTGGTTCTGATTATTCAAAATCACAAATCATTTTCAAAGTGCGCATCCCTTGAGTTCCTTTACTGTATTTACCAATTCCCGGGTCTCTGTACGTCATTTATAGGTCATGGGGAACGCGAGTACTTTGATTCAATCGGATGATTGGGCTGCACTAATAGCTGATGCAAAGACCAGGGAATGTTATATGGACATGGACTCGATTCCTAAAGATTTTGTGGCTTTGAAGGTGCCACCACCAGCCTATGGTTCACCACAGGCAAGGTTTTCTAACACAAGGAATTTGAAGAGACCGGGGTTTAGATACAGATCATATGACCATACGGAGTCTGGGTCAGAAGATGATGAGAAAACAAACACATCATTTCCTCCAAGAAACGGGAATTACCGCCCTTTTAAGGCACCGACGGAGGGTTCCCTTGATGATTTTGATCAATTGGGTGATCGTTCAAGAGATGCCTGGCAACATGGCATTCAGAAGAGACCAAATTCAACCCCCCTTGCAGGAAAAAGAGACCCATGACCCCTGCTCGAGTTTTTGGCTGTTGGTTCATGAAAATTTGAATAAAAGCTGGTTCTGGGTGTAATGTCTTTTAGAGTGACCCGAACGGGTGGAGTTGCTTCAAATGAGCCAGAAATGCCGGTTATCAAAGAAACTGGTTCTACATATGAATGATTGACTCGTTCGCTGCTAACAGGGATAAAAATGATTGAGCCCTACCAGAATTGATCAAAACTTGCATGATCATGTAGACCCATGGGCACACTTGGTTTTCGATCTTAAGTGATGACAGCAGATTTATGACTGATGAAACAGGGATAAAAATGAGTATAAAGATGTCGATATACGGAATACAAAGATTTATGTGGATGGATTCATATAGTATTATGGTTAAATTTTGTATAGAAAGGGTGGAGTTGATTCACTAATCTTTAAATTTTGCTTTCAAACTTGTACATGCTTTTACCTTGAAAATAATATTCTCTGAATTTCATGTTTATCAAATCTCTGTTATTGCATGTGTTTATGGTAAATCAGATGATGGAACCAATCTTCTTAAGGATGCAAATAAATTAATCTTAGAATACATAAATACAAGTGTTATAATCAATCCAGGGTTTTACAAAAGCTAATAAGTAGTTATACTACAATTTTGTTTAGCATGAAAATGATATCTTACGGCAATTAATCCTAAAACATGTTATTAAGTTCTATCCGGTAAGATTACAAATTTTGGTGAATTAAGATATTATATAATGAGAAAACACAATAGTAACTTAAGTCTAAAACACAATCTTTTATTGTTAGTAATGATTTAAGTGGGTCATGTTTTAATATTTAATCCGTTTTAAATAGAAAGTTATTATAACGTATAAGAGCATATGTAATGGAGTCGATCCACCCCTGTAAGGTCATAAGGAGTACCCCCGTGAAAGCACCGTGGAGCTGAGCTAGCCAACGTGGTTGGCGTGGAACACTAGGCCCACCCGGCGTGGTATTCTCCACGGCATGGAGAAGTCCTTTTTAACAGTTGGAGCCTTTTACATCCGTTTCCCAATGGATAGTTTGGGTTATTTATTTATTTTTTTTTCAAATTTAATCAACTCTAAGTATACATATTTTACAAACCATAAATTTTATAAAAAGCAAAATGCAATTCTCTCCAAACCATCATTTTTTTTAAGATATGGACCCGAACAATCCCAACCAACCGAACACCAATCCCTTTTGGATGCCTCCGCCGCCTCCAGGTCAATACTTTCAAGGCGGCTCACCACAATTCGGTTTTTGGAACTATCAACTACAACAACCATTCTCTCCTTTTTTTCCCAACCACAACCTCCACCATCACCACAACAATATTACTCGCCTTTATTCGAGAACGAAACCGAAGTCGTTCCCGAAACCCAAAGCAAACCCGAGGTCGTTCCCGAAACCCAAACCGGATCATCTCGCAAAAAGAAAAAAAATAGGTGCATCTACTGGACCTCTAAAGTGGACACGCGACGAGGAAGAGGCGTTAGCAAAATCGTGGGTGGATATATCCGAGGATCCAATAGTCGGAAACGCTCAAACTGGTCAATATATGTGGAAACGAATTTTAAAAAAGTTCCACACTATAATGAATTGTGGAGAATACCGCTCAGTAGACACAATAACTTCAAAGTGGCGGGAGATACGTACAAAAACGACGAAGTTTTATGCTATACATAATAACCGAATCAATAACCGCAAAAGTGGCGAAAACGAAGCCGATATCTTGAACGCTTGTTTACAAAAATGTCTCGAGGTGGAAAAACAAGCTTTCAAATTTTCACATTGTTGGGAAGTTGTAAGGAATTGTTCACAATGGCATAAAGTGCCAGAGATGATTCGACCCCAATCGACCGGGTCAAAAAGAAAGTCGTCCGATCGGGAAGGGACACTGACTAGCGGATCGGAAGCACGGTGTTTCATCAATCTCAATGAAGTTTCCAAAGAAAATGAGAAGGATGAATCACCACGTCCAATCGGGAGAGACAAAGCAAAACAAAAAGGAAAGGAGAAAGCTACGACATCCTCCGAAGAAAAAAGATTGAGAATTTTATCGGCATATACGACACCATTGAAAATAAAAAAAATCAAACTTCGGGAGGAAGCGAACGAACGAGAGGATCTAAAGGTGTTGACGTTGAATACCCAACACCTTTCGGGTGAACATCTCGAAGATGTCTTAGCTTTACAAGCAAAGATCCGTGCACGACTTAGGAGGCAATGATTTTTTAGTTTTTATGTTAGTTTTTTAAATTGTTATGTTTTTTATTATTTTAAATGTAATGTTTTTTAGTTTTTATGTTATTTTTTTATTTTTATTTAAATTGTTATATAAAATTAATTAAATTAGAAAAATAAAATGACATGACATGACAGTGTGAAAATGTGGAACCATTTCCCTTAAATGTGAAGAGTGGAAAAACTGTGGAATCTGATGTGACGCTGACGTGGAGGGGTATGGAAATGTGTGGCGTGGGGGTACTCCCCATAGTCTAAATTCTAACATGGAAGAGACGGAGGAAATGCTTCCAGCATGGAGGAGAGAGGGCGTCGGAGAGAGTGTTTGTAACCACAGATGGTCCGTTGGAATTGCTTGCAGGTTTTGTGAGAGGAGAGGGGAGGAGAGAAAAGGGGGTACCGTCCGTGGGAGACTTGACGCGTCCGTCAAGCAATAGCCATGCAGGCTGACACGGCCTCATCCGTGAAAAAGTTGCGTTGTTGATGTTATGATCACTTGTAAATAATGCGTATAAGATAATCGAATATAGTGGGAGAAACTGTTACATACATAACCGTCTTATATATCACATTTAAAGCTAAAGATACAAGTTTTATGCAGTTCGATTCTCTATTTAAAATTGGTTTTGTATTTTACAACCTCTAAAACCATTACCTCAACTATTTCTAATCGTGCATTTGGTTATAAATCTTTTACCGGGCAAACTATAGCGTCTGAAAACAACTTAAACATACAAAAAGAGAACGGAACACAAGGCACCCACCACCACCCTTTTCGACGATTTACTTGTTTACAAAAGCAAACAATTCATGAAAAAAAAGGGTCCGTTAGGTACGTTTTGACCCGAATACATTAAAAGAAAGCAGGAAAAACATAATTCAGAATATCTATAATCTTGTACACGAACAAAAAAGTACCTAGTATCTATTCTAATAAGATTTTCTTTAGAAACTGGAAACCAAGATGTATAGCGGCGAAAACATGCTCTTATGAAAACTTGAGCACTTCTTAGCTTCGATGATGATATGCACGGGGTATTCTGACATCAATGAAGCATCTCATCCAACTTCTGCCTGTATTTAGCCAAATTCTGCAACCAGGACGAAAAATGCATATGTATGTTTAAATGTTGTATTATGAACCTGAACACGACACGAGTTTTCATGGGCTGAACGACTGATTTAACCCAAAATTTTATTTCATATTATTTTTTCCATATTAATACTCTAAATCTACAAATGTACAACCAAAAATACAAATGCATGTAAAATAATTACGTTTAAATTATAAAACTGATGTTCATTTCTCTTTATCTTTTTAAATTATAGCATAAAATACTCAATCAGATTAAGTTATGACACAAAACACATTTCTAAAAAGGCAAGTATAAAATTATATGGGTCAACCCGTGAGCCCGCCAAGTCAACCCGAATACAACCCGTTTACCTAAACGTATTAGACCTAAACCCGTTCAGACTAAAGTCAAACCCGTTAATTTCATGCCATGTCAAAAATTCATACCCATATCAGTCACCCAACCCATTGCTAGGTTGACTAAAAAATGTATGAAATATTAATATAAAAAGTCGGATCCAACTAAAAAATGTAAAAAGTGGGACCCAACTAAAACTATTTTACGGTTTAAAGTAACAACGAGGAAAACAGTATGACCTTAGTATAGGCATAGACGCCGGCCTCAGTAGGGGCAGCCAGGCTTCCTCTTCTGATGTATTTTTCCTCTTTAACAATGTAAAGCATCGGTATCCCGGTTGATAGTTCCAAGCTTATAACCTAACTATATAAAGCATATAGTTTTCAAAATAATCAAATATTAAAATAAATATCGACGGAACACGCTCTTACCTCTTGAGATGTGAGTTTGTCGAGATACATTATGATAGACCTCAAGGAATTCCCGTGTGCAGCAATCATTACATTTTTTCCTTCTTGGAGTTGAGGTTCAATCTGAAAAGAGTCCAATGTTAGATGGGAATGTTGAATAATCTTTTAGGGTGCACCATGGCTCGAATCGATGGTCTTCTGGTCATGAAAAGTGACCATGCCGATTGCTCCATGCCTCCATGACTCAACCGACAAGATTTGTTTTTTATTAGTTATCTTGTTTGACTTGAATGTCAAACATGAATTTAATAAAATAATTATACATATTGCTTCTGATATAAAAAAAAAAATCAGTATTGGATGATTATATAAGCTGCTGCAATTACCTAAGCATAAAATAAAATAATTTATTTGCCTCTTCTGTTTCCTGCTTCATGAAAGTCTCACTTTTATTAAAAAGAAAAAGGGTCCTTTTTACTCTTTTATTTTCCATAAAAAACCATTATACTTTCTTATTTTTCATCAAAAAGTCCCTCAACCCAGTTTTGGTATACTGAAGTCCTTCAACTTGTAAACAATACATGTAAAATTCACTGAACTAATTTTTGTATATTAAAATCCCTAAAATTGTCTAAAATGCACGTACTTAGTGAATTTTGTTTTAAAATAATGACAGCTAATTCTTAAATTAGTCAAAATTTGATAAAGTAACATTCAACATTTTTGTAAAACAAAATTTTTACCATATAATTATTGACCAATTTAAGAGTTAACATTATTATTTAAAAAAAAACAATTCAAAAGTGCATGCATTTTGGGCAACTTTAGGGAATTTAATATACAAAAATTAGCTTAGTGGCTTTTCGTGTATTTCTCACAAGTTGAGACCATGGTTGGAAAAATCGCTAGGAGCTAGGCGGGCGGTGGGGTGGGGCCTGGGCCTGGGCGGGATTAATCGGATTAGAATTTTTATATGTAATTTTCAGTTTTTTTATATATATACACACATTTTTATACGTAATTTTTATAAAAATGTTCATTTTTAAATATTATACACATATTTGGTTGGAATTTAAAGGTTTTGGCTGGAAAATCCAAGGTTTTGCCGGAAAATCCATGGTTTTCGCCGGAATTTGGCCGAAAATTTCAGGTTTTTGCAGGAATTTTCCCCGGAATCTGGCCGCCTAGGCCCGATTCCGATTAGTGGTCCGCCTAGATCAAAATTACAAGTTAAATGGCCGCCTAGCGCCTAGGCCCGATTTTTACAACACTGAAGTTGAGGGACTTTTCATAAAAAATAAGAAAGTATTTTGTTTTTTTTTTTACATATAAATAATCAGAACTGAATTACAGCTTCAAACATCACAAGCAAATCCAAACACTTTTATACAACACAGTTTTTATTACAGCTGATTTTTTTATTCTTATTCTTCAACATCACATAATCACTTCTAAAACATATACCCAAACGCCCCCAAAGTATGACAACTAATATAAAACACAAGAATATTAAATAAAAAACAAAAACGCAAGAAATGAGAAATAAAATGGCAAAACGCAAGAAATATGAAATAAAATAGCAAAAACGCAAGAAATATGAAATAAAATAGCAATCTTACTTGGTCTTTGAAGTATGGAACGGCTCTTTCGGCGCACATTTCCAAACTCTCTCCATTTGGTGGAGGTATATCATAACTACGTCTCCACTCATGTACTTGTTCTTTTCCATATTTATCTGCGGTTTCCTGCTTATTTAGACCTTGTAGTTCCCCGTACCTGAACGAAAGAAAATGGAAATCTTAAGAAAAATAAAATGACAAAATAGGAATGAATTACCTAAAATCCAGTTTATATATACATACACACACATATATATAATATGTGTATATATATATATGTATATATATATATATGTATATATGATTGTGTATGGGGGGTGTTATTTAGAGAACTGCAAATACTGCAGGAACTCGCAGAACCAATCAAAATCATTCATTTATTTGTGTGTGTGTGTATATTACTTACATTCTTTCATTTAGTTGCCAAGCTGTAACCACAGGTATACATTGTTTTTTTGTTTCTTCACTAAATATCTGACTCCAAGCCTTCGCTTGTTCATTTTCATCATGCATGACAATAGGAACCTACAAACCAGTAAGAACTAAAATCATTAAGAATTATGCATCAGTTTTGAGATTGCCATAATTATAGGTGGCAATTTCAACCCATCTACGGGCTGATTTGGGTTATGTTTTATCCAAACGGGTCAAATAAAAAAAAGCTAAAGTAAATCTGGTAAAACGGGTTCAAAAGTGATGATGGATAGGCACAAAAAATGGTTCATTTCAATCTGTCACCCAACCTTTAGTTGTAATTAAATTTGAGTACCTTCTTGCGGCGATGTTGAGTCATGGCAAGCATAGCTGTCATTTGTGCACGAATCAAGGAAGATGTGTATATCATATCAATGGGTATATTGCTTATCATTTTACCAGCTTCAACTGCTTCCTCCACACCCTTCTTTGTTAATGGCACATCAACACATCCGGTGAACAAGTTCTTCTCATTCCAAAGAGACTCGCCATGCCTAATCAATATCAAAGCCGCTTCACCTGAAACATCAACTCCATTTGAGAATTTTGCCAACAAGTTCTGGTGAAAAGGTTTGGAGGTCAACAAATATAAGTTTTGATTGTTGATGTGAACCCGTAACCAACAAGATCAAGCAAAAGCAAATCACAACTTGTGTTGGCAGAATGGCGGGTCGCATTGAAATGCACATTCAAACACCCCTATGTTTGAGGCAAAGAGGATGCTTTTCAAGAGAGAGAGTGTGTGTGTGTGTGTGTGTGTGTGTGTGTTTTTAACAATAATTTTTTACTCCTAAAGACCACCTAACCTGCACTTGTAGGATTTGAACCCACACCACTTTTTGGGGGGCAATCACCAATCCCACTAGGCCACAAGGCCATGGGTGTGCGTGTGTGTGTGTGTGTGTCAGTGTGTGACAAGAAACTGGACATGATAATATTACAAGATACCATACTTGATTTCTTAGAAGGGTCACTCTTGGTGCCAGTTAACGGGGTTAAAATTGGACTGCTAGCCGAGTTCTGCAAAGAAGATGATGATGCTTGAATTGATCCACAACTTCTCTTTCTAGAGCAATAACCTTCTCTTTTTGTCGGTTCAATCTCAAGTTTAAAACCTCTTCTCATCAACTTCATAGAAACATTTCCACATTCCTGGTGAAGGGTTGAACTACCGATACACCCATGAGAGTGGAGGGAAGCAATAGATTGGTGAGACGCCATTGCAGCCATTCTGGAAATCAACAATCGTGTATTAGCATCTAGAATACATCAAGAATAACCAAATTTCTATGATTGAAACATTTTTATTTGGTTTCATATCAAGAAAACAGACATAAGAATACCAAATTCTTAAACAAAGAAAGTTCTTCCAAAAACATTTGCAAATCTTAAGTCAAATCACGTATCAGACTATCATCCCTTAAGTTGCAACGCAACATCAAATGTAAATGAGTCTAACAAGTGAAAACAAAGAAACCATTTTTCAATTTTAAACCTAAACCACATCACATAACTTTTGCTTAAAAAGACTTCAAATCATTCTAATTACAGCAACTATTCATCAATACTATTGCAACCATTCTAGAAATCAACAATCGCGTATTAGCTTCTAGAATACATCAAGACTTACCAAATTTCTACGATATGAAACATTTTTATTTGGTTTCATATGAAGAAAACAGACACAAGAATCCCAAATTCCAAAAACAATGAAAGTCATTCCAAAACCATTTGCAAATCTCAAGTCCAACCGCATATCATCCCATAAGTTGCAACTCAACATCAAATGTAAATGAGTCTAAACAAGTGAAAACAAAGAAATCATTTTTCAATTTTAAACCTAAACCACATCACACAAATCGTCCTTAAAAAGACTTCAAATCATTCTAATTACAACAACTATTCATCAAAACCATTGCAGCCAGTCCAGAAATCACGAATCGTGTATTAGTTTTTAAAATACATCAAGACTTACCAAATTTCTATGATTTGAAACATGTTTATTTGGTTTCATACCAAGAAAATAAACATAAGAATCCCCAAAAAAAATTTGTTACTAATTAATTCATATGGATGTTTTAAATTGGTGAAATTTGAATTGGCATATGTAATTGTTTTTATAAGAAATATTTATAGATTTATTTATTGCATCCTTTTTAGTATTCAACCCCGTGTAGTACACGGGTCTCTAACCTAGTTCTTAAACAAAGAAAGTCATTCCAAAAACATTCGCAAATCGCATACCATCCCATAAGTTCCAACACAACATCAAATGTAAATGGGTCTTAACAAGTGAAACCAATTCAACAAAGAAACCATTTTCACATAAATTGTGCTTTAAAAAACTTCAAATCAATCTAATTAGACACCAAAGCATTCCCTCCATCCTAACCGAACAGCCATACGTTGACTTTGAAAGTCAAACATAGACTTAGCAGATATAATTATAAGTTAACATAATACATCAAACACCTTCAAATCAAAATTCTAGCAAAAAGTGGATTATAAAGCCCAAAACTACAATAAAAGCATCAATTAAAAGGAATTTGAAAGAAAAAAATCTTACATTGTTGATGAAGCAAAGAAACTTGATGATTTGGCGATACAATCGATGCAGGGGAAGGATTGGAAAACGAAAAAGTTGACGGAGAAGAAGAAGCTTATGGGTGTTTGTGTTTGGTTTGGTGAGAATAATGGGAAAATGAGCGTGGGTGTTTGTTGACAGGAAAATGGGGAAGAAGAAAGAGACAGGAAATCTGGTGCCCTTTTTGTGCCAAGTTGGATCCTTTGCAGGTTGGTAGGTGGAGAAGTGTTTGTGTTAAGAGTCTGGTAAGATGGTTTTTATTGAATTCCCCTCTCATGTGATTTTTTTTAATAGCAAAGACCAGACACCCGGTATGATCTCACAAACAGATTACCCTTCTGACACAGCCTCACATCATTTAGAAAAAACCTCACAACTTGAAAACCCGCTATCTCAACTATGAACACCTCCTGACTGTCACACCCCAATCGACGACGGAATACGTCGGGACATATAGACCGTTCAATAGCACATGGTCAAACTAAAGTTTTATATATTAATTAAATTCAAATTTTCATAACACTTGTTCAACAAAACATGTACAACTATACAAAAGAAAAACAAAGTACACCATAAATGTTCAATTCGTTATTTAACTAAGTCCTCAATTCTATGTGTAGCATCTTGCAAATGATCTCAAAAGTTAGTACCTGAAACATGATAAAAATGAGAGGGTCAACTATAAATAGTTGGTAAGCATACATAGCTTTTGACACCACAAATAAAGTTTAAAAATGTTTTATACAATTCATATGATACATGGTATATAAGACATTTATGGAGAATCTATAGTTAAACTACGTGTACAATCAAACCTTGTGACTGTTGTGAAGCATAACCCGCATGTTACCCTAATGTAATGTCGGTAACAAACACCCTAACCGGGTGGGTTTGTCAGACGCAATAGATCTATCAATATTAATCGTTGGCTTGTACTAAGTTAAGGATTGTATTAATGTCATGTATATGTAGTCTTAACTCATAGCATTCAAGCATAAAACACAAATAACACATAGCATCATATTATTGAATTGTATATGAGTAAATTGCAAAGATTTCAAAGTGTAATCATGTTTCACCCCAAAAAGTGTAAAATGTAAAAAGTGTAAAAAGGGGCTATGTAAAACTCACCTTGCAAGTTTAGAGGGTTGAACTTGAATGTAGTAACTTGGATTCAATTCATTAAGGATTGCCTAAGTTAAGTTTGTTACGTTGGAAACAAGTTATGGATGGTCGAGGATTGACAGTGTAATTAGTTGAAAGTGGTTGTTGTACAATAGAGTGGTTATCATTCCAGAGTAGTACCTTCAACAGAAAAGTTCTCAGGAAAGAATTGGTCGGATTAGAACCCCGTCTTTTCCTAGCCAGAACTTTAATGTTTGTCAAATAACTATATACTGGTTTGAAAGTTACTCTATTTGCGTACTTAACTAAGTTTAGGGTGTGTTTGATAAGTTTGGAAAGTATAAGGGTTAAAGTAAAAATATGAGTTTAGTAAAGATAGAAATAAATTTAGTTGAATATTAAAGAGGTTTAATTTGAAAATAAGTAGTTTTAGTAAAAACATGATTTTTGAAATTGAAATAAACAAGAAAGATTAAAACCAAGTTTTTAAATAAAAGTTTGAACAAGTTTAATTAAAATAGGGCTTTTGATTTCGGATAAGTCTATGATTATATCATAAACATGTTAGGGATCATAGATCTAGCTAGTTATGAGTAATTTTTGAAAAGAAAAGTATGAAAAAGCAAGAACATAAGAAGAACTTATTTAGAATTAAAGAATTTAAGCTAGAATCTTCCAAAAGATGAGAAGAACGACCTTTAGTAGCTAGAGAACCTTAGATGATCGTTCAGGTGCGAAAAATAAATGAGAAATAAGGGCTATATTTATAGGGTAGGATCAGGAACTTATTCATAAAATTTAAATAATTATTTAGACTTGGATCACAAAATAGTTGAATTAGTTTGTTATTTTGATGTTGTTTATGGATGTTTCTTAACCGACGAGAAGGAAACCAAAATCACGGATGGTGATTAAATTCAAATGTGAGAATGTATTGTTGACTAAAATAAATAAATAAATTTAATAAATGTAAACCAATTTTTTTTATAAATCACCACACCATACATCACGTTAAATTGTTTATTGAATAATTAGTTCTTATTTATTACATAAAACTTTATTTATTTTTAGATAAATAATTATTTAAAGAAATGACAAACCGTCTATATAGATGTTTGATAGATTTTTTTATATTATTAATAAAAACAATCATGACAATATTAAGGGTTGGAAACAACTTCCAAATCTTACGTACCAAGAATAATTTTTGAATATATATATATATATATATATTTATAATTATACATGCATATGTTATATAATATAAAAATAATATATTTAATAAAAGGTTAAATATTTTTAGATTGGTACGTGTTTAAATAAAAATTAATGTGGCATAATGTTTTGAACAAGTACGGGATTTGAAATGGTGTGTCGTTTGTATAAAATGAATTAAAATGATGTTGGAAAATCATGGATGTTACAGTATCCTTAAGTTGAGGGAATTTCGTCCCGAAATTCAACTAGTGAGAACTGCTGGATCAGGAAAAATATGAGGGTTTACATTTTAAACTAGTTTTGGTTGTCGGTTTGAGGAGCACAATTAATGACAAGATTCAGGTATGATACTCAAGGTCAGACATGAATGATTTTATGGGTTTAGAATTAAGGGAATTAAGGAAAAAACCGCCAAAGAATATTTTGGACTCCAAAGATGAAACGCATCACTCGAAATGAGAACGATGAGAATTAATGATCAAAACTTGTTTAAGATGTAATCTAATATGTTCAAGATACGTTACTAGACAAGATATTTCACAAACATTGGTCAAGGTCAGAATAACATAAAAGTTCTCGTGATACAAACAACGTTGCTTCTGACAATATGACAGGAACACTTATATATAGAAAGTACCAGCGGCGTATCCACCATGTCCTTATCATATCACATCAGTTGCGTTATTAAATGTCACGATAGATTTTATGTCATAACACACTACATAATTCAATACGTTTTTCATGCGCTGATTTTCATAATTACGTGTGCACCCGTAATTAATCAAATTGTCGCATGGTTCGTATAAATCCTTTCGTTATGTGCGGGTCAAGAAAGGACACAAAATTAATTAGTTCATATCTATTGTTTTCACGTATGAGTTGCTAATAAATAACTATGTCCCTAGATAGTAAGGTCAATCAGAAAAACTAAAGAGTAATAAGGTAGTACAACTTAAAGTTCCATAACTTACTCGTGTCTGAACAAGAATACGTCAAACACCGAGTTGTTTTAATTTTTTGCAGCTTCCTCGTGTTTGAACAAGAATACATCAAACCCCGAGTAACTTCAAAGTGTATGATCATGCCTTGCATATAATGTGACCGATCAATTGCAACAATTGTAAACAATTTAGTTCCGTGTATAATGTAAAAACACAATTTCCACGTATGATCTAGTATTATGTACATTGTAAGCAAATAGATTTCATGTATGATCTAGTGTTCTGCACATTGTAAGCAAATAAGTTTCATGTATGATCTAGTGTTATGCACACTATAAGTAAATAGGTTTCATGTATACTGTGAATAGTTTAGTACCATGTATATAGTAAACAAATGAGTTTTATGTATAAGGTGAATAATTTAGTATTTATGTATTTTACAAACAAACAAGCTTCCTGTATAATGTAAACAATGTACTATCATGTATATTGTATAGGGTGAACAATTTAGCATTATATATTTTGTAAATAAATAAGTTTCATGTATTATGTGATCAATCCAGTATAATGTATATTGCAAACAAACAAGTTTCATGTATTATGTGATTAATGTAATATTATGTATATTGCAAATAACTAAGTTTCATGTATTATGTAATTGTGTATAATGTGCTCAATCATGTATCAAACAAACAAGTTTAATGTATCATGTGATTAACCTAGTATCATGCACATTGTAGATAACTAAGTTTCATGTATCATGTGAATGTTCATATGTAAGCTATTGGATCTCATGAGTAATGTAAACTATCAAATTTTGCAGGTAGTCGAGTGTTGCAGACAAGCGTGTTGTTTGGCGTTCATGTATAACGTGGGTAGTTGGATTTTTAAATTTTAAAATCTTGTTGAGGTTTATAGGGATGGCTAATGCCTACGTGAAATGGTTCATCTCATTGCGGTGCCTAGTACAATCATACATTTCTGAAGGTGTAGGATAACGAGAAGGTTGTGTAGATATTCAGAGTAGTGTGCTTACTAATAACTGATTTGTGCTCTTTGTTTGTAAATAAATAAGTAGTTGTAATTTATTCTTGTTTATAAATAAAATGGTGAAAAATAGTTAAATAATTAATTGTATGGATAATTAAATGAAAATCTTTTTATTAAATTTTAAATTATTATAAGGAGAATATTTTAAGAGAAAATAATGGTTAAACTATTTAATAATTAAGCCAAGGTTTAATAATAAATAATTTAACGAGAAAAAGTCATAATTAATTATTAATTAAAAATAATTCTTTTATAAAACAAGTTGTACTAAGTTTCCTTACAAGGTGAAAAGATTTATAGAAAATTTATATTTCAGATATTATTTAAAGGTTTGATAAACGTTTTGTTTGAACAAAATAACGATGTTGTTTAATTCAGATAATAAAATGATTAGTTACAAAGAAGGCTTAGGTGTCACACCCCAACCGACGGCGGAATCATCGGGGCGGGACATGTAAACTGTTCATGAGCACAATGTTGACTAAATTGAAATATATTAATCATTCAAATTCATTTCAAGTATTCAAGACAAAACCAAATCAAACCAAGTACATAAAATGAAATACATAATCCTTTATTTAAAATTATCTAGGTCCAAAACTTATGTGTAGCAAGTCTTGATCAAAATCACACGTTAGTACCTGAAACATGAATAAAATAAGGTCAACTAAAAAGTTGGTGAGCATACACAGGTTTGTATATAGATAGCATATAGATTATGAATAGACAAATCCTTACATAACATGATAAAATAAGGCATTTATGGAGAGTAGCTATTGTGTAACCAAGTACAATCAAACCTTTGTAACTAGCATGCAAAATTGTGTTGTCGGTAACAATCACCCCAATCTGGGTGGGTTTGTCAGACTCAATAGATCTATCATTGTTAACCGTCTGCTTGAATAGTTAATGATTGCACATAAATTGCACACAAAAGTTAGCACACCTAGCACTCAGACATAAAGCTCAAATTGCACACATGAATGTAAAGAGGATTTGTATTTGTGTAGTTTGTGTAAATGTAAGCAATAGTTTGTATAGTGTTCATGTTCCACCCCAAAAAGTGTAAAAGAGTAAAATGGGCTATGTAATACTCACTTGATTCGAAGGCGTAGCTAACACGAGATACTAGATAGTAATATGATCCTTGTAATGCACAACGTTAACCTAGTGTCGAATGTATATTGAATTAATAGTGTACACAATAGTCTATGTCTAAGTCTAGGGTTGAATTAGATGTGTGTATAAAGCTTGTGGTTTGTACTTGAAAGGTATTGTATAAAATGAAAGATTTGAAATGGATATTTTTAGAATATTTTGATCAAGGTTTGAGTTTGAATAACTAAATGAATAAATTACATAATTATTATTTATTCACTTAGTTATAAAAATAATGTAGGTATTAGGGTAATTAAGTATAACCTAAATAAATAATTTTTGTTTAAATATAAATTAAATAAATAATTGTTACCTTATTTATTTATTTATAAAATATATAACTTAGTCATTTAGTTATAAAAATGTATCGGATGTTTTATATTAAATATAAATTTCTTTACTTTATTTTCATAAAGATGTGTAAATAATATTTAAGTGTGGGGTTTAACAATAAGTATAAATTTAATTTTGTAAATTTAAATAATTAACTTCTATTTATTTTAGGATTAAGAATTTGATCTTTTTAAATAAAGTTAATATAAATCTTTATAAAATCAATTATTTTTATTTAAAAATTAATCTGAAATACTTATTGTTTTTAAAATATAAAAATAATTATTCTGCCAAGATTTTTCTCACACACACGACCGTGCCTGGGACAAGGCACGATCGTGCTAGGACCACAGGCGCGGCCGTGCTAGTCAGGGCGCGACCGTGTTGATCAAACAGAAGGCATAACAAAGCTGTTCACTAGGCACGGCCGTGTCTGGGCCAGGCACGACCGTGTCTGGGCCAGGCATGACCGTGTCTAGGGTTCTGAGGCACGACCAAGTCTAGCCAAGAGGCATGACCGGGTCTGAGTGTGTGAGGCACGACCGCGCTGGTATTAGCACGACCGTGTCTCATGAAGCACGACCGCGCTAGAAGACTAGCGCGACCGTGTCTGTTCCAAAACAGGAACGAATTGCTTAAATCTTATATTGTTAATGTTGGAATTCATAGGGATTTCATCTATAAGGTTATTACGAGTCTATGGGAATATATTAATTGTATTTAAAACGTGTTCAAAGCAGGGTTCGATTAAACCATTTTGAACGAAACATAGATTCGGGTTCGTGATGATTTCCATATTGTAAGCCCCAATTAAGTTGGGGCTTTTGATCTATGGACTAAAACGAATGAGTATGAGATTTCAATTACCCGGGAAGACGATGAATGGATAGCGTACGGTAGAGGTGAGTTCCGGCGTCGACAGGTTTGATTTCCGGTGCTCTTTGCTGCAATTCCGGCTAAACCAACGTGTCCAGAAGCTTTAGAGAGGATCGAATGGCGTGGTTCATTTGTTTGCTTGAGAGAATTTGGATCGTAATGGAGGAATTTGTGGTCTTGCGAAATTGAATTGACGGTTTTGAGGCTAATCGAATTTCACCGAGTTATTGGTTGTAATTGTGGCGTTTATTCGGTTAATTGTTTTCGTTAATGGTAATGATACGTATATCAGTTACAAATTACAACGATTTTGCGTTTAAAACTGCATTTACGTTTCAACTGACGCGAGGCGCGACCGTGCCCATATGAGGCGCGACCGTGCCAAAGCACCGGGCGCGACCGATCTAAATCAAGGCGCGCCCGTGCCAAGGCACTTGGCGCGACCGTGCCAGAACGAGGCGCGACCGTGCCTATTAGGGTTTCTTGTTAATTTATAAAATCAGTCATTGTAAATTTCAGTTTTGATAGATTTATATAATTATAAACTTATTTAGAATTTCAATAGGATATACCCGTGTAAAATTTGCGGATTTGCATTGGAACATAGTATTTAATTGTTAGTACGAATAGATCAAGTCAGTGTACTAGAATTGGGTTTGAAATGTATCACATTGAACTGAAATACAGATAATGAAAATCAGAAATGTTACATTAGGTACGTGTACTAAATTGTAATAAACAAAACAATAATGTTTAGATTGTACTCATTTGATAATATAATCAAATGGATACTTTGACAAATGAAATTGATTCAAATTCTTATATGTTCAAGAAGACATGCTTTAGCCTATAGGTGAACACTCACTTCTGGAATTCAAAGGAAAGCATACGGATCCTTCGGTTGATTTGGATTTTATATGAAATGCTTTCATAGACAGAAGACCCAAAGTACAGTCATTCACCCTTTCGGATTGCACATGTTCTTTACTAATTTTCAGTAAAACTCACTTTTCAAGTTTAGAGGGTTGAACTTGAATGTAGTAACTTGGATTCAATTCATTAAGGATTGCCTAAGTTAAGTTTGTTACGTTGGAAACAAGTTGTGGATAGTCGAGGGTTGATAGTGTAATTAGTTGAAAGTGGTTGTTGTACAATAGAGTGGTTATCATTCCAGAGTAGTACCTCCAACAGAAAAGTTCTCAGGAAAGAATTGGCCGGATCAGAACCCCGTCTTTTCCTAGCCAGAACTTTAATGTTTTTCAGATAACTATATACTGGTTTGAAAGTTACTCTATTTGCATACTTAACTAAGTTTAGGGTGTGTTTGATAAGTTTGGAAAGTATAAGGGCTAAAGTAAAAATATGAGTTTAGTAAAGATATAAATAAATTTAGTTGAATATTAAAGAGGTTTAATTTGAAAATAAGTAGTTTTAGTAAAAACATGATTTTTGAAATTGAAATAAACAAGAAAGATTAAAACCAAGTTTTTAAATAAAAGTTTGAACAAGTTTAATTAAAATAGGGCTTTTGATTTCGGATAAGTCTATGATTATATCATAAACATGTTAGGGATCATAGATCTAGCTAGTTATGAGTAATTTTTGAAAGGAAAAGTATGAAAAAGCAAGAACATAAGAAGAACTTATTTAGAATTAAAGAATTTAAGCTAGAATCTTCCAAAAGATGAGAAGAACGACCTTTAGTAACTAGAGAACCCTAGATGATCGTTGAGGTGCGAAAAATAAATGAGAAATAAGGGCTTTATTTATAGGATAGGATCAGAGACTTATTCGTAAAATTTAAATAGTTATTTGGACTTGGATCACAAAATAGTTGAATTAGTTTGTTATTTTGATGTTGTTTATGGATGTTTCTTAACCGACGAGAAGGAAACCAAAATCACGGATGGTGATTAAATTCAAATGTGGGAATGTATTGTTGATTAAAATAAATAAATAAATTTAATCAATGTAAACCAATTTTTTTTATAAATCACCACACCATACATCACGTTAAATTGTTTATTGAATAATTAGTTCTTATTTATTACATAAAACTTTATTTATTTTAGATAAATAATTATTTAAAGAAATGACAAACCGTCTATATAGATGTTTGATAGATTTTTTTATATTATTAATAAAAACAATCATGACAATATTAAGGGTTGGAAACAACTTCCAAATCTTACCAAGAATAATTTTTGAATATATATATATATATATATTTATAATTATACATGCATATGTTATATTATATAGAAATAGTATGTTTAATAAAAGGTTAATTTTTTTTGGATTGGTACGTGTTTAAATAAAAATTAATGTGGCATAATGTTTTGAACAAGTACGGGATTTAAAATGGTGTGTCGTTTGTATAAAATGAAATAAAATGATGTTGGAAAATCATGGATGTTACACTGGCCTCGTTGCGGTTTTCGTGAACTGTCACTAGCAAGACGCTCGTTGAACAAAGTTATTTTTCAGTTGGTTAATCGTCTAAGGTATTATTGTTTTACCCTCTATGGTTGGTTTATTTTATTGTCTATACACGTATAATCGGATCACTGGCAGGATCCTGGTTTAGAACCGTTTATTTGTACTAATCGCTTCCGCTCAATAAATTTGATTTGTTTATTTAAAAGGTTTAAATAATTTTTTTAAAAGTTAAAACTTGTACAAGGATTCTCAACAATATTAGATATGTATTTGAAAGTATTAGGGTAAAAAGGGTGAGTGCAAGGGTTGGACAAAGACCTCAATTTATAGGCAAACACAAGAAATAAAAGTGTCTGGGACCAGGGCCGGTCCCGAGAATCCTCAAAATATTTTGGGCCCGGGACACGTTAAAAAAAGCGGACCCCATAATATAAAATTATAATGGCATAATAAAAAACTATAACAAACGAATAACGATTAACGATCATACATAACGAATAATGAATTATGCTGCCGATTACCGTTCTTGCCTTATGCGTCTTCTGAGTTCCCTTCCCGCTCCAGCCCAATTATTTTGTTATTTTTTAATAAGTTTGAAAATCTAGTGGGCCTTTTTTAATTTATAAGTGGGTTAATAGGATAAATGGATAATATGAATAGTGGGCATTTTTTAATTTTTAAATAGGTTAATAGGATAAATGAATAATACAAGTTGAGGCTTTTATAAAAATATATATAATATATAATTTTTTTTAAAACTACGGGCCCCTTAAAAGAACGGGACCTGGACGGTCGCCATCCCCGCCTCATAAGGGCCGCACCTGCCTGAGACAACCACTAATGGCGGTCGACCGGCCATCAACCGTGGTTGTCCAGGCCCACTTTTGCTCTCAATTTTAAACTCCAATCTTACATTTTAAAATCATTTTCACTTATCTAAACATAATTTAAGCCTTTCCTATTGATTCTTTTGACTAATTACCAAGTTTGAAAGACTTTTATTAAAATGGTGAGTTTTAATTTTGTTTTTTTTTAAATAACAAAGATGTCTTCCAAGTTGTTTTAACCTTTACCCATCTGAGTTTCTTATACAAAACATGTTGCTTAAATGGTACAAGTGATCATTTTGCTTAAAGTTATTGTTGGGAATTAGTCAAAATCACATATTACCAATTTCCTAACTTTATTTAGAAAATCACCAAACTTTAGTTATACGAATAAGATATGCTATAACCTTTTAAACCAAAATAATTTCTATGATTTATTTACATATCATTTTTGTTATTATTATTTTAGCACAAATTATTGGTTGCATGTTTCAGCAAATATCCAGGTACTGTGAACTGCCACAAAATTAAATATACTTTTTCATGCACAATATCTATGACTTTAATTCTACTTTGTCTTAAAGACTTCATTGGTCAAAATATGCAAACTTAATATAAATTTCCATGTTTTAATTGTGTAGGTTTGTACCAACACTCTTAAAATATCTTTACAATTTGCATGATTGTTGTAATGACGTCTTAGTTGTGGATGATACGAGGATTCAAAGTTTCTTAAAAAAAATCGTAGCCATAAAAATATACTTTTGGACTTAATATCATATTTATATATAAAACTTAGCTTAGAAACACATGTATTACACATATTAAATAAATACAATTTGTTATAAACCATCAGTTTCTATTAAGATTTGTATGTTGAATGTCATCAGCTATTGATAAAATAAGAAAATAATGAAAAATTTAAGAAATTATAAATAACAAATGATGAAGATTTAAAAATTATAAAATTATATTTAATTTAAGATAAGATATAATTGAAATCTTTTTATGATTTAGTAAGTTTTAATAAAATATTAGAATAAATCTTAGATATTTAATTATTCAAAAAAATTATCATTTAATAGAAAAGATAGTTATTTAATATAAGAGAGGCAAGAAACAAAAATCTAAACTTCACTAGAAGTCAACACGTGACAGATAAATTTGTTCATATTATAATAAAAGGATATTAAAATTAACTTCTCATTTTATTATATGCAGAATAACTAAATATTTTAAACTAAAAAAATTATATTATATGCGCAACAAAATACAAATGATGAATAATACTCAACTCACTCATCATTTGTCATATTAGTTTTTTTATCCCCTCATCATTTGCCACATCAATTTTTCTTATTTTTTTTATTCAATTTGATTATTTTAATATTTACAATTACTTTTATACGTGTTGTTGTAACTTTTAAAATATAATGTTTTCTAAAATTATGAATATACTTTTGCGATATGTTTATTTTTATCTACGTCTTGATATAAGTTTTATTCAAAACTCTTCCGGGTCAAGAATAATATATTTTTACTTTTTCAAATTTTCAATTCAAATTGCTTTTTCTTTTATAAATTTTGATTTATAATTTTTTATGATTTTAAAATATATTGTTGTGACATCCTTGTTTCTATTCGGTATAAATTTTATTCAAAACCAAGTCGTGTCAAATGTTTTGTTTTGATATAAATTTATTTTAAAACGAGCCGTGTCAAATATATTTTGTTTTTAAATATAATTATCTGCATCATAAACCAAATTTTTAAGATCACTAATGGCAACATCATCATATACAGAACAATACATGCCCCAATACCAAGTACACCAACCTCAAAGGCAACCTACATAGCAACAAAAAACGGTTACAACGCTCACTAGGTACATATTAAATACTCGTCCAGAAAAACTTTCTAACAAATACGCAACAGCTTTT
This sequence comes from Smallanthus sonchifolius, assembly GCA_023525975.1. NCBI lineage: Eukaryota > Viridiplantae > Streptophyta > Magnoliopsida > Asterales > Asteraceae > Smallanthus > Smallanthus sonchifolius. The sequence goes on from CM042038.1 coordinate 56,087,471, forward strand.
TACCACCAACATGTGTTCTTCCGTTTGTCCAGGTACCGATGAAGACACCGTAAAGGAAAAAAATATCTCTTGCTACCTAAAATTCGATGCTCACCTTCACAATAAAGTAATTTTGTAACTCACAACTTTATATTTATACTTGCACAAATTTTATGTAATTAGGTTTGATAGTACTGCTAATAATATTTTATTTTTTGTGCATATACAGAATTCATGACGTAATGCTTGGGTGAATCCCACTGGTTAATTTACACAATGTAAATATTGATTTACTTTATAAAAAAACAATTAAATTGATTTAACTGAAACAATAAATGAGTTTTGGGCCACAATAGAACCTAGGCCAGAAGGCCAGAAGTCCAGAACTGGTCTTCGAGAAGCGGAGAAGTCAAGGATGAAGACAAATGGCAGTTTTGAAAATATGGTGAAACCAAGGTTGACAGTCTCCATGTGACCAAACGGTAAAAGGTCAAAAGTAAAATAAAAGGGTTTTCAACTTTCATATCACTACCCTAATCGATATTGTAAAAAGGTAAAAAAGCAAAAAAAATAAAAATTAGAAGATAACATTTTTTTAATGAAATGATACTTAGGCAAAATAAAATGACTTTCTGTTTATTAAAATAAACTAGGTTTTTCAACCCACGCGTTATGATGGGAGGGTTAAATTTGTAATGTTCCGTTTTGATGACAAATCCAATGTTATTGACTCAACGAAAAAATTAACGTTCAAATGTCACAAAAAAACGAAAGTAAAAAACATATTTATTTTTTTAGTTAAATATGTTATCAGTTAAATAAAATAAAAACAATGTAAAAAAAGCAAAAAAAAAGTGTTGATCTAAAAAAAGGACAGAAAGGTTCTCTCGAGACTCAAACCTGGGCCTCTTAGGTTAGACCTGTGCACGTCTAATCACTTTAACCCACCATATTTTTGGCTTTATTTAAGTTACAATTTTCATATATGTAAAGAAAAGTTCTGCTAACAAAATTAATTAGTGTTGTGTTATATGCCAAAGCAAGATTAGTGTATTCACCACCGGCATGTTTGATGCAGGTGCAAAGCGCAAACAAATGGCCCAAGAAATTCATAGTTTATTCAAAGACTTTCCAAACCGAAAGTTTCGGTTGGTAAGCTTCACGCTTACAATTCGTTAACAATTCATCAATCAACTACCCTCAACAATAAACATACTCCCTATTTATACTAGATATTTCAATAACTAAAATAGGTAACAAAATATTCTAAAATAAAAGAAAACAAATGATTTTATATAACTAATAAATCATCCATGTCTTCTAGCTTGTTCCACACTCCAAGCTTCCTTCCTCCACGCGAGTCGTTGATCGGATCGGGTCAGATTAATGGATCAGATGCTCCTGCATCAATGTCACTCTTACAAAACAGTTATTTCCTTAAACGTGTTGAAAGCGTATATAATATGTAGTTTGAGGGGCTAAAACGATTACCTCTCGCTACGCGGCGGAGCATGCCATTATCGATTCGGCTTGTTTACGGGGCTAAAAATTACTACACTCGCTATAACGTACGATAGTAAAAAAGCACTCGAATTTAAATATATCTCCGTTTTAAAAAAAATTATACCGGAACATTGAAAAAAAAACTAAAGAAAATGAAACGCTATGCTTAAAAAAATATAACGAACGATAGTTATTACAGAAAAACAAATTATTTAAAAATTAAATTGGGTTAAAAGTGTAAATTATATAAAGTAATAAAAAAAAAGTTGATACGTGGCATACCCCTATTGGGGTGACATTGTTCACCCACGCTCCTCTTTAAATAATAGAGTTGATGATACTAATGATGAAGGTAACGATCTCTTGTCAACTAAAAACTAGAAAGTTAAGAGCTTATAAGAATGTGAACTTTTCCATTTAGAGGTACTAGTGGGTTGCCCGGTGCAAAGCGTCGGCATCACCAAGTCTCTTTTTTACATAGCGCAATCTAACCCGAACTGTCTTAAACATTGATTATATTAGGGTATTATTATTATAACTATGTAAATATTTAGTAATTATATACTTAAGCATTTAAATAAGATAATTCTTAATTTAAATAGTATTTGGTTATAAAAATATAATTAGTAAATGTAAATTTAAATCTTAATTTTAAGTATTATAAATAAAATAATACTTAATGTAGTGAATTAAATAATCTCATGTGCATTAAATAATGGTAATTATTGAGTGTTGAGCTTTAATTGTAAAGATGCGATTAAATGGTAATTGAACATATTTTATGTATTGATAAAGTGTACCTTATGCACAACAATTTGTGTTTTGTGTCTTAAAATTTTTGGTAAATTACAAGCATGTCTTTCTAATATGTATTATAAAGTAGTATAGATATAGATAAATGAATTAAGGAGTCGAGTGCTACTCGATATCGACTCACTAAAATTGAACCGTCGAGTTTGAGTCTAAACTAAAGTTTTATTTAATAAATGAGTTCAAACATGAGCCTGATTTACAAAATTTATTTGGATTGTGAGTATAAACAATTAAAATGTATATAATAACTTTTGTTAATCCAAACTATGAGTCATTTGCTAATAATAATCCGAACTAACAGTTTAGCCGAAAATAATCCAAACTTTCACTTTTGTTGTCAATGTCAGTCCCAGTATCATAATTATCATATATTTTCACTCGACTTACACTCGATTCCCACTTGACTTCGTTTGTATGTTTCTCCATTTCATTTAAAATTATTATTTTGAGCGAAAATAAATGTAAATCGAGTGTAATTTATGATAATTATGCTACTAAGACTGTCATTGACAACAAAAGTAAAAGTTGGGATTATCACCAGTCAAATTGTTAGTTTGAATTATTAAAAATCAATTTGCTTACACACACACACACACACACACACACACACACATATATATATATATATATATAGGGTTAGGTTCATGAGAGAACTCATTTTAATGAGAGAACTATGTAACCACTAAAAAGAGAAGGGGTGGAATTTTAAATAGTAAGGGTAAAATTGAAACTTAAAATATATAAATATTTAAACATTTCTATCTTTTGCATACATTATTATTTAAAAAAAATCACACCGTTAAATCAAGAATTTATTTATATTTAATTTGAGTATAAATAACGTTATAAAAAATAAGAATTAACTCGTTTTTTCTTCTTCTAATATCAATACTGTATATGTGTAGTACCACCCTAAAAACCTAACCACCTCCCCACCCCACCCCACCTCCCCCCAAAAAACCTAATCCCACCCTACCACCAAAAACCCTAAACACCCACACCCAAAAACCTAAACCCACTGATGTGTTGCAAAGCACACATGCATTTCTGTCATGTTTTGTATTGTTTTCGTATAGTTTTAGAGTCGTTTTGAGTCATTTATAGCTTGTACTTAGTTATGTTATGTTTTGTAGGTATTCGGAGAGTAATTGGAGCTTAAACGATCAAGAACTGTGAAGGAACGAGCACACGAGAACCCAGGATGAGAAACGGAAAAAGTCGGGAAAGTCCAACCTTAAAAGAGGCATATCTCGGGCTAGAAAATTAGCTACGATGCCCATTTTATATCGATTTGGGGTAGCTCGACGAGAGGAATACAAAAATCCAGCTTGTTTGGCTCGCGGTATGTGAGGGACCCCAGGAATACGAAATTTGACCCAATTTAAGGGTTTAAAAGTTTAGGACTCTCCCATTCTTAATCTAATTGATTGCCAGCCGTTTGAGACCAAGAAAGAGGCGATTTTGGAGTAGAGGAGGTAAATTGAAGAGGAAAGTTGAAGACTTTGCTTCCGGGTTCGTTAGATTTAACGTTTTCGGTTTCAAGATTTGATTTTTATCTTTGTTTGCTTTGTTTGAAACCATGATGATGTCTTATACTTCTGTTTTGGTTGTTCTAGACATGATCCTATGCTAAAACTCATATAATACCTAGGTCTTTATGATGATTATTTGCTAAAGTTATGATTTTTATCGGTTTTTGGATTCGAATGATGGTTTTATGATTATGTAAAGAATCTCTTGTTAAGTGTTATGATGAATATGCATGTTTGATTTTGTTTTGTGATTGATTTCAATTTCATGCGTTGTTTGTAGATGTCTTCTAGTTTGAACAGCGTATCTAAGTCACATATCTTAGGGTTTGTGATCGTTTGTGTGGCGTGCTAGCAATAGTAGCCATAAGAGTTGTGATTGAACGTTTATTAGAATTGAATGTGTGTTCTAGTTCAATACCCGAGAGGTGAGAATTAGTTGTCTAGTCTTCGTTATTAGGAATCCGAGTGTTAACGTTCTGAGAGGAAGTTGGTATTAGGTGTCTAGTGATTGTTGCTAGTTCAAATCATAGTAGTTATCCTGAGATTACCCCGTGCATTCCTTGAATGTATTGTGGACATATGTGAAGGCATCATGTAGCATTTCCTTTGTATAATCAAAGTCGGGAGGTCTAGATTTATTAGGGCATCTAGAATCAAGCTTGGGAAGTTTTTCTCCATGGAAAGACCAAACCTTGTAATTCTCTTCGAAACCATGGGCAAACAGATTATAACACACATTGTCAATTGAGTGGTGACACAAATTGACACAATTTACGCAAGGACATGGAATAACTTCTAGTTTTGGATTATTACTTTGAGCAAACTCTAAAAAGGCCTCCACGCATTCGTCATATGCATTTGATAATCTATCCGATGTAATCCATGATTTATCCATGACGTACCGTTTGTTACTAGTTTAAGGATATAACATAAAACATTCATATAAGAAAGCTAATGAATATGTACATTTGTTACTACTTTAAGCATATAACAGAAAAAAAATCAAACATATTAGATATTCAATTTTGACGCCCGTGTAATTCAGTTTAACGCCCGCGTAATTCAAAAGTTACTGCAACAGTGATTTCTATCGAGTTTAACGCCCGCGTAATTCAATTTTGAACTCGTCTCGTTCACCTGTCGTCTCCCCAACTGTTTTAGCATTAAAGACTGAAATTGAGTATAAATATCTGTTGAAACACCTTAACGACATCACACTCTAACTCCGTAAACACTCAATTCCTCCGATTCGTACATGCATTTGCCGATCAAGCTCTTGAACAACTGACCCTGAAACTCAAACTGTTCTCCCTTAATCCGATATCAAATCAGGTAATTTTCATGGCCAAACTCTTCGTTTTTATCGTAGAATCATTTGCCCTCTTTCAATTGTTAAAGACAGAGGGATTGTCGTGTCGCATTTAGGAGATTTCAATTCTAGGGTTCATCGGGAATTAGGGACGATTTGAATTGTTGTTTATCAATTTTCTTTTCTGTATAAATCATCAGCGAATCCCATAGCAGGGTGGTTAAGTGTGTGTGTGTGTGACTCGGTTGGCCCGGGTTCGATCCGTCTAACCCGAGTTTTTTGCTTTTATATATTTTTTCTAGCCTTTTTAATCAATTTTAAATCTTGTAATATTTTTTATAAATTCTATAAAACTCATATAAACTTGAATATGATTTTTATTTACACTTTTATATTATAGGAACATTTTATTTAATTAAATTTAATTAAAACTTATAAAAGTTAATTCTTTAAAAATAGTTTTAAATACTTAAAAACTATAAAAAAAAAATACTTTTAAAACTTTACAAAACTTATATTCTAAACAGGAAATATTTTATAAAATTTAAAACTTTAATTTGTTATTATTTTCTGAATTATTTATGTTTTAAACTTTAAAATTATTTATAAATTTTAGTTAAAAACAGAAAACTTATATAATGTATATAAAATCAAAAAAGTTTATAAAACTTATATATTATTTAGAAAAAAAAAACAGAAACTTATAAACTTGGGTATTCTTATAAAATTTATATTTAACACAAAGCTTATTTGTTTATATAAAATTTAAATAGGAAAAATAAATATACTTCATTTATTTTCTAAATAATTATAAACTTAAACAGAAACTTTATATATAAAGTTACAAACTTTATAAAATAAAACAAAAAATAGAAACTTTAAAATAAGTATAAACTCCTAATTTAAAACATTTATAACCTTATTTAAATACAGTAAGAAACTTTATTTAAAACATTTATAAACTTATAAACTTTAAAACTTATAATTTAAAATATAAACTTTATAAAAAGTTCTAATTAACATATTTATGTAAACTTATAATTTCACATTATTTATTTAAACTTATAATCATATTTTAAACATTATATAATTACAAGTTAATAAACACTTAATACTTAAATAATTTGATAAATCTTAAATAATTTATATTGACTAAATTCAATTAAATAAAATACTTACTCTTATAGATAATTATTTATCCTTAAAAAAATTATGTATCCTTAAAATAACTACTACTAATGCTTGATAATTATTTATTCCTTAAATAATAATTATTTATTCTTTAAATATCGGTTACTAATCATTATTTATGCTTTAAAATAATTATTATTAACCTTTAAGAAATTTTGTCCTTTAAATAATTATTATTAACCATTGAAAAATTATTGAGCCTTTCGCTTGATAATTATTACAACCCTACTTATAAATACATAGAAAACTATTTAAATTATTATTACCTAACTTGAGTAACTAATAATTATAAAAATTTTAAATAATTATTTTAATTAATAATTATTCTAAATTATAAAATTATTAAAACTTGACATTCTAAGTCTTGTGATATTTATTTAAAACCTTATTGAGAATTTGATTTAAACTTTATGAACACAATCATTCCCCTCTACCTTTTGGAACCCTAGTAAAATCTCAGAATCCTAGATACCTTACCATAGTCTTATATGATCAAACTTGAAACTTTAGACTTATGTTCTTAGGCTTGTTATGAGGATATCCCCTCTCAAAGTTTTGCAACACTTAATCTTGTTGGACACTCTTTCATCAATCTAAGTGAGTATACTTAGCCCCTTTTCGTTTTGCTTTGTTTATAAACTTGGGGCAGAACATATATCACACTTTCAGACTTATACAATTTTTGTACAACTATGTCTATTTGCTTATTTTTGTGTTATGTGTCTTTGTGGCTTGCATGCTTAAATTAAATTTAAAACTAGCATATTCATTAAATTTGATCAAGCCTACAGTGACAATGATAGATCTATTGTATTTGACAAATCCACCTAGATTGATTGACCCTTCGGGAGAGCCAATGGTGATTGTTACTGAATTTAAACTTCTAAGGGTAATCTGCAGGTTATGCCTAAACTTGGTTAGAGAGTTGATATACACAATGTTTAACTTGCTTGTTCTCACCCTTATACCGTATAATGCATGTACATAGTGAATTGTAAAAATTTTCAAAAGACTTTGTTGAACTGTGTCAAAACTTTTATATATCACCAACTATTTTTAGTTGACAGTTTACTCAACATGTTTCAGGTACACAAGTATGAGACTTTATTGTGAACACATAGGATGCTTTGGATCTAGAATACTTAGCAAATAAATCTTGTATTCTTGTCATGCTTTGTTTCATTTCCTTGTATTGAACCTTTGAAAGTCATTAATGAAACATATAAACTTTAATAGTCAACCTTGAGCTTTTTGAACAATGGCGTCCGCCCCGACGTATAATCCGCCATCGATTGGGGTGTGACTGATTGGTATCAGAGCCTTGGTTATAGGGAATTAGGTTATTAGAGACATGACCTGGAATATAACTTAGGAGTCCCAAAACGTGAGTTATCTCATGTATCTTTACTAGGAATCTCCTCTCTATTCTATTCTTATATCTTAAAACCTTATACGTGTATGCTTATACTTACTTCTATCTACTTACGTATTACAAGAATCTACTACATGGAAGTTATATTCTTAGACTTCAAGTCTAGTCCAAAAACTAACTCCTGTCAAAGTATTTGAGTTCTGGACAATGTAAGAGAACTTGTGCAGACCGGAAGGGTGGATGCCTATATTCTGGAAAATTCTGTCAAGGAAAGCATTTCGTACCAATCTAAATCAACCGTTGGGCCCGTATGCTTTCCTAGGAATTCTTGGGATGAGTGTCCACTTATAGAAATGCATCACTTCTCTAACGTTAGGGAATTTGAATTTCTCTTGTTATGTCAAAGTGCCTATTTAGTAATGTACACTAAATGGGTACCATCTAAATGCTTCATACTTCATGACTTCATAATTTCAAATCCTCATCTATGATCCCAACTCTATGATTCTTATGATACAATACTTAATACTATGTATACTACATGAAAACTCTTGTGTTTATAAACATTCCTACCTTCATGATTACCTAAGTATTACTACACACTTATACATCCCTAATTCTTCATACACCCTTAAACTTACACACATGACATCACCACCCATGTAAACAAAGCTTCAATTTATTGGGCCTAATTCACAATAATAAGAAACTAAGGAACCTATTCCAAGATGAACAAGCCTACTAGAATAAATGAACCTCACTTTAGGGCTTCAAATCCCAGACCACAATAAACCCCATCATAACTATAAGCCTGAAACAATAGTGTTATTAGTACATGACGACTGAAAGAGTGTGTAGAACCATAAGAGATTCTGGCTAGGGAAAATAGAGTACTTAAGTGTGTCCTTGTGACCCACCCTCTTTCCCGAGAATTCTTTTCATGGATATACCACTTATAGGCCAAGAGTTACTTCTAAAATATTACTGTGAAGACTCAGTATTATGAATAATCAAATTTTAAATTCACAAAAGACTCCTATATTAGTAACTTCATCACCCTTTACAAACTTCTTCCCTCTTTTCTTGCTAGGCAATGGACCCATACTCGCATCCTTCACCGGTGTACCGTCCCGGAGCAGAGTCTGATCAGGAAGAAGATAATGGATCACCAGTCTACCGGCCATCAGCATACCCAACTGCTAGGGCAAGGATTGATCTAAGTGCAAACGGAATCAGAAACTCTGGCCCGAGACTCGGAACATCCGGACCATCTCCACCAAGGAACTATTTACAGATACCCCGCTTTCACAATCAGTTTTCATCCCCTCCGAGAGACCCCTACCTAGCACCTGACTCATATCATCAAAACCCAAAGGCAAGACATACCAGAGCACCTGACAGTGCTATGGGAGTCCTAGTTGATGACATCCAGCCGTACGTAAGAACCTCGGAGTTCGTGAGGCAAAGGATGGAGCATGGAATGAGACATAATCTATTAAGTCAAATAATTGACAGCCTAGTAGAGCAAATATGGTGCCAAGAGGAGAAAATCACAACCCTGGAAGAAGACAGGGAGATACTTGAATGTCATACGGAAGCAACTATAACTAAGGCTAGGTTTGCTGTTCGAGTAACCTTGGCAGTACTCGTCTTGGTACTCATCTGCTTCCTAGTGGAAAGTTACCTGAAGCGTTAGTTAGAATTTCTATTTTCTTATCTTTAAATTTCCGTTTAAGAATCATTTCCTTATGTATGGACTAAAAGTCCCAATTTTCAAGCAATTAATGAAAAGTTCCATTTTGCAACTCAATTGTTATTACGTTTTAATGTGACACGAATCTTATCAAAATTCCTCAAACATTCGTTACATCTTAGTACTTTTACCTAAAACATTCTTAGTGAACAATTCACCCTAATATCGGACTCAAACAAAACCCTAAGATATGACTGAAGAATAAACTTTCAATAAACATTTGAACTTAGAAAATACTTTCAATACAACACAATTTATGAAACATCATCTTGAACAACTATGACTTTTACTTCGTAAGAATTACTATTACTAAACCCTGGCTAAATAAATTGCTTGGATAGCCATGTTTTCCCTTGAAATATTGTTCGTATAACTATCCATCTATTTATTCAATACATTATGTTCACATCCTATCTATATACAAACAAGAATTACTTTTACAAATAAGATCCGTTATTCGTGAACACACTACTATAAATATTTCTAGAGCCTACCCGTTACCTTACTCTATCGGTAATACTTCCCACGTCAAAGAGATGGATCTTTCCACGTAGACATTAACCATAAACCACAACGAGGATGAAAAGAAAATCCAAGTATACATTACTCATGAAATTCAATAAGCTTACATAAACCTTCACAAAATACACACTAATAGATGAGGTCAATACTTTGAGTTGGGAGGAACACATCTTATTACATTGTGTGGAAATTCAAAACAATATTCAAACCCGTATTCTAGAAGCTCAACACCTTTTTGTTACCAAGAGGAAACATGTATGGCATGTAGAGCTGAACTCCGATTAGAACCTAAACTCATTGGGTGGCTTTACTACCTAAATCATATTTGAATCCCTAATCAGGATAACCTTCGTACGTTCATCTTGAGCGAGGCTTATAAGACTCGTTATTCGTTTCATCCTGGTGCATATAAGATGCACAAGGATCTTCATTTCTAATACTAATTAACCACATTGCTCTCTATATAGCAAAGTGCCTCACCTGTCTTAAAGTTAAAACCAAACATCAACTTGATATCCTTGAACAAACATAATTGCATGTATAGGAATAAGGAGCGTATAACAATGGATTTCATTATGAAAACTTCCTCACACCTCTCATGGTTATCATAGTATTTGAGCGATCACATTATACTCAAGGCATGATCATACACTTATTCACTAAAGATGGAAGCTGAAAAACTTTAAAGCTACTCGAGGTTTGACGTATTCTTGTTTAAACACGAGGAAGATGTAAATTTTAAACTACTTGGGGTTTGACGTATTCTTGTTCAAACACGAGGAAGCTTTGGAACTCTAAGTTATGCCTCATTATTACTCTTTAGTTTTCTGATTGCCATTACCCTCTAGGGACTCAGTTAATTGCTACCCACTCTTACGTGAAAACAATAGTGATGAACTAAGTAATTTTGTGCCCCTCTTAACCCACACACAACGGAAGGATCTATACGGACCATGCGACGATTCGAGTAATTACGGGTGTACACGTGATTATAAAAATCAGCGCATGGAAAACATAGTAAACTCTGTCGTGTGCTATAACCAAAAACTATCTTGATATATAGTAATGAAACTAATGTGATATAACAAGGGCATTTGATCTAGACTAATGACCATGAAATCTCTTAACCGTCGACAGTTCTTGAGCATATTAGACTATATTTTGAGCAAACTCAGATCATCAAATTTTCATCAAATCTATTCCAAGTAATGCATTTCACCTTTAGAATCCAAATGATTATTCGAAAGTTCTTCTCCTTAAGTTCATTTCAAAAACTAAATCCACATTTCCCTTGATGAAACTACGCCCTTCTTGGTGAAATCATGGAAATCATAAATCCTGAAATCAAGCAACTCAAAGCATAATCATATTCCCATCGTCACAGTTCAGTTGGAATTCTAAACGTAGCCTAGAGTTTACTTAGGAACGTGAAGTATCTTTTATCATTATCCTTGCACATACTATAAGCTTAAATCATGAACTAGAACCTTCTACTTTAATTTCGGGACAAAATTTCCTAAAGTAGGGGAGACTGTAATATCCGGGATTTTTTCGATGTATCTTTCTTTAAATCCTTACATAGAATTATAAACTTACACCTTGGAAACCTATTAAAAACCTATTTTCTTATACAATAAATATTAATTTAATTAATATATATTTAAGAAAAACAAGTATACTTGAGATATATATATATATACCTATATATATATATATATATATGTTAAAATATGTTAAATCCTATAAATTATTTTATTATAAAATAGTAAAGAATATAAAACTTAGTTAAATTTTATAAATAAAACATAATTCTTTTTAATAAAAGTACAGAGACTAAAACTGCCAACTCTTGAAACTCACTTTAAACTAAAACCTAAGTTTATACATAAAATAATAAACACTTCAAACTTCAGGGACCAAAAGTGTAATTAACCTAAACTTCTGAGACTGAAACCAGTCTCAGGTTCGAGTATCACAGAAGCCGGTTTTGAGCTCCAATTATCGAAAACGCGTGATCAGGCCGAATTGAAAGCTCCTCGAGCTCCTAGTCGGGCATGCGACCGTAACCCAAGATAATTCAATGGCCGATTTCGAGTTTAACGCCCGCGTAATTCAATTTTGAACTCGTCTCGTTCACCCGTCGTCTCCCCAACTGTTTTAGCATTAAAGACTAAAATTGAGTATAAATATCTATTGAAACACCTTAACGACATCACACTCTAACTCCGTCTCTGATTTGTACCTGCATTTACCGATCAAGCTCTTGGATAGCAGACCCTGAAACTCAAACTGGTTCTCCCTTAATCCGATATCAAACCAGGTAATTTTCATGGCCAAACTCTTCGTTTTTATCCTAGAATCATTTGCCCTCTATCAATTGTTAAAAACAGAGGAATTGTCAGGTCGTATTTAGGAGATTTCGATTCTATGGTTCATTGGGAATTAGGGACGATTTGAATTGTTGTTTATCAAATTTTTTTTTCTGTATAAATCAACAGCGAAGCCCGTAGCCGGGTGGTTAAGTGTGTGTGTGACTCGGTTGGCCCGGGTTCGATCCGGCCAACCCAAGTTTTTGCCTTTTATATTTTTTTTTCTAGCCTTTTTAATCAATTTTAAATCTTGTAATAATTTTTATAAATTCTATAAAACTCATATAAACTTGAATCTGATTTTTATTTACACTTTATATTCCAGGAACATTTTATTTAATTAAATTTAATTAAAACTTATAAAAGTTAATTCTTTAAAAATAGTTTTAAATACTTAAAAACTATAAAAAAACACTTTTAAAACTTTACAAAACTTATATTCTAAACAGGAAATATTTTATAAAATTAGAAACTTTAATTTGTTATTATTTTATGAATTATTTCTGTTTTAAACTTTAAAATTATTTATAAATTTTAACTAAAAACAGAAAACTTATATAATGTTTATAAAATCAGAAAAGTTTATAAAATTTATATGTTATTTAGAAAAAAAAGAGAAACTTATAAACTTGGGTATTCTTATAAAATTTATATTTAACAGAAAGCTTATTTGTTTATATAAAATTTAAATAGGAAAAATAAATATACTTCATTTATTTTCTAAATAATTATAAACTTAAAGAGAAACTTTATATATAAAGTTAAAAACTTTATAAAATAAAAAAAATAGAAACTTTAAAATAATTATAAACTCCTAATTTAAAACATTTATAAACCTTATTTAAATATTTTAAAAACTTTATTTAAAACATTTATAAACTTATAAACTTTAAAACTTATAATTTAAAATATAAACTTTATAAAAGGTTCTAATTAACATATTTATGTAAACTTATAATTTCACATTATTTATTTAAACTTATAATCATATTTTAAACATTATCTAATTACAAGTTAATAAATATTTAATACTTAAATACTTAGATAAATCTTACATAATTTATATTGACTAAATTCAATTAAATAAAATACATATTCTTGTAGATAATTATTTATCCTTAAAAAAATTATGTATCCTTAAAATAACTACTACTAATGCTTGATAATTATTTATTCCTTAAATAATTATTATTAACCCTAACAATTATTTATTCTTTAAATATTGGTTACTAATCATTATTTATTAGTAGGGAATCTGCACGATATGCGGCCCCGACATAATGCAATCCTAACATATTAGAAATAGTCATTTTTTAATACATGGTAAATACGTATCATGTCGGGTTGACCCGTAAACAATTTTATTTTTCTATTTTTAATATTTTAATTATTTATTATAAGAATATTATTTACAATAAAAGCTCAAATCTTCGAATAAAGTTTTTAAGGAAGTCGTATGCATTTGGTATATATGGGCGACTTTTACCTGCTGCGTCATCAAGCAATCAAATTCCATTTTCACGTTTTGGATTTGGTGAATTTAAAGTTATTTTCCTTTAGGCTCACGATCATATCGTGTGAGTTCTTGCTTCCTTACCACCATAGAAATTATTTTAGTTGATTAATGTTAAAAGAAGACATGAACCTAGGGATGAGCCTTTGGTACAGAGTACCGATACCGGTACCGCTACCGTACCGATAGATTCGGTACCGGTATCGGTACCCACTTTTCCATAAATTCGGTACCGGTACGGTACGGGTACCGAAAAAGATGAACATTTTGTAACGAATACCGGTATCGTACCGAACCAGTACCGTACCCTAAATTCGGTACCGGTACCCACTTTTTCATAAATTCGGTACCGGTATTTTCGCTACCGATCTCATCCCTACATGAACCTTTGACCTCGAATAGACAGAACCTTGTGCATAATCCTATTTGCAGATCCAGTTGTTTTCATGAAAAAAAGGACCTTTTAGTATGGTCCTTCCTTATTCATCCAGTAGCTTTTCAATCAAAAGCATATGTATTCTTTTTAAGGGTACCAAATTCCTTTGTTTCTTTTGATTATAACTCTCTAGCATAAGACACTTATCATATTGTTCGAAAAGATCATAATCAAACAACATGAAAATAACAGATTATGAGATAATATCCATTATCCAACAATGAAAAAATGAGGGAACCATGATTATGGATTACATTAAAAAAACAACTATTATTGGGAGGTGAAGATAACCCAACTTAATTTTCAATTTTCATAGATAGACATCTTATTTTAAAGAATACCTCTTCAATTTGTGTGAGAACATGTACACAAAACTGAAAACGTCAACTTTTTTGATAAGTTGATGTTTATGTCCAGTTTTCAACCGAAAAAAGGTTACATAATAGCTTGATTAATAACCGTGAAACATGCATATAAACCTTTAATTAATCTTTGATTCCTTAAGGTCAAACGTATATATATATATATATATATATTAAATTTGCAATTAGTAATATTATTCTTCATCTTAATCTTCTACCCTAACTTTTATTTCATACTGTGAGTTTAGTGCAAGATGACTTTGAAGTCTTTATTTCAAGACATTTAGTATTTTGATATTATTTTCAAGATAAAAAATTAGTCAGTTTGACTATCAAAGTGAAGAAAAAACAACAAGCCGATGTGTATATGTAGCAAATAATCAATTCATACAGAAAAAAATTATTGATCAAAAGGGTACATACCGGATGGTGTAGATGTAGCATGGGCATTAATTCAAATAATCCACATGATTATGAAGAAGACCTGACTGTTGTTCACAAAAAAGATGAACATTTTATCAAACAAACGACACTCAGAGTTGCAAAAATATATCTTTTCAAATACTGTGCAGCATGCAAAGGCAAAGCAAAAATTAAAAAAAGCAGCAAAAATTTACTTGCTACTGCCGGTTGAACAAGTTATCCATTGTATAATAAAATCTAAGCAGATGATAAAAACTAAGTTGGTTTCCATTTTACCCATTTATTGAAGTTAATTGCTAACTTGCTAAACCCGGAAACATGTAGAAAAAAATAGTTCAACAGTTCAAACTGTCTCATTTCCACCTTCCCGAACCCACGGATGTGATATAAAAGTTTATCAAATTAAACACATATAAAAAATATTTCAAAAAATGAGCAAGAAACGTACATAGCACTTGAGCAAAAAATTAAACACTTAACGTTTGTTCTTCTTAGGCAACATGTGCTTTACAAACCGACACGATAAAAAGCAACTTGCTATTGCAGAGAAGCAATTGGAGGTATCATACTATCATTGAATTTTGGGAATACTTTTGCTTCATATATTTGTTGATCTCATTTTAGATTAATATTTGATTTTGCTGTTGGAGATATCTGATTTATCATTAGTTGAGACAAAAATAGGATGTGAAAAACAAAAAAAAAAAAAAATTAATTCTGAGTAACAAATTCGTTTGGCAGAGGCAGAATCAAAAGTTATTGAAGGGAGAAGCCTTGAGGAAAAAGATGCATAATACAATATTGGTATCAATTTCTTTCATTTTCTGCAGAGGTAGCACAATGGGGCAGGCTTGGGTCAAAACACTTCTTTTATAATTAGTATAGTGATTCTTTATGCATTAATTTGGCTGACTTTTAACCTGTTTGCTAACTTTTTTTAACACCCAACTCTACCCATTTATAATCCAGAAAATAGAGGTTAAGAAAAGGGGGTGGGTTTAGATGTTTGTAACTCACCTGATATCCTAGGCAGTCATCGGAGGTACACCAGAACAGCACCAGTACCCTGTCAAGAAAGTATTATGTAATTTAATGATATTAAGATTCCTAAACAATGCATTCATAATATAAATCCAAATCAAATGCACAAAATAACATAATCACCAAGTATTAAAACTGCTTTACTCCTTTTTGAAATGAACAAGTTGAAACTGCTATTATAAACTACTTATTTGGGGGTATCAAAAGCAAACAAAAGATTTTAGATCAAGCACACATAAGCTCAAACCTGATAAATGCAACCAAATTGAGATACAAAATAACATAATCAACAAGTATTATCTTCGTCATATACAAAAACTGAAAAACCCTAATTATGCAAATGATCAAAAGCTAAAGCCAGTATGTAAGAACACATACCTGTACCTAAAAAACCCAATAGAAGAAATCGAATACACAATTGGAAGGCGACTGTGGACTGACGAGGGGGAAACAAATCATGGAAAGATTGAAGGGTTTTATTGAAGTGGTAGGTTCGACGAAGTACGTCATTTGATGCGTGGACGGTTACCATTTCCAAACGTCTCCGGCGAAATAGATGAGGCCGGTCGTACAAAATTGAAGTCTCGTGCATCTTAAAATGAAAAACCTGCGTGGGCAGTTTACGGCGAAGTAAATGACCAAATTCAAGTATCTGGTGTCATAAAAGGAAGGAGAAAAGACCATAATTGAATGCGTGGGCGGTTACAGGCGAAACAGATGACCACCTGCGAAGTACGTCATTGAATGCGTGGGCGGTTACCGGCGAATAGACGACCAAATTGAAGTCTCCGGCGTCTTAAAATACAAAGTGTCCGGCGTCTTAAAGCTACCCCTCTAATCTCTATATAGGAGTATATTTTGTCCGGCGTCTTAAAGCTACCCTCGAATCTTATTATAAAGGAGTATAGATATAGATTCTTTAAAATAATTATTATTAACCTTTAATAATTTTTCCTCCTTTAAAGAATTATTATTAATTCTAGACAAATTATTTAGTCTTTCACTTGATAATTATTACGACCCTACTTAGAAAACTACTTAAATTATTATTACGAGTAACTAATAATTATAAAACTTTTAAATAATTATTTTAATTAATATTTATTCTAAACTATAAACTTTTTAAACTTTGACATATTTATTTAAATCCTTATTGAGAATTTGATTTAAACTTTACGAACACAATCATTCCCGTCTCCCTTTTGGAACCCTAGTCAAATCTTAGAATCCTAAATACCTTATCATAGTCTTATAGGATCAAACTTGAAACTTTAGACTTATGTTCTTAGGCTTGTTGTGAGGATATCCTCCCTCAAAGTTTTGCAACACTTAATCTTGTTGGACACTCTTTCATCAACCCAAGTGATTATACTTTGCCCCTTTTCGTTTTGCTTTGTTTATAAACTTGGGGTGGAACATGTATCACACTTTCAGACTTATACAATTTTTGTACAACTATGTCTATATGCTTATTTTTGTGTTATGTGTCTTTGAGGCTTGCATGCTTAAATTAAACTTAAAACTAGCATATTTATTAACTTTGATCAAGCCTACAGTGGCAATGATATATCTATTGTATTTGACCAATCCACTTAGATTGATTGACCCTTCGGAGGGAGCCCATGGTGATTGTTACTGAATTTAAACTTCTAAGGGTAATCTGCGGGTTATGCCTAAACTTGGTTGGAGGGTTGGTATGCACAATGTTTAACTTGCTTGTTCTCACACTTATACCATAGAATGCATGTACATAGTGAATTGTAAAACTTTTCAAAAGACTTTGTTGAACTGTGTCAAAACCTTCGTATCTCACCAACTATTTTTAGTTGACAGTTTACTCAACATGTTTCAGGTACACAAGTATGAGACTTTATTATGAACACATAGGATGCTTTGGACCTAGAATAATTAGCAAATAAATCTTGTATTCTTGTCATGCTTTGTTTCATTTCCTTGTATTGAACCTTTGAAAGTCTTTAATGAAATATATAAACTTTAATAGTCAACCTTGAGCTTTTTGAACAACCGCGTCGGCACCGACGTATAATCCATCATCGGTTGGGGTGTGACAGGAATAGGCCTACCTTTTTCCCTCTGGTGTTATGCTTAGAAACCACCTCCTTTTGCTCGAAAATCGCCTAGGGTTTTCAGAGGAAATAGCTGGATGGTGTTTTAGGGGTTTCAGAAATAAGAGCGCACCTAAATAAGTGGGATATGTTAATTTAAAAGATGACAGTTTCCGGATGACACGCGTATTGAAAAAGTGTACTCCGTGTTTTTTTAATATGACATTAAAAGATGACACACGTTTTTGCGTGTAATAGTTCGCGTGTCATTAAAGCCCAGTTTTGCTAAGATAACAAGCTGTTGCACGTCATAGTTTGTGTGTCATTATAGGTATATTTTCTAGTATTGTTTCTACCTTGGCTATTTTATTTGAGAATTGAGCTTCCTTTCTTGCCTTCCAAATGCTCCAACAAGCGATTATAATAATATCATGAAGAGCTTCCTTTTGTGAGTTATTCGTCAAAACCAAATTGTAAAGCTCAAACAAGTCTCTGACAGAGAAAGCAAAAATTTGATTAATCTTGCATCAAGTACTTATTTTTTGACATACCAGTGATACAATGTTACATGAGGTGAACAAATGTTTAGCCGTCTCTACTATCTCCGCACATAAAAGACATAATTTAGAATTTACTTGAATATTCCTTTTATGTAAAGCCCGGTATTCGATCCATCTCCACCCGCCAAGGTTATACAAATCATTTAGTTTAAGGATATTTGGCATAAAATAAAGATTAATAACCAAGAGGAATGATCAAATAAGAAGTTGATTTTGCCCAAATAGCCTAAGAAGGATTTTTAAAAGTAAAATATCTGACTCATACGAATTCCGATTGAACTCATTCCAGCGGCGTTTGAACCGTCTCATCGAGCTTTGCCATCTTAGCTTTTAGGGTTTAACTTTAGGTTTTAGCATTTAGTGTTTAGTTTTTTAGGATTTAGCTTTAAGATTTAGTTTTTTGGTTTAGCTTTAGGGTTTAGGGTTTAGTTTTATGGTTTAGCTTTAGGTTTTAATGTTTTAAGCTTTCAAGTTTAGATTTTATGCTTTAGTTTTTAGGTTTTAGCCTTAGGGTTTTGCTTTAAGATTTAGTTTTAAGGTTTGGGGTTTGGGTTTGGGGAAAAGAGAAGAGATGGTTGTTTTATATGCAAAAATAATAATAGTAAATAATAAAAGAAGGAATTAAATTTGGAAGAGTAAATGACGAATTTGCCCCAAAAAAACAAAGCAAAATGATGAATGTACATTTCATCACTAACAGATCTTTGACGGTCATTAGGATCAGGGACTCAATAGAAGAAAAATAGAAACCATTGGGACTCAGAGGTCGAAATTTCAAATGTAAGGACCCAACGTGTAGATTGAAGTAAACCTTATGGACGCAAATTACGATTTACTTTTAAGAATATTTAATATAAAATAAAGATTAAGAACCAAACCTAGATATATAGAAGAATAAATTTGAAGAAAATCAGGAGAGACGTATCCATGGAAAATTTGGAAATGGAAATTCCTAATACCCTTAAATAATAGGAGGCCCCAACAAACCTAGATTTTTATGTTTTTTATAGTAATTGTTTTAAAATTTTGTCACATATTTCTCTTGGTGTAGTGTGTGATGCAAGTAGCATAACTCATTTTTTTAGCGGGGTGTTTGGGATTACTTTTTAAATCTAGTTATTGATTTATTATCTTTTATAATAAGTCAATAAATTATAAATTTATTTGGGTAATTTAAAATAAGATGTAAAATTTAAGATAAGAAATTAAAATCTAAAAATAAGGAGCTCCTTACTTTTAAAAATGACTTCTCCAAGAGTCATAAGTAATTTCAATAAGTAATCTCAAACACCCCTACAGGTCGTGTTCAAAACATTTGACAGTAAACATTTTTTTTTTGTTTTGGTTATTTTTTTAATTATTAGGCATAATGTGAGAGATATAATACATTTTTATATTTATGGTTCGAACTGATTCATCTCAAATTTGTACGTTACTTTTATGTATTTAAGTACGTTAGTGTCGACACCAAAACATTTTTTTTACTTTGGTTTTTTTTTTTTTTTTTTTACATTTTCTTTCAGGGATAAACGAGTAGACATAACCTCATATGTTTTTTTATTGACCTAATTATGTTTTCTTTTTAACCGTCTCAAGTTAGGCTACGTATCGACACCGCCACAACACGCTACGGATAAAATTACTAGTTTTCCTGAAAATGTGGAATCTTGCATAAAAGAAACCAATAAATCCAAGATAAATTATAAGATCTCTCAATTAAATCAAACATAAAATAAATAAATTATAAAATTTGTCACTAGAATCAAAATTTTTTTTTTTCGTTCAAAAAAAAAATGAATCCGCACCGTTGAAGATCCGTTTTGTCCCCCAACATGCGATCACGATGATCACAACATAATCGAATATTTTGGGGAACCAAATCAAATCAAATCAAATCAAATCAAATCAAATCCAATCCAATCCAATCCTGATAAACATCATATGCCTTCTCTCTTTTTTGTCTTATTTTATGTTCTCAATCTTTCATTTTCTTCCTTGTTCTGTTTCTAGTCGGTACTACACTGCGTTGACCATCATCTCTCCTCCGATCTCCGCCGCATTTTCACCGGAGTAACCCATCACCGCCTCCGGTAACTCTTGATCCCATCTGGATATTACTGTAATTTGTTCATTTCACCATGATTTCTAACTTAGAGCTAATTTATTGATTAGGGTAAGTTATGAAGAAATGATTCAAGGTTATGATAATTTCATAAAGTTTAGAACTTTATCTAGATCCCATTACCTAGATTGCAAATTTGTATTATTTAGTTTGAGAAAATTTTGAACTTCAAGTTTTGTATGATATGATGAAAAGTTTAAAGTTTGATGACTAAGATCAAGTCATACGAATGTTGGTGTTAGCTTTGTAGCTAAATCTGTAAAAAAAGTTGTTTTTTTAAGTTTTAAAAAAGTTTATATTATTTAGTCTGAGTGAGTTTTGAACTTCAAGTTTGGTCTGAGATTATGAAACAGTTTGGATCTTGATGACTAAAATCAAGTTTTAGGAATGTTGGTGTTAGCTTTGTAGCTAAATCTTTATACAAAAGTTGTTTTTTTGAAGTTTAAAAAAAGTTTATATTATTTAGTCTGAGTGAGTTTTGAACTTCAAGTTATGTATGATATGATGAAAAGTTTAAAGCTTGATGACTTAAATCAAATCTTAAGAATGTTGGTGTTAGCTTTGTAGCTAAATCTTGATAAAAAAAGTTGTTTTTTTGAAGTTTAAAAAAAAGTTTATATTATTTATATTATTAGTCTGGGTGAATTTTGAACTTTAAGTTTGGTATGAGATTATGGAAAGTTCAAAGCTTGATGACTAAAATCAAGTCTTAGGAATGTTGATGTTAGCTTTGTAGCCAAATCTTAATAAAAAAGTTGTTTTTTTAAAGTATTGTGTTTGATCCTAGAATTGACAATTAAATATGTTTACCTTTTTCTATAATGGGTATGTGACTTAGAACTTGTATGATGTGAAATTCGTAAATGGAAACGAAAAGGGGAAGAAGTGAAATGAGTTTCTTGTATGTTTGATTGATTTCTTGGTTGTTATCTTGATATGTGTAGGACCCGATTTAGATGAGTAGGGAAACCGAATAAATGATTCATAGCCAGAGAAACCGAATTGATTGAGAAACCTATGGTTTGGTTATGGTTGTTTTTCATAACTGAGTTTTATGGTTATTGGTTTGGCATTAAAATGTGTGTAAATAACTGAAATAACCGAACTAAACCGTCATTAAAATCGATCTATTTTTTTTAAAAATAATATATTATATATATGTTAGAGAAGTTTCGTTACAACCTTTTTAAATTAATATACTTTTTTGTTTTCCATTTGACCCACAAACTTGGTTGGATTTATTAACTGAAATGGGTTTGAATTGATCGAAGTAAGCCATTCACACCCCCTAGGACACAATAACTCTCAACATATCTTCAATAATTTATCGTGGATTCTTTGATGGTGGAAGGTAAGATTGATTTCTTGCTATTTGCTAATTATAGTATAAAAAATTATGATCTTTTCTCATTTCACAAACGAATACCATGAGCTTTTCTAGCTTTAAAGATTATGCTTTCTGTAAGTCAAGATTATCACTAGCATATTTGATGATTTTGTATAACTATGATAATCTATTGATCATTTGGAATCATAGAATAATGCAAGATGATAAAAGCCATTAAATCAATGTTGGGAATAAGATGCAAGGAAATTGCAGAATGTCATCTTGTTGGAAAGCCAAGTTCTTGTGTCACTTTTGGCTACAAAAAGATTCTTATTTGGGAAAATTATACTAAAAGAAACCAATAAATGAATTGATATATTATTCTCTCATTCCGGTAAGTTAATAAAAAAAAATTTATACCGTTAAGTTTGCATCTTCTTGCCTGTTACATACGTATATATAAATGTATGTATCATGTATGTATGTTTGCATATATATGTATATTATATGTGTGTGTATGTATATATATATATATGTATGTATGTGTGTATGTATAATGTATATATGAGCTGGACCAATAAGATTGCTAATTTTGCAGATAAGCTTACATATTGAGAACGATAAGTAAAACGTTTTTCAGAAAAGCAAGAACTCATGGCTGCAGTCTCTCAATTGCAAAGGCAGTTTATCGAGTACACAACATCTCTGTATAATGAGGTTTGTAACGTCTTTTAACATGAATAATTGAGTTTCATATGGGAAAATGCGAATTATTATTTTTGTCTAAATTTTTTTATTTACGGTTAATTTTTTGGTGATTTTAGGGATATCTTGATGATCAATTCACACAACTTCAGAAACTGCAAGATGAGAGCAACCCGGAGTTTGTGGTTGAAGTGGTGTCCCTTTTCTTTGAAGACTCGGAAAAGCTTCTTAACAATTTAGCTACTGCTCTGTAAGTTTTTATTTATTAATTAGTTATTACTGATTGGCTCTAAGTTTGAACTGTTGATTATGTTCCTATTTCTGATTTTTGTTTTTGACTTTTGATAAAAAAAAAGTCAACAGAAGATTGTGGATTATAAACAGGTTGATTCTCATGTCCATCAGTTCAAGGGTAGCAGTTCAAGGTATTATGCCCATAATATAATGGCGAAATGCGTGTGTTTGTTCGTTACCATAAAAATTTGAACAAACAAGATTTGTTTTTTTCGTATTTTTTTTTTTTTGGTAATTTGTGATAACAGCATTGGGGCACAACGGGTCACGAACGTGTGTGTTCACTTCAGAAACTACTGTGAGGAGAAAAACCTTGACGGGTGAGTAACTATTTCTCATTGACCATGCTGATAAATAGTCAAACTATGTGTAATCTTGTTGTGATAGTTTTAGAATTCCTCAAGTTGAGAAAAGGAGACACATTTTGACTTTTCAGGTCAGACATACTTGTTCTTGGGCGTAGATTTTAGCTCCATGGTTTTACAAAAAGTGTTTGACCATTAGTCAAATCCCTAAAATATTGGTCAAAAGTGGTCAAACTTATATTGTCAAATACATAACTGTTACATATTCTCTTTAACTTTTTACCACTGATTCTTTTCCCGGTTACATTGGTTCTTTTGCTTCTTTTTATAGACACCAAATTTCTCTCAGAAGTTTAACGTGTTCGTATCAATCTTGAATTTGAAAGGTGTTCATTTGACATTCAAAGTCAAAGCATCAAATATACTAATAGGTTTAATACCATAAAAGAACTAACATACTTGCTCATTTTGCATAAAAAGTCACTCAACCCAATTTTGCTATTTTAGAGTCCTTTGTTTAAAATACACAAATTTATGCAATTCTTGAATAAACTGAAACGGGTCAAGATTTGATGAAATGTCGTTCCAAGTGTTAAAAAATGCTGAATTGGAAATTTCTTTTCTTTTTTGGGTTATAGAAGATGGTATTAATTTGTATTTAAAGTGGTCAAAATCGAAGAGGCGGTGTCGTCAGGAAAAGAGATTATATGACATTATTTTCACCAATTGCTTTATGATTTTGATGGCGTGTTGTTTGCTGCAGGTGTCTGCGGTGTCTGCAGCAAGTGAAACACGAATACATCCTCGTTAGGAACAAACTTGAAACCTTGTTCAGGGTACGTTTACACATAGTAATTTACATTATTACCCTTGGCCAAGGTCCTGCAGGGTTGTTCACGAGCCGAACCGAGCTGAGCCAGGGTCAGCTCGTGCTCAGCTTGGTTTGTAAACGAGCCTAGCCGAGCTGAGCTCGGCTTGGTTTATTAACGATCCGAGCCAAGCTGGCTCACGAGCCGATTTTGAGCTAGTTTTTTCAAACTTATTTCAAGTGAGCTTCGAATCAGGAGCTATCTGAACATCCCTAGACTTAGTATTGGCAAGTGGGCAGCAATCAGTATTGGGTATTGAGCTGAAACTAGGATATAAATTAAAAATATATAATTTTTGCTTTTATGTAGTGACTAGTAGACTGGCCACAAGCATCAACTACTCACAAACAGTTGTGTGTGTGTATATAATAAATTAATAATAGAATAATTCGAGCCAAATTGAGCTGGCTCATTTTGTAAACGAGCCGAGCCAGCTCGGTTTGTAAACGAGCTGATTTCGAGCGAGCTTTTTTCAAGCTAAGAGCTATTTGAACCGCCTAACAAGGTAGGTATGTGTAGGGCGGCAAAGCACGACATGAAAATAATCAGGTTTTGGTAAACTATTTAATAAACAGGTAATGTTCGAGTTGGGTTAACCTGTTTACCCTGTCTAACTAAACGAGTCATGTTTGGGTTGACCTGTTTAACCCGTTTAATTAAACATGACGTGCCAACCAGTTTGCGACTTGTTTAACCCATTCATCAACAACAGTTTAACACTTTTACAACCTGATTACAACCCACTTACAAACCCATCAACCCATTTGACCCGTTTAGATAAATTGTTAAAATGGGTCGTGTCAGGTTGCATGATTTTAAATGTGTCAGGATTAGGGGTGAATTGGTGATGCCTTTGACACAAATAAATATACGGGTATTGTTCAGATTCAACCCGCAAACCGCCAACCTGGCACAATTGACACCCCTGGGCTGCTTAGAAGGATGTTCATATCATTCCTGCTAGTAGAACATAGTAATTTACAATTTTACCCTTGTGTATAATGCAGTTGGAGCAACAAATCGTGCAAGCGGGTGGATCGATCCCTATGATGGAATAAGTTTGTACTTCCCTGAATCCCCAATGCTTTCCGATATGGGAACCTAGCGCGTAGAGTTTATGTGAATAAAGTTACTACTGTTTTTCCTGAGTTTTGTATTTATGATCTTGGGATGACTATCGGCTTGTTATGCCTGATTAGAACGAAGGTATGTTGTTGTTAGACGGTGATCTTCCTCTCGTTAACGACATTGTTTTTATTGTGTGAATGGCGGTTTTATGCCGCTTTGGTGGTTGCTGTACGGTTGTTTCTTAGTAGAGGAGTCAATGATGATGGTTTGTGACTTTGGGTGGTGTCATTTTACTAGACTTGATTTTTTCTGCAAAATGATATTGTATAATTGTTGTATTAAATGTTTTGTGGTAGTGTAAATTTCAGTTAGTATTTTATATTTTAAATTTTATTTCTTTTCTCTGTTAATGTGGGGTGATTTGCAGGGGCGGATTTACATACCTAACAACGCGAGCCGTCATCGTTTTTTATGTATTAATATATATTCGATACTTGAGTGACACTGATTCACTACGTGTTTTTTTTTAAAATTAACAAGTATAAAACTTTCACACGATAAATTTTTGTCTTGTCAAGTCGATATCAAACATATACACCCATAAACATTCAAGCCATACTCTTACAATTTTTATAAAAACATGTTACTTTTTATAACTTTTATTAAAACTTTTATAGAATAAATTATATCTATATCTATACTACATAATAAACAAGTAAAATAAGATGACACTTGTTACATTTCTAAGCCTCCTTATTTTCATTTTCCCGCCCCTCTTTCGTATTAATAATGATATTCACTATTTTAGTCAACTAAATTAATTATTTGTTTCAATTTTTATTACATTCATTGATTTCTTTTCTGTCTTTTCTACGTCCAATTCATTTTCTTCCTTTAATAACTCATATATTTATTTGTGTTAAATAGATAACCCTAATCAGGAGACACTTAAAATCGTGTAATTCGAACAAGAATCATGTAAACCGTTTATCTAAATAAATCAAATACGTTGTAATCATATGTACTCAAGTTGTAAACGGGTCATAATTGTGTTGACGGGTTGTAATAAGTGGGTTAAACGGGTTGTAAATGAGTTGACGGTTTGACAAAGCCATATAACCCGTTTATCTAAACAAGTGAAATAGGATTTAATTGTTTTGTCAAAAACTCCCTATTCTATTTCCAAATAACAACTCCATTAGTGGTATGAAGTTAAGTTTCCACTCAAAGAATTACAAAATCCTACACCCCAAAACACATGATGTTTTGTTAACCATTATCACATTCACTTGTAAAGTTGAACCAATCATGTATTATTCTTCCCTCAAACAAGTGATTTAACATGAGGTTTTCTCAAGAATCACACACCAATTAAACTTGCCATACGACCCACAATCACTGACATTCTTCATGCCAGAAACCAACCGGGAGTCCAAAGGTATTTAGATGCGCGCTTTCAAAGTTATTGTTACGACACCCTTAAAGTTAGTTTTGTTACATCAATTACTGATCAGCTTCTTATAATCACATGTATCGATCAGATATATGCAAGCTGCTTAAACAATGCAACATCTTATAATCAATATTATAAATGAAACCTTAAAAAGTTCACAACTCTAACCAATTCATCAGTAGGTTTCTTCCTCCTATGCTTAGTACTAAGATGATGTAATACCATGATTGAAAATGCGGCGTCACCATACTTGCTTCGGTATGAATATTCACAAAATGAAATAAAAATAAACATTGAATTGAGTTTGAAAGTGTGAAGTACACGCTCATTCAAGAATGTTCTTATTTCATGCGTTAAGGAACCCTGGGGATCCAAGGGGCAGGGTTGTGCCCCTGGTGAAAAGAATTTTTGTTACTTTGTTGAAAAGCCACTGGAAGTTTATTCGAATTTGCATAATTAATGGAATGTTACTATTCATCGGTATCAACTTAGTCGTTCGATAGCAACTAGGTATAAGCAACAACCACATCAGTAGCAATTGCAGTTAGGTAACTACTACTTAATTACTTGTAAGTGTTTTGTATTGATGTAGCTGTCTAACTGTCGACAATTGTAATCGCCAACCATCAACTACCAACTGAAACATTGTGATGATATAGGATGATCTTTGGTCTGGTTTTGACAATCAATTTAATTACGAATTTATGGTACGATTTGTCATAACAAAACTTTCATACTTGTTCTTATTTTCTTTGTCTTATCCGATTAAAAATTTTGGAGTTCCACCAAAATTACTTTAATCTGGAATTGATTCGTACACGATTCAATGAACTATTAAGGAAACTCCAAACCCATACAAGATACTGGTCCAATCAAAGTGATGCAAGCCATATGTGACAACATAGCATTCCGAACAAAAACTTAATCAAAGTAAGACATTTCAACAAATAAGAGCATCTAATAAAAAATAAATTTGTTTAATATAATGTTACTTTTTGAAGACACACCTAAATTTTATGTAATAGATAACAAGAAAGAGACAAAAAAAAGAAAGAAACTAAGATAGCAAACCAACAAAAGATGCAAAACTCCCTCAAATAACCTTTGTTATATAAATTAAACAGAAACCATCGATTTAGCTTATGCTCAGTTTAGACTTTAGATTCACAATGACAGCAAATTCTCTAGCATTCTCAGCCTTGCTTCTAGTAGCATTAGTGATGGGCACTAATGCAGGTGGGATTTCCATTTATTGGGGCCAAAATGGAAATGAGGGAACCTTAGCCGAGACTTGTGCGACAAGAAACTACGAATATGTAAACATAGCCTTTTTATGGACATTTGGCAACGGTCGTACACCAAAAATGGACTTAGCCGGCCATTGTGATCCGTATAGCAACGGCTGCACTAACTTAAGCACAGACATCAGATATTGTCAAGGAAAAGGGATCAAAGTGATGCTATCTATAGGAGGTGGGATAGGTAGTTACTCACTTGTCTCAAAACAAGATGCCCAACAAGTTGCTACCTACCTATGGGACAACTTCTTAGGTGGCAAATCTTCTACTATTCGTCCACTTGGCAATGCATCATTGGATGGAATTGATTTTGACATAGAAGCAGGTGGAAGTCAACACTGGGATGATCTAGCAAGGTATCTTTCGGCGTATAGCACACCAGGTAAAAAGGTGTATCTAACCGCAGCCCCACAATGTCCTTATCCCGATGCATGGTTAGGGGGCGCCCTGCAGACGGGCCTGTTTGATTATGTTTGGGTTCAGTTTTATAACAATCCTCCTTGCCAGTATAATGCAAATAGTAGTAATCTTGAAGATGGTTGGAAGCAGTGGACTTCTGACATCCCAGCCTCCAAGATTTTCTTAGGGTTACCGGCCGCATCTGCAGCGGCTGGAAGCGGTTTTATTCCTGTTACTGATCTTATTTCCAAAGTGCTTCCGGTCATTAAGAGTTCTGATAATTATGGAGGTGTGATGTTATGGTCTAAGTACTATGATGATCAAACTGGATATAGTGGTGCAATAAAGAAAGATGTATAATATTCTAAAGAAATATATTACACAAATGTTCGAGTAATATATTTATGTCCAAATCTTGTGTTTCCAACTTATTAATACATCATCCCATGTGTACATCTGCGATATATATATGTTATCGATTTGTTAGATAATGTTTGACGATGCGTTAGTTTGATTAGTTATTATGACAAGTGTTTCCATAACCAGATCGGACCGGGAATGGAACACATAACCGGTCCGGTTGTGTGTAGTTGAACCGTTTTCATATGCAATAATTCCGAATATCATACGTACATATAAATATAACTGCATATTTCAAAAAATAAACATATGTGAAAGTATGCGCCCGATTCGGTTTACACAGCCCGTTCCAAATTGTTATACCCGTCCAAATTCCAAATTGTTATACCCGATTTTAAGATCATAAACGGTAAACCATATAAATCTCGAATCAACCGAACTAACCGATTTGCTGGGTTTAGACAGTTTGATCGGTTAACGGTTTATAAATGAAAAACAACCACCTTGTTTAAGCTGAAAATGGAGATATAAGAACAAGCACCTATCTGGCTATCTATCATTACTTGTTTATACACTTCTTCTTCCATTGATCCATACTTCATCTTTTGAGAATCTCATAATTAAACACCAGTGCATATATGGTTGGTAACAATCAATTTGAAATAGAAACACAAAATGATACCAGCTTGCCATGGAATCTCAGGAACTAAGCACTGATTTAAACAGATATATAATTAAACCTTTAATTTTAACCAAAATAGCACACACCCATCTGCAACCACTCTCTTCCACCCCCCCCCCCCCCCCCGATCTGCATGATGGGGTGACGATATACATGAACGGAATCTACAAAAATTGGGCTCTAAGTATACTTGTGATGAGACTTTTCTACGCGTATATATTTTTTTATGGGAAAAAGGACGGGTTGATTTAACCTGTGTATTGTTTACATTTCTGATTGTTAGCTGTTCAATCTCCAATCATAAGGCTGATAAACCACTTTAATTTGAGTGCTATCAAACAATTCCAAAAGAGCTTGAGTCTTCTCAACGTCCAAGTAATTTGCAGCATGTTTCAGTACCTCCACTTCATTCTTTCCAAAATCCACACTATACCTGACAAGTTACAAACAAAAATAATCGAAATGAGATAGAAAACATATGTAGGTTAAATAGTGCCCACGATTTAAATGCAGTAATTCATGGTGTGTGTGTTGAGAAACATACAACTTTCATGACACATAAACGGTCTGGATTTCACATCACAATCCTCATGAGTTATGCCATGATAATAAAATATGTCATGCCAACTTCCTCATGAGTTAAGCCATGAAAGTTTTTAAGTTTCATCATATCATAACTCATTGTACAAATCTCCATGCATACATAAGATTATTATTTGTAACTAAACAAACAAGTTGGTCATTAGAAAAAATAAAATAAACTAAAATAAAAACACTTGTTTCACAACTTACCATTTGAGTATTTTAGTTACTGAAATGGTCATGGAGTCCAAATCAAGTACAAACGCTCCACTTTGTAAGAAACCGCGAGCAGCCTCCATCAATTCCATGTCAACGTGTTTAGGAGAATAGCATCGAAGAGCAGGAGCCGATCGGTTCCCAGAAACCAAAGCAAAGTGAATAAGAGGCTCGGGATAAGGAAGAGCCACCTGCAACATTAATATAATTTTGAAACTATCTAGAGTTGAAAGTGTATTTAACTAATATGTAATATATAATAGCTAACAATACTAAATACACCATAATTCAACTAATGGAAAAATAATTCAAACACAAGTCGAATGTGTCACCTTAAAACGCTTGTCAGATATACCAAAAGGTTTGATGAGAGCATATGGCGGTCTTTGGTTGGTTCTTAAAATGCCGTTTTGAATATCTGAAAGTGAATAAGCACACCCGCCAATAACATATTTGAAATCATTAAACAATTTCCTTCTATCCAATGCTCCTTCTGGATGACCCCAAACAAGTATTGCATGAATTGCCATCAGATTGTATAGATTAATAAAGAAGGCAAGTCTTTCTTCCTTGGCAGTTTTATTTAGGTCAAGTCTTTGAAGTTCTTCTGCAATCCTTAAGTACCTAAAATGGATGCAATAATTCAATGCCCATGCATGGATCAAACATAATTATCTATGGGATGGGGGTGTTTGGATGTACGTTCTTAAAATTGGGACTGCAAGAATCAGAATTAGTTAATCAAATAAGCAGTTTGAATAAGCTGGGGGGATAAGTAGGTAATATTACATTTTACTAAATAGTAACTTTTCTTAGAGTAACCTTTTATCTACTTCTCAAAATCTGATCATTTAGACTTTAAACTTGGTGGGGCAGTTTTTGGTATAGGTTCGGTAGGATTGATCAGAACCGGTAACTTTTATTAGAGCAACTTGGGTTGTGTGGCGGGTCAACCGGTAATTTTTGGTATAGGTTCGGTAGGATTGATCAGAACCAACTTTTGTCCTCAATTTTTATTTTTTCATGAACAATTGGTGCCTAAAATATGATGCTAACTTTACCCGAACACTTTATGGAGACTAAAATTTTAAATTTAATTTGTTTGACCGCACATCCAAACAAATTGTTTAGAACTTAAGAGCATTAACTAACCTTGCAAACTCCTCACTCCCATGGATAGTTCTATAAGCAATGTGCTTTCCATCTTCTGATGTGTAGGCATCAAGGATGGCATATAGCAAAAATCTCAGCCTACGTGAAAGTTCTACAAGAGGCTGTCGCTTAAGTTGAATGATACCCCTTGGGATGTTTTGACATTGACTTATTATAGGATCTTGATCCAAAAATCGATAAAGGTGATTTCCATCTTCAAAAATTTTTTCACTAGGTTTATGCACACAATGTTATAAAGAAAATATTAGCTTCCAGATTCCAATATAAAACAAGAAGTAAAAAAATATATCAGGAGTACTCACTCATGAACATGCCGGAAGAAAAGCTCCTTAGCAAGCTTGCGAGCAAATTCAATAGCCTATAGAGAAGTATTTAGAGCATAAGCAAAAGATTATGATTTTTTTGAATGGTTGAAAGCATCTTATTTGAGTCACAAGCCAAGATCTTTATCACTAAGACAACTAATGTAAATGAAAAGTATGTAGCTAATCCATATAGATGCATTCTATTTTATTCCATGAAAATTGGCATGAGTTTGTACAAGATCACAAAAAACTAGGTAGTCAAAGGCGCAAGGTGCAAAGGGTGAGCTTTGGGCATAGGCGCAAGGTGCTTAAAAAACGCAACTCCGACACAAGCAAGGTGCATGTGTATTCCAGGTCATTTTTAGCTGTTTTAAACATGTTTTAGGTTGGTTTAGACATGTTTTAGGCTGGTTTAGGCTAGTTTAGACTGGTTTTTAGCCTGTTTAGATTGTTTTAAACTAGTTTAGACCGGTTCAGACAGATTTTCTGCAGATTCAAGTTTTTTTTTTCAAATTTTTTGCACCTTTGCACCTTGCTGCATGCAAGGCGGTTTTGCTGAGCCTCGCCTCTCCTGGGCGCCTAGGCACGCGCCTTTGACTACATAGACAGAAAAGGCAAAGCTTGCTTAGGTTTTTCAACATAAAGAGCATCCAATTATCATTGGAAGTAAAGGAAGAGATAAGTTGCCGAAATCTAACTGTAGTAATTATTTCAAGCAATGCAAATTGAAAAAAGAAAAAGTAGAGTACCCCTTCTCGTTCCAAAAACTGATCTTCTGATAAGAAATCTACAGCTTCTGAACCCAGAAAGCAATTGGTTACCCGGCGAAATTTATAAAAACGATCCTGAACAACAATCGATCCCTTCATCTTCCGAACAATAACCGCTAGTTCGTCTACATCACCCCTACTAGACACATCATCTTCCCCTGATAATGGTGGTAGAGGAGCTTTAGGTGATGGTCTTTCACTAGTTACATAATCTATTTTCTCCTGAAGTTGACCTGACTCATCCAGACCCTTTAGTTCATTCAAACCCCCAATAAGAACCTGATTAAAAAACACTTTAGGGACATCTAACGAGCCTGTGATCTTTTCTAGCTCCACTTTTCTACTTGGGTACACATCTATGTTTATTTCAGAATACCTTAGCCTTTTCTTGCGTAGAAATTTTCTTGCCTCTTTGCAATTTTGGCACCACAACTTTGTATATAATATAATTCTTCCTTTAATTGGTTTTAATTCGAGAGACTCGAAAAATACCTCCTTCAGATCAGCTTTGTTTCCCTGATTTTTGTCGTGTGAGATTCTAATTAAGCTTAGACTCGAGAGACGCCATCTAGGTTTCTCTAGTGTTATATGCTTCACTTCTTGGCTATCTTCTTTACTCGAATCTATGCTGTTGTCTTTCTCATTAGAATCATTATGTTCATCAGTTCCTCTAGAAATACGACGGAAGATGTTGGAGACTGCACATGATTTTACAAACTTTGTGAGAACAGAAGCCTTTCCAAGCCAAGCAACAGTTTTAGGTTCATGAGTTCCATAAAGTACAAGACTTTCTTCTTTCTTACCAGAAGTATTGTCCGATGGGTCGGTTTTAATATCCCCTCTTTCTTCAAAGGATGAAGATTCACCGTCTTTTTTAGAAAATGAGGTATGGCTAACATCCTTGGATTTCATTTCCATATTTTCAGCACTTTGACGGTTGACTATGGTAGTTTCAGGAGATTTTCCTGTATCATTCTTGTCTTCCACACAATCCAATATCTCACCCTCTTCGGCATTATAATTGAGTATAGTATCATCTACAATATTACCCTTCTCATTGTTTTCCTTCTGAATTTCCGGTTCACGAGCAAGAGCATTGATCAAGTTCTCAGAACTTGACAGCCTAGCTGGAGAAGATGATGCACTGTTAGTAGTAAAATTATCTTCTTCCTGAGTTCTTATCTCAATATCAGTTGAGGTACAACTGGGTGTCACATCATTTACTAAATT
This sequence comes from Smallanthus sonchifolius, assembly GCA_023525975.1. Taxonomy (NCBI): domain Eukaryota; kingdom Viridiplantae; phylum Streptophyta; class Magnoliopsida; order Asterales; family Asteraceae; genus Smallanthus; species Smallanthus sonchifolius. The sequence goes on from CM042038.1 coordinate 56,121,373, forward strand.
ACCCTTCTCCTGGTCTTCTTTCTGAATATCTGGTTCAAGAGCAAGAGCACTGATCGAGTTCTCAGAACTTGAAGGTTGAGCTGGAGAAGATGATGAGCTGTTAGTAGTAAAATTATCTTCTTCCCGAGTTCTTATCTTAGTATCAGTTGAGGTACAACTGGTTGTCACATCATTTACTAAATTACCCTTCTCCTGGTCTTCTTTCTGAATATCTGGTTCAAGAGCAAGAGCATTGATCGAGTTCTCAGAACTTGATGGCTGAGCTGGAGAAGATGATGAGCTGTTAGTAGTAAAATTATCTTCTTCCCGAGTTCTTATCTCAATATCAGTTGAGGTACAACTGGGTGTCACATCATTTACTAAATTACCCTTCTCATGGTCTTCTTTCTGATTATCTGGTTCACCAGTAGAATTATCATCTTCCGGACCACTTATCTCAATACCAGTTGCAGTAAAATCGAGTGTAATATCATTTACAGAATTACCCTTCTCTTGGTCTTCTTTATTAATATCTGGTTCACCAGCATGTGTATTGACTGAATTCTCAGAACTTGAGAGCCCGACTGAAGAAGAGGATGAATTTTTATCAGGAAACTTATCATCTTCCTGGCTTCTTATCTCCATATCTTTTGAAGTATCCTCCATTTCAGCATCCACCAAATGCCTCTTACTAGATGACGTTATTTCCTCATAAAGTTCATGGTCTAAGAAATGTTTTGCTGCTGTTGTTGAAGGCTCTATATCTTCATCTTCTTCATGAACATAAGGGGCCTTTTCTTGGGGTTTTTCCTCTGTATCAACTGTAGTCCCCACCATTCCATCATCTGAGAAATCATTCTTAGTAGGAACATTAACGTTATGATCTAGCTCATTCACATTTTTAGGAGCCGGAAAACCCACTGGTTCTTCCTCAGTTGAGTTTTCCTTCTCCATAATGTTAAGAAAGTTTGCAACCAAACCCTCAAAAACTAATGCATAACACTCAGCTTCTACTTTGATGGTTGTGAACTCACTTTAAGAAAACTGTTGCCAAAAGAAAGAAAACAAAGAACATCAAATTTGTGTAGATTAAGCCAGGTTAGTGTCGTCATATATCAGGTGCCACGCCATCTATGTTTTATCTTCTATTTTAGAATGGTAATATAAACTTCGCATCCCGTCAGAACAAATTTCAGTTTCATTTTCTTTGCAAGCGAAACAAACAATATAAGCTACAATTGTATATGCATTAAAGTGATTATTGTCACTATAATCTGTTTGGAGTGTTTGCTAAAAACAAACTATAATTCCAACTCTATAATTACTCAAAGTTAAAATAACCAGATAGGAGAAGCAGCTAAAGACAACATGTAACATATCTTTTTATTGAGATAATGTAAATTTAACCATCCCAAACTTTAAACAATTTTCAGACTATCCAATTTAGATTCTTCAAGCCAGAAACGTACATCCAAACACCCACTAAATTATCATGTTCAGATTAGGCGCTAGTGAATGAAACATAAGAAATTTATAACAATTAATATCATAATAGATTAACCAACAAAACATTGCCCAATCAATTATACCCCTGCTGGTGTCACTACTCATATACCTCAAGCATTCTTCCCTTCATGAAAGCATCCATAAAATATGACTACAGACCTTAAAATTAACAGCAGTTCATAAAAATTAAGATTTAGATATGATACCCGAAATCAATCTATTTCACTACCTATGTTGTCAAGGCGCATAGGCACACTCAAGGCGCATAGGCCTCGCCCGCTTAAAAAGCGAGGTGCATAGTATTGAAAATACTATTTTAGGGGTTTTAGACATGTTTTAGGCTAATTTAGGCTGTTTTAGGTTGATTTCAGGCTTGTTTAGAGCTACTGTAATTGTTTCAGACCCTTTTAGATTTTTAGCAGGAATTTGGCAGGAACTTTGGCCTGAAAATGCGCCTGAGCGCCTGAACATGGGGCTTTTGAAGCGAGGCGACAAGGCTGCGCTGGGCTGCGCCTAGGAGCATGCCTTGTACGCTTTTGACAACATAGTTCACTACTCTATACGAATAACAACTTCATCTATGTTCACTTTCTGTTCATGACCTCCCATATAAAACGATTTACGCCAATTTGATTATCATATTCATGAAAACTTAAAGCTAGATTACATAGAACATATCAATATACTAAAATATGAAAAGCAAAATGTAGCTTATAAACTACTGTGACCATCAAAGCACCAACGATGCTTTGAGAAACCACATGCAGATGAAAGAAATCCAATAACACTATGGCAAAACACTAAAACATGCTAGGGCTAAGTTAGATTTTGAATAATCTTCCAATTTTTATCCAATTAATAGCAGATTAAATTATCAAACCATGAATAAATAACATTTTACTGCTTTCACAACATCATAGCTGCTAAATGCTAACCCTAGGCGTTCAAATTTCATTTAACACAAAACAAAAACCCTCGAGCACGAGAAATTGATCATAACAACCAAAATAATCTACAAATTTGCACGCCAATTCATCGAAAATGTGACAAAAACCAATCAAAAACATCAATTTACGATCCGATTAACCACCTGAAACAAAATTGCAACACAACAATGACGTAATAAGAAACCGAGAGTGGCGAGAGCTTACAGATCTAGGTTACAATAAGGTTGAACGAATTGGCGGATATGAAACGAAGAATTAATGAGGGTTTAATGGAGATTCGATCGAAGAAGAAAGTGATTAAATTTGCGAGATGAAATGAAACCGTTCGTCGTTGGAATTGAATATTTGGGTTTTGTGTGATTTTGACGGAAAGCGGGAACTTGTTTCGTAGACAAGTCTCGTTAACTTATAACTTACAATAAAAGTCCTTCACTTTTCTGCCGGTTTACGGAAAGGACCCCCGTAGTTTGATTGTAATTTAAGGAACAGTTGCAGTTTTGAAGTTATAACTTGTGTTTTTATAACAAATGAATTAACGAATGAACGGTTGTTACACAATGGGTGTTTAAATGCTTGCATTTATTTTTCGTTATAACATTATAGTTTTTAATCCATTTAAAAAATATGGATTATTTATCTTGTAAATATCGATATTTGAAAAACTTTTACTTCGAAAATAGAAGGCAAATAATCAACAATGTGCGTCGCTAGCCATTTTTTAATAGCAAAACTAAGCCTTTTAAAAACTATATTCATAGATCTTGGGGTCATAACATACTATAGATGACCCGGGATTCGACTAAGTAGATCCACAGTCTCAGGCGCAAGGAAACCAAAAGTATCAAATGCAAATGGAATAAACACGTGTTGGTTGTCAAGACACGCTTTCTCGTGTTTGGTCATTTTGTAATAAGCAGCTTTTAAAGCAGCTGACCCACCCTGAAAGAATTACCCCCCAAGCCCACAAGAGGGGAAACCCCTATTAGATCCACACACGCGTGTTTCTCTCCTATCCATCAAAGGAACAAAATGTCAACTGGTCTAAGGATTCATCTTCCTTTCAACGGGTCGGTCAAGAAATTAACGGTGCTTCTTTCTTAGCTGAAATCCTGACACACCTGAATATGTAAACCAAATGGTGTAGGTACTTGAACATGGAGAATAACTAATTTTGTTTATTTGTTTTGTTAATGTACTTTAGTAGGTCGATTCATTTAGAAAAGTTGATTATTATTGTGTGAAATTTCCTTTTTATTATTTATATACTTATGTATATATTTACGTTTACTTTAGAACGCTTAATGTGAACGTAAAAGCAGAACAAATCACACCATGTTGATCGGCAGTTTTAGTTTGGGGTTCGGTTACTTGCAGCTCTCGGATCTCATCCAGGTTCACATGGTTTCATTCAATCCCTCGTGCAAGTAGGTCCTTCTCCAATAAGGCAGCTCCGCGTTTAATGAAAACCCAATTTTCAGTAGGATTGTAGAAGTAGTACTAATGGTTTTAGGGTATCCGACGAAAACGACTTTATCGCCACGGGTATCCAGTTTATCCGTAGATTCACTGGTAACATAAGTGTCAAACCCCCAGACCCTAAGGTAGGACACTTTGAGTTTCTCCTCATGCCATATCTCATAAGGCGTTTTGTCCACCTTATTTGTAGGAGCTAGATTGATGATTCTTGTGGCAGTTTCGAGAGCAAAACTGCAAAAGGAGTGTGGGAGGTTTGTATGACACATCATTGATCGAACCATATCTAATAGAGTTCGATTTCTCCCCTCATACACACCATTAAGCTGTGGTGTCCAGGTAGAGTGAGTTGAGAAATGATCCCACATTTCTTAAGATGTTTGTCAAACTCTTGACTAAGATATTCACTACCTCAATCATATCGAAGCATCTTAAACATTTTACCTATCTGATTTTGTACCTCGTTTTGGTATTGTTTAAACATTTCGAACGTTGCATGTTTATGCTTCATAAGATAAACATAACTATATCTACTGAAGTCATCAGTAAATATAACAAAGTATCTCTCTCCACTTCTAGATATTGTTCTGAATGGACCACATACATCAGTATGTACGAGTCCTAACAGATCCTTAGCCCTTTGACAGATACCGGAGAAAGGGGCTTTGGTTAACTTGCCACTTAAACAAGATTCACAATCATCAAAAGACTCTTGATCAGTGGATTTCAAAATTCCTGCAGTCTGGAGTTTCTTTATGCGATTCTTGTTTATGTGTCCAAGTCGACAATGCCACATATATGTATCATTGAAATCTAATTTTGTATGTTTGGAGGAGATGTTGTATAAAACGTTATTATCATGGACCTCTATCTCATAGATTGCATTGTGAGGCTTTGAAGTAAAATAGAGTAAATCATTCAAATATGTAGAAATATAATCACTATCAAAAGCATACTTAAATCTTTGATTACACAAAGCTGAAACCGAAACAATATTCTTAGTTAAACTATGAATGAAATAAACATTGTTCAAGACCACGAAGTAAAAGAGCATATTCCCTTACAACCTTCACCGCGACCTTTTGCCCATTTCCCACGTGGGGCTCCAGGTCGCCATGCTTCAACTTCCTAATCTTCTTTAGTCCCTGCAAATCTTTACAAATGTGAAAACCACATCCAGTGTCAAACACCCAATATATTCTAGAAAGAGAGAAGATCACAATAACGAACATACCTAAGGATTGTCCTCTAAAAGTCTTCTTCTGCTTCAACTCAGCGACAGTTTCTCTTCCGGTGTCCAGCTTCATTATCATGAAAGCATTTGGCATCCTTAAGTGGTTTCTTGGCAACAACCTTGCATTTGCCTGTCACACCCCCAAAATCCACTAACAGAGTTTTACCGTTAGGCGTGTGACAAACGAGTATCTCAGTCATTAGTTACGTCAAACGACACTATATGAGTTTAAACAAATCCATTAAATGTTCAGAGTTGAATGCGGAAGCGATTTATTTTCAAGTAGTTATTGCGCAAAACAAACGCGCCTAAGTTTAGTTTAATAAAAGCAAGTAAATTGTTTTAAATGTTTGTATATGAATGAAATGACAGTATGACTCTATGCATGTCCTAGGTGTGCAACCTGTGCCTTAGCAACCTGAGAAAACATGTAAGAAAAAGTGTCAACACTAGGTTGGTGAGTTCACAGGTTTCAGTTTGTAATAGCGTTTGCCAGATTATGTACATTCAATATAAATATCAATAGGTAGCTAGTCTATGTTCATGTTTAATAAGCGCGCGAAACCGAAGCTGACTGTTTGTTTGAGTTTGCATGTTGCCCACCATGTCTATCAACAATGGTGCCGTGTTTAGGTCAATATTACACCCGTTCGACCTCCAATCGAGTTAGTGTGACTAACGCGGGTGGGGTTTGTCAAACCCAACTACTCAAAATTACCTCACCATGTACATATTAAGCGGTTCGATGTGTAAGGACTTTCAGGATAGAGCGTTACGCTTAGTCTTAACAAGTGATATTATATGAATTGCAAAAATCAAAAAGTGGTTGCGTCATGTTTTCTCCCCCAGTTTAAAAACAGTAAAGGGACCGTGAAACTCACCATAGTTGTGTAAGCGTAGGTAGTTAGCACCACACAAGGATGCAACAGACTGTGAACGGTCTACGAATACCCTAGAATTATATTTACGATTGTTAGGGACACGTAGGATTTTGTGACGACGACACGGAAAGATTGAACGTCTTAGAACACACTAATGATTATCGAGTAGACAAACGTGTCACAGGGATCAAAGAATCCATAGTTTATTATTTAATATGGATGTGATAGGTTCAAAACGTCACAAAACACGAGTTAATAATATAATATATAGCATCATGTGTTTTTATGGATTTAAATAATAGTTATATTATTTTAAATGTGGGGATTATAATAAAAAAAACGAGTTATAAATTCATTCCCGATCCTACGGGTGTTTTCCGGGTTCAAAACGTGTTAATATATTATAATAATAGTATTAGGTTTGTTTTTATTTAAATATAACTGTTTAAAAATAAAAGGGGGGTGGAGAGACTCGAACCCGGGTCTCTCCCACAACAGCACATTGACTTAACCACTCTAGCCCGCTAGGGAATCACATACACAACCGGACCATAATGGTTTTTAACATCACAGTCTCCTGTGTTCTCCTCCCATCGTGATCCGATCGAACACCTTCCAGAAACCATGATTTCGATTGAATCAACTAACATAGGGGTTTTGTTAATCAGTGTGTGGCGCATCTGTGGACAAGTTTAATTACCAAAATAAAAAGTTTTAAATCGTCAATTCTTGTTCTGAAAACTAAAACCCTAGTTTATGAACACCAAATTGAATTAGTCGAATCTGATAATGAAAGGGGTTGAATTCATAGAGCTATTACAGATTTGGATATTACAAAATCACCCCTATAGTTTAATTGCATTGATGTTGTGTCCAGGTCAGTATTCGATTAAACCCAAAGTGTGATGAACCCTAGAATTGGTTCATCACTAATTCGATGTTATATCTTTGAATTAGCTTAGGGCTTTCAAAGGGTATATGTTTGCGAACCTATCCATTTAAATTAATTGGATTGAGATCGTGTTTAGGGTAGAGTTCAATTAAACCGTGAACATGATGAACCCCGGAATAAGTTCATGGTTAAATTGATGATATAAGCCACAATTGGATAGGGCTTTTTATCTAGACATTGAAACTAAACTAAAGATGTAAACAATTACCAGAATGTGATACGAATTGAAGGTGTTCAACAAAATGGACCTCCGACTACGATCGGCTTAGTCCCCGACGCCTCTGGTTCCTTCTTCGGTTGAATTGGCATGTGCAAAAGCTTCTGAGATGTGTGATAGAGGTGCTCAGTTGTGAGATTAACAGGCGAATTCAAGCGAATTTGATTGTGGAAGTGGGGGGTTTCGACAGTTACGAGTTCAATGCCCAATAATGGGATTAATTCACGCATAATGATGATGTTTAATGCTTCAATGATGTTTAATGCTTCAATGATGTTGAAATTGTCATTAACATCCATTTCAGTTATGAATTCGAATAAATTTTCAGTTAACAATGCGAATTTGAATTCAAAATCAAGAGGTTTGACTTATAAAAGTCAACAGGAACAAAATCACTCGATTTTGACTTTGTAAAGTAAACAGGATGAATTTTGGGTAATTTACATAACTAGTCCTTATATTTTTATTGTGTTTGAGTGTGGATGTTGACAAAATTAGTCCCTGAGGTTTCTAACTGACGGGAATTTGTCAGGTGTCACATCATCCCCTAGTTGAAAGAATTTTCGTCCCGACAATTAAAATAACAAAAAAAAAATTCCGGCTCTCACATTGCCCTTGAAGCTTTCTTGCCTTTCCCCTGAGCTTCACATTTCCTAACTCGACCCTCCTTGATCATTAGCACTTGACTAGACTTGGCAGAAGTCGTTATGTTCATCTCGGCAGTTTTAAGCATCATATGCAACGGTCTTGTCCCAAGCATTCATATTATAGTTCAAAGTGATCTGGTCATATGATTTAGGCAGTGAGTTGAGGATTATAACCCGACCAGCTCATTGCGCAAGGGAGAGTCAAAATGTGTTAAGTGATCAATATATACCTTCATCATCAACACAGAAGCGCTGACCGAAGAACCTTCTTTCATACGACAACTTATAAGTGATCTTATCACTTCAACGCGTTCATGACTGGCTTGCTGCTGGAACATTTCTTGCCGTTGTCTAATCATGTCGTAGACTGGTATATCAAACAGATTCTTCTCAAGTTATGGTATCATGGATGCCAGCATTAAGCAAAAGACCTTGATGGAATCATCCACATGTTTATCCCAAATTCTTACGAGCAATGCTTGTAACAGCAGTAGGTTATTCTGGAATTGGTTCCTTTAGAACATACATCTTGTTCTCATTTCTCAGCACTGATAACAATTTTCAGGTTTCGTTACCAATCAATGAAGTTGGAGTTGTCAAGTTTGTACTTCTCAATGATAGACTTTAGCGAGAATGAGGAGTTGGGATTGGATTTGTAAGACATCTAAAAAATTCAAAAATAAACTTTTAGCATTTTCATGCATAACGTCCTGATTAAATTTATGACCCAATTGCAAAAAAATATATAATTAGGAATGAGATCTCGGTTCACCATAGCTTAGTGAATGACTGAGCACTCTTCACTTGCATGGCTAGGTAGGTAGGTAATGATTACCAATTGTGTCAACTACACAATTCTCGGTTTGAGGGGCATGACGAGTATTGTAAAACTTGGATACGCTTCCCTCAATTTCCATGTATTAAACTTGTGTGAATTTTAATAACTAATCTATAAAGAGTTTAGTTACCAAAATTTCCAGATCTTCATTTTAAAACATAACCTATTGTTAAAAACTAATTTTGGGTGCTGGAATAACATTTTTTTTTAAATCCATCAAGAACATAAATGTTCTTGACCATTTAAGCTACCAACAAGTTTGATCAAGGATTATACCTTCCAAATTCAGTAAATGTAGGTGAAATTTGATGCAAAGCTACTGTGATTTCCTTGAATTACATCCTACAATCACAAATGTGGTTCAATTCCATGATTTAAGACTCAAAATCAACAAAAACTCACTTTAAATACAAGAAAACGCAATACACTTTTGATCATCAAAATTTGCAAGTTTTTCACTAGGTAACTCATTGTGGATGATTACAACAAGATTCCATCCACAAATCCTTGTTAAAAATGCAAGATTCATGCTTAAAACTCTTAAAAACAACAAAACTTGAAAATCAAAATAAGTGTGTGTGTTCTTGGTGTTCTTAAGAACACATGCAAGATCAAAAATAGAAAATATAAGTTTAAAAATCATGTTGTTTTACCCTCGGAACAAACTCATGAATCCATTGGAATCAAGAATCAAGCTTGGAATTGGATATTTTGGGGTGTGTTTGTGGCTGGAACAAAGAGGAGAGAAGGGGGAAATGGGGTGGGGGGTTGGGTATTTATAGTTAGAGATGAGACCTATTGGTTTTTAAAAAGAAATGTTTATAAAAATTACCCACTTTTTTACAAAAATTACACCCCTAAACACTTTTAATGAATATTTTTATCCACACGTAAAATTTTAGTATCCAAAATAATGAATTTAGAATATTTTAAAATATAAAAAGTCATAAATTTTTAAAAAGTTATACCGGGTGAACCACCTGTGATCGTTAGTTTAATCAAGAATCACAAAAGTTAGCATAAATAAATATTATAAAACATCATTCTTAACTAAAATATAAATATAAAAACTATTTTTGAGAATTTAAATTTTTTCGTTTATTTAACGCGTTCGCGGTACACGCAGTGTATGAACTTAATCGGGTTTTCTAGTTCAGAACTTAGTGTTTGTCTAAGGCAATGATCCTAGAATTCCTAGAAACACTTAAAAAATATATAATCTTAATAATTAAAAAAAAATATGACATAAAAAGTCGAGAAACGGCGTTGACCCGAAAAGTCGTTGTTGTCACATATTTGTCCTTCAATCATGACTGTAGAACCGGCCTAAGTAACTCAGGAATCACGGTTGTACCATCAACCAAAACCGTATGGCCGGATGCAGGGTCATTTATTAACACCGGGGGTTCGAATAGATCAGTTGTAGTGTCACAATTTAGGGTGGCATAGAAATATCGATTTTAATTTGGGATTTACTTTAATGTTTTAAATTACCGAGTAAGGGTCAAAACATTTTGGACGACGAAGAGTATGATCCAAGTCGTGCAATTTTAATAAACCAATTTTATTATTTTATTTCGTGAACACTCGACACAATCCAATTTTGAATACCTTATTTAATATAAATTGGTCGTTAATCACGAACTACATTTTAAACTAATCAACTCTTTAATTAATTTTAAATTGTTTTAAATGAAACAATTAAATCTAAAACTCGTTTTACTTTTAAATAAAAACACTTTTATTTTCAAACAATTTAACTATCTCGTCGTTTTAAGATTGTGTCAAAAGTTTTATAAAACTATTTGCGGTTTAATTATTATCCTAAATAATGTAAACAACCACAAAAAAATATAAAACATATAAATCACGCAACTAGTAAATATTGTCCGGTTTCGTTTGAGCCATCAAACGGAAACCAAACTGGTTTAGGGGACAACAAAATAACCAATCTTACTATATCCTACTTAGTCCAAAATCTCCATCTTCTAGTCCTATTTATTTCCACCTTTGATCTCCAAGTCTTCGTCTCGTTAGGTTTACAATTGCAATAAAAATAAATAAATAAAACAAACCTAACTATTACGATGGGTTCCAAATAACCCATAAAAATACAAAGATAAATATAACCAAAATAAACAAATACAACCACGGGTCACTAGATCTCGATTTATCAAACACAAACAAATCAAACGAAAAAGGCACGATTTTTTTTGTCAAACAAAAGTTTTGACAAATAAAACATAAGATCGAAAAATAAATAAAATAAACCTAACTATTACAACGGGTTCCAAATAACCCATAAAAATACAAAGATAAATACAACAAAAAAAAATTAAAAAATACAACCACGAGTCACTAGAGCTCGTTTATCAAACACAAACAAATCAAACGAAAAAGGCATGACCTTTTTGTCAAACAAAAGTTTTGACAAATAAAACATAAGATTGAAAAAGTAAATAATATGTCTAAACGCGCGTAAAGGTGGCTCTGATGCCACTGTTGGGAATCCTTGTACCGGTTTAACTTTTAAAACAAATTAAATTTAATCTTACTGAATAAATAAACCAAATTTAATGAGCGGAAGCGGTTGTACAAGTTAACGGTTCTAAATGGGATCCTGTCAGTTATCTGATTACACACGTATAAATAATAAAATACAACCAACCATAGTGGGTGAATAATTATAACCTTGACGATTAACCGAAAGATCAACACTTTGGTTTAACGACCGCCTCGCTAGTGACAGAACATGAAAACCCGCAACACAACGGAGACCGTCTCACGGTTCATAGAAGGATGCGACATCGGTGCAAGGTGGGATGGCGACGGTGATCGACGGCAGGTGATGGTGGCCAGCGGTGGACGGGTGATGCAAGGGGGCAGCTATGTCACACCCCGCCAGAGGCGAAAAGCGAGGTGTCACACATATAGTTCATAGCACAAGGTACAAAGACAATCAGTAAGGCATCACATAAATTATTAAATTTCGTAAATTAATGTTTACACTTGTTTCAAATCAAACAAACATCAAGGGAAATTATTGTTCAATTTATTAACCAAGTATAAGCGCTTTCCTATGTGATCCTTCATCATCAACTATTTATTTCCTGAAACATGTAAACTAAAATGGGTGTCAACATAAAGTTGGTGAGAAACATAGGTTTTATAAGTTACTAGTGGGTAAGCCCGCGCTTCGCGGCGGTTGTGAAATTGCAAGAAACAGAAAGGCAAACATGTTATCTTCAAACTATACAGAGTTGGAGCGGACCGTTGGTTGCAGTTTGTTTAGATGAAGGAAGAAAATACGGTTATCCTCGAGAGCATTCAACAGGAAATATTAGAACAATCATAGCATGCTTTTTTTTATTTGTTAATAGAACACAAAAGATTAACATTACTTACTTCCAATGCAATACAAAATGGGGTAACCATAACAAATTAAAACTTTTTATCAAAAGAAAGAAAGGAATTAAAAAAAACTTTAATTTAGGACCATGTTGCATGATGCCATTCCTTGCATAAAGGGTGCTAACTTTTGTATCTCTGCGCGCAATTATGCCAAATATCTGTTTGTCCCAACTCCTAAGCACACAAATAAAAATCAGAATCGTGAACATAAAACAAAAAAAAGATGCACTTCATTTTATGGGTCAGTCTCTTTCTCTTCACATCAAGTAAATGCAATCCAAAATCAATTCTTTATATCTCATGCAACCCACAAAATGAAAATGTTAATGTTCAGCTACCTAAAGAAAAACCGTTCACCCAAATAAATAACTTAAGTCATAATAAGAAACTTTACCTACTTACAATTGTCAACAACCCAAGGGAACTGTGATCAAATGTTAATTTGCAACATGCAACTAAATACTAGAAACTTAATCAATTCAAAAAGCAATTACCAAATTACCAACTAACCAAGTAAATAACTGGTCCAATTCAACTCAACAATAAGATTAGTAGACTACCTTGTGGATGAATTCAGCAACTGAATCACAAACCAATTTAGCAAGGCAGCAAATACATCATACAGAAAGGCAATTCAGCAACTAAACAAAACCGAATGAGATAGTCCAATTTCGTCTCCTGTCAATCAGTTGGAAGGGCCTTGATGTTTTTTTTAATCAAGTCTGTAGTTAATATAATTTAGCAACTGAAGTCAATTCAGTCTGCATTGCAGATGATCAACTGAGGTAACAAAGTTATGATATTGCATCTGACATGAATAACTATCATTGAAGTACTTACTGTTCCGTAAATGGGATTAGCATCTTGTTAGCTGTATATACCATACCATGCCCGCCACTATAGAATTATCTCTTTGCTAACACCAGGATGCAACATATAGACCCCAAATGACTTCTGCCTTGGTAATGACCTTGTTCCTCTGTTAACAACATTTAGCTCTATTGATATTCCAATGTGCCTGAGAGTGAGACAAACATGAAGATGAAATTGGAAACCATGTAGCATTTATCTTAGAACCTAAAAGTTTGTAACCGTGCTTTGCACTTTTAGTGCAATCATAGTAAGCCTCTAAAGTCAAAAGGTACTGACACCTAATGTCAAGTAAAAAAGACCCGTAATAAACACTTTTGCTAAAGTAAAATTTGCTTTAAAAAAAATACACAAAACCCAAATAGATGGAATATCATATACATCCCAAAAAGTAAACTTTGCTTGAAAACTCCAAAAATCTAAGCAATAAAAAAAAGTCACATAAAAAGTTACCAAATCAACTAATAACAAATCTTTATTACCTCAAAGATGCACTTAGTTCTTGAAAGAATTCTATTTTTACGAGTATATTATTCCGAAATATGACATAATTTACAAGATAAACAACTTAATTTAAATTGGGCCATGCTTCATTAGGAAGAATTTATAACTTGGAAACGTGTCGTTTATAGTTCATATTAAATAAACTCCTAATGTTACAAATATATACAAAAAAAACCTCAAATTATGAAATTCTCAACTTTTAATCAAATACAGAGCTGCTCATTATTCCTGCAAAACTTTTCTAGTATCACATTAAATTAGTTCCAATATGAATAAAAAAGAAAAGTACAATTTGATACCATCAAAAAAAGTTGTAATCAAACAATCTAAAGGAAGTTGTAATCGATATCAAATCTTTAATCAAACCCAAAAAAATTTAGATTATGGAAAATTAGCAAAACTTTGTAATCATATGAGTTCCTACAAACAAAATCAGATCTCAGGCAGTACTTAAACTCGATCCTAACCTTATTCATTCTAATCAAATTGATAATTTCCTTACATCATTTTCGTTATCATAATCGAAATCAAAGCAATTATCTCAAAAATCAAAAGTAATAATAAACATTTACCGGCTCCATCTCTCTTGGATTTCAACATCTTTGTAGAATCCTTTCAAGTAGTAAATCACAACTGCTTGTGTAGACGTTGGCCTATTCCCGTCTTCTTTTTTTGAACAGCAACAGAAGAATTAAACCCTCGAGATTTAGATGTTTTGAGTTGCTATGGTTTATGATGAGGATCGTCCGTCGATGACGATGACGATGGCGGTGGATGTGGAGTTTTGAGATTGAGAGAGAGGAATGAAGCTGAAGAGTGGAGATGGTTTTTGTGGATGGCGAGAGCCATATTTTATTGGAGTGGTCGGTTATGAAGACGAACCGTCGCCCGCGAAGCAGGTAATTGAAGATGAAGCAGCAAGGGGAACGATGGTACAAGCCTCCAAAACGTTTTTAATTTATATGTTACAGCAAGTGGTCGGATTTGAAAATTACAATTTTCAAAACTTAAAAATTAATTTATATGTTACATTTTATTTATAAAAAACCATTTTTAATGTATCAAAACGTTTTTAATTTATTTTATAATATTTTTGATAGAAAGTGTTTTGTGTAGTTAAAAAAAATAAGATTTGTTTGTTTTGAAGTATCAAATTATTTTTTGTTTTTCAAAAACATTTATTTTAACTTTTTTATAAAATGTTTTCCTTTTATTTTTAAGTTTTTAAAACTACAATTTACGAAACTCATAAATTTAAATTTAAACGTTTTTAATTGAGAAACATTTTTAATTTATTTTAGTTTTAATTAAGTGATTAAGTGAATTATAAATGATTGATTAAGTGAATTTATTTGAGTTGTTAAAAGACATGTATGCCCATTAAAAATGTTTTAGTTAAGGTTTAAGGGAATGGGTTAAAAGGTAATTAATAAGTTTTGATTATAAATAGGGGTTAGAAGGTAATTATACTCATTTTAGGTTTTATTAATGTGCATCTCATGCAATAACAATGGTACAAGGTGTCTTAAATTTTTTTAAAAATTACATTGCTATCCTTCTAATCCCTGTTATATAGTAGTATAGATAAAGATAAATTACCATAAAAGATATAAAACAAATTCAGTAGAAGTTCAAACAAGTGTACACTTGTTTGAACTTCCCACCAAATTTATTGCAATCAACCCTTAATTTTATATGCATCCACAATCCCAAATATTGTGCCGTTGAAATGTTATTGCATCCACAATCTCAAAGATCGTGCCGTTGAAATGTTATTGCATCCACAATCCCAAAGATTATGCCGTTGAAATGTTATTGCATCCACAATCCCAAAATTGTGCCGTTGAAATGTTATTGCATTCACAATCCCAAAGATTGTATTGTTGTTATATCGGTTGTAACATCCCAAATAATGACAAGACAAATAGAAAAGGGAAATAAAGTGGGCTTGGCCAAAATTTCGGCCCATGGGCCGAAAAGAAAAGGGGGAAACCCCATTACAAAACAGCAGCTTCAACCCAAACCCCTCTCATTTCATCTTCCTGCGCAAGAATACTAGAGAGAGAGAGAGAGAGCGATCGGCTTGTGAAGAAAACCGCAAGGAGAAGACTCAAGGGCTCGGGAATCATCCGACTCCACCATTTCAACGCATAGCAACAGAAATCGGGCCTGTTGAGGTAAGCATCGCCTCTGATTATGAGTCTTTGCATGTCTCGGGTTTAAATCAAATAAAGATACGATTTTTGCATACGAAACTTGAAACAAATCACGTATTTGAACTCAAGAACGATAAAGGAAGGTGTTTAACGTAAAATGCTCAAGGTTTAATCGATTGGAAATAAGTTGGCTGGAGCAAGGTTCTGGCCAGGGAAGATGCAGACCCATGACTCGAAACTATAGTTTCGATACATACAGACCCGTCGAAACTACTCTAGTTTCGATAGTCATGTTTGACTCGAAACTATCTAGTTTCGATAGCAGCCAATGACTCGAAACTACCATAGTTTCGATAGGAACTCAGGACTCGAAACTACCTAGTTTCGAGTGTCACCTTGAACCTAAACTAAGATTTTTCATAAGTTAATGACTCGAAACTACCATAGTTTCGATAGGATCTCATGACTCGAAACTACCTAGTTTCGATAGAAGGATTATGACTCGAAACTACCTAGTTTCGAGTGTAAGACCATAGCTCGAAACTACCATAGTTTTGATGCGACCCACCTCCCGAAACTACTGAGTTCAAGCATAGTAATGTCTAGTGTCATCTAGGAGCACCATCTTATGTGTATGACTTTATTATACAGATCGTGAGTGACATTAGTGAAGCCCAGTAGCCAGCTTAGTGTATTACAGAAACTACTCATCAGGTGAGTTCTATGTGCCCCTTCTATGTTATGTGCAAATGTTTTCAAATGTTTTGGGGCTGAGATGTATACACTAAGTGAATAAATGTTATGAATGTCAATGTGATCATATGTGTTATACAAGTATATATATATATACCTATACATGAAAGAGAAATTATGAATAAAGAATGAAAAGCATGATTATCAAGAATGAATGAAAGTATAACACAATATGAAAGAATGAAATCCTGCTTTATATCCATGTATATATTGCTTGCCAAGTACAGAAAATGTTATGGACGCTTCGATGATAACGGCTACTTCGGTAGACGGACGACCATGTGATTATTTTACAACCGGGACAAGTGCGTTCCTTCATCAGCTAGGACGTACGAATGTCATTAAAGGACGGTCGAAGCAATTGGCATATTATAGTAGAACGGTTGTATAAATAATAGTCGCATGGGAAACGGATACCTTCGGGTAGACGGGCGAATTACGGCCTACGACGGTAGGACGGTTGTAAGTCATGACGGACGGACAAAGATTGCCGGACGGTTGTAAGAATAAAATGACGGACGGCACTAGTTGCCGGACGGTTGTAAGTATAGGTGGGCCATGACGATGGACCACGGCGATTGTCTTTGTGACATTCGTAAGCAAATGACGGGTTGATCACCCTTATATAGTATGACCCATGAAATTAAAGAAAGAAAGAAAAGAAAAGAAAAGGGTGAATGCATATATATATATATGAAATCACAAAAATACAGAAAAGAGAGATGAAAAGAAAGACAAAAGTTATGAATACGTATTTATATGAATGACTATACAGTAATGCATACTTATAAAGTAAAGAATAGAATGTTTATATCAAATTGCATTAAACTAGAACTCACCAGCGTTAGCTGACTTTTAGTATACATTTCAGGTAAAGGAAGAAAAGGTCGTGCGATGGCGTGAAGGTTACCCGGCACAAGACTGACATCCCACTTTTGTTTGTTAAGACAATGTTGTGTTTTTAATTGTTAAGACTTCCGCTGTTATGTAATGTAATTGAATGATGAATGTTTTAAATTTAAGTTCAGTATTTATGGCTATGTTTATGAGTAAATCCAACAAGTGAGGTCACCCGGGAAAGGGGCCTTACATCGGTTTCCCCCATATGGCCATACTAGTACTTCCTTAGGCTTATAAACAAGTTAATGATTGCAACGTTGTTATAGTGTTCAAATATCAAGCACTATATTGAAATTACTTGTTTAAGAATCTGTTTCGATAAAAACGTTAAGTTATCAAGACATATGTATACATGTTTCACCCCAAAAGTAAAAATAAAAGGGAGGGCTATGAATCTCACCATGATATTGTGACTTAAACTTGAACTAGATCGTGAGATTACGACGTTCCTATACGATTTAGACTTGTGTAAGAATAGGAATAAGTGGAATGAATAAGATGGAGTGATTTATGAGTTAGAATAGTTAGAAATCAGTAGTAGAAAGTTTATTTATTATTTTATAAGTCAAAGAGGTTTAAAAATAGATAAAATCTCTAAAAATGAAAAGAAATCAAAGATTAATGTTTTGACAACAATCTGACCCTAACTTTCAGGACAACTTTAACTAAGCAAACATTTTGATAAAAATTTCAACATTTATAGGAACTTATTTTATGATTTTTAAAACAACTTTCATTTAGAAGACCTTTTAATTTGGGCATCCTAAGTATGCCAAAACCGTGACACAATATCAGAAGTCCAAAATAGACCTTACTGCCTTGTTTTGTCACTTTAGAGAGTTCTACAAGGAGTTAAAATGTCTAATTTATATGGTATTAAAGATAATTCCTTAATAATTTTTTTGCAAAAAGATTGAACAAATTTGGACGTGTAGATTGGGAGATACGGTCCAGGAAAGTTATGACAATAATGCTGTCCAGAAATCAGAATTGACCTTTACTTCAAAACAAATACTTTTGAAAACCTTAAACTTGTCGAAAAAAATACGAGGTTTGATTTTCTGGACTTTAGACTTTAAACACTACATTTTAGACTAAAAAAGAAAGAGGTTTAGAGAAGTTATGACCATGATATGATGGTCTAAAGTCGGACTAATGGTTCTGTCCAGAAACTGATTGTTTGTAAAAGCTTAAGAATGAACAAAAATCATGCATAAATAATTAGGATATTACCTTTGCAAATTCGTGAGGCTCTAAGAAGGCTATAATGTCTTATGAAAATAGGCGTCGGAACGGTACTCAGTATTTATGGAAAGTATAATGTCTTATGAAATGAATTAAGTTGCTAATTCATGTCTTGAAATGAATGTAAGTGATTATGAATCAACGATTATGAAGTAAACGATACGCATTAAGTTCAAGTTCACTCATCAATAGCATTACCTGTGCATGATATGAGTATGATATTGATATAAGTTGAAGAAATGAATCACATTACATATGAAATGATATGATACGACTATGATAAATGCAAATTCTAAGGAGATGAATCAAGTTGTGTAAATCCATGATTATTTAATTTCATTACATGTAATGATAAAATCGGAAATGTTACAGGCTACACCTCTCTTTTGCAAACTTGGAGGTGGCTAGAATTAGGATTAGGATTAGGGTTTGTAGTTAAGGTTATATTTATAACCTCCCTAATTATAGACTGCACCCTTGGGGTATTGTGACATCCGGCATTTTCAGGTTAACTCCGTTAACTCAAACCTCGTTAGTTCAAACATTATTCGTTTCAAACTCAGTTATCCCAGTTAGTCACACGTGCATTGCATCGAGTCTAAACCCGGAACGTTGGTGATTAATTAAAATAAATAAATTGAATATTTAATAATTTATATTTAATATAAATTATGTGAATTATATGTTATTACGTGACTTTACGTGAATTATGTGAATATTATCGTTTTCGTACGTGTTTATCGAATATTAACCGCATGCAATATTTTTATAAAAGTTGGAGTTTTTATAAAAATATAAATCGAAAACTTTAAGTATTAAATAGGTGTTATTTAAATTAATTAGAGTTGTGGGCTTTAATTAAACTTGAAGCCCATCCTAAAATCCCATTAGGGACTAGATAAGGATAAACTTTATAAAAAAAAAAATTAAAACATAAACCCTAATCCCCTAAAGCCGTCGCGACCTCACCCTCATCCTCACCATTCGACCGAAGCTTCAAGGCAGCCATAGAACCCTCAATCGAGCCCCGATCGTGAATCCGGAAGTAGATACGTGCTAGTCTACGCGTTCCTAACGTTCCTACGTAAGTTATTTTATAAAAATCCGTCACTTTTTCATTATTATTTTTGAGCGAAACCCTAGATTATCCAAACTTGATGATTTTGAAATATAATAATGAATTGGTTAATTGATTGATGTTGTTATGTCGTATTGATGATTTTATGAAATTATGTGAAATCCTAGTTGTTATACGATGTGAAAATTGAATATTTTTGATTATGTGATGTTTAGAAATCGCATGTTAGACGTGAGTTATGGTTAATATAGTTGTAGATATATTAGTTGAATGATTTGGAATCGAATTGACGTGTTACTTGTGTAAACGAAACGTGTAATGGACAAGTTACTTAAAATGGAAACTTTTTGAGAATTCTATCTTGCATACTAGAAGTGATTAGGATGATGTGATGATGGTTATGAGCTACTTGATACATGTTGACATGATTTGTGAAATCAGATTTTGAATACATAACCCGGTTTTACCAACTTTCCAAATAAGGAAACTTTAATTGTTAAAAGTGGTTAGAACTTGCTAATTAGACATGCATGATGTGGTTTAATGATTGGTACATGTTAGTTAAGATACAATAACCTGTTGTAACGTGTTAGGTGTTTGAAATCACGCATGCTAGTCATAGGTTACTAAAGTTGGAAACTTTGTCTTGAAATATGACTTGCATGTTTAGGTTCTAGACAATTGTTATGTGATATGATGATCTTGAACATGTTATAGTAGTCTTACAAGCATATTAACAATGATAATTTCACGAGACACAAATCCCGAACATACTTTCTATTTATAGAAACCTGCTATTTTTGGAAACTTTCTATTTATAGAAACCTGCTATTTTTGAAAACTTACTATTTATAGAAACCTGCTATTTATGGAAACTTGCTATCTTGTTAGAACAAATAGGATTTGTTGCTAAGTGTTACAGCATGATCATTTGTGTATAATATAGATGTATTATACTGAACAAACATTTAATCATTTAACGGGTCACCAACGGGTCTTCGGGTCAAACTTGGTCAAACTTAGTCAAACTTGGTCAAACTTGGTCAAACTTAGTCAAACTTGGTCAAACTTACAAACTTTTCTAAAACCCTTAAAACAATGAGATTGTTTGGATACTTAGGGTTCGTATTCTCTTGCACAAACACACACTTATAAACCGGTGTTTATAGGTGGCAGTTAGTCATCAAGCATTCTAAGCTCGTTTTTCTTTCGCACATACTCTAAGGTGAGTTTCACGGCCCCTTTTCTTACGTTTTAAACTTGGGGGAGAAAACATGGGTACGAACATTTAGATCTTACATTTCTTTTATATCCCTTGTGTACTAAGCGCAAACATATCATGAAAGTCCTTACATATCGAACCGTTAGTATATGGGTTAGCGAGGTAATCTTGAGTAGTACTACTGGGCATTGACAAGCCCCACCCGCGTTAGTCGCGCTAACACGACGGGAAGTCGAACGGGTGTAACATTGACCTAAACATTCACCATTGATTATGATAGTCATGGTGGGAGGCAGTACAAACGTAAACAGTCAGCTTCGGTGTCGAAACGCTTTAGTAACATGTACTAGGTTAGCTACCTATGATATAATTGTAAATGGTATTATCTAGTAAACTTTACAAACATTGAAACCTGTGAACTCACCAACCTAGTGTTGACACGTTTTAGCATGTTTTCTCAGGTAATTAAGGTACAAGTACGAGCTAAGGCATGCATGCATACGAAGTCTATCATTTGCAAACTCAAGAATTATTTATTTTTAATTATCGTTGAATTGTTTACTTTGGCGCAACTGTTTTGGTGCATGTTTTTCATTTAACTTTTTGCTTCCGCAAGTCTTACATTAAATTAGTATTTTCATTACTAGTGTTGCATCGTGACTATGAGCAATACTAGTGGTTTTTATTAAACTCATATAGAGTCGTTCAAGTAACTAATGACTGAGATCCCGGTTATGTCACGCCCCTAACGGTAAAACTCCGTTGGTGGATTTTGGGGGTGTGACAGGTATTAACATTTAATCCCCAACTAAATACTTATTAATTACTGTTAACCCTTGTAGTTTATCTAATTACACATAATCAACAAAACTTAATCCTTTATTGTTTAACACTTAAACATTAAACCCTCCGTATATAATTATTTCTCTATAATTAATTACCCAACAAATTGATAAATATTTATTTGCCGAATAATTAAAATCGTGTTTCATGAACTATAATATTTACGACTAAATATTATCAACTGATCGTTGTCCAAAGTGTAACTCTTTGGATTGTACCTTGATAGTAACGTTGATTTAATCGACGATCGGGCATCTTATATTCAACAAACTTTATGGGTCATTTTACAGCTAAGAATCTTGAATCTTTGACGTACTTCGGTATCATGACAAGTTTCGGTATCCTCAATATTTAAACGTTATATCTTTCTTCTATGTTGACTAATACGCAGGTAAAACGTGCGAAGTCAAGTTCATCCTTGAAGAATCGCTCTAGACGTAAGGAGAACGTGTAGAAGACGCGTGGAGTGGCCTCTAACGGTCATATTTGAAGACTAAGTCGATTCCAGGATTCTCGGATAGTTAGTTAACATTATATCTCTATATAACCAGCAGCTTGATCGATTAGGAAACACACAACAACCCTCTTAGCAATATAGTACACTCGCAATCAACTTTGTTACGCACTTAGTTCGATCATTTACTATTCAACACTTGTAATCTTTTTATCAGTTATTCAAGAAACGAGGCAGGCGTCGATTGTCACCTCCAGAGGTTTTATGCCGGCGATCCTTAAAGATCAAGGGCTTTCCTCGTAAACAACCGTGTCAATCTTTACGTTGATTTTACAAGCACACTATCTCACAAACTAAGTTTGGTTACAAAATTAGTCTTGTTAATTTTTACCCAAAACACAAACATAAGCCCCAAATTCTTCTTAAGATTTGCAACTCAGATATGATAAATGGGTTGTGGAGTAAGAGAGCCAATTTTCGTCAGTTGAGAACTGAATATGATCGGGAAACATTTTGAGGAGATGAAAAGTGAATAGAGAGAAAATGGAGATGCAGATGTTTAGAGAGAGATAGTGCGTTTAATATGTTTAGAGAGAGAGAGTATAAATCTCGTTTTAGAGAGGATAGAGTGTAGATTTAAAGAGAGAGAAGAGGGAATGGCATAAATGCCCCTCTAAATAAAAAAAAACATAATAAATTAATGAGTGATCCTGATTTAGTGTTTGGGGTTTTTACAATAATATAGGATTTGCATATGATACACCCTCATATATATATATATATATATATATATATAGAGAGAGAGAGAGAGAGAGAGAGATACAAGGAGAGGGTAGGCTTCTTCGTCACCGAAGGTTGTCTATGATGGTGGTCGGTGTTCTTGGTTGCTAAAGTTAGGTTTGAAGTAGACATAAGCTAATTGAAGTAAAATAACTTTACATTAACTTTGTAAAATCTAATTACATTACAACAAATTTCCTATAAGGATAAAAAAACTAAAGTGCCCTCATGTGTAGTGCACATGATGTGACTTAACTGAAAAACTTAACGACTGTTAGACTAAAAAACAAGAAACAAGAAACAAGAAACATGATAACTTTTCAATTATAGGATAATAAGTGAAAGTCCAAACTTTAAAGTAAGGATAAGCAAACCGAACTAACAGAACCGTAACCGAACCGAACATATAACTAATGGTTCGGTTAACCCATAACCGATTAACCGAATTTTACGGTTCGTTTTCGGTTTTGGTGTTTGACATAATTGAATTAACCGAACCAAACCGATTATATATATACACACATACACATACACACATAACTATTTAAATTTTAAGACACGCGATAAATTTATAAAAAAAATTGTTTGTATTAGAATCCGATTAATTTTATCAATACAAATTATATTATTTAGCCAATTTAGTTATAGTATGCATTTGTGTTTGATTTCTAGTAAAATTATTAATAAAAGCTCAAACTTTTTAGCTTATGTCAAAAGTTTTGGCTTAGCGGTTAACCGAACCGAATGAATACCGAAAATTAATTAACCGAAATCAACCGGTTTTCAAAATCCATTAACAGCAAATTTCGGTTTAGTGGGGGCTCAAAACGGAACCAAGTACACCCCTACTTTTGAAGGACTCATTCAATAATTTGGGCAAATAAAAAGGACAAACATTATAATTTAATCTTTTAAAAGTAAACAAAGATATCAAATTGATTTTAAACTATGTTTAAGGGTTTTAAAATATGAGAATAAAATTGAATTTAAATTCATATTAGTAATAAATAAATTTGAATGAATTTTTAAACGAAGGTAAACATACGAACATAAGTAAACGAATATAAACAAACGTAAATGAACGAAAGTAAACGAACGTAAATAAATGAACGGAACATGTGCTTATGTTTGCTCATTTATTTAAACGAACAAATATTTTTATTCATGTTCTTTTGTTTCTTTAATTAACGAACATAAATGAACTTACCGTCAAACGATTCACGAACGGTTAACTGAACGTTTAGTTTCGTTTACAAATCTACCCACATACATTTCTTTCTCTCTCTATCCCATCGAACTTTTAGTCTGGAAAATGGTGTCGCCCGTCTCCTTCCTTCTGCCATTTTACTTCAAAGCTGATTTGACGGTGTAGAAATGTCAAACCATACCAGATTACCTGGTTTAAAGTTATTTCTCGAAGAAGTTTTATTTTCTGAAAATATTGTTTGTAACTCCTACAATAAATCCAAGAACGTTGCATGAATGGACCGTTTGCCCAATTGGTCCATTACAGATAAATTGTTCAAGTTTCTAGACAACGCAAATTATTGAGACATATGTTATCAAAGTTTCTATTAAAATACATTTTGAGTGTTTCTGATACGAACCCAGATCTAGGTCAGGATGGGCCACGGCAGACCCATTGGGTCGGGTCGGGGCAGAGCAGCCCAGTTATTACCGGATGGGGGGAAACGAAGTGGAGGGAAAGTGGAGGGAGGGAAAGTTTTTGAAAATGTGGGGAGTGGGGGGAAATAGGAAGTAACCGTTCCCACCAATTTTAGGTTTAAGTATTGTGTTTTCTGTATTTGGGTTTTTTGTCTATGTTTTTGTTTATCTAAATTAGGGTATCTATACCTTGTAATTAGAGAATAGCCCATCTCGAATCGGGCCGACTATCCTTTGCTCTTGTTTTAATCCAATCAGAATTTTAGATTGTATCAATTTATTAATACGAACCTGCAAATGCGCTAAATCAGTTTGGGCTGAATTGGGTGAGCCCATAACCTGAATCAGGAATATTGAGTTGACCCAGTCAATTAGAAGTTACGTATGTGGGGGAGAAGAACTAGGAAACTGCTGATATGTGTCCTTTATATTCGTATCTTGCTTTTAGGTTTGGGGTCGATGTTTTTGATTATCAAATTAGGGTTTGTAAACCTTGAAATTGGAGACTGCCTATCTCGAATCAGGCCACTATATTTTAATCTTCTTGTTTTAATTCAATCTATTTCCCGGTTCCTATCAATTGGTTCCATTGTCGGGAAATCGAAGGAACGATGGTTCAATTCACCCGGAATAATCAATCGGAGGTGATAGTTAACCGGAGTAATCCAATCGAGGGCAGCAGTTCTAACTCCGATTATATTGCTACCCAATTGACAGCCATTATTGCTCGATTGGACTCTTTGTTTTCTTGAAGGAGGAGGTAGCAGCGCTCAAGAATTTGATGTATGGAACAACCTTCAGGAGCAATGATCAAAGTGGTGATTATGAATCTCACCTAACCTTTGATGATTTGGGGGAAGACAAAGAATTTGAGGGTGACCCTCTCGATCCAGTAATAGATCTGATAAAAAAGGAAGACCCCGAAAACAGCCCTGGTGGTGATGGAGATCGATCTAAGCATGTTTCGGGTGTTCAATTAGAGATCGATGAATTGACCAGAGACGAGATGTTGAAGATGATGCCTACTGATTTACTTCCTGCTAGCATGAAAAATGTTATCGAGGTGAATGAAGATAGCTTTGGAGTCCAAGGGAAAAAGGTTAAGAAAATGGGTGATATTTGGGTTGACCCACTTCCACGTAACAAAGCTGCTGTGATTCTAGGGGAGAGAGAAAGCTCAACAACCCAAATTACTGCTTCTTGGCCCACCTAAATTACTGATTCTTGGCCCGATAAAGTTCATGACTTATGGGCACATACGACTAGAAGATCGGTGAAGGAACAGGTCTTGGCAACCATAGAATGGCTTATTGCCTTGCACAACGTTTTCCCTCCTTTCGACTTGAGGACAAGTTGATTTGTCGAGCCGGAAGTATTAATACGAACCTGCAAATGGGCTAAATCAGTTTGGGCTGAATTGGGTGAGCCCATAACCTGAATCAGGAATATTGAGTTGACCCAGTCAATTAGAAGTTACGTATGTGGGAGAGAAGAACTAGGACACTGCTGATATGTGTCCTTTATATTCGTATTTTTCTTTTAGGTTTGTGGTCGATGTTTTTGATTATCAAATTAGGGTTTGTAAACCTTAAAATTGGAGACTGATTATCTCGAATCAGACCACTATCTTTTAATCTTCTTGTTTTAATTCAATCTATTTCCTGGTTCTATCAGTTTCCTTCAAAGAAAAAAAAAATATCCACACATCACCGTCTCCTCTGCTCCACATCCACTCAAATGGCAGAAACCCAACTCCGATTCGGGATTCTCGGCTGTGCTAACATCGCCCGTAAGGTATCAAGGGCTATACTTCTCTCCCCTAACACCACCATCTCCGCCATCGGCAGCCGCTCTCTTGATAAGGCAACTGCTTTCGCATCCCAAAACCATTTCCCGGAGTCTGCCAAGGTTTACGACAGCTACGACGCCGTATTGGACGACGCTGATGTTGACGCTGTTTATGTTCCTTTACCAACAAGCCTCCACGTGCGGTGGGCTGTTCTTGCTGCCGAGAAGAAGAAGCATGTTTTGCTGGAGAAACCCATGGCGTTGAATGTCGGTGATTTGGATATCATACTGGAGGCTTGTGAGTCAAGTGGGGTGCAGTTTATGGATGCTACTATGTGGATGCATCATCCTCGGACAGCACATATGAAACAGGTCCTTTCTGATGAACAAAGATTTGGACAACTCAAATCGGTATAATCTCTCTCTCTAGGGATGTTTGTTTAGAACAAATTATAATATGTTAGAGAATTTTGTGTCTATTGTTTTGAATGCAATGCACAGGACCTGATAGTATTATCCGGTTCCTAAACTTCTCAATATACTAAAGCGAGACATGACCAATAGATCATTTCATAGTTATCTAATATCTATTTGGTGTAATTTAGGAGTAGGAGTAGAGCAGATCTGTCGTTCAAAAAAAAATCTAATATCTATTTTGATAGGTCCATAGCAATTAGCAAGTTTTCGCACATACAAATGTTCTTTTTATAGTTATTAAGTTTTCGCACATACAAATGTTCTTTTTATAGTTATTAAGTTTTCGCACATACACATGTTCTTTTTAGAGTTATTCACACAGATAGTCTATATATATATGGTTGTTCGTTTTAGAAATAATAATAATATGTTGAGAATCGTTAGAACGGTATAACGCATTTGTATATATTGTTTTGAATATGATACATAAGATGGTTATGTGGTACTGATTGTGTCCCTGCATATTATTATTATTTTTAAAATGAACGCGTGTAATATAGAACATACACGGAGACATGACCAATACCTCATTTGATACTTGTCTAATATCTATTCTGATAGGTCCATAGCACATTTTCGTACGTAGGGGAAGGCGATTTTCTGAAGAATGAAATTCGCGTAAATCCTAATCTTGATTCCCTTTGAGCTCTTGGAGATACAGGCTGGTACAGCATACGAGCCATCCTGTGGGCACATGATTACGAGCTTCAAAAATAGTTACCGCTTTTCCAGACCCAGAGTACAACTACTCAGGAGTTATCTTGTCATGTGGTGCATCTCTGAACTGGAAAAAAGACGGGAAAGTAGCAACGTTTTATTGTTCGTTCCTCTCGAATTTATGCATGGAGGGAACCAAAGGGAACTTTCGTGTTCATGACTTCATTAAACCGTTCAATGAAAAAGAGGGATCTTTTTATGCGGTGGCCAATTCAAAGTGGGCAGAATTGTCCCTTGGTTGTATTCCTGAACCGAGTGAGTTCAAGATAGCAGCCAATCTTCCCCAGGAAGCGTTAATGGTGGTTGAATTTGGTCAATTGGTTCATGCAATTCGCAGTGGTGAGGCGCAACCAGAAAAGAAGTGGCCGGTCATTAGTAGAAAGACCCAAGTGGTCATTGATGCAGTTGTAACTTCGATTAAGAATGGTTTTGTGCCTGTGGAAGTTGTTTACTAGCTTTTATTTTGTTGTTATAAGTAATAAAGCTTTGGTGATGACAAATCTATTCCTTCAGAATATAACATGTTCCTTATTTAAAAGAATCTCAAATTTGGAAAATATTTTACTTACTTAATACAGTCAAGTGATAGAAACAATGAGGGCGTTTAATGATATGTTTTGTATGGTTTCTTTGTAGGTTAAATCATGAATTAAATCATTATTACTAACGTTTATTTTCTTTATTACGACGAACTTCTTTAATCCCGTGGGACTTGAACCCAAGATCTTCAAATCTAGGTGTTCCAAGAGGCTTTGCCTCTGTCACTATGTCACCAACCCCAACTTAAACCCCTAAAAATAGAACCCATCTAAACCAAATCATTATTAACAATTTGGTTCTTTGGTATGGGCTGATTAATAGAAACAATGATGGTGTTCAATGGTTCATTTTAAACTGTTTTTAGGTTAAATCATGAGTAAATTCATTGGTAACATTTAATTATTGTAACCCTAACCTAAATCGTTAAAATTTGAAATCAGAGCAAATTTATTAACAGTTTGGTTTCACGATTTGGGTTTATCGGACGAGAAAAGGGATGCTGTCACTAACACAAAAAAAAATATAATTATAAAGTCTCATTGCAAACTTGTTTAATCAACGTATAATATGTAGTGGTTTTAATTACAAAATGATGATTATATTGTTAGGGGTCATTTTTATGACTAAGGATCCTGAGTCTCTAGCAGTCTTCAGTATCCTGACAGGTGCGGGATCCTTAACATTTATAACGCTAACCGTTGTATCATTTTCCCATCTTGATTTTTTCGTAGGTAAAACGTGCGAAGTCAAGTTCATCCCTGAAAAATCGGTCTAGAAGTCAAGGAGAATGTGTAGAAGACGCGTGGAGTGGCTTCCAACGGTCATATTAGAAGACTTGGTCGGTTCCAGGATTCTCGGATAGTTAGTTATGTTAATTTATGTATATAATCAGCAACTTGATCAAATAGGAAACACACACAAACACTTAGCATTATTGAATACTCGCAAACAAGCTCTGTAACACCTAGATCTCGATTATTTGCTGCTCATACTTGTAATCATTTTCATTGATTTATAAAATACTAGGAGGCAAGTGACTTTCAGTCACTTCCCGAGGTTTTATGCCGGCAATTCTTAGGAAGGGATTTCCTCGTAAACACTCGTGTCGTTTTACTACTTTACATACTTTGTTCATCACGAATATTACAAGCACACTACCTCACATTACTAATTTGATCACTTGATTATCTTGGGTAATTTTTGGTCAAAACAATATTGTTGGGTTAATCTTGACGGATGGGTCATGGATATGAGTCGTGAATTTGGGTTAAATGGGTTTCAACAGTTATTTTATTTTAACATGTGTATTTTATTTTTATTTAATTGGGTCAAGTAGTAGTCATGGGTTGTATTTACTCATTTTTAGGAGTAAATTACGTGCATCAGGTACTATTTATATATTGATGAGGCTGCAAATCAGTGTGATTTTGTTCTATGTTTCCATTATTATATATTTTTTTTGAACGGTAACACGAAGATATTTTAGGATAATTGGATTTTTCCGGGGCAACACCTAGAACATCTAGGGCAGCCCAACCCAGAAGGAACCCCCAACTGGGTAAACCCCCTTGACTTGGTCACAGACCCCTCTTTTGCTGTGGCTAGGATTCGAACCCAAGACCTCCACTATGGAAAGTCTTGGGGCTACCATTGCATCAAATAGCCAACGGTTCCATTATTATATAAAAGAGTCACAGACCCCTCTTTTGCTGTGGCCAGGATTCGAACCCAAGACCTCCATTATGAAAAGTCTTGGGGCTACCATTGCACCAAATAGCCAACGGTTTCATTATTATATAAAAGAGTCGAGCAAATCGTTTGTTCAAGTTCTGTTTTTTTATAATGTTTGATTAAGGCATGAACACCAACAATTGGTATCAGAGCCCTAATCGAGATCTGTGGAGGAAAATCTGTGTGAATCGATTATTCCCTAATCTGTATGATTATGGCGTAATCGGGTCTGTGTGATCCGAAATCAAAATCGAAGTTGTGTGATCGAGGGACGAGAAGCCTGTGTGGTTGAATCGGTTTTTATGTTGAAGCTGAGACATGTGTGAGGAAGATTTTGTGGGTTGATCGAGATCTTTGTGAGCCAAGAAGAAACAAATCTGTGTGAAATTGAAGGAAGGAGGCGACCTGTGTGGTTTTCTCTAGGTGTGATTTATCGGTCTATGTGATAAATCTTTGTGATCAGGCTGCAATCTAAAATGGTTGATCGAGGGTTGTGTGTGGGGGTTTTATTGAAGCAGTAAACCTATCGTGTGTTGTTTTTTTTTTTGTGTGTTTTTGCATCTTTTTGAAGAGGTAGAAGTAGAGTTTGTTGTTTAAAGTGAAAAGAGGTTGTGTTTTGCTTTTTGGTTTTTGATCAATGAGTTACAGTGAACTATGGCAAAAGACGGAAACAAGGGCTGTGGTGGTAGTGCAATTGTGCAAACAAGTAATCAAAGCAATATCCAGTTGTAATGCCCGAAGTTATCGGCTACTAACTACACGAGTTGGTCAATAATGGTGGAATCATTTCTATAAGCTTACGGTTTGTGGGAAGCAATTGATCTGGTCACGGGAGAGCGGTAGAGCCTAGGAAGAATTTGATGGTGAGGACGTTCGTGTTTCAAAATCTACCGAAAGATGTGTTGCTTCAAGTGGCAAAGCATGAAAATGAAAAGGATGTGGGGGAAGCACTTCGTGTGCGCTATTTGGGAGTGGATATAGCTCAAAAGGTGAGACTTCAAACTCTTAGAACCGAGCTAGAGATGTTGAATATGAAAGAGAGTGAAACGATCGATGAATGTTCAGGAAAACTAAGTGGGATTGCTACAAAGTTCAAGAGTCTTGGGTCTAGCTTGGATGATGAGATTATGGTAAGAAAATTACTAAATTTGTTTCCAAAGAATTTTTTTTGCAAATTATTGTTTCAGTTGAATAATACTAGGAGATAGAGAATATGTTACTTGAGAAACCCGCGAGGAGTTTGAAAGCTTATAATATGAAGAGAGGATTAAAGTTCATGATGAGGAAGATAATGATCAAGGCAATTTGTTTCCTTCAAAGTAGGATTGGTCACGGTAGTGTGGTGAGTTTGATCAACATGGACAAGGACGAGGTTGTGGTCAAGGTAGAGGTCGCGGTTTTGGTAGGGGTCGAGGAGGCCAGATCCAACCTAATGAAAACCAAAGAGAAAAAGGCACATATCTCGATAAAAAAAATATCAAATGCTACAATTGTCAAGAGTATGGTCACTATGCGGCTGAGTATCCTAAGCATGAACTAAAGGAAGAAGTAGCTAATTTGACTAGAGAAGATGATGAGCCGACGTTACTTTAATAATGAACCGGGTCAAGGTCAAGATTAAGGGGGAAAGTGTTGGGTTAATCTTGACGGGTAGGTCATGGATATGGGTCAAATGGGTTGCAACAATTAATTTGTTTTAACATGTTTATTTTATATTTTTTTTAATTGGGTCAAGTAGTAGGTTAGTGGGTCTAAGTCATGGATTGTATTTACCCATTTTTAGGAGTCAATTACATGCATCAAATACTATTTAGATACTGATTTAGGCTGCAAATAAGTGTGAGTTTCATCCCCGTTTCCATTATTATATAAACGAGTCGAGCAAATCGTCTGTTCAAGTTATGTGTCTTTTGTTTATAATGGTGACATAATGAGTTGTCACCAAGCTACGCCGAGATAACGGTGATGGTTAAAGAGGAGATCAAGTAGTAGGTTAGTGGGTCTAAGTCATGGATTGTATTTAGCCATTTTTAGGAGTCAATTACGTATATCAAATACTAATTAGATACTGATTTAGGCTGCAGATAAGTGTGGTTTTGATCCCTGTTACCATTATTATATAAACGAGTCGAGCAAATCGTTTGTTCAAGTTATGTGTCTTTTATTTATAACGGTGACATAATGAGTTGTCACCAAGCTACGTCGAGATAACGGTGATGGTTAAAGAGGAGATCACCAAGCTACGTCGAGACATGGATGAGTTGTCACAAAAGTTGCGCCGAGACATGGATGAGATGTCTCAAGATTGCCATAGAAGCCTGATCGAGTTGGAGGCTGATGTGAAGTTAAATATCCCGTGTATAAGAGTCTAAGTATATGGTTTTAAGCGTTTAACTTTGTATATAGAGTCTGTTTTATGTGCATTTGGTGTTTATGAGTGCTACAGGTTTAATGTGCTAAGTAAGCGGGAAAACACGATCTTAAAATCATGAGGATAGTAGCATACACGGGCCCCGGAGAAGTCAAAAGTTCAAAAGTCAAAATTGTGGAAATCAGGGTCTTCGCGCCACGCGAAGATCAGAGGAGAAATGTTCGCGGTACGCGAGGGCCTGAAAAACCCACCCGACTGTTTTGTCCCTCGCGCCACGCGAAGGACTGGCCAGAGATCTTCGCGACACACGAAGAGTTCTAATTTTGGCAAATTTAACCTAAAATCAATTATAAGCCATAGAGGAGTCTATTGTCGAATTAACTTGCATATTTTCGTCCCAGAGCATTCTAGAGGTGATTTCCAGAGATAAAGTTTCAATCTTTCTGAGTTTTTGATGCTAGATCAAGTTACACCAACCATTGAAGAATCGATGATGATGTCGATGAGCGGCTAATCTTGTCGTGTCGTTTCCGGGTATAGGATCTTCTTGTAAGTGATAGACTATGATTCGTACTTGATTTGGTTTAGCATTCTTGTAATCGTTTGAATTCTAGAATTTGTCTTGACTGATTAAACAACTTAGTTTATTGATTTATCATATGCATCAGTTTTTTGGTTTTCTATCTTGAACCATCGTGTATCTATGATTAGTAATTTGAATTGGTAATTAACTAATGGGTAATTAACTTGTGTCAAGCATTCGGTTTTACAATCGTTGCTCAGTGCATTCGTTATTTGATTGTTATTTATTTATCAACTTGATTAATGAGTTATGTCTATGTAACTTCCAATAAGTACAAATCAGTCATCACAACACTTGTAATCTGAACCCGGAAGCGATCCATTTTCTCTTACTAGTTTTCAAAAGTTTAAAGTTACTTGCTTTTTAAAAATCCGAACAGTTTTCGTAAACAAACACTGTCCACCAATTCCTTGTTGATACGACACCCTACTTCAATATACTATAGTTTAAAGTAGCTAGGGATTAGAATAATTATTGGTTTTGATTAACCTTGACAACGCGATCAGAGGCCAAGGTAAATGAGTGCAGCAAGGCCTTGGTTAATGTAAGTAGGAACGTGAACCCATTTGCTCCAAAACTGAACGTCCCCAAACCGGGTACATTTGATGGAAAACGTGAAGCGCGGGTTCAACATGGCCTGGCAGCGGTTCAACACGTTGTTAAGCCGATGTCCCCAGCATGGTCTATCTGTCTGGGCGATAGTGGAGAAATTCTACAATGGTCTCAGCTTCAAGAAGTAGCAGATGTTCAATACAGCTGCAGGAGGCCATATCATGGAGAGACTCGAGCCAGCTGAGTGCGAAGAGATGTTTGAGAGCTTCGCTCAAGCCGAATAGCAGTATCCATCTACTAGGACGTCCATTCCTAGTGCTAGAGCATCCACCTCGTCTCCTCGAGGTGTTCATCATGTCACTCCTGATTCTAGCGTGGTTGCTGCACTCGCCTCAATGGCCAATGAGATTAAGGAGTTGAAGCTCAGTGCTCAGCGGTGTCAAGTGTGCAGGGGAGGCCACGACACCCGTGATTGCCCGGTAAATAATCAAGAGAAGGTGAGTTTTGCTGGCAACCAATACCAGAACCAGGGTACAACAACTATAATTCATTTGGTTCGGGATGGAGATCTGGAAACAACCCTCCTGGGTTTAACGGTCGTCAGTAGCAACAACAGGTAGGAAGAGAAGTAGGAGCTAGCTCGGGAAGCCGTGTCGACACTAAGAAGATCAAAGAGATGCTTGAGAACCAGACACAACTGCTTGCCCACTTAGTCCAGCAAGATAAGGATGCTAGGCAGAGATTGGATAGCCATGACACTCTACTTAAGAATCAGCAGTCGGCTTTCCATGATTTGCAACGCACGGTTGAGGACATCGCTAAGAGCTTGAAGGATCGACAGGGAGGTCCATCTTCAAGCTCCTACGCTTCAGTGATGGCCGTGTCGGTTGGGAGTGTGGTGAAGAAAGAGGCTGTAAAGGATGACTCCCATTCTAGTAAGCATCACATCCCATCACCTGAAGAGGTCAAGAAGATTGACTGGAGAGCTCGATTCGCTGAGATCGACTCTAAGATGGTCGAGGAACAGGTTGATGAGGAGGAAGTAGTTGAGATGCCTGCCGAGAAGGCAGAGGAAAAGAAGAAGGGGGCAGAGATGAAGACCCCCGAGATTGACCTGACCCGTATCCCCTACCCAGCTCGTTTGTTGCCATATAAACAAACTAGGGAATACGGCCATTTCCTGAATATCTTTAAACAGCTTAAGATCAATCTCCCACTCATAGAGACCCTCCAGCATAGGCCAAAATATGGCAAGTTCCTCAAAGATCTTCTTTCCAACAAGAAAAAACTAGAGGAGGTCTCTAAAGTCTCACTGAGTAGGCAATGTTCTGCAGTGGTGCAGAACAAGCTGCCAAAGAAACTGGGAGATTCGGTTTGCTTCACGATCCAGTGTCTCCTAGGCAGTTTGCCTTTGCACCACTATCCATCCTACCATTATCATACCCGCCCTCCATCCATCATCCATATCTTATCATTCACTTATCACCACTGACCATGTGAAACTTGAAACCAGTTCGTAACCGATGATCCACCTTTCTATGACATTCATGTCTATGTGTTTTCCACACATCGGGTACGTGTCTCTGCATTCTATCCAGAGTTAGTATTAAGTCCGTTGAGTCTTTAATTTTTAAGTTGAGTCAGTTTGATGCTGCTGATTTGTTGTGAGGTTTATTTTGCAGGTATTGTTCATCCTGTCCATACCCAATCTCCATTCGGGCGGGACCAATGATTAGTTTATCCTACTTTGTAAAGGCAACCCAGCAGAGTTGTGCAACCGCGACATATATGCTATACGGTTCACACAAGGAAGAACGAAGCTGCACATTTGAATGCTTATCATTACCAGCTAAGTCGCTTCCTGTTTATTTTTAGTTGTGTCTTGCTTCATATTGAGGACAATGTGTCTTTCAAATGTGGGGATGTGAGTGTTTAGTTAGTCAAGTTTGTGTCTTTAATAAAATATTCAAAAATACAAAAAAAAATTGAATTTTTTTTTGAAAAAATGTCCTTTGAAATAAAAAAGTTTTGCATAATAAATGGAAAATGATAGTACAACTGGATCTACTTGTTGAGTTTTAAATGAATAAATAATATAAAACGTGTCTAATTAGTGATGTTTTGGTAGACCCAGCAAGCTTGAATGACTTAAATAGCCTGTGAGTGTTACTTAGGATTAACACGTAATAAAATCATGAAATCTTGTGGATACTCGTCTTAGGGTAATGGTAATACTGAAACTGTCAACATAGGGTGATAGGTACCACGTTAAGCCAATATTTAGAGGTTTTTTAAAAAATTTCATAGCACACCACTCTCTTTTTATGAGAATACATTCGAGTTTCAGTGGAGCCCAATCCACAATTTCCATAATCATGAGCTTAATTAATTTGAAACTAAGTCGTGCTTACGTGTTACCCTCTAGGATGGCGACTTGGAGGATACACCCATAAGTGATTATTATGTGCTTAATTAATTTGAAACTGAGTCGTGCTTATGTGTATCCTCTAAGTCGCCATCCCAGATGGAAACACATAAGCAAGACTCAGTTTCAAACAATTAAGCTCATAATTATGAAAATTGTGGATTTATGGAATGGGCGCCGCTGAAACTCGGATTTATTCTCATAAAAAGAGAGTGGTGTGCCATGAAGATTTTCAAAAACCTCTAAATATTAACTTAACATGATACCTATCACCCTATGTTGACAGTTTAAGTATTACCGACATCCTAAGATGAGTACCCACAAGATTTGATGAATTTATTCAGTGATTAATCCTAAGTAACACTCACAGGCTATTTAAGCTATTTAAGCTGGCTGGGTCTACCAAAACATCACCAATTAGATGCGTTTTCAATTATTTTATTCATTTAAACTCAAACAAGTAGATCCAGTTGTACTATCATTTTCCATTTATTATGCAAAAACTTTTGATTTCAAAGTACATTTTTTTCAAAATTTTCAATTTTTTTTTGTATTTTTGGATTTTTATAAAAGACACAAACTTAGACTACTAAACACTCACATCCCCACACTTAAATGACACATTGTCCTCAATGTGAAGAAAGACACAACTAAAAATAACAATGTAAAAATAAAAACAAGAAGCGACTTAGCTCGTAATGTAGATGCAAACAAATGTATCCAGCTTCGTTCTTCCTCATGTGCACCGTATAGCATTTCGGTCGCGGTTGCACACACTGCTGGATTTTCCAAACTACAAATACAACATACAAACTTAATACGTAAATAATTTTTCAAACTACAATAACGCTACAATAAATGTACCAAAACGCAATAATATGCATGTATTAGTGGAATTGGGTTAAACGAGTAATTTTGACACCCATTTAGAATGGGTACGTGTCATTTTGACCCATTTATACTTTGATTCGCAACATAATAACAAAATATATATACTTACCCAATAGTTTGGCGCCCGAGCGTTAACCGATGTGCCGTGAGAAATGTGCATAAGTCTCCGACCATCAATTTAAAAAATAATGCACACATCTATATAAATTAACCATCCATTTCACAAATAATGCATACATTTATATATTTATCTATATTTTTCAAATAAATAACAACTAAAACACCAATTTCACAAAAATACATACATATCATAAAAAGTGGGGCAAAACCCAAAAACACCCAATTTCACACAAATATATACATATTACCTCCAAGTTTGTTCTTGAAACGACGAGATGTCATCGAGAAATCCTCACTCTAGCTTCCAATCCGTTCACTTTTTTCAAAATCCAACCTACACAGTATATCAATTAAAATTATTCCCTAATTTTGGATAATTACTAAAAGAAATTAAAAAAACACATACCTAATGAACAAGATGACTAGTGGTGGTGGTGGAGGTGGAACACGACGGCAAAACAAAGAAATCGGCCGAAAATGGGGGTGGAAGCCGAGAGGAAGAGTGGGAGAGCAAAGTGGGCATAAATGAGGATTGTTCTTGCCTAACTATGTAAATATTTAGTAATTATATACTTGAACATTTAAATAATTATAAATAATTAACATCCAATATTTTAGTTTCATTTCATTTTCGCCATAATTGAAGATACATAGTTTCAACTTCAGTTCGTGGCTTGATTTAAGCCGTAAAACCTTAAACGTTATTTCCCCGTTTATTCGTCCGGTCGTTCCGACCAACCTGTCGGGTTTGGTGTAAAGATTTTTAAAACGGAAGTTAACGGTTTGTCTCTAAAATTTTATATTTTTAATTATTTTACACTCTATTAAAAATGGATGACAATGAACAGTAAACTCAACCAATGAGGTACTGCCACGTGAAAACTTTTATCTATGTATGTCATGTGTATATATATATATATGAAATTGATTGAGAGCAAGAGTGAGTGTTAGCGCAGTTGGTTAGCGTGCCACACCAACACGTAGGTGGCTCTGGTTCGAGCCTAAACCCCGTCCCCAACCCCGCGCCCACGGGCAGTTCTTTCCTTTTCCAAGATGTTTCATTTATTTATTTGTTATATACGTATACAAGCGGAAGTGGATGTAAAACATAACTGGGCGCCAAGCAAGGTGGTTTGCGCGCCACACCCACATACGCACACACACGGTGCCGGTTCGATGACCCTCTATTGGTTCTTCCGTTTTGCAATTATTATTATTATTTTTTTTTCATTTCCTTATTATTTAACTAAAAATACAATTATGGTTTTTGAAATGCCAAATTAACTTAATTAATCACCTATTATTTTTATAAAGAAAAATACAATTTTAGTCTTTAAATTATCTAAATCTTTATAGATAATTTTAGGAATATTTTGTTTTCTCTTATAACTTGTAGAATAATAAATTTTACAAAACTTAATACTTAATTTAAATAGTATTTAGTTATAAAAATATAAATAGTAAATATAAATTTAAATCTTAATTTTAAGTGTTATAAATAAAAATAATACTTAATGTAGTGAATTAAATAATCTCATATGCATTAAATAATGATAACTATTGAGTGTTAGGCTTTAATTGTGGGGTTAAATGGTAATTGAACATATTTTATGCATGGACATGGTGTACCATATGCACAACAATTTGTGTTAGGTGTCTTAAAATTTTTGATATATTACAATCATGTTTTTCCAATATGTTTTATATAGTAGTATAAGTACCTATCTCGACGACATGTCATCGAGAATAGATAATTTCCAATAATAAATTATTCCACCTGGCAAAAAAAATAAAGAAAAAAAAATAAATGTTCTTAAACGCAGCGGAATAAACGTGTTGGATTTACTCATTTACAATCAGTTCTTAAACTTTAAATATCAAACGCAACGAAATAAACGTCATTACATTTTTTGCCAAATATCGACCAATTAAAACATTGTCTTACACGTTCATTCATCCAACATTCAAAACAATATAAGGGATGCCAGTCTCATATATAGCAGGGTAACTCTTCGAGTAGCCAAGCAGCATCCATTCATCGTTCATTCATCTCTAACCTAAACATGCATACTAAAAGTTAGCTAATGCTGGTGAGTTCAAGTTTTCATTCATTTATAAATAAAATGGTTTACTGTTCA
Source organism: Smallanthus sonchifolius (assembly GCA_023525975.1). NCBI lineage: Eukaryota > Viridiplantae > Streptophyta > Magnoliopsida > Asterales > Asteraceae > Smallanthus > Smallanthus sonchifolius. The sequence continues at coordinate 56,160,261 of CM042038.1, forward strand.
TTCATTCGTTAGGATTTTATCGTTCATAATTAAAACGGGGCTTAACATTCACATTCTATTCATACATACGTAATAGTATTTAGCATTCTTTTCAATTCATACAATAAATATCTAAATCTGTTTTACCATCCATTCTGTCGTTCAGTATTGTATCGTCCCTAAGGCTATCATGCATGAAGACCGACAATACAATACATTCCATCAATGTCATATTATACTGCCCCTAAGGCTATCATACACGAAGACCGACACTACAATACCATTCCATTCCATTCATTATCACTTTTAGAACCCGCAAGCCCCAAAGCGATTCCATTCCATTCATTATCACTCTTAGAACCCTGAAATCCGACCGTTAGAAAAGCATGAAATTTGGACAGAATGTTCCCAACACATAGACGCACAACCATAGAGCTCTATAGGTATGCTTTTCATACCCTCAATCGCGTCTGATCGGAAACTCGGATCTGAAAAACTAGGTCTTAAAGAATCGTTGATTACCGGAGATCCGACCGTTGGATCGTGACGATTTTTGGATAGTAGTTTCTTAACACATATATTAATATCTTCACTGAAGAAAATTCTGATCAGATGTTGTATATTATTTTAGTACGAACATATTAGAATAGTTTCTAGTATCGAAAACAGAAAACTGATCGGGTTGCATGCCATCCAAACGACATTGCATGTCAATTTTGAGGATAGATAAATGTCCGGGAAACCAAAATAATCCTAATGGTAGTTTTGGTTCGTATTGCATGTGAGATACGGGTGGTTTCGTGTACGTAAACCGTATATACGGAAGGTATAAACTAAACTCGTTAATCTTTAGTTTATTTATAAAATAGTTTTATTAGTCAGTGGTTTGGAATTGATCACAAAATAATTATTATTGGAATATTTGGTATTTTTAGTGGTTATTGGTTATAAACCCAACCCTGGTCCACGTGGGACAAATAGTGAAACTAATATATTTATTTTTAGACAACAAATGTTTTAATGGATTTTTTTATTGTGTGTTAGCTTCATTTGATATTTTTATTTTGAAGGGTATATTATAAGATTAAGATGTGAAAAATTTGAGCTCCTAACTCAAAATGGTTGATTTATTAGAATTTTTGTAAGATATATTGTGTTTTAATGGCCAAAATTAGGGAAATATACCTACTGGTGTTGAAATATCTTTAAAAACTCATAAATATGTTTTCTTGTATAAAAGAATTTCTGTAGAAATTTCGTGATTTATTAAAGGGTCTAGCTATTTATAAAATTTTATTTATGTTTAAAGGCATGAAAATAAGGAAAAATACTTTCGTATGTTATATGGATTTGAAAATTACACAATAGCTTCATGTTGATGAAATACTATGTTTCTAAAATTTTCATTAATTTGTGAATTGTTTTACTTTTTTTCTCGAATTTCCTTGTACTTTGTAATAAAATAATCATTAAAAATATTCTATATTTGTGAAAAATATGAATTTTGGTCAGAAAATATATTTCATATGTATAAGCTTGGATTAAAAGTTTTAGATGCTGTATTTTGGTCAGAAAGTATGTTTTTGAATTTTTTGCTCTATCTGAGATAATAAAAGTGTATTTTTATTGATTGTTGGTAGTATAATATTCAAAGTAAATATTATGAAAATGGGAAAATTATGAAAATTTACTAAAAATTGGGAGTTGTATTAAAAGTTTTGGCTATTAAAAACCTATTTTGATATATTTTTATATTTTTGGTGTTATTAAGTTTATAAAAATCCAATTTTTGTTGGTTATAAGTATGATCACATTAAAAACATAAATTTGGACATTTAAATTGGGTGCTAATATCACACTAAAACCCTAATTTCGGACGGATCAGATTTTCAAACCATAAACCGGACTTTACGCGAGTACCCTCGTTTTTTTATCAAACGAAACCGTGACTAGAGATTTTATTATATATGACTTTATAACTACTGATATTCGTTTTAATCTAAAACTTAAGGTTTTAAGATCATGAAGTTATATTGAAGCTGGTTTTAAAATTTCTAACGTTCGTACGCGCATGCACGAGTTTTGGGTATGCAACTGATTACATAGCCACGTTTTGTTTTGTTGACTAGGTCACAACCTTTAGGAGTCATAAATCCATTATTTGTATCCACTTGACTAGTTGGACCCTGTTAGGACTTGCATTTTATCGGTTTTTGTCGACCGTGTCACATCACTCACACGTATTGTCCAGGTGAGTTTTGCGGCCCCACTTTACTTACGGTTTACTGATTTTGGGGGAAAGTTGTTTCTTTATTTATTTTTAGTCACATGTTACATGATACATGAGTTTTTTTAATGTCTTAAAGTTCCTAATTTTGGGCAATCAATTTGCTGAGTGTAGCTGTTAAGAATTTTGGATACTACTACTTGGGTTGACACCCCCACCTAGTGTTGGTCGCGCCAACCGGACTTGCATGGTCACTTGGGCGCAGAGTTAGCCAATCTTTAGGCGGTTGTTTGCATTATACTTCCTTATGTGGTACTTTATTTTTATTTTGTCGAGGTTTTGCTTGCGGCTCATGGTAATATGTTGTCTAATACATGTATACACGATCAATGGATTTTTTTTATCACTTTGGGTTTTTATCAGAAACTTTTTATAGAGTCGCAAAATCTGCGAACTCACCAACTATTTATATAGTTGACCCGTTTTCGAAACATGTTTTTAGGTAAACCGAATTAAAGAAGAGATTTTCATAAAGGCTCACTTTTGGATTATAATTATTGTTTTTAGTTTTGAATATCTACTTTGGTTGTAGTCATACATTTTAGACACATTGTTCTGATTTGAGATTTTTTTTGTATAGTTTTGTTAGAAGCATGTAGTATGGTTCAATGTAATGCACAATTTTCCTTTTGGATTAGAATTATTGTTTTTAGTTTCTCTTGTACTTGTATTCAATGTGATATGCCGGTTACATAGCCTTGGCGGGGTGTGACACTATGGGTCACTGTCCATAATCTACCATAAGGCTGAGAATTTCATTCCTAGACTTCATTCGTCAATTACATTCATTTGACAGATTAGATTTGTGATGACTTCCATAAAACATTTGCACTTTTTCTTTTTATGAAACATTCATTCCTTAATAAAACCCCTTTACATTCATTTCAAACCATTTCTTTCATAACATTCGTTTCATAAGCATTTCTTGTTTCAAACATCATTTCATTCGGAAAACATTCATTTCGTAACCATTCGTTTAATAAACATTTCATAAGCAATCATTTCATAAACATTTCAAATTAGTATGCATGTCACCTTAGAAACAAGTAAATAGGGAATCTTGACTCACATGATATGCTATCAAAACACGTCTTACCAACTCTGTCCAAAAGCGTTATTGTCAATCTGAATCGATACTTGAACGTGTCAGTTCTAAACTCATTCTGATCTGAGCGAAACTAGCAAAACCAAGACTTGTTTCGCTCCAACATCCCTAGCGAAACTGTACTTGTACATTCGTTGATTTCCAGCGAAACTACGCCAAGTTCGCTAGCAAGTTTCGCATGTCATACTCTAGCGAAACTATTAAGTTTGCTTGATTTGCTCTTCAGCGAAACTAGGTTGATAACTGAATTATTCGTTTCCGCGTTATAGCCTCCTGTTATTAACGTGCGAATGATTCCTATCAACGTTATTACCTAAAACCCCATCTTATCCAAACTGTACCAATTCCGTGTTTGTGGACGCCTAAGTTATAAAAACATATTTCTTCATTTCTATCGAAAATCGGACAGAGTTCCATTTGTTTTTGTCTAAAACTCGACAATTCGAATTGTCTATTTTATCCCAAATGAATCAACGATAATCCATAAATCGCACTTTAGATTATACTACCAAAACCATACCTCAATTCATTCATTATTTGATAATTATAATAAAGATTATATAATTATAACTCATTTTTAACGTGTCCGAAAAATATTCTCGAAATATGTCCTCGATAATTTACCCGAGTCCCTTGCCACTAACCAACACTAGATATATAAGTTTTACGAGTTATACCTTCGTGTACGATCCGTACTGAACATTTTTGTATGAAACTGTTGATCACCACACGAGAAGGAAACTTGTTTTGCCCATAACTTGACCATACGAACTCCAATTAAGGTGATTCACACGATCATGAACTCGTCTCGCCGAGCCCCACCAGCGCCGCCAGTTTTTGTCGCCGGCAAATCGGGAACGACCTTAAAACTCTGTTTCGGCCGGAAAACAACATGTAACCACGAATCGAAAGTGTTAGGAAGCCATAATCATCAAGGAAACGAAACAAGGAACGATTTCTTACCATGCTTGTCTGTCGTCGGCGGTTTCATCACCATTTTCATCAAGGAATCGAAGGTGTTAGGAACCCTACCCGCCGCCATCTTCATCACCATTTTTAGTCGTTTCTTACTTCCCATACCATCTTCACGACCACCTGAACATCATCAAGACGCTTCAGCCCTCCGTTTGTGAACTTCACTTGTCATCTTGGCCGGCAAGGTGCTCGTCGAAAAACGACAAGAGGTTCTTGCCTCCTTCTCAGCCGCCGCCCAAGGTCACCAACATCACCATCCTATCGCCGACCACTCCCCTACAGCTCTGTTCTTCCACCGCCGGTCACCCATCTACCATTTTCGGAAAGGAAGGGGTCGACGGAAAACGACCCTTGCCGGAATTCCCTCTAGACACACACACAAGTGTGTGTGCGTGGTGTGCTCTTTCCTTGAAAACCGTAGCCCCCTTCTAAGTAAGCTTTCAAGACGGGTTCGTATGGGGTTACATGTGTTTGTTCGTGGTTAGAAACCCTTGATAAACCCGACTTAAATCTTGAACCCGAGTCATAATATTTCAAAAAGGCGAAACATCATCTATATCTACACTATCTAATAAATAAAAATAATTTAGGGACACGTTTCATTCTATTAGCCCATATAATGTTGGTTTTTCCTGCCCAAACACTTCTCCGACTTTTTCACACGCGGATCCTAGATCCGACCCCTTCACTTTTCTTTTACCCGTATCTATTCACACGTTTAGTCTTCGGTTTCCCATTTTTCCCAATATTTTGAAAACCGGACCGGACTGGCCCACGTTTAGTCTTCGGTTTCCCATTTTTCCCAATGTTTTGAAAACCGGACCGGACCGGCCGGTGGGACCGGGAACCGGGACCTCCACCGGTCCGGTTACATGCTCTGAGACAGTTTGCTGGTTGAACCGGGCGGTTCAACCGGTTCAGCGGTCGAACCGCGAACCGGTGGTCGAACCGGGTAGTTTCATTTAAAAAAAAAATTACTATTTTTTTTATCTTTTTTATCCTATAGTCCACCTACTTACTTCTATTTACAATTTTAACTCAATTTGGCTCTTTCCTTTTAACTTATACACTGTCACAGGTCCTCCAAAACCCTAATCAAAATTAAAATTGAAGATTCAAAAGAATTAAAATTCATACAGACTTACAACACTCGTCCTTGACTCAAAATTATTTAAATGGTTGTATATGTAGTATTTGAAATTTTTATATTTTTCTATATATTTTTATGAATATTTATATTATTTATTGCGTCATCCGGTTCTTGAATCCGGTCCGACCAGTGAACCTCTTAGACCAGTCTGGTTCTGAAAACATTGATTTTTCCATCCCAAACCCTAATCTTCCTCATCCAACAATCGTCGCCACCATCAAATCTTCTGTTGTTCATCGATTATCTTCAAGGTATGTCTCTGGTTCCAAAATCGACGCCACCGTATTTAAATTTGTAGTATTCATCTTCACCCTTAATTTGTTCATCTATTAGGGTTGTTCGAAGCCTTTGGAGGTACTGTCACAACCACGGATTTTGTTGATTTTATTCAAGGTAAGTTTTTTCTTCCGATTCGTTTTTTGGATTAATTGATTTTGTAATTTTCACCTTCACTATTCCTTTGTTCATCGATTAGGTTTTTTCGAAGCCGCCTCTTTTCAATATTGTCACAATCAAGGCTTATGTTGATTGTTTATTCTGAGGTTGAAGAAGACCGATTTCAACCTTTTAGGGATATCGGTTGGTAAACATTATAACTTCGATCTCAGCTTTTGGAATTTGATGTAAAATGCCTGAAATTTATTTAGGAATTGATGATTTAGTAAACCCTAATGGTTTAACAACACAACATTTGGATAATAATTTTAAATTTTAAGGTTTAATTTGTGTTTGAGTTGGGATAGCCTCAACTTTAAGTTGGGATGGGAATGAACGAAAGCACTTTCTCTGTTTTCAAGTTGGATTAATTTATATGTAATTAGTCAAGAGTCTAATTGTTTCAGACATGATCAGTATTTATTTTTTGATAGAATGAAGTGGAACTTATTCATGACATAGAAAAGGAATCAAGGAAACAATTTGAAGAGTTTGAATGTAAAGAGAATGGGGTAAATATTACACAGACAAGATTTAATTGCAATATTTTTTTATGTTTCTTTCAATATATTTTAATAGAATTATGCAATTTGCTAAAATGAGAAATGCATTTCTAAAATTTGTATTAAAAAATTATGAAATATATCAAAAATATGTAATATTAGATTTTTATTACTAAGTATATATATCACTGCATTTATTCACCCTGTATAATATACATGGTTTCTAACCTATATTATAATAAATGAATAACTATACTTGCTACGTGTCGACTTCTGATGAAATCTAGATTTTTGTTTTTCGGTTTTCTCTCCAATTAAATAATGATAATGTTAAATAATTAAATATCTAACATATATTATAATATTTTATTAAAAATTACTAAATCATAAAAAAATTTCAATTATTTCTTATTTCACATATAACTAATAACACCAAACATATTATTTTATAACAACTTGTATTTATTCAATCTATGTAACACATGGGCTTTAACCTAATCTATACTAATAAATAAATGTTTAATTTGGACACTTGTCACTTGCTCGTGTCTTCTCACATTGGTTTTCTTGCCTCCCTCTCATAATAAATACACTCCCATCTTATTAAATAATAATGATATTATAAATATATTATTAAAGAAATAATTTTAATTAAATAAAAATATATAATAGGATATCAAAATATACTAATTAAAGAAAAATATTAATTTGTTATACACACACATTTTCACTTGATATATCTCGAGATGATTATAATAGTCTCACAAGTTATGACGTATTTACAAATTTATAAGTTATATGGTTTTTAATATACAACACGTGTAATACACGAAATTCTAACATATTTATCAATAGATAATCTTTTTGAATTGGTGTACTATTTAGTTAAATGGTTATGGATTTAAATTATACGGAGTGCATGTGCGGTGATATTAATAATAAAGTAAAGATTGTGTTTGTCGTTAAAAAAAAATACTTAATTGTTTTTTTTATTTGTTATTATATTCATGGTCTGTTGTGGTCTCTTTCCCTGTCCGTGAAGGTTGTGTTGGAGACGGTCAAAGTTATCGTTTAACTTTTAAAAAATTAGTGTCATTTAAGTTAAGTAATCAGATTCAAAAATGTATATGCATGTGTTGTTTGTTAGACTAAATGAAGTGACCTAACGCACACGTAAACGTAAGCCACTAGGGGCATCATAGACCATTGCGGAGGGGATGTTATGTGGTGCGGAGGAGGGGGACGTCGGTTTAACTAGTGTTAAAGAATTAGGGTGTGGGTCAACCCACATCAACCAATCAAACAATTTTCCATATTCACTTCGTATTAATTAGCAACTTGGGTTTACTCACAAAAACCCACTGTTCATAAATGTACAAGCATAACAGCACATAGTACAAGCAAACAATACATATTTTTTTTTTCAATTTCAACCCTTATACTATATATAATATACGCTTTTAGTCCGTTTCATTTTCTATTAATTTCGTTTTCCTTTAATAACTTTCGTTCGTTAATTTTTTTTTCAGATTACAGAGTGCGCGGCTGTTTTTTTTGTCAATGTTCCGATATAACTTTTTTTAAAAACGGAGTTGTATTCAAAATGGAGTTTTTTCGTATCGTTGTGTATAGCGAGTGCCGTTACCGTTGTGGTACCGTGCCGATATGAACATATTATGAGCGAACAACATCATTGTTGGTATTGATATTATCGGAACCCATATCGGTATTTGATTTTATGGTTTTCGACGATCCGAACCGGTAAATTTTTATTTTATTTTTTTTTCTTTTTATTATTTAGTTTTATGTTTCTTTTTTTTTACCATTATTTTTATTATTACGTCTACGTCTTTATTTAAATGTTTTTTTTTCAGTTTCAACCCTTATACTATATATAATGTACGCTTTTAGTCCGTTTCATTTTCTACTAATTTCGTTTTCCTATAATAACTTTTGTTCGATAATTTTTTTTTTCAGAATACAGAGTGCGCGGCTATTTTTATTTATTTTTTGTCAATGTTCCGATATAATTTTTTTTTAAAAACGGAGTTGTATTCAAAATAGAGTTTTTTCGTATCGTTGTGTATAGCGAGTGCCATTACCGTTGTGGTACCGTGCCGATTCGAACATATTATGAGCGAACAACATCATTGTTGGTATTGATATTATCGGAACCCATATCGGTATTCGATTTTATGGTTTTCGACGATCCGAACCGGTAAATTTTTATTTTGTTTTTTTTTCCTTTTTATTATTTAGTTTTATGTTTCTTTTTTATTACCATTATTTTTATCATTACGTCTACGTCTTTATTTAAATTTTAGTAACAATGAACACGACACCCGCCGCGAAGCGCGGGTATAACCATCTAGTTTTTATTAATTAAAAAAAGTTTAAAATAATTTTGTTTTTAGTTAAACATTACACGGTTTTAACAATTTAGTTAGTGAGAGCAGTGGCGGATCTAGAACAAAAGTTCAGGGTAATGAAAAAATTTTTTGACCGTACTTTCAGGTAAATGAAACAATTTTTTTTTACTGTACTTTCATGTAAACAAAATTTTTTGACAGAGGCGGCGCCGGGCGGTGGTCTCAGCTCAGGTCGAGCAGCTGGTCAAGTGGTCGGCCTCTTACTATCACAGTCTCACAGTTCCCACTCTTTGTCTTTCTTCTTTGCCGGTCGCTTGGGTAAGTTTGATTTGATAATTGAGACTTTGGGGTATTGAGTTTTAATAAAACATTTGAGCTGGCTAAAGCCCAAATATTTCATTAAAACCCAATACCTCAAAACTTTTAATAAAATATGGGGACTTTTTATAAAGTATTAGGTTTTTTATAAAGAAAAATTTTGAGGGGTAACGTACTTTATGCTCAGGGGTAAGCGGATACATAAAACCGTAAAAAAAATTGTATTACGCGTAAAAGTTGAGGGATAGCGGGGGCTACCATTAGCCCTAGGGTAGGTCCGCCCCCCGAGTGAGAGTCCCACTATCTACGTGTGTCAGTCACTTTTTCAATTTTTAGTTACATCACTCTACATAGTCTTATTCTTTAACATGTAGCGTCTGGTTTTAACCCCTGAGTACAGTGTGTCAGATACTTTTTCAATTTTTAGTTACATCACTCTACATAGTGTTATTCTTTAACATATAGCGTGTGGTTTTAGCCTCTTAATCTTTATAATAACTAAACCTTTTCTTATTTTGACATCTAAACTTCATACCTACTATTTAAACACTATTTTTTATGTTATCAAACTTAAAATTTTTAAATTAAAATTTGAAAATCTTGTAAACTCCTCCAATAAAACCAAGAACACTGCCGAAACAGACGTTTGGCCCATTACACTAGGGAATCTTCTACCTAAATAACACAAACTAATAATACTTTTGTTATCAAAGTTTGCATTAAAATACATTCTGAGTTGCTTTCTTTAAGAATAAAAAAATCACATTATATAAAATATTTTCGTGTCCAATATGAGCACTACGTAACACCTACCATTATATCTACATCGCCGGCTCATTTGCTCCATATCCTCTCAAAACACCAACAAAAATGGCAGAAACCCGAATTCGATTCGGGATTCTCGGCTGTGCTAACATAGCCCGAAAGGTATCAAGGGCTATGCTCTTGTCCCCTAACACAACCATCTCGGCTATTGGCAGCCGCTCTCTTGAAAAGGCAACTGTTTTCGCATCTGAAAACCATTTCCCGGAATCTACCAAGGTTTACGGCAGCTATGATGCCGTATTGGACGATCCTGATGTTGACGCGGTTTATGTTCCTTTACCAACAAGCCTACACGTGCGGTGGGCGGTTCTTGCTGCCGAGAAGAAGAAGCATGTTTTGCTGGAGAAACCGGTGGCGTTGAATGTCGGTGATTTGGATATCATACTGGAGGCTTGTGAGTCAAGTGGGGTGCAGTTTATGGATGCTACTATGTGGATGCATCATCCTCGGACAGAAAAGATGAAGCAGGTGATTTCTGATGAACAAAGATTTGGACAACTCAAATCGGTATGATCTCCTCTTTTTCTATATATGGTTATATGCACCTATTGCTTTGAATGTAACAGGTGAGACGTTTTTACTTAACAAAATAAACATTTGACTTTTAGCCTATGCAAGGACGGATATATCCAAAACCAGTGAATCAAGATTCAACAAAAAGCACAGTGCGCTAAGACTGCTAGAATTTAGCTGACGTAAAAACTTTGAAAAGTACAATGGGGTCCATGAAAATAACCAATCAAAATAAAATGTGTGTAAAGCGTACGCTAAATCCTATCTAGTAGATAAAAAACGGTGGCTAAATCGTATCCGGTGGCTAAAAGCGTGGGCTCAATCTTAATCGCCAGGGCTTATATATTGATATTTTTGACTGTTTTTGCAAATCCCATATACATTTCAAGATTTTTTGTGCCGACTAACTTTTAGCATCCTTAGCCACAAGTGGAGCTTATTAAGTGATACCTGATTCACTTTGAATATGTCTATTTAAATTTTTTAAATGATTATTTTTAGTAAAAAAGTGGGTCAAAATAAATTATTTTCCTGATTTTCCCTTACCTAGTGCTTCTGATTATCTTTTATTTATTTTTTTTTTTTTATGCCGTAGTGCTTCTCATTCTCTATTATATAGACTATCATGCACGGTTTGTATATACACCTAGTAGTGACGGATCTAAAACAAAAGTTCAGGGGTAGGGATTTTTTTTAACCGTACTTTGACGTAAATAAAACCAGTGGCGGATCCATGAATTTTTTTTCAAGGGGTTCACTGTTTTTAGATGCTCCAATATCATAGGGCTGGACACAAAAAAATTCGGGTCGGTTCGATGGTTCGTGTCGGGTAAAGTTCATCACATAAAAAAAATACGATAAGATAATAAAAAAAATCGTCATTAGAAATTAACATCCATAATAGTACCTAGGAATCAACATCTAAAATCTAAATCAACATCTAAATTAACCCTACATTTTCTTTTTCAAACAAGTAAACAACATGGAATAAAAAGTAAAATAATATGTGGGTTGTGGTGGAGAGACTGGCGGCAGCGCAGCGGTGCGGTGGCCGGCGGCGGCAGGGGAGCAACGCTGAGCAGTGGCGGAAAGCAGAGTTGGAGGAGGCTGCCGACTGCGACCCGTTGCTTTGCTTCTTTCTCTAATTCAGTAATCGTGTTTTTTTTATTTGTTATACATGTTATAGTGTTATTAGCCTAATAAGACAAGAAGTTACTGAATACCCATCATTTTATATCCAAATATTAGTTATTAAAAGGCTCAAAAGCTGCTGAAGGCTCATACGAAATCTGACTAAAAATAGGTTTTAAAAAATGTTAGGGAATGTTTTAATAAAACGTGGAGACTTTTTATAAAGTATTAGGTTTTTTATAAAGTTTTGGACTCTTTATGAAGTGTTGAGCTTTTAAAAAAATTTGAGGGGTAACGTAATTTTTTCTCAAGGGTAACCCGATACATAAAATCGTAAAAAAAATTGTAATGCGCTTAAAAGTTGATGGGTAGGTCTGCCCCTGACACCTAGTACTTCTGAATATCTTTTATATAGATTGCTACGGGTTTTAAAACGAACATGACACACTAAGACATGACAAATGTTGGGGTTTAATAGTTTGTTTATTCACGAATCACAGGTCAACGGGTCATAGGTTAACGGGTCATGGGTCAGAAGTTATTAGATGATTTTAGCATTTTTTTATGGTTTATTAGAAGGGAAAATTCCTAAAATGAGCATTTTGCTAATCTTTTTCTCCAAAACAAACGTTCAATTTCCAACTTTCACAAAATAAACATGTCAAAATCGTCGGATTATTCACTAAAATCCAGCGAAATATCTGACTTACGTGTGTTCACCAAAAATTTACAGGTGTATTTCATTTTAATTTTAAAATAATCTTGCCTTTTCGTTCTACTTTTAAAATAATCCAGCTTTTCGTACTAATTTTTAAAAAATTCGACGTTTCGTTCTAATTTTAAAATAATCCGCCGTTTGCATTCTAATTTCAACTTAATCCGACGTTTTCGTTCTAATTTCAAAATAATCCGGCGTCTTCCTTCTAATTTCAAAATAATTCGACGAAAGGGAAAAACATAGACATGTAGGTGAACAAACGTAAGTCGGCGATTTCGCCGGATTTAGTGAATAATCCGACAGTTTTGACATTCTTATTTTATGAAAGTTGAAAATTCAACGTTTGTTTTGAGGAAAAAGATTATTAAAATGTTCATTTTGGGAAATAACCCTTAGGTCTCGTTTGGTTTGTGTAATTCACCGGAAATTGGAATTTGAATTGGAATGAATTCCAACGATAATTGTGTTTGGTTGACACATGAGGGGAATTGGAATTGGAAAATATTCCACCATTCATAGGAATTTAAGAATCCTTCAGTAGCATGATGGAATTTCGACATTCCAATGGAATGTTACATAATTACCGAAATTACTCTCCATATTTGATTTCTTCTATTCTTCTTCAACACATCCATTAAAACTCCGATGAATTGAAATAAATCTTGAATAACTTATTCACATGATCAACTTCCAATTTCATTTGAAACACATAAACATTAAAAAAAAAGTCCAATTTCAACCAAGTGTATGAATAAAAATATCCATGTTTCGTTCACATGATCAAATTCCGACTTCATTTGGAACCCAAATACATCATATTGCAATTTTACCTACTATATGAATTGAATAAAATATCAATATGCAAACACCGCCATTTCATGGAATAGATTATACAGATATAAATATTGTATTTCATATGAAAACTTCAAACATTCCAAAACTTGTTCATATGAAATATGAATCTTGATAACCGTTTGTGCAAGCCAACATCGAATTTTAATTTCAGCAGACTATATAATCAGTTGAACTGACCGTAATCATTCCTAGAATACTCATTTTATCAAAATCAGACATTGAAACAGGAAGGATGGCGAGGACTGAAATGAGTTCCAGCGAAATTAAGTTGAATACAAAATTTTGTTGGAATTAATTCAGATTCTCTCAAATTTCAATTCTTTTAAAAACATTATGTGAACCAAACGACCCTTATTAGAGTTTCGGTCAAATGGTTGTATGTTTTAACAGATCTTTAGGAGAATGTGGGGTAAGTTAGTAAACTAGTCTAATTTGTTTTTGTTGGTTATTAGCCTATTTAAATGCATGCTTTGATATGAAATAATAATCTGCATTTTTTTCATTTTTCTTCCCGAAAATTGTGACCTATTTCACGTGAGGTTTGATTGCATAATCTTGGGCTTGAACCAACAAACAATACATCATTTAATTTGATAGTTATCTAATATCAATTTTGATAGGTCCATAGCACATTTACGTTCCTAGCAGACGCAAATTTTCTGAGGAACAATATTCGAGTAAACCCTAATCTTGATTCCCTTGGAGCTCTTGGAGATGCAGGTTGGTACGCCATACGAGCCATCCTATGGGCTCACGATTACGAGCTTCCAAAAACAGTTAATGCTTTTCCAGACCCAGAGTACAACGACTCAAGGGTTATCTTGTCATGTGGTGCTTCTTTAAACTGGAAAAACAACGCGAAAATAGCAACTTTTTACTGCTCGTTCCACTCGAATTTATGCGCGGACATAAACGTGCTCGGAACCAAAGGGAACTTCCGTGTTCATGACTTTGTTATACCGTTTGATGAAAAAGTGGGATCTTTTTATGGTGTGGACAATTCAAGGTGGGGGGAATTGCAACGTGGTTGTGGTCCTGAACCGAGTGAGTTCAAGATAGCAACCGATCTTCCCCAGGAAGTGTTGATGGTGCGCGAATTTGGTCGATTGGTTGAGGGGATTCGCAGTGGTGAGGCTAAACCGGAGAAGAAGTGGCCGGTCATTAGTAGAAAGACACAAGTGATCATTGATGCAGTTGCAGCTTCGATAAAGAATGGTTTCGTGCCTGTTGAAGTTGTTTACTAGCTTTTATGTGTGACAAATCTAGTGTTGTAAAATAAAAGATTCGTTATTTAAAAGAATCTCAATTTCGGAAAAAGTTTTATTCTATTTATTAAAGTCAAGTGATAGAAACAATGAGGACGTGTAATATATGGTCTATTTGGAACAGTTTTTAAATTACATCATGAGTTAATTCTGATAGGTTTTTGTGAGATGAATCATGAATAATGCCCGAACCAAGTAGGCTAAGCCCAGAAAACTGTCAAAGTCACACAATGATTCAAACAAACCGAATACAACAAAATCAGAACAAATAATAACTCAGATCATCACAAGATGACCTGAAATGAATAGACTACCAAGAGTATGAAAAAACAAACGAATATCGGATGAAAAACATCACTAAGACGAAACCCTAGATCATATATGAAGAAGAGAGCATTTGAACTCTGGAGAAGACGATGGAAATGATAGATAGGGTATTCAAGAAAATATCCTTGATTATATACCCGGAGCTCTTTCCAAATACAACAGCTACAGTCCTCAAGATTTCCATGTATACAGCTTTAATCCCTCATCATTAAAAACTCGTTACATATCAACCAAAAACTCTCCCCTCTTTAATTGATAACATAAGGCACTTGAGAAAGCTAAGCCCAATAATACAGTCCACTAAGTCTTTAACCCAACTACACTCGTCTTCCTTCTACAAGCCCAACAACATATAATCCATGCACAAAAAATAAACCCAAAAACAAAAAGAAGTTAATCAACAATGTAATTGTAAAGCTCAAACCCGGGAGGCCTCACTTGTTAGATTTACTCATTCACAAACAGTTCTTAGACTTGAATATCAAAATAACGCAGCGGAATCATTCATTCATCGTAATTAAAACTTGTTCAAACATGCGGAAGCGTAACATTGTCAAATACATAAACAACTCATAACGGGATGCCAGTCTTCATATCATCTTGGTAACTCTACAAGCTTGCCAAGCATCACCGTCCATCACCATAACCTGCCCTTAACCTGAATGTGCATACTAAAAGTCAGCTACGTTGGTGAGTTCTAGCTTTACATAAAACCTTAACATAAACATTTTGCCAAAAACATAACATACATTTGTTTAACAGAAACGTACGTAAAACATGCAGTAACTTAACATCATCAAAACATCGTAACATAGCATCATAACATAAGTCAACATGAACCGAATCTGCGTCTTCTCGTAACCGTCAATCCCATACATCGCATACCAGCGGATGAACTTAAGGCTCGTTACCTCTAAGTCATCCGTCACCCAGGTCCCCTAAGGCTCGTTACCTCTAGGTGGACCAAACATATGTCTCCTAAGGCTCGTTACCTCTAGGTAGACCAAACATATGTCTCCTAAGGCTCGTTACCTCTAGGTAGACAGAACATAACTTAGGTACTATTTCCCCGCAAGGAATAGTACCTTCCATCGGGATCCCGGTAATCCCATGGGTGACCATCGTCACCCCATCATCAACCAGTTGTACAACCGTTAGCCAGCCACAAAGACCCCCTGTAAGGGTGAGGCCAATACATACATACATACCTTAGCTCCAGTAGGAACTCGAGGCAGATTCGTTCATTCGTGACTTTCATAAAACCTTTACCTCATTTTAGTTAAAGTATTCGTACGTTTTATTAAACAAAACATCATCTCTTTCGTAAACCTTTCGTAAACTTCATTTGGCAAAACATTTCATAAACATCATCTCGTAAACATCATCTCGTAAACATCATTTCGTAAACATCATATCGTAAACATCATTTCGTAAATCTCATTTTAAAAACATCATTTCGTATGTATTCACACCAGCCCAAAAAAATTTAATTAAAACATTTAAAAAAGGGCTTCTAGAACTCACCTGATAAGCTAATCTGGGTTGCCCTAAACAAAGGTCCCCCAACGTCACTTCCGATCTGAATTGATTAGTTAAATACACATCAGACCAAATCCCGACTCTAACGGTTTAACCTTCTAAACATAATGACTTTACTTAACCAGCTGATGCCTGCGCACTTAGCAAGTGCGCAGGGCCTTGCTCTTACGTACTTAATAAGTGCGCAAACTTTGCTTCATGCGTACTTGATAAGTACGCAGGACCCTCTCCATGCGTACTTGATAAGTACGCAGGATCCTCTTCATGCGTACTTGACAAGTACACAGGATCCTCTTCATGCGTACTTGATAAGTACGCAGGATCTGCTTCCCCGCAAAAACCCTAACTTTTGCATTCAGGTCTGATCACGTCAAGATCCCGAACTTGTTTACATTCAAAACGTTTGCTTTTCATTAAGGAACTCAAATCTATGTTTTTCGTCCAGTTTCATACATAAAAACGTCACATTTTAGTCCAAAACCCCCACAACCCAAAAACGAACAAAAACTTAGATCTAGGTTGGATCGTTACCTGTATCGAGCTTCTGAGTCGGAGGTTCTTCTCACGAGCTATGGAGCAACACTTGGCTGGAATCTCGGGTCGATCCGCCAACTTTCTTTCTCTAGATGTTGCAAATGAGAGAAAATGGTGGTGACTTAGGCTATTTGTAGGGGAGGCTCCCCTATGTTCGCCTCTTCTAGCCCACCGGCCCATCCGGCCCGTCATGCCTCGTTCGTTTATTCCGTTATAATAACTGTCGTTTTATTTTTGGGACGTTACAGTAACGTAATGTGTTTGACAATCAATTGATATTTCCAACAAATTCATTAGTAACATGTAATCATTGTAAACCCAACATAAACTCTTAAATACTGAAACCGAACCAAACCAAACGCCGTTAGTAACTGTTTGATTTTGCTGGTTGGGTTTACTAGGCCGAGAAAGATGATTAAAAAGGTGATACATTCGGTAAGAACATAACTAAAAGATTGATTAGAATCAAAATGGGGAAAAGATGTAGCTTTTGACACATAGCGCTGACATGCAACTTCTAACACCATGTGACATTCTAAATGTAAATTGTCATGCTTTTTATTTTAAGATTAAAAAACAACTTTAAGCATAGATAAAATAATTTTACAGGAGGAGAAAAATATAAATGATTATGTGAACGAGTTAGGTTTTTTGTTGGTAGGTTTTTAAACCAAACCGTTCAATCCAATTTAGAGAAAACCAAACCGCTAGTTTAAAAAAATTAGAAACAATTGACCGTGAAAGCAGCGTGCCAATCGGTTTGACATGTTTAAACCGATTATGGAATAGCAATTACGTGTGTAACATCTCTTCCTCTAAGGGATACTATGCCGCCAATACTGAGCAATACAGAACAATATGTAATTGATATATTTAAGAATGAGATATATATGTAAATACTTTAATTGGTTCATTAAGGGTAAAATGGTAATAAAATAAGTTATTTTAAATGAATTATATAAATATGTAATATATAGGTTTTAGGAAAGAGAAAAATGTAATTAAATTTTAGGGTTAGGTAAATTTGTAATAAAGGAACTTTAGAAAATGATATATGCAAATGCTCCAATATATTACATCCGAATGTAAATTAAAGTATACATCTAATTGTCCGTCGAAAGAATAAACACTACTAAGATTATATATTTGCTTAGTTATTATGCAAATTAGCCGAATTTGGTGTTTTGGTTTCATTTTGTATTGTGTGTGTTTACACGTGGATGATAAATTCAATTCTAAATCGATAAGCCATATTTAATGTGTGATAACTATGAGTTGTTGCAAGTAGTTGTGCATACGAAAACCTTGACTTTCACAACTGAAAAAAAAACGACACTTAAAAATTTGAAAATAGTAACTTTCACATGGAGGTCAAATGAACCTCATATATGATTAAAGACAATGACCTTCACATTGAGGTCAATGAACAAAGAGATGAAGCTCACCAATGAGATTCAAGAATCTCACTAACGTAACTAAAGAGTTAAGACACTAATAACTGCGACTAATAACTGTACGGGTGTCAATCTTGTCAAGTTAGAGGGTTAAATGATTTAGGGCTGTTGGGTGAATAGGTAAACCTGAACACGATTAATATCTTTATACGTGTCAAAGATATCAACTCTAACTCGTACACATTTAAAATCATGTCGTGCTTCGGGTCGACATATTTAATGTTTGTTTTTTTAATATGAGTAATACATGGTGACTTAGTAACAATTTAATCAATCAATCACTTTAGCTCAAATGATAAATAAGATAGGAAAGTTAATTTCATAGTAACAATTTAATGTTCTCATGTCTAACTCATCTAATACACCATCATGTTCAGGTTAACCTATTTAATTAAACGGGTTATATGCGGGTTGACATGTTTAATTAAACGGATCGTCTTTGGGTTGGTATGTTTAAACAAATTCTCTAACCAGTTCTAACCCGATTTTTCACTCAGTACTGTTAATTTATACGTATTCGGCTGAAAATTTTATAGTTCCGGCCCACAGATAGGAAAAAATATCCTGGCTCCCCCTGCGTTTTTCTTCAAGCTCCGCCATTGCCATTTAACTCATCTATTACTGCCCACCAACATGATTAACACACACTTTCTTTTTAACCATTGCCTATAGTGAATGTGTCGAATAACATTCGAATTAAGCACAAATAATGTCAGCAATGTTGTGTAACAACAACCTATTAGCATCTATATGTAAAGGAATCAAATATATGAACATATATTATAGAGATTATAGAAAGAAAGAGAGAATGAAAGAAATCATTCTTATTGATGTGTCATATCAAATACAAGAAGCCACTATTTATAGGGCTATAAGATTAATACAAACATAATGACAAATGAATAGTCACTTTGAAGTTACAAAGTGACATTGATAACCATATTGAATAATATTTATAACACTCCCCTTTGGTTATCAATTTAATATGCTTGGGGATGCTTCCTCGTTAAAAACCTTGCTAGGAAAACCCAGTGGGACAAAACCATAGCTAAGGGAAAAAGAGTGCAATGCGTATTACTCCCCTTGATTTATATAACCTTCAATTGATGGATTTTGATCTTCTGTGAGAGTTGCTAAAAATATTGTAGTCAATAATTTGTCGCTTGATCTTTTAATATGCAATTCTTTATGTCGAACAATGATATGTTTTCTTCATATAAGACTTTTATTGTCTCCTCCCATAAACAGATAACACAAGATCCATGATCATGTTGTGTTACATTCACTGCATGTATAAAACTAACCAAACTTTTTTTTGATGGGTTAGTAAAATATTTTCAATACATTTAGTACTTTCATGGTTATTTGTTTTACCCATTCTAATGTCTCATTTTCGGACACGGGCTAGCACGAAACAAAATGTATCAGTTGCACTTAGTTATTGTACTTATGGACAACACATTTCTCATTCTTTGATAAGAGGTTATAAGTGACAATGATTGTCTAATATTTAACGTACTTAAATGGTAAGCTTTATCCATATTAAATGTTCCAACAT
The DNA here is from genome assembly GCA_023525975.1 of Smallanthus sonchifolius. Lineage (NCBI taxonomy): Eukaryota > Viridiplantae > Streptophyta > Magnoliopsida > Asterales > Asteraceae > Smallanthus > Smallanthus sonchifolius. Next base: position 56,180,101 of record CM042038.1, read on the forward strand.
CTTCTAGATGTATTTGATTCATGGATAAAATTATCATTATACAAATGTTCGACATGCCGAACAAGACATAAATTGTAATACCATCTTTCATTTCAGGTTCGTTCTTGAACTAACTGAATTCTTTTCAATCTTTACAGGAGATATAATTATATCATCAACATATACTATAATACTTGTAAACCTCATATTGTTCTTTTAATAAAAACACATGGACCAATTATATCATATATTTATCTCTTTTCGAGATAATCACCATGTCGACTATACACATTCGACATGACTATTTTTGTCCATATAACTTCATATGCTATATTTCTTGAGGTTTTGTTATCAATGATTATTTATTTTCATACACTCATCAAGAGTTTTAACACATAAACTTCCTCGTTTATCACATTAATTTCTATATCATATGTCAAGAAATTGTTTCATTTCCAAAATCTTTATTGTATTTTTTCATAGTTTCGTACTCAAAATTACATCATTAAGATGTTTCAAATATTCTTTTCAAGCACTCAATTGATTTAAAAACTCATGTCGAGTTCCAACTATATTCATTTCATGAGTGTATACAACAAAATATAACATTGTTTCACCCGACTTAGTTTACATGATTTTGACAATTTAAATCCTTCAGGGATTTCATTATCAAGTGAAATATATATTTAAGATATCATAATATCCATTCGACGCATGCCACTTCTCTCTTGTATTACTAGACTAATAAGATACTGAAAAGACGTTTGCATCCATCACTAGAGAATATATCTCCTCATAATCAAATCTAGGTCTCTACGAAAACCTTGTGCCTCCAATTTTGTCATATATCGCTTAATTTCATTTTTACATCACAGTTAAGCACAAAAGACCCACTTTAACATACTTTACAACTTCAGTTGTATGAACTACCGATCCATGAGAGAATTTAATTTTGCGACATTTGCGTCTTTACATTTTGGCCAATCATTTCTATATTTTCATTTATAGGCAGATACATTCTTGATCCTCATTATTTCGATTATTTCAAGCGCTATTATATACATAAGTATTATCGACGTCGATCTTGTTTCGATTCCATATTGTTTCTAGACATGATACAATTTACTGAGATCTTATTATTTTCAGGTACCAGAGGTTCTTCTGGAACCATCATGTCTAATGTCTCTTTAATGGACCCTTTTACTTTTACCTCTACTTGACCATATTCATTATAACTTGCTCCATTTTTTGAGGAATTTTTTTTCTTTGGAATCGAATGGTCTATCACGTTTCAAACGTGTCTTAGACTTACTACCAATATGTAATCGTCCTTCTAGGACATTAATTTAAATTGGAGCACCAGTAGTTGGTATATGTGACTTAGTCACTCTTTTATGGTCAGTGAATGTGTCTGATAATTTATTTGCTAGTCTTATGAATTATCTTTTGAACATCAGGTTCATACTTAGTTTGAGGATCAAGATAATATTAAGATAATTCATTCCAAATTTTATTTTCCAACTGCTTTAATCTCCCCCTCATGTTGGGAATGTTTATTCCATAAATTGAGCCGTAATGTTAATGGCTCTAATAACTTACTGTAGATAGTTATTCATTTCCAACATGTATTCGCAACCTCCTTTGGTCCCATCTTTGTCCGCTGTGGTGGAGCAATTACAACACATATCGCACAACAAAAAAAAACTTAGATGGGAAATACTTGGTTCCTGACCAAAAACCAATTGTAATTGGGGGAAAATACAATAACTTATAGGCTTGATGTGAATTACCATTACAATATGTAATAACATGGTCCCAAACAAATAAAATGAATTGTTGCTCTCATAATTATTGGACACGTACTGCTAGTCTCAACAAAAGCAATTTATGTATGAATATATGATATTCACCACTTATTCCAACAATCCTTAATAATTTGGGATTAATATAACTGTTATTACCAAAATAAATATGTTATTCTGGAATAATGTGCTTGCTGTCTTATTAGCTAAGCCACACATTACGCAAACTTCTAGTTGCTAGTTGATAACCATTTAGACGATGCATCGATTTAAAACACTAAATGGTATAATCATTATGATATATATCTTTTATCATTCTAGTCGTGGAAATGCCTCATATATTGACTATCTGTGATACGTTCAAAAACATTTGATAAAAATGGGTCTGCACAAGTTGGTGAATTCATAAACTAAAATAGTTTATTAAAATGACACGGCAAAGTATCTCGAACACATTTATGGGTGATATGTCATCATTTATACATGTTTTACATGCATAATAATCCCCATATTATGGTACTAATTGAACAATAACCTTGCAATTGATACTTAAAACGTCAATATTTTGTAATTGCAGGATATTCGGTGTTGAAAATATAAATTAAGCTAAATCCTATCAAAACACCAAGAAATAAAGCTTCTAGAAGGATCATTCCCGAGCTTTTACCCCCAAGAAGTCAAATTTGGTCAACAAGGAGTCAACAAAGAGCTAAAGGACAAAGCAGGGAGCAGACAAGGCTTTGCACGGCCGTGCAACCCATTGCACGGTCGTGCATTCCTTATCTTGCTCCCCAAGGCCCATTACATTGTCCTCTGTATGCTGTTTGATTCGTGAGGCCTTTGCACGACCGTGCAATTCTCATTTTGAGGCCTATAAATAGTGGGCTTGAGTTCTTCATTCCACACACCCATCCATACCTCAAGAACACCTGGGAGAGCTTATTTCGTAGTGAGAGTAGTGAGTAGAGAGTAGAGGGTCTCTTCCTCCTTGTTCCACAATAGAGGAGCCTACGAAACTCAGTGTTACGCTAGTCGTTATGGCCCTTCGTGGCTAAATCTTCTTTGTATTGCTAGGGTGAAGATGATGTTTGGTGCATGTTAATGTTTAACGTATTAATTTAGTGGTATGTTTATGTATTTATATATTCGCTCTTAAAACCACATTTTGGTGGGCTTTTATTATTGTCTAAATCCGTCTTTATATTTGTGAGTGTCTTGATTTTAAAGAGTAAGATCGTAAAACCTTTTTAATCAAACTTTCTTTGAAACTTGTACGTCTTTATACGAGCAGAGATTGATAAGTGTACCATCCCAAAGTTTTAAAGGAAATAAAAGTCCAGGGACTAAAGGTGTAAATGTACCAAAGATAAGGGACTGAAAATAAAGAAAATAGGAAAAATGAGCCGGTAGCGGACCGCTACCGGGAAACATAGCGGTCCGCTACGAAGGGGTTAAGGAAATGATGAGGTTTTGACACGTGTCAGGCGCATGTCTGGTGACTCAGCCATGTGGCGGACCGCCACGAGACAGGTAACGGTCCGCCAGCCGCCATCGGGCTCAAGCAATGAGGAGGCAACACATGTAAGATGACTCGCTAATAAAGATTGGGTAGTGGACCGCTACCCAAGGCGTAACGGTCCGCTACATGCGGAGTACGCTAGACAGCTGGCTAAGGGCGGTAGAGGACCGCTACCACCCAGCTTAGCGGTCCGCTACGGGGACACTTCAGGCCTATAAATAGATGGTCTTTGAGGTGCAATTGAGAATAACAATAACAAATTCACAATCACACACACACTAGCACAAATACCGAGGAGTCCCGAACGACGGTTACGAGTTTAGCGGTTACGAGTACGGTACGTTACAGGTGCGGTTCATGTTCGGAGAAACGTTTAAAGCAAGAAACGAACATAGGAACTACCCGTGGATAATGTAAGTACACCGTACCCATACCCTTGAGACAAATACACGAATTATGTGTTTAAAATGATACGTCATATGTGATATGTGTTATGTGATATGACGAGGGTACGGGATAATGACGGATTAGTCTAAACACCAAAGTACAGTTATTTAACCAGAGTAGTACCTCTAACAGATGTGTTCCTTGGAAAGAACGATGGGTCCAGTAGAGGTTTATACACCGCTCTTTACTTAGACAGAACATTCAGTTTGTCAGATAACTACATAACGGTTAGAAGGTCGCCTTCTAGTTACTGTGACGTTGATACCAAAAACACACAGCAGAAACTAAAGTCATCAACCTTTATTAAAATATTAAAATTTTCTTTACATCATGTTATCATAAAGGTTACATCGTTCCATAATCTGTTCCTAACAAGGAACATGTCATTCGGGACTTATAGTTCCTGGCATGCCCATCATCTGGATCATTCATCTGTTCATTCTAGTCGTGGAAATGCCTCATATATTGACTATCTGTGATGCGTTCAAAAACATTTGATAAAAATGGGTCTGCATAAGTTGGTGAATTCATAAACTAAAATAGTTTGTTAAAATGACCCGGTAAAGTATCTCGAACACATTCATGGGTGATATGTCATTATTTATACATATTTTACATGCATAATAATCCCCATATTATGGTACTAATTGAACAATAACCTTGCAATAGATACTTAAAACGTCAATATTTTGTAATTACAGGATATTCGGTGTCGAAAATATAAATTAAGCTAAATCCTATCAAAACACCAAGAAATAAAGCTTCTAGAAGGATCATTCCCGAGCTTTGAGCCCCAAGAAGTCAAATTTGGTCAACAAGGAGTCAAAAAAGAGCTAAAGGACAAAACAGGGAGTAGAGAAGGCTTTGCACGGCCGTGCAACCCATTGCACGGTCGTGCATTCCTTATCTTGCTCCCCAAGGCCCATTACATTGTCCTCTGTACGCTGTTTGATTCGTGAGGCCTTTGCACGACCGTGCAATTCTCATTTTGAGGCCTATAAATAGTGGGCTTGAGTTCTTCATTCCACACACCCATCCATACCTCAAGAACACACCAGATAGAGCTTATTTCGTAGCGAGAGTAGTGAGTTGAGAGTAGAGGGTCTCTTCCTCCTTCTTCCACAATAGAGGAGCCTACGAAACTCAGTGTTACGCTAGTCTTTATGGCCCTTCGTGGCTAAATATTCTTTGTATTGCTAGGGTGAAGATGATGTTTGGTGCATGTTAATGTTTAACGTATTAATTTAGTGGTATGTTTATGTATTTATATATTCGCTCTTAAAACTACTTTTTGGTGGGCTTTTATTATTGTCTAAATCCGTCTTTATATTTGTGAGTGTCTTGATTTTAAAGAGTAAGATCGTAAAACATTTTTAATCAAACTTTCTTTGAAACTCGTACGTCTTTATACGAGCCGAGATTGATAAGTGTAACATCCCAAAATTTTAAAGAAATAAAAGCCCAGGGACTAAAGGTTTAAATGTCCCAAAGATAAGGGACTGAAAATAAAGAATATAGGAAAAATGAGCCGGTAGCGGACCGCTACCGGGTTACATAGCGGTCCACTACGAAGGAGTTAAGGAAATGATGAGGTTTTGACACGTGTCAGGCGCATGTCTGGTGACTCAGCCCTCTGGCGGACCGCCACGAGACAGGTAATGGTACGCCAGCCGCCATCGGGCTCAAGCAATGAGGAGGCAACACATGTAAGATGACTTGCTAATAAAGATTGGGTAGCGGACCGCTACCCAAGGCGTAACGGTCCGCTACGTGCGGAGTACGCCAGACAGCTGGCTAAGGGCGGTAGAGGACCGCTACCACCCAGCTTATCGGTCCGCTACGGGGACACTTCAGGCCTATAAATAGATGGTCTTTGAGGTGCAATTGTGAATAACAACAACAAATCCACCATCACACACAGTAGCACAAATACCGAGGAGCCCCGAACGACGGTTACGAGTGTAGCGGTTACGAGTACTGTACGTTATGGGTGCAGTTCAAGTTCGGAGAAACGTTTAAAGCAAGAAATGAACGTAGGAACTACCCGTGGATACTGTAAGTACACTAGACCGATACCCTTGAGACAAATACGTGAATTATGTGTTCAAAATGATACGTCATATGTGATATGTGTTATGTGATATGACGAGGGTACGAGATAATGACGGATTAGCTGATGTGAAGATGAAAGGGAAGGAACTGGATCAAGTTCCAGTAGTGAAGGAATTCCCAGAAGTATTCCCAGACGATCTTCCAGGTGCTCCACCTGAGAGAGAGATCGCGTTTAAAATTGATTCAAATCCTGAAGCTAAGCCAGTAGCTAAAGCTCCGTACCGGTTAGCACCAACTAAGATGAAGGAATTAATGACACAAATGCAAGAGTTGTTGGAAAAAGGATTTATATGACCAAGTGTGTCCCCTTGGGGTGCACCAATTCTGTTTGTGAAGAAGAAAGACGGTAGTATGAGAATGTGTATAGACTAACGCGAGTTGAACAAATTGACTATCAAGAATAGGTATCCCTTACCTAGAATTGATGATCTGTTTGATCAATTGCAAGGATCGAGTTGGTTTTCCAAGATTGACTTAAGATCTGGTTATCATCAAGTTAAGGTACGAGAAGAAGATGTACCTAAGATGACATTCAGAACTCGTTATGGACACTATGAATTTGTAGTGATGCTGTTTGGAGTAACGAATGCTCCGAAAATCTTCATGGACCTCATGACTAGAGTATGCCGACTATTTTTAGACAAGTTTGTTATTGTCTTCATTGATGACATCTTGATTTATTCAAAGAATGAAAAAGAACATGCACGACATCTTCGTGAAGTACTTAGTACTTTACGAAAGGAGAAACTGTACGCTAAATTCTCAAAATGTGTGTTTTGGTTGAGAGAAGTTCAATTTCTAGGTCATGTTATAAACGCAGAAGGTATCTTAGTAGACCTAGCAAAGGTAGAGGCCGTAATGAAATGGTCTCCACCTAAAAATCCATCAGAAGTTAGAAGTTTCTTAGGATTAGCTTGCTATTATAGAAGGTTCATCCATGACTTCTCAAAGATAGCCACCCCATTAACTAAACTAACTTGAAAGAACTCAAAATACGAATGGAATGCGGCACAAGAAAAGGCATTTCAGATATTGAAAGAAAGATTTACACAAGCTCCGGTTCTGACATTACTAGAAGGAGTAGAAGACTTTGTGGTGTATTCCGATGCCTCAAAAATTGGGTTAGGATGTGTTCTGATGCAAAGAGGAAAGGTGATAGCCTACGCCTCTCAACGGTTAAAGACACATGAAGTAAACTATCTAACCCATGATCTTGAATTAGCTGCAGTAGTATTTGCACTAAAGATCTGGAGGTATTACTTGTACGTAACGAAGTGTACGATTTACACAGACCACAAGAGTCTTAAATACTTCTTTGACTAGAAAGATTTGAATATGAGGCAACGACGATGGTTAGAACTGGTCAAGGATTATGATTGTGAGATCTTGTATCATCCCGGAAAGGCTAACGTGGTAGCCGATGCTCTAAGTCGAAAGGAAGAGCATAATCCTATTCGGGTGAAAGCATATAAGTTAGTGATAACCCCTGATTTCATGAGCCAACTTCGAGACGCACAAATCGAAGCATTAAAAGGTGAGAATGTTAAGAAAGAAAGAATGGCTGGTCAGGAGGATTTTCTAGAAGAGAATGAGTATAAAGTCAAGACTCGATTTGGTCGTATGTGGATACCACGATCATGTGAGTTTAGAATTAAGATTCTCGATGAAGCTCATAAATCAAGATATTCTATTCATCCGGGTACTACAAAAATGTACCAAGATCTGCGTAAGGATTACAAAAATGAAATTTGATATCATGAAATATGTAGCTAAATGCTTAACTTTCCTACAAGTTAAAGCAGAACATTAGAAGCCATACAAAATATTACAACCATTAGAAATCCCATAATGGAAGTGGGAATATATCACTATGGACTTCATAACCAAGCTACCAAAGACAACTAGGGGTTATGATACCATTTGGGTGGTTTTAGATTGGTTAACTAAGAGTACTCATTTCTTAGCAATACATGAAACATACTCTTTAGAAAAGTTAGCCAATTTATTCATTAAAGAAATTGTTTCCAGACATGGAGTACCTGTCTCGATTGTTTCTGATCGAGATACTATCTTCACTTCACGCTTTTGGAAAAAGTTCCAGGAGGAGATGGGAACTAGACTTCTAATCAGCATGACATATCATCCTCAGACCGACGGTCAAAGTGAGAGGACGATACAAACTCTTGAAGATATGTTGCGTGTTTGTATAATTGATTTCGATGGAAGTTGGGATAATCATCGGCCATTAGCAGAATTCTTATACAATAACAGCTACCATTCGAGTATTGGTATGCCACCATATGAGATGCTATATGGTAGAAGATGTAGGACTCCTGTATGTTGGGGAGAAGTTGGTCAGAAAGAGTTAGGCAGCAGAGAAATAGTTCAAGCCACGCCAGAAAAGCTTGACTTAATCAAGGCACGTTTGAAAGCTGCACAAGATAGACAAAAGTCATATGCAGATAAGTGACGTAGACCAATAGAATTCCAAGAAGAAGATTATGTCTTTTTGAAAGTATCTCCTTGGAAAGGTCTAATCCGATTCAAGAAATATGGAAAGTTAAGTCCACGATTCATTGGTCCTTTCAAAATCATCAAAAGAGTCAGAAATGTAGCTTACCAATTATAGCTACCTGAAGAATTGAATAAGATACACAACACGTTTCATGTATCTTATTTTAGGAAATGTTTGGAGGATGAAGCTGCACACGTTCCTTTAGAAGAAATAGAATTCGATAATAAGCTAACATATGTCGAAGAGCCTATCAAGAATCTAGACACAAAAGAGAAGTAGCTACGTCATAAAACAACCAAACAAGTGTTAGTGCAATGGAAGCACCGAAAAAGAGTCGGAGATGACCTGGGAAAGTGAGGATGAAATGAGGAAAAGTTATCCTCAATTATTCAAGGATTAACAGGTTTCAAGGACGAAACCTAAAATAAGGAGGGGAGTGTTGTAACATCCTAAAACTTTAAAGAAATAAAAGCCTAGGGACTAAAGGTGTAAATATCCCAATGATATGGGACTGAAAATAAAGAAAATAGGAAAAATGAGCCGGTAGCAGACCGCTATCAGGTTACATAGCGGTTCGCTATGAAGGGGTTAAGGAAATGATGAGGTTTTGACACGTGGAAGGCGCATGTCGGGTGACTCAGCCCTATGCCGGATCGCCACGAGACAGGTAACGGTCCGTCAGCTGCCATCGGGCTCAAGCAACGAGGAGGCAACACGTGTAAGATGACTCGCTAATAAAGATTGGGTAGCGGAGGCGTAACGGTCTGCTACGTGCGGAGTACGCCAGACAGCTGGCTAAGGGCGGTAGCGAGCCGCTACCACTCAGCTTAGCAGTCCGCTACGGGGACACTTCAGCCCTATAAATAGATGGTCTTTGAGGATCAATTGAGAACAACAACAACAAATCCACCATCACACACACACTAGCACAAATACCGAGGAGCCCCGAACAACGGTTACGAGCATAGCGGTTACGAGTACGATACGTTACGAGTGTGGTTCAAGTTCAGAGAAACGTTTAAAGCAAAAACGAACGTAGGAACTACCTGAGGGTAATGTAAGTACACTGACCGTACCCTAGACACAAATACGTGAATTATGTGTTTAAAATGATACGTGATATGTGATATGTGTTATGTGATATGACGAGGGTACTGGATAATGACGGATTAGTCTAAACACTAAACGGGAATAATGGAGTAGCCACGACGTATCCAAAGGGTGGTGGATACGCCTCTGGTACTTCCTATATAAAAACTTCTTGGTACTTCGTGGTGAAACCATTATGAATGTTTAGGGTTATAGACTAATAAATAAAAAAGAAATATAGTAAACGTACGGGAGAACATCCAACCGGGATGTAGTTATCTGACAAACGGAATGTTCTGTCTAAGGAAAGAGTGGTGTATAAATCTCTCCTAGACCCGTCACTCTTTCATGGGAACATCTTTGTTGGAGGTACTACTCTGGAAGGAAAATCACCTCAGTTTACAATATATGACTAATACGAATATGAGATGAAATTATATGATGCATAATGAATGTGAATACGTGATGAATACGAATACGTGAAATGCATGATGAATATGTGAATGCATGATGATACGTGCAAACATGAATGAGTATGATGGAACGAGTCTAAACCTTAAAATGAAATAACAGAGTACTCACGAAGTGTTAAAGGATTGGTGGATACGCCGCTGGTACTTCATATATATAAACCATTTTAGTACATCGTGGAGAAACCGTTATGAAGTTTTAAGGTGAGGACTAGTTGGGAAGTAAATCAATCATATATATGAAATGAGAAAAAAATGCTTGATACATTTGGGAGGCTGTGAGTCAAAGATACTCAAGGTCCCAAATGAAATGAGATACCCAGCCTGTAAGGTGGATCTCAATAATAAAGAAGAGAATTAAAAAGAAAAGGAAACTCTAGGCATACGGGGCTGAATGGAGAAAAAGAAACTCTAGGCCTACGGGGCTGAAAGAGTAAAGGATTCCAAGCCTACGGGGCTGAGGAATGAATGAGTCTTCATGACAAATGCAAGGGGTCTATACTGACGAGTATTAGAACCTTTCCAATATTCGGACTGGAGGTACGACCTATGATGGTTGCGAGGGGGTTAACACACCTATAAAATATACGAATGACGTGACCGGAGGGACGTCCGGAGATGGTCACGGGGGCGCCGAGAGCCTGGCAAACTTGAACGATAATAAGAACCTAAAGGGTTCATAATAAAATGAATGATGTAGTGTACTTACTTAGCGTAAGCTAATTCAAAAACGTTTTCCAAACACCGTAGGAAAGAAGCACGTGTAATAAAGCTTTGTAGAGTATTGTAATTTTATTAAGTTGTTGTCATTATTGTATTTTGAATAATCTTAGTTTAGCTTTCTTATATTGTAATTTCAGTTTATGTATTTTATAGTTTTATTGTAGTTAAGTCTAGGCCATCGAAACTACTTAGTTTCAATTGAGTTATGTTCAATCGAAACTAGTAGTTTCGATAGATAGTAGTTTCGAAAGGGTGTTCATTTGTAAATGTTCAACCGAAACTAGTAGTTTCGGTTGACATAGTTTCGATACCTGTCAATTACTATAAATAGCCTAGCTTGAGAAGGATTAGGGTGTGAGTAGCGGCTGTAACCCTGAACCTTCTTATTCATTGTTCATCAATCAATACATTTGCATTTTGTGTTATTGTGCACTGTTCTTACAACTTTCATATCCTATTTGTATTGATTGTGAGTGTGTTTTTTTATCCTGTTATCTTCACCAAAATCTGTTTCTATCCTCTATTTCACCTCCATGCACACTGTTTCCACCTTTGTGTGTGGAGAATCGATCATATGTGAGATTTCTAGGTGAAATCTGGACCTACATTTGGTATCAGAGCTATATGCTCTTAAGTTTTTGAGTATTATCAGGTTTTCTAATCGATTCTAGGTGATTTGTGTGTTATTTCAAAGTTTTATGCATAAACAATTCTCGGAAGCACTGTTTCATCGCTTTTGTTACTGTTTCATCGATTTTCGAAGGTTTTTTGTTTGTGTTTTCAAAATCGGAGGTTGGTTTAGTGACCAGGAGTGTTAGACGAAGGTTTTCACTGGATTGGATTGTCATTTCTATGATATTGATTTCTGGAGCCTTTCAATAATGGAGTTTTTCTGAGTTTGGGGAAGATGACATCGAAACTACTGGGGAACATTCTCTGAATTTCGTTGGTCATCGAAACTTCTTGTCTGTACTTGTTTTCTGGAAAAGGTACAATCGAATCTAGCCTTTTTGTCTTGTTCTAATCGAAACTACTCTATGCAGCGTGTTCACCCGAAACTTTGGGTATCGAAAATAGTTTCAATCGAAACTAGTAGTTTCTACTGAGGTTCTACTTCTTTCTGACCAAGTGTTAACCATCGAAACTTGTTGTTTCGAGATTTATCTCTTCAATCGAAACTAGAAGTTTCGGGCAACCTTTTCTCAATCAAAACTAGGAGTTTCGATCAGTGTTTTCTCAATCAAAACTAATAGTTTCGATCAAGCTTGTCCACCCGAAATTAGTCACTGTTTTAGTTTCAACTTCTGATATAATGGCAACTTCAAGCTCAAATGAGTTTTCTAGAGGGAACAAACCACCTGTTCTTGTGTCCACAAGAGAATTTGAAGACCGGACAAAGAAGATGAAGACGTCTTTCAATTTCATAATTATACCTTGCTGAACTCTATCAAAGATGGTCCTCACAAACTTGTTATCACTACTGCTGATGTTTAGCGTCCTAAGACCGTGGCTGAATATGATGATAAAGACATTGCTTTGATTGTCCGAGACAATAAGGCTTATGGGACTATTGCTATGGCTCTTCCTATGGATATCTTCAACACCTTTGCCGAGTACACCACAACCAAAGATTTATGGGTAGCCTTGTGTACTAGATTTGAAGGTAGTGCTGAAGTTAGGGAGAGTAAGAGAGATCCGATTAAGAAGCAATATGAGATGTTTAGCAGTGTCAGAGGAGAATCAATATCTGATCTGATCTACCATTTCTCAAGCATTATGTCTAGGCTGAAGGTAATGGGTGTTGAGTACCCAACTGTGGAGCTAAACAAGAAACTTCTAGATGCTCTCCCTGAGGAATGGAATATGTACCGTATCATGATCAAGAAGACTGAGAATCTGAGCGTCTTATCTTAACAAGAAGTCTACAACATCCTTGAATATTATGAGATTGAGATCAAGAAAGGAGCAGTCACTCCCACAAACCAGTCTGGAAACACAGCTCTCATTGCTGGACCAAGCTCTTCCAGTAGCTCATACTTTCAGACTGTTGTTCCTCCTTCTGCTGCTGTTGAAATTCAATCTATCGATTCTTCCTCTCCTTAGAAGAATGTTGCTATGATTCCCGGTGAATATGTGCTAATCATGACTGTTTTCATGTCCTGCTATGATGCACTGATTTATAGAAACTTGACACCGGTCAGTTTTCAACCCGATGACCTGTAGCAGATTAACCCCGATGATTTGGAGAAAATGGACATTGATTGGTGCATGGCCATGTTTACTGTAAGGGCTAAGAGATTCATCAAAAGGACGTGTATGGATAGATTCAAGCAGGGAAAGACTCTTGGTTTTGACATCAAGAAGGTGAGGCGCTACAACTGTGACCAGCTGGGTCACTTTGCAAGAAACTGCAAGGAGCCTTCATCCAAGGATCAACATGAGAAGAAGACTTCCTCTGGAAAGAAAGATGCTAATCCTACCAAGACAAGCACATCTTCAAGCTTCACAACTCTTGTTTGTCAGGCTGAAGGACACTATCATTGGCAAGACAAGCCGAGGAAGCTACTGACAAAGCCTTGATGGCAGACGTGGAGGACAAAGGCAAGTGTGTCATGATCGAGCTAGCTGAGGATCTCACCGCTGTACCTGCTGAAGTTATTCCTAAACTTTGTAGTGCTAGATCTTGTTTAAATGAAATTAAGAAATACAGATTCATCAATCAAGCTTTGATTGACGAACTAGACCACATTAAGGTGATGTATGACTCTGTGGCCAAAAATGGAAATTGTACTTAAAGAAAATTCGTGACATTTCTGGAGAAAACTGTTCTTTAATTATGCAACTTAACACTCAAAACATTAATAATAAAATTTTGTGTGAAAGAGTCCAAAAGGCAGAAAAGGCAAAATTACAAGTTGACCACATGGATATGGATCATAAAATTTTGTTTGGAATAATTGATAAACAATTTAATAGAAAAGGCACAGAGGGTCTTGGTTATAATTCTCTTCCACCACCTTATTCTAAATTAGGTAGATTTGCTGACATGCCTGTTGCTCATGTTCCTACTCCTTTTATGTGTACTTTATCTGCTGATGATTATATCACGTCCTCAGATTCTGACAGTTTTGCTCAATGTGTAGAGTTAAATTGTGTAACTTCAGAGGATGATTGTGATGGGAGTTCTTGTTCTAGAACTATTTTAAATTAACTTGTGTTGGATGAATGTAATAATACGTCCGTGTCTAAACCAGATATTTGTGAACACGTTGAAAATTTGTATTTTGATTCTATGGCCTTCTGAGAATGTGGGTTTGGGAAATGACATTTCTAAGTTTAAAAATGCTTTACCTTTTATTCCTAAATCTTTGAATGCTGTGCCTTGTGTTACCAAGTTTAAAAGTGCAGAAATTATTGTGAATGATGTACCATGTGAAACCATGAGCAATATGGAATATTTCAGATTAAAGGAAGAACAAAGTCTTCAAGATAAAGTTGTGATTCCCTCTGATCTACTGATATTCAAGGATAAAGTCTTCAATCACTCTCTGAATTGGCGGAATCAATCCAGAAATCAAAGTCACACTGAAATGATCAAATCAAGTATGAACAAGAAGGATAGAATCAATCACACAAGATGCATTCAAACATGTTGATAATCTTCATTATACCAGCAATGTAAATCACATAATAACAACAAACACACAGAAATTCTCTCTGATAAATTTGGAATCAAACAATACAAATGAGAATAGTTACTTGAAAATACAAAAGACAAGACTATTTATACCAAAGAGTTTCGATCGAATTCTTCTGCCGAAAACACTTTCCGACCGAAAACTTAAAGTTTTCGACCGAAAACTCTAAAGTTATACAAATCTAAACCTAACTGATTTCTATGAACTACTAGGTTCCAACAATCTCCCCCTAGTCCACAGAACATCAATTCTTCACGTGTTGTCTTTTGCAGGCTTGGTCTTGGCTTTAACATTCAGCTTCTTAGCATCCAGAGCAACAAGTCTCTTCTTGATCACTTCAGCTTCATGTCTTCTTGACAAACATCGAGCCACGACTCTCATATACAACTTTTTCTCAGCTTTAATCATTTCCGACATATTTACTTTTCTGCTATTTTCTATTTTGTTCGTTGCATTTCTTTTACACAAACTATTCTGCTTCACAAGCACACAAAAACCACTCACAAATTAACCCGGCTAAACGATAACAAAAGTTGAGTATTGGAACTCGACCGTGTCCATTGGTTCGATGCTTGGTTCTTAACTCTGTGATAGGCACACTTGCATATTGTGTGTGTTTTAAGTTAAAGTATTTATCATTTTATAAATTTAAAATCTGATCTCGTGAAACCATCTTAAAAATATATTTATTTATATTTTTATATATTAAAACCACGCTATCAATGGGGTTACACCTCCACATTCATAGACAACTATGAATAATCATTAGTATATATATAACCAAAGACTGTTCCACAGGTCCTGTCCATCATGCCTTTCCACGGGTCAAGTGAAACTCAATAAGCGCTTAGAATGCGTTATATATATACAATCGGTGCAATTGTTTCAAGATACTCAAAATTTTTTCATAAAATCAACCAAAACAGAGCCATGGTTAGTTCAGTTGTATCACAGGTTAAGAACTCACATTGGCAGTATTTCGGCTTATCAAATCAGTAATATGGCAAACACTTGAGACAGAGCTCCTAGATATAATGACATTACTTAATTACATAATTGTAAGATCCCAACCCGGGTATCCTACAGTTGGTTCTCATAACGGGTCATTCTCTTTAAAAACACATTTATTATTAATCAAACTACAGCGGGAGTCCTTCTAAAATCATTTATTGCTATTTAATGTTATTACATTTACCTCACAAATGCCTGCACACCAATCCGAGTAACACTGCCTCCCAGCCAAGATACGTCAACACATGGTTCACCTGCAAAACAATCTAACGTACACATAAAGTCAGCTACGCTGAGTGAGTTCTAATAGTTTAGTTTTAATAGAAACATCACGTCATATTCATTAGTTTATTCCACTCAGGACCCTCCGGTCCTTAATAAAATAGTTTTACGATTCATTAACGAATAGTTAATCCCTTGTTATCCCATGACATCCCATAACCATTCATCACCCGAGAATCAACCCATACTACCAAAAATAATTATAATAATCTTACCATCTCGTCGACATAGACTGAACCTACTCTACTAATAACTCATACGCAAGGACAAATATTAACTCGACACTTGGTCAACACAACATACTCTAGACAGTGGCATACTCTGCCCTAACCCAGACTTTCACAATCAATTGACACGACATCTACACACGTCACGTCACAACATTATTACAACAATCACTCTAACTCTACGCACCACAATAATATTATCCACATATCATTTGACCTCGCCACATTAATAACATCACATGCATAATAAGTATAGTTCAATGTTTGCATGCAAATCAGCACACACATAACTATACCCGTAAACACATACCCCGAGCTCATCATTAACCTTTTAAATAAATGTCACCGTTGGTGACTGCCCGAAGGACCTCATCCTTCACCATTCCGTTTGTTGTGCCATAATGACATGATACAAACATGACACACAATTATACACACATAATATCACATATCATTTACATGACTCCTTAACCATACTTGCACCTCACACATAACCCTAGAACAACATTTTTCTCACATGAATTCATAAGCATTTAATGTACGACACGACTCTTCCCATTCGACCCTTAACACGACACACATTAATAACACATACCCTAAACTCACGCATTTCCAAGAACCCAATGTAGACCCTACGATCACTTAATAAATATTTAGTATTCAAAACGCATCGGATTAGAACCCGAAATCCTTAACACATTTAAAAGAGTAAACCCATTTCATAAGTATGTACGATAGCCCAAAAACGTTAGAAACATTTAAAAGAGGGGATTAGAAACTCACGGGTTACGGTGGTCTAACTCCGGCACTGCAACGACCTCTTTACACAAAGTCCAAACCTGTTAACGTATGATCACACGATCAGGATACGTTTAAAACATACGTTGGATAACGTACAACAATATAAAAAAACCCGGAGTTAGATCCTCTTGTCCGTCCAATACCATGAAACCCTAATCTCATCTCCCCTTCGTATCGAACTGTTTGTGGCCCATTTAGAACTCGTAAATACGTACCTGGTCCCATGCATGTATGCATGCAAAATCTAACTTGATCTACTTCACAGCCGGCTTGCTCGTAACTCAACATGCAAACCCTATGCTCCCAAAACCTTACTTGGGTGTTACTCGATTCCATACTCCTATACGTTCACCACCATGAACCACCGTCGTGCACACCATCGAGATCCACCATTATCTTCTTCGTCTAGCCGCAGCCCTGGTCGGCCATGCACCACCCTGGCTCCACACTGTTACGCTTCTTTTAGCCGGTTCCATAGACCCCGAATATACCCGAGCTCGCCGCCACCGCTGCCGCACTGCCACAGCCGTCACTGGCCGTTGCCGGCCTCACGCTCCCCACCCCAGCCTCCTCCACGGCGGTCGTCGAGATCCTCTGTGGGCTTCATCTTTCTCGTCTGGCAGCCCCAACCGGTCCGCCCTTACCCGCCCTGCTTCAGCCGTACTCCACCACCATGCCTAGCGCACCATCGGCACAATGCCACAACACGCCACTACCACCAATATCGTTGGCCTTCACCTTGTCCCGCCTACACCGTCGATCGCAACCGAAGCACACCAAACAAAACCCTCAATCAGGTTCCCATACAACACACGCCAAACAGAAAAATATACGCATGAAGAATATACGGGGTTACCTTATCGAAGTGAGAGGCCACGCTGCCGGAAACCACCGTCGAACCACCTCCTCATCGCCGTCTCCCGTCTTCGGTTCTCCTGCTGCCGTCACACGCCTAGGGTCAAGAATGGTCCTAGGGTTTGCACAAGTGTGGTTCTTATACCGTAAAATGTTTCACTCGGGTCCCCGGGTTTCCTCCTTTATGCGTTTCGACCTCAAACTGTACATTAAACGACTAACCGGGTCTTATTCTCTCTACGTTAACTTAAGCTTCACATGAAAACCTTAAAAACCTCTCATTTAACAAATAGTCGGGTCCCTTGCTAACTCAAACCATTAACTTTCGGATTTTCCGGATGTTACAATAATCCTAGCTTATGGTGTATAACCAAAGCTTAACAGGAGGTCAAAACCTTACCCTAGCACTATCTAGGACAATTTAGAGTTGAAATGTTGGAAACCAGACTCTCGTACGTGAACTGGGGCTCGGGATCGAATCTTTAGAGTTTTGTGTGTGTTTTTGATGGTGTATGGGATGTGTCAAATGGCCAAGATCGACCAACTATTTATAGGGCAAAATATGAGGCCGTGACGGACCGTTACCAGGCGTGACGCTCTGTCACGCCTTACTTGGCGGCTACGCACTTCTTGACCACGTAACGAACAGTTTACCAAGCGTGACGGTCCGTTACGAGGCATGGACCGTCATCAACCCATGACGATTCGTGTCAGAAACCCTAAACCGCTGGTGGTTTTTGCGAGACGGACCGTCACCAACCCATGACGATCCGTCATGGCCGTAACAGACCGTTACCGAACCATTACGGTTTGTTACAGGGCTGATTTCCAAATTTTTCACTTTTGGTCCTTGAACTTTGAATATTCTCATTCTATCCCCTAAACTTATGAAACTTGGCAACTTTTATCCTTCCTTTTCTTAGGAAATTTTTGAGGTGTTACATTTTCCCAAGTTAAAAAGTTAATTACATATTTTCCCCTCATAAAACATAAATCAAAAAGTCAATTACGTATACAAACGGTGAAATATGTAATTGATTTTAAGGGTTGGATAAATATGTAATGTAGGTCCTGATTTCAATGGGAAATCACAAAACAGATCGATTACACAAATACACAGGCGAAATTTGTGTGTATGGTGGTGAAACAGAGGAGAGAAACAAATTGGTGAAGATAACAGGCTAACTACACTTGAATCAACACAGAATGATATGAAAATGTAAGAACGCACAGTGTAAAAATGACTACAAATGTATTGATTTAGAAACAATGTGAAAGAGAGAATTTCAGGGTTACAGCCGCTACTCACACCCTAAACATACTCAAACTAGGCTATTTATAGTAAGTAGACAGCCATCGAAACTATGCTCACCAAAACTACTAGTTTCGGTTGAGCATTTACAAGTGATAGAACAAACTGCCGAAACTTACTATCCTATCGAAACTACTAGTTTTGATTGAACAAATCTCAATCGAAACTAAGTATTTTCGATGACCCAGACTTAGACTAATTAAAGCAGTAAATTACATAAAATGAAATTACAAATAAAGAAACTAAGTTAACATTGTTCAAAATACACTGATGTTATCAGCTTTAATAAAACATGACTCTACAATCTCCCTCTAAGCTGTTGCATCAATGTCTTCAACTCTCCGCTATGCAGTTGGTTTCTAGAAGAAAGGCTTCACATGTAAGGTCACAACCCTTTGATATGCCTTTGCATCTGCTTCATCATCTTCACTGTAAGCCTGAATATGATTCTTGAATAAGACCTCCAGACTTCAGGCTGGAACTTCAGGAGCTCCATAGGCTCAAAAATCACCATGTCTTCTTTACCTTCACACTCTATCACAACACTTCCAATATTAGAATTGTAGTACCATCTTTTGAAAGATTAAAGTTGAATAGGCACAGACTTGGGTAATGTGATAGTTTTGTGAGTTTGAGCTGGCTCGTACCTTAGAAAGACATAAGGCTTCTTAGTCTTGGGATGAAACCTTGTCTTTGAAATCTTCTTCTTTATTTTTCTAGGCTTAAACCTTTTAAAGTCATTGTTGACTTGAGTGTGCAGGTATTGTTCAAAGTCAGAAGCCATCATCACGTTTTCTGGATTTTGAAGTGGAAACTTGGCTAGATCTCTAAGATAATAGAAGGGGAGAGTTTGAAAGTCTGTCATGTTCTTAAAGTGCTGAATCCCTCCCCTGTATATTCTTATAATAAAGAGATGCTTTCAGCATCATACTTCCAGCCAACAGGAGGCCTCTTAAGTTCTTGATGCTCAGCAATCCATTCATATGTCTTGGGACTCTCCTCTTCCACCATCTGCTTTAACCATGGTCTGTTCTTGTACGGGTAATCAGGGTTTGGTTCTGATGGTTGGATTGGTTCAGTGGGAGTTGATTCGGTAGGAGTGGGTTCTTCAGTGACTACTGGCTTTACTAAGTTGACATGTACTTCAGAGATATCTTGATCATTATCAGATAAGGCTTGGATCTCATCTCCTTCTTAAGTGAAGTACCTGACTTTTTCCCTTTGTAGGTCTTTAGTGGGTAAAATCTCTAGATACAAATCATTGTAACCAAAGTTGTCAATCTCATCCAGAAGAGCATTGAGCTCTGAGCTAATATCTTCTTCATTTAGTACCACCACTTCAACATTTGTCTCTGTTCCCTTTCCACGCTCCCTATCTGCTCTTCTTTCACTAGCAGATGGGAGATCAAACTCTTGTTCTTCAGTTTTACTTCCACAGCTTCCTTTGTCTTGGCGGCAGGACCAGAGACGACAATCATTGCTGATTCAGGGTTGGTGACAGAGGCAGGGGAAGAGGGTCCACCACCGGAAGTGGTCTCCCCCTGAGTTGTGGAGGTGGTTGCTTGTTCAGAAGTTTTTATCAGAGAAACTTTGAGTTGCTCAACAATATCAGATAGAGCTTTGAAATCTTGTTGTTGTTGAGAAATAAGCTTCTGTTGAGTTTCCAATTGGGTTTGCTGAGCATCCAGTTGGTTGTGCAATCCCCCAACTTCTAACTTCAGGTCTTTAACCTCTTCCTTACACTCATTCAGTTCTGTCTTTAAACTTTCAATCTCTTTGTCCTTCTCTAGAACGTGATCCTGTAACTTCTTTAGTTCCAAGCTTAGGGTATTGACCCTTGGTACATAGGGTGTTGGTTCATGAGTGGGTGATGTAGGTGGTGTAGGGATGTGTACATGTTGTGGAGATGGTGGTGGTGGTGGTGTTGGTTGTGGTGAAGGTTGAGGAGTGTGCTGTGGGGTGATATGTTATGGGATGTCAAAAAGAGACTCAGAAGATGATGAAATTTCTTCAAGCCCAGTCTTTATTTTCATGGCTCTAGGTTCTTCCAAGTCATAATCCAAACCAGAGTCAGCTTGTCTCTTAGATGAGGAAGCAGGATGCTCTGTCATTTCATCAGACTTGTAATAATCAGAGCCATAGATCCCTACATCTAGAGTCCCACTGGGATCTGCAACTTCTTATTTGTAACACCCTTAATTGGAAACCAATTAATAAAACATTTAAATGCACGCGGAAGCTTTTATTCCAGAAATTTTTATTATTTTTTTAAAACCCTCACGTACCGCGAGGTATCCTGCCCCTCCCTTCGCGTACTGTGAGGGTGCTCCAGACTTGCCGCCCGAGAACCAGGTCTCTCGCGTACCGCGAGGGACTTGAGTAAACAGAAAGTTTACCTAGGTTGCCCAGTTCCATACTTAGCCAAATTTTGCATTTCTCACCAAATCAACTAGACATAAAAAATTCCCAACACTTGGGTATTTGACGAACATTCAACCACCATTTATATACACTTAAAAACATAGTTTAAGTATCATTTTACACCACATTTCGAGGATATTCCTTTAAATCCCCAAAACACCAAAAACGCAATACGAGAACCCTCCAATGCCTTGGACTTGACCTTGACTTACATCGGAGCTTTTCTTACATAACCACATGAATATATCACCGTTAGTAATGAAAATAAACATATCAAACAAGTAATTAGTACTTGTTTTCCCCCATTCACCCATTTGACCCGTTTGCACCCAATTAGTCAAATAAGGTTCATAACACTTGCATTTCCACTACAAGTTTCATTCTTTTCATTTTTCATTCATAATACAACTTTCCATATCCATTATGGAACTTAGGCCATAACCTCATATCCATTATGATACTTAGATTATAACCTCATATCCATTATGGTAATTTAACCACAACCTCATATCCATTATGATTCATAGATCATAACCTCATATCCATTATGATTCTTAGATCATAACCTCATATCCATTATGATTCTTAGATCATAACCTCATTTACACATATCCATTATAGTATTACACTATAACTACATTCATTCATTGCACATATCCATTATAGCATTACAACTATAACTACATTCATTCTTTTGCACATTACCATTATGGTATTACCACTATGACCACATTCGTTCATTTGCACGTATCCATTATAGTTTTATCTCTATAATTACATTCATACATTTACACATACTAGTTCATGCATAATCATACACATTCGTTTCAACACATAGTATGCATACATATCACATTTACCACCCATTTATTAACATTACTAAGTAAGTGTAAAGGCACTTACCTTTTGGGTTAGAAGCTCCCGCACTGGCTTCTCGATTCACAATTTGATTACCTAAACATATACACCTAGTTAAGTAATCTAACATACATCAAAATCACGTTACAATTGAGTCCACAACCCAATTTTCATTTCCAACCCAAACTGATCCGTTTGGGTTATTCCCATAACCAAACACCCTCTTTCAATACAAACTCACCTACTTGAGTTTTCTTTCCAATACCTTGACACTAATTTTTCATTCAATAACTTTCATTAGCTCAATTTGGTGTTCATTCAAGTGTCTAATACAACATAAACACTTAATCATCACTAATTCAACATTCTAGCATCATGATCCAAACACCCCCCAATTTTCTCCATATGAATCCTAACTTCTCATAATCAAAATCAAAGGGTTCTAGGATGTTAATCACCACTCTTTACCTTTAGTTTAGCTAGATTATCCATAATCTAACACCAATTAACCACATACATTCATAATTTTTGGATTTCTACAAAACCCACCGCCTATCACATTCAAAAGTGAAATCAATGGAAGATTACACTTACTTGATGTTAGGAAGGTGTTGTGTGAGCCAAAACCTTCACAAATCCAAGCTCAAATGCATGATTTAGCTTCCAAAATCGATTTCTCCTTTTGCTCTCTTGAGATGAACGACCCATACCATCAAAATGGCTCAATTTTGACTTCTAAATGTCAAATATGGCAGATTTTGCCACATTACACCTTTAGCCCCTCAACTTTCATTTCACCCATTTCATTCCAAAACTAGTTAAAAACTAGTATAACCCCATTACTAACTTGAAACCCACTTGTTTCAACTTATTTCTAATATATTATTTTCACCATAATATTTATTAAAATATTCATTTATTTATAACGAAACCCGAATTTTGGTTCGTTACAAATCACCTCCCCTTATTTGGGTTTCGTCCCCGAAACCCGATTTCACATAAAAAGGTTCGGATAATATGTGAGAATTTCTTCCTCGGTTTCCCAAGTAATTTCCGCTCCCTTCTTATGTTTCCACCTCACCAAAACTTGGCTAATCTCTTTATTGCGCAATTGCTTCACTTTTCTATCCAAGATTGCCACCGGTTCCTCCACATAATTAAACTTTTCATCAAAATCTGTATCATCCAATGGCCGCTAAACATTTTCGCAAATGAGACACATGAAATGTGTTATGAAGTCTACTTAGTCCCTCCGGTAGCTCCAAACGGTAATCCACCGCACCCACCCTTGCTATAACTTTAAACGGTCCGATGAAACGTGGACTTAACTTCCCCCGTTTCCTAAACCGTATTACCCCTTTCCAAGGAGAGACTTTCAAAAGCACAAAGTCCCCCACTTGTAATTCAATCGCCCGCTTCCTATTATCCGCAAAGGACTTTTGGCGATCTTGAGCCGCCTTCAAGCGCGCTCTTACTTGGTCAATACTACCAATAATTTCATTGACCACCTCTTTACTTCCAAGCTCCCGTTGACCAATTTCACCCCAACACACGAGTGTTCGAAATTTCCTCCCATACATTGCCTCAAAAGCCGGTATACCAATACTAGATTGGTAGCTATTGTTATACGAAAATTCCGCTAACGGAAAATTGTCATCCCAATTTCCCCCAAAGTTCAATGCACACGCTCGTAACATATCCTCGAGCGTTTGAATCATCCGCTCACTTTGACCATCCGTTTGTGGATGATAAGCGGTGCTAAGATTCAATCTAGTCCCCATATCCTCATGGAATTTCTTCCAAAAAGGAGAAGTAAATCTAGTATCACGGTCCGATATAATCGACACCGACTCACCATGTCGTGACACAATTTCCTTCACATACATTTCCACCAACCTCTCTGAAGAATACGTTTCCTTTATTGGAAGGAAATGTGCACTCTTTGTCAACCGATCCACTACTACCCATATCGCGTCATAACCTTTTCTAGTTTTTGGTAGTTTAGTGATCAAATCCGTGGTTATGTTCTCCCATTTCCAAAGCGGTATTTCAAGCGGTTGAACTTTCCATACGGCTTTTGATGTTCCGCTTTTACCCTTAAGCATGTGAGACACCTCTCTACATACTTAACAATATCATGCCTCATACCCAGCCACCAAAAATGACACCTCAAATCATAAAACATCTTTGTGGCCCCCAGATGGATAGAATATTTGGATTTATGCACCTCATCTAAAATAGTTGTCAAAACACTTGACAACCTAGGAATCGAAATTCTTTCAAAGCATGTCTTCAACCCCCGAGCTATTTTCCCCAAGCTTATCAACATAGGCAACCATCCGTTCCTTCTTCAAATCACCACCAAGTGCTAACACTTGAGCCTCCTGGATTTCATTAATAAGAGATGATGAAATTGTCATCTTAAATGACTTCACCTTAATAGGTGTATGGCTCGTCTTCCGACTAAGCGCATCCGCCACTACATTCGTTTTACCCGGATGGTGAAGTATCTCATAATCATAATCTTTGACCAATTCAAGCCACCGCCTTTGCCTCATGTTGAGGTCCTTTTGGTCAAAGAAATACTTGAGACTTTTTTGATCCGTGTATATCGTACACTTAGCCCCATACAAATAATGTCTCCAAATATTGAGCGTGAAAACCACAACCGCAAGCTCTAAATCATGAGTAGGGTAATTTACCTCATGAGTCTTCAATTGCCTAGACGCATAGGCAATCACTTTCCCCCTTTGCATCAAAACACAACCCAACCCCGAATGCGAAGCATCCGAATACACCACAAAATCTTCAGTCCTGTCCGGCAAAGATAAAACAGGCGCCTTAGTAAACTTTTCTTTCAAGAGTTGAAAGACAGATTCTTGGTCAAAACCCCATACAAACTTAGTCTCCTTACGCATTAACTTCGTCATCGGCAAGGCAATCCGAGAGAAGTTCTCGATAAACCACCGATAATAACCCGCCAACCCTAAGAAACTTCTAATCTCCGAAGGCGTATTCGGCGATGACCAATCTTTTACCGCCACTATCTTGGATGGGTCGACTGTAATCCCTTTCTCATTAACCACATGACCTAAGAACTGGATCTCACGCAACCAAAATGCGCACTTTGAAAATTTTGCATAAAGCTTCTCCCTTTGCAACACTTCAAGAAATTCACGAAGATGATAGACGTGATCACTTTCACTCCGTGAATAGATGAGAAGATCATCGATGAATACAATCACTGAACGGTTGATGAACGGCCTACACACCTGGTTCATAAGATCCATGAAAACTGAGGGATCTTTGGTTAAACCGAATGGCATAACCGTGAACTCATAGTGATCGTATCGAGTGCGAAAAGCTGTCTTATGGACGTCGTCTTCTTTCACTTTTAACTGATGGTACCCGGATCTCAAATCAATCTTAGAAAACCATGACGCCTCTTACAGTTGATCAAAGAGGTCGTCAATCCGAGGTAATGGGTATCTATTCTTCACTGTCAACTTGTTCAACTCCCGATAATCCATACACATCCTCATGCTCCCGTCCTTCTTTTTAACGAAGAGAACGGGTGCACCCCAAGGCGAGACACTTAGGCGTATGAAACCTTTATCTAGACGCTCTTGCAATTGCTCCATTAACTCTTTCATTTCCGGCGGTGCCAACCTATAAGGTGCTTTGGCTATCGGTTTGGTACCCGACATCAAGTCAATCCCAAACTCCATTTCCCTTTCCGGTGGTACCTCCGATAACTCATCCGGAAACACATCCACAAACTGATTAACAACTGGAACATCGCGAATATATTTCACCATTTCTACAACATCCGCAACACAAGCCATGTATGCCTTGCACCCACGCACCATGTACTTTGTTGCCTTCACATAAGAACATATCTTTACTTTACCTTTCTTTTCACCTTTTATGTAAATGGACTCACCCGATGGGGAATCGAGTTATACCGCCTTAGGTCCACATAGAATATTCGCTTTGTTCCTTGACAACCAATCCATTCCCCTATTACATCAAAATCTCCCATGGACATAGGAAGTAAGTCTATAAGGAACGTTTCACCCCCCGCCCTTAACTTGTAATTTCTATAAATACCGAATACTAGGAAACTCTTATAATTTGCCGCCTCGATTTCTAAGGGTTCATCTAACTTACTACTTAGAAACGAAGAATTCTTAAAAATTTTTAAGGACACAAATGAACGACTAGCCCCCGAATAAAAAAGAACTAGTGCAGGTAAAGAATTAATATTGAATGTACCTGATACCACCTCCGAGTTCGTCTTCGCCTCCTCAGCCGAGATGTGGAAAGCTCTTCCCTTTGGCCTTGGCATCTCTACCTTCTTCTTTTCACTTCCACCTTGCTTTAACTCGGGACAATCCGCCCTATTGTGCCCGGGCTTGTAACAATTATAGCACAACTGGATTTGGCTTGAACATTGACTTGCCATGTGCCCCGGCTTCCCGCACTTGTAGCAGTTCAAGGTCCCCTTCCTACTTTCCCCAAAATGCTGTTTTCCTCAAATTTTGCACCCACGGGGAGTAAACTTGCTAAACGGCTTCTTACTAGGGCTTCCGCCCTTAATTTTCTTCACCACCTGATCCACAATTTCTCGCTTCCTCTTTTCACCCCTTGCCTCTTGCCTTCTCAACTCCACCTCTCTTTCCCGACACCTATTTATCAAATCTACGAGTATGGTAAAAGAGGATGGAGATATACTATCTCTGAATTCCACTGTCAGCATAGCATAAAACCTGTCAATCTTCGCCTTTTCGGTCGACACCACATCCACACAGAACTTGGCACGATCGAAGAAGGCCCAAGCCATTTCATCTATTGACTCATTTGCTTGCCTCATGAGGAGAAACTCCTCAGTCATTCTATCAACCGCGTCTTGTGGGCAATAATACTTCAGAAAAGTCGTCTTGAATTCCTCCCAAGTCATGGAGGTCACACCCAAATAACCCCTCTCCTTTCGGAGATTCAATAGCCACTCTTTTGCCCTTCCAGTCAATAAAGGCATACTAAACATCACCCTATCCTCGGGCTTTCACCTAGTCATCTCAAAGTTTGATTCCATATCCACCACCCACCTGTGGCTAAGGATCGGGTCCACTTACCCATTATACTCATTGGGCTTAATCACCATAAACTCTTTTAGGGTATAACCCTGTGGTTCAGTTTCCTTGTCCTTCATAACCTCCTCAAGAGTGTGCTTAATAGCCCCTCTCATTTCCTCCATAAGTAGTGATGTGGCTTGCTCATAGGCCTTGGCCACTTCCTCTTTTATCATTTCTTGGATTCTTGGATCCAATGGTTCATTACTTTCTTCTGTTATCTCTAAACTGAGAAAATAGAACCAAAAACACCTTAACATCCTTTCACTTCCACTACCCTAGGTATCCATCACACATTCACTATTATATGTATTAAGTATATATATACCTACCTATATACATACATACATACATATATAATCACCTCCACCTAATCCTTGCAAATGTTCATTGTTTCATGGTTATCATAAAGTCCCTTGCACATTTCGTCTTATTAATCATATTAGCCAGACATGTTTAATTATATGCTATGCCCAATTGTAATTATCATCTCCATAAAACATGTCACATAGACAAGTTTCGGCATACATAACACTTTGTCATTCAATAATACATATACATATGCACCATATATATATAACTACTTTATCAAATCATTACTAACCTTCCATTTCCGCAAGCTCCGAGTCTTAGTCAAGTCCTTCATGGATTCTCGTATCATTTCCCCCATATCAATAGAATCCGGTTTGAGGTTGGTGCTGCGCACACCAAATCACTCAAACCATTGCTCTGATACCAAGTTGTAACACCCTTAATTGGAAACCAATTAATAAAATATTTAAACGCACGCGAAAGCTTTAAACCCAGATTTATTTATTTATTTTTTTAAAACCCACGCGTACCGTGAGGTATCCTGCCCCTCCCTTCGCGAACCGTGAGGGAGATCAGGTCTAGTATAAATAGGTTGTGGTGACAGAAGTTATGCACCCACTCATTTGTAACATCTCTGTAACCTACAAGTTTTATAATAAACGAAGTTTGAAAGTGTTTTTGCTGTCGGTTTACTTTGTGTTACTTGATTCTCCACCTAGTCACGGGTATTCTGCAACTGGTCCGACTAGTCACACACCCACACGTAACGATCCGAGACACCCGGGGACCTATAAGTGGTATCAGAGCTTAGCTCTTGATTTCGAGTGTTGTGACTGTGTTAGGAGCATCTTCTACACATCCTACAGAGATTTTGCAAGCAAAAGTGTGTGTTTTTGTTGATTTTTGTGATAAAATAGGGGTAGCTCTTGAGCACTATTTTAGAAGCAAAAATCACTCAAAAACTGACTTTTTGTTGTGTATTTGAGTGTTTTGAGCATCAAAGGTTGGTTAGAAATGAGTTTCTGACCCTTTGGCTCATTTTGTTTGGTCATATCTTCTACTTTTGCTGTCTCCGGTGAGATTCCAGTGACCGAAAAAAGTTGGTGTGGGTTGGTGAAAAAGTAACCTGCGTACTTACCCTTTTTGGCTAAAAGGACAGTCTTCCTGCGTACTTACCAAGTACGCAAGACCATTTCTTGTTGCGTACTTAACTCCTTCCTGCGTACTTGTTATTTACTCCTGCGTACTTGTTAAGTACGCAAGAGCAAATCTTAGGTGCGCAAGACCAAGTTCTTAAGTGCGCAAGGTCAGAACCTAATTTTCTGAAATTTGACTAAGTGTTTCACCATGGCAAATCATCAGAATCTCGTTAACCTTTTTAATTATGACAATGAGATTGGAACCCCACATAAACCACCAAAGCTGCTTAACGTAAATGATTACTCAAACTGGAAAGCACGCTTTGAGCATTATATCTCATACACCGATTCTTCACTTTGGATACCCATTCTAGAGGGTTATAAGCATCCCACATATACATATCTTGATGAGGAAGTTCCCAAACCTATCTCCAAACTTGATGAAGAACAAAAGAAAGTTTATGACAGAGAGAAGAAGGCACATGGATCTATTACTATGGCCTTGACCAGGGAGTTATTTCATAGCTTTAGAGGATACGATAACTCCAAGGATCTCTGGAAGGCTTTGCAGAAGATATTCGAGGGAAACAACAACATCAAGAAGAGTTAGAGGGATCTTCTTAGGAAGCAGTATGAGTGCTTCAGATATTTGGAGAATGAATCCATAGATGAGCTCATCTCTAGATTCTATCAACTACAAACTTAGCTGAAAGCTTATTACCTGATCTATCTGAATGAGGAGTTAATTGAGAAATTTCTGGATGCCCTACCTCCAAAATTTGAGATGTACACCACTCTGATGAGAGAGAACTCAAAGTTTTATGAGATGACTATTGATGAAGCAATAGAAAAGGTTCAAGCACATGATATGAACCTAAAACGAAAAGAGAGCTCAGGGAGACCTCAAATACAAGACCCTTCTATGTATTTTGGGACGTCTTCCACAGCCAAGTCATCGGGTTCTAGAATTGCCTTTTTCTCAGGGAACTCTCATGAGGAGGATAACTCAAATGTCTGTGGTGGTCATGCTTGCTATGCAGCATCTAGATCAGGTTCTAGATCTCATCACCAGAATTCCGCAAGAAATCCTTCTCCCACATCTTCAACTAACCAATCAGCAATAGCCAAGATAGTTGAAGATCATGTGGCTTTATTCTCATCATGCATGCTTGCCTATGAGAACTTCATTGGCGGTATGCTCACGGATCCTGAAACCATAGAAGAAGACTTCAATCAGGTGGATCTGGATGATATGGAGGACATGGATATTCAATGGAATATGGCCATGATCTCGAGAAGGGCGAAGCGTTTCCTGAATAGAACTGGCAGGAAATTTTTTGGTGGACATTCAAATGCCAAGGTGGGATTTGATAAATCCAAGGCCAAGTGCTACAAATGCAATAACTTTGGGCATTTTTCAAGAGAATGTAAAAAGGACAAAGCGCCGGCCTCGGGGTTCACCAGACCTAGCCAAGAAAACGGTCAAGGGTACAACAACTCCAACAACCGCAATCTAGGTCAAGGTGAAACGTCCAATGCTTTGGTAGCACAACAGGATGAAAGCTTTCATTGGTGTGTTCATTTGGAGGATGCCCTTATTGCTTAAACACAAGTTGGTCTAATGGCTGAGATAGTAGAGATGATGGAAGCAGAAGAACGAGAAGCATCTGTAGCTGACCATGAGGAGTCTTCAACTGCATTTGCCCTCATGGCTATTGGGGAGGCATCAAGTTCGAAAACTGAGGTAGATTCTAATTCTTTTGCTGTCATTTCTTGTTCCAAATGTCTTAAAGGTTAAAAATTCTAAGCTTCAAGACAAAGTCGAAACCCTTCGTATTGCAGCTTTAAGCTACAAAGATAATGAAAAACGATACAAAGATTTAATTGAAACGTTGAAGAAAGAAAACGTGATTATTCACTTAGAATCAGCGATCAACAATTTCATTTGGATGTTGCGTACAAGGGGTTAGAGAAAAGGAACAATGAGATCAATAAGCTGCAAAATGAGATCTTGCAGTTGAAAGGTAATATTAAGAAGTTGAAAAATTCTCGTTTTGTGGTGGAACACTACGAGTCTGTAGTGAGACAAGTGAATGGCTTAGGGCTGGGTACTAATGCCATTCCTCCACCACTAAGCGGGAAATTTGTCAATGGCTTAATTGACATTGATTTATCTTGCCTTGATGAGTTCTCGAGTCAGGATGATTCCTCTAACAAGGATGATTCCTCAAGTAAGGCTGACTCTGCATCTTATGAAGAGTTCCTTACTGCTTCTGATGATGGGTCTGAGAACACCGGCCCTGAAGGAGTAGCCTCTGAGGAGTTGCTCGGTGAACAGAAATTTAAGAAAAACATTATCACTAATAGTGATAATTGTATTTTGACTGAACCTGATATCATTGAATCAAATGAAAAATTAAAAGTGATGCTTTATGGGGGATATAAAAACATTAATCAAGTTAAGAAAGAAGATTTTTCAGCTCACTATGGGCTTGGCTATCAAGAAAATATGCAAAAGTATTACATTCCCAAAAATCAATCACCATCGGGTCAAACTACTGTTCACCAAACAACTTCTCCTGCTCATCATGCTGAGTCATCTAATGCCAGATCTAATGAGCCTTACAGGAGGACTTACAAAGAAAAGAGAACTTGCTTTCACTATGGTATGGTTGGTCACATCCTTGTGAACTGCCTGCTAAGAACCAAGGGAAACGGCCAATTGTTTCACAACCGGCTGTTATCAATCAGGTGAAGCTTCTACAAGCTCACCTGGTGCTTCTGAATGCAAGCCGACTATTCCAGTAAAACAAAAGAAAAGATCCTGGAACACGAAATCTAAAAGTTCTCAATCTCCTAGGCCCAAGTCTTCTAAAGATTCATCCATTTTTGACAGTCACGACTATGAATTAATTGAGGTTGTTTATTTTGAGAAATATTGATGACCCAAGACCACTATGGCTTGGGTCTCCAAATCTAATTAATTTCTTGTGACTCGTGTAGGGACATTCGAAGGGAACTATCTCTAATCGTTGGTATGTAGATAGTGGATGCTCTCGGCACATGACAAGCAACATGGCCCTGCTTCAAGATGTAAAACCATTCAGATGCGGCTATGTGGCCTTTGCTGGTGAGAAGGGAGGCATTATTACTTGTTAAGGCGTGGTTTCAAATGGTTGTGTTAGCTTCGAAAACGTCAACTACTGCGAGCAGCTAAAGCATAACTTGTTGAGTGTTTCTTAGATGTGTGATAAGGAGTACTCAGTCATGTTTGACAACACAGAATGCATGATTCTCAAACCTGGTTTTGAGGTTCCTGAAGACTGGATTTTGATGTGTGCGCCAAGAACAAATGATACCTATCAGATTGACATGAGCGTGGCGAAAACCACATCTGTAGTTGCTACTTGTTTGCTTACCAAAGCGACAAAGCTTGACTCAATCTTGTGGCATAGGAACCTCGGACATATTTCTTATCATAAAATGAATCATTTTGTCCAAAACGGTTTGGTAACCGGTGTTCCTAAGCTGAGATTCTCCGTTGCGGATGACTATATGCCTTGTAAAAATGGGAAACAACAACGGAAGTCTCACAAGCCCAAGCTCCAAAACTCCATCGATATCCCTGTGGAGCTATTACATATGGATCTGTTTGTCCCCATAAGTATCAGAAGTATTGGAGGTAAGTCATAATGTCTAGTTGTAACTGATTACTTCTCACGTTTTTTCTTGGGTTCATTTTTTAAGTACAAAGGACAAGACTGCTGACATTCTTCAATACCTGATCCTGAGCTTGGAATCTCTTTGCAAGTTGAAGGTTAGAAGAATAAGGAGTGATAACGGAACTGAATTTAAGAATAATTTGATGGAACTTTTCTGTCTCAAGAAGGGTATCCGTCACGAATTTAGTGCCCCATACACACCTCAGTATAATGGAGTTGTAGAAAGAAAGAACAGAACCTTGATCGAGACTGCAAGGACAATGCTGTCAGATGCAAAGCTTCCAGTAACTTTCTAGGCAGAAGCAGTAAATACAGCTTGTCAGGTTTTGAACAGAGTTCTGGTTGTGAGGAGGCACAATAAGACTTGCTATGAGTTGATCAACAATCGACCTCCCAATCTTGACTACCTAGTTCCTTTTGGTAGTCCCTGTTCCTTATTGCTACAATACAAGGATCAAAATCTAAATTTCATGCAAAAATAGTGGAAGGCATTTTCTTAGGATATGTTGCCAATTCACCATGCAAGAGAGTGTACAATATAGGAACTCGTACTGTCGAGGAATGGTTCAAAGTGGATTGCAGTAAACACAACATTCCACCAGAACCAACTGGTCCAGCTTGGGGTTTTGATTATGATGCGCTATTCAAGTCTTTCAACCTTCCTGATTTGTCTGCCGATGATGCCGCAAATGTGTACGATTTCTTTAACGGCGGTGATGATTCAAATTTCTCCACTCGTGCCATGGTGCCCATTGTAACTCCCGATTCCAATGCTGCATCTGCATCTGGAACTCATGAAAGTGATGATGCTGAAGTTGTCCTTGTTGATGGAGATGACGCTCTAGCTAATCCTAACACTCATGTAGGAAATGAAGCTCCAACTGATCCAATCAACATTGAATCATCGTCTTCTAGATCACAGGATATGGGGGAGTTGAGCACGAATCTAGACACAAATCTCCAGGAACCGCTCATACCAGAGACGAGAGTGCATAAGAATCATCCAATTAACAACATTATTGGTGATCCTCATGTCGGTGTTAAGACTCGTCATAGAACCATTGCTGAGAACACTAGTTTGTACGCTGAGATACTTGACACTGGTATCATGGAAACATGTTAGCATGCTGCATTCGTGTCCCAGTTGGAGCCGAAGAATGTGAAGGAGGCTCTCACTGACAACTGCTGGATTGAGGCGATGCAAGATGAACTTTCCCAATTCCAAAAGTTGCATGTGTGGGATTTAGTTGACTTGCCAAGAGGCATACAACCAATTGGAACCAGATGGGTGTTCAAGTGCAAAACGGATGATCGTCATGTCGGAGTGAAGAATAAAGCAAGGTTGGTTGTTCAAGGATTTTATCAAAAAGAGGGCCTGGATTACACTGAAGTATATGCCCCAGTTGCTAGACTTGAGGCCATTCGACTGTTTCTGGCTTATGCTTCCTATGTCGGCTTCAAGGTCTATCAACTTGATGTGAAGAGTGCTTTCCTGTACGAAAAAGTTCATGAAGAGGTCTATGTCACTCAACCTCCTGGCTTTGAAGATCCGCATAATATCAATAAAGTGTATAAGCTCGACAAAGCACTTTATGGTCTTCAGCAAGCACCTCGGGCATGGTATGAGACGTTATCAAAACATCTACTGTCAAATGGTTTCGACCGTGGACAGATTGACTCGATCCTCTTCAATAGGAAAGAAGGAGGTGATATTCTTCTTGTACAAGTGTATGTCGATGACATTATCTCTGGGTCTACAAATGAAGAGATGTGTAGGGAATTCGAATAGGTGATGAAGTCCAAGTTTGAAATGAGCAAAATGGGTGAATTGTCGTTCTTCCTAGGTCTACAAGTTAGTCAAAGAGAAGATGGAATTTATCTGCATCAAACTAAGTATGTGCAGGACATCTTGACAAAATACAAGACGAATGATAGCAGTACTTATGGCACACCTATCCCCGTCAATCATGGTCTGCATCCAGACAAAGACGGAACGGATGTGGATTGCAAATTGTACAGTGGGATGATCGGATCGCTTATGTA
Source organism: Smallanthus sonchifolius (assembly GCA_023525975.1). Taxonomy (NCBI): domain Eukaryota; kingdom Viridiplantae; phylum Streptophyta; class Magnoliopsida; order Asterales; family Asteraceae; genus Smallanthus; species Smallanthus sonchifolius. The sequence goes on from CM042038.1 coordinate 56,214,570, forward strand.
TCTCACAGCTTAAAGGCCCGACATAATGTTTGATGTATGCTTGTGCTCAAGGTTTCAGTCACAACCAAAGGAGTCTCATCTTATAGCTGTTAAGAGAATATTCAGATACTTAAAGGGGAAACCCTGATTGGGTCTTTGGTACTCAATGCAGCAGTCATTTGACTTCAAAGCCTATACTGATTCAGACTATGGCGGTTGTAACCTTGATAGAAACTCAACTTCAGGTGGATGTCAATTCTTAGGAGACAGGCTAGTTTCCTGGCAGTGCAAGAAGTAGTTAGCGGTTTCTGTCTCAACATGTGAAACAGAGTACATTGCTGCAGCGAGTGGTTGTTCTCAGATATTTCAGCAGCAATTGAGAGACTACGGCTTAAACTTCACTGGAACTCCACTGTCCATTGACAACAATGCAACCGTGTCCATCACAAACAACCCGGTGAAACATTCCAAAACTAAACATATTGAAATTTGCCATCATTTCATCCGTGATTATGCTGAAAAACATCTCATTGAACTTGTAAAGGTTCACACGGATGACAACTTTGCTGACCTTTTCACTAAGGCGTTTGATCGAACACGTTTTTAACATGATAGGAAGGTTCAATCCGGAGTGAAAACTTGTTTTTCTTAAATCAATTCAATTCATGAAAGTTAAATTTTATTTCTTTTAAATGTTTTATGTATAGTTCTTTTAAATTGTTGTGTTTTTAATCTGCTTATTTACAAGTAATTTTAATTGTTAGTAGACTGTAGTCATCTTTGAAGCAATGCTTTTCTTCTGAGATCAGTTTCGGGTTAGGTCGTTAGCACAATTAATGCGGTTCATCTCGCTGCCCATACTCAGAAGTATGCAATGAGAGATTGAATCAAGATATGTCTTGACATCAACTGTTGAGCATATATTCACCCTTGACTCACTCCTGATTCATTGAATTCAAATCCAGATAAAAGTTGGATCCCCTTACCTAAATCCTCAAATAGCATATTCATTATCCTGAATCATCATACCGATATTCACTAAAGAAATCACATGAAACCAAGACAAATGAATCACTCGATTCTGAATCTTATAATTCTTGATAATCCTTATGGATTCTGTTTGATTTTTCCTATGTTAATTGATGTAGCGTCATTCTGGAAATCAAGAAAATCATTGGGAAAATCTTAGATGTCTTGAGATAAGTGTAAAGTAAGTTCATAGCATAACTATGGGGTACACGTTGTATATCTTATAATTAAGTACCTTAACACACAAGAACATGATGCAAAGATGCTTATGGTTCCAAATCTCATAATATTGCCAACTTGAATTACTTGTTTATGTGCTTATTACGTATGAATAAATAGTAATCCATGACATGATCCCATATTCTTTGATGTGTATCTTGTATTTTTTTTGCTTACAATAGCCTGATATGATCCTTTGCTCATGACTTTGACCCAAAAATAGCTTGTGTGTATAGTCGTGTGCATATAATTTTCTTTCAGAAAAGTTTAAAATTTTGAAATTTATGTACAGTTCAATTATTATCAAAAATGCCAAAAATATTTGTGTTTAACTTCCTTGAATTGCTTTTGAAACTTCTTCATTGAATGTTTTTATCCGGTTCATTATTTGACTTGACAATCTTCATAATTTGAGTTGAAATTTGTGCAACAAAAGGGTTTCTGCGTACTTATCAAGTGCGCAAGAATTAAACCTTGCGTACTTGTAAGTACGTAAAACTTAAGTCATGCGCACTTGATAAGTACGCAAGAGTTAAGTCTTGCGCACTTGTTAAGTACGCAAGACCAAAATGTGTGGGGTATTTATACACGACTTAGAATTATTTCCGGGTTTATCTCATTTCAAACTATTTGACACTGTTGTATACCCTTGCTTCATATTTCCTTGAATGTTTGTGTGATTCCAAACATCTTTTTCGTCCCGTTCATTGTTCCATCTTCATATAACAAACATTCGGTGAGAATCTTGACAATTTCCATCCGTTAAATAGACTATTATGGACCGATTTGGACCGATTTGTGATCATATGAGTCTAGGGTTTGGAGTTTGGATTTTTGACAAATTTTTTTTGTTTCTTGACCTCAATTAACACATAAAACATGTTTCAAATCATTATTTGAACCTCTATAATCATTAATTCGTCCTAAACATTGCACGATTTGTGAATTTGTCCTGTGTTTGACCGGCAGTTGGAGTTAATACTTGTTTAGGTCAAAATTTGACCGGTTTAGCTTGACATTGATGTTAGTTTTTGGTCCCATAGGTTCTAAGTGCTTTCTTTGACTTCGTGGTGACCATAACCTACTTCAATCTCTCACATTTGCTGATTTTGGAATGTTTGCAATTTGCACAAGTGTTAGAACTTGCGCACTTGGCAAGTACGTAAGAAATATCTCTTGCGTACTTACTAAGTACGCAAGGTATAAACCCTGCGTACTTGTTAAGTACGCAAGAAGTGCAAAGTGGAAAAATTCCTATGTATGGAATGTGCTTCCTTGTGAATGTGATATACCGTTTCATGTTTGTTCAATTCCAATGATTATTCTTGTTCTTATTGTGTTCATTGTATGTTTTTGCAGTGATGGCTCATGCGTTTACAAGTGAGTTCAATCTGCTAACACTTACTGAACCAGAATGGAAGGGTGCTGCACTTGAGTACCGGGAGATCGTTGGTTTCTTGAACCGCTCAAGGATAAGCTATGCTATTTCAGCAGACCCTGTAGTATCAAGACCGTACTTGGAGCAGTTCTGGGATACTGCAGAACATGACTGCACAGTAAACTCCAATGTCATTCGGGCTACTATTGCAGGTCATGATCTTACCTTTTTTGAGGACACCATCAGGCGAGTCTTATAGTTCAGAGATCTTGCAACCGACCCAATCTCCTATCCTGATTACTTTATGGATGGGTGTTGGAGACAACGTATGGGATACGTCGGTGTGCGGGAATATTCTTCTTACAAGAAGATGTGGGTGCTGGATCAGTGGAGGTACTTTTCCCACATTATGATCATGTGCATGTCTTCCAGGAAGGCAGGGAAGGATGCCATGGTTCATGATATAGCAGCCGCTATGGTTGGGATGTCTCTCAACAAGGGCTACAGCTTCTCCAGCTACATCTACAAGGCTATCAATGATCAGATTAACTCAGCGGAGAGGCATAAGTTCTTGTTATACCCAATATTTGTGCAACTATTGATTAATGATGCGTTACCTAATCTACCTGCTATTAGCGAGAGATTGCAAGTTAAGCGGGTGGCCAAGAGAGTTTTCTCACAGTTCTTAACGCCAGGCAGTGTAGAACCTACCCCCTGAGCATACTCCACTCTTTGTCCACCTGATTAATGAAGATTATGTGGCGCCTACAGATTGGAGATGGTATAGTGCAGAGTCTGAGTCTGAACTCAGTGAACACAGTGATGAACAACAGGAAGAAGAGGAAGTTGAATATGAGGATGATGTGTCTGAAGACGAAGGAGACGAAGAACAAGGAAGTAGGGGTGCTGAAGAATCCGACTCAGAAGCGACCGAGTCAGATTCATCTGATTCTGATGATGCACCATCCCAGGCACACCCAAGGAGGTTGACGAAGGTGACCCTTCCCGAGTCATCTTCCAAGAGAAAGAGACAAGAGACTAGCAGTGAATATGAGCCCGATTCTGATTCGGACGCATACAGAGACGCATAAGAGAATATATAAACAAGCATTGGGGGGATAGACCACACCTACCTATCCTTCGTGAGGTAGAAGTCAGTGCTCAGAGATAAGTAAGTGGGCAAGCAAGTGTAACGGCTGCGAGTACTGATTCCACTTCTACCTCATCTTCACAACAGCTTTATAGGCGACAGCGGAGTAGGCCACGTGTAACACCTGATGTGACTACCACTGCTATCACAGAGGAGGTTCCTGTGATAGTGACCCTCCCTGTACAATCTGTCCAAGTGGTGGTGACAACTCTAATTCTAACAAAGTCTGTCACCATCACCCCAACCACCATCCAAACAGCCACCATCCCTACCTCAATCCCCACAACCACTCTCCAACACATCAGTGAACCATTTCATGAGTTGGATTTTACTCATGGATTTGATTTTGATGAAATCTTCACCTTCCCTACTCATCAAGCCGAAGCATCGTCGTCTAGGGGTCCTGATCCTAGAGATGCCAGGATCACTACTCTAGAGACTCAAGTCGCTAGATTACCTGAAACGGTACGGAAATCACGTGAATAATCTGACAAGCAACAAGGCCAGATAAACTTGCTGATTGATGAAGTAGCCGCTTTGAAGAAACAGCAAGCGGTTGATGAAAAGCAGCGTAAGGAGCATGAGGCTATGGTTAAACTGGTTTGTGATATGGCCAAGACGCTTGCTGCTCAGGGGGAGAGATTGAAGGAATTGTTGGAGAAGCAACCACCTAAGCCTAGCAGTGAAGAGGCTTGTCACTTAGTTGATCTAACTAAGGGTGATGATCAGGACAAGGATCCTGAAGCCGGACCGAGTGGAAGTGAGCAGCAATCGTTGGCTTTGGCGATTGTTCCCATTTCTGCCATGTCTATAGCTGAGGGGGAGTCTACTCGGAGTGAAGGTAGAGGTGATGCTTCGGGTCGTGATAAAGGAAAGTCTGTGGCTGACGTATTGAAAGATCTATCTAACGATATCTCAGACGATGTGATCTTATTATTAGAGCCAGACTATTCCAACGAAGCACAGATCGATGCTCTCTACAATCTGGAAGAGGGAGAGATCGAGTCTGATGACGACTAGGATGAGGAGGATGAGGAGGTTGTGATTGAAGTTCCCAATGGCGACAGGGAAGGAGAATATGAGTTTGAGGATGGAGATATTTTCGAAGCTCCATTCTTTGAAACTAATCTTAACACAGGTTCAGTCGAGCCTGTAAGTACTGTTGAGGAGTCGACTGAAGCCTCTTCTACCGACCCTACACCTGTGGATCCAGAGGCGCAGAAAAGCAAACATACGCCTGCAAGTTCATCAAAGGATCCGGCTCCTATCTGGCAGAAGACATCAATCATAGACAAACATGGAGCGACATGTATGATCTTAGCTGTGAGGTTCGTGGATGACAAGAAGTTGTTTGTAATTAAGCGAGCTGGGGTGGTTCAATACTTGAAGCCAACCAGTGAAGCTTTCAGCTCCTTGCCAAAATACGACCTGGTGAACCTAACAAACCGAGAGCTGCTGGGTCACTCAAATCACGCAGCAGCGATGGGTTTGTGGCAGGTTCTACAACAAGAGGTAAGATCTAGGAAGTTCGAAATGTTTAAGCCTCAAATGCCCAAGCGAGTCAGGGACAAGAATGTTAGATATCCCGTGACTCATAAAAGCTTAAAGAAACTGGTATACAAGCCAGTTCTGTGCGAAACCAAGATTCCCCGGAGAAAGTTATCTCAGGATATCCTCGGTAACATATGGTACTGGTACGTAGATCCTAAAATGGGCGAGGCAGTGATGATTGGAAAGGTGTGGTCCGAGAGTGGAAGCTTAGCGCCAAGGGAACTGATAAGAGTTTTTGATGAAGTCTGCTTCATAAACTTTTCTATGAAAGAACTGGAGGCGCTAGCTGACAAGTACTGCATGTACACGGACGAGTGGACAAAGTTTCTTGCTTCTAAATACGAAAAGGTGATCAAGTTCTGTCTTGATTACAAGAAGAAGATGGAAGCTAAAGTTGGGGAGCAGTGAAGACCGAAGACAATCCAGAGATGTTGTTAAGGGGGAGTTTGTTGAAGCACTTTTGTGTGACAAACACTATGGATATTGTCTTAGCTTTTGTACTTATCTTGTATATATTAGTCTTTTAATTTTAGTGTATGTATGTATTAGTAATCGAGTTATAATTACTAATGTATGTACTAGTCGTCTATTTTCTCTAAGTGTTTTGCGCAATTAGCATGTGCACAGGAATTACTTCCTGCGTACTTAGCAAGTACGCAAGAATACTCTGCGTACTTGTTAAGTACGCAGGAACAATTTTTCATGCGCACTTGTTAAGTGCGCAGAGATCAGGTCTAGTATAAATAGGTTGTGGTGACAGAAGTTATGCACGCACTCATTTGTAACATCTCTGTAACCTACAATTTTTATAATAGACGAAGTTTGAAAGTGTTTTCGTTGTCGGTTTACTTTGTGTTACTTGATTCTCCACCTAGTCACGGGTATTCCGCACCTGGTCCGACTAGTCACACACCCACATGTAACGATCCGAGACACCTGGGGACCTACACAAGCCTTATCGAAACAACTTAGTTTTGGGTGAAGAAACTCAATCGAAACTACAAGTTTCGGTCCACACTTAGAAAATTTTTTCTGAAACAAGTGATCGAAACTCTATAGTTTCGGGCAAGAGAGTTGATCAAACTTAGACTTGGGCATAAATGGTTATCGAAACTACTAGTTTCGATTGAAAACCTGTTTAAATTTTGAAAACACTTTTAAAAGAGAAACACCCCTTTTATCGAAACTACTAGTTTCAATGCCCAAACCCTTGAACAGTTTATATAGACTCAAACACACAGAATCAAGAACTCGAAGATATATACAGACACAGACACACTTATCAAATAGATGAAAAAGATAAAATAAAGCCTAAGAATAGCCTGGGGGTGTCGAAACTTCATCTTACCGAGTTTTTGACTGTAATCTGCAAATGTGTACAACGGACATGTGAGATATCAACAATGGCAAGATAATAAACAAGAATTAAGTATAAAATAGCCAAAATTATGAAGATTTAGTCGTCAAAACCCTAAGATTTCAAACCCTAGGTCTGCATTTTGATTAACCACACACATATGAACGAGAAACAATACCTGATGAAGATGACGACGAAGGATCAGGTAATGAACACTGATTTCGCAACTTATACCAAAGGTTTCGAGAGCTTTTGTGAGTGAAAATGAGGGTGTAAAAGATTCCGAGAGTGCAAGTGAAGCTTGACGAGGAGGAAACCTGATTATGAAGTCATTTAATTTCTCCATACTCCAAATGACCTATTTGCCCCTGTCGAAACTACTAGTTTCGATAGACAAAGAAATTTCGGGTGACTGGGGTAGTTTCGGGTGAGAGGGTAGTTTCGGTTGACATATGAAGTTTAGATTGCCAAAGAACAAATGCTGAAACTTAGAAAAATTTAAAAGTATATATACACAACTTTAAGAACAGACTAAAGTAAGATAAAACTATTCACAAGATATTTACATTTATCTTCTTGGAAAAGATCCAACATGAGATCAGATTTGGTCAGTCTCTTGAAACACTTTCTTTTGCAATCAACTACTGTGAGTCCCTAAAGATAGCTGATATTTGTGCAAAGTAAACCCGAACATTTTTTTGTACATAGTTTTTCATGTGATTATAAGGTACCATTTAAGCATGAAACATGGTGTACCCCACATATTGAAATAAAATGGTTTTGAAAACCTATCAATCCTCAAAAAATACCCGTATTCATCCCATCATCTCTTTCTGATTAACCAAGGTACCATCTTAGTAGTGGATTAGAATATTTAAAAATGAAAAATATCAAAGTAGATATTAAAAGGTACGAACATTCTAGATCTTTGCGTTAGCAAAATAGAAGAAGTTATAAAATTATCCAAGCGGATAGAAAAATGTTAAACACCCGAGATCTTTGCGTAAGCAAAACAGACGGGGTCAAATCATCCAAGTGGATGGGAAAAAGATGAACACCTGAGATCTTTGCGTAAGCAAAACATAAGGGGTCATCGGCGGTAAATATCGTTACTTTGACGGTCACCTGGTGTATGAATAGGAATCCAACACGTAGGACTGTATCTGATTGAATTAGTTTTCTTAAAAAAACAAAATGGTTTAGATGTTTCAATAATGGGTTCAAACACACAAGTATGAGACAAGATTTAGGTTTTCACACTACTTACAAGTTTTAACCATATGCCGGGCCTACGAGCTATACCTTAGTAAACACCATCGCTTTTGGTCCATTCAATGTTACAGAGATGTGATCAGACTCTATCATTTATCAAAGGTCGGATACGATTCTCCTGAAATACAACATTTGTTAGATTTAGAATATACAGAACTATGTTCAAGGCACAACGATGCAATTCTTTTTCTTTTTCTTTTCCCTTTTCTTTTAAAACGATAAACAAAACAATTCTTTTCTATATGACATATTGATTCCAATTTCTCCCCCAAAAGATTTGCTTATAACGAAGAATAACTATACAAGAATATATAATCTTTTTGGTAATTTTCTTGAAAATTAAGCATAAACTGAAAACTAACTAATATACACAAAGATTACTGAAAGTTGATCATGCCAAGCATTTCCACCAGTTGTGTAAATCTGGTAGTGTCAAAAGCTTTTGTGAATATGTCGGCGGTTTGCTTGTCGGTTTTAACTTCAACGATTTTGATATGCTTCTTTTCAACACAGTCATGGATAAAATGATGTTTGATCTCAACGTGTTTGGTTTTGGAATGTTGGACGGAGTTTTTGGTAATATGGGGAATGACAGTGTTGTCACAAAGGATTGGTGTCTCATGGAATGTGATTCCATAGTCAAGCATTTGATGGTGAATCCATCGGACTTGGGAACAACAAAGGGCTGCGGCAATGTATTCGGATTTGGCGGTGGATTGTGAAACGGTGGTCTGTTTTTTACATTGCCATGAGACAAGGCGGTTGCCAAGGAATTGATAACCCCCAGAAGTGGATTGTAGAAATAAAGACTGATGGCTACAAAATTCTCTAAGTACAAATGCTGCTGATCTCAGAGTTTGCTGCTGACCAACAAACTGCTGCGGATAAGCTTATCTGCAGCGGATACTTGTTCTTCTGCTGAAGAACAAATCTGCTGCGGATAGCCTTATCTGCTGAAGACCAGAGTTGCTGCGGATAGGCTTCTCAGCAGCATCAACACTTGACGCTGCTGATAGGCAAATCATCAGCAGCTTTGGATGGTTGTGTCTTACTGTTGATAAACAACTTTGCTTCTTATAGTTATCCGTTCATTGAAGATCAAACGTTGCAGCTGACAAGCCTTGCAAAAGCAAAAGCAACCATTCACCCTGACAACTTTCTGCTGCTACTCTGACACACTCCACGCAGAAAGAATGTCATTCGTACAAGACAATAAAAGACAACAACGCTCTTCTCCAAGCATGCAAAAAATGATGCCATAGAAGAAATTTGAATAAAGTTAACTAGCATAGTTATTATTATTGTCTGTACATGTAGAATAGCTTCAATACAAGATCAACGGTCTGTGTTAGATCTGATCCTTAGAATCAAGGGTCTGTCTTGATTATAAGTTACTATATAAGTAGTACTTAGAGTAATTGTATCTCAGTGCTTTTCTTAGAGTTTTCTCTGTAATCTTGTATCCATTGAAGCTTAATACACATTGCATTTATCAGTACTTCTTGTGTTTACTTGTTTACTTTGATTAAGTTGTGATTGTTTCCGCCAATCTCAACTGGAATAGAACCATCTTGTATTTACCGATCCTACATGGATTTACGGTCTAAGTTGCATCCCCCGTAGTCCGAATTTTTGTAAGCTACAAGATTAAACAAGTTATTTTTAGGATACCAAAGACCAAGTTTTGGATTATACTTTAAATATCTCAAAATACGTTTGACTGCAACTAAACGAGAGAGTTTAGGATTAGCCTGAAAGCGTGCACACAAGCACACTGCAAACATGATGTCTGGTCTGCTGGCCATGAGATACATGAGAGATCCTATCATGGAACGATAGAGGTGTTGATCAACGCTTTCGCCATCCAAATCGGGAGACCGACAATGTCAAAATTCTACAGGAGTTTTGAAGGGATGGGACTTAGTCATTTTGAATTTGGTCAGGATGTATTTGACATATTTTTATTGATGAATAAGAATTCCTGAATCTGACTGATCAACTTGCAATCCCACAAAGAACTTCATCTCTCCCATGGAGCTCATTTCAAACTTGGAACGCATCACTCTTCAAACTCTTTTCACAAATGAGGATTGGTTGATCCAAAGGCGATATCATCAACATAAATTTGCACCAAGATTGTATCCTCGCCATTCTTCCATTTAAACAAAGTTTGGTCAATTGCACCTCGCGTGAAACCATTATTAAGCAGATACTTAGATAACGTTTCATACCATGCACGAGGTGCTTGATGAAGACTGTACTATGTCTTGTCTGGTTTATAGAGACGGCCTGGAAAGTTAGGATCAATGAAACTCGGTGACTGCTTGACATAAACTTCTTCTTGAACCTTTCCATACAGAAATGCGCTTTTGACATCCATTTGATGAACTGTGAAGTCCATATTGCTTGCATAGGCGAAAAACATTCTGATGGTCTCCAAGCGAGCCACTGGTGCAAATACTTCCTCAAAATCAATTCCTTCTTGAATGCCGAGAAATTCCTTTGCCTTGTCTAGTCTATATTGTTGAGGAGTACGCGATGCACTGAATTGCCAAGAAATTCCGTTGCCTTCACAAAATGAATCAAGAGTGGCATTCTTGAATTATGTTCCATGATCGCTGCGGATAGTCTTTACACTCAGGTAGAAAAGGTTCTAAATTTGAAGCAGATATGTCTTCAGAATCTCTGGCGTCTCATATTTCTTAGCCAAGAAAAATACCCAAGTAAACCGTGAGAAGTCATCGGTTACCACCAAGAAGTTGGATTTTCGTCCAAGACTCATGAAACTCACAGGACCAAAGAGATCCATATGAAGTAATTGGAAAGGGGAGTCAATGGAATTTGTGGTTTTGGGCTTATGAAAAGATTTGTGCTGTTTTCCCTTAGAACAAGAGATACAGTGTTCCACATGAGAGAAGTCTTTGAGAGGCAAACCGGTGACGGGGTTTCCTCAAACCAGACGGTTCATTGTTTTGAAATTAACATGTCCCAACCTCTTGTGCCACATAAAATATTCATATTCAGAAGCCTTTGAAAAAAAGCATGATTCTATTCCAGATGGGTTATTTATATCCAAGCTATAAGTGTTGAATCTTCTGGGAGCACGCATAAGAATGAGATCTTCTGGAATCACCACTCCTGGCTTCAAGATCAGGCATTCTCTTGAATTGAACAAGGCACAAAAGTCTTTGTCACAGATTTGAGACAAACTCATCAGATTGTACTTCAATTGAGGGACGAAGTTGACATGCTCTAGACTATTTACACCATTTGAGACTGTTCCTTGACCTTCAATCTGTCCTCCCCTTGGATTGCCAGCAAAAGCCACGTAGTCTCCATCCATTGGATGATAGTCTTGCAGCAAGTTAAATTTACTGGTCATATGTCTTGAACAACCACTATCTACATACCAGATGTTATCTCCAGTTCTTCTTGGTTGACCCTATACACAACGAATCATTTAGACATTTTTACCAAATCCATTGCTATCAATAAGTTTCTTGTCAAGATAAGACATCTCATGGGAATCATAATCAAAATTCTCCTTTGATGAAGCATGATGTTCATATAGAACATTATTTTTTAACTTTCTAGGTTCTTTTCAAACTGTTTTTAGCATTTTTAATTCTTTTACGCCTAACTTTTCTACAATGAGGAGATTTAGACTACACATTTGAATTCAATAAAATTTTGTGAGACGATTCTTCATTACAATGAATTGTTGTCAAATTACAACTCTTTGATACATGATTTGAAACACCACAACTACAACAAACTTTATCACAAGACGCCTTAGCTTGATAATTGTCATCACAAGATGAAGATGATTGTGATGTTGAGGCATCAGAACATGATACTACTCTTTCATCAATAACTTTGTCTTGAAGACTTTGTTCTTCCTTTAATCTGAAAATCTCCATATTGCTCATGGTTTCTCATGGAACATCAGTCACAACAAATCCTACACTTTTAAATTTTGTAACACAAGGCATAGCATTCAAAGATTTAGAAATAAATGGTAAAGCATTTTTAAACTTAGAAATGTCATTTCCCAAACTCATATGTTCAGAAGGCATAGAATCAAAATACAAATTTTCAACGTGTTCACAAATATCTGGTTTTGAAACGGACATATTATTACAATCATCCAACTCAAGTTCATTTAAAATAGTTCCAAAACTAGTACTCTCATCACAATCATCCTCTAAAGTTACACAATTTGATTCTGCATATGAAGCAAAACTGTCAAAATCTGAGGATTTAATATAATCATCAGCAGATAAAGTACACACATAAGGAGTGGGAACACGAGCAACAGGCATATCAGCAAATCTACCTGGCTTGGAATAAGGTGGAGGATGAGAATTATATCCAAGACCCTCTGTGGCTTTTATATTAAAATGTTTATCAATTATTTCAAAAAGAATTTTCTGATCCATTCTCATATGATCAACTTGTAACTTAGCTTTTTCAGCCTTTTGAACTCTTTCAGTTAAAATTTTATTGTTGTTGGTTTGAACATTAAGTTGGGCAATTAAGGATCGGTTTTCTCCGGATATATCATGAATTTTCTTTAAATACAATTTTTCATTTTTAGCCACACAGTCATACATCACCTTAATGTGAGCCCGTTCGTCTACCAAGGATTGGTTGATGAATCTATATTTTTGAATTTCATTTAAACTAGATCTAGAATTACACAGTTTAGAAATAATCTCAGCTGGTACAGAAGTGAGATCCTTAGCTGGCTCGATCATGACACACTTTCCTTTCTCCTCAACATCTGCCATCAAAGCTTTGTCAGCAGCTTCCTCAGTCTGTTTTCCCCAGTGATAGTGTCCATCAGCTTGACAAACAAGAGCTGTGGAGCTTGATAATGTGTTGGACTTGGGAGAATTGGCAGCTTGCTTTCTAGAGAAGATTTTCTTCTCATGCTGATCTTTGGATGAATGCTCTATACAGTTCCTAGCAAAATGACCCAGCTGGTCACAGTTGTAGCACCTCACATTCTTGATATCAAACCCAAGAGTCTTTCCCTGCATGAATCTATCCATACCAGTCCTTTTGATGAATCTCTTGGCCCTTAAAGTCAGCATGGCCATGAACCAATCAATGTCCATTTTCTCTAAATCATCAGGGTTGATCTGCTCCAAGTCATCGGGTTGAAAACTGACCGGTGTCAAGTTTCCAGAAATCAGTGCATCATAGCCCGACATGAAGGCAGTCATGATTGTGACATATTCATCAGGAATCATAGCAATAGTCTTTTGAGGAGTAGAAGAACTGGTAGATTGAATCCTAGTAACAGAAGAAGGAACATCAGCCTGGAAGTATGAACTACTGGAAGAGCTTGATCCTTCAATAAAAGCGGTGTTTCTAAACTGGTTGGTGGGAGTGACTGATCCTTTCTTGATTTCACTCTCATAAGACCCATGCATGTTGTAAAGTTCCTATTGAGACAAGTTGCTCAGCTTTTCAGTCTTTTTGATCATGATACGGTACATGTTCCATTCCTTAGGAAGAGCATCTAACAGTTTCTTGTTCAACTCCACAGTTGGATATTCAACACCCATCACTTTCAACCTTGACACAATGCTTGAGAGACGGTTGATTAAGTCAGACATAGATTCTCCTCTAACACTGCTGAACATCTCATACTGCTGATTGATCAGATCTCTCTTACTCTCCCTAACTTTAGCACTTCCCTCAAATCTAGTACACAAGGCTACCCATAAGTATTTGGCTGTGGTGTACTCGGCAAAAGTGTTGAAGGTATCTATAGGAAGAGCCATAACAATAGTCCCATAGGCCTTGTTATCTCGGTAAATCAAAGCAAGGTCCTTAGGACCCTGAACATCAGTAGTAGTGATAACGGGTTTGTGGGGACCATCTTTGATGGAGTTCAATAAGGTGTGATTATGAAATTGAAAGATGTTAGGACATAGTCATGTGACAAAAGCTTGTAATAGTTTAGATCTGTATGTCTTTATGTTTTGTAATGTTTTAGTTTTGTTCTAAGTGTTTTAAGTTCTGCTTGTAATAGTTGTAAGTTCGCTTCAACAAATTAAGGACTATGCGAAGAGTTTGAGAATGTCATGAAATCGAAGTTTGAAATGTCAGCTATGGGAGAGTTATTATTCTTCCTTGGACTTCAAGTTAATCAGAAGGAAGATGGTTTCTTTATTCATCAGTCTAAGTATGCCAAAGACATCTTGAGCCGGTTCAAGATGGAAGACTGTACCCCATACGATACTCCAATTCCGGTGAATCAAAAGTTGAATCCTGATTCGGATGGAAAAGACATTAATTTCTGACTCTATCGGGCAATGATTGGCTCTCTCATGTACTTAACCGCCTCAAGGCCAGATATAATGTTTGTTGTGGGTCTCTGTTCTAGATTCCAAGCAAAACCAAAGGAGTCTCATTTTATAGCAGTCAAAAGGATCTTTCGTTATCTGAAAGGCAAACAAAGATTGAGATTATGGTTTCCACATGGTTCTAACTTTGAATTTAATGCATATAGTGACTCTGATTTTGGTGGTTGTTGTTTGGATAGAAAATCTATAACAGGTGGTTGCCAGTTTCTGGGTTATCGTCTCGTTTCCTGGCAGGGCAAAAAGGAAACTACGGTCTCCATTTCAACATGTGAAGCAGAATACTTTGTTGCTGCAAGTTGTTGCTCCCAAATCTTGTGGATCCAACAGTAATTAAGAGACTATGGTTTGAATTTTACAGGAAACCCCATGTTCATTGATAATACTGCCACAATGTCCATCACTAATAATCTTGTTAAGCACAGTAAAACAAAACAAATTGAAAAAGATAAAAATTGACATCATTTGAAGTTAGAGACGAAATGATAGTACATCAGTGAATAGTTTATCACACATGAACATAGTAGACCTTTGATGTGATTATATATTTGTGCATATAGTGTTTTGATTTGATCTAAATTTCAAGGTTTGCATGAACAAGAAATAATAGTGTTATAAATGCTCTAATCCTGATAATCTGTTTGGTTTTAATTTGAATATGAGTTTGGTACTTATATTGTCAGTAGACTAGAAGCGTTTTTAGACCATTAGTAATGTGAAAATTAAATAATACATGATTACATCTGTGATTTGATCCCATTATATACCTGGGTGTGTGTGTAAAAGATCGTTATCAGATAAAGAATATATGGTTTTAAGAATTTCATGAGACCAATATCGGGTTATATCTTTAGCACAAATTCTTTCAGTTCATTTCACTGTCCATGCCCCGAAAAACATGCAATGTGTTGTTGAACTAAGATATGTCTCTGACAACATCTGTTGGAACATATTGTAGCCCTTGGATCATATTGATACATCATCTAAACTGATTCCATTGAAATTTATCCAGATAATAGTTGGATTTTTATACCTGAATCTTTTGATTCTCATTCTAAACCCAATTCATTAGAATCTTTTGATTATGAATCTTCATGATTCTTATATCCTTCAGGATCTGCTATTCAACACTTGTGCTAATAAAGATAATTTCATCTTGGAGATTGATCTAATCTTGCAGTAAATCATATATGTCTTGAAGATAATGCAATTTTAATTTTTGTTGGGCATATATGTTAGGTACACGATGTTTTTCATCTAAATGGTACTAACTCACATGAATATGGGAGAAAAACGCTTGTAGTTTCAAATCTTATAATATTGACAACTTAAGTATTCATGCTTTGTATTTTAAATTCGGTATGAATAATTGAGCATATTATAACCTGATCTTGTTTACTTTGAAATTCATCACGTATCATTTCAAGTGGTGTTTGAAAAGTTTGAAAAGATTGAAATGTTTGAAAAGATTGGAATGAATGAAAAGATATGAGTTGAGTAAAATGATCTTGGTTCTTAAGTATCAAATTTGGATGAATAAGATTGTAATCCTGATCTTTAGTTTGAAGAGAATAAGTGAATTGATTTCACAAGAGTATCAAATTTCATTTCTTGAATTTTATTCTGAAGTATCATAGGTTACTCATAGTTTGTGATAGAATGTGTGATGAATTGCTCAGATACTGATATGATCTTCTTACTGATGATGTTCAAGAAAAAATATTTGTGTATTTTTCAGAAAAATCAAAAATATGTGTTTCAGTATGTAAAGATAAAAACCAAAAATATGTGATTCCGTTTTTACAGATAAAATCTAAAAATATTTTCTTTTCGTCTTCTATGAAAATCCTATCTTTTTAATTTTCCTAAAATGTTCGGGATTGGATCGGATACATGTTTCTGATGGAAGGTAACAAGTTTTGGAAAGTTGATGGTTAGAGTTTGTTCAAGTTGAAATTTCAAAAAGTTTCTAAGTGTGAAGGTTGTGTTTGTCTGAGAAGCGAACTTAGCATGTTCGCCTAGTTCTTGATCAGGCGAACTTAGCAAGTTCGCCTAGGTAAGCGAACTTAATCAGGGGTATATATACAATTCAGGTGAACATAATTAATTACTCTTGACTTTTCTTGAGCTAACTTAAACGAGTCGAACCTGATTACAGTTGTTTGCGAACTTGATCTAGTGTTTTTGACGTGTTGTTGATCGATTTTTCGTGGTTGAATCCTGATTAATCTTGTGTTTGCGAGTATTTTAAAGGTAGTTTCACTCGTTTTCATTTGTTAAATCGTTGGGAATCAAAGTGTTTTTGAATGGTTGACATTCGGACTTGTTTTTGGGTTTTAAAGGATGTGTTTGTGGTTAAATGTTCAAATTGTTGCTTGGTAATACTTAATCGATGTTGGATATTGCTTTGTACATGGTTATTTTGCATTGAATCCATTGATTTGAACCGTTTGAATTCTGGGTTGAAATTGTATCGACAGGCGAACTTGTCTAGGCGAACTTATTATGTTCGCCTCTTGCAACTTTAAGCGAACTTAGTAAGTTCGCCTAGGGGATCAGTAGTGATTTGGACTTGTTTAATTTTTTTGTGTGTTAAAATTTTTTTGTGCTAGATTTTTTGTTGTTGTTTGTGTTTACAATTTTTCCTTAGGTTTTGTTTTTGTTATTTTGTGTGTTTCATATCTGTTTGTGTTACGTGTGTATATATATGCTAATGATTGTCCATGTCCAAATTCATATACAGATGAATCGTCATGTTGAGTACAAACATAATCAAGTAGCTTTGTTAGATCTTGAAATGTCTGAAGCTGTAAACTATCAAGGAATAATTAATTTTCTGAATAGGTCTAGGTAGTGTGTGGCTCTTTCAGAAAGTCCTTACATCAGCTTACCGTATATTCAATAATTTTGGGCTACAGTTCATCAAGATACGAATGTTGATCCACATGTCTTACGAGCTACAATGAACAATACTGAGGTGGTGATATCTGTGGATACTATTCGAGCTACTCTTGTTCTAGGAGGTGCTAATGATGATCTTATCAGTTTACCTGCAACATTAATCATGGGATGTTTTCAGAGGATGGGTTACCGAGTGATACTAAATGATACCTAAGCTAGAAAAGGTGGTTTAGTGGGCCAGTGGATATATTTTATGCACGTCATTATCTGGTGCTTGTAACCAAGAAAGGCTGGTGCTGATGGTTTGAAGTCTTCGTTACAAGCTGCAATGGTTGCATTAACTCTGAATAAGCGCTTCAATTTTGCTTTGTACATCTACAGAGAGCTTGTATTGCAGATAACTCCTCCAGAAGGTCAAGGTTTCCTGATGTATCATCGGTTTATTCAAATGATTCTGAATCATTTGATTCCAAATCTTCCATAGCATCCACAACATCTCACCTTAACTCCAATGACTAAAAGAATCTTTACCAATTGTACCAAGGTGAAACAACAGAATGTTGATTTGATTCTTGTTCCTACTCCGTTGTTTAGTCACATTATTAATCCTGATTATGTTGAGCCTCCAAACAACAATTGGTTTCATCGTGAGGAGTTAGCTCAGGATCAAGATCAAGAAGCACCACAACAACAACAAATTCAAGTTCAGCAACCACAAATTCAGATTCAAGTTCCAATTCAACAAGAGATTGCACAAGTACAAGTTCAAGAAAATGTACAAGTTGAGGTTACTGAACCAATTCCAGATGCTCATCAAGATAATGATCCTGATGATGATGTGAATCAAAATATGGGAATAAATATGGAAGATATTCATGATGATGATATTCATTCTCCAGCACATCAAGTAGAGGGTCAGGTTGCTGATACATTTTCTAGTTCTTCTGAGATCCCTGCTGCATCTAATGCTAATGATTCTGGTAGTTCACAAGATTTTAGTTCTGATCATTACATTAGATTAGCTCAGTTGCATAGAGCTAATGCTGGCAAGAGAATTAAGTTTGTGAGCCAGAAAGGCATGAAAAGGCCAAGAAGAAAGTCTGCACTGGTTCGTCCTTCTAGTGTGACTTTAGGCAAACGAACATTACAAGATGAATCTTCTGATTCTGATGAGGAGTATGTTCCAACTCCTAAATCTCAAAAGCTTATGGTTGTTTCCATTGATGCTGCTTCCTCTCAGGTAGAAGATGCAGAGTTTGTAGATTCTTTGTTTGTGACTCTAATACCTTCTCAAAATGTTTCTCCTGATGTGACTCCTGTTCCAAATGTTCCTTCTATTAAAAGTGACTCTGAAAGAATTACATACCTTGAATCTCAAGTAATTGCTTTACAAGGTCAAGTTGATATTCTGGTGGCTACTGATTCTAGAAGAGAGCTAGTCATTCAAGATCAATCCAAGCAATTATCTGAGATGCAACTTCTAGTTTCTAAGTTAGTGGAGCGTCTTGACGCTCAAGGGAGATAAGGCTTAAGGATGTATGTCATAATGTTGAAATCCAAAGAAAGGATGATGATGGCAATGATCCCAGTGGTAATATTGAAGGTGATCGTCAATACGCTGACGTGATGCCCATATCAAGTGTTCAGGGGGACTCAACTCAGAATATTGAAGGAGAGAAAGAAGGAAAGCAAGCTGAGGCTACTGATTAAATTTTATTGCTTGAATTCTTTCAAGATGATTCTGATATTGATGAAGTTGAAAAGATTAAATGTCTAGATGATATTGATGAACTATTTGATGATCTAGATGATGAGTCATTGGATACTGAGGTTGAAGAAGGAGAGATCATTGAAATAGAGGTTGAGAAAAGTAAAGTAGATAACTGTGATGGTATGAATGTGCCATATAACTTTATCCAAGATGATGTTATTCCTGAATTTTCCAATGAAGGAATGACTGATTCTGTGGACTCTGCTGAAGATGCATCAAAGCCTGATGACTCTGCTCAATCAAAGATGGATACTGAAACTGAAACTACTCAGTCCATACCTTCCATGTCATCTTAAGAACCAGTGATGTATAGGAATACTGGTATGACAAAGGAACAATGGAAAGAGTTAGTGAACAGGTGGGAAAAGGTCTTACCTGAGTCTCCTGTACTACCTTCTCAGAAAGAAAAGTATGTAAACAAAGAGAGGTGTATCAGAAGAATCATAAGTTTGTTTTCTGATGAAGAAGTGAAACTATTTGCATTGAAAAGATCAGATGGTGTACAATACTTGAAGCCAAGGATCAAATATTTCAATACCTTACCAAGGTGTGAAATGAATGGTTTATATATAAAACCTCTAATAAAGAGATCAAAGTTTGGTTTGGCAGATGTGATTGCAAATCTAATAAGCAGAGAAGGTGGATCTGGTAAGTATCAAAAGTTGAATCCTCAAAAAGGGAAGAGAGTGAAGCTTGTTGATCCTAAATATGGTGTGGCAACTTGGAAGTAAAAGTTTAAACCAGTAAAAGTTGTGCAAAAGATTCCATTAAGGAAAATACCACAAGATTTTCTTGGACACATGAAGTGGTGGTATGTTGACATGAATACTGGAGAAGCAAGAGTTGAGGATAAAGAGAATACGGTGATAGTAAGATTCTATGATGCAATGAATCTGATAAACTTTTCAAAGAAAGACCAGAGAATGTTAAGAAAGAATGAGATTATGTTTACAAAGGAATGGAGAGAGCACGGACTGCAATATAAAAGAGTTTTGGATGTATGTCACAAATATGGAGTGTATGCAGGAAGCAAGTTACAATAAAATTGGAAGAGCTCATCTTGAAGACTAAAGACAGAAGATCAAGCTATTGTCAAGGGGGAGTCTATTAGGACATAGTCGTGTGACAAAAGCTTGTAATAGTTTAGATCTGTATTTCTTTATGTTTTGTAATGTTTTAGTTTTGTTCTAAGTGTTGTAAGTTCTGCTAGAGGCGAACTTAAAAAGTTCGCCTAGTCCAAGTAGGGGCGAACTTACTAAGTTTGCCTATAGCAGAACCAAGTCTATAAATAGATTTTACATGTTCAGTTTTTGTAATGCTTTTGAATGTTCAAGTCTGTAAAGTCTGTGATTTTATGATATAGAAGAGAAGATTATTTACATTATAATTGTTACTGTTTCTATTGTCATCTCGTATACACAATCAGTGATACGGTTGGATTCCGCACTCCGTGTTATTGATACGTCACGTCTCAAGTACGATCTATAGGAGAGTCACGTGGACCTACAAAAGAAAGTCTTTATTTTCTTGGTCCAGTCATCAAAGTCCCATGTAGACACAAGAACATGTGGTTTGTTTCCTCCAGAATACTCATTAGTGCTTGAAGTTGCCATAATATTATAAACTTGGGTTAAACGTAGCTAGTTTAAGGTGAACAGGGATGATCGAAACTACTTAGTTTCGATTGAGAAAAAGTTGATCGAAACTGCTAGTTTCGATTGAGAAATGGTTGACCAAAACTTCTAGTTTCGATTGAAGACACAGAATCCGAAACAATTAGTTTCGATGATGAACACTTAGCAGAAATCTAGCAAATATAAAAGCTACTAGTTTCGATTGAGATTTTTCGATAAGCAGCAGTTTCGGGTGAGCAATCTGCACAAATTAGTTTTGATATAACATGACAAATGACTAGTTTCGTTAGTACCTTCTCCAGAAAAAAAGTACAGACAAGAAGTTTCGATAACCAACGAAATGCAGAGAATGTTCCCTAGTAGTTTCGATGCCTTCTTCCCCAAACTCAGAAAATCTCCACTGATGAGTAGCTTCAAAAATCAATATCCTAGAAATAGTAATCCAATTCGGCAAAAATCTTCGACTAAACCTCCTGATCACGAAACCAACCTCCAATCTTGAAACCGTTAACAAATCACGCTGAAAATCGATGAAACAGTACAATCTTCAATGAAACAAGGCTCGTAAAACCTAGATGCAAAAAAACTGTCGAAATTTACTATCTATCGAAACTACTAGTTTCGATTGAACAAATCTCAATCGAAACTAAGTAGTTTCGATGGCCCAGACTTAGACTAATTAAAGTAGTAAATTACAAAAACTGAAATTACAAATAAAGAAACTAAGTTAACATTGTTCAAAATACATTGATGTTATTAGCTTAAATAAACCATGACTCTACATGTAACTTATAGTTTTTATAAGGGGATATATGTAAAAATCCCATAATGTATGGTTCAATCACTCCGTTAGTTAGAAGGGCTTAAAACTATGACAAAGTTACATTTTTAACCCTTAATTAAATTACATCTTTATCTTTGATCTTCTTAATTATAGGAATCATCATCTACGTTTTGCGTTTGTCACATATTTCATACTTTTGATGGACGGACGTTAAATTTATTGGTTCAATTCAATCACGTGAAAGACAAATGAGAGCACTGTGGTATTTTATTTTAACCCCATTTACTCAAAGAATACGAAGGAAAAAAAGTAAAACTAATAGGGGCTATTGCATATATGATATATCCCTTTATAAAGATTTTTAATTGCATATTTACTCAACCAAAAATTAAAATTACATATATCCCCTCCACAAAAAGAAAAATTATATATTTCCCCTGTCTTAATAAAAAAAATCAAATTTACCAGTTTTGATTTAGTTTACCCTTATTTTTACTAAAACTTTAACATTTTCCAAATTTTCATATTTACCCATTTTTAACTAGGTTTTCTTTTCCTCTACATTTTTCTTTGGTTGTTCTACGTTCTATTATGTTTCGTTAATAAGTTTTTTTTATTTCTCAAACTCTTTTTATATATTTTTGTGCTTTTCCATTATTTTTTTTTATTTATGTTTAGTCTACTTTTCTTTATCCCTAACTTTTGGAGTAGAGCAATAAAAAGACATAAATGTCGATGTTGTTATCAGTATGTATACCATGACAAAACTTGTAAAAATCCATCTCAACATCAACCATCAACACGTAAAAGGGGACAAGTAAATAATACAAAAGCTCATGAAAATAACTAATTAAAGTCAGACAATTGATTATTTGGTACCATAATTGATCTAAACGTTGACATTTGTTTTTTTGCATTTTGGAGATTGTGACGTCGATTTTGTTTATTGTTTTATGTCCTATTTTTTTGATACCGTGATGGATTAAAACTTTTTTTTTTTGTTTTTCATTTTGATTAGTGTTACTGGTATTTATTATGATTGTTACTCCAAACACTAGTGATAAAAAAGTGTAGACTAAACATAAACGGAAAAAATAACGAAATAACTAAAGAAAAAACTTATTAAAAACGCAAAAAAATATATTTTTTTTTGGAAATTAAAAAACTCATTAGCGAAACAAATTAAAAAGAATAAAAACCAAAAGAAAATATTGAAAAAGGATAAAAAAAAAACTATCTAAAGTTGAGAAAATATAAAAATTTTGGAAAATTTAAAGTTTTAGTAAACATAAGGGTAAAATAATTATTTTTTAATTTAATTTTAATAAAATAAATCAAAATGATTAAATTTGAAAATTTTCTCATTAAGGGAGGAGATATATGATATTTTATTTTTGGAGGAGGGAATATACGCAATTTTATTTTTGAAGGAGTGTATATATGCAATTTTGATTTTAGGTTAGGTAAATATGCAATTAAGAAGGTTGAGAGGGGGCTATATGCAATTCTTTCTTAAACAAAGAGAGGAAGTACAACGGGAGACTTCCGAATACTGATTTTACTAAGGTTAGTCTCCCCCCAAATGAAAGATTCTTCGCCTTCCCGTTGCTCAACCGGGCCTTGAACTCCATGATGAACGAATCCCGGTTGTTGGCTCTTCTCATATTTGCCCCTATTGACAACCCAAGATGATTGACCGAGAGCTTTTCTCTAACATAACCCATTGTGGATGCTAACTCAAGACATTCATGATCCTCCACCCCAAACCCAATGATCTTGCTTTTGTGGTAATTGATCTCCAAACTCGAAATTATGTAAAAGCATATAAGGATACCCTTAAGATTAACTATATTCTCCTTCTCTCATTCCCCAACAAAGAAGACGTCGTGAAAGTTTTTATCCCCTTGAACCATCCTTTTTCAGTAGCCGACTTCAACAAAGCCGTTAATTTTTATGTAAAGCTAGAACTCCTTCTTCCATTCCCCAACGAAGAAGACGTGGTTTTGCTACTATTTCAATTTTCAACTCCATATAGTTAACTACCTTTTAGTCCAGGGCCGGCTCAACATATTTTGATGTCTAAATTGAACATCAAAATTGTGGCTTTTGTGAAAGTTTACTAAATATATAAAAATTAGTAAAATGTATGATGTTAATATAAAAGTTGACTAATTATTATTTTTATCTAAAAATACAAAAGTTTATTAATTTATTACATATATTTTAATGTTAAAATATAAATTAAAGTAGTTTTTTTTTTTTGGTCCTTTTTTAAGGACATAAAATGAATGATTTAACTGCTTCTACATTAGAAACACCCTCTTTTAGTACTCAAATATTCTAATCTCTAGGCTTTTTAAGACACCAAGTATTATTAATGGTTAATATGTAACATAGTTGATGAATGTAGTGGCTGGGGACCAAAAAGTTAGGTATTAGAGTTGCGAAACTCAAGACTATAAGGCATGTGGTCAGTAGTTTGGGTGCATGCACACTCGGACTAGTTTTATAAATGGTTTATGTTAACTACTTAATTATGTCCATGCATCTTTTAACATTATTTTAACCATGATCTTATCTTATTTCCCTACATTGCTCCATTAATGATTTACTTTCAATTATATGCAATTTTTTATTTTGTCTTTTGTGGTCAATCTCAATGAATACGGAATACTTGCAATTGATCTAAAAAAATAAAAAATATAAAAATATGTATGCTAATTTATTTATTTATTTATTTATTTTTTATTTTTGGTAAACCAATATTTAATAATGAGATGACCGTCACAATTACAAACTAATGGCAGGTAGACGGACAACAAGCTGCGCCGCTACCCCCTTCTGAATAGCAAATCCTACTCTACTAAACACAAAGTTCCCCCCATAAATATATGCGGTGTTACTGCTGACCACCCGCTGAACCCGCTTAAGGAACCGCACCACATCAGGGGGGAGAGCGCCAAAGGTGTCAAAAGCAAACGGTACGAACACGTGCTGATTCACGAGGCAAGCTTTTTCGTGCTTAGCTACTTTACCCGCCTCTGCCTTGTTTATCGCCTGACCCGCCTTAAACCCATGGTCCCTTATCCCAACTAGGGGGGACACACCTGTCAAATCAACACATGCGTGTTTCCCTCCTTCCCATCCAAAAACAAGAATGTCAGCGGGCCGAAGGGTTGATCTCCCATCTAATGGGTCGGTCAAGAAGTTCACCGGGGCTTCCTTTTTAGTCGAGATCCCTGCCCGCTTAAGGACATCAAAAAGCACATCTCGAACTAGGTCATGTCGGTATTTGAAGCCCGGTAATTCTCTGCAATGGACAGCATGCTCCCCAAAAGAATCCAAGCAAGCCTTCCGACAAACGGGACACGGGTCATCAACCGGGAAAAGGGGTACCATCAGCCGGTATTTGAGGATAGCCCGATATTCCACTGGCGACATACATTGCCCTAAACCTTCGATGGGAACAACTGACAGGAAATCGTGAGCATGGGGGGCTCGCAAACACTCGAGCACGGCTCGCTGCCGCGGGGACAAAGCGAACTTCTCTTCAAATGTCTTGACAATTTCACTATATAAAGCATTCGCCAAAATTTTCTGGGCTTTAAAGGGGGCGGTGTCTTTAATATAGAAACCGTCAATATCAAGATCAGGAAGAGAACTATGCAGAGTGTCCAACGCACCCCTGTAATCAGAGTCAAACAACCCACCACCACATTCTCGAAGAATGTGGTCTTGAAGAACCCAAGATTGGGCCCTTGAAGCCACAAAAGCGTAGGAAGAGGCGTCCCCAGCCGAGCAAATCCCAAGACCCCCAAAGCGGGTCGGGAGGGAAGCTAACCTCCATTGGAGGGCTCACGCGTTACGACGGTCTCGGGACGATAATGCGTATGTGCGTATGCATGCGATTCCTCTCTTGTATAGTGCGACTATGTGGCTTGCAAGACATCATAGCCGAGGGCCTCCAGCTTCTGAAGCAGCTCTAGGAAAGGGAGAGTAAGAGAGGGAAAGGACTTTCGTAACACATTCCCATTCCTATCTTTAACTCCCTATTTTCCCATCGTAGATAGTTGCTTTTGGCAAGGCTACTCTTTGAGAATCTAAAAGAGCTGAGAAAGGAAGGAGTCGTCATAGCTAGTCCTCTGGTGCTGAGTCTTTTAGTTCACGCACCGCTTTTCTCAATCATAGTCTTCCTATCTACAGCCACCAAGTTTCGTGGTACGATTCGAGAGGGGGAGAAGACTCGCTAACCCTTATCGGTCGAAAGATGCTAACCCTTGAGCTACAATTTCTATCATCACTTATGCAATTTCGAGTTTTATGTTTTACAGTTCCTACTTTTCTTGCTCTCAAGTCTTGTAGGATAGGGATTGTGTCCATCTATGGAGGAGATGCTAAGGAGAGCGGCTCCCGGGTATGGATTTTGAACAGTAACTCTCCCTCAGATGCAAATCTTACCTTTTAAATTATAAACTCTAAACATTAAACTCTATAGAAATTTAATTTGAACATTGGACAGTCAAGTAATGAAGCCATTAGATTTATTGATGTAAGGCCTCAAATCCGGGAGGCGTCACTTATTTTCTCATTCACAAATAGTTCTTAAACTTTAAATGCATTTAAAGCAACGGAATTTAATGTCATTACATCATAACAAATTGTTAACCAATCAAAACCTTTAACTACTTGTCTCAACTATTACGGTTTTCAAATTAAACACATAGGATGCTAGGGATCTTCTGTGTAAGGTAACCCTTCAACGCCAATCAAGCAATCCAAGAGATATCAATGTACTCACCCTTAACATTATGTGCATATAAAAGTCAGCTAACGTTGAGTGAGTTCTAACTTTATATAAAAATATACATTTAATAAAAGTAAAAGGGTTTACACCTACGTACTTCAGTGCCGGTAAAGGTAAAAATTTCATTATTCATTACTTTTAATTCATAAACTTACATGTCTAAACTGTACATAACATAACCTGGGAAACTCATAACGAAGGCTTATCACACGGACTCATCACGAAGGCTTATCACAATGATTCTTATCACAAAGATGCTTATCATGAAGATTGGGGTTACGTTTACCCCATGAGTAACCGTCGTTACTCCTAATACGAAGAACTAATTGTACAACCATTGGCTAGCCACAAGGCCCTAACAAGGTAATACCATAACATACATACTCACACATGACATACACATGATATTCACATAACACATAACAACTGCTCCCGTAAGAACCCTTCACTTCCCTTACCAGATATAGACAATGTAGTGACTTCTAAAACACTGACCTTCTTTCTTCTATTAAAAACTTTCTTTATTTTCATAAACAACTTTACCTTCTTTCTTTTATTAAAAACATTTTTTAACCTCTTTCTTTTTGTCTTGGAATATATTTCATGGAAAAGGAAAAGGAATTAATGTTTGATGCGACTTAAATATGGGTTTTAATGGTCTAACACAAAATGAGCTTTAAAAGTACTTGCTTTCTTGTTTGTTGACCACTCTTGGAGGTAGGAGACAAGGCTTGTAGTTAGCATTAAGTCCTTGGTCAACCCAAATCATGAGACTAAAGTAAGTTTATTATGTGGATTGAGTATGATTACATCTTTATAATAGTTGGTGGAAACGTGTTAGTATTATTGATACTAAACATGATAATCTATAATAAACTGTATATCTGATTCACTGATAGTCAAAAACTTATTTTACTTGATAAATAACCAAATATAGAAGAATATTATCAAAGAACAACTCTAATTGAATTAAAAGAACCTACCATGATTCAAAAATGAAATGGAATCAGCTTCTCTGCAATCTTTAAGATGATTGTTCTCATTCAAAATCAAAAGAAGCTACAGTTAGGACGTTCCTTTACAACATTAACCCTGATTGCCCTCCCATCCAAACTCTGCATCACATACACAAATCACCAACTCAATAAAGACCATCACTTGCATATGGTTATAGACATGCATATGGCTTGACAATAGTAGCTTTTAGACGTGACAATTTCATCTCATTACTTTATAAATCGGTCAACTTGGGTTGCTCTTTATCTCAAGCGGGTCAAATCAAACTAATTGGCTAAAAACAGTTCAATTGCACTTATATATGAATATTTTTATTTTTCACAAATTATAAAGAAGAACAAGTCCAACAACAATAACTCTAGTTAAATAAATAGACTCAGATTTGATTGCTACTGCTAATAATATATGAATGCGTGATGGGTTGCAAAACACATATCTTTTATCCTATTGTTTGTGTGCATAATAGTTAATTATGTATTCGTTTTTAGTTTGTTTTGAGTCTTGACGTGTTTACAGGTGCTCGTGTGAAGAAGAAGTAGAATCAAGAGTGATATCATTGAGAAATCGAGCACACGAAGTGGAGCCATAACAAGAAATAATAAAGTTGAAATATTGGATCTTCATGACACGCGAAGATGGTGGATCAATGGTTCGCGACACACGAGGAACTTAAATACCGGGTCGACTATTTTGGCCTTTGCGCCATGCGAAGGGCTTGTAGCCTTGGTTCGCGACACGCGAAAACCCCTAAATCCGACAAAATCCCTAAAATAGATTATTTAAAGAATTAGAATGCATTGTGAAGGGAGTTCGGCTTGTAATCAGAAGAGAAGCTTTAGGAGATTTCCAGAGAAGAGAAGGCCATTGGAGCAAGGATTTGGAGCTTTTGGACCCGGATTGGTTAGCTTGTAATCATTCGGTTCTGGATTTTCGTTTCTTTGTCTTTAATTGGTTTGATTGGCACCATGATTATGTTCTTCATTAATATTTGATGCTATTAGACATGGCTGTTGGCTAGACTTTCATAGCTACCTAGGGTTTGATGAATATTTGATAAAGTTTGGATTTTTTTTTGTTTTTGGTATCATATGATGGTTTGATATTATTGTAAACAATATTTTTGCAATTGATCTGATGCATTCATGCTTTGTATTGATTTATCGTTGATGTATGTTTCGCATGTGTCTTGTTGAATTTCTTTCAGTTATAGACACATGTTTAGGTCACTTGCCTTGTGTTTGTGACTGTTTATGGTCTTGCTAGATGAAGTGGACAATATGAATATTAGTGAGTGGTTTATTATAGCTAAGTGTTCTTCCTATCTCGATAGTTGAAAGGTGAGAGGTAGTCGGTTAGTCTTCAGTGTTAGGTGTGTAGGTGTAGAGACTCTGAAAGGAGGTTTCCCCAAGGTTCTTAGTATCCTTACTAGTTCGTGTTTTGTTTATTGTTCTGAGATTACCCATTGCATTCTTTGAATGTAATGTGATAGTGAGACTTAAAAGTGATCTATCTTTAGGGTACTTTAGTGTCGTTGGAGAGACTGAAAGGTAATCCAACTACCGGTGAGTGTTTACATTCCTTAGATTTTCCTTCTAGTCACACTTGGAGATTGTTGAGGGATCCACTAGGTTGTCTAAGGGTGTATTACTTTAGAACCCCAGTTCCATCATAGTTTCCATGACCGAGAGAAGTCTGAGTTTTACAAAAAAAAGGATTCTTACCTAGGTAGTGCTTTCTCTATTCTTGATTTCATCCGATTTTCTTGTTTGATAGTTAGTTGTCAATTGGTTTTCATTTACTTTTGATTAGTTTAAATCCTATTTTATATAATTCCCCCAAAACCAAAAATCTTAGTTCTTTGTCGTATGCTAGTTTTAGTTAGTGTTTGTGTTTCGTGGGTTCGATATCCAGACTTCCATTAGGCTGTATTACATTTGATAGGTACACTTGCTAGTCATTATGGTCTAGTTTAGAGGATTTCTAGAGTATTACTAGAGTGTCTAGGTTAGGTTTTTATTTAGTTTTTATAGACCATTCCGAGCACATCAATTTTTTGGCGCCATTTCTGGGGACACTTGGCAATTGAAAAATTAGCTTCGGTTTGTTCTTTATTTGGTTATTTGTTTTATTTTCTTTTCTTTTTAGTTTAGTTTAGTTTATCCTTTTATTTTAGGTCTTATTTGCTTGCATTGTCTTATTTGCTATTTGTTTGTCTTAATCTTAGGCTGAGTCTTTTCTGTGTTAGTTAGTTTTCATTTTTGTTTTGTTTTCTTCCAGTTTATGCAACATACTCGTTCGCAGGGATCACCCATATTTGCTGCATTTTTAGATCCCGAGCAAGAGCTTCACGAGCGCACCCGCAACTTTCGTGAGCGTTTGAGAGTTTTGTTCAAGAATCAGGTACGTAGCACTAATCCTATTCCATTTCCTAACATGGGTGACGCTAACCCACCAGCTAGACGTACCGTTCAAGAGAGAGCTTTCCATGGCTTTACGGGAGCGAGATCTTCGATCATGCGCCCGGATGTGCCCAACATAAACAATTGGAAAATTCCATCCCATGTCATGAGTACTATCACAAATTCCACTCAATTCCATGGACTTGAGGATGAGGGTGCACCAAAATATCTATCCCGTTTCGTTCGTATCCTCGATACCTTTCGCATTATTGGTGTATATGAGGACGCTATCTTTCAGCGTTTTTTTCCCGTTTACTTTCTATCTTTCAGCGTTTTTTTCCCGTTTACTTTCTCTGGTAGATCTGCCACTTGGTTGGATACCCTACCCCAGGATTCCACTACCAGCAGGGAAGATCTTCAGGCCAAGTTTCTGAAAAAGTACTATGCTCCGCGCAAGGCCGCCCGTCTAAGGGATCGGATTCATTCATTCTGCATGGACCCTGACGAGCCTTACCACGTGGCCTATGAGAGGTTCAACACCCTGTTAAGCAGATACCCATAGCATGGGTTTTCTGTTTGGGCAATAATGGAGAAGTTCTATGATGGCCTAACCTTCGAGAAGCAACAAATTTTTAATACTGTTGTAGGAGGTCATATCATGGACAAGAAGGAGTCGGCTGAGTGTGAGGAAATGTTCTAGAGCTTCGCTTTGGCTGAGAAACAACAACCTTCTACTAGGACGTCTATTCCTAGGCTAGGACACCCACCCTTTTTGCTAGAGGTTTTCATCAGGTCACCCCTGATGCTAGCATGACAGCTACCCTTGCAGCTATGGAGAAGGAGATCAAGGAGCTGAAGTTGAATGCTCATAAGTGTGAGGTGTGTAGAGGAAGCCATGACACCCCAGAGACTGACCTGTTATTCAACAAGAGCAGGTTGATTTTGTAGGAAACCAGAACTGATGATTTAATAATGCCTTTGGTAATTCATACAACTCGGGATGGAGATCCGGAGGAAACCCACCTGGGTTGCAAGCTCCAGAATCAGTTCGGTTGTGGATATGCGGGTCCGAGTTTGGGGAGCAGTGCTAGAGATAAGAAGATCAAGGAGATGTTGGAGAATCAAACTCAGATGCTTGCCCAATTAATAGTGAGGGATAAGGAGACCCATCAGAGGGTGGATGCACATAATACTTTGTTGAGAAATAAACATTCAGCATTCCTAGATTTGCAATGCGTGGTTGGAGATATTGCAAAGAATCTGAAAGATAAGTAGGGAAGCTCATCTTCGGGTTCTAATACAGCTGTGATGGTAGTGACAACCCATAGCGGCAAAGGAGAAGAGAAAGTGAAGCCATCGGTGGTGGTTGAAGAGCCGATGGATGAAGAGGTAGAGATGGAGACACCTACTGATAAAGCAATGGAGAAGGAGAGTGGAGGGGAGAAGAAGATTCCAAAAGTTGACCTGAGTTGTGTTCCTTACCCAGCCAGTCTTATACCTCATAAGTATGCTAAGGAATACGATCATTTCTCAAATCTGTTCAAGCAACTAATGGTTAATCGTCTGTTTATCGAGGTACTCCAACATATGCCCAAATATACTAAATTTTTGAAAGATCTGCTTTCTAATAAGAAAAAGCTGGAGGAGGTCTCGAGAGTCTCTTTAAGTGAGAAGTGTTGTACGGTGATCCAGAACATGCTACCAGAGAAATTGGCAGATCCGAGTCATTTCACGATCCCGTGTCTGTTTAGCGGTTTGACCATGAATCACGCTTTGGCTGACCTAGGTGCAAGCATTAATCTGTTGTCATATTCTGTATAAGCAGATAGACCTAGGAGACCCTAAGCCTACGCGCATGAGAATATCTTTGGCAGACCGCTCAGTCAAATATCCGTGAGGAATAGTGGAAAACCTGTTGCTGAAGGTAGATAAATTTGTTTTCCAAGTGGATTTTGTCATTCTTGACATGGAGGTCGATGATAGAGTCCCACTCATCCTAGGACGCCCCTTTCTACGTACCGCCAAGGCATTGATTAATGTCTTTGATGGGAATCTCACACTTCATGTGGGGGATGAGAAGGTTACCTTTGATGCTATGAAGTCCGTGAAGAAGTCAAGTGATCATAGTGTTGGGAATCATGGTACCAGTTTTAACTTTTAAAACATTAATTATTTAAACCTTTTAAATAAATAAATCAGATATATATATTTAACGGAAGCGATTTATTAATACCATTAACAGAACAGATCTGGATTCCTTTTAGTGATCCGATTACATGCATGTAAACAATATTAAATAACCAACCATAGGGTGTTTAGATTTATACCTTTGACGATAACCAAATCTGTAACACCTTAGTTCAACGAACATCACGCTTGATGACATCTACATGAAAAACACTGCAAAGCGTCATACGAATTGCGTAGGAAGGAACCTGGTCACAGCGGTGATGGCGTGCGACGGAGAAGGGGGTTCCGGCGACGGTGGGAGGCGGCGGCGTGCGACGGTGGCCGGTGGCCGACGACGGTGATGTGTAAGGGGAGGGGGTGGGGGCTTTTGGGTGTTTGATGTGTCATCATTTATACATATTTTACATACATAATAATCCCACACTATGGTACTAATTGAATAATAATCTTGCAATTTATGC
Source organism: Smallanthus sonchifolius (assembly GCA_023525975.1). NCBI lineage: Eukaryota > Viridiplantae > Streptophyta > Magnoliopsida > Asterales > Asteraceae > Smallanthus > Smallanthus sonchifolius. The sequence continues at coordinate 56,246,840 of CM042038.1, forward strand.
TTAAAACACTTATATTTTGTAGTTGCAAGTTATTCGATGTTGAAAATATAAATCAAGCTAAATCCTATAAAAAAACACCAAGAATTCAAGCTTCTAAAAGATTCATTCTTGAGCATTGATCCCCAAGAAGTCAAAATTGGTCAACAAAAGTCAACCAAGCTGCTAAAAGACAATACTGGGAGAAAGTAGAGGGATGCACGGCCGTGCATCCCAATGCACGGTCGTGCATTGCCCTCTCTTGCTCCCCACGGCCCAGTACCGTGTCCTTTGTACCCTGTTTGATTTCCTAGGCCTTTGCACGACCATGCAACCCATGCACGACCGTGCATTGCACATTTTGAGGCCTATAAATAGAAGTCTTGAGTTCTTCATTCCACACACAAATTCAGACCAAAAGAACACTCAAAAAGAGAGCATTCTTGTTGTTAGAGTACAGAGTATAGGGGCTCTTTCTATTTGTTCCACAATAGGGGAGCCTACGAAACTCACCATTACGCTAGTCTTTATGGCCATTCGTGGCTAAAACTTCTTTGTATTGCTAGGGTGAAGATGATGTTTGGTGCATGTTAATATTAAACGTATTAATGAAGTGATATGTTTATGTCTTTAACTAATTCGTTCTTAAAACCCATCTTTCGATGGGCTTTTATTATTTTCTAAATCCGTCTTTATATTTCTGAGTGTATTGATTTTAAAGAGTAAGATCGTAAAACCCTTTTTAACCAAACTTCCTTTGAAACTCGTACGTCTTTGTACGAGCAGAGATTGATAAGACAAGGCTTGGTCTATACTTCCAAGATCGTACGTCTTTATACGAGCTTATTATGCGACCAAGAATTGGTGAACTCATGTTGGTAACGGTACGTCTTTATACTTGGTCCCATTGTTACACCGCCTCCCGGTGAGAAAAATATAATCACCTATTTAACTTTAATATAAAGCATTTTAAGTCCGATGTCTTAAACCAACCCAGAGATGACCATTCGATGGTTGAGGGTAATTGTTGTCGTTAACGGGAGGCACTACCACTTTTAAAGATAATAATTTGTGAATCATATGTAGTTAGAACGAGGCTCTAGCGGTGAACTGGGTCACAAGTTTGTAGTAGTTATACCACTGAATTAGTCAACATAACATTATCACATACCAAGCTGATTTGAATCACGAAGCAATACTATCCGTAATCTGATCATTTTCGCTTTATTTACTTTCTTGCTATTTTCTTTTCTACTAATTACATTTCTGTTACACACTTCACGCACATTTTTACTTGTATGCTATTTACTTTACCGTCATTTACTTTTCTGCTTCACAAGCACACAAAACCCTTTCACTAATTAATTCGGCTAAACGATAACAAAAGTTGAATATTGGAACTCGACCGTTTCCATTGGTTCGATACTTGGTCCTTACCTAAAATATATTACGCTGCGATAGGTACACTTGCATATTTTATGTGTTTTAAGTTAACGTAATTATCATTTTATAAATTTAAAATCTGATCTTGTGAAATCATCCTAAAAAATTATTTATTATATTTTTATATATCAAAACATTCACATCAAGTTTTTGGCGCCGTTGCCGGGGACACGGTGATTTCAAGAAAAATTCAAGTTAATGAATTAGCCTTTTTACAAGAAATATTTCCACCAAAAATATAAAATGGACTCATATAATAAAAATTTTACCTAAGAAGAATATTTCAGATTTCATGGGGATTTCTCAGATTCATGGCGCGAGTTATGTGGAGGATCACACTACGTTGAGGAGTGTTACCTTTCCGTATGGCGCCCTATGGATCATGAGATGAATCTCCACCCAACACCATTTGAAGAAATGCTTCCTTCCCCACCTCCATCGATAGACATGGATTGTGTTGTCCATGAACCAGATCCTTGGAAACCAGACACTTTATTCCGTAATATAGAGGAAATAAAGAATCAAATCATTAAACTCTATGCAACAGAATCGCGTGAAGATCCGTCTGAAGTACTTGATCACCCACCAGGTGACGAAGACGACCAGGCATCACAAGAACAGAACGTAGAGGTGGTGACCGTGATCCCCATGGATAATACGGGGAATAACGGCGAAGACAACATAGTACGGGCTGAAATCATACAAGAAACCTTAGAACCACTAAGGTTGGAGAAGTAGTTCAAACGTTTTCAGTCTTTATTGAATCAAATTTAGCTAAACCTACCATACGAGCTGTTCCTCTATAAGATGCCGTCTCATGCAAAGTTCCTCAAAGATATGTTGACCAACCGCGAAAAAATGGAAGAACTCCCACAAATCACATTGAATGAAGAGTGCTCAGCCATTATGAGAGGAAGGAAACCTCCCGATCAATTTATGATTTCGTGTCTTATAAGCGAATCAATTCAAGGCAATGCCATTGCAGATCTGCATATTGGCGTAAACATCCTACCAGCCGCTATATTTGACAAAATGAACCTCAAGAAACTCCAACCCACAAAATAAGAACTTTGTCTAACTAATACAACGGTTCGCTATCCAAAGGGAGTCGCTGAAGATGTGCTTATAAAGATTAATGAATTTGTTTTCATAGTGGATTTTGTGGTAGTTGACATAAATGGGGGAACACATAGTCCTCTTATTCTGGGAAGGTCATTTCTCAATACAGATCTCGCCCTCATCGATGTTTGGGGGGAAGACTAGCATTGAGCGTTCAACAAGAACGAATTACTTTCGATCTTATGAAGGCCATAAAGTGACCAAGCAGTCACGACGATCTCGCTTTCCTATTCGACTATTTTGACTATCTTGTAGGCTACTACATGCATGACGTCTTAGGAAAAGAGGAAGAATGGTCGGCCGAAGAACATGAGGAATATTTAGTTTGTGAAGGTTTCATGATAAAACACACTAATCATGATGAAGACACAATAGTCATTGAGGAACTGGAAGATAGAGACGAGAGTGAGAAGACAAAATCATCCATTGAAGAACAGCCTATAATGGAATTAAAAGAGCTTCCTCCTGACGTATCATATGCCTTTTTAGACGATGAATCCAAGCTTCCGGTCATTATTTCCTCCATGCTAGAAGATGATGAAAAAGAAAAATTACTAGAGGTATTAAAAAATCATAAGAAGGCCATTGCATGGAAGCTAATGGATCTTAAAGGAATTAACCCCTCATTCTGGACGCACAAGATACTTTTGGAAGAAAACTACAAGACTAGTGTACAACATCAAAGACGACTAAATCCAAAGATGCAAGAGGTGGTGAAGAATGAAGTTATCAAATTACTTGATGCAGGGGTTATCTACCCTATTTCGGATTCAGCCTGGGTTAGTCCTGTAAAAGTCGTTCCAAAGAAAGGGGGAATAACGGTAATTACGAATGAGAAAGATGAACTAATACCAACCCGTATAGTCACAGGATGGCGGGTATGTATTGATTATCGCAAGTTAAATGATTCCACCCGAAAAGATCACTTTCCACTTCCTTTCATAGATCAAATGTTGGAATGACTATCTGGAAATATGTTCTACTGTTTTCTTGATGGATTCTCAGGGTACTTCCAAATCTCTATTCCCCCCGAAGACCAGGAGAAAACCACATTCACCTGCCCCTATGGCACTTTTGCTTATAGACGTATGTCGTTCGGCCTATGTAATGCTCCTGCTACATTCCAGAGATGCATGATCGATATATTCCATGATATGATAGAAGAATCAATGGAAGTATTCGTGGATGACTTCTCAGTTTTTGGAAATTCCTTCGACCACTGTCTACAAAAATTAGAAAGGATGTTAGCAAGATGCAAGGAATCAAATTTGGCACTGAATTGGGAGAAGTGCCACTTCATGGTCAAGGAAGGAATAGTCTTGGGACATAAGATTTCAAAAGATGGCATTGAAGTCGATAAGGCAAAAGTTGAAACTATATCAATGCTTCCCCCACCAAATTCAGTAAAGGGAATCAGAAGCTTCCTCGGTCATGCAGGATTCTACAGGAGATTCATAAAAGACTTCTCATCAATCGTCAGCTGTTAGAAAACGATCGAGTGTTCCTATTCTCTAACAAGTGTTTGACAACTTTTGAAACTCCCAAAAAGAAGCTCGTGGATCCACCAATCATGACAGCACCTGACTGGATAAAGCAATTCGAACTTATGTGCGACGCAAATGATTATGCAGTAGGAGCAGTTCTCAGAGAGCGAAAAGAAAAGCACTTCCACCCGATTCATTACGCAAGTAAAACCTTAAATGACGCTCAAGAAAATTACACCACCACTGAAAAAGAGCTATTAGATGTGGTTTTTTCCTTCGATAAATTCCATTCATATCTGGTCTTATCCAAGACCATCGTCTACACCGATCATGCAGCATTAAGACATCTCTTCAACAAACAAGATGCAAAACCAAGGCTGATTAGATGGATTCTCCTATTACAAGAATTTGACATGGAGATAAAAGATAAGAAAGGAGAAGAGAACTTCGAAGCAGATCATCTGTCTCGCCTTGAAAATACTCAGAAAACTCAAGAGATGGCTATAAATGATAGCTTCCCTCACGAATACATACTGCACGTACCAAACATTGAAGAATACCCTTGGTTTGCAGACATCGCAAATTTTCTAGGAAAGTGCAATACACCCATTGCGCTCCAAACATCACCTGATCATTTGCACAAATGTGACACTATCTTAAGATTGTAGACACAGACAATTTCAATACTCATGTCCCTACAAGTCTACTCATACAATCTAATTAACCATGCACTAGCACCATAGCAAGTATTACATTTAATATGAATTCACGTTGTTCAAAAGGTAATCACATAATCACACCATACCACACTAAATTTTACACTGCACTCACAATAGTAGGCTATCACAAACACGACTGCTTTTAATCACGGTCAAGTCATCCTGCGGTATAACTCGTAATCAATGTCAAAATCAACTAGTCAATATTTGAACTAGGCATCCCACCACGTAAACGTCTAATCAATCAAAGTGTCAAATCTCCACGGGATCTCTCATGACAACTACCACACACTCTACTCATCAAGCAACCGCGCATCCAAAATATTGCTCACTGAATCACTTCTAGACCACGTCAGGTGCAACTGGCGTGTCATCCTCTGGTTCCTCCTGACACAAAGCTCTCTTAACCACCGCAAGTGGTTAATCTCTCAATCATGTAGGTCCACATCCTGGAAGAAAATCACGTACAACCAGCACTGCTCTCGCTTTCCATACCGTCTTTCCAACCATAGCTCCACGCGGTATGTGGACGATCAAAGCTCTAGTTACTCTTGATGCTAAAAGCACCAATCATCACCCCACCTCACCATCAGCTCTATCTACGGCAGTCGTCGGCTTGACCTGTCAATTTGCATCGTCTTAGTAGGAGTTCCATGCTTGCTTGATCTCATACGCTTTATCTTACCCGCCTAATCCTAATCAAGATAGAACGCTAGAGTGCTTACTAAGGGCACAAATTCAGAATATGAGAGTAATCATGGACTGCCAAATCATGGTGATCAAATGCAATTTGGTGGTCCACATCACTGCTCGGATTCTAAACCTCTCCCATCATACCCACACTAACTTTCTACCATCATGCACACTAGATGCACATGCATCCCACACAACTTACATAGCACAAAGCAATAATCTAACAAATTATCATATTCATCACAAATGCACACCACCCCGGTTACACACTAAATCACTAACCATGCTAACACACTAAACCATTTCACATAACGCAATTAATGCTAATCCACATTAACTAGTTCATAAAACATGATTTCATCAAATCACACCACACAACTTCACATAGCGTTAAACTACACAATTAACACACTAACAATTTATGCATAACTCAAAAGACGTACCTCTTGGCTCGCGGTTACTCGTGGTGGCATTTTTTTCACCCTCGTCCCATTTTCGGTTTAAGTTAAAGTATTTTATTTGTTTAAAAATACCAATTTTCTCTTAAACCATAGCTTTGATACCAACTTGTAAGACCCCGACCTGGGCACCCTACAGTTGGTTCTCATAACGGGTCATTTTCATTAAAACGCATGTATTGCAATTCAAACTACAACGGAAGTCTTTCTAAAAACATTTATAACCATTTAATGTTATTAGGTTTACCTTACGAATGTCTTCACACCGATCCGAGTAACGTCGCTTCCAAGCCAAGATAAGTCAACCCTAGCTCACCTGCACGATAATCTAACATACACACAAAGTCAGCTACGCTGAGTTAGTTCTAATAGCTTAATTTAAATAAAAACCATCACGTCATGATTATTAGTTTAACTCACTCAGGACCCTCCGGTCCTTATAAAATATTATTATACTTTATTAACTAATAACCAATCCCTTGTCATCCCACGATATCCCATAACCGTTTACCACCCAAGACTCAACTCGTACTACCAATATAAATAATAATAACCTTACAATCAAAACGGCATAGACTAAACATACTATGCTAGCAACTCATATCCACAGATACACATTAACTCGACTCTGGGTTACCACAACATACCCTAGGCATTAGCACATCCGGCCTTAACTAAGGCTCTCACAACTAACAGACACAACCCTTCTACACATCACATCACAAGTCCTAACTCAATAGTCAGTCTAACTCTACACGTCACATTAACACTATCTCATACACAATAAATATAACTCATTACTAGCATGCAAATTAACACACACACACACACACACACACATATATATATATATATATATATATATATATATATACACGCATGCAAACACATACCTCATCACTGCACCCTCATCAGGGTTACCCTCGTCAGGGCATCAACACACCCCGAGCTCATCATTAACCTGATAAATAAGTATCACCCGTGGTGACTTCCCGAAGGACCCTGTCCTCCACGATCCCGTTTGCCATGTCATATAGACAAAGACGCAAACACAATACCCGTCGTGTCCCGTGGATAACGACACAAGCACACAACACAAATATGAACATTTAATAACACACATCGTATGCATGACTCATTAACTACACATGCACCTTACACACGACACTAACACAACATATCCTACATGCAATCATAACCATTTAACTTTGAGCCCGACTTTCCCTGTCCAACCCTTAACACATCACTCAATCATTGCTAGCGACCCTAGATGTCGCGTTCGCATAACCACACCCTAGACCCTACGATCCCTTAATACTTATTTTATTTTCCAAGCACATCGGGTTAGAACCCGAACCCTTAACACGATTAATTATACTAATGTCTCAAGAAAGTGTGTACGATAGCCCAAAAAACAGTAAAACGTTTAAAAGAGGGGGATTAGAAACTCACTGGTTATGCTGAGTCCCGATTCATTGCTCTGTATCTCGTATGTTCACGTTCGAAACCCAAACCTGGCAAACGTACGATCACCCAATCAGAATACGTTCTATACATACGTTGAGTAGCGTATAAGTAAATTAATAAATCCTGACACCCATCTCGTCTGCTCAGCTTCCCGTATTCACGAAACCGTAGTTCACAAGTTCACATGTTCCCGTGTCATTCTCCTATCATGCATGCAAATCCTAACCCAAGATACGTTCCCATTGAACAACCCTTGCTAGCCATCGTCACCGATATCTGGGTTCATCACCGCACATCACCACCGTGCATCACCGTGATTGTCGCCTCCATTTTCTTCATCTTCATTTACCATGCACGTCATCCCCGTTCATTTACCGTGACCAACCCTAACCGGCCAACATCGTCCTCGTCGTCTCCATGCTCCACCGTCGCACACCGTCGTAACCGGGCATCACCGCTTCCTCTCCTGTTCCGGCTAGAAAACCATTACCACCCCTCTCCATCATCTCGGCCATCAATCACCTTCATAATCTGGTCACAACCGTCGCCGGTTCTTAGCCCGTCTCCACTGTCGCTTCACGTTCATCGAAACCATTCTTCAAGCTAATGCTGACCATACCACCAGTAACATGTCATCTCCCTCGCCGTACATGTCCCTGCCGAACCCATCGCTGACTCCTCCTTTGCTGTTAGCCCTCATCCTCTCATGCACCTTCATGGTCTCTCACGTGCTCGACTCCTTCACCAACCTCTACTCCGATCGTCAACCCCATCCTTACAACCACCACTGGCCGGAACCACCTCCCACCCGAAACCTAAACGTAAACCATTACAACAACCATTTAGAAACGATAGGGAAGTGCAAACGAGTGTTACCTGATGTCTCTGATCGCAAGCCACTGTCCTTGCCCTTCCTCTCCTGCTCGTTACCCTCCTTCTGTCGCACACACAAGCCCTTCGACCGAATATGGCCTAGGGTTTCCAAGAGGTGGATTTTAAACCTCCATGAGTTTCACTTGAGTCCCTGATCTCCCATACATATGCGTTTCGGTCCCGAGGTTTTGCTTAAAACGATTTGCTAGTCCGGGTTGCAAGTTAAATTCTTGTATGCCTAGAACTTGTTAGCTAAATCATGAAATGGGAGTTCGGGTTGTCCGACTACCCGAACCATTAGCTTATGGATATTCCGGGATGTTACACACACTGTTATGCTTCTTTTTCTTCTGACCCAGGAACATACACGACCATTGCTCTAGACAAATCTTCTTCGTGGACTTTATTTTGAACCTTATCATCCTTTCAGCCCTCATTATCATCACCGTCACCATCATCATCATCACCTTTACCTTCATCATTGCCACTGCAGCCATCTTCTCTCTTATTTTTCTATTCCTTTTTCTCTTTCTTTTCTTTCAGTTTCTTCAACTCTTTGAGCACATACTTTATGTTGTCTCTGAGACTTTGGATCTGACCAGTTTGTATGTTGATGGTCGTCCTAAGAGTATTGTTTTATGTTGAGAGCTTTTCAATCTTTGAATCTTTAGCCAAGGAGTCTTGTTCTAGGCAGAAGACTCTTTGTTGCAGGGCTTGAACATCTACCGGCTCATAGGAAATCTTTTCCTCTCCCTTGTCTTGCTTTGTAGGAGCGGTAGGTGTGATGATTGGTGTGGACTTTTGCGGGAGTCGTTCAGAAACTTTTGCTCTCCTCCTCGGAACTTGATCAACTTCAAAATCATAGTCTTCATCGGAAGTATCACTCTGTTGTTTAGATCGGTTGATGAGTGGAGGTTTCCCAACAGCCTTTATTTTGATCAATAATCTTCTGTGATATCTGTTTCAGAAGAATCAAACTCAATGCCTTATGATCCACCTTCAGATTCACTTTCTTCTTCTTCAACATTGTCAGCACTTGAACTCTGAGCTTCGTCTCCTTTTTCACTAGTAACACTTTGAGTTGCAGTGTCAGAGAATATCAAGTCTATGCTCAAAGAGTTGAAGAAACTGAAAGAAAAGAAAGAGAAAAAGGAAAAGAAAAATAAGAGAGAAGATGGCTGCAGTGGCAATGATGAAGGTAAAGGCAATGATCAAGTATGCGGTTGGGAGCCGCAAACATCAGGTATGCGGCTGCATACTTCCAAAACGTCGTCTTCTGAAGTTTCCGGTGATCTCTTGATGTGTTAGCCTATCAGGTTTGATCCTTACAAAATCCTTGTTCTCGCAAAGCGGTAACTGAAACAATATTCCTAGTCAAATTAGAAATAAAATAAACATTGTTCAAAACAAGTTCTACTCTAGAAGGAAGTAAAAGAGTATATTCTCCTAAAGCCTTCATAGCAACCTTTTGTCCATTGCCCACATGGAGCTCCAGGTCACCTGGCTTTAGTATCTTAACCTTCCTTAGTCCCTGCAAATCATTACAAATGTGATAACTACATCCGGTGTCAAACACCCAAGATTTGCTAGACAGAGAGAAGATCTCGATAATAAACATTGTAACATCCCAAAATGTCAAGAAATAAAGTTAACGAGTTCAAGCGGGCCGAAGTCGGGCCAGGTCAGTCGTGAACCGGGCTTGGGGAGGTCTCCTCTATAAATAGCCAAGATCACCACATGTTTCTCTCATTTGCAATTCTAGAGAGAGAAAAACCATAGAGAGAGAAAGTGTCGGAATCGCACAAGATTGCACCCGCTCGTGTCTCTTGCACTCGTGAGAAGAACCTTCGGATCAGAAGCTCGATTCAGGTAACAATCCGACCTAAATCTGAGTTTTAGTTCGTTTTTGGGTTTTTCGGGTTTTGGGTGAAAAGGTAAAGTTTGAACGGATGAAACTGAAAGATAATCATGGATTGGAGTTCCTTAATGGAAAACGAACATTTTGAATGCGACAGGTTCGGGATGTGGACATGATCAGACCCGAATGTGAAAGTTAGGGTTTTTCGCGAAGAACAGGTCGTGCGCACTTGCTAAGTGCGCACGGAGCAGGTCCTGCGCACTTGCTAAGTGCGCATGAGGAGGGACCTGCGCACTTGCTAAGTGCGCAGGAAGAGGGGTCTGCGCACTTGCTAAGTGCGCAGGCAGCAGAGTCTGCGCACTTGCTAAGTGCGCAGGAAGCAGGGTCTGCGCACTTAGCGACATCAGAACTGGTTAAGTGAAGTCAGTATGTTTAGAAGGGTTAAACCGTTAGAGTCGGTATTGGTCTGATGTGTATTTAACTAATCAATTCAGATCGGAAGTGAAGTTGTTGGACCTTTGTTTAGGACAACCGAGACTAGCTTATAAGGTGAGTTCTAGAGCCCTCTTTTAAATGTTTTGTTAATGTTTTTGGGCTGGTGTGCATGCTTACGAAATGATGTTTAACGAAATGATGTTTAAACGAAACGATGTTTACGAAAGGAAAGGTTTTGAAGTGTTTTTGCCAAAAAGAGTTACGAATGCTTTATGAACGGTCTCAATGAGGAAATGTTTAATGAGAAGAGAAAGAGGTAAAGGTTTTAAAGAAGTCATTACAAATCTAATCTGTCGAATGAATGGAATTGACGAATGAAGTCTGGGAAATGAGATTCCCAGCCTTGTGGTAGATTATGGACAGCGAGCCATAGTTGCCACAAGAACAACAGGGGCATTGTCTCTGTGGCATGTCAATGGTTATGATGTTGTACAACTGGTAAAGGGAGTAACGACGGTTACTCAGGGGTTAACGTGACCCTATGTAAGGTTAAATTATGATTCGACGGTGTCATTGGCCGTGAGCCGTGGCCGTCGATGGAAGTTGTCGGTTTATGGACATGAGAGCCATAAGGGCAACTTAATGGGTATTGTCTGTCCTCGTGCAATTAGCCTTGGGGGCAATACCAAAAAGGGAATTGACGGAATGTATGGTATTGTCGGTCTTCGCGCAGTTAGCCTTAGGGGCAATACCATACTAAATGACGGAACGAAGGGTAACACAGATTTAGATAATAATGTATGACTTAAATGAATGTTAAAAGTTTTAAAGAACGATCCGTTTAACGGTGTTTATGATTATGATGTTGATGATGATATGGGTACGAAACCTTTTTAAAGATGTTATTATTACATGCTTTTGTGAAAGGTTTTACTAAATGAATGATACGTTTTTGGCAAATGTTGATGTTAAAGTTTTTATGAAATGCTAGAACTCACCAGCGTAGCTGACTTTTTAGTATGCACATTCAGGTTAAGGCAGGTATGGACGATGGACGGTGATGCTTGGCAAGCGAGAAGAGTTACCCGGTCGATTATGAAGACTGGCATCCCGTTATGAGTTTTTTTTATGTTAAGTTTATGTAATTATGTTTTAAACAATGTTTACGCTTCCGCATGTATGAACAATGATGACGTTATGTTTGAATGAAATTTTCCGCTGCGTTATTTGATATTCATGTTTAAGAACTGTTTGTGAATGAGTAAATCCAACGAGTGAGGCCTCCCGGGTTTGGGGCCTTACAAGTTGGTATCAGAGCAATAGTTTGAGAGATTCGGACACTCCCAGTGTCTGAACTTAAACTTTGAATGGGACCGAAAGCGGAAGCCAGTACGGGTAACTCGAGCCACAGCATCAGGTATGAAAAGTAGAGTATGTGTATGTAGTATGCCTTAGAAAGGGTTAGGAAAGGACTTGTGTTCTGATGGAATCACAAAGGTGGTCAAATAGAAATCGAAAGGTAGTGTAATGGTTAATTGCAGATGGCCAGTGTATATTAACATCTTACAGTACTTATTGAATTTTATTTGTTAACTAGCGTGATGACATTGGATTTCTTGTCTTATAGAACGAAATGGCGAGGAGAGGGAACGGAAGGCGTGGTGGCCGTACCGGTGGTCGTACCGGCGGTCGAAATGGTGGGCGTAGCAGGATTCCTGCGCGCCAAGAGCACAACGAAGAAGGAAGTGTTCACACTGAACCGACGGTTAGTGTGCATGGAACTGAACAGACACAAGTTGCAGAACAACCTTTCACTTTTGAACCAGAAGTGAGAGCAGCCATAGCTCGAGAGTTCTCCGAGTTGATGAAGAATTCTCTGCCAAGTCTGTTGGCTGAAGCGTTAAAGAAAGTTAGTGGGGAAGGCGGATCTAGTGCGGCAACTGGTACTCAGAACAACGAGACCGACAACGCACCGCCTGCTCACGGGTGCGACTATAAGTCATTTAAGGCATGTGACCCGCCGGTCCTGACTGGGAAGAAGGACGCGGTGGCTACTTTTGATTAGGTAATACGTATGGAAGCCGCCATCCGTCTGAGCGAGTGTCGAGCTAATCAAGTAGTGAAGTTTGCTGCTAACTCCTTGAGGGAGGAAGCATCCCACTGGTGGGAAGGTGTACGTCAGGCTAAGGGGGATGAGGTTGTTGACTCGATGATGTGGGCTGACTTGAAAACTTTGGTGATCAAGAATTTCTGCCCGAGGAACGAGATTGAGAAGGTAGAGAGGGAATTTCTGGGTTTGAAGGCCAGGAGCATGACGCACCGGCAGTACACAACCCGATTCAATGAACTAGCACGTCTGGTGCCACATCTTGTTACGACGGAGGAGAGAAAAATTTCCTGCTACATTCAAGGGTTGCCGGACCAGGTCCGTACCTATGTTAAGGCAAACGCCCCTACTACCTATGATTCGGTAGTAGAACTGAGCGGCGTAGTATTTGATGATCTGGCACTGAATGTCGTCACCATCGAGGAACCAAAGAAGAGACCGAGCTTCTCAAACAAGCGAACTGGAGGAAAGATGTTTGGGGCTCGCGATAAAAGGGCTCGGGTGGATGAGCCGACTGTTTGTAGGAAGTGTGGAAAGGAGCATGTGGGTGAATGTAGACTGGGATCTAACTTATGCTTTAAGTGTGGCAAGACCGGGCACTACTCCCGTGAGTGAACACAACACTACAAGTGCTATAACTGTGGGGATGCCGGTCATCTGAGCCGGGAATGCACCAAACCAAGAATGGGTGAAGCCGGGAAGGGGAAAGGCCCGGAGAAGAGGGAAGAGAGGCCCCGAGCAAAGACTCGTGCGTACGCGCTGACGCAAGACCAGGCCAGAATGGACCCCGACGTGGCGTCAGGTACGTTCGTCCTTGACAACACTCTTGTTTCTGTGTTATTTGATTCGGGTGCCAGTAAGAGTTTTATATCTGCGACTTTTTGTAAATGCGTGAAGTACACTGTCAGTAAGTTAGAAAGGGCCTTTAGCGTAGAAACCGCTGAGGGTAGAACTGCAAGAGTAACCGATGTAGTTGAAAACTCCACGATAAAAATATACGGTCATAGGTTCCCTGTCAGATTGTGTGTTATGGTTTTGGGAGGGTTCGATGTCGTGTTAGGCATGGATTGGCTAACTGCCAATGAAGCGCAAATTATATGTAAACGAAAGATAATCCGACTCAAGGCTCCGGATGGTAGCAAAGTCGAAGTTTTTGGAGATCGTGACGCCCCGATGCCAAACGTCATCTCAATGATTAAGGCAACAAATTACTTGAGGCGCGGATGCGAGGCTTATCTGATGTATGTGATTGACAAGTGTAAGGAAGTGAAGGAACTAGACGATGTACCCGTGGTACGCGAGTACCCGGAGGTGTTTCCAGAGGATTTGCCTGGGATACCACCCGATAGAGAAATTGAGTTCCGAATTGACTTAGTTCGAGATGCCCAGCCCGTGGCTAAAGCTCCATATCGACTAGCACCAGTAGAGATGAAGGAACTAATGACGCAACTAGACGAGTTACTTGAGAAAGGATTTATACGACCGAGCATCTCGCCTTGGGGTGCTCCGGTGTTGTTCGTAAAGAAGAAAGACGGTTCGATGAGAATGTGTATTGATTATCGCGAGTTGAACAAACGTACCGTGAAGAACAAGTACCCGTTACCAAGGATCGACGACCTGTTCGATCAATTACAAGGCGCAAGTTGGTTCTCAAAAATCGACCTTCGATCCGGGTACCATCAGTTGAAGGTGAGGGAAGAAGACATACCGAAAACGGCATTTCACACACGTTATGGACACTTTGAGTTCCGCATAATGTCTTTTGGATTGACGAACGCCCCTGCAGCGTTCATGGATTTGATGAATAGGGTGTGTCGACCGATGCTGGATCGATCGGTAATAGTGTTCATCGATGACATCCTTATCTACTCCAAGAATGAGGGTGATCACGCGTGTCACTTAAAGGAAGTATTGGAAGCTCTGAAGAAGGAGAAGTTGTATGCTAAGTTCTCCAAATGTGCATTCTGGCTTAGGGAAGTCAAATTCCTAGGTCACGTCATTAACCCGAACGGCATTATGGTTGACCCAGCAAAGATAGTGACGGTAAGGGAATGGGGCATTCCTAAGACGCCAACGAAAATCCGTAGTTTCTTGGGATTGGCAGGCTACTATCGGAGATTCATCCAGGATTTCTCGAAAATAGCTTCGCCGTTGACAAAGTTGACTCGGAAAGAGGTTAAGTATGAATGGGGTTCGACCCAAGATGAGGCGTTTAAGGAATTGAAGAAGAAGTTAACCCAAGCTCCAGTCTTGGCCCTTCCCGAGGGCAATGAAGACTTGGTGATATACTCTGACGCGTCGGGTCAGGGATTAGGGTGTGTGTTGATGCAACGCGGTAGAGTGATTGCGTATGCGTCGCGGCAGTTGAAAGTTCACGAAGTCAACTATCCGACTCATGATTTGGAACTTGCTGCTGTCGTATTTGCATTGAAAATCTGGAGGCACTACCTGTACGGGGTGAAGTTTACTATTTACTCCGACCACAAAAGTTTGAAGTACTTCTTCGAACAAAAGGAGCTTAATATGAGGCAGAGACGATGGTTGGAACTCCTGAAGGATTATGACTGTGAGATCATGTACCACCCTGGAAAGGCAAACGTGGTGGCTGACGCTCTAAGCCGAAAGGATGTGCCTACTCCTATTAGAGTGAAAGTTTGCCAGTTGGTGGTAACATCGGATGTGATGAGCGAAATCGAAAGGGCTCAAGGTGAGGCACTTAAAGAAGAAAACATAAAGAAGGAAAGAATGGTTGGCCAACAAGACAAGTTGGAATATAACACCCTTGGTGTTAGAACACGTTATGGACGGGTATGGATACCTATAGGTGGCGAACTTAGAACCAAAATCTTGGATGAGGCTCATAAGTCTCGTTACTCTATCCATCCCGGTACCAACAAAATGTACCAAGACCTGAAGAAGGACTACTGGTGGCCTGGAATGAAATGTGATGTAACGAAGTATGTAAGCAGGTGTTTGACTTGCTCGCAAGTAAAGGCTGAACACCAGAAGCCGTACGGAAAGATCCAACCACTTGATATACTAGAATGGAAGTGGTAACACATTACCATGGACTTCATAACCAAGCTACCCCGCACAGCTAAAGGTCATGACACCATTTGGGTAATTGTGGACCGATTAACGAAGAGTGCTCATTTCCTACCTATTCGCGAGTCATTCTCGTCGGAAAGGTTAGCAGAAGTGTTTATCAACGAAGTAGTAGCACGACATGGGATGCCTTTGACGATCGTATCTGACCGGGACACACGATTCACATCGAGGTTCTGGAAAAGATTTCATGAGGCGATGGGCACAAGGATTAATATCAGCACGGCATACCACCCACAAACGGATGGTCAATCCGAAAGGACCATTCAGACATTGGAAGATATGCTCCGCGCTTGTATTATCGACTTCGGTGGCAGTTGGGACAGTCATCTGCCGTTAGCCGAATTCTCCTACAACAATAGTCATCACACGACTATAGGCATGCCGCCTTACGAAATGTTGTATGGTAGAAGATGCAGGACCCCGGTTTGTTGGGGTGAGATTGGACAGAAGGAGTTAGGAAGTCTGGAAGTCATAAAAGAAACGTCGAAAAGTTTTGATCAAATCAAAGCTCGAATGAAGGCCGCACAAGATCGCCAGAAATCCTATGCGGATAGACGACGAAGGCCTATCGAGTTTGATGTTGGGGACAGAGTAATGTTGAAAGTGTCGCCCTGGAAGGGAATCATACAATTCAGGAAGAGAGGAAAGTTAAGTCCGAGGTTTGTCGGACCGTTCAGGATAATGGCACGGGTTGGGGAAGTCGCTTATCGGTTGGAGTTGCCTGATGAGTTAAGTGGGATTCATCCTACCTTCCATGTATGACACCTGCGAAAGTGTTTGGCGGATGAATCGGCTCACGTACCACTTACTGACATTGAGGTCGACAACAGCCTTAATTACATCGAAGAACCCGTGGCTATCTTAGACCGAAAGGAGAAGCGTTTGCGTAATAAAGTTATTCCATTGGTTAAAGTCCAATGGAGGCACCGAAAGGGATCAGAGGCTACATGGGAAACGGAGGCGGAAATGAGGGAGTCGTACCCTCAATTATTTGACTTGTGATAGGTTTCGGGGACGAAACCTATTATAAGAGGTGTAGACTTGTAACATCCCAAAATGTCGAGAAATAAAGTTAACGAGTTCAAGCGGGCCGAAGTCGGGCCGGGTCAGTCGCGAACCGGGCTTGGGGAGGTCTCCCCTATAAATAGCCAAGATCACTACATGTTTCTCTCATTTGCAATTCTAGAGAGAGAAAAACCATAGAGAGAGAAAGTGTCAGAATCGCACAAGATTGCACCCGCTCGTGTCTCTTGCACTCGTGAGAAGAACCTCCGGATCAGAAGCTCGATTCAGGTAACAATCCGACCTAAATCTGAGTTTTAGTTCGTTTTCGGGTTTTGGGTGAAAAGGTAAGGTTTGAACGGATGAAACTGAAAGATAATCATGGATTGGAGTTCCTTAATGGAAAACGAACATTTTGAATGCGACAGGTTCGGGATCTTGACATGATCAGACCCGAATGCGAAAGTTAGGGTTTTTCGCGAAGAACAGGTCATGCGCACTTGCTAAGTGTGCACGGAGCAGGTCCTGCGCACTTGCTAAGTGCGCAGGAGGAGGGACCTGCGCACTTGCTAAGTGCGCAGGAAGAGGGGTCTGCGCACTTGCTAAGTGCGCAGGCAGCAGAGTCTGCGCACTTGCTAAGTGCGCAGGAAGCAGGGTCTGCGCACTTAGCGACATCAGAACTGGTTAAGTGAAGTCAGTATGTTTAGAAGGGTTAAACCGTTAGAGTCGGTATTGGTCTGATGTGTATTTAACTAATCAATTCAGATCGGAAGTGAAGTTGTTGGACCTTTGTTTAGGACAACCGAGACTAGCTTATAAGGTGAGTTCTAGAGCCCTCTTTTAAATGTTTTGTTAATGTTTTTGGGCTGGTGTGCATGCTTACGAAATGATGTTTAACGAAATGATGTTTAAACGAAACGATGTTTACGAAAGGAAAGGTTTTGAAGTGTTTTTGCCAAAAAGAGTTACGAATGCTTTATGAACGGTCTCAATGAGGAAATGTTTAATGAGAAGAGAAAGAGGTAAAGGTTTTAAAGAAGTCATTACAAATCTAATCTGTCGAATGAATGGAATTGACGAATGAAGTCTGGGAAATGAGATTCCCAGCCTTGTGGTAGATTATGGACAGCGAGCCATAGTTGCCACAAGAACAACAGGGGCATTGTCTCTGTGGCATGTCAATGGTTATGATGTTGTACAACTGGTAAAGGGAGTAACGACGGTTACTCAGGGGTTAACGTGACCCTATGTAAGGTTAAATTATGATCCGACGGTGTCATTGGCCGTGAGCCGTGGCCGTCGATGGAAGTTGTCGGTTTATGGACATGAGAGCCATAAGGGCAACTTAATGGGTATTGTCTGTCCTCGTGCAGTTAGCCTTGGGGGCAATACCAAAAAGGGAATTGACGGAATGTATGGTATTGTCGGTCTTCGTGCAGTTAGCCTTTGGGGCAATACCATACTAAATGACGGAACGAAGGGTAACACAGATTTAGATAATAATGTATGACTTAAATGAATGTTAAAAGTTTTAAAGAACGATCCGTTTAACGGTGTTTATGATTATGATGTTGATGATGATATGGGTACGAAACCTTTTTAAAGATGTTATTATTACATGCTTTTGTGAAAGGTTTTACTAAATGAATGATACGTTTTTGGCAAATGTTGATGTTAAAGTTTTTATAAAATGCTAGAACTCACCAGCGTAGCTGACTTTTTAGTATGCACATTCAGGTTAAGGCAGGTATGGACGATGGACGGTGATGCTTGGCAAGCGAGAAGAGTTACCCGGTCGATCATGAAGACTGGCATCCCGTTATGAGTTTTTTTTATGTTAAGTTTATGTAATTATGTTTTAAACAATGTTTACGCTTCCGCATGTATGAACAATGATGACGTTATGTTTGAATGAAATTTTCCGCTGCGTTATTTGATATTCATGTTTAAGAACTGTTTGTGAATGAGTAAATCCAACGAGTGAGGCCTCCCGGGTTTGGGGCCTTACAAACATACATGAGGACTGCCCTCCAGCAGACTTTTTCTGCTTCATCTCGGCCAAATATTTGGGGCAATTCCTCTTCTAGTGTCTGGTTTCATCACAACGAAAACACTTAACATTCTTTAGAGGTTTCTTGGCAATAGCCTTGTCTTTGCCCTTGTTCTTGGAACTTTTCCTGCCTTTTCCCTTGGCTTCAAATTTCCTTACTCGACCTTCTTTGATCATTAGCACTGAACTAGACTTAGCAGGAGTTGGTATATTCATCTTGGCAGTCTTTAGCATCATATGCAACTCTGGGATGGTCTTGTCCCAAGCATTCATATTGTAATTCAGAGTGAACAATATATCCTTTCATTTTTAGCACATGGGTACTGACAGAAGAACCTTCTTGAATGCGACAGCTTATGAGTGATCTCATCACCTCGAAGCGTTCATGACGGGCATGCTGCTGGAACATTTCCTGCAGTTGCCTAATCATGTCATATGCAGGCATGTCCACCAAATTCTTTTGAAGTTCTGGTATCATGGACGCCAGCATCAAGCAAGTTTTGGTACTGATAGAAGAACCTTCTTGAATGCGACAGCTTATGAGTGATCTCATCACCTCGAAGCGTTCATGATGGGCCTGCTGCTGAACATTTCCTGCAGTTGCCTAATCATGTCATATGCAGGCATGTCCACCAAGTTCTTTTGAAGTTCTGGTATCATGGACGCCAGTATCAAGCAAGAGACCTTGATAGAGTCATCAAAATGCTTATCCCAGGTATTACGGGCTTGGCCCATAGTAGCAGTTGGTTCTTCCGGGATTGGTTCCTCGAGAACATATAACATGTTCTCAACCTTGATAAAAATTGTCAAGTTTCGGTACCGGTCCATGAAGTTGGAATTGTCATGTTTATCCTTCTTATGGATGGATTTCAGGGAAAATGAGGAATTTGTATTCGATTCGTTAGACATCTACAAAATTCAAATATAAGTTTTAGTATTTTCATGCTTGGATTTCCTAATAATCTTTTATGACCCAATTACAAAAATATATAATTAAGAATGAGATCCCGGTTCCCCATATCTTAGTGGATGGCTGAGCAATCTCCACTGACATAGCTAGACGGATAGGTAACAATTATCAATTGAATCAACTATACAACTCTTGGTTTTATGGGCATGTCGAGTAGTGTCAAGCTTTAGATACGTTTTGCCTCAACTATGCCCACTTAAACAACTTAAGTGATATTTGTCCTTCAATTGTAACTATATACCCTGCCTAAGTGACTCAGGAATCGCGGTTCTACCTTCAACTAAAACCGTTGGACCGGATGCAGGATAATTCACTAACACCGGGGGTTCGGATAAATTAGTTGAAGTGTCACAATTAAGGATGGCGCAAAAATATCGATTTTATATATTGGGATTTCTTTAATGTTTTTAATATTTCCGTTTCGGGTCAAAAACATTTTGGTCGACAAGTAGCATGATACAAGTCGCGCAATTTTAATAAACAAATTTTACTAATTAGTTCGTGAAACACTTTCAACTCTCAACACGATCCAATTTGGTCATTTGTCGCGAACTTATTTTAAACTAATCAGCTCTTTAATTAATTTAAAAATTGTTTTAAATAAAAACTACTTAAATTTAAAACTTGTTTTTACTTTTAAATAAAACACTTTTATTTAATTACCTTTCCGAGAAAAAATAAATAATTTAAGTAACTCGTCGTTTTTAAATTGTGTCAAAAGTTTTATTAAAAATTTTGCGGTTTAATTATTATCCTAAATAATTATGTCACAACCACAAAAATAAATAAAACGCAGAATCGAGCAGCTAGAAAAAGTTTCCGGTTTCGTTCGAGCCATCAAACGAACAAGCAGACTGGTCTAAGGGATAACAAAATAATAAATCTGATATCTCCCACTTAGTCCAAGATCTCCATCTTTAAACCTGTCTTTGTCCGCCTTGGTCTTCAAGTCTTCGTCTCTTTATGGTAACAATTATTTATTTACAATTACACTAAAAATAAATAAATAAATAAAACCCTAACTATTACATCGGGGTTCCAAATAACCCATAAAAATACAAAGATAACAACCAATCAACAAACAACACAACCACATGTCTCTAGTGCTCGATTCATTCAACACAATCACAAGAAACGAAAAAGGTTCGATCTTTTGTCAAACAAAAGTTTTGACAAATAAAATAATAGACCGATTAAAAAAATATATGTCTAAACGCGCGTAAACCTGGCTCTGATACCACTGTTGGGAATCATGATACCCGTTTTAACTTTTAAAACATTAATTATTTAAACCTTTTCAATAAATAAATCAGATATATATATTTTAGCGGAAGCGAATTATTAATACCATTACCAGATCAGATCTGGATTCCTTTCAGTGATCCGATTACACGCGTATAAACAATATTAAATAACCAACCATATGATGTTTAGATTTATACCTTTGACGATAACTAGATTTGTAACACCTTAGTTCAACGAACGTCACGCTAGATGACACGTACACGAAAAACACTACAAAACATCACACGAATTCTGCAGGAAGGAACCCAGTCACAGCGGCGGTGGTGTGCGACGGCGAAGGGGGTTCCGGCGGCTGTGGGAGGCGGCGACGTGCGGCGGTGGCCGGTGGCCGACGGCGGTGATGCGCAAGGGAGGGGGTAGCGGCTTTTGGGTGTGGATTAGAATTAGGGTTTTAATTATAATGGTATGTTTATAACCATTATATTTACCCACTTGTCCCTCTGGTATTAACCTCAGCAATAATTAACCTTTAATTATTATAACCCTTTTATTTACTATCACGATATATTTAGTAAAAATCTAATTTTTAAATGTTTAACTGATTAAACATTTATTCCCCGCAAATAATTAATTAATAAGATAATTAATTATCCCAATATCCGAAAAATTTTCTCTAAATGTTTACTCACCATTTATTGTTTCCGTCTATCGTGAATAATATTTAACAATTAAATATCCGAACGAGAAGAGAGAGACCACACCGTTAGAGATGCCCCTTCCGGAGCCCTTGCTTATTATTGTTTTTCATTCTTTGGGGAGATACAATGAATCACCTCCAAAGTCTAAACCCACACGTAAGAAGATTCGAGATACATGAGGCATTTATGACTTTAGAGCAGTGCAAACCCCAACTTTGTGGATGTTTAAGGGTGATAGATTGCTTGGGTACATAATGCCGGTTATTTTTGGGCCTGGTAGATTTAAATGCTGGTAGACAGATTTGAGAGAGATTAATGATAGCTGTTGGGAGTTTGATGATGATTTTTTGCTAATGAGAGTGGGTGGGCAGCGTAAAATGAAGGCGGTGTCAAGAGGACTAAGGAGAGGCCCTCTTGATTAGATTGGCTTGTTTCTCAGGTTAAATCCCGAGTATTGAGTGTGTATATGTCTTTATGTGCTTTTCATTTTATCTTCGTGTTTTCGGTTTGCGTGGTGTAACATCCCAGTTTCTCGTTTAGAGAACGGGATTGTAAATAATTGTTCTAGAGAATAGACGGTATAACGGATGTGTACGTTTTAAATTTATGTGGATAGTAGACAAAGATTATTAAACGAGACTTAGATGGGGTGTTATTAAAAGTTTGAGTCAGGCCACGGGTGCGCGATGACCGAAGCCCGGTCCATGGGTTTTGAACCCTTTTAGGGTGTTACGGCAATGGGGGGTTCCCCATTTGCTCTTGCGGCTGCCGAGAGAGAAAGGGGATGGAGAGTGAGCCACTCATCGTGTTCATGACCGATTCAAGGTATAATCGTAATCCCCTAATCACTGTTCGCATGTTTCGATCCCGGATAATCGTAATAATCATTTTTATGGTTCTAGGGTTTCGTAGGTGAAGAGTAGTGAAAGAGGAGATGAGTTCTTGGTGATTCGGTTTGCAAAAGTCACTTGCATCGAAGGTATAACTCTATCTAGACTCGTTATGATTATGGTTTATGTTTTAGAACATTTTGTGAGGTGTCGGGTGTTCGACCGAAACCCTTAAAAGTGGTCGGGGACTCATTGATGGTCGGAGGGCGGATGGGTGGACCCGCGGCGTTAGTCTGATGGTTGGGCTGGCTCTGGGAGACCACGACAGTAGATAGGAGGGACCGGACCAGGGCTTGAGCAGGTGGGGATGGTTCGGTGAAGGCGTGGGGCGGCTAGCGACTAGGCGGGAGCAAACCGAAGCCCACGCCGGTGGCTACGGGAGTTCACGGCAGAGGTGGGAGAGACGGTGGACGACGATGCAAGGCTAGCCGAGAGTGGCGGGTGCACAGGAGTGGTCCGGTATTGGAAGTAGGGTGACGAGTTAGGTTCGATCGGGCATGCTTGGGTTGCATGCAAAGCCATGCACGGCGATGCGCACCCACGGATGGTCACGTACATAATTTTGGTAACACGAGTGAGCGAGAGTATGAACGTCGAGTCGTGTATTGACTCGTGTATTGTGTACTTGATAGGTACTAGGTTGAAGGACGAGCTCGAGAAGTTAGCGAGTTCTAGTGATCGAGTTGCGTCTAGCAAAGGTGAGTTTCTATCGCCCACTTTTAAATGTTTTGTAGTTTTGGGCATGAATACATGCAACATGCGATAAAGCGAATACACGCGATAAAAGGGTTTTAACGTTAATATAGATGTTGTGAAGGTAATAGTCATATTTGTATTTGTAGGGTTTGGTGTCACGTAGTTAAATGTGGTGACTGTTAATTAAGAGTTATTTGATATCGTGTCGACACTGTTCGACGAGAAATTAGTCTGAGATTAGTCAGATGGAATGGGTCGCTCGAGCTTGATAGTAAGTCGGTGTTAGTCAGTGAGTTGTTATGACTGACGGTGATCAGTTAACGAGTCATGATCGTATGTGTCCTTGGACTAGTTGACATGATTTCGTGTACGTTGATAAAACATAATATTTGAATGAACGATGATTTGTATGAGAAAACCGTTATAACGTAAACCATTTTTCATAAACGTTCGGACTTAACACTTCCAAATGAATTACTATAGAACTCCCTCAGCGTAGCTGACTTTTTGCATGTATTTCAGGTAAAGAGAAAGTGTGAGCTGGCGGCTTCCGTATGGCGTTTGGTTACCGTGATCGTTGTGATGACATTTATTTTCCGTTACGTTGATGAACTATTTAATTATTAGTACTTGGTCGGATTATGTTTTGGATTTGGGTCATTGACCATTGTTGACTGTTTGTTTCCGCTGCATTAAATTGAGTTTATTTGATGTCATTTACTACTGTGCGTACTTGTATGCCAACGAGTCGGGTCTCCGGATTTGGGGCCTTGCAAGTTGGTATCAGAGCGGTGGTTTAAATAATTTGGGCATCATCGATGCCTAGACTTAGACTAAGAATGGGACCAATGTGTAGGTAATGTCATCACGCGAACCAAAAGCTAGAAGCGTCAGGTATGAGTTAGTGTATATGTGTGTGTGTTAGTAGGCTAAGACAGGGGCGTTATGCCAAGATGCAGTATAGGGATGGTTTAAAACCTGAAAGGCAAGGCGAAAGGGTAATGGCGATTGGCCACCGTCATTAACTAATTGCATTTCTCGGATTGTTTTAAATGATACCTAAGTATTGTTGTGTTTGTTATTATTTTCAGTAACTGATGGCACCTAGAAGACAAATTGCTGCTAATGATAATGCTAGGGCTCGTCGTGAGAACGCTCATGATGAGAATGCTAATCATGATGAGGAGTCGGTTCATATTGAACTGTTAGTGCGTGTTGAACCTTCGGTACATTTTGAGCATAATGAAGGGTTCAAGTTCGAACCAGAGGTTCGCGAGGCAGTTAAAAAGGAATTTGGTTGAGATGATTCACGAGTACTTGCCAGATATCGTGAAGGCAGCGTTTGAGGAGCTAGAGATGAGAGTGCTAGTGGAGGTGGAGAAAAAGAAGAAGACGACTGGAACTGGCGGCAACAGTGACTACGGGCACTTTAAGAAGTGTGATCCGCCTAGGTTCGATGGGTTGAATGATGTGTAGAGATAAAGACTGATGGCTACAAAATTGTCTAAGTACAATTGCTGCGGACTCCATAATTTTGCTGCTGACTTACAAGTTGCTACGGATGAGGCAATTGCTGCGGATATTTTTGTTCTCCTGCTGATGAACAACTATGCTGCGGATAGCCTTATCTGCTGAAGTCCAAAGTTGCTGCTGATAGGCTTCTCAGAAACATCAAACATTTAATGTTGCTGATAGGCAAATCATCAACATCTTTGACTTTGCTACTGACACCTCTGCTGCAACACTGACACATCTATCAGCAAAAGGAATGTTATTGATGCAGATGATTAAAGACAAAGCCACTACTTCTGAAGTCTTCTGCAAAGATTCCTAAGAAGACTTTTGACCTGTTTGTTACTGTTTGCTGCAGTTTGTCTTTTAGTTGTCTACCAATTATAGTGTAACTTGTAACTGTCAAAGATCAACGGCTTGTATTTGATCTGATCCTTAGAATCAAGGGTCTGTATGGATTCTAAGTTCCTTTATATGTATTGTATCTTCTATTGTACCAGTGTGCTTCCTTAGAGTTTTCTCTGTAACTTGTCAACATTGAAGATTAATACACTTTGCATTTATTAGTATTATCATTGTTTCTTGTTTACTTTGATTAAGTTGTGATTGCTTCCGCCAATCTCAACTAGAACAGAACCATCTTGTAAACACTGATCCCACAAGTGGTATCAGAGCTTTGGCTCTTACATTAAACAAACTCACACTTGTTTAATCACTGTCTGGTTCTGTTCATTACTATCTCTTTGCCAATATAATCTATTCAAAAGTATGGCACAGAACACTGGATTTGATGATACTGGAAGTCTCCACAGACCACCAAGACTGGTATCTGGAGAAGACTATGACATGTGGAAAAACATAATGGAAAGCTTTTTCTGTTATCAAGAATATAGAATGTGGAGATCCATAATGGAGGGTCCCTATGTACCCATGGTAGCCTCTGCTGATTCCGGAGGTCCATCGGTACCTAAAGAAGCGTCAAAGTACTCTGAATAAGATATCAAGAAGATAGAGATAGATTTTAAAGATTTGGGAGCCATACAGATGTGCTTGCCAAATGAAGTTTTCCTTAACTTCAGAGAATACAAGTCTGCCAAGGAGCTATGGGAAGCTCTTGAGAAGATGTTTGGTGGATCTAAAGAGGTGAAAGAGAATAGAAGAGTATCTTGAAGAAACAGTATGAAAACTTTGTTTGCAAAGATTGTGAGTCTCTTAGTACTCTATACAATAGGTACACCTATCTTGTGGGAGAGCTATAGTGCTCTAAAGTGAAGCTGGAGAATGAAGACATTCTCAAAAAGTTTATCAAATCACTTCCAAGTTACCGGACACTCTACACAGTGTCAATAAGGACTGAAAACCTGAAGACTCTACATATGACTGAGCTATTTGGTGTGCTAAAAACTTATGAATTAGAAATGATTCAAGCCAAAGAAAGAAGCTCAGGTCATTCAACAGCCTTATCATCCACCACCACTTCTTCTGCATTAGACTCTGACCACTCAGCTTGAAGTTCAAGCAACTACTATGCTCCCATTGTTACCCATCTACAAACTCCAAACACACAAGCTAGCAAATCACCATTTCTCCTTGAAGCCCCACCTCAAAATACTACTTCTTTAGTCTCTGAAAACCCAAGCAACATGTCCTTCATCAAAGAAGATCTGGAGTACTTTCATCCAGATGACTTAGAAGAAATGGACATACAACATTGTTATGCCATGCTATCTCTCAGAGCTATATGGTTCTACTCTAGAACTGGAAGACCTATTCCATACAACAACTCTAACACTAGAGTTGGCTTGGACAATAGCAAGCTTAGATGTTACAACTGCAACCAACTTGGTCACTTTGCTAGAGAATGCAAGGCACCAAAGGCAAATCCAGCTGCTGAATAACCAAGACAAGCACATCAAGGTAAAAAAAGTCAAGGTAACACCCCTCCTGCTTAAACTGCATCTTGTGCAGTTGTGGGAATAGCTGATTTTGATTGGAGCTTTCAGTATGAGGATCTTCCTTCCAACAACCAAGCACTCATGGCAGACACAACAGAGATACCACCTCAAGTATATGAACATCTCTGCTCTCAAGCTTGTATTGATAAGGTTCTAGGTTACAGAAAGCATAACCAAAACCTTATAGATCAAAATGAAGAGTTTCACCAAATGAAATCCGAATTCAAAAAGGTTGAAAACAGTTACAAAGAAAAGATTAACTGCCTAAAGAAAGAGATTTCATCATTAAAACATAAACAAACAAATCTTTAAACTTGGATTGATGATCTATTGGTTAAGTTAAAAGCTACCAGAGCAGAGTTGGCAGAACAGAAAGTTCATGTTGAGAAATATGAATCTTCATCCAAAAAGCTGCAAAGACTTTTGGATGTCCAAGTTCATGACAGAGTAAAAACTGGTATGGGGTACCATGTTGACCAGTACAAATCTGTTGCACCACCTGCTGATTATGTGGCAATTCATGAACCAAACTTCAACCTCACATACATTTAGCACACAAACTGAAACCTTGATCCTTCAAAGGAAGAACCTTCTATGCAAGACTGCAATACTTCATTTGAATCTGAGTCCACATGCTCAGATTCCATTGAAACAAGTGAAGCTCCATTACTTCCCACAAATGAAGTAATTCTCAAAACCACCAAATCTGGCAAAGTAATCCAAACAAATGGTCCAAGTCCTTTCATTCCCTCAATACCAGTACCTTAAACCACCAAACATATCAAAATTAGCTATCCTCCTAAAGGGAGAAAGTTAACGTGTGAAAAGGGACAATCCTCAACCACCACCAATCTCCAAGCAAACTAAACCATCTAACCCAGGAAGGTGTTTGACATCTATCATGCACCTAGAGATAGAGAGCTCCATATATACAGAAAACATTGGAGGAAGCCACCTTTGAGCACAACAAAGCTCATCTTTAGAACTTCAAAGATCTATTCAAAAGAAAGAACTATGTGTACTTTCAAAGGGACAAACTAGCTAAATCATGCTTTGTCTGTGGCAAATACAACCATACTGCTAGCACCTGCTTCTACTACCTTCAGCAGCAAAGAAATCTCAAGCAACATACTTTTGAGAAGACAAACAAAAACAAGAAGGTGAGAAGATATGAAGCCAAGACAACTCAATTCAGAAAACCTCTCTCTCTACCAAGAAAACAGCTCCCAGAAGCTCAACAATCCTGAATCATATGTGGTGAGTCAGACCACTTTGCTGCAGATTATAAGTTCAATCCATTCAACCAGATCTTTCAACCAGTTTCTATAGCGATTTAGTCTACTCCTAAATAGAAGCCACTCTATCGAAGAACTCCAATGGAGAAACCCACTTTTGAACGGAAGGTAAAGAAGGAGAAGCTTGTAGCTGTTGAACAATCATCAGCCAGCAAAAATGCTGCTGATCATTTGAAGCTGAAGAAAATGAAGCCCAAACCCAAGCCTTCAGCAGCAACCAAATCTGCTGTTGATCAGTTAAAGCCTTCAGCAGCAACTAAATCTGTTGCTGACCAGTTAAAACCATCAGCAGCAATTAAGTTTGCTGCGGATTAGCCAAAGTCTTCAGCAGTAAAGTTTGCTGCTGATCAAGCAAAGCCATCAACAGCCAAAGACACATCTACTGCTGAAAGGGCAAAAAGATCAAAAAAACCTCCTCAACAATGGAAAGTCAAATCCACAGCTTCAGTCTCTCAAAGCATCATCATCGGTTCCATTGAATGCAAGCATACTGATATTGATTTAAAGACACACTCACCAAAGTCTGCAAGCTCTTGGGTTCCTCCCTCTAACTAGATCTCTCCCATGTGTAGGGACAACCAGGTCAGAAGGATAACACCTGGGTTGTAGACAGTGGTTGTTCCAGGCACATGACCGACAACAGGTCCATCCTCTCCAACTTTAGACATTTCTATAGATGAAATGTTGCCTTTGGGAGTGATTCAAAGGGAGGATCTATAACTGGACAAGGAACTGTGTCCAATGAAAGAATGAGTATTGAAAAAGTAAACTTTATTAAAGAATTGGAATTCAATCTCGTGAGTGTGTCTCAGGTCTGTGATCAGAAGCATTGGACGATTTTTACAGACAAAGAATGCTTTGTGCTCTCTCCTGGTTTAAGCAAACCCCTCCGGAGAAGATTTTATTGACTGCCCAAAGAAAAGATAACCTGTATGTGCTTAACATGAATGAGGTCACTCCATATGGCAGTGTATCTTGTTTTCTATCCAAGGCATCAGTTGATGATTCAGCTCTTTGGCACAGGAGATTAAGCCATGTTAATGTAAAAACTATCAACAAGCTGGTAAAGGGAAATCTTGTCAGAGGTCTTCCTAACAAGGAATTCCAACTTGAAGATCACTGCATAGCATGCCTAAAGGGGAAGCAACACAAGAGTTCTCACAAGCCAAAGACATTGAATTCAAATGACACTCCACTACAGCCACTTCATGTGGATCTTTTTGGTCCTACAAATGTCATGTCAATGGGCAAGAAGTCATATTGTCTCGTGATAAGTGATGACTTCACCAGATTCTCATGGGTATACTTCTTGAGAACAAAAGATGAAACTGCTGAGATTCTTAAATCCTACATTCTTAGGGTTGAGAATCAAAGCAATAAGAAAGTCAAAATCATAAGGTGTGATCAAGGTACAGAGTTTAAGAACCATACCTTAAATTGTTTTTGTGAGAGCAAAGACATTGAAAGACAATATAGTGCTCCAAGAACTCCTCAACAAAATGGGGTTGCTGAAAGGAGAACCAGAACTCTAATTGAATCAACAAGATCAATATTGGCTGACTCAAAACTGCCTCTCACATTCTAGGTAGAAGCAGTGAGCACAACTTGTTATGTGCAAAATAGAGTTCTCATTGTCAAGCCTCTCAACAAAACACCTTATGAACTGTGGTTCAAAAGAGTTCCCTACATTGGATTTCTGAAACCTTTTGGATGTCCATGTACTATTCTCATCACACATTGAGTTCTTCCTAAGTTTTGTGCCAAATCAGATGAAGGATACTTTGTGGGCTATTCCTCTCAATCAAAGGCCTACAGAGTATTCAACTCTAGAACAAGAATAATGGAAGAATCAACAAATATGGAATGTAGGGAACACATTCCAAGTGAAAATGGTAAAGGACCAGACTGACCCTTTGATATAGACTCCTTCTCCCAAGTATTTGAGCCTTTCATCTTCTCAAATATGGAGTCTACCTCTTCCAAAGAACCAGCTTCAAAATCATCAAATGACTACATATTGGAATTCAATAGTCTTTCTATAAGAATCAAAAGACCATCTCTTGATCCTCTATCTGTTGTGGAAGCTATTGAAGCCAGTGAAGCAAGAACAAGTCTGTCCAATGTCACAACCAGCAGTCTCTCTAAAAATGAAATTCATGACATCTCTGCAGATGGTGTAGAGGCATCTGTTGCTGATCAAGGACATACAGTTGGTGTAGAAGCATCTGATGTTGATGCCGCTGCTGAAGTTGAAGACTCTTCCACAATGAATGAAGATTTTCCTGATCAGAATCAAAGCAATCTTGAGCAAGGAATACAGTTGGATGTTGTACTAGCACAGAGAATCAACAAGGAACATCCATTGGAAAATATAATTGGCCAAGTTCAGCAAGGAGTTCAACAAGAAGCAAGACCCATGAGGCCAATATATGTCTGTATTCTTGCTTTCTATCTCAAGTAGAACCAAAGAAGATAGATGAAGCTTTGAAACATAGCAGTTGGATTGAGGCAATGCAAGAAGAGTTGCTGCAATTAAGGAGACAAAAAGTGTGGATTCTGGTTGATCTTCCACCCGGTTAAACTGCTATTGGCACAAGATGGGTTTTCAGGAACAAGCAAGATGAGAGAGGGATTGTAGTCAAGAATAAAGCCAGACTTGTAGCTCAAGGCTATACTCAGGAAGAGGGAGTTGACTATGATTTTGTTTTTGCTCCTGTTGCCATGCTGGAGGCCATCCGAATCTTCTTAGCATATGCTGCGTCCAAGAGCTTTACAGTTTATCAAATGGATGTCAAGAGTGCCTTTCTATATATGAAGATTGGTGAGGAAGTCTAAGTCAGATAACCTCCAGGCTTTGTAGATCATGCTCATCCTGACAAAGTGTTCAAACTAGACAAAGCTCTCTATGGATTACATCAAGCTCCAAGAGCCTGGTATGAAACCTTGTCATGATATCTACTCAGCAACAATTTTAGAAGAGGTGCCATTGATCAGACCATGTTTATCAAAGATGAAGGGGGAGAAATCCTACTTGTACAAATCTATGTTGATGACATCATCTTTGGATCTACAAGGAAGAAGCTGTGCAAAGACTTTCAGGTCCTGATGCACTCAAAGTTTTAAATGAGCTCAATGGGTGAATTAAATTTCTTCTTGGGTCTCCAAGTGAAACAAGTTCCAAATGGAAACTTCATTAGTCAATCCAAATATGTCAGAAGCATTTTGGAAAGGTTCAAACTGACTGATAGCTCTACTGCAAGAACTCCTATGCAAGTGCACCATCAACTAACCCAGACAAAGATGGTCAAGACACTGATCAACATCAGTACCATGCAATGATAGGAACACTCATGTATCTAACTGCCTCAATGCCAGATATCAGGTTTGCAGTATGCCTCTGTGCAAGATTCCAAGCAGCTCCAAAGAATACACATCTCCAAGTTGTCAAGAGAATTTTTATATACCAAAAAGGAGCTTCAAGACTTGGGCTATGGTACTCTAAAAATGACAAATTCAACATGTATGCATACACTGACAATGACTACGGAGGATGCAAATTGGACAAAAAGTCCACATCTAGAGGATGTCAGTTTCTGGGAGGAAGACAGATTTCATGACAATGCAAGAAGCAGACATGTGTATCAACATCTACAGTAGAAGCAGAATACATTGCAGCTTCAAGTTGCTCTGCACAAGTCATCTGGATAATAAATCAAATGTTGGATTATGGGATAACTTTCATGGCGACTCCCATTCACATTGACAACATGAGTGCTATATCAATTACAAATAATCCTGTGCATCACTCCAAGACAAAGCACATTGACATCAGGTATCATTTCATAAGAGATCAAGCTGAGAAATAGAGAATTATTTTAACCAAAGTTCATACCAATGAGCAATATGTTGACTTGTTTACAAAACCCATTGATGAAGCTAGATTTAGATATTTAGTTGAATCCATTGGCATGATGAACTTTGATTAAAATCTGTCTCTAAAATTTTGAATAAAATGTGGTTGTCTTTCTTTTTGTTATAAATAAAGTGTTAATAATCAGCAACAAACATTTTTGCTGCTGAAAGGGTTAACTATCAGCAGTAAGCATTTTTGCTGCTGACAGGTTTAGTCATCAGCAGCAAAGAAATTTCCACTGACTGCCTTAAGTTATCAGCAGAAACAAGTTTTCTACTAATAGCTTTAAGGCAATCAGCAGCAACATCTTTTCTGCGGTCCATTACATCCATTAGCAGCAACCAAGTTTGCTGCTGATAGGCCTAAGCATCTGCAGCAACCGAGTTTACTGCTGATGGGTAAAAATTGAGTCCAAATTAACTTTTACCCGCTGTAAAAACTACTTTCAGTCTTTACCATGACTACTACAGTGTGTTACAGCTGTAAAACAGTGAAAAGTAAATGGGTTGTACAATATAAGTAAATTTGCTTTTTCCCTCCTTTGCCGTTATAACAAAAATCAAATGTTTGTTGCATAATCAAATGCGTCTTCCTTCACAACTTCACATTCAATTCTGACCTAACCCTCATCTTTTCTCTCACGCATAATCTAACTTCATATATTGTCAAAGGGAAGAAATCTGAAGGGTTCGACGACATGATCGATTTCTTGTGTTGGTCAAAAATATATTTTGCTCTAACTGTCTTCTCTACCGAACAGGGGACTCCCCAAATCAAAGCCACGGTAGACGGTAAATAAATCACCATAACTGAAGCCACACTCAGAAAACATCTCAAGCTTTAGGACGAGGGGGCCGCCAACTCATACACCAAAAATGAATACATGAGGACCTTTGTATCTATAGGGTACACTGAAAATCAAGATGAATACACCATTGAGAAGGCACTGATGGGTCCCCCATGGAAGTTTTTAGGCCACACTCTTCTTCAAAGCATATCTCAGAAGAGAAGTGGATGGCATAAACTGAGTTCTGCTCTTGCCTCCGCTTTCCATGGTATGGTAACTGGTCAAGGTTTCAATTTTGCTCATTTGATATTCGAGGGTTTGAGATATATAACCTTTAGGAAGGAGCAAAATAAGCTTTCTTTATGTACCCTAGGTTCTTGTAGGAAGTTTTTAACCATGAATTAAAAGATCTTTCAAAACCTGCAAGAATCTACATGATTTTGGGACATAAAAATAACATTTTTAAAGTATGAGAATCGTTTCAGCAAAGTTCTCAGGGGTCAATGTCCCATTGTTATCTACAATGATGAGGATACAAACTACCCAGGGTGGCAGTTTAGCAGTCCAAGCTGATACTGATCCCACACCCTCCACTTCACAGCCTGCACACATCACTACTATCCTTGATCCTATGTAACCTATTGAGGGTGCACAGGCACAACAAATACTTACACCTTTTCTTCAAGCCCAACTGGAACACAGGGCCCCAGTTGAGGCAAGTTAAACCCGAAAGAGAAAGAGGAACAAGAAGACTCCTTCTATTCTTATCTCCAAAGTCTAGTCCCAACCTACAAGCCCTCACTCAGAATCGCAACATTCTGATAAGAATATCAAAAGGGATAGCCATATTATTAGGGAGACTTCCTTGGAAGTTTCTCTAATAGGATCAGGATCACATCCCGGATCCGTAGATCACCCTCTTGAGCCTACACACTTTCTTTCATCATTGAACATAATTACAGAGGCACCTAGTAAAGATGATATACCTTCTCCAACTGCCACTATCTTGAATGTATTGATTGACTTGGCTGCCAATGTACCCAGCCCAAGTTCATCACCACAGAAGGTTCACTCTGGGAGTGATGATAGAGTGGATGTGGAAGGGGCTATCACTACTACTGGTTCATCAACTGACCAGGAGGACAGTGATAACATCACTAAGTCCCCAACCACGACAACTCACAGTGAGAGTGTTTCTTTTGAAACACTTTTCACTAAGAGGAATCCCAGGCGCCAAGAAAACCAGGGTGATGGGGATGCAGAGGCTAGGCCTAAGTCCCCATCTATTTCCAAGGATTCAACAACTGTGGATGAGGACAAACTGAAACTAGAAAATTTGGAATTGACGGCCAGGGTAGCTATGCTAGAGGCTGAAGTGTTCAAGTTAAGACACCATGTCTCTATGCATGAAGCCCACAAATGCCCGATTGTGACTTCTTCTTCCTTTGTATCAGTGGGAACTCAAACAGATCCCTCTCTATGTACTGATTCAACTAAAAGGGGGAGTTAGTTACCACTGAAGATGAAAAGGATAGCTTCGATGAATGGATTCAAGAGCAGGCAGCCTTTCAAAGAACACTATACAAGCCTGCTTTTGTTCAAATCCATGACTTGCCAGACTCGGAAGATGAAGAGGAAGAGATCTCTGAGGATTGGAAGTTAGTTGCCAGGGCTGTAGATGAGGTATTCCCTGAGGAGATGAAGTTTGGTGATTAAGATATGCCTTTCTCAGTCATTATACTTCCAGCTGCTGCTATCTCAAAACAGTCCATTGCCCCTCAATTCCCACTAACTTCACACAACTTGGAGTTTGACTCTATTTTGTCATGGGGAAATGATGGTCTATCAGAGAGATTTTGGATTGGATGGGAATTTGCTGGAGTTGAAGAGCTGAATTGGAATAAAACTGAATCCTCTCAAAATTCTGGATCTATACTTAACAAAATGCATCAACACCTCCACAGATTTCTTTGCTGAACTTGCAATTGGAAGATTCTATGATCTAATGGAAGATAATATGCCCTGGTTTGAATGGTTTCTTGAAGAAGCAAATAGGGTGGCTTATCCAGATCATGAGGATCAAGAACAAATATCCAAAGATCTCTCTGCATTCCATGCTCTTATGGAAGACAACATGCCTATCAATAAAGTAGAATCTTCAAGAGCGGCTGAAAAAAGACAAGCTCAAAGATTTGATTTGATAAGGAGCAGGGTTTTGACTGAAGAACAAATTTTATATCTAAGAAGATTTTTGTACAATGAAGTGGTCAGGGGCTTGGAAGTTCATGGATGGTCAAGCACTGGGTCTTCTGGATTTCAGTTTGTAGATATAAAGACTGATGGCTACAAAATTCTCTAAGTACAACTGCTGCGGACTCCACAGTTTTGCTGCTGACCAACAAGCTGTTGCAGATAAGTTTATTTGTTGCGGATAGTTGTTCTCATGTTGATGGACAACTCTGCTGCGGACAGCCTTATCTGCTGAAGACCAGAGTTGCTACCGATAGGCTTCTCAGCAGCATCAAACACTTGATGCTGCTGATAGGCAAATCATCGGTAGTTTTGGATAGTTGAGTCTTGATGCGGATCACCAACTTTGCTGCTGATAGCCATATCTGCAGAAGATCAATCGTTGCTACTGATTGGCAAAGCAAAAGCAACTTTATCACTGACAACTTTCTGCTGCAACTCTGACACATCTCATGCAGAAAGAATGTTACTGGTGCAGAAAATAAAAGACAGCAACGCTCTCCTTCCAAGTATCCAAGCAATGATGCCTAAGAAGACGTTTGAGTAAAGTTATCCTTTGTAGTATTTGTTGTCTTCACGTGTAGTATAGCTTCTAGTATACAAGATCAACGGCTTGTGTTTGATCTGATCCTTAGAATCAAGGGTCTTTCTTGATTCTAAGTTACTATATATGTAGTGTATCATTTCATTGTACAAATGTTCTTTCTTAGAGTTTTCTCTTTAATCTTGTAACCATTGAAGCTTAATACAAATTTCATTTATCAGTATTCTTCGTGTTTACTTGTTTATAGTGCTTAGTTGTTATTGTTTTCGCCAATCTCAACTATAATAGAACCGTCTTGTATTCACCGATCCTACAAGTGGTATCAGAGATTTGGCTCATAGATTAAACAAACTCACACTTGTTTAATCACTCTCTGGTTCTATTCAAAACTATGTCTTTGCTAAAGACACCATATATTACAAATCCAAAATGGCACAAAACAATGGTTTTGAGGATACTGGAAGCATCAACAGACCACCAAGACTGGTGTCTGGAGAAGACTATGATATGTGGAAGAACATGATGGAAAGTTTCTTTTGCTATCAGGAGTATGGGATGTGGAGATCATTAAAGATGGACCATATGTACCCATGGTGGCCTCTACTGATTCCGGAGGTCCATCATTCCCCAAAGAACCCTCAAAGTATTCAGATGAAGACATCAAGAAGATGGAGGTAGACTTCAAAGCCTTGGGAGCCATCCAGATGTGCTTGCTAAATGAAGTATTTCACAACTTCAGAGGATACAAGACTGCCAAGGAGCTATGGGAGGCTCTTGAGAAGATGTTTGCTAGTTCAGAAGAAGTGAAAGAAAATAGAAGAGACATTCTGAAGCAACAATATGAGAACTTTGTCTGGAAGGAAGGTGAGTCTCTTACTGTGTTGTATAACAGGTACACATACCTTGTGGGAGAGCTACAGTGCTCAAAAGAAAAGCTGGAGAATAAAGACATTCTCAAGAAGTTCATCGGGTCTCTGAGCAGCTGCTGGACACTTTACACAGTGTCAATAAGAAGAACTGAAAATTTAAAGACCTTGCAGATGACTAAGTTGTTTGGCATGCTGAAGACCTATGAATTAGAAATGATTCAAGCCAAAGAGAGAAGCTCAAGTTACTCAACAGCCTCATCATCCACCACCACTTCCTCTACACTTCACTCTGATCACTCAGTTCCCAGTTCTAGCAACTACTACCATCCCATTGTCACTCATCCTAGACTCCAACCTCTCAATTAAACAACTCAACATTTCTTCTTGAAGCCCCACCTCAGACATCAACCTCTGCTACTTTTGTCTCTGAAAACCAAGCAATATGTCCTTTATCAAGGAAGATCTGGAATGTTTTCATCTAGAAGATCTAGAAGAAATGGATATACAGCACTCCTATGGCATGCTCTCTCTAAGAGCAAAAAGGTTCTACTCTAGAACAGGAAGACCCATTCCAAGCAACAACGCCAACACTAGAGTTGGCTTGGACAAAAGCAAATTGAGGTGTTACAACTGTAACCAACTTGGTCATTTTGCTAGAGAATGCAAGGTAACAAATGCAAACCCAGCTGCTGCTCAGACAAGACATGCTCACCAAGCTCAACCAAGACAGTAACAACAGCAACAGGCCACTCCTCCTGCTCAAACTGCAGTTTGTGCAGCTGTTGGAAATGTTGACTTTGACTGGAGCTTCCAGTATGAGGATCTTCCTGCCAACAATCAAGCTCTCATGGTAGACACATCAGAGATACCACCTCAGGTATATGAAAATCTTTGTACTCAAACTTGTATTGGTAAGGTCCTTGGATACAAGAATCATAACCAGAATCTCATAAATCAAAATGAAGAATTTCACCAAATGAAATCTGAATTTAAAAAGGTTGAAAACAGTTACAAGGAAAAGATTGATTGTATAAAGAAAGAAATTTCATCATTAAAACATGAACAAACAAACCTTGAAACTCAAATTGATGATCTTCTGGTTAAGTTAAAAGCTACAAGGGCCGAATTAGCAAACCAAAAGGTCAATGTGGAAAAATATTAGTTTGCATCCAAAAAGCTACAAAGATTTGGATGCTCAAATTCATGAAAAGCTAACTGCCGGTCTTTCATTTCAAGCTGAACAACTGTACAATGCCGTTCATCCACCTGCTGACTATGTAGCCATTCATGACCAAGTTTCAACCTTTCCAACCTTGATCTGGCCAACCAAAATCTTGACCCTGTTGTCCAAGAAATCCCTGTGCAAGAATGTACTACTTCATCCGAGTCTGAGTCAACATGCTCAGACTCCACTGAAACCAATAAAGCTTCATCACCACTTACCTGTGAAGTTATTAAAGCCAACAATACAAGCCCTTTCATCCCTTCAAAAACAGTACCAGTATCTCAACTCACTAAACAAATCAAAATCAGCTATCCTCCAGAAGGAAGAAAGCTAGCTGTTGAAAAGGCACAGTCTTCAATCTCCACCAACCCAAATCCTCAACCTAAAACCATTCTACCTAGAGAGAAAGCTCCATATGTTCAAAAGACATTAGAGGAAGCCACCTTTGAGCACAACAATGCCTATCCCTAGAATTTCAAAGACTTATTCAAGAAAAGGGATTATGTGTACTTTCAAAGGGACAAATTGGCTAAATCATGCTTTGTCTGTGGTAAATACAACCACAATGCCAGCACCTGCTTCTACTACCTTCAGCAATAAAAAAACCTCAAGCAACATGCTTTTGAGAAGACAAACAAGAACAAAAAGTTAAGAAGCTTTAAAGCCAAGGCAACTCATTTCAGAAACTCTCTATCCCCACCAAGAAAGAAGCTGCCAAAACCTCAACAATCTTGCATCATCTATGGTGAATCAGACCACTTTGCTGCAAATTGTAAGTTTAATCCTTCAACCAGATTCTTCATCAAGTTCCTCCTAACCAAAAGCCTAAAAACAAAAGAACTTCTACAGAGAAACCATCTGGTAACAAGGTAAAGAAAGATACGCATACATCTGTTGTTAAACCATCAGCAGCCAGCAAAAATGTTGTTGATCAAGTAAAGCCCAAGAAACCAAAGAATAAGCCTTCAGAAGCAACCAAGTCTGCTGTTACTCAAGTAAAACCATCAGCAGCAACAAAATCTGCTGCTGATAAGCCAAAGTCCTTAGTAGCAAAATCAGCTGCTGATTAAGCAAATCTGTCAGCTGCCAAAGCAACATCGGTTGCTGATAGAGCAAAGAAATCTGAAAAACCACCTCTTCAGCAATGGAAGGCCAAGATCCCAGCCTCTATCCCTCTAAGCATCATCATTGGTTCCATTGAATGTAAGCAAGATGATGCAGATGATCCAACAACACACTTTCCCAAGTTTGCAAGTTCTTGGGTTCCTCCCTCTAACTAGATCTCTATCATGAGCAGGGACAACCATGTCACAAGAATAACACATGGGTTGTAGACAGTGGTTATTCCAGGCACATGACAGCTAACAGATCCATCCTCTCTAACTTCAGACACTTCAATGGAGGATATGTTGCCTTTGGGAGTGATTCAAATGGAGGATCAATCACTGGACAAAGAACTGTGTCCAATGAAAGGATGAGTATTGAAAGAGTAAACTATGTCAGAGAATTAGACTTCCATCTCATGAGGGTGTCACAGGTCTGTGATCAAAAGCATTGGATGCTTTTCACAGATAAATAATGTTTTGTAGAATCTCCTGACTTAACCATACCTCTTCCAGAGAAGATCCTATTGACTGCTCAGAGAAAAGATAATCTATATGTGCTTGACATGAATGAGGTCACTCTATCTGGTAGTGTATCTTATTTTCTGTCAATGGCATTAGTTGATGAATCAGCTCTCTGGTACAGGAGATTAAGCCATGTCAATATCAAAACCATTAACAAGTTGGTGAAGGAAAATCTTATCAGAGGGCTTCCTAACAAAGAATTCCAACTTGAAGATCATTGCATTGCCTGTTTGAAGGGGAAGCAACACAAGAGTTCTCACAAGCCCAAGAAATTAAAATCAAATGACACTCCATTATAGCTGCTACATATGGATCTCTTTGGTCCTACAAATGTAATGTCAATGGGCAAGAAGTCATACTGTCTGGTGATTACTGATGACTATACCAGATTTTCATGGGTATACTTCTTGAGGACAAAAGATGAAACTGTTGAGATTCTTAAATCTTACATCCTTCGAGTTGAGAATCAAAGCAATCATAAGGTGTGATCAAGGTACAAAGTTTAAGAACCACACTCTGAACTGTTTCTATGAAAGCATGGGAATAGAAAGACAATACAGTGCTCCAAGAACTCCTCAACAAAATGGGGTTGCTGAAAGAAGAAACATAACTCTAATTGAATCATCAAGATCAATGTTGGCTGATTCAAAATTGCCCCTCACATTCTGAGCAGAAGCAGTCAGTACAGCTTGCTATGTGCAGAATAGAGTTCTCATTATCAAGCCTATCAACAAGACACCTTATGAGCTCTGGTTAAAAAGAGTTCCATACATTGGATTTGTAAAACCTTTTGGATGTCCATGCACCATTATGATCACACATGGGGTTCTTCCTAAGTTTGGTGCCAAATATGATGAAGGATATTTTGTGGGCTATTCCTCTCAATCCAAGGCTTACAGAGTATTCAACTCAAGAATAAGAATCGTAGAAGAATCAGC
This sequence comes from Smallanthus sonchifolius, assembly GCA_023525975.1. Taxonomy (NCBI): domain Eukaryota; kingdom Viridiplantae; phylum Streptophyta; class Magnoliopsida; order Asterales; family Asteraceae; genus Smallanthus; species Smallanthus sonchifolius. The sequence goes on from CM042038.1 coordinate 56,287,047, forward strand.
CAATGTGGAATGTAGGGAACACATTGCATGTGAAAAGGGAAAAGGCCCAGAATGGCTCTTTGATATAGACTCCTTCCCAAAAATATTTGAGCCTCTCATCTTCTCAAATATGGAGTCTACCTCTTCCAAAGCACTAGCTTCCACATCTTCCTTTGACTACAGATTGGAGTTCCCTAGTCCCTCTATCAGACTGAAAAGGCCATCTATTGATCCTCCATCTGTTGTGGAAGCTATTGAAGCCAGTGAAGACGGAACCAGACTCTCAAATGTCACCAGCAGCAGCCTCTCTGAGAATGAAAATTTGAATGAAGACACATCTGTAAACGCTGTAGAAGCATCTGCTGCAGATAGTGTTGAAGCTAATAAGGCTGATGATAATGCTGATGTTGATGCTGATGTTGATATTGAAGACTCTTCCACCATGAATGAAGAGTTTCCTGATCAGAATCAGAGCAATCTTGAGCAAGGGATACAATTGGATGTAGTACCATCACAGAGAATCAACAAGGAACATCCCCTGAAAATATCATTGGCCAAGTTCACCAAGGAGTTCAAACAAGAAGCAAATCTCATGAGGACAACATATGTATGTTTTTCGGTTTTCTTTCTCAGGTAGAACCCAAGAAGATAGATGAAGCTCTAAAACACAGCAGTTCGATTGAGGCAATTCAGGAAGAGTTGCTGCAATTCAAGAGACAGGATGTTTGGAAACTTGTTGATCTTCCACTTGGTGAAACTGCTATTGGCACAAGATGGGTATTCAGGAACAAGCAAGATGAGAGAGGCATTGTCGTCATGAACAAAGCCAGACTTGTAGCTCAAGGCTACACTCAGGAGGAAGGGATTGACTATGACAAAATCTTTGCTCCTGTTGCCTGGCTGGAGGCCATCAGAATCTTCCTAGCATACCCTGCATCCAAGGATTTCATGGTTTATCAAATGGATGTTAAGAGTGCCTTTCTGTATGGGAAGATCGGTGAGGAAGTATATGTCAAACAGCCTCCAGGCTTTGTAGATCCTACACATCCTAACAAAGTGTTCAAACTAGACAAAGCTCTCTATGGCTTACATCAAGCTCCAAGAGCCTGGTATAAAACTCTGTCTGGACATCTGCTAAGCAACAACTTCAGAAGAGGTGCCACTGACCATACCTTGTTTATCAAAGATGAAGGGGGAGAAATCCTACTGGTACAAATCTATGTTGATGACATCATCTTTGGATCAACAAGGAAGAAGATTTGTAAAGACTTTGAGATCCTAATGAACTCAAAGTTTGAAATAAGTTCAATCAGTTAACTAAATTTCTTTCTGGGTCTTCAAGTCAAACAAGTTCCAAACGGAATCTTTATCAGCCAATCCAAATATGTCAAGAGCATTTTGGAAAGATTCAAGATAGTTGATTACACTGCTGCAAGAACTCCTATGCAAGTACACCATCAACTGACTCCAGACAAATATGGTCAAGACACTGATCAACATCAATATCGTGCAATGATAGGGTCACTCATGTATCTCACTGCCTCAAGGCCAGATATCATGTTTGCAGTATGCCTTTGTGCAAGATTCCAAGCAGCTCCAAAGAATACATATCTTCAAGCTGTCAAGAGAATTTTTAGATATCTAAAAGGAGCCCCAAGACTTGGGCTATGGTATTCTAAAAATGACAAGTTCAACCTGTATGCATACACTGACAGTGACTATGGGGGATGCGACTTCAACAAAAAGTCCAGATCAGGGGGTTGTCAGTTTTTGGGAGGAAGACTGATTTCATGGCAGTGCAAGAATTAAACCTGTGTATCAACTTCTACAGCAGAAGCAGAATACATTGCAGCTTCAAGTTACTGTGCACAAGTCATCTCGATACAAAACCAAATGCTGGATTTTTCATGGCCACTCCCATTCACATTGACAACACGAGTGCTATATCAATCACAAACAATCCGGTGCGGCACTCCAAGACAAAGCATATTGACATTAGGTATCACTTCATAAGAGATCAAGCTGAGAAAAATAGAATTATTTTAACCAAAATTCATACCAATGAGCAATATGCTGATTTGTTTACAAAACCTTTTGATGAAGCGAGATTTAGATATTTAGTTGAATCTATTTGTATGATGAACTTTGACTAAAATCCGTGTCTAAAATTGTTTTAAAATGTTTTGTCTTTTGTTGAAAATAAAAGTTATAAGTCAACAGCAACCATTTTTGCTGCTGACAGGTCTAATTATCAGCAGCAAAGAATTTGCCACTGACTGTTTTAAGTTATCAGCAGGAACAAGTTTCCAACGGATAGCTTTAAGGCAGTCAGCAGCAACATCTTTGATGCGGACCATTGTATCCATCAGCAGCAATTGAGTATCGCAGCAACCAAGTTTGCAGCGGATAGGCTTAATCATCCGCAGCAAACAAGTTTTCTTCTCATGGGTAAAGATAAGTCCAAATTAACTTTTACACGCTGTAAAAAGTCCTTTCAGTCTTTACCATGACTGCTATAGTGCATTACACCTGTAATAGTGAAAAGTGAATAAGGTTGTACTGTACAAGTAACTTTGCTTTTTCCCTCCTCTACCGTTATAACACAAATCAAATTTTCCTTAACCTCTTCACATTCAATTCCAACCTAACTCTCACCTTTTTCTCCCAAGCATTCACAGCAGTCAAAGCCTTTCATACATAACCACCTTTCAAAAACTTCCTCCTTCCCTCCAAACCCAACAACAATGACAGAGGTCGACATAAACCATCCCGATGACAAGTTCTCACCTACCACAATCTCACTGCCTACTTAGTAATACTAAAGAAGTCTGAGGGCTTCAATGATATGATCAATTTTCTCTATGGAACAAAGATATACTATGCACTAACCATCAATCCTACCATATACATCCCTCATATGGAGGACTTTTGGAGCACCGCCCTCTACTCTACCGAACAGGGGATTCCCCAAATCCAAGCTAAGGTAGACGACAAAGAAATCATCGTCACTGAAGCTACTCTCAGAAAGCATCTCAAGCTTCAGGACGAGGGGGCCGCCATTTCATACCCCAAGAAAGAGTATATGAGGACCTTTGTATCCATAGGGTACACTGGAAATCAGAACGAATATACCATTGAAAAGGCGCTGATGGGCCCTCCATGGAAGTATCTATGCCACACTCTTCTATAATGCATATCCCAGAAGAGAAGTGGATGGCATCAAGTGAGCTCTGCCCTCGCCTCTGTTGTTCACGGTATGATCACTAGCCAAGGTTTCAACTTTGCACATCTCATTTTTGAAGGTTTGAGATATAACCTTCTAGAAGGTTCAAAGCAGGCATTCTTTATGTATCCACGATTCTTGCAGGAGGTTTTCAACAATGAACTAAAAGAGCTTTCAAAACCTGCAAGAATCTACCTTATGTTGGGTCATAAAAATAATATTTTTCAAAGCATGAGAATTGTTTCCAAAAAGTTCTCAAGGGTCAATGTTCCATTGTTATCTACAATGATGAACATACAAAGTACCCAGGGTGACAGTTCAACAATCCCAGCTGATACTGATCCCAGACCCTCCACTTAAAAACCTGAACAACAAAATACTTCCACTGTTCGACCCCCTGTGTATACTATTAAGGATGCACAGGCAAAAAACTACTTACGCCTGTTTTGGATGTTATCACCGCCCAACTGGAACACAGGGCCCCAGTTGAGGCAAAATATACCAAAAAAGGAAAAAGGAGCAAGAAGACTCCTTCTATTCTTGTCTCACAGGCCCAATCCCAACCTAAAAGCCCTCATTCAGAATCCCAACAGTCTGATGAGAATATCAAAAGGGATAGCCAAACCATTAGAGAGACTTCCTTGGAAGTGCCTCTATTAGTATCAAGATCACATCCCGGATCCATAGAACAACCTGCTGAGCCATTTCATTATTTTTCTTCTCTGAACTTAAGTGTAGAGGCACCTAGTCAAGATGATATATCTTCTCCAACTACCACTATCTCGGAGGTATTGATTGAATTGGCTGCTAATGTACCCATCCCAAGTTCATCACCTAAGAAGGTTCACTCTAGGAGTGACGATAGAGTGAATGTGGAAAGGGCTATCACTACTTCTGGTACATCAATTGACTAGGAGGAAAATAATAACATCATTAAGACCCTAACCACGGCAACTCATAGTGAGGATGTTTCTCTTGAAACACTCTTCACTGAGAGGAATCCCAGGTGCCAAGAAAACCAAGGTAATAGGGATGCACAGGCTAGGCCTAAAGCCCCATCTAGTTCCAAGGATTCCACAACTATGGATGAGGACAGACTGAAACTTCAAAACTTGGAATTGACGGCCAGGGTGGAAATGCTAGAGGCTGAAGTGTCCAAACTACGGCACCAAGTCTCTATACATGAAGCCCATTAATGCCCTCCAGTGACTACTCCTTCCCTTGTATCAATGGGCACTCAAATAGATGAAACTCCATGAACTGATGCAACCAAAAAGGGGGAGATAGTTACGGCTGAAGATGATGCTGATAGCCTTGATGAATGGATACAAGAGCAGGCTGCCTTTCAAAGTACACTCTTCAAACCAGCTTTTGTTCAAATCCATGACTTGCCAGACTCAGTAGATGAAGAGGAAGATATCATTGAGGATTGGAAGTTAGTTGTCAATGTTGTTGATGAGGTGTTGAAAAACGAAAGTCAAGATGAAGACACACCTTTGTCATTCAGCATTCTTCCAGCTGCAGCAAATATATCAAGACAGACCATTGCCCCTCAATTCACATCGACTACACATAAGCTAGAGTTTGACTCTATTCTAGCTTGGGGGTATGATGGTCAATCTGAGAGATTCTGGATTGGACGGGAGTTTGGTGGAACAGAAGAGCTTAACTGGAATACACTGAATCCACTTCAAGTTCTTGAACTGTACTTATCAAGCTGCACCAACACTTCCTCAGATCTCTCAGCAGAACTTGCAATCAACAGGTTCTATGTCTTGATGGAGGATAATCTACCCTGGTTTGAATGGTTTCTAGAAGAAGCAAATAGCGTGGCCTATCCTAAACACCATGCAGAGTCTTCAACAGCATCAGAACAAAGACTGGCTCCAAGATTTGACTTGATAAGTAGCCGTGCTTTAACAGAAGAACAAGTTCTATGTTGGAGAAGATTCTTCTACAATGAAATGGTCAGGGGATGGTCAAGCACTGGGACCTCTGGCTTTCAGTTCTTCTTATGTGATGGATCGTCTTTCAAAATCAAGAACATTAAAGAGATCCTGCTCCTCAATCCTGACTTCCTACATAAGGTCTTTGAGCTCAGGACACACATCCACAATTATCAAAGCTTATCTTGAAAGGGAGGGATGGCTTGCAATGGATGACTCTGACTCAGATCTATCCCTTCCCTCCTCACCAACTGTCATACTGAGTGCAGCAGTAAAGGCAAGAAAAGTGGCTGCTTAGAATGTCAAAGAAGCCTTCATAGCTACACATGGGAGTGAATGGGAAAAAGGAAGAGAGTGACGCAGTCCCTTCCACTGTATCTATTCCTCAACTTGCCAATGAAGTTGAAGCTGAGATCCCAACAGCATCTCTTACATATGCTGTTGTGATCCATGAAGCTGAAGCAGAGACATCCAATAAAGACAAGGTGAAGGGCATCATGACAGAAGAAGAAGGAAGATTAAAGAAGGAGAAGAGAGAAAAGGAGAAGAAAAGAAGGGAAAGAGAAGAAGAGGAGATGGCAGAGTTTAGAAAAATTCAAGAAAGAAAAGATGTCATTCTCCTCAGAGAACAACAGATCCAGTTGCATGCTAGGCAACTGGATGCTCTGAAAGTTAAAATTCCTGCAGCTACCCAATTACAAGAAGATGAAGCTCTAGCTCTTCAGTTGCAGGAACAACTGAATAAAGAAGAAGAAGAAGAAGAAGAAGAAAGAGAAAAGAAAAGAAGAGGCTAAGTTCAGGATAACTGACTCTGAACTAGCCAAAGAAATGAGAGAAGAGTGGATAGAAGCTCTGATTTCTCAAGGTACGGATGCAGAATACCTTAAGATATTATTAAATAAAGAAATCTACAGAGCTTTCATGGGTCAGCAAGGTCAACTGGCTAACAAGAAAAGGGCTGAAGAAGAAGAAAAAGCCAAACAGAAAACCAAGAAGACCATTGCTTTTAACATTAGGACCCATGAAGAAAGGAAGGTCATGATGGACTTCCTAAAGGCTAGAGGATAAGGTGGAAAGAGGCTAGGTCCCATGAGCTTCATGAACCTACAAGCCTTATATGTTAAAGTCAAGAAGGAAGAGGAAGAAAGATTGGGGAAGACAGGCTCAAAAAAAAGGGTAAACACTCAAACAGAAGATTGAAAACAAAAGAAACCCAAGCCTACTTTCTCATCCACTCCTTCCTCTATCCAACAACCTTCCACTCTCCCTCCTAGACCTCCCTCCTCTACACCCAAAGAGTCCAAATCCTCACACCCAGCTCCTCCTCATCAACAGCCTCCCAAGAAGAAAAACAAACCTACTACCACACCAGAAGATTCAAGAGAAATTGTTATCTGGTTCTACAGCAATCAAGATCAATGGTTTGAGGTTTTTAGGGCAAGGAAAGAGGTAAAAAGATCAATTTACAAATCTGTTGATGAGGTAATGCAGCTCCTATATTCTGATCTTAGAAGAATGATGGAGCTGGGTGAAGCTCATGAGCCTGAGAATGAAGGTGGGAGGCATCTGTTGCTAGTGATCAAACATCACCTCAATCCTAGCAAAGATGTAATCTTCGATGCTAAACCTCTCCACTCCCACTCTCCATTCATCAGTTAGTCCTACAATGCTGCTCAGGATGAGTACACTTTGATAGATGTCAAAGGACAGAAGATGAGATGTTCAAGCAAGGCCATCTTCAGTATGGCAAGCAAAGACATCAAGACTCTGTCTGAGCTTCCTCTTGACAATCCCAGCAAGGACCCTAGAGGCTATGAGGTTGCAAGGATAGTTGCCAACATGCAAAAGCTTCGGCAACAAAAGCAGTAAGAGAGTTTTGGTAGCATCAGTCTAGGGGGAGTTCGTAGATATAAAGACTGATGGCTACAAAATTCTCTAGTACAACTGCTGCGTACTCCACAGTTTTATTGCTGACCAACAAGCTGTTGCAGATAAGCTTGTTTGCTGCGGATAGTTGTTCTCCTGCTGATGGACAACTCTGCTGCGGACAGCCTTATCTGCTGAAAACCAGAGTTGCTACTGATAGGCTTCTCAGCAGCATTAAACACTTGATGCTGCAGATAGGCAAATCATCAGCAGCTTTGGATAGTTGAGTCTTGATGCAGATCACCAACTTTGTTGCTGATAGCCATATCTGCCGAAGATCAATCGTTGCTGCTAATTGGCAAAGCAAAAGCAACTTTACCACTGATAACTTTCTGCTGCAACTCTGACACATATCATGCGGAAAGAATGTTACTAGTGCACACAATAAAAGAAAACACCGCTCTCCTTCCAAGTACCCAAGCAATACTGCCTAAGAAGACGTTTTAGTAAAGTTATCCTTTGTAGTAGTTGTTGTCTTCACGTGTAGTATAGCTTATAGTATTCAAGATCAACGGCTTATGTTCGATCTGATCCTTAGAATCAAGGGTCTGTCATGATTCTAAGTTACTATATAAGTAGTGTATCATTTAATTGTACAAGTGTGCTTTCTTAGAGTTTTCTCTGTAATCTTGTAACCATTGAAGCTTAATACAAATTGCATTTATCAGTATTCTTCGTGTTTACTTGTTTACAGTGCTTAGTTGTGATTGTTTCCGCCAATCTCAACTAGAATAGGATCGTCTTGTATTCACCGATCCTACACAGTTCTTTTTATATGCTGGATCATCCTTTATCATCAACCACATTCAAGAAATCCTACTCCTCAACTCAAACTTCCTTCATAAATTATTTGAACTAAGGTCACATATCTGCAATATCAACTCAATATGAAGTCAAGAAATGATCCTGATGGATGAATCTGACTCCGATTTGTCCCTTTCCTCTTCTCCAACTGTCATCCTGAACACAGAAGAAGAATCTAAAAGAAGAGAAGTATAGAAGGTCATGGCAGATTAGAAGGAAGTAACTAGAGTGGAGTGGTAAAACAGGGAAGATGAAGAAGTTATCCCCCTTTGTCCATTCCTCAAACTGCCAATGAAGCTGAAGCTGAGGTCTCAACAGCATCCCCCACATCTGATGTTGTGATCCATGAAGTTGAAGCAGAGGCATCCAATAAAGACAAAGGAAAGAGAATTATGACTGAGGAAGAAGAAGAAAAGAAAGAAAAGGAGAAAAGAAGAAGAAGAAGAAGAAGAAGAAGAAGAAGAAAAAGAGAAAGAGAAGAGGAGGAGATGGCTGAGCTTAAAAAGGCTCAAGAAAGAAAGGCTATCATGCTCCTCAGAGTACAAATCCAGTTGCATGCTAGGCAACTGGATAGAACAAAAGTTAAAGTTCGTGCAGCTTCATAAATAAAAGAGGAGGAAGCCTTAGCTTTCCAGCTGTAGGAATAATTAAATAAAGAAGATGAAGAGAGAGAGAGAGGAAGAGAAGAGAAAAAGCCAAGTTCAAAATCACTAATTCTGAACTTGCAAAAGAAATGAGAAAGGAGTGGACAGAGGCTCTGATTTCTCAAGATGAGGATGCAGACTACCTTGAGAAATTATCAAATAAAGAAATATACAGAGCCTTCATGGGATAACAAGGTCAATTGGCAAACAAGAAGAGGGCAGAGGAAGAAGAAAACGCTAGACAAAAAGCCAGAAAAGCCATTGCCTTCAATGTTAGATCCCATGAAGAAAGGAAGGTCATGATGGACTTCCTAAAGGCTAGAGGTGAGAGTGGAAAGAGGCTGGGTCCCATGAGTTTCATGAACCTGCAAGCCCTCTATATCAAAGTAAAGAAGGAAGAAGAGGAGAGACTGGGGAAGATAGGTTCAAAACGAAGGGTAAATACTCAAATAAAAGATAGAAAACCAAAGAAACCCAAGCATTCTCCCTCATCCTCTCCTCTTTCTGTCCAACAACCTTACTCTCTCCCTCCTAGACCTCCCTCCTCTCCACCCAAAGAGTCCAAATCCTCTCACCCAGCTCCCTCTCATCAACAGCCTCCCAAGAAGAAAACTAAACCTACTACCACACCTGAAGACTCAAGAGAAATTGTAGTATGGTTCTATAGCAATCAAGATCAGTGATTTGAAGTGTTCAGGGGAAGGGAAGAAGTGAAAAGATCAGTGTACAAATCTGTTGATGGGGTGATGCAGCTTCCAGACTCTGATCTTCAAAGAATGTTGGAGCTGGGTGAAGCTCATGAGCCTGAGAATGAAAGTGGGAGACATCTGTTGCTAGTGATTAAACATCACTTCAACCCTAGCAAAGATGTTGTTATTGATACTAAACCTCTCCAATCCAACTTTCCATTTGTCAGTTGGTCCTACAATGTTTTGAAGGATGAATACATTGTAATAGATGTCAGAGGACAGAAGATGAGTTGTTCAAGCAAGGCCATCTTTAGCATGCCAAGAAAGGACATCAAGTCTCTATCTGAACTTCCTCTTGACAACCCAAGCAAGGACCCAAGAGGCTATGAGACAGCAAGGATTGTTGCTCACATGCAAAAGCTTCAGCAACAAAGGCAGTATGAGAGTTTTGGTAGCATCAGTCTAGGGGGAGTTTGTAGAGATAAAGACTGATGGCTACAAAATTATCTAAGTACAATTGTTGCGGACTCCACAATTTTGGTGCTGACTTACAAGTTGCTCTGGATGAGGCAATTGTTGAGGATAGTTATGTTCTCCTGCTGATAAACAACTATGATGCGGATAGCCTTATCTGCTGAAGTCCAAAGTTGCTGCTGATAGGCTTCTCAGCAGCATCAAACATTTGATGCTGCTGATAGGCAAATCATCAGTAGCTTTGACTTTGCTATTAACACCTCTGCTGTAACACTGACACATCTATCAGTAGAAGAAATGTTATTGGTGCAGATGATTAAAGAAAAAGCTACAACTTCTGAAGTCTCCTACAAAGATTCCTAAGAAGACTTTTGACTTGTTTGTTACTGTTTCCTGCAGTTTGTCTTTTAGTTGTCTACCAATTGTAGTGTAACTTGTAACTTTCAATGTTCAACGGCTTGTGTTTGATCTGATCCTTAGATTCAAGGGTATGTCTTGATTCTAAGTTCCTTTATATGTATTGTATCTTCTTATTGTACAAGTGTGCTTCCTTAGAATTTTCTCTGTAACTTGTAAACTTTGAAGATTAATACACTTTGCATTTATCAGTATTATCATTGTTTCTTGTTTACTCTGATTAAGTTGTGATTGTTTCCGCCAATCACAACTAGAACAGAACCATCTTGTAAACACCGATCCCACAGGATGAAGTGGCCACGTACCACTTGCTTACTGAGATGGAATCCACCATCTCTATCAGTGAGTGCAAGCCGGAGCAGATATTGAAGTTCGTTTCTCACTCTTTCTCTGCTGAGGCTTTGCACTGGTGGAACTCAGTGAAGGAAAGAAAGACTACTCAGAAGTTGGAAGCTATGACTTGGGAGGATCTGAAGGGTTTGGTTAGGAAGAAGTTATGTGCTTCGGGAGAGCTTGAAAGGGTAGAGAGAGAGTTTCTGGCTCTCAAGGAGGGTAAATCGACTCATCGTGAGTATACGTCGAAGTTCATAGAGATAGCACGTCCGGTGCCACACTTAGCTGGAAATGATGAGCGATGGATGAAGTTGTAAGTAACCGGTCTACCGGATAGTGTTATCATTTAGTCAAGGCTCGACAACCTTCGAGTTTTGACGATGCGGTGGAGCTTAGTGGGACTTTGTATGATGATGTCATGGGATTTGAGGTGCAAGAGAAAAAACCGGTGATAAGATGTGGACCGTACCCCTCAAGAGGTTCGGTAAAGATTTGAAGGTTCCGTTTGTAGTAGCTTCAGTGTTTATTTCATAAGACCGACCCTGATGTGGTTTCAGGTACTTTTCTAATTAATAATATACTAGCTTCTATGTTTATTTGATTCAGGGGCAAGTAAGAGCTTCGTAGCCCTATATTTTTGCAAGCGTTTGTGTAGGACGGCTAGTGTAATATCCGTACTTTTCACATCATCGTTTATTTACATTTGTACCCTTGTACTTTCATTTTTGAATCCATTGTAACCGAGACTTATGATCAATGAATTTATTGGATTTATTCAATTACATGTTTACAACATACATTACATTTATACATATGCAAGACAACATCATACGTGCAATATTACAAAATTATATATTACAAACACGCGTTTCACTTTTTTTACACATTTATATTCTCGTTTCACGTCCATACACGCTCGGTTTATTATTATTATTAGTAGTAGTAGTATTATTATCATTATTATCATTAGTACTATTATTATTATTTCATTTTTTTATCTTTTTAATAAAGAATCACCTCCCTTTCAACCACCAACTCCCAACTAACTCATTTAATACCCCAAACCCTAATCCACACTTATAAATACCCACTCCCTTTCACTCCTCCACCCTTACACCGTCCAAATTCTCTCACAAATCTCTCCAAGTGCTCCATTTCTTCCAAGATTTTTGACAGAATTTTATAAGGTAAAAACCTTATTTTTCTTCAAGTTTCTTCCTTTTTTTTTCTTAACAATTCTTCCTTCACCCTCTTGGATAAACCTCTAGGATCTTATCATTTGTTTACGTTGGTAAACATCTAAGATAAGTCACCATTTGAGGTCCAAGTTGTGGTCTTTCAACTAACATTTCTTCTTCTTCATGTTCTTGTTTGGATATTTTACATCTAGTTGTGGTAAAACCAAACCAAGCCTCCATCAAAATTCTATGATGGAAGCCTTGTGCTAAGGTATTTGGATGAAGTAGATGAACATAGGTTCATCTACCATAAGACATCCAATAGCCACAAGGTGTTCAAATCCTATACATAAATATTATAAATAAATCTAACAAGGTTTGTGGATTTCCCAACCTTTCTCTTGGCCACTTCAAGTGGTATATTACTAACTATACTAACTTTTGACCATCCGAATTCCTAACTAAGTTAGGGGTTTGTGTTTCGGTCCGCCGTCGGCGATGTATGACCAACTTGATACTATTATACATATATATTATTTATTATTTCTTCTCCACCGAACTTATGCCTACGTTACCTTTTAGGTTAACCGGCATTCCCGACTCTTCACCTTCCCGTTCATCCTTTCGTTACCACGCCAAACCGTGAGTTTCATACTTGCCCCTTTTACATTTTTGCACTTTGGGACTTGAAAACATGTACATATTCAAAACACATACACTACAAGATTCACACTTTATTCAAGCACAATTCATTAACATGCTCATATGACAACAAACTTGACTACATGCTTAAATACAACTTGTTAATACAATAGTTCATTAATTCTTGGAAAACCGCACTTAACAAGTGTAGCGCTATAGGATTGACACCCGTCGGCTTTTCGTTACCTTTATGGAGCCCCCGATCTTGTTATGTTATTTATTCGACTAGTATTCTTTGGATGCTAGGTATGCTATGTCAACAATAGGTTTGAACTATATCATTACAAATTGTATGAACATTAGTAAAGTATGTCTATGCATGTGAATTGTTGCTTTAAACATGATTATTATATGTATGAAACTTGTATGAACTCACCAACTTTATTGTTGATCAAATATTATTTTACATGTTTTCATGAGATGTTTGATGCTACCATGGAAATGGAATCTAGGGACTTTGCCTTAGATATCAAATTTAAATAATTTTGTCTTTTGTTTATCAACGTATTTCCTTTAATTGAAACAATTGTATTTGAAATTCTTAGTTTAATGAAATAGGTTAAATTTATATTTCAACAATAGTGCCACGATGTCTTTGAACAATCCTACACGTCACGTTCGGTGATTCCGCCGCCGAATGGGTTGTGACAGATTGGTATGAGAGCCGTGGTTATAGGGAATTAGGAAAATTGCTTATTTGACCTAGCCTATAACTATGGACCCATTTTAGACCATTCCTTATGACTCTTAATACGCTTGTTCTACCACCTTTGCTTCTTACTTATTCTTTGGACTAAATACACCGTCATGGATTTCAAGACATCAAGACACTCATATTTCACCAAAGAAATGAACTCACCAAAAGAGGGTAATTCCTCATTCGGTGATAAGCTTCACTCCGCCTAAGACTTAGGAATTTACCATCAAGTTAGGTGTGAAAACCTCACCTTGACGGTAAAAGAATTCCACTCACAAACGCTCTTGGGAAACCTTACCGTTAAAGTTAGGAGTGATTTCCTATCTCAAACGGTTAAGGCACCAACCCTATACAAAATGGAACGACACCACCAAACTAGGAGTGAAATCCACAATTTGGTGATTAGTTCCACTCTTAAAATTTTCAATCTCGCCAAAGTCTCGGCTTTGCTATTGACTAGGGACACGTAGTAACCGGAAGGGTAAAATACCGTTAACCGAATTACCGACGAGCGTATTTTATCTATTAGGCCAAAACGTGTTTCCCGAACTCAATAGAAGGTTTGACCACTTGGGTTAGTCGACGTTTTCGTTAGTTCATGAGCCGAGCTAATGAGACACTCCAACTTTTTACAAACAAGCCTCTCTTTTATATATAAACTATTTTCACTACTATTATTATACTAACTTGGTTCGATCTCGTGGACGCTCGCTTTTCGCTACTCGCCTTACTAACTTCAAAACGCTAATACATTCGAGAACCAATTAAATTTATGCTCTTTCATCGTCACATGTTTGTTATATACACTATTTCCATACATGATTCACATGACCAAACGTGCTATTACATGAAATTACTTGATTACTTGTGCCATACGTGAAATTTACATACTCATATGACAACAATTTTTATGCAAAACCATTGATCTAAATCTCACAATCCCCTTTTGTAGATGTCTTCATCTCGCCACTCTGCTACCGCCAGGAACAACAAGAGGGACAAGCGTTTGGCCGCACTCGTGGCCAAGCAAATGGCCCAAGTCATCCCTGGCCTCATCCAGAACCTCACCCCCAACGGATCGGTCGAATCCAACACCGAAACTCCCAACTTCCACGCCCAACACTACCGAACCTTCTTTGCTTGTCGTCCCGAATCTTTCACGGGACTCGAAGGTGCAACCAATCTCCTTAGCTGGTTTGCGAGCATGGAAAACACCTTCTCGGTAAGCGAGACCCCGGACCACCTCCGGACTCGCTACGCCGCTAGCCTCTTCAAAGAGCAAGCTCTCGCTTGGTGGGATAGCGAGAAGGAGCTCGACGAGGAGATCGTCACCCTGTCTTGGAAGGAACTCAAAGCGTTTATGCGCGAAGAGTACTGCCCTCCCCCCGAGTTACAAGCACTCGAGGAGGAGTATTTCACCCTCAAACAGGACAGCGGTGACAATGCTGCCTACAACCTCCGCTTCCAACAACTCTTCGTCCTTGCGCCTCGCCAAGTTGACACCATAGAGCGATCCGTGGCCAAGTACATACAAGGCCTCCCGTCCGTCATCAAGGACACGTTCACCGTCGCCGGACCCACCAACCTCGCCAAGGCCATGCGCCTTGCGGCCGCTTTCTCTCGAAACCGTGTTCAGGATGGTACTTTAACCATTCGGGGCACCAAGAAGCACGCCACCCAAGCCACCGTTGAGCCCACCGAACCCAAAGTCACCGAACCAAAACCCGCCAAAACCCCTACTCACCAAAACAACAAAAAGCACAAGTCCCAAGCCCGGAACTATGCGGTTGTCACCCCCGTTAACCAAGTGCCGATGAACCAAGACCCGACACCCCAAAAGAAACCGTATGGTGGATCTTACCCATTATGCAACACTTGCCAATACCACCACCCAAACAACCTCCCATGCCGAAAATGCACCTCGTGTGGCAAATTCAGACACCTTGCCAACCTATGCCGCAACCCACAACAACCCCAAAACACCCAAGCTCCCCCACCAAACCGAAACCCATCGGCCATCACAAATGGTCGGGCTTGCTACCGTTGTGGTGATCCAAACCACATGAGCCCACAATGCCCACAAAACCAAAACCAACACCACCACAACAACAACCCCACCAACAACCGCAACCAACCACCCAACCAAAACCAACCCACAAACCCAAGAGGCCGTGCTTACAACATCAATGCGGCGCAGGCACAAACTGATAAAGACGTGGTGAACGGTATGTTTCCTATCAATGGTCGGTATGCTTCTGTTTTATTTGATACCGGTGCGGATAAAAGTTTTGTATCGCTAGAATTTGAACTTATGTTAGCTAAGACCCGATCTAAGTTAGAGAACTCCTTCACTGTCGAAATCGCGGACGGAAAATCCACCTTTTGTGACACGATTATCCTCGATTGTACTCTCGACCTTAATGGTCATCCCTTCTCGATCGATCTCATACCCATGCAATTGGGGAGTTTTGATGTCATAGTAGGCATGGATTGGCTTGCCAAGAACCATGCCGAAGCCGAAGTCGTTTGCTTTGAGAAATTCATCCGTATTCCCCTTCCATCCGGTCAAGTTTTGCAAATCCATGGCGAAAGGCCATCCGGTGGACTCAAACTCATGTCCTGCACCAAAGCCCAAAAATATTTACTAAAGAACTACGTGGCCTTTTTGGCCCAAGTAGTGAAAAAGGAAGAAAAGGGCAAAGGTGTAAAAGACATTCCCATCATTTGCGATTTCCCCGAAGTCTTTCCCGAGGACCTACCCGGTCTTCCTCCATCCCGTGAGGTCGAATTCCGAATTGATCTCATGCCCGGTACGACTCCGATTGCCAAAGCTCCTTACCGCCTTGCACCCTCCGAGATGCAAGAACTTGCCGGTCAACTTCAAGAGTTAGCCGACAAGGGTTTCATTCGTCCGAGTTCATCCCCGTGGGGCGCTCCCGTTTTATTCGTTAAAAAGAAAGACGGATCGTTCCGTATGTGCATCGATTATCGTGAGCTTAACAAACTCACTATCAAGAATCGGTATCCTTTGCCTCGCATGGACGATCTTTTCGACCAACTCCAAGGTGCGTCTTGTTTTTCCAAGATCGATCTCCGTTCGGGATATCATCAACTTCGTGTTCATGAGGACGACATTCCCAAAACCGCATTTCGAACCCGATACGGACACTACGAATTTATGGTGATGCCTTTCGGGCTAACCAATGCACCCGCGGTTTTCATGGATCTCATGAACCGAGTGCAAACCGTATTTGGAACAAATACGTAATCGTCTTCATTGATGACATTCTCATCTATTCCAAATCCCGATCCGCCCACGAGGAACACCTTCGCTTAATATTGGAGTTACTAAGAAAAGAACAACTTTACACCAAATTCTCCAAGTGTGAATTTTGGCTTAAGGAAGTCCAATTTTTGGGACACATTGTTAGTGATAAGGGTATCCATGTGGATCCAGCCAAAATCGAAGCAGTCAAGAACTGGATTGCTCCGAAATCTGCTACCGAAGTCCGCTCATTCCTTGGTCTTGCGGGCTATTACCGTCGTTTCATCGCCAACTTTTCCAAGATCTCCGTTCCTCTCACCGCATTAACTCAAAAAGGGAAACCCTACGAGTGGGGCCCTAATGAAGAGGAAGCTTTCCAAACACTTAAGGATAAGCTTTGCAATGCTCCGATCCTTACTCTTCCCGACAGAAACGATGACTTCGTGGTGTATTGCAACGCCTCTAACATTGGTCTCGGTTGTGTTCTCATGCAACGAGGCAAGGTCATCGCTTACGCATCCCGTCAACTCAAGATCCATGAGAAGAATTACACGACTCATGATCTTGAACTCACCGCCGTCGTCTTTGCTCTCAAGCTTTGGAGACACTACCTTTACGGTACCAAATGCGTGGTCTTCACAGATCACAAGAGTCTCCAACATCTTCATACCCAAAAGGATCTAAACATGCGCCAACGACGAGGGATTGAAACAATCAAAGATTACGAATGCGAAATTCGCTACCATCCCGGTAAAGCGAACGTCATTGCCGATGCCCTCAGCCGAAAGCACCATGTGAAGTTCCTTTGTGCTCGTATGCAATCCGACATCCATGTCCGTATTTGTGAAGCCCAACATCTTTCGGTCACCGAAGGCGACATGTACAACGAAATGTCTTGTGGTGCCGAACTCCAACTCGAGACCAAACCCAACGGTTTACTTTATTTCATGAATCGTGTTTGGGTTCCCAATCGTTCCGATCTTCGTTCTTCCATCATGCATGAGGCTCACATGTCTCGGTATTCGGTCCACCCTGGTACAGACAAAATGTACAGGGATCTGCGTTCTATCTACTGGTGGCCCGGTATGAAAAAGGATATCACGCTCTATGTGTCGAAGTGTAATACTTGCGCTAGAGTGAAAGCCAAGCACCAACGTCCATCCGGTTTGCTCGTGCAATCGGAGATTCCAGTTTGGAAATGGGAGAGCATTGCTATGGATTTCATTACCAAACTCCCATTGACATCCTCTCGTCATGATTCCGTTTGGGTTATCATCGATCGTCTCAGCAAATCTGCTCACTTCATTCCCATCCGTGAGAGCTTCCCCGTTGCAAGGCTAGCTCAAATCTACATCGCGGAAATCGTTAGTCGTCATGGTGTTCCTTTGGACATCATATCCGATCGTGACAGTCGTTTCACCTCCCGTTTTTGGGAATCCTTCAATGAAGCCATGAGTACTCAACTCAATCTTAGTACGGCTTACCACCCTCAGACGGATGGTCAGACTGAACGTACTATCCAAACTCTCGAGGACATGCTTCGATTGTGTGTCATTGATTTCGGTGGTAATTGGGACGTGCACTTGCCTTTGATCGAGTTCTCTTACAACAATAGTTACCCTACCAGCATTGGCATGGCTCCATTTGAGGCACTTTATGGTCGAAAATGTCGGTCACCCGTTTGTTGGACCGAGATCGGCGAAACACAAATTACCGGACCCAAGTTAATCCAAGAGACCACAGACAAGATCCTCAAAATTCGCGACAACCTACGTACCGCTCGGAGTCGACAAAAGAGTTACGCCGACCGAAAGCGCAACGCGGTTACTTTCGAAGTTAGAGATTTCGTTTTCCTTAAGGTTTCACCTTGGAATGGAGTCTTTCGCTTCGGGAAGCGAGGAAAACTATCCCCACGTTATGTTGGTCCTTTCAAGATTTTCGAGAAAGTCGGTTCTGTTGCATACAAACTTGATCTCCCTACCGAGCTTAGCAACATCCACCCCAATTCACTTAGGAACGTGAAGACCAAATGAAAGCCAAGTACCCGCATCTTTTTTCAGAGTCTTCCTCATTAAAGAAATTTCGGGACGAAATTTTCTAAAGTCGGGGAGACTGTAATATCCGTACTTTCCACATCATCGTTTATTTACATTTTGTACCCTTGTACTTTCATTTTTGAATCCATTGTAACCCGAGACTTATGATCAATGAATTTATTGGATTTATTCAATTACATGTTTACAACATACATTACATTTATACATATGCAAGACAACATCATACGTGCAATATTACAAAATTATATATTACAAACACGCGTTTCACTTTTTTTACACATTTATATTCTCGTTTCACGTCCATACACGCTCGGTTTATTATTATTATTATTATTAGTAGTAGTATTATTATCATTATTATCATTAGTACTATTATTATTATTATTTCATTTTTTTTCTTTTTAAAAAAGAATCACCTCCCTTTCAACCACCAACTCCCAACTAACTCATTTAATACCCCAAACCCTAATCCACACTTATAAATACCCACTCCCTTTCACTCCTCCACCCTTACACCGTCCAAATTCTCTCACAAATCTCTCCAAGTGCTCCATTTCTTCCAAGATTTTTGACAGAATTTTATAAGGTAAAAACCTTATTTTTCTTCAAGTTTCTTCCTTTTTTTTTCTTAACAATTCTTCCTTCACCCTTTTGGATAAACCTCTAGGATCTTATCATTTGTTTACCTTGGTAAACATCTAAGATAAGTCACCATTTGAGGTCCAAGTTGTGGTCTTTCAACTAACATTTCTTCTTCTTCATGTTCTTGTTTGGATATTTTACATCTAGTTGTGGTAAAACCAAACCAAGCCTCCATCAAAATTCTATGATGGAAGCCTTGTGCTAAGGTATTTGGATGAAGTAGATGAACAAATGTTCATCTATCATAAGACATCCAATAGCCACAAGGTGTTCAAATCCTATACATAAATATTATAAATAAATCTAACATGGTTTGTGGATTTCCCAACCTTTCTCTTGGCCACTTCAAGTGGTATATTACTAACTATACTAACTTTTGACCATCCGAATTCCTAACTAAGTTAGGGGTTTGTGTTTCGGTCCGCCGTCGGCGATGTATGACCAACTTGATACTATTATACATATATATTATTTATTATTTCTTCTCCACCGAACTTATGCCTACGTTACCTTTTAGGTTAACCGGCATTCCCGACTCTTCACCTTCCTGTTCATCCTTTCGTTACCACGCCAAACCGTGAGTTTCATACTTGCCCCTTTTATATTTTTGCACTTTGGGACTTGAAAACATGTACATATTCAAAACACATACACTACAAGATTCACACTTTATTCAAACACAATTCATTAACATGCTCATGTGACAACAAACTTGACTACATGCTTAAATACAACTTGTTAATACAATAGTTCAATAATTCTTGCAAAACCGCACTTAACAAGTGTAGCGCTATAGGATTGACACCCGTCGGCTTTTCGTTACCTTTATGGAGCCCCGGGTCTTGTTATGTTATTTATTCAACTAGTATTCTTTGGATGCTAGGTATGCTATGTCAACAATAGGTTTGAACTATATCATTACAAATTGTATGAACATTAGTAAAGTATGTCTATGCATGTGAATTGTTGCTTTAAACATGATTATTATATGTATGAAACTTGTATGAACTCACCAACTTTATTGTTGATCAAATATTATTTTACATGTTTTTTCAGGAGATGTTTGATGCTACCATGGAAATGGAATCTAGGGACTTTGCCTTAGATATCAAATTTAAATATTTTTGTCTTTTGTTTATCAACGTATTTCCTTTAATTGAAACAATTGTATTTGAAATTTTTAGTTTAATGAAATCGGTTAAATTTATATTTCAACAATAGTGCCACGATGTCTTTGAACAATCCTACACGTCACGTTCGGTGATTCCGCCGCCGAATGGGTTGTGATAGCTAGGATGATTGAAAAGCCGTTTACTGTTGAGACTCCGGTGGGATCACCCACCAGAGTCATTGAAGTGTTAGATGGCTGCTTTATTTATCTAGAGGGTCATAGATTCCCCGTTAGATAATTTATCATTGCTCTAAGGGGTTTTGATGTTGTGAATGGAATGGTTGGCCGCGTTCGATGCGGACATTGTTTGCCGACAGAAAATGATATGCTTTAAATCCTTAGAAGGAACGGTAGTGACGGTTTACGGCGATAGAGTAAGCTCTCTACCGAGAGTTATCTCTATGATGAAGGCGGTGAAGTCATTGAGGCATGGGTGCGGGACGTACTTAGCTTATGTCACTAATGTTGAAGTGAAAGGCGTGGACTTGTCAGATGTTCTAGTGGTGCAGGAGTTTCTGGATATCTTCCCTGATGACTTGACGGGAGTACCACTTGAAAGGGAGATCGAATTCCAGATTGATCTACAGCCAGGAGCTTAGCCGGTTGCTAAAGCTTAGTATCGGTTAGCACTGACAGAGATGAAGGAGCTCATGGAGCAACTTCAGGATTTGTAAGACAAGGGGTTTATAAGACCAAGTATCTCACCATGAGGTGCACCGGTCTTGTTTGTGAAGAAAAAGGATGGTACCATGCGTATGCGCATCGACTACCAGGAGCTCAATAAGTTGACGGTTAAGAACAAGTATCCGTTACCGCGTATCGATGACTTGTTCGATCAACTATAAGAAGCAAAGTGGTTTTCACGTATAGATATGAGGTCAGGATATCACCAGCTAAAGGTTAGGGAAGAAGATACCTCGAAGACGGCATTTCGGACAAGTTATGGGCATTATGAGTTCTTGGTTATGTCCTTTGGGTTGAGGAATGCTTCGGCAGCATTCATGGACTTAATGAACCGCGTGTGCCGGCCAATGCTGGATAGATCGGTGATTGTAGTTATCGATGATATTCTAATCTACTCTTAAGAGTGAGAAGGAGCATGGAGATCATCTTCGAGAAGTATTAGAGACGTTGAGACGAGAAAAGTTTTACGCTAAATTTTTGAAGTGTGCATTTTGGCTACGGAAGGTGCAATTTCTAGGGCATGTTATTAACTCAGAAGGGATTATGGTGGATCCTGATGTAATGGGTATTGTATGACATTAATTGGTTTTAATAATGTGTTTTTAGTGTTTGAAATACATTTACTTTGTTAGGTGTTTCGTGTGCAGGTTGTTGGAGCTTAAAGTGCATGTTTTGGAAGTAAATAAGCTTATTTAAACTAAATGACAATAAGGGGATGAAATTAAATAAAGTACGAACAGAACATGGAATGAAGATTCTGACCTGAGTAAGGGGGTGTTTGGGATTACTTTTTAAAAATGACTTATGACTTTTGCCAAAAGTTAAAACTATCTACTTCTCAAAAACTACTTTTTATGTCCTTTAAAAATAATTTTTTCTTTATTTATTCAAATGAACTTTTGATTTATTACCTTTTTAGAAAAGTTAATAAGTAGTTTGAAAAGTAAACCAAACACCCCTAAATGGAATTTCAAATATGGGCTTAAACTAAAACAATATGAACTAAACTAGTTCATGTTTCTGTGAGTTGGGCCATTCAAAAAGGAATTTAATGGCAGCCCATAAATGAATTGTGTGGCCCACGAACATCAAATAAGAAGCTCACGTGAATAGAAGAAAAGCGAGGGCTGAATTAGAGGTGCATATAGTGCACAGGTCACGATGCCTTTTGGGGGTTTTTTGTTTTGGTGGTGGCGGCTGGTCACGAGGTCAGAGCCTCTTTTGCTTTGCTGTTGACCGAGTGTAGAAGCAAGAAAGTCAGCAACTCAGCGAGGAAAGCACTTGATTATATATTGGTTATCATTGGCTATATTTTATATCATCATTTTCGGGTAAACGGTTCATATAGGTACCGTTTGATTATAGTTCTGTTTATGTTTGGATTAAGTTTTATGAACCCGTTAAGTTTTTTGAACTCAATTGTTTGTTCGATTTATTAACAATTGATTTTATTTATCGTTTGCACATTTGTAATCGTTTCTTGGTTTTCTTGCATCGGGAATAATTTGGCTTTGTGTTATATTTTTTTTAGAATTGTATTGGGTTGAACAATTAAACAAAGTCATGTCTATGTGATTTTCAAATAGGTGGAATTAGGTCGTATGTTAATAATTGAATCTGAATCCCGGGGGTGTTTACTCTCTTCTCATATTTGTTTAGTTAATTAAGTTTATGCTCTTTGAAATAAAAAAATATAAACCAAAAATCAGTTTTCTATTATTAGTTTAATTTAGATAATTAGGTTAGATTAATCAAAAAAGCTTATTATATTGACCACATGCTCCTCGTGGATACGATACATCACTTACTCTAGCTATCTAGTTTAATTAGCTTTTTGCATGACTCAAACGACGGTTATCAGATCCCGCAAAGATTGAAGCAGTGGTGAAGTGGAACGCTCCAAAGACTCCAACGGAGGTGCGTAGCTTCTTGGGGTTAGCCGGTTATTACAGGAAGTTCAGCAAGGACTTCTCCAAGCTGGCAACACCATTAACTAAATTGACTCGAAAAGGTGTGAAGTTTGCTTGGGGAGCGGATCAAGAGAGTGCATTTCAAGAGTTAAAGAAGCGGTTGACCGAAGCACTAGTGTTAACACTATCGGAACGGACAGACGACTTAGTGGTGTACTCGGACGCGTCTTATTTGGGGTTAGGTTGCGTGTTAATGCAACGAGGGAAAGTAATAGCGTATGCATCAAGACAATTGAAGACGCATGAGGTGAATTACCCTACCCATGATTTAGAGTTAGTGGCGGTGGTGTTTGCACTCAAGTTGTGGAGACACTACTTGTACGGAATCAAGTGCACAATCTACACGGATCACAAGAGCTTGAAGTACTTCTTTGAGCAAAAAGAGTTGAACATGAGGCAGTAGGGGTGGTTAGAGCTAATGAAGGACTACGACTGTGAGATCCTTTACCATCCGAGTAAGGCAAATGTGGTTGCCGACGCGTTAAGCCGTAAGGAGAAACACACGCCAATTAGAGTTAAAGCGTGTCAACCGGTAGTAACGCCAGATTTCCTAACTTTATTAAAGGATGTGCAAACGAAAGCCTTGAGAGATGAAAGGCTAAAAGAAGAAAGGATTTTTGTACAGCGTGATTTGCTGATTGAGAACAGTCAAGGGGTGTGGGTCAAGGATGACCGTATCTGGATACCAAGGTTTGGAGGATTAGAGAGCAAGTACTTGACGAGGCGCATAAGTCAAGGTATTTGATACATCCGGGAACGACAAAGATGTACTAGGATATTAAAGGCAACTATTGATGGCCGGGGATGAAACATGAAGTGATCCAGTATGTGAGTAAGTGTTTGACATGTCTACAAGTTAAAGCAGAGCATCAGAATCCTTATGGAAAAATCCAACATTTAGAGATTCCAAAGTGGAAATGGGAGCACATCACAATGGATTTTATTACAATGCTGCCCAAGACGGTGAAGGGGCACGATACAATTTGGGTAGTAGTGGATCGGTTAACGAAAAGCGCACATTTTCTACCGATTAAGGAGACCTTCTCATCGCAAAGGTTATCCGAAGTGTTTGTTAATGATATTGTTGTCAGGCACGGGGTGCCGATTTCTATTGTCTCCGACCGGGATACTAGATTCACGTCGAAGTTTTGAAAGAGGTTCAATGAATCTATGGGGACAAGGTTGCACATTAGCACCGCATATCACCCTCAGACTGACGGACAATCAGAGTGGACGATACAAACATTAGAGGATATGTTGCGTGCATGTGTGATTGATTTCGGAGGTGCCTGGGATGGTCACCTACCGTTGGCGGAGTTCTATTATAACAATAGTTATCATACGACTATTGGGATGCTGCCATACGAGATGCTTTAGGGGAGAAGGTGTAGGACCCAAGTGTGATGGGGAAAGATAGGACATAAAGAGTCAGGGAGTTTATACGTTGTAAAAGCAACTTCCGAGAAGTTCAAACTGGTTAAGAAAGGGATGAAAGCCGCTCATGATCGAAAAAAATCCTATGCCGACAAGAGACGACGACCTATAGAGTTTAATACAGGATATTATGTGATGCTTAAGGTGTTGCCCTGGAATGGCATTATTCATTTCTAGAAACGGGGAAAGCTTAGTCTGAGATATATTGGACCGTTTATGATAGAGGAACGTGTTGGTAGTGTTGCCTACCGACTGCTGTTGCCAGAAGAATTGGCAAGGACACACCTAGCATTTCATGTGTCCCATTTACAGAAGTGTTTTGCAGATGCTACAGAACACGTACCGTTAGATGACATTATGGTGGACGACAAGCTAAATTATGTAGAGGAACAAGTGGCTACACTGGATAGAAAGGAAAAGATATTGCGAAGGAAGGTGATCCCTATTGTTAAAGTGCAATGGAAACATCGTAAGGGATCCGAAGCTACTTGGGAGCCGAGAGCGGATATGCGTGAGCGTTATAGGCATTTGTTTCCAGATGACTCAGGTTTCGGGGACGAAACCTCTTTAAGGGGGAAGAATTGTAACATCGCGGTTTCTCGTTTAGAGTACGGGTTTGTAAATAATTGTTCTAGAGACTAGACGGTATAACGGATGTGTACGTTTTAAATTTATATGGATAGTAGATGATGTAGGGTGATAAGTATGTAAAAATATAATAAATATATTTTTAGGATGATTTCACAAGATCCGGTTTTAAATTTATAAAATGATAATTACTTTAACTTAAAACACACACAATAGGCAAGTGTACCTATCGCAGCATAATATAGTTTAGGTAAGAACCAAGTATTGAACCATGGACACGGATCCCGTACTCAACCCTCGCTATTGTCTGACTAGAATAATAAGTTGAAAAATGGGTTTTGTTTAAAAAGGAAAAATAAAAAGTTAAGAAATGTAATTAGAAATATTATTCTGTTTAAGGTGTTACTCTAGTTGTTATCCCTTGTTAATTAACGTTGTATTTAAAGTAAGGTTAGTCATAGTTACTGGTACTAACCCTTTCGATAGGGGAGTTAGTATTTTGTAACGGAACAGTGGATACGGTCGGCCAACTATTCCTTAATGAATATAACGGACCCTAAACGGGGTGTCAAGTCCATCGGTATCTCACAATTCATTATTTGGACTTATTATCCTTGTGACTGGCGTACGTCTGGTCTTGTAACTTCTTCCGGTAAGTCAGAATGCACGACTTCCTCCAAAGGTACTTTATGAACGCTCGAACCTAACAAGTTATGCTCTTAAATAGTTGTCTTTACTTATAATATTATTTCAAATAAATAAGACTTTCCCTCTCAAGATCAAACCCCATGGCTCCCGCTAGAAGTCCTCTGCAAGCCAATACAAGAGAAGTAGAGAAATACCGACACAAACCGCCAGGTCTGGTTAGGGCTCAAACGGCCTGATGAATACCAAAAACTCCAATCAACCCATAATATTAAATCTATACTAACCGGTCGGACTAGCACCAAGATTTGTATACAGACCGTACAAACATCGAATAAGCTTCCTAAACAAGAAGTCTTGCTTGGGTAACTCATAAGATTTAAGATTATTAGATTGGTTTAAAGATCACTTATTCTAGTCTTTTTTAGATAACTTATAGTAAAGACTTTTAAAACATAATTTACTAAAAATACTTCATTAACTAATTAAAGTTCAACCAACTCGAGCAACACAAGAGGACTAGCCATGAATGAACATACAACTGACTCCACTAACCCTTAGATAATGTGCGGAAGTATTCCAACACCAAGGGAGAGTGGGTATAGGTTGCCTCTTGTTTCACTCGAACGAGAAGAATAAGTTCATATTACAAAACTTAGAAAGGAAATTAAAAAAGAAAAAGCTAAATAGACCAAAATCGAGAAAGTTCCGGCTCTTAGCAGAGCTCTAAGGCCCTCCCACCTCTTGGTAATGGACACCTAAAACACTAGAATGAGCTTCCTTTTTATAAGCAAAGATTTGGACAATGCACGGCCGTGCAATGGGATGCACAGTCGAGCAAATCACTCATTTCTTACACGTGAGGGAATCTGTCAGGTCTGGCAGGCTCAAGGAATCCATAATTTTGACTTCTTCTTGATTTGGCCTCTCTAGGTTGACTCCTTTGGTGCACGAATGTCCGATTAGCTTCCAAATGCTGATTTTGCCCTGTTTTTGGGTGATTTCTTCATGTTTTTGCATGCAAGGGATAATTATCCTGTTATAACACAAATAAGTATATTAAATATCATATCTTATCATTTCCTCTATAATTGTGCTAGATATGGGGATAATTGTGCATGTAAAACATGTATAAATGATGACATGTCAGTAGACGAGGATTATTATGTAAATAACGAGACATGGAGGGGGTGTTATTAAAAGTTCGAGTCAGGCCATGGGTGTGCGAGTGCTGAAGCCTGGTCCACGGGTTTTGAACCCTTTTAAGGTGTTTCGGCAATGGGGGGTGTTCCCCATTTGCTCTTGCCGTTGCCAAGAAAGAAAGGGGAGGGAGAACGAACCACTCGTCGTGTTCATGGCCGATTCAAGGTATAATCGTAACCCCTAATCATTTTTTGCATGTTTCGATCCCCGGATAATCGTCATAATCATTTTTATGGTTCTAGGGTTTCGTAGGTGACGAGTAGTGAAAGAGGAGACGAGTTCTTGGTGATTCGGTTAGCACGAGTCACTTGGATGGAAGGTATAACTCTATCTAGACTCGTTTTGTTTATGGTTTTCGTTTTAGAACATTTTGTGAGGTGTCGGGTGTTCGGCCGGAGGGCGAAGGGGGTGACCCGCGGCGTTAGTCCGACGTTTGGGGTGGCTCCTGGTGACCACGACAGCAGCGAGGAGGGACCTGACTAGGGTTGGGCGGCTCGTCACGGATGACTTGAGCAGGTGGGGATGGTTCGGTGAAGGCGTGGGGCGGCTAACGGCTACGCAGGAGTAAACCGGAGCACACGCCGGTGGCTGTGGTGGTTGCAGGAGTTCACGGCGGAGGTGGGAGAGAAGGTGGATGACGGTGTAAGGCTTGCCGAGAATGGCAGGTGCACAGGAGTGGTCCGGTATTGGAAGCAGGGTGACGGGTTAGGTTCGGTTAGGGTGTGCTTGCGTTGCATGCAAAGCCATGCACAGCGACCCGCACCCACGGGTGGTCACGTACATAATTTTGTTAATGCGAGTGAGCGAGAGTATGAACTTCGAGTCGTGTATTGACTCATGTATTGTGTACTTGATAGGTATGAGGTTGAAGGACGAGCAAGAGAAGTTAGCGAGTTCTAGTGATCGAGTTGTGTCTAACAAAGGTGAGTTTCTATCGCCCACTTTTAAATGTTTTGTAGTTTTGGGCATGAATACATGCAATGTATGATAAAGCAAATGCACGCGATAAAAGGGTTTTGACGTTAATATAGATGTTGTGAAGGCAATAGTTATATTTGTATGCGTAGGGTTTGGTGTCAATAGTTAAATGTTGTGACTGTTAATTAAGAGTTATTTGATATCGTGTCGACACTGTTCGACGGGAAATTAGTCTGAGATTAGTCAGATGGAATGGGTCGCTCGAGCTTGATAGTAAGTCGGTGTTAGTCGGTGAGTTGTTATGATTGACGGTGATCAGTTAACGAGTCATGATCGTATGTGTCCTTGGACTAGTTGACATGATTTCGTGTACGTTGATAAATCATAATATTTGAATGAACGATGATTTGTATGAGAAAACCGTTATAACGTAAACCATTTTTCATAAACGTTCGGGACCTAACACTTTCGAATGAATTACTATAGAACTCCCTCAACGTAGATAACTTTTAGCATGTATTTCAGGTAAAGAGAAAGTGTGAGCTGGCGGCTTCCGAATGGCGTTCGGTTATCGTGATCGTTGTGATGACATTTATTTTCCATCACATTGATGAACTATTTAATTACTAGTACTTGATCGGATTATGTTTGGGATTTGGGTCATTGACCATTGTTGACTGTTTGTTTCCACTACATTAAATTGAGTTTATTAGATGTCATTTACTACTGTGCTTGCGTGTATGCCAAGGAGTCGGGTCTCCGAATTTGGGGCCTTACACGTGGTTTGCTGTCTTTTGTTTTTGCATGGATTCACATATGATTCGGCGAGGAAAATCATCCAGAACAAAGTTCAAGGTATGTTTGTACTTAATTTAATAGTTAAAACATTTTTAAAGAGGTGTTAGGAGAAAATGGGATTGGATGGCAAAAAAATTTCTAAGTATAAAATTGGTCTTAACTTTCCGTGCACCACGCGAAGACCAGCCGTCACTCTTCACGACATGCGACGTCCAAAAGGGTTTGACCGATCAAAAACCACCTCCTTGCGCCACGCGAGGAGGGTCTGACGTTTCTTCACGACAAGCGAAAGAGTCATTTTTCTCCCTCAGCCCACTTTTTCACCTTCACTTACCACCATACCACTTATCACTTTCCTCAACCATTCACAAAACCTTAACCACCATGGGACACATCAGAAATGCGCGCGTTCAATTTTGCCTCGTAGTGACTTTTATGTCTATGTGATTGTCGTCGATCAGATATGTTTTTAGGATTTTTGTAATTTGTGTCGAGTCAGTAGAGTATTTGGTTTTTATCGAGTCTGTACATTGAGTCTGTTTGATGCTGTTGGGGTTTGCTTTAATTTTGCTCGTATAGATCGCTCCACCCATACTCAATCTCCATTCGGGCGGGGACGATTTAGTAATTAGAATTGTGTAAAAGGCAACCCTACAAAATGTGACCACAACCACGAATGAAATGCTATACCATTGTAGAAGTTTGATGTGGAGGCACAAAGCTGCCAAGATCATTGTTACATTACCAGCTAAGTCTTCTCCAATTTAATTTTTGTATATTTTATTTTCTTTATTTTTGTTTTCCGTCGTTTCTCGGTTAACATTGGGGACAATGTGCGTTTCAAGTGTGAATATGGGAGACTGCGTCTATCTTAGATTGTTTAGGTTGTTTAACTTTGAAAAAATATACAAATATACAAAAATACAAAAAAAAAAAATATTTGAAAAAAATGTCCTTTGACCTAGAAGTTCTCCAAATAAATGGAAGATGATAAGTAGAACGGGAATTTTCTTGTTGAATTTAAATGAAATAATAAGAATAGAAAACACGTATAATTTGTGATGTGTTAGTAGACCCAACCGACGTTAAATGGCTTAAACATCCTGAAAGTGTTAAATGAATTAATTTAGATATTTAAATCAGGATGTCTCGTGGGTTCTCATCTTAGGGGAAACGGTAAAGCTGAAACTGTCAATATAGGGTGATATGTACCACGTTAAATTTAAAAATTTATATGTTTTTTAAATTATTTGGCACGCCACTTTCTTTTTATGAAAATAAATTCGAGAGTTGGTGGCGCCCACATTCGATAATTCCATTATCATGAGCTTAATTAAATTGGAAATCTAAGTTTCGCCTATGTGTCACACGTCGGGTTGCAACCTGATTGAAGCACGACTAGTAATAGTTTGATCATATCGTAAGTACTTCATAGCTAGAACTGCAGCCTATGTACCACGCGCCGAGTTACAGTTTGGTTGAAGCACGACTAGTAATAGTTTGATCATATTGTTAATAAATGCTCATATCATTTATCCAGTATTCATCTACCTTAAGTTTAAAAACGTATAAGTTTTTGTTTATGATGGCAGGAAAAATCTATATGGTTTAACCCAGGATTTGATATACCTGAGATGGGATTAGGTTGAGCTGTGACTTTCTGAGGGTGAGACCCATAGAATGAATGATAGCTTTGTGATGTAAAAATAAAACACAATCGGGGGTTTGATAAGTTGGTGGTCGGGTTTAGTCGGACAGAATTACCAATTTTTGTAGTTAACGCATGATTCTATTTGAGCTAATGAATTAATGTAATTGTTAAAGCATAATTTCCAGTTATGATTGCATTGCAGATTCTTTTTCGAGGACGAAAAAAGGTTAAGCGTGGGGGATGTTTGATGTGTTGCAAAATGTTGGGAATCATGATACTAGTTTTAACTTTTAAAACAATAATTATTTAAACCTTTTAAATAAACAAATCAGATATATTTAGTAGAAGCGATTTATTAATACAATTACCATATCAGATCTGGATTCCTTTTCAGTAATCCGATTACACGCGTATAAACAATATGAAATAACCAACCATAAGGTGTTCAGATTTATACCTTTGACGATAACCAGATATGTAACACCTTAGTATAACGAACGTCACGCTAGATGACAGGTACACGAAATCCTGCAGCAAAAACCTCACACGGTTGCGCAGAGGGGAGCCGATCACGACGGTGGTGGTGTGGTGGCGTCGGCCGAACCCAAGGGAGAGAGAGGGGGAGACGCCGATTTGGGTGTGTAATGGGATTAGAGTAGGGTTTTGATTATAATGATATATTTATAATCATTATAATTACACACTCGTCCCCTATGGCATTAACACTTAATACCCCGTTAATAATTAACCTTTAATTATTAAACCTTTATATTTTACTAATCATATATAATCATTAAAAATCTAATTCTGAAATGTTTAACTGATTAAACATTTATTCCCCGCAAATAATTAAGTAATCAGATAATTAATTATCTCAATCTCCGATAAATATTTCTCTAAATATTTAGTCACCGTTTATTATTTCCGTCTTTTGTGAATAATATTTAACAGTTAAATAATATATATATGTATATATTTGTTCGTTGCCTAAGGTGTAACTCTTTGGATCGTACCTTAATAGTAACGTTGACTTAATTGACGACCGTACATCATATATCCAACAATCTCTCACTTGGTCGATTCTTGAATTAATAGGTTCAACGTAGACAATGGTGGACGCTTAGCAACATCTCACTGCCCCTAGCAAGGTATGATGTATTTACAATTGTCTAACTATTTCCTTGTATACAAGTAACCTTTACTTTACAAAATAAATAGTCCTAATAAGCATTTGTATCCTTTCTGTTAAGGGCATCCGTTGAACATAAGACATGGATACATTTCTCTTCTCATATGTGTTTCAACTATTCTTGTTCTCGTTCTCTAATTCAAAGTGGTCTAAACAAACTACTCTTTAGTTTGAGCATAGCCATGCGTTTCACACCAGCTTAACTCAACGAGGGCGCCGAATGTCTAGCTCCTAATTAAAGAAGAACAGAATTCCTTTGGCCATGTACAACTCCCGCTAAACTTCAAATTACTCCCGATCATACCCTTATTACTGCCTGTTAAGGTACAACTTTATATATGATCAAAGAACAACCTTTAGTCAGATTTAGTTCTAGTAAGTGCCTCTGGTCAAGGATCGACTTATCTTACTTTAATCAAAACATCTCAAGATATCAATCCATGAAGATAGTTTTGAAACGAGTTATGTTCAATAATTATTCTCTAATAATTATCTGTGAGTATGGTTTCCAACTTCTTGGTCTTTCATTCATAATGAACCAACCATCCGATTCACAATAGTCTTACGTTCAGATTGATTCCCATAAATCTGATCAACTACGAACATTTAGAATAATCTATATATTCAAAAATTTCTAAAACGTATAAACTATCGAACACAGTAGCATCTAATTATAATGCATTTGACAATTAAATCATTCATAAAATTAAATGTAACTAAATAGTTCGAAAGCACCAAATACTAAATATACATCAAACTCACTGTATAGCAAATCTAAGGCCTATCTTGTCAGCATTCTGCTCATGTTTAGAATGAGGCATACGCTTAGTGAACGGGTCGGCTAGATACTGATATGTGTGAACTTTGTTTAACATGATGTCTCCCCGTTCTGTTATATCCCGGGTATAATGAAATCTTCTGATTATGTGCTTCGTGTTGTGGTGTGACCTTGGTTCCTTAGCTTGAGCAATAACACAAGAATTGTCACACAGTATCTCGATCGGTTTCTGAATTCTAGGCATTACTCCGAGATCAACAATGAACCTCTTCATCCAAGCAGCCTCCTTTGCAGCTTCCGAAGCCGCAATATATTCTAACTCGGTGGTGGATTGTGCAACGACAATTTGCTTAACACTTTTCCAAGTTATCGCAACACCATTCAAAACAAAAACAAATCCCGTTTATGATCGAGAATCATCTCGATCCGTCTGGAAGCTAGCATCGGTGTAACATTTAACAACTAGTTCTTCTTCCAGTCCCCTGTATATCAAGAACATATCCTTAGTTCTTCTCAAGTATCTAAGAATGTTCTTTACAGCTATCCAGTGACTCTCACCAGGATTCTTGTCACACCCTCAAATTCATTTACTCAATAAATAAATAAATAAATTCATGTTGTAACGATTGGTAACATTACACAACAGCGGAAGCAAAATTAAAGACTTTTAAGGTACTAAATACCATTACAAAGTTAAGATGAAACAATACATTATCCTAGAACCATATAGGTCAAAATTGTCTTGAGGTTTGACGACCATGCTTCTTCGGCTTCTAGGGTTTAATTGATATCGCTAACCTATTCCAAACGTGCCATACTATGAATTACCTGAAAAACATACTTAAAATGTCAACATAAAGGTTGGTGAGTTCACAGGTTTGAACGTTGTAATGAAAGGTAGTTTTCCCTAAAAATATTGATAAATGTGTACATGGACATGATATGAAACCGTTTTCCTTGAAAACATGTGATGACCTCATAGTCATAAAACGAGTAGTTTTCCCAATGAAAACATATTAATGAATTTATGCCCATGCCAAGTCCTCTTCAGAGAAATTGTTAAAGATAAGAACGATAACCAGAATAAATAGTGGTTTCATGTGAATATGATAAACAAAACAAGTAAAGTGGACCCATTTGTAAACTAGCTAGGCATACAAATAATATGTACATACATGAGGCGTAACCAAACCATAACACAAGTGTTTTGCCCCTCGCTCGTACCTCACGAGCAATTGTTTGAACACTATGTGATCATTTGGCCAGAGGGACCCATGGTTAGCACGACTAACCATGACCGGGGGTCTCAATCCCAATAGTACTATCCATAAAATCCAAGGCTAATCTATAGCTAATGGTTATAAATATGATGGTCATGGGACTTCCAGCGCTCTAAATGTGTTAACTCATGCAAACATAAAGGTCGGGTCTTGTTTTCTTGTTACCATATGAAAATGTTTGTAAGTACGTTTTATGTTTTCTCAAATGTATCAAATATATATATTTCCAAATGTATCAAATAAAGATGTTTCATGTTTTAAAACGTGTTAAGTATGTTTATCCCCCGATGTTTCTAAAACATTTAAAAGTAAAGAGGGGTGGTGAAACTCACCTGGTGACGTGTCAGGAATAATAATGTCCTTTGATAACAATGGAAACCAATGTCTACAAGATATGATAGTCACGAGTTTATGTCCTACTCGAGTCCTACGATACATGTAGGTACTAAAGAGCTTTATGAACTAACCCTAATGTTATAAAGTTAATCTAAACTTGTGTCAAGTTATCACATGTGGCGTTGAGCTCTTTTGATTCACAAAAGTGTTGTGACTATTCAATACATATTCTTAGGATGTAGTTGTACTTGGAAGTATTGGTTTGTCCTTGTGTATTTGTATATGTATAATAGAAATACTTGTACACACGTCTAGTATAAGTAACTGAATATAACTCGGGTATGTCTAAGTCTTACCCAGTTAAGCATACTAAACTGATGTATAATTATACAAGAAAAGATCTTAGTGTTTTGTTTAAGAGTGTATGCTTGGTATACGGAATTATAAGTAGTAAAAATAATGGTTCAGTCACGAATTAGATATATTTGTATAAATCATGTTTCTCATTATCTACACGGGTTACAACATATTTGTACGGCGTTCCCAATATCATATGATATATATACATATATATATATATGTGTGTGTGTGTGTATGTAAATAATTGTATAAAATGTAGTAGATTTGTCTATTCGTGTCACGTTCTTAGATGGTTCCCATTCTCGCTAAAAATCCGAATATTCACATGTTCACATCGATTGGTTTACCAATATTTTTATTTGTTTTATTAAAGCCGATAGAATGGTAATTATGCTTGTTTATTATCATATATAAATAAAATATATTATTTTAAGTCTCATGTATATGGGATTTCAATTACACATATCACACCCAAAGCTCTTGATGATACATATGTAAATATATACATTATATATCCTACTGTATGAATATATATATATATATATATATATATATATGTATGTATATGTATGTTCTCGAATCTAAATATCGAGTCACATAAAAATCCCTTGATTTTATATAAAATATGAATATTCATATGATGTGTTTGTATTTAAGAACAATTGGTATTATCCGTTGTCAATTATGAAATCTTCGTTTAGTCGGTAATAGCCTACGTTTTATACGTATACATTTGTAAACGTTAAAAGAATATATCAACTACATCTTTGTATCAAAATATATTTATTATCCAATCTAATTTGACCATATCAACCGTAACACTATTATCTATACGACACAGTATTATCTATTATTTTACGAACCAATCGTTGGTTATGTTAAAGTTCACGTTTAATCGATTACGTGTACGAGTAATTATTATTCGCTTAAAAAGAATATATTTGGTGACAACACGTTAATAAGACTCGTTATTATTTGACATTCTACGAATATTTATTTATTTATATATATATATATATATATATATATATATATATATATATTTACATTTTTTTCTTTCTTTGGAGAATCGTTTAGGGCTCAACACACTCAACCGTACACACACGTTTAACTTGTATGATATTAAACCTAATAAGTTTAGGGTGTGTTTTTACCTTCCATATGTCTCGTTTACAAGCCGACATGTTCTAACTCAAACGGTTCACGTAATGACCACGTTTGACCATGGTTAACAAAGTTTGACCAGCGTTGACTTTCGTTGACCCAGTGTTGACTGGGTTTGACCATGACTCGGGATGCCATCACCTGTCCAAAAACACACCTTTTTATACTCGATAATGGAACCCGGCCACAAGTTCAACCGATTTAATGAAAAATAAATAACCGTAACATAAACTGCTAGATTCTGACGATATATACCTCGAACCTTATAGATCGGGACGGAATAATCACGAACAGCCCCAGATCTGACCTTCGTCGGGAGTCGGTTGGTTCTACACGAACCCTAGTACCGCCGCTGGAAAGGCATTTTTGGTAGGCAACAGAGAAATGGAGAGGGGAAAGACATGAAAGCACCAGATCTGTCACCGGTCAAGGAGCTTGAGACCACCCCTGGCCTTTGCCGAAAAAAAACGTGGACAACCGCCACCACCGACGCTGCCGTCGGAGCCATGGCAGTGACTCTCTCCTCTATTCCACCACCAGGCCGCCGCTATGATGGAGCCACTAGATTCCGTCGTCGAAGAACCGATCTCCACCATTACTGTCGTCCTTTTCATCTTCCGTCGTTGCTGCCAAGGTCGGAACCCTAGCAGCCGTCTTCACCGGAAAACAGGTTAGAGCCCACGATCTGCACTCCACTGTCTCCGTCTGAGCCCTGCCGCATGTAAACACCAGACGCCTTATGCTGTCCCTGTCTTCCATCTTTCTCCTCCATGCGCCGCCATGTTCTTCACGACTGAGCCGCTGTCGTCTGTCAGAGGGGGCCGTCGGAGAGTGGCCGGCTTCCCTCCCTTTCCTGATCTCTCTCTGTGTAACACACAAGTGTGTGTATGTTGGGGGTAGAAATGAGAAAGGTAGATAACTCAAACCCTTTTATATCTTGGGTTTTAAGAGGGGTTCTAAAGGGGAATAATACTGATTTGCTTAATTCGCGTACTATCTCGGGTCTCTGTTTCGTTTATAAATCTCAAATTATTATTTCATAATTTTTTTAAAATTATGAAACGTCATTAATATCTTTAAATATTTATTCTGTGAAATCTCAATTACGACTACTATTAAGTCGGTATACGTCCGAGCCTCGCGATTATTGTGTTCCTTCGTTTAAACGATTTGTGTTCCGGATAAATTATTATTTCCCTAATAAAGATAATTGTAATTAATAATAATGATAAATGTTCGGATTGTGTGAGTTTGCATCTCTAATGGGCTTGGATCCTTATTGGGCCTTAAATGAGCTTGAATTTCTATTGGGCCTAGTTGGGCTTAGTCCAACAATTAGGTTTCTCGATTCTTAAATTTTGTAGGTGTCACATTCTCCCCTCCTTACAGAAATTTCGTCCTCAAAATTTGTGATACGTACATGGATTAGGGTTTCATATCCTTGCTCTATTTTCGCATTTTTAGGGAGAATGTTGATTCATTCCGAATAACAGTTGATATACGAAGGTAAAGTGGATATCTCACCTATTAACGACATTAGATGTGTACAGATTTGAGATGTCGCCGTATCATGTAACAATATAGCATTACGGTCGAGCAGATATTATATCGACGGAGTTGATTTAGGAAGACTCTTTGAACACGTCGTTAAGTGGACGACGTTGTCTATACCTCAAAATGATACAATCATTAGTATTGTCCCATGAACAAAGGGGGCTACAACAATTGAGATCATATTCGTGTAGCGAGTCAGTCATTAAGAGATTGTCTAACCGGTGTGAATTAAAATAGTGAGTTTTCCTGGTTCGAGTAGGTAACTCACACACCAAGGTAATCAATCAAAGATAGATGCCGAAGCATTACATTACGCGGTTCTTCTCATTCGAGTGAAACTGTATGATCCTTATCATTGGTAATGAAAGGTAAGAGTGCATACACACAAATTTCTGAAAGTATATGGGCATATACTCTTTATCCATATTCGTGCTCTATGCATGACGACCGAGTCATGATAGCATCTAAGAAAAATCATCATATGTCAGATGGTTTCATGAATGTTCATGTGCTAGTTCGTAATCCAGTAATTAATTGTTCATCGTAACGAGTCAATGTCTCAATGAATTCAATCTTTCAAGAACAAAGGATTTCTAATTGACATTTCGTCCGTCTAATCAGTATGTTGGTTACACTGATTCGATTAAGTTTGAAGGGATAATATCTGCATATAAAACTTCCCACAAGGGAACTGAAATGGTTTAGGGAAACCGTTATTAGTTGTCTAGGTAGCGACCTAGACGGCTATGGTATGGAGTAAGAGTTTTATGGGTACTTGATCATATGAGATTTGATCTTGGTTTCATCTAAGTTTATTACTAGTGACCTCATCATGCATGTCCTTCGTAACCTGCTTTGGATAGAAACCTTAACGATATAGGTGTCAAACAACAAGCTCGAAACAATAAAAAGGATTTTTTTTCCTAGTAACAGTGAATCATCCAGATTTTTTTATTTTTTTTGGAATTGTTTAGATTTCTATGATTCATCCAAAAATGGAAATGAAATCTCGTTGAAGGAAGAGAATATCAAAGTATTTGGGATTAGTCTAGTTGATTCAACTCAACAGTTGCTCGAGATAAATGAATCTTCGTGGGGTTCAAGGAAAAGTGAGAATAGCTCCCAAACCAATTACCAAGGGTTAGGGACGTAGTTCCACTTATATTCGTTTTCTAACTACATATCCATCACCTTCTTGAACTCAGATAGCAAAGACAGACCATAAAGATGAAACATTATGATTCTTCCCTTAGCATTCTCTAATGCATTTTCTGAGAACATTAAAATTATACTCTCATATTAGGTTCTATGCCATACAAGATTTTTCCCTTAACATTGGTCGCAATGGATTAAAGGTTTCAAGATTTTCTCATATGCTTTCACTGGCGAATATTAGGTTTAATACCTCATTAGTCATTGTTTGCACTGCACTTCTACTGCAGTGTGGCATTTAGGTTGCAACATCTTTATTTGTGAACTCATGACCTAACTATCATGTCCACGAGATAGATACGTTTTAAAGACTTCTAGAATCGTTTAGAAGAGTCACAATTCGTCTAGGTGGGGAAATAAATAGTGGGGTCGTAGAAACATTCCCATAAGAACAGTGTTCCTCGAAATTGATTATGGGTTCGCCAAATGTGAGTACGTCATGTCCTTAGTTTCCTTAGAGAAAATGTGTAGATATCTCAAAAAGATCTTGAAAAGAGCGAATATATTAATAAAAGAATTTTGAGGAATCGAAATAGATGCAAAGGAGTATACTCGGGAGAGAGCATAGTCAATTATGATTCGTCATTTGTTCGTCTTTCTGTTAGCGTACAACTTTAATCGGTCAATAATCGTAGAACACATAAATGAATTCTCAAAGTTCGTCATAGGTCATTAATTTCACATTAAATTTGGTTGAAATGTATCATAAGGTTTTTAGATTTTGTCTCGTGAATTAGAGATGAAGAGGGTCAAATTGACTATTTGCCAACAACCGGTGGTACAATATGCGTGTAACGTCCTTGGTCTTCGAATGGTATTAACATGACTTACCATTCCGAATTTTACCTATATCATTTATAGTCTTAAAATCCTTAGCACAAGAGCTTAAGCCATAAAATTGAGGTATTGAGTGTTAAGTGTTAGAGATTTTTATTTTCTCTCGGCACGTTTAAGAGTTTGTATATCAAACTCATGCTTTAATAGATAGGTCACGAAATAGAAAAGAGGAAATATATAGTTGACTCTCAAGAGTTGAAGTAGTACTTTACAAAAGATTTCCATATTCGTTCAAAATACCGAGGTCAAATCAACAGAGACTAGACATTATCAATGTTTTTGTCAAAACTATCATGCCAATGATGTCTCAACAAGAGTTTTAGATCTATTAGAATTCGAAGTTGAAGGAGATGATGTACATTTCTAGTAGCCCATCGCATCACCTGATGCCTTTTTAGATCAACTCTTTGGTTATTGTAATTTTGATCATTAATCGAGTGACTAGGATTTGATATTAGGAATACGAATTAATCATGAACATTAGCTCGGACAGTAAGACTCACTAAAGTTGTCATGCACTGCAAATTATGATTACGTGTGCACCTGCAATAATAATTTACTTTGCATGGTCCCTATAGTGTTCCTCCTATCCCAAACTCTCAGTTAAAGGGATCTGAAATGTTCATTAGGTCGTGTCATCGTGTTGCACTCTTGTGTAAGGATGTGTATGTTCTGTCGGATTACTCTTAGTCACGTATACCAATACTAATGCAGCTACCACTAAGACTGTTGCTGGATGGATTTAATGGTAGACAGACACAACCGGTCTCCTTTAGGACATGTGCAGTGGAAGTCAAGCACTATGCTAGGGCAAAGATTCTCAAATATGTGTCGAGCAATTCATGCTTCAAGTTTGCATGTATGTGTGGATCCACATGATCCCAATGAGTCTATGGGTATCCTGAGCTGTGGAGTTCTCTCCCGTTTAAGCCTGCTTATTCGTCTCGGTTTCCCTTCTTCTTGGGCAATCCCGTCTTCCACACCTCATGGCGAAGGTTTAATAATCCAATCCAGCAATTCATGAAAGAGAGTATATATACCGCCCCAAATGAAGACAACATATGTCAAAAATAAAATTGACTCCATGGCTGGAGTAGATTAAGGTGAAGGTACAGGTTCAGGTATGGGTTCAGCTTGTTGTATTACAAAGATCGGTAACTAGCGATTTCTACCGGAGTCACCCGAGCTCAG
Organism: Smallanthus sonchifolius; assembly: GCA_023525975.1. NCBI lineage: Eukaryota > Viridiplantae > Streptophyta > Magnoliopsida > Asterales > Asteraceae > Smallanthus > Smallanthus sonchifolius. The sequence goes on from CM042038.1 coordinate 56,326,986, forward strand.
TGTGTAACTCGGTCTCTCGTCGTTTTGTCACACCCCGCCTACAGCGAAAACACGGGGCGTGATAATCCACGGTGTTCATAGCCTTTGATTACATTGAACGACTTCTAATAACATTCATAATCAAAGATTCTAAGTTGTTACAAGGAAACACAAATTGTTTCGAAGATATTACATGCCAAAGGTACCGTACTTAAAGTCCAAAGCATACAATAATTTTGTCGGCTAAGACCTAGATGTCCCTAGGTTATACCGAGATGTCTCCAAAAGATTTTCTACGTGCGTGCATGTCCATGCAAATGATGATTCTAGTTACCTGAGAAAACAAGCTTAAAAAGTCAACATAAAGTTAGTGAGTTCACAGGTTTAGTTAAAATGTTTGATATTGGACCACAAGATTTCTAGTTGTGTATTTTTTCTCCGAACCAATGAAGTAACAATGGTGTCTTATTCACCCAAACAATCGTTGAGTGTTGTTCATCCGAACAATCGTTGTGTGTTTTTCGCCCGAACAATCGTTGAGTGTTGTTCCGAACAATCGTTGAGTGTTGCTCATCCGAACAATCGTTGAGTGTTATTCATCTGAACAATCGTTGTGTGTTGTTCACCCGAAAAACGTTGTGTGTTGTTCAGTCGAAAAATCATTGTATATACTTGTGTCCAGTTGTTTACTTGAGCAAGTTTTCGCCCCATTTGTTTAAAAACAATTTAAAAACAAGTAGTAAAAGTGGGGCCGTGAGACTCACCGTATCCAACGACGTGGCAAGTGATAATGTATGAAGTAAGTCCAACAAGTATCCGACCTATCCGTGCCCTAAATTATTTAAGACACCTTAGATCCTATGTAATTGTTTAAGTGTGGATTGGTCACCTGACCAATACCCTGAAGTCTCGACCGTTGCCTTGAATTAATCTACAAGGGCCCGACATGTCGTCGCTATAGGTGAAAACCAAAATTTTGAATGGGACACCCTATACCGACGACATGTCGTCGCTATAGGGTTGAGGCAGATTGGAGGGAAAGTTGGCGCCCAATGAATTTTTCTCCCAACCCTGTAGCGACGACATGTCGTCGGTATAGGGTAATTTTGATTTTCTTTTTGTTTTTTTTAATATAATAATTTTTATACGGTCAAAATTTTTTTTTAAATTAAAAAAAATCCTAGAATGCCCTATACCGACGACATGTCGTCGGCATAGGGTTTTTACTTTATTGACTGGTCAAAACCCTACGAAGCATATACCGACGACATGTCGTCGGTACAGGAGCCTATTGCGCCGACTATATAGCCTATACCGACGACATGTCGTCGCTATAAGGTTGAGCAGATTGGAGGGAAAGTTGGCGCCCAATGAATTTTTTCCCCAACCCTATAGCGACGACATGTCGTCGGTATAGGGTAATTTTGATTTTTTTTTTTTTTTAATATAATAATTTTTATACGGTCAAATTTTTTTTTAAATTAAAAAAATTCTAGAATGCCCTATACCGAGGACATGTCGTCGGCATAGGTTTTTTACTTTATTGACCGGTCAAAACCCTACAAAGCCTATACCGACGACATGTTGTCGGTACAGGGGACCTATTGCGCCGACTTTCTAGTCTATACCGACGACATGTCGTCACTATAGGTCTCAGCGTGAATTAAACCAGGAAACAGCTTTCTGCTTCTCATTTCCAACAAAAAATCAACATTAATCTCTTCGGTTTTGAGGTGAGTTAACATCTATTGTTGAACCTTAACAAGAAAATCAACATTTTGGTGTTTTTTTGTTTAATTTCTTTGATTTTTGTTATGTGTTTGAAGCTTTAACCATTTTTAAGGATTTCAAGCGTAGAGGAAGCTAATTTGCAAACTTGGTTAGTAATTTTTCTAAAAATTAGGTTTAGATATATGTTTGTATCTATATGTTTGTGTTTATTTGTATGTATGTATATATATGGTTTAGATGTATGATTTTATAAATATTTTTTGAAATTTTATGATGAAATTAGGTTTAGATGAAACTTGGGAATTTGGGCATTTATATTTGTATGTTTGTATATAATATGTATGTATATATGTGTATGTACTTTTATGTATGTAATTGTGTTTGTGTATGTAATTTTAGAATTTGGGCATTGTTGTGTTTATTTGTATCTATGTATATATGGTTTAGATGTATGATTTTATAAATACTTTTAAAATTTTATGATGAAATTAGGTTTATTTGAAATTTTGGAATTTGGGCATTTATATATGTATGTTTGTATATAATATGTATGTATATATGTGTATGTGTGTTTGTATGTATTTGTATTATGTTTATGTATGGAATTGTGTTTATGTATGTAATTTGGGAATTTAGGTATTTGTTTATGTATGTTTGTTAAGGCTATGTATGTATATACATGTATGTGTGTTTGTATATATTTGTATTATGTTTATGTTTATGTATGGAATTATGTCTATGTATGTAATTTGTGAATTTGGGTATTTGTTTATGTATGTTTGTAAAGACTATGTATGTATATACATGTATGTATGTATTTTTATGTATGTAATTGTGTTTGTGTATGTAATTTTAGAATTTGGGCATTTATTTATGTGTGTTTGTATATAATATGTATGTATATTTGTATGTATGATTATGTAATTGTATGATTTGTATGTATATAATTGTGTATGTATTTATGTAATTGTGAATGTATGTATATATCTTTGTATGTATATGTAACTTTATTTAAGTTTGTTGCAAGTTCGGAACTCATTGCGGTTTGAGAGGTGTGAATAACATCTTATTTGTGTTTCATTGAATTTTTTTAAGGTACGCATCCCGACTTTTATACCTTTATGTACATCTCATGTTGTGTACACTGGTATGTTTATTTAGGATAACTCTTTAGAATATACCCGTCCGAAATTTATCTGATAGAGATAAATTTTGGATTGTCCCCTTTGGGACTGCTTTTTGAATATTCTATCTTATTTAGGATATGTATATATTTTAACGGGTTGACATTAAGAACAAATTGGTGGATATTTCTCCTTACTCCTTCGAGTTTGCGATTTATCTGCATACTTGGGGAGTTAAGGTGAAATGCTGCTGATTTTTTCTTAAATAGTCACCTCGTTAAAATGTATACATATGAGATAGAATATTCAAAAAGTGGGTTAGGATCCACCGCCTTAAAGTACCGATCAAATCACATACATTCATTTATATCATTTATTACATGCAAGTATATGTGTATGATTATAACACAATAGATATGACACTAGATATGACAATTGATAAAGACTGGGTTACACTGGGAAATCGAAATTCTCCGGCTTTCTTAAGCGGTCTTCGCAACTTTATAGAGACAGCCAAGAACCATGTCGACGGTTGAGGTAGAGCGTTTTGACCGTGTAGACGTTGTTGTAATGCGTGTCGACAGGATTTGAACACGATATATGGCCACATACATGACCGTGGGTTTCTACAATCATATCAGAATTGGATTTATCATGGTGAACAACATCCTCGTGTGGCGGAGATAGCATCACTTTTTGCCCCAAGAACAACATCAACTCCTCCAATAACTACAACAACAAATAATGAGATGTTTGATGCCATAGATGATGTGACGGCTGAACAAAATACAAACGAGGATAATATAGATGAAGATGGAACTGGTTTAGACCCAGAGTTTGATGCGTTGTTTGAGGAGCTAAATAAGGAGTTATACCCCAGTTGTAGTCAAATGTCTTCCCTAAACTTCATAGCCAAATTGATGCATATCAAAGTTATCAAGAAATGGACGAATAGTTCGTTTGACCAACGGTTAGAGCTTCTACAAATTGCAATGCCGAAGGAAAATCACGTTCCAGCGTCACACTATGAAGCTAAGAAGAAACTGCGTAAGATTGGGTTAGGATATCAGTCTATCCATGCTTGCATTAATGATTGTGCACTGTTTTGGAAGGAGAATGAATCAATGCAAAACTGTCCGGTTTGTAATGTGAGTTGATGGGTTGATAAAAACACAAAGGGGAAGAAAGTACCACATAAAGTGTTGCGCTACTTTCCTTTAACTTCACGACTTTGACGAAGGTATAGTTCAAGATTAATGGCAAAAGAAATAATCTGGCATAATACTGGACGCTTAACGGATGGTATGATGCGACATCCGATTGATGGGAAGGCATGGCAAGATTTTGATGAGAGATATCCGGATTTTGCTAAAGAACCAAGGAATGTCCGCTTAGGTTTGGCTGCCGATGGTTTTAATCCGTACGGTAACATGAGTCAGACTTACAGTATGTGGCCGGTAGTGTTAACAACATATAATACACCACCGTGGTTATGTATGAAAAAGTCTTCTTTCATGTTAACATTGCTAATTCCCAGGCCTAAATCACCTAGTAAGGACATTGATGTATTCTTAAGGCCGTTGGTTGATGAGTTGAAAATGTTGTATGCTAAAGGAGTCCAGGTGAGAGATGCATCAACCAAAACTGTATTTAGGATGCATGCTGCACTGTTATGGACTATCAACGATTATCCTGCTCGTAGTAGCTTGTCTGGATGGAGTGGTTAAGGTTATAAAGCATGCCCTACGTGTAACGTTGACACACCTTCGTGCGCTATAACGAATAAGATAGCTTTTGTTGGACACAGAAGATTCTTGCCTAGAAAGCATAAATGGAGGAATGATCTGTCGTTTGATGGCAAGAAAGAGACAAAACATCCTCCCCGACGATTGACTAATGCTCAAATATTAGAACAACTAAAAAAACTCCCAGATCGTGTTCCGGGGAAACATCCAATGTATGGAGGGATAAAAAGAAAGCGCCTAACATCAGAGTTGAATTGGACTAAACGAAGTATCTTCTTTGAGCTGGATTATTGGTCTTCTCTGCTTTTAAAACACAATCTTGATATTATGCATGTGGAGAAAAATGTGTGTGAGAGTTTATTGGGTACTTTGTTGATGAACGATAAATCAAAAGACACACACAAAGCCCGCAAAGACTTAGAAAATATGGGTATTCGACATAACCTATGGCTAACACAAAAAAAAAACAAGTTGTACCAACCACAAGCTCCTTACTCTTTCACACCCAGTGATCGAGAATGCTTTTGTCAGTTTATTCGAGGAGTGAGACTGCCTGATGGATTTGGATCGAATTTAAAAAATAAGGTACTTCCCAATAAGTCAAATATAATTGGGTTAAAGTCCCATGATTATCACATCCTCATGCAACGATTGCTGCCGTCTACACAAAAATGTTTCAACAACAATCAATGACGTTTGCACATTCTTTCAAAAAATTTGTGCACGATCAGTAGATGTGAAAGACATGTATGAAGCAAATGAGGAAGTGGTTAAGAAATTATGCAATTTGGAAATGATATATCCTCTAGCATTTTTTGACATAATGGTTCATCTCATTCTTCATTTACCTGAAGAAGCTATTCTTGGTGGCCCTATGTATATGAGATGGATGTGTCCTTTTGAAAGATACATGAAAAAGCTCAAAGCATATGTTAGAAACAAAGCCAAACCTGAAGGCTCAATTGCGGAGGGTTATGTTACAGATGAAGCCTTGACATTCTGCTCTATGTATCTGGACGGTATGCAGACCAAATTTAACCGACCAGATAGAAATGCATATGCTGGCATTCCCAAAAGGCAGTTTCAAGTGTTTTCTTCACAATGTCGACCGATATCGAAAAAGAAAATCAAGGCGCTCTCTGAACATGCCAACAAATCACTACAATGGTTTGTGTTGAACAACTGCGATGAAATCAAAGCCTATAAATCGTAAGTGCTTTTGTCCATCTACCCGTGATAAACTATTATTATATTTTCATTTAATTCTACTAATTTAAGTTTTGTTTTGTCCATCTATCAGTGAATTTGAATCTAAATTTCCTAAACGCAATATGCAAACCGATTTTTCTTCATGGTTAAAATATGAAGCAAATGTATTTTCATCTTCATCTTCATCTTCTACACCCGATAACAAAGAATTAAGGGCATTGGCACATGGTCCCTTGTACGCATCTTCTTACACTTCTTGCATAGTCAATGGTGTTAGATTTGTGGTACAAAATCGTGATTCCCGACGCACTACTCAGAACAGTGGTGTGGTTACAATAGGAGAAGACGATACTCCATTTTATGGTCAACTAGAAGAGATCATAGAGTTGAACTACATAGATGGTTACTCGGTTGTACTATTCCGTTGTAAATGGTTCGACACGAGAGGTAAAAGATTAATTAAGAAACAATACTACTATAATTAACATTGGTCGTGATTGTTATGTTGGCAAAGAATGGTATGATGATGTCCAATATATATTAGCCACACAGGCTAAAGAAGTGTTATATCTTCGAGATCCTTCTCGAACCACTGGCCAATGGAGGGTTGTTGAGGACGTTCACCATCAGAAGCTTTGGGATCATCCTACTGTTGTTAATGAGATAGATATATTGCACGACACTCAGTCAAATGATTATACTTTGGTTGTCGACACCGGATGCGAAGGTGGTGAATCAAGTCACGTAGGTGGTGACCAAACTCCAATTCCCCATGTTGATAGTCAATCTATTACACGGGAAACTCAATCATTTTTTGGTAACTTGGTTGTCAACTTAGGCTACTTGCCTATGCGTACAACTTTAAATGTGGGTGGTGACCCAAGTCATGTTGCCTCAATTGATCTCGATGAAAGTTTTATTAATGATGATGAAGAAGATGAAGAAGATGCATACAATTCAGATGATGAAGACGAACTAAATGACGATAATGAAGAAGATGATGATGATGATGATGTTGTTGACACACGTTATTTTAGTGATGATTCTGATTGAATGTATGCTAAAAATGTACTATTTGTCTTTGTTAATTAATAATTATTTGTGCTTACTAATAAATTTTGTTGTAGGAAAAATGGCAACAATGGCGCAATCACACGGTGGAGATGGTGGAGACGGTGGAGACGGGGGTCCGTGTCACTTCTACTCAGGTTGTGCGACTGGATCTGGTGGTAAGTTACATGTTATTGTTTAATAGATGTCTTTATAATTGCCTAACTTTTGAATATCATGCGTCAATGTAGGTAGTTCCTCCCAAAAAAGACGATCTAAAGGCAAAAACCTAAAATTGTATAAGAAATTTGAGCAAAATGGGAGGAAGCCTCTTCCCATCGATGTAGAACTTCATGGCGGGGGGTACAAGTTTGTGGGTACCAACGCTTTGGATTATCTGTGGTATCTCGTTGGAGGTTGAAAATGTTGTTCCGCCATATTATCCAAATTGGGCTAAGGTTCCAATTGAGAAGAAACGGGCCGTATATCCCACTCTTATAGTAAGTATAGATGTTTTATAATTACTTACAATTTTATAACTATTACATTTATAATTACTTTCCATTTGTAGGATTATTTTGATCTGGACTCCCGGAGAAACACTGATAAGTGGCGAGGCGTTGAACTCGGAATCACCGCCGAGTGTCAGAGGGCGTATAAAGATCACAAGAGAGTGTTGAAAGTTCAATTCGAGGAGAATGGGGGATACGATGATGTGGAGGCGGCGATGAATAATCCACCAGAAGATGTTGATCAAGAAAATTGGGAGACTTTGATTAATGAGCTGTTTTTAGATGCGAGCTATAAAAACCGTTCGACGAAGAACAAACAAAACCGATCACAACAACGTTACCCAAGTTACCATGGCAGCAAATCATACGTCCAGCGCCGACATATGGAGGTATGAAAATACAATTGTTAGTATTATATAAACATGCTTATAAATTCTTAGTGATATTATTTTTGTTTTTCAAAGGGTACCGGCCCAATTGATGTGTTCGAATCGACCCATTATAAAGAAGGGACCGGTTGGGCCAACACGAATGCATCATCAGATTATGTAAGTCAAATGATTTTGTTGTTAGACTTACTAGACTTAGAACATCCAACTGTAACTTAAAACGGGTCAAAATGACCCAAACACACTTTAAGAGACTTAAAATATCTAGCTTTAAATTAAAACGGGTCAAAATGACCCAAACACACTTTGATAAACTTAGAACATCCAACTGTAACTTTAAATGGGTCAAAATGACTCAAACACACTTTAATAGACTTAGAACATCTAACTTGAGCCCAATTGTTGAATATTTTTGCTAGTATTATTAGTATTTGTTGTTATTAGCGTTGATTGATTGGAATTTATGAATTTGGGTCATTTATAACTTATAGTTTAACAGGTTGGTTATCCATTTTACAGCAGTTATGCTGTCGAATTTTAGTAAAATAGTCAAGTGATTGTTTATTACATCGTTTAATGCAGGACCGAATCCAAGAGGAGTATGCAAGATCCTCCGCTGAGTCTGGTGGTGACTCGTCTGTTGTCGATGAGTTTGCATGCATGGAGCGTGCATTGGGTCATCGGCGTGGCCATATCAGGGGTGTCGGTCGTGTGGTGAGTAATCCCTCACCGGATTTTTTCAGTACCCCCCTCCACAACCACATTGGCAAGAAGTGAATGAGCGTGTAACTCAACTTCAACAACAAGTCCAAGATCAACAACAACGCGAAGCCCAACGAGATGAAGAACGTCGTGTGCATAATCAACAAATGCTCGAAATGCAACGACAAATGGATGAAATGCGTCGAATGTGGGAACGCCGAACTAGCAGCGACAATAATTAGCTTGAAGTTGCTGCGCCTTTGCCTTTGTTGTCGGTGTTATTGTTGAATGTTTGAACAATTTTTATGTTTGTGTGTCGGACAACTTTATGTTTGAATATTTGATTTGTGTGTCGAACAGGTTTTTGTATAGAACAATATGTTTCGGATTTCAATTTTTGAATGGTTTGAATTATCTGATTTGCAGGTTTTGGTAATTAGAAATTAAATATTTCTGGAAAATTTTGAAAATTAAAAAAAAAATACAGAAAAACCTATACCGACGACATGTCGTCAGCATAGGTATTTTTCAAATTTAATTAAAAAATTGGAAAAAGACTATACCGACGACATGTCATCGGTATAGGCTATTTCCAATTTAATTAAAAAAATTGGAAATAGCCTATACCGACGACATGTCGTCGGTATAGGTCTTGTTAAATTTTTTTATTAAATTGGAAATAGCCTATACCGACGACATGTCGTCGGTATAGGATGTGTCTTTCCCGACGACTTGTCGTCCGGATAAATCCATAAGCTATACCGACGACATGTCGTCGGTATAGAATTTCTTTTTGAATTATTTAATTAAACCCTATAGCGACGACATGTCGTCGGGATAGGTCGACCTATGCCGACGACACCTATACCGACGACATCTTTGACCTATTGGGACGAGGCAATACCAACGACATCTATACCGACGACATGTCGTCGTTATAGCCTATACCGACGACTTGTCGTCGCTATAGGGTCAAAAAAAATCGTCGGGATAGGGTGATACTGTTGTAGTGGGCTTATGGTAGACGATGATGGTGATGTGGTAGTGCTGAGAGGGGGTAGGGAGGTGAGGTTGCTGCTGTTGTTGAGGGCTGAAGAGGAGAGTGCAAACTGGTCCTTGGTTGTTGCCGTGAAACACGAGGCAGGTAGAGAAGTTGGAAGACGAGAGGGAGAGATGAGTGTGATGGTGTGGTTTGGAGTTGTGAAGCTTAGCCTCTATTTATAGGTGGTGAAGGTGTGTAATATTCCTTGTGTAATGGAGGAAGAGGGAACATGATAGAACTTTACAAACACGGGAGGGGACACACATGGTAGTGGCACCGAAATTTAGAAGAATGCGAGGGAGTTTGTGAAGTCAAATTCATGTCCATCTTGAAACTTGTGTTTCCATTTTAACATGTGGGTAATTCTTTTGCAAGAGAACTATATTATTTTTTTTTTCTCTTTTTTTTTTTGGTGTTCAACGCACAGAAGAAAGGGTAAGGGTGAGGGTGAGGGTGAGGGTGAGGGTGGGGTAGGTTGTAGTGAGTGGTGTGGTACCCGCTAGTCTAAGTTTCAATATAATACCTGCTTGTCGTCGTTTTTCATTTGTAGTTATGAGTCGGGAATGCGTCGGATAAACAAAATAATATAAGTTTAGTAGTCCGGATAAAATACGTGACCGTGTAATATGTTTAGATTTTATTTTCATCAAGTGGGTATTCCCTACTATTAGAAATAGAGAGATGTTTCGAGATGTTTAAACTTTTATTTTCTTAGTTTATCACCAACGCGATATGGGGTTCGATGTGTCTAGGAAATCTCTATTATTTTCTGTGTATTTGTGTAGTTGTTGGACTCTACTGGACCGGGTTAGGCGTAATTAATTAAAATTAGTCTAATATGCGTCATCTCGTGTAATTATATCTAAATAATTATGTGGTAAAATTAACAGTTGTCACATTCTTCCCCAGTTAGAAGAATTTCGTCCCGAAATTAAGTTGGTGTTGTGTGCAATTGTTGCCTTGTTGAACAACTAGAGATACTTAAGTCTCTCTTGGTTTTTGCATCCCTAAGTGAATTCAGGTCCTCGTTTAGAGTTCCATCTGACTTTCACCATGGGGATGTGAACTCGTTTCAGTTTCTTAATTTCCGGATCCATGATTTCTACTAGTTGTCCCACAAAGTGGAGTTTGTCGTCGACTTGAATCTCCTCAAGTGGTATAACAAGGGTTTCATCTAATAAGCACTTCACATGGAATGTGTCGTGTACACCACTGAGTTGTTGGGGTGGGTTAAGTCGGTAAGCCATAGAACGTATTCTTGCTAAGATTTCAAACGGTCCGTTGTATCGCGGATTGAGTTTACCTCGTTTCCCAAATCCAATAACCCCATTCCAATGCGAGACTTGTAATAGCACGTTGTCTCCGGCTTGGAATTCCAAGGTTTTGCGTTCTTACTTCTGAAGTTCACACTTCTCTTACACATTAATGCGAAGCTTGTCTCAAGAACTATTATTGACTTCTTTGTCAATGCGAAGCTTGTCGTTGAAGTGAATTTCCTTTAGTAGTATAGGTAACGAGTCTTTAGACAATCGTTCCTTGCCCTATGTATAATTTATGTCATGCAAGTTGCTGAGTTTCCTGAGGCAACTTGAATTTATGTGCTACGGAACCGATTCTATCCAGAATCTTAATTTTTCCAACGTATCCTAGGGCGGTTTCTCGTTCTTTCTAAAAGGAACTTGAAGTTGCAGAGATTTCCTTATGGTAGTCATTATGATTTCCCTGGCTACTTTGATTGTTTAACCGTGTCTCCTACTCGCGGAGTTTCACTTATCAATACTTAAATGGTTTCCGAAGTGCAAAGTTGGTTATTCCTAACTTAGTCCACTATGCGAAGATTGACGTTTTGGTCAATATAAATTTGTGTAGTGTGCAATTTGCCATTGCATGATATTCAATTTCGTGGCGCCGAGTATTCTTGCTCCTATTAGGCTTTTCTTCAGAAGTCTCGTGCGTATCCTCAACGATTTGAATCGTTCTCTCTCTTTGACCAATTGTTAGAGAATATTTAGACATGCTCACTCACAAGCGTGTTCTTATGATTTTCTTTCATCTATTGGAAGTAAGATGTCTATCATTATCAGGGATAATGAGCATGTATCTTAGGTCTAGCTAATACTCTAACATACAGTCTAGTCGACTCTTCTAGTTTTGAAATCATTCATTTAAGAAGATAGTATACCGACTTCTGGTTAATCGATTCATGATAACCCACATGGTTTCTGATGTATTAATGTGCTTTCAGCACCGGTTACGCAAATCTCGATGTATAAGTCAATTCCTTTCTTTATACTTAGTAGAATTCCTTAATGTCTTTGTACATGTAGTCCGTTCCTACAGGTACGGAGTACTTAGACTCGTGCTATAACGAAACTCGGTTTTTCTAAAATGCTAGTGTCAAGAATCCATGTTCAGATTTTGGATTAGAGAACTTCAGCACTTAGGTTCCCATTTTGATACTTCTCCACCAAGAATACATTCTTAGTATCCTTTGTTGTCCCTTCGGTGCATTCATCTTTTAGGACTAATACATCTAACGTATGTCCTTTTATGGTGTTTAACTATTTCCCTAACTGCTTAATGCGTTAGGTACTACATCGGTTTCATTTCAGATGATAATGAATTTCCCATTCATATTCACGGAATGATTTTCCTTTTCCATTCTGACTTGAAATGAGTATTTCCTACTCGGAGCTATATCGGAGACCCTCGTGGTAAGTGATAATGAGACATTCAACAATGTCTCTAAAACTTAAGTTTACAAAATTACGGTTCCAAAATTTTCAAACTAAGGGTGGCGTTGTTCTCCTCATTTACCATGACTTCACGAAGCCCAATGGAAATGTCAATATCCTTTTTGTCACACCCCAACCGACGACGGAATCATCGGGGCGGGACATGCAGACTGTTCATGAGCACAAGGTTGACTAAATTGTAATATATTAAACATCAATTTCATTTCAAATAATCCAAACACAACCAAATCCCAGAAAGAACATAATTGAAATACATAAAATCCTTTATTCAAATTAACTAAGTCCCAAAGCCTATGTGAAGCAAATCTTGATCAAATCACACATTAGTACCTGAAACATGAATAAAATAAGGTCAACTAAAAATAGTTGGCGAGCATACACAAGTTTGTATATATATAGCATATAGTTTGTAAATAAATAAATCCTAACATAACATGATAAAATAAGGCATTTATGGAGAGCAGCTATTGTGTAACCAAGTACAATCAAACCTTTGTAACTAGCATGCAAAATTGTGTTGTCAGTAACAATCACCCCAAACTGGGTGGGTTTTTCAGACTCAATAGATCTATCATTGTAAACCGTCGGCTTGAATAGTTAATGATTGCACATAAATCGCACACAAAAGTTAGCACAACTAGCACTCAGGCATAAAGCTCAAATTACACACATGAATGTAAAGAGGATTTGTATTTGTGTTGTTTGTGTAAATGTAAACAATAGTATTGTATAATGTTCATGTTCCACCCCAAAAAGTGTAAAAGAGTAAAAGGGGCTATGTAATACTCACTTGGTTTGAAGGCGTAGCTAACACAAGAGACTAGATAGTAACATGGATCCTTGAAATACACAAGTTAACCTAAAGTGTAAGGTATATTGTATTAATAATGTGCACAAAAGTTTAAGTCTAAAGTTTCATTTGAACTTGTGTAAAAAGTCATTGATTTGTACTTGAAAGTATTGAATAAAATATAAAGTTTGAAACGAATATTTTTGGAACATTTTGATTTAAGGTTTGAAATTGATTAACTAAATAAGTAATTTAAATAATTATTGTTTATGAAAATAATGTAAGTATTAAATGTAATTAAGTATAAATAAATAATTGTTTATGTATAAATATAAATTAAATAAATAACCATTTATTTATTTATAAAATATGTAACTTAACCATAAAAATATTTTTTTTAACTGTGAGGTTTAACAATAAGTGTAAATTTAATTTTATAAACTTTAAATAACAAATTCTATTTATTCCCCGATTAAATATTTGGTCTTTTTAAATAGAGTCAAATACATTTTTATAAAAATCAATTATTTTATTTTGAAAATTAATCTGAGATATTCATTGTTTGTAAAATATAAAAATTATAATTCTGCCAAGAAATTCTAACTCACACACGACCGTGCCTGGGAAGGGACACGATCGTGCTCTAACCACGGGCGCGACCGTGCTAGTCAGGGCGCGACCGTGCTGATCAAACAGAGGGTATAACTAACCAAATCATTAGGCACGATCGTGCCTTGGCCAGGCACGATCGTGTCTATGATTCTAAAACACGACTGAGATTAGCCAAAGGCATGACTGGGTCTGAGCAGGAGGCACGGCCGCACTGGAAGCCGGCACGTCCGTGTCTGATGAGGCACGACCGCGCTATATGATTAGCGCGACCGCGTCTGTTCCAAAACAGGAACGAATTGACAACTTCTTGTATTGTTAGCGTTGGAAATCATAGGGCTTTTATTTATAGCTTTATTACGAGTCTTGTTATATAGATTAATTGTATTTAAATCGCGTTTAGGACCGGATTCGACTAAACCATTTTGAACGAAAATGTGGCTTCGGGTTCGAGACGATTTCCATAATGAAAGCCCAAATTAATATGGGGTTTTTGATCTATGAACTGAAACGAGTGAGAAAAGGTTTCAATTACCCGGAAGAGTAGCGAATTGATAGAGAACGGTAGGGAGGAGTTCCGGCGTCGGCGAGCTTGGCTTCCGGCGTCTTCTGTTACGATTCCGGTTGCTTCAAATGGGTCAGTAGCTTCTGGGAGGATCGTTTAGCGTTTGGTTGCGGGAAATTCACTCCAGAGTAGGAGGATCGATGTTCAAATGAGAGGGTTTTGATTTTCTTGAGACGAATCGGGTTTCTGATGTTAGTGGTTACAATTGATAATATTATTTTCTTTGTTAATGAAAGTGAAACGTATATCGGTTACGAAACTCAACGATCTCGCGTTTAAAATTGTATTTACGTTTCAACTAGTACTAGGCGCGACCGTTCCCAAGCGAGGCGCGACCGTGCCTAGGCACCGGGTGCGATCGTTCCAAAGCGAGTCGCGCGACCGTGCCAAAGCACTTGGTGCGACCGTGCCAGAACGAGTCGCGACCGTGCCTATTAGGGTTTCTTGTTACTTTTCCACATCAGACCTTGTAACTTTAGTCTTTGGCATATTTGTATAAATAGATACTTATGTATTGTTTAGTAGGTTATAACCGAGTAAAATTTACGGATTTGCATTGAAATATAGTATTTAATTGATGGTACGAATAGAACAAACAGTGCACTAGAATTGGGTTTGAAATGCATTACATTGAATTGAAATACGGATACTAAAAATCAGAAATGTTACAGTCTCCCCATGTTGAGGGAATTTCGTCCCGAAATTTAGCTAAAGGAAGCGACGACATCAGTAAAAAGATGGGGGTACTTGAGCTTCATTTGGTCCTCTCGTTCCCAAGTAAATTCAGGACCACGCTTAGATTCCCAACGAACTTTGACAATAGGAATACGACTTCGCTTGAGCTGTTTGATTTCAGGATCCATGATTTCTACCGGTCTCTCAACGAAGTGCATCGTTTCATCAATGTGCACGTTGTCAAGAGGTATGTGAAGATTTTTGTTAGCAAGTGCATTTCTTCAGATTAGACACAAGAAATGTTGGATGCACATTGCCAAGTGATGGAGGTAACTCGAGTTTGTAAGCCACTTTCCCAATCCTTTCAAGGATCTTGAATGGACCCACATAGCGAGGTAATAATTTGCCTTAATTTCCAAAACAGATCACACCCTTCCACGGAGACACCTTTAGAAGAACAAGGTCACCGACTTGGAATTCCAAGGGTTTTCGTCGTTTGTCGGCATAACTCTTTTGCCGACTTCTCGCTACTCGAATGTTGTCACGGATTTGGATAATCTTGTCGGATGTTTCTTAAATTAGCTCGGGACCGGTGATTTGTCTTCACCAATCTCGTTCCAACAGATAGGAGAACGACACTTGCGACCATAGAGCGCTTCGAATGGAGCCATGTTGATACTTGTGTGGTAGCTATTGTTGTAAGAGAACTCGATTAGGGATAGATGTGAATCCCAATTGCCACCAAAATCAATTACACATGCTCTAAGCATGTCCTCAAGAGTTTGGATCGTTCGCTCGGTCTGACCATCAGTTTGGGGATGGTAAGCCGTGCTCAAATCCAAGCGTGTACCAAGAGCAGTTTGGAGAGATTGCCAAAAGCGAGAGGTGAACCGAGCATCTCTATTGGAGATTATGTTTAAGGGAACAGCATGACGGCTCACAATTTCGTCAATGTAAATTAGTTTCTCAACCCGATAGTCTTCACGGATAGGCAAGAAATGAGCAGATTTGGTGAGATGGTCAATGATCACCCAAATACTATCATAACCACTTGAGGTGCGAGGGAGTTTGTTAATAAAATCCATAGCTAAGTTTTCCCATTTCCACACGGGAATTTCCGGTTGTTCAAGTAATCCGAAAGGACATTGGTGTTCGGCTTTGACTTTGGAGCATGTTAGACATTTGGCAACATAGAGAGCAATCTCTTTCTTCATACCGGGCCACCAATATTGTTGGCGAAGATCTTGGTACATTTTATCCGCACCAGGATGAATAGAATAACGAGTCTTGTGAGCCTCGTTCATGAGGAATGTACGGAGATCATCGCGATCGGGAATCTAAATACGGTTCAAGTAATAAAGTAAGCCATTGGGTTTTGATTCAAGCTGAAGTTCAACACCACACGACATTTCCTCATACATGTTACCCTCGGTGACTGAGACGTGTTGAGCTTCTAAGATGTGATTTTGAATGTCGGTTTGAATTCGGACACATTGAAGCATGACATGGTGCTTTCGACTCAAGGCGTCGGCTACAACATTCGCTTTGCCGGGATGGTAACGAATCTCGCAGTCATAGTCGTTAAGGAGTTCAACCCAACATCGTTGCCTCATGTTGAGTTCCTTTTGGTTGAAGATGTGTTGAAGACTTTTGTGGTCGGTGAAAACCACACATTTTGTGCCATACAGGCAATGTCTCCAAATCTTCAATGTGAATACGACCGCACCCAACTCGAGATCGTGCGTCGTATAATTCTTCTCGTGAATCTTGAGTTGTCTTGATGCATAAGCGATTACTTTGCCTCGTTGCATGAGGACACAACCGAGACCTTGGTTGGAAGCATCACAGTAGACCAGTAGATCATCATTCCCATCAGGGAGAGTCAAGATAGGAGCATTGCACAACTTTTGCTTGAGAGTTTGGAACGCTTCTTCTTGTTTTGGTCCCCATTCATAAGTTTTACCCTTGTGGGTCAAAGTGGTAAGAGGGACAGCAATCTTAGAGAAATTTGAGATGAAGCGACGATAATATCCCACAAGACCAAGAAATGAACGAACTTCGGTGGGGGTCTTCGGGGCATTCCAATTCTTAACCGCTTCTATCTTAGCAGGGTCAACATGAATTCCCTTGTCGTTAACGATATGACCAAGAAATTGAACTTCCTTTAACCAAAATTCACATTTGGAGAATTTGGCATATAATTGTTCCTTCCTCAAGAGGTCCAAAACCAGTCTAAGGTGTTGCTCATGGTCGGCTTTAGTCTTAGAGTAGATTAAGATATCGTCAATGAAGACGATCACAAATTTATCAAGGCACGGTTTGCACACACGATTCATGAGGTCCATGAAGACCGCGGGTGCATTGGTTAGTCCAAAAGGCATGACCATGAACTCGTATTGACCATACCTTGTTCGGAAGGCAGTCTTTGTAATATCTTCCTCTTGTGCACGGAGTTGATGATAACCAGATCGAAGATCAATCTTTGAGAAGCAGGTCGAACCTTGAAGTTGATCAAAGAGGTCATCAATTCTAGGCAAAGGGTAACGGTTCTTGATGGTAAGCTTGTTGAGTTCGCGGTAGTCAATACACATGCGGAATGATCCATCTTTCTTTTTGACGAACAAGACGGGTGCACCCCAAGGTGAATGACTTGGACGAATGAATCCCTTGTCGGAGAGCTCTTGGAGTTGACTTGCAAGTTCTTGCATTTCAGAGGGTGCAAGACGGTATGGAGCTCTAGCCACTGGGTTAGCTCCGGGCACAAGATCAATGCGAAATTCTACTTGTCAAACAGGTGGATGGCCGGATAGATCTTCGGAAAATACCTCGGGAAAATCCCAAATGATGGGAATGTCTTGGATACTCTTCTCTTTGACATCCTTTTGAACAATATGAGCTAAGAAGGCTACGTACTTCTTTCGTAAGTACTTTTGAGCAGTAGTGCATGACATTAATTTAAGTCCTTTGTAAGGTTTTTCACCAAAGACTCTTAATGTTTCTCCCGATGGTAGAGGTATTCGGATGCACTTCTCGAAACAGATAACTTCGGCATGATGATTTGATAGCCAATCCATGCCTATGATGATATCAAAACTCCCTAGTGGCATTGGTACAAGATTGATTGGAAATGTATGTTCATTAAGTTCTAGAGAGTAGTCATAGATAACAGACTCAATTGTAAGCGAATCACCATTTGCTATTTCGACAGTGAAACTTTTCTCTAATTGGGACCGTGTCTTTGCAAGTAAGGGTTCAAAATTAGGTGACACAAAACTTTTATCGGCACCGGTATCAAATAAAATGGAGGCATATTGACTATTAACAAGGAACGTACCATTGACCACATCATTGTTGGCTTGAGCTTCATTGGCGTTTATGTTGAAAGCACGCCCACGAGCTCCGCCTTGTCTAGCATTGATTAACCTTGGGCACTGATCACGGAAGTGATTGGGTTACCACACTCAAAGCAAGCACGCCGATTTGCAATAGCGAGAACACCATGATTAGCCACTTGGGGGTTGGTTCGGTTTGGTAGGTTGACCTGGCCCGCAAGAGCTTTGGCACTACAAACATTGACCGTATGGCCATATTTCCCACAATGAGTGCAAAGGCGACATGGGATGCTTTGGGGATGATGATAGTTGCATGTGGCACAAAGCGGGTAGATCCCAACATATGGCTTTTTGACTGATGCTTGAACCATAGGTGCAGCTTGGTTAATGGGGATAGCAGGAGTGACCATAGCATAGTTTCTAGCCTTTCTTTTCTTATTATTGCGGGAGGGTTTAGTTGTGGCTTCTTTGTTGTGGGTGGGAGGAGTTGTGGTGTCAGAAATTTTCTTTGTGCCCTTTTTAGTAAGTGTCCCCGCCTTCACGTGGTTATCGGTTAAGGTAGCGGATAAACGGATAGCATCTTCAAGTGTTGCGGGATTTCTCCCTAGGATAGTATCTTGAATTTGCCTAGGTAATCCACCAATATATTTTTCAATGCAGCGGGATAAAGGTGTGACCATGTGGGGCACGAGGAGACTCAACTCATGGAACCGGGTTGTATATGCCAAGCTTTCACCACTATCTTAGGCAAGATCCCAAAATTCGGCTTCGAGTTTCTTTACTTCATTTCGAGGACAGAATTCTTCAGTCATTAGCCTTTTAACCTCATCCCAAGGTAAGGCCATTGCTACATCCACACCTCTATTCCTCTTTTCCCCATTCCACCACGTGAATGCCTGTTTTTGTAAGACACTTGTGGCATGTCGAACACGAAGATTGTCGGGGCAGTCACTATTGAGAAAGGTATTCTCAATACTTTCGAACCATTGAAGAAGTCCCGTAGCTCCTTCGGTACCATAGAACTTGAGGGGATTACATGAGTTGAAATGCTTGAAGGTGCATTGAGATGGGTTGGCACCACCATTTCCACCATTAGCACCATGGTTACCATTGGTGGCACCATTAGCTTGAGTGAGTTGAGTTACGAGTTGTTCAAGGATGGTAGCGATGTCGGTGTTGGTGTTGGCCACGGGAGCACGACGGGGAGGCATTCTACAGATTTGCACAACACAAGAAAATATGTAAGAACTTATGAGAATTGCTTAGATTAAAAGGACAAGATGAAATAAAATAGTTAATCATAGTTTGGATTGTACTCAAATAGTGATATAATCACTTGAATACTATGACACATTAAGGTTAATTAAACTCATATAATTTTCAAGGAGACATGCTTTAGCCTATAAGTAAACACTCATCCTGGGAATTCCCAGGAAAGCATACGGGTCCCTCGGTTGATTGGGATTTATGCGAAATGCTTTCCTAGACAGAAAACCCAGAATACAAGTGTTACGCTTCCAGATTGCACGTGTCCTCAAATAATTAACAAAGTTTAAAAGCCTTAACGGGGAAATATAGAAAATTTTTATAGATTTGGATCCATGAAGTTTCCACATGCTAAGAAGATAGAGATAGGGAAGTAGATAAGAATATTATGAGGTTTTAGGGTATAGGTAGGGATATTATTTATTTAATTTATTATTTAAGTATAGTCGAATAAGTCATGAATTTCTAATAAGTAAGGTATCAAAAACGAAATAATAACTAATCATAGTAAGCATGTAACACATAACATGTAGCAAATAATCACATAAACATGAAGCATGACATAAGTGGGTGTCCTAAAGTTATAGTCTAGGTCAAGAGTGTCTAATAACCTAGTTCCCTATAACCAAGGCTCTGATACCATTCTATCACACCCTAACCGACAGCGGAATCATCGGGGCGGGACATGTAGACTGTTCATGAGCACAAGGTTGACTAAATTGTAATATATTAAACATCAATTTCATTTCAAATAATCCAAACACAACCAAATCAAAGAAAGAACATAATTGAAATACATAAAATCCTTTATTCAAATTAACTAAGTCCCAAAGCCTATGTGAAGCAAATCTTGATCAAATCACACATTAGTACCTGAAACATGAATAAAATAAGGTCAACTAAAAATAGCTGGTGAGCATACACAGGTTTGTATATAGATAGCATATAGTTTGTAAATAAACAAATCCTTACATAACATGATAAAATAAGGCATTTATGGAGAGCAGCTATCGTGTAACCAAGTACAATCAAACCTTTGTAACTAGCATGCAAAATTGTGTTGTCGGTAACAATCACCCCAATCTGGGTGGGTTTGTCAGACTCAATAGATCTATCATTATAAACCGTCGGCTTGAATAGTTAATAATTGTACATAAATCGCACACAAAAGTTAGCAAAACTAGCACTCAGGCATAAAGCTCAAATTGCACACATGAATCTAAAGAGGATTTGTATTTGTGTTGTTTGTGTAAATGTAAACAATAGTATTGTATAATGTTCATGTTCCACCCCAAAAAGTGTAAAAGAGTAAAAGGGGCTATGTAATACTCACTTGGTTTGAAGGCGTAGCTAACACAAGAGACTAGATAGTAATATGGATCCTTGAAATGCACAAGTTAACCTAAAGTGTAAGGTATATTGTATTAATAGTGTGCACAAAAGTTTAAGTCTAAAGTTGCATTTGGACTTGTGTAAAAAGTCATTGATTTGTACTTGAAAGTATTGAATAAAATATAAAGTTTGAAACGAATATTTTTGGAACATTTTGATTTAAGGTTTGAAATTGATTAACTAAATAAGTAATTTAAATAATTATTGTTTATGAAAATAATGTAAGTATTAAATGTAATTAAGTATAAATAAATAATTATTTATGTTTAAATATAAATTAAATAAATAACCATTTATTTATTTATAAAATATGTAACTTAACCATAAAAATACTTTTTTTAACTGTGAGGTTTAACAATAAGTGTAAATTTAATTTTATAAACTTTAAATAACAAATTCTATTTATTCCCAGATTAAATATTTAGTCTTTTTAAATAGAGTCAAATATATTTTTATAAAAATCAATTATTTTATTTTGAAAATTAATCTGAGATATTCATTGTTTGTAAAATATAAAAATTATAATTCTGTCAAGAAATTCTAACTCACACACGACCGTGCCTGGGAAGGGACACGATCGTGCTCTAACCACGAGCGCGACCATGCTAGTCAGGGCGCGACCGTGTTGATCAAACAGAGGGCATAACTAACCAAATCATTAGGCACGACCGTGCCTTGGCCAGGCACGATCGTGTCTATGATTCTAAAACACGACTGAGATTAGCCAAAGGCATGACTGGGTCTGAGCAGGAGGCACGGCCGCGCTAGAAGCCGGCACGTCCGTGTCTCATGAGGCACGACCGCGCTATATGATTAGCGCGACCGCGTCTGTTCCAAAACAGGAACGAATTGACAACTTCTTGTAGGGCTTTTATTTATAGCGTTATTACGAGTCTTGTTATATAGATTAATTCTATTTAAATCGTGTTTAGGACCGGATTCGACTAAACCATTTTGAACAAAAATGTGGCTTCGGGTTTGAGACGATTTCCATAATGAAAGCCCAAATTAATATGGGGTTTTTGATCTATGAACTGAAACGAGTGAGAAAAGGTTTCAATTACCCGGAAGAGTAGCGAATTGATAGAGAACGGTAGGGAGGAGTTCCGGCGTCGGCGAGCTTGGCTTCCGGCGTCTTCTGTTACGATTCCGGTTGCTTCAAATGTGGCAGTAGCTTCTGGGAGGATCGTTTAGCGTTTGGTTATGGGAAATTCACTCCAGAGTAGGAGGATCGATGTTCAAATGAGAGGGTTTTGATTTTCTTGAGACGAATCGGGTTTCTGATGTTAGTGGTTACAATTGATAATATTATTTTCTTTGTTAATGAAAGTGAAACGTATATCGGTTACGAAACTCAACGATCGCGTGTTTAAAACTGTATTTACGTTTCAACTGGTACTAGGCGCGACTGTGCCCAAGCGAGGCGCGACCGTGCCTAGGCACCGGGCGCGATCGTTCTAAAGCTAGTCGCGCGACCGTGCAAAGCACTTGGCGCGACCGTGCCAGAACGAGGCGCGACCGTGCCTATTAGGGTTTCTTGTTACTTTTCCACATCAGATCTTGTAACTTTAGTCTTTGACATATTTGTATAAATAGATACTTATGTAGTGTTTAGTAGGTTATAACCGAGTAAAATTTGCGAATTTGCATTGAAATATAGTATTTAATTGATGGTACGAATAGAACAAACAGTGCACTAGAATTGGGTTTGAAATGCATTACATTGAATTGAAATACGGATACTAAAAATCAGAAATGTTACACTTTTGTCTTGACACATAATCGATACCTTAACGTGATGCGTCTTATTACTCGATATAGTCAGTTGCTTTTTATAGGGATGGGGCGAATCTTGTATATGAGATCACTCCTGTTTTATTATCTCTTGTTTATCTTTCTACTAAATCACTATTAGTAATGCCTAAATTCTGAAAAATTCTCATGTATTGCTGGTAAAAGCCAACCAACTTAAGACTTTTTTTATTGTCAGTGGGTGTCTCAACTGTTTTCTACCATTTCCATTGATTTATGTGAATGTCTCTTGTTTACACACCAAGGAAAGGCATTTCTTGAAGTCGAGGTTCGCACTTAGAGACTTCAGCACAAAATTTCTCCTTTGCGAAAACTTCCAAGACTAATTTACGAAGATGTTCAAGATCTTCTTGTCTTGAATAATCATGATGCCATCGACTTATCCAAATAGGGTTTACAACCTGATTCTTACTTGAGTATGCTTGATGTTCGTCATTAATCACGGTTAGATTCCATAACTCTGGCTGTATTTCACTCTCAGGGTAGTACCCTTTAATGAGTAGAGTATCGAACTCATCTCAAGACATCAATTTTTTTAATATTAATGCCTCGAGTTTGTACTTGAGCATTCCTCCATGCTAATGCTTCATCTTGAAGTGTACGTCACTTATTGGTTGCTAGAACATCCACTTATGTTGATAATCGTATTCATCCTTTTTACCCATTCGAGGGTTTTAGTGATTCCTTTCATTCCAGGAAGGTCCTTTGGTTTGTAGGATAGAAAGGTTTCATAGGGACATCCTTTCCCGTATGTTTGAGTATGGGGTTTACTATTCACCATTTGTTGTTGCTCCGATACTTCGGATGGCCTCAACGATTTGTGTACGAAGGGTAGTAAGCTCATCTATTATTCCTTGTATGACGAGTGGATCCACAGATGACAACTCATCCTCCGGATTGGGTTTATTTGCTCCTGGGGGGGTTGACATATTCTTTATGTATGTTAAAGTACTAGTGCCCATGTTGTACTAAGCATCGGGATGGTGTAGTAATAGATTGAGGTCTATTATACTCCCGTTAGTACCTTGAATATCCTTAGCTTCAATGCTTTCTACTGTCAGCATGACTAGTCTGGTGTAAAGTTTCTTGGGGTACGCATTACATATATAAGACTATCAACATAGTCTACAGAAGTGTAACCCTAATGTCTAGACTCAATAGGGCGCAATAGGATAGACACAAACCTAATGATGTGCCTCTGGCTTATAGATAGGCTAAGGTGGAAAGAATATGGACTTCGTTCGTCGAGTGTGCATGCTAATCTCGACAGCATATAGCATTGCTCTAGGTCATTAGGTTGTACAGGACCAAGTCCTTACTTCATTTTGTGTCTCGTTTTTCTGTCTAACGGCAATCTCTCGAGCTACCAATAACTCATGGTCGATCATGTCCTTGTCGGTTGTGCGTTCCATCATTTCCCGATGATAGAAGAGACGAGTACTATGTATACGTGTTCCAACTTGTATGTATTTCCAGATGTGTCACCATTTCCGCTCCACGGATGAAACTATGGTGATGGTGTTGTCTTATCAAAGACGCGTTGGGAAGGTATGATGGTTTACTATAAACCTTGTTTTCTTCACTAGCATGACTTTCGATTGTATTCTCCTTTCTAGTATGAAGGGTTAGAAATCAGAGTTTGATTCCTACTACTATCGGGAAAGGAACCTTTATCGAAGAGTTTTGATGTTTCATCCTCATTGTGTCTTGAGAAGAGGATCGCTTGCGAAGTTGGCGACATAACGTAGGTAGATACGTTATGTATATAAGTTTGTACGTATACTACACATATACCTATAGATACTGTAGATCAAGTCTAAATGGAAGGTATGATATGTAATGCACTTAACTTCCTATGATTCACTGACTTTAAATTTATATTGTAACGACTGTCCTTTCTTAGATGAAGCTCACACAACAGGATCATCTAGAATTCATGTGTATTTAAATTTACCCTTACGTTGCGCACCCGTAAGTGTAAATTTACTTACATAATCATTCTAGGTTTTCCTATAATGTGTTTCCTAAAGTTCCAAGGGTTCAAGCCTAAGGTTATAGTCTAGGCCCAATAATGCAACCTAGTTCGCTATAACCAAGGCTCCGATACCAATATGTCACACCCCGCCTAGGGTGGAAACACGAGGCGTGATGATGCACGGTGTTCATAGCCTTTGATTACATTGAACGACTTCTAATAACATTCATAATCAAAGATTCTAAGTTGTTACAAGGAAACACAAATTGTTTCCAAGATACTACATGCCAAAGTAACCGTACTTAAAATCCATATCATACAATAAGTTTGCTGGCTAAGACCTAGATGTCCCTAGGTTATACCGAGATGTCTCCAAAAGATGTTCTACGTGCGTGCATGTCCATGCAAATGATGATTCTAGTTACTTGAGAAAACAAGCTTAAAAAGCCAACATAAAGTTGGTGAGTTCATAGGTTTAGTTAAAATGTTTGATATCGGACCACAAGATTTCTAGTTGTTTATTGTGTCTCCGAACCAATGAAGTAACACTGGTGTGTTGTTCACCCGAACAATCGTTGAGTGTTATTCACCCGAACAATCGTTGAGTGTTGTTCATCCAAACAATCGTTGTGTGTTGTTCATCCGAACAATCGTTGTGTGTTGTTCGCCCGAACAATCGTTGGGTGTTGTTCCGAACAATCGTTGAGTGTTGTTCATCCGAACAATCGTTGTGTGTTGTTCACCCGAAAATCGTTGTATGTGCTTGTGTATAGTTGTTTAGTTGAGCAAGTTTTCTCCCCGTTTGTTTAAAAACAATTTAAAAACAAGTAGTAAAAGTGGGGCCGTGAGACACACTATATCCAACGATGTGGCAAGTGATGATGTATGCAGTAAGTCCAACAAGTGTCCGATCTATCCGTGCCCTAAATTTTTTAAAACACCTTAGGTCTTATGTAATTGTTTAAGTGTGGATTGGTCACTGACCAATACCCTGAAGTCTCGACCGTTAACTTGTATTAATCTACAAGGGCCCGGCCCGATCGACGTTGGTGATATAACTTGTCGTTTAAGTAGTTATATTTATTAAATCAGTTTAATAAATGTTATGACTGGGTCTCTTAGTTGTCGATATCTAGTTTTCGGTTAAGTTATTCCTCATGATAAATAAATATATAATCTATATGTTTATTAAATCATAGTCTAAATAAGGTGTCATAAAATAATCATTATATTATTTTATTTTTCAAAATTTCATTCGTAGTTGTCTTCACGTAGTATATCTATATATGTCTATATTTAATAATATAATTATTAATTTTTCCTTAAAATTAATATACATGTAATTTTATCATTACCAAAACTAATATTTAAGTAGATCTAGGTATATTTTATAAAATAACCTTTTCATGTTAACTCATTTTGCATGAGAACTTTCTTTGATCTTATTATTTAGTAACAGATATAATAAAAATCACTATTTTATCATGTTAAAATACCCTGTTACTATGCTTATAAAATTTATGATTTATATTTAACCATAATAATATTTCGGGTTTTATAATTTATAGTTTTCAACCGTCCTCTTTTTTTTTTGTTTATAACTCGTCTTTATAAATTATTTAAAATATGAACCGGGTATACCCGTATCATGAATATATATCACCAACTACGATAAGGTTAAAATAAATTAATTGAAAGCTCACGTAAATAGTCGAGGAAAGGTGGCGGGGTTTACGCGAGATCCAGTTCCTTCGTTCGGCATCTCGTATCACCCGGTTAGCTCCCGTAGTGACTCGTAAGCTTCCCGTGAACATAATGCGGTGACCGTCGGTGTGAATCAAAGACAGGTAAGAGGTGACAGAGATTTGTTCTTGTCCCGCGAAAAACCGTAAAAGGTGATGGAGTGTTCTCGGGGCTGTGATGGGCGGAGGCGTTGGTGTACGGTGGGTTGGGGCTGTGTTGGTTGCAATCGGTTGGCGGCAGAGGGGTTGGGCTGCTGTTGTTGCTGCCGAGAAGATCACAAGGGTGAAGGGGTGATGTGGATTCAGTTGAAGGTGCCGAGAGGGTGAAAGAGTAATGGTGGTTGGTTGGGGGTGCTCGGTGGGTGGTGTGGCTTATGGTAGACGATGATGGTGATGTGGTGGAGCTGAGAGGGGGTAGGGACATGAGGTTGCTGCTGTTTTTGAGGGCTGAAGAGGAGAGTGCAAAGTGGTTCTTGGTTGTTGCCGTGAAACAGGACGAAGGAAGAGGAGTTGGGAGCCGAGAGGGAGAGATGAGTGTGACGGTGTGGTTTGGAGTTGTGAAGCTTAGCCTCTATTTATAGGTGGTGAAGGTGTGTAATATTCCTTGGGTAACGGTGGAAGAGGGAACATGATGGAACTTTACAAGCATAGGAGGGGACACACATGGTAGTGGCACCGAAATTTAGAAGAATGGGCGGGAGTTTCTGAAGGGAGTTTCTGAAGTCATTTCATGTCCATCTTGAAACTTGTGTTTCCATTTTAATATGTGTGTAATTCTTTTGCAAGAGAACTATATTATAATTTTTTTCTCTTTTTTTTTTTTTTTCCTGAGTTCAACGTACACAAGAAAGGGTGGGGGTGGCAATGAATGGTGTGGTACCTGCTAATCCAAGTTTCTGTATAATAACCGCTTGTCGTTGTTTTTCATTTGTAGTTATGAGTCGAGAATGCGTCGGATAAACAAAATAATATAAGTTTAGTAGTCCGGATAAAATACGTGACCGTGTCATATGTTTAGATTTTATTTTCATTTGGTGGGTATTCCCTACTATTAGAAGTAGAAAGATGTTTTGAGATGTTTAAATTTTTATTTTCTTAGTTTGTCACCAACGCGATATGTGGTTCGATTTGTCTAGGAAATCTCTATTATTTCATGTGTATTTGTGTAGTGGTTGGACTCTACTGTACAGGGTTAGGCCGAACATGTCAGGGCGGGACATGTAGACTGTTAATGAGTACATGGTTGACTAAATTGTAATATATTAAACATCACATTTCATTTCATAATTCAAACCAAACAAAATTCAATCAAAGTATATAAATTGAAATACATAGGTCCTTTATTAAATTAAACTAGGTCCACAACTTAAATGAAGCATGTATTGATCAACTCATATATTCGTACCTGAAACATGATTAAAATAATGTCAACTAGAAAGTTGGTGAGCATACATAGGTTTTTAAATAGATATCATAGTGTTGTGTGTATACAGTCCATACATATCATGGTTAATAAGGCGATTATGAAGAGTTATTATTATGAAACCAAATTGTACAATCAAACCTTTGTAACTAGCATGCAAAAACCAAAAATGTGTTGTAGGTAACAATCAACCTAACTAGGTGGGTTTGTCAGACTCAATAGATCTATCATTGTTAACCGTCGGTTTGTATAGTTAATGATTACACATGTAAATTGCACACAAAATGTAGTTAACACACCTAGTACTCAAACATAAGGCTCAAATTGCACACATGAATGTAGGGTGGAATTGTATTATGTAATTTGCAAAACATTTTATATTTGTATTCATGTTCCACCCCAAAATGTAGATAGTGTGAAAAGGGGCTATGTAAAACTCACAGGTATTAGTTGTGTAGATAACACGAGCAATAGGTAGCACAAGTGAATTTGCAAATCACAAACTTAACCTAGAGCGAAATTGTATGAATGCGAATTAATATGCACAAAGTCTATGGTAAAGTCTAATGTTCATTGGGTCCGGATATATGTGGGTTTGTACAAGGGTTGTGTCATTTCATGAAAAGGATATAAATTGACAAAAGTTTGAGATAAACTTGTAAGTTCAAAGTATATATGAAAATGATATTTGTCTTTTTGTGTTTAAATAAATAAATTCTTTTTGTTTATTTATTTAGAAAGTAGTGTAGAATTATATCTATTCAAATACATTTAAATAAATAAATTTATTTTATATATTTATTTATGAGAATGTGTCAAAATACAATGTAAATAGAAATTAGTATATAATTAAGAAATTATACTATATATAATTTAAACTCTAACTGGATTGTAAAAATAAATCAATTCATTTGTTTATTTGTCATAAGAAAATAATATGTTCCTTTTAAGAAAATAAAAATGTAAATATATATTTATAAAAAAGTTTTATTTGTTTAAATAGGGTTTAAAAACCCTAAGATTTTATAAAAAATGTTTAAATACTTTTACATCTATAAAAGTATTTAGGTATTTTCTAAAATCTTCACACAATTATAACCAAAGGTATCCAAAGTGTTTTGTTTTATAAATTTATGATTTAATTAAAAAACTAACTTTTTAAATGGTTTCTTAATGGAAAAATAAAGTTTAAACAAATTAAATTGTAGAATAATCATCTAATGATTGATATTGTATATTATTGTTCAAATCTGTTTTAATTAGTGTAGGGTTTATAAGGTAATTTTTATAACATTTTTCTGAGTCTTAAAACGGTTTTAAAAAAATAATACAGGCCACCTGGTTCGAACCCGGGTGGTTCCTGTGTGAGTATGGTGTGTTACCGATGGTCCAGGGGACTAATCCACGAAATAGACGCGGTTCTATTTGGTTTTAACGTGTACAAAACAGGGAACCGGTTCTGGTTTAAGGCACGCGCAAAAAGGGTTGGCATGTGGGCTTCGAACCCACGCCACTCGGTCCAATGGTGCAATGACTTAGCAAGTTGGACCGAGTGGTTCGCATGTATAACATGAAACCCAAAATTATAAATGCGTTACATGAATCGAAGCCAAAGCCCAAATCAGAAATACGTATGAACTGATCATGAACTTGAATCGAAATCGAATCCAATAGCATCTAATGTTACGAATTGATAAAGGGCTATTGGAATGCGTCAAATTACGAATCTAATAACGTAAAACTTACCTGATTCTATGAAGGTACGAGAGAGAATGGCTGGAAAGATAGAATCGCTGAACTTGGGACTCAATCGAGTTCCATAGGCGAAATAGGGTGAATGTGCGTGATCAGATAGTTTCTTTTAGGTTGTAGGAAGGTGTGTGATTGTTTTAGGTGGATTAATTCCACCTTAATTGTTCGATTTGATTAAGAGTTTGCGTGTACAACTGTGGATCACCAATTACGCATAATTTCAAAGATCTGGAAATGAATTGGGTCATGTTATGGTACTGGATACATACGATATCAATCGGTGCGTGATTTCCGGGATCCAAACGCGTTGATTTCACGAATTAAATGATGAATTGATGCGGGTTTTGACTATGCAAACTCAAATCCGTTTGAATTTGAAATTGCCCGCTTAATTGATCGAATTGGCTTGTTGTTTGGGTCTGGGCATGGTATGTAATCGATTTCACTTGTATGGGGAGTCCATAGCAGGCTTGTTTTGATCGAATTTGGTCTTGTAGTACACGAATTTGACCGGTTTCACTTTGGGAGTCAATTGGGGTCAATGATTTGAGCAAATAGGTCAAAGTTTGTTTGAATGCGTTCAAAATTGAGATTAAAGGTCCATTTTCAAGAGTGTAGGTTCAAATTGAGGCTCATGTGTTCAAAGGGATTAAAAGCTAGTTCATTTAAATTAATTATGTTTATAATTATTTATTTATAAAATGCTTTTTGGTCTAAAACTTTATAAGTTTTATAAATAACCAATCTTTGTATGTAAATATGTTCTAGCATAACATTATCTTTCATATTCATATATATTTATTTATATATCTATATATGAGAAAGAATTCATATGTGTGAGTGTGTGTAAACAGATTAAATATTATGAATTTGTATGAACGAACTCTTGGATTGAAATGATGCATAGTTTTGTACTAGAATTAAAATGAGTTCTTGCGCTAAACCAAATACATGAAAAATCAAGAATTGTAGAAACAAAGACTGATGGCTACAAAATTCTCTAACTACAAATGCTGCTGATCTCAGAGTTTGCTGTTGACCAACAAACTGCTGCAGACAAGCTTCCTGTTGAAGAACAAATCTGCTGCGGATAGCCTTATGTGCTGAAGACCAAAGTTGCTGCGGATAGGCTTCTCAGCAGCATCAACAGTTGATGCTGCTGACAGGCAAATCATCAGCAGCTTTGGATGGTCACATCTTGCTGCTGATCCTCATCTTTGCTGCTGATAGCCGTGTGCCTTGAAGACAAATCGTTGCAGCTGACTATCCATGCCAAGCGTCACTGACAACTTTCTGCAAAAGCAACTGACACACTCAAAGCAGAAGGAACCTCAATGGTGCAACCAATGACGGACAACAATGCTCTTCTCAAAGCATGCAAGCAATAATGCATAAAGAAGACGCTTCAATAAAGTTAACTAGTTTTAGACTAAACGTGTAATAGTTAGCTATATACAAAAGATCAACGGTCTGTGTTAGATCTGATCCTTAGAATCAAGCTGTCTTAATTCCAAGTGAGTATAAATACTGTGTAAACACTTCATTGTTAGTGTGCTTTTTGATTGAGTTTTCATTTGTAATCGTTTATTTGCAAAAGCTTAATACAACAGTGTTCTTAAAAGTATTCTTTCTGTTTACTCGATTATACTTGTGTAGTTGTTATTGTTTCCGCCAATTTCAACTAAGAACAGAACCATCTTGTACTTTCACGATCCTACAAGTGGTATCAGAGCTTTGGCTTTGATTAAACAAACTCACACTTGTTTAATTACTTCTGGTTCTATTCTAAACTCTCTCTTTCATCAAGTCACCACCAAAACAAAGATGGCACAGAGCAATGGATTTGAAGACATCGGCAGCATCAACCGACCACCAAGATTAGTATCTGGGGAAGACTACGACATGTGGAAGAATCGCATGGAAAGCTTTTTCTGTTATCAGGAGTACGGAATGTGGAAATCCATCAGGGATGGACCCTACACTCCCATGGTGGCCTCTGCTGACTCTGGAGGACCACCAGTATCAAAGGAGCCCTCCAAGTACTCAGAAGAGGACATAAAGAAGATGGAGGTGGACTTCAAGGCACTAGGAGCTATCCAAATGTGCCTTCCAAATGAAGTTTTTCATAACTTCAGAAGTTACAAAACTGCTAAAGAGCTCTGGGAGGCTCTTGAGAAGATGTTTGCTGGCTCTGAGGAAGTAAAAGAAAACAGAAGAGACATCCTAAAGCAGCAGTATGAAAACTTCGTCTGGAAGGAAGGTGAGTCTCTAACTGTTTTATACAACAGATTTACCTATCTTGTAGGTGAGCTGCAGTGCTCAAAGGTGAAGCTAAAGAATGAAGATATTCTCAAAAAGTTCATCAGGTCTCTACCAAGCTGCTGGACACTTTACACAGTGTCAATCAGAAGAACTGAGAATCTGAAGACTCTTTAGATGACTGAGCTCTTTGGAATGCTAAAAACCTATGAACTAGAGATGATTCAGGCAAAAGAAAGAAGCTCAAGCTACCAAACAGCCTCAACATCCACCACCACCTCCTCTGCCCTCCATTCTGAGCACTCAGGTCCTAGTTCAAGCAACTATTATCCTCCCATCATCACTCATCCTCAAACTCCAACCTCTCAAACAAACACATCTCCATTCCTCCTAGAAGCCCCTCCTCAAACCTCTGCTGCTTTTGTTTATGAAAACTCTAGCAACATGTCCTTTATCAAGGAGGATCTGGAATGCTTCCATCCAGATGACTTAGAAGAAATGGACATACAACACTCGCATGCCATGTTATCTATAAGAGCAAAAAGGTTCTACTCTAGAACTGGAAGACCCATTCCAAGTAATAACTCCAACACCAGATTTGGCTTGGATAAAAGCAAACTAAGATGTTACAACTGTAACCTACTGGGTCACTTTGCTAGAGAATGCAAGCCACCAAGAGCAAATCCGGCTACTCCTCAGTCAAGACAAGCTCACCAAGCCCAACCCAGACAACAACAACAACAAGCTACTCCTCCAGTTCAAACTGCAGCCTGTGCAACTGTTGGAACTTCTGAGTTCGACTGGAGCTTCCAGTATGAAGAACTGCATGTAAACAATCAAGCTCTTATGGCAGACACTACAGAGATACCACCTTAGGTATTTGAACATCTTTGCTCTCAAGCCTGTATTGATAAAGTTTTGGGTTATAGAAAGCATAACCAAAAACTTATAGATCAAAATGAAGAGTTTCATCAGATGAAATCTGAGTTCAAAAAGGTTGAAAATACTTATAAAGAAAAGATTAACTGCCTTACGAAAGAGATTTCATCGCTAAAACACGAACAAACTAATCTTGAAACTCAGATTGATGATCTACTGGTCAAACTAAAAGCTACCAGAGCTGAACTGGCAGAACAGAAAGTTCATGTTGAAAAATATGAATTTTCCTCCAAAAAGTTACAAAGACTTTTAGATATTCAAGTCCATGAAAAGGTAAAGGCTGGACTTGGGTATAACAATGATCAGTACAATTCTGTTCCTCCTCCTGCTGACTATATTGCCATTTACGAACCAAGCTTCAATGTTGCAAATCTTGACACTACAAACCGAAACCTTGATCCTTCAACGGATGAACCTTTCGTCTAAGACTGCACTACCTCATCGGAATCTGAGTCAACCTACTCAGACCATGATGAAACCAGTGTAGCCCCATCTGAAGCTGTTCTGAATAGAGTTGAAGTTCCTACTGTTCTTCCAGCTGTTCCAGCCCCTGTACCATTCAAACAAATCAAGATCAGTTATCCTCCAGATGGAAGAAAGCTAAACAGTGAAAAGGGACAGACATCAGCACCCACAAACCCCAAGCCTCAGTCAAAGCCGATCACAAAGAGGAAGGTATTTGATATATGTCGTAAGCCTGAAGAAAAAGTTCCATATGTTCAAAAGACCCTAGAAGAAGCCACTTTTGAACATAACAAAGCTCATCCATGGAACTTCAAGGATCTGTTCCAAAGAAAGGACTATGTCTACCTTTCAAGAGACAAACTGGCAAGATCATGCTTTGTGTGTGGCAGATATAACCACACTGCCAATACCTGCTTTCATTACCTGGAATACCAAAGAAATTCAAAGCAACATGCCTTTGAAAAGACTAACAAAACAAAAAGGTAAGAAGCTACGAGGTCAAAGCAACTAAGTTCAGGGAGTCTCTATCTCCCCCAAGAGTGAAGCTACCTAAATCTCAACAAACTTGCATCATTTGTGGTGAATCAGACCACTTTGCTGCAAACTGTAAGTTTAACCCCTTAACCAGATCCTTCATCAAGCCCCTCAAAGACAAAAGGTAAAGAAGGATCAGCATACATCGGTTGTTAGTCAAGTTAAGCCCAAGAAAACAAAGCAGAAGCTTTCAGCAGCAACCAAGTCTGCTGCTGATAAGCTAAAAACCTCCACAGCAAAATCTGCTGCTGATAAGGCAAAGCCATCAGCAGCAAGAGTGTCCACTACTGATAAGGCAAAATCCAAGGCAAAGCCTTCAGCAGCAAAGAATGATGCCACTTCAACAAAGCCATCAGCAGCA
Source organism: Smallanthus sonchifolius (assembly GCA_023525975.1). NCBI lineage: Eukaryota > Viridiplantae > Streptophyta > Magnoliopsida > Asterales > Asteraceae > Smallanthus > Smallanthus sonchifolius. The sequence goes on from CM042038.1 coordinate 56,361,116, forward strand.
GGATCTATTGTTGACAAGCAAGAAACATCAGTAACAAAATCTGCTGCTGACAATGTGAGGAAAACTAGAAAATCACCAACAAGGCAATGGAAAGCCAAACCATATCCAAGCATTGTTATTGGTTCCATTGACTGCAAACATACTGAAAAGGATAAACTAACAACCATCTTTTCCAAGTCTGTAGACTCTTGGGTTCCTCCTACTAATTAGAAATCTATCATGTGCAGGGACAGCCATGTCATAAGAATAACACCTAGGTGGTAGACAGTGGTTGTTCCAGGCACATGACAGGAAACAGATCCATCCTCTCCAACTTCAGACATTTCAATGGAGGATATGTTGCCTTTGGAAGTGACTCAAAGGGAGGATCCATTACTGGACAAGGAACTGTGTCCAACGAAAGAATGGGCATTGATAAGGTCAACTATGTCAAAGAATTGGATTTCAATCTCATGAGTGTTTCCCAGGTCTGTGATCAAAAGCATTAGATGCTCTTCATAGATAAAGAATGCTTTGTACTATCTCCAGGCTTATCCACACCTCTTCCAGAAAGCATTTTACTGACTACTCAGAGAAAAGAAAATCTCTATGTATTGGACATGAATGAAGTCACTCCATCTGGGAGTGTCTCCTTCTTTTTATCAAAAGCCTCAGTTGATGAATCAGCTCTCTGGCACAGGAGATTAAGCCATGTTAATATCAAAACCATTAACAAATTGGTGAAGAATAATCTTGTCAGAGGGATTCTTGACAAATAATTTCAGCTGGAAGACCACTGCATTGCATGCCTAAAGGGGAAGCAACACAAGAGTTCTCACAAGCCCAAGACCTTGAATTCAAATGACACTCCACTGCAAACTACTGCATATGGATCTCTTCAGTCCTACAAATGTCATGTCAATGGGCAAAAAGTCATACTGTCTGGTGATAACAGATGACTACACCAGATTCTCATGGGTATACTTCTTGAGAACTAAAGATGAAACTGCTGAAATTCTCAAAACCTACATTCTCAGGGTAGAGAATCAAAGCAATCAAAAGGTGAAGATCATAAGGTGTGATCAGGGCACAGAGTTCAAGAACCACACCTTGAACTGTTTCTGTGAAAGCAAGGGGATAGAAAGACAATACAGTGCTCCAAGAACTCCTCAACAAAATGGAGTTGCTGAAAGAAGAAACAGAACTCTTATTGAGTCAGCAAGATCTATGTTGGCTGACTCAAAACTGCCACTCACATTCTGGGAAGAAGTAGTTAGCACAGCCTGTTATGTGCAAAACCGAGTTCTAATTGTCAAACCCCTCAACAAGACACCCTATGAACTTTGGTTTCAAAGAATTCCCTACATTGGGTTCCTAAAACCTTTTGGGTGTCCATGCACCATTCTCATCACACATGGGGTTCTTCATAAGTTTGGTGCCAAATCTGATGAAGGATATTTCGTAGGCTATTCCTCTCAATCAAAGGCCTATAGAGTATTCAATTCAAGAATAAGAATTGTGGAAGAATCGGCAAATGTGGAATACAGAGAACACATTGTCTGTGAGCAGGGAAAAGGTCCAAACTGGCTCTTTGACATAGACTCATTCTCCCAAATATTTGAGCCTCTCACCTTCTCAAATATGGAGTCTACGTCTACACAAACACCTGCATCCACTTCATCCACTGACTACAGACTGGATTTTCCCAAATCTTCTATCAGTCTAAGAAGACCATCAATTGATCCTCCATCAGTTGTGGAAGCAATTGAAGCAGGAACAAGACTGTCTAATGTAACCAGCAGCAACCTATCTGAAACTAAAAATCTAAATGAAGACTCTTCGGTAAATGCTGTAGATGCTGATGATGCTATTGCTGAAAATATTGATGTGGATAATGTTGTTAAAGACTCTTCCACCATGAATGAAGAGACCCCTGATCAAAATCAAAGCAATCTGGAGCAAGGGATACAACTGGAGGTGGTACCTGCACAGAGGATCCACAAAGAAGATCCTCAAGAGAATATTATTGGCCAAGTACACCAAGGAGTTCTCACAAGAAGCAAATCCCATGAGGCAAATATATGCTTGTTTTTATGTTTCATATCTCAGGTGGAACCCAAGAAGATAGATGAAGCACTCAAACACAGCAGCTGGATTGAAGCAATGTAGGAAGAATTGCTGCAATTCAAGAGGCAGGATGTTTGGAAACTTGTTGATCTTCCTCCAGGTAAATATGCTATTGGCACACGATGGGTTTTCAGGAACAAGAAAGACGATAGAGGCATTGTAGTAAAAAAACAAAGCTAGACTTGTAGCTCAAGGCTACACTCAGGAAGAAGGAATTGACTATGATGAAGTCTTTGCTCCTGTTGCCAGACTGGAGGCCATCAGAATCTTCCTGGCATATGCTGCATCCAAGAATTTCACTGTCTATCAAATGAATGTAAAAAGTGCCTTTCTGTATGGGAAGATTGGTGAGGAAGTATACGTCAAACAGCCTCTAGGCTTTATAGATCCTGCACATCCTACTCAAGTGTTCAAACTAGACAAAGCTCGGTATGGCCTACATCAGGCACCAAGAGCCTGGTATGAAACCTTGTCAGGATATATACTAAGCAAAAACTTCAAAAGAGGTGCCATAGACCAGACTTTGTTTATCAAAGATGAAGGGGGATAAATCTTACTAGTTCAAATTTATATTGATGATATCATCTTTGGATCAACAAGGAAACAATTGTGCAAAGACTTTGAGATTCTGATGCACTCAAAGATTGAAATGAGTTCAATGGGTGAACTAAATTTCTTCTTGGGTCTACAAGTCAAACAGGTCCCAAATGGAATCTTCATCAGCCAATCCAAATATGTAAAGAGCATTTTGGAAAGATTCAAAATGACTGACTGCTCTGCTGCAAGAACCCTTATGCAAGTGCATCATCAACTGACTCCAGACAAAGATGGCCAAGACACTGATCAACATCAGTACCGTGCAATGATAGGGTCTCTCATGTATCTCACTGCCTCAAAGCCAGATATCATGTTTGCAGTATGTCTCTGTGAAAGATTTCAAGCAGCTCCGAAAGTTTCACATCTTCAGGCTGTCAAGAGAATCTTTAGATACCTAAAGGGTGCCTCAAGACTTGGGCTATGGTACTCTAAAAATGACATGTTTAATCTGTATGCATACACTGACAGTGACTATGGGGGATGCAACTTGGACAAAAAGTCCACTTCAGGGGGATGTCAGTTTCTGGGAGGGAGATTGATTTCATGGTAGTGCAAGAAGCAAACATGTGTTTCAACTTCTACAGCTGAAGCAGAATACATTGCAGCTTCAAGTTGCTGTGCACAAGTCATCTGGATACAAAATCAAATGTTGGATTATGGGATGACTTTCATGGCAACTCCAATTCACATTGACAACATGAGTGCTATCTCAATCACAAACAATCCGGTTCAAGCACATTGACATCAGGTATCACTTCATAAGAGATCAAGCTGAGAAAAAGAGGATTATTTTAACCAAAGTTCATATGAATGAGCAATATGCAGATTTGTTTACAAAACCTTTTGATGAAGCCAGATTTAAATATTTAGTTGAATCAATTGGTATGATGAACTTTGATTAAAATCTATCTCTAAAAATTCTATTTTAAAATATGTTTTGTCTTATGCTATAAATAAAAGTTATAAGTCAGCAGCATTTTTGTCCTTCAGCTGCTGACAGGTTTAATCTTCAGCAGCAAAAGATTTGCAGCTGACTGCTTTAAGTTATCAGCAGGAACAGGTTTCCTGCGGATTTCTTTAAGACTGTCAGCAGCAACATCCTTGCTGCGGATTATTAAATCCATCAGCAGCAGATAAGTTTGATGCTGACAGACTTAACCTTCCGCAGCAACCAAGGTTGTAGCGGACAGGCTTATTCATCCACAGCAACCAAGTTTGCTGCTGATGGGTAAATTTAAGTCCAAATTAACTTTTACCCGCTGTAAAAATTAACGTCAGTCTTTACCATGACTGCCTCAGTGTATTACAGCTGTAACAATAAAAAGTAAATAATGTTGTACCGTACAAGTCATTTTGCTTTTTCTCTCCTCTGCCGTTATAAAAACAAACCGAATTTCGTTACCACCTCTTCACCTTCAATTTCTCCTTAAACCAACATCACTTTCTCTCAAGTCCCCACCAAACTTCAAACCTTCCCTCCAAATCATACAACAATGGCAGACATCAATAACCCTGACGATAAGTTCTCCCCTTACCATAACCTTACAGCATACCTAACCAAGGGAAATAAATCCGAAGGATTCAATGATATGATCGACTTCTTATGTCGATCAAAGATCCAATTTGCCCTCACAACCAACCCTACCATATATATCCCTCATATGGAGGATTTCTGGAGTACTGCCGTCTACTCTACCGAACAGGGAATTCCCCAAATCAAAGCCAAGATAGACGGCAAGGATATCACCATCTCGGAAGCCACACCAAGAAAACATCTTAAGCTTCAAGATGAGGGAGCAGCCATCTCATACTCAAAGGATGAGTACATGAGGACCTTTGTATCCATAGGGTACACTGGAAATCAAAATGAGTATACAGTAGAGAAGGCGCTGATGAGCCCTCCATGGAAGTATCTTTGCCACACTCTTTTCCAATGCATATCTCAGAAGAGGAGCGGATGGCATCAGGTGAGCTCCGCACTTACCTCCGCCTTCCATGGTCTTCTTCTTGCGCTTCTTCACGCCACCACAGAGACGGAGGACGAGGTGGAGATTTGACTACTTCTGGATGTCGTAATCGGCTAGGGTTCTGCCGTCCTCGAGCTGTTTTCCGGTGAAGATTAGACGCTGCTGGTCTAGCGGGATGCCTTCCTTGTCTTGGATCTTTGCCTTCACATTGTCGATTGTGTCGGAGGATTCGACCTCCAACGTGATCGTCTTACCAGGTAGGGTTTTCACGAAGATCTGCATTTTCTCTGATTTGGAGTGAAAGTTCTCAGGGGTCAATGTTCCATTGTTATCTACAATGCTGAACATACAAAGTACCCCGGGTGACAGTTCAGCAATCCCAGCTGATACTGATCCCACACCCTCCACCTCACATCCTGAACAACAGTCTGCTTCTACCATTCGAACCCCTATGCATACTACTAAGGATGCACAGGCACAAAAATTACTTATACCTCTTTTGGATGTTATCGTTCAACCGGAACATAGGGCCCCGGTTGCAACGACATATACTAGGAAAATGGGCAAGAGAACTCCTTCTTCTCTTGCCTCCAAGGCCCAAACCCAACCTAACAGCCCTTATTCAAAATCATAACATTCTGGTGAGAATATCATAAGGGACAGCCACATTATTAGGGAGACTCCTTTGGATGTCTCTTTATTAGGATCAGGATCACTTCCCGGATCCATAGAACAGCCCCCTGAGCCATTACTTTCTCTTCTGAACTTAAGTGTTGAGGAACCTGATCAAGATGATGTACCTTCTCCAACTACCACTATCTCGGAGGTACTGATTGATCTTGCTTCCAACACACCCAACCCATGTTCTACTACCCTGAAGGTCCACTCTAGGAGTTATGAAAGAGTAGATGTGGAAGAGGATGTCACTACTGCTGGTCCATCAAATGACCAGGAGGACAGTGAAAACATTGCTAAGACATCAACCACGGCAACTCACAGTGAGGATACTTCCCTCGAAACTCCCCTCACTGAGAGGAATCCTAGGCGCCAAGAAACCATGGGTGATGGGGATGAAGAGGCTAGGCCTAAGGTCCCATTTGTATCCATAGGGTACACTGGAAATCAAAATGAGTATACAGTAGAGAAGGCGCTGATGAGCCCTCCATGGAAGTATCTTTGCCACACTCTTTTCCAATGCATATCTCAGAAGAGGAGCGGATGGCATCAGGTGAGCTCCGCACTTACCTCCGCCTTCCATGGTCTTCTTCTTGCGCTTCTTCACGCCACCACAGAGACGGAGGACGAGGTGGAGATTTGACTACTTCTGGATATCGTAATCGGCTAGGGTTCTGCCGTCCTCGAGCTGTTTTCCGGTGAAGATTAGACGCTGCTGGTCTAGCGGGATGCCTTCCTTGTCTTGGATCTTTGCCTTCACATTGTCGATTGTGTCGGAGGATTCGACCTCCAACGTGATCGTCTTACCAGGTAGGGTTTTCACGAAGATCTGCATTTTCTCTGATTTGGAGTGAAAGTTCTCAGGGGTCAATGGTCCATTGTTATCTACAATGCTGAACATACAAAGTACCCCGGGTGACAGTTCAGCAATCCCAGCTGATACTGATCCCACACCCTCCACCTCACATCCTGAACAACAGTCTGCTTCTACCATTCGAACCCCTATGCATACTACTAAGGATGCACAGGCACAAAAATTACTTATACCTCTTTTGGATGTTATCGTTCAACCGGAACATAGGGCCCCGGTTGCAACGACATATACTAGGAAAATGGGCAAGAGAACTCCTTCTTCTCTTGCCTCCAAGGCCCAAACCCAACCTAACAGCCCTTATTCAAAATCATAACATTCTGGTGAGAATATCATAAGGGACAGCCACATTATTAGGGAGACTCCTTTGGATGTCTCTTTATTAGGATCAGGATCACTTCCCGGATCCATAGAACAGCCCCCTGAGCCATTACTTTCTCTTCTGAACTTAAGTGTTGAGGAACCTGATCAAGATGATGTACCTTCTCCAACTACCACTATCTCGGAGGTACTGATTGATCTTGCTTCCAACACACCCAACCCATGTTCTACTACCTTGAAGGTCCACTCTAGGAGTTATGAAAGAGTAGATGTGGAAGAGGATGTCACTACTGCTGGTCCATCAAATGACCAGGAGGACAGTGAAAACATTGCTAAGACATCAACCACGGCAACTCACAGTGAGGATACTTCCCTCGAAACTCCCCTCACTGAGAGGAATCCTAGGCGCCAAGAAACCATGGGTGATGGGGATGAAGAGGCTAGGCCTAAGGTCCCATCTGGATCTAAGGATTCAACAACTGTGGATGAGGATAGACTGCAACTTCATATCTTGGAATTGACGGCCAGGGTGGCTATGCTAGAGGCTGAAGTATCCAAACTAAGATACCAAGTCTCTATGCATGAAGCCCATAAATGCCCAACTTTACCTACTCCCTATCTTGTATTAGTGGGCACCCAAACTGATGCTTATTTTGTCCACTGATGCAACCAAAAAGGGGGAGATGGTCCAATGGAGGAAGACTCAGACAGTCTTGATGACTGGATTCAAGAGCAGGCTGTATTTCAAAGTCCAAATTCTCACACCCAGCTCCTACTTAACAACAACCTCCCAAAACGAAAAACAAACCCACTTCCAAACCAGAAGACTCAAGAGAAATAATCAGATGGTCATACAGCCCTGAAGACCAATGGTTTGAAGTGTTTAGGGGGAGGACAGAACCTAAAAGATCAATCAATATATCTGTTGATGAGGTACTGCAGCTTCCAGATTCTGATCTAAGAAGAACGATGGAGTTGGGTGAATCCTCTTAGCCTGAGAATGAAGGTGGGAGACATCTATTGCTGGCAATCAGACATTACTTCAACCCCAGCAAAGATGAAATCATTGATGCCAAACCTCTTCAATCCCACTCTCCATTCATCAGCTGGTCCTACAATGCTGAGAAGAATGAATTCACTCTGACAGATGTTAAAGGACAGAAGATGAGGTGTTCAAGCAAAGCTATCTTCAAAATGGCAAGCAAAGACATCAAGACTCTATCTAAGCTTCCTCTTAACAATCCCAGCATGGACCAGAGAGGATATGAGGTTGAAAGGATAGTCAGAAACATGCAAAAGCTTCAGCAACAAAGACAGTAAGAGAATTTTGGTAGCATCAATCTGGGGGAGTTTGTAGAAACAAAGACTGATGGCTACAAAATTCACTAAGTACAAATGCTGCTGATCTCAGAGTTTGCTGCTGACCAACAAACTACTGCAGACAAGCTTCCTGTTGAAGAACAAATCTGCTGCGGATAGCCTTATCTGCTGAAGACCAAAGTTGCTGCGGATAGGCTTCTCAGCAGCATCAACACTTGATGCTGCTGACAGGCAAATCATCAGTAGCTTTGGATGGTCACATCTTGCTGCTGATCCTCATCTTTGCTACTGATAGTCGTGTGCCTTGAAGACAAATCGTTACAGCTGACTATCCATGCCAAGCGTCACTGACAACTTTATGCAAAAGCAACTGACACACTCAAAGCAGAAGGAACCTCAATGGTGCAACCAATGACGGACAACAATGCTCTTCTCAAAGCATGCAAGCAATAATCCATAAAGAAGACGCTTCAATAAAGTTAACTAGTTTTAGACTAAACGTGTAATAGTTAGCTATATACAAAAGATCAACGTTCTGTGTTAGATCTGATCCTTAGAATCAAGGGTCTGTCTTGATTCTAAGTGAGTATAAATACTGTGTAAACACTTCATTGTAAGTGTGCTTTTTGATTGAGTTTTCATTTGTAATCGTTTATTTGCAAAAGCTTAATACAACAGTGTTCTTAAAAGTATTCTTTCTGTTTACTCGATTATACTTGTGTAGTTGTTATTGTTTCTGCCAATTTCAACTAAGAACAGAACCATCTTGTACTTTCACGATCCTACAAGAATGTTACACTAGTATAAGTAACTAAATACAACTCGGGTAAGTCTAAGTTTTACCCGGTTAAGCATACTAAACAGATGTATAATTTTACAAGAAAAGATCTTAGTATTTTGTTTAAGACAGTATGCTTGGTATACGGAATTATAAGTAAAAATAATGGTTCAGTCACGAATTAGATGTATTTGTATAAATCATGTTTCTCATTATCTACACGGATTACAAAATATTTGTACGACGTTCCCAATATCATACGATATATATATATATATATGTGTGTGTGTGTGTGTGTGTGTATAAATAATTGTATAAAATGTAGTAGATTTGTCTATTCGTGTCACGTTCTTAGTTGGTTCCCATTCTCGCTAATAATCTGAATATTCACATGTTCACATCGATTGGTTTACCAATATTTTTATTTGTTTTATTAAAGCCGATAGAATGGTAATTCTGCTTGCTTATTATCATATATACATAAAATATATTTATTTTAGAGTAAACTCCGGTTTTAGTCCCTTTGGTTTGGGTCAATTCCCTATTTTAGTCCATTAGTTTTATTTTCTCTTTTTTAGTCACTGTGGTTTTACTTTTGTTTCAATTAAAGCCAAATAGTTAAGACTGTTAAAATTTTATGTTATTTTTTTATGAAAAGACAAAAATACCACTGTTAAAATAAACGTGTATACATATATTATTAAAGAACATATTCTCTCTATATACCCTTATTCTCGTCTATCTCTCCCTAACCACTATCTCTCTCTCAAAACCACTCCTCCGGCAACCATAATGGAAGCACCAGCACCACCACCACCACCACCTAATACAAACCACACCATCCATAGATTGAAGAGGGAGAAGGAGGTCAAATACCAGAAATATTTGTACGACGTTCCCAATATCATACGATATATATATATATATATATGTGTGTGTGTGTGTGTGTGTGTGTGTATAAATAATTGTATAAAATGTAGTAGATTTGTCTATTCGTGTCACATTCTTAGTTGGTTCCCATTCTCGCTAATAATCTGAATATTCACATGTTCACATCGATTGGTTTACCAATATATTTATTTGTTTTATTAAAGCCGATAGAATGGTAATTATGCTTGCTTATTATCATATATACATAAAATATATTTATTTTAAAGTAAACTCCGGTTTTAGTCCCTTTGGTTTGGGTCAATTCCGTATTTTAGTCCATTAGTTTTATTTTCTCTTTTTTAGTCACTGTGGTTTTACTTTTGTTTCAATTAAAGCCAAATAGTTAAGACTGTTAAAATTTTATGTTATTTTTTTATGAAAAGACAAAAATACCACTGCTAAAATAAACGGGTATACATATATTATTAAAGAACATATTCTCTCTATATACCCTTATTCTCGTCTGTCTCTCTCTAACCCTTATCTCTCTCTCTCTCAAAACCACTCCTCCGGCGACCATAATGGAAGCACTAGCACCACCACCACCACCACCTAATACAAACCACCCCATCCATAGATTGAAGAGGGAGAAGGAGGTCAAATACTAGAAACCCTGAAACCACCAACCCCTTTTCCACCACACCCCCACCGCATTCTCACTGCCTCCGTCGAAAAATGTTTTGTAACGGACGGGGATTGTTGACGAGAACGGTGCAATGACGGATGAGTTTGTGATTGGGGATTACGATTCTAGTTTGCTTGAGAATGCGGTTGATGAAAGTTCGAATGAGAGAGGAGGCGAGAGTGATCAGAATTGGTGGAAAATTGAGAAAATTAGGGTTTGTGATGAGAGTAAGAGAGAGAATATACCTTGTTTGGACAATGTGGATGTGGTTTCTAGGTTATATTCGACCGAAAAGGGGGGGTTTATGAAGGCATTGTCCAGCAAAATATGAAGAATTGGATTGTCTGGTGCCCAATCCCAAGGGATAGTGGGTGGTGGTAGCAGAGCTATGGGGGTGTGGTGGTGGCAGTGAGGGTGGTGGTGGTGGCAGCGTCGGAGCTGTGGGGTGGCGGTGGCGGTGGCGGTGGCGGTGGCAGTGGCGGAACTAGTCTTTTCAAAAGATATGTGATTCAAACATATCTTAGTCGAATCTCGACAATCTGAAAGCCTAGATGAGCAATCTAACACCTGAATCCTGATGAAGAAAGCCCAGAACCAATAATGGCATAGGCAAGAACACCTTTGTTCACAGTCTAAGCCAATTCAGTTTGGGGTAAGTCCAACAGCTCAGGTTGGTGGCCCAACAAATTTGGTTAGTAGTCTAGACAACAAATTCAGCCAATCAAGCGCATGTTTTGGGTCTAATTCAGAAAGTCATGATTTGTTAAAGATGGACAACATGGAAGGGAATCATGTGTCATTCAAAAGGAATTCCGACCGGCGGTTTGATTTTGGTGGTGATCGGCGACTGACGGGAAGGATGAAGGGGGTGGGTTGGATAGAAAGAGAGTAGAGAGAGTGTGTATGTGTGTGGGGAGAGAGTAGGAAGGTTTTTTTTATTTTAGTTTTTAAAAGTAGGGGTATTTTCGTCTTTTCACCTTAACTTAACAGAATAAATGGATGGAGGTTAGTGGATTGGTTAAAACTGAGACAAATGACGAAACTATTAGATATAAATGGGGATTTTTAAACTAATGGACTAAAATAGGGAATTGACCCAAACCATAGGGACTAAAAAGGGAGTTTACTCTTTATTTTAAGTCTCATGTATATGGGATTTCAATTACACGTATCACACCCAAAGCTCTTGATGATACATATGTAAATATATACATTATACATCCTACTATATGAATATATATATATATATATATATGTACGTATGTTCTCGAATCTAAATATCGAGTCACATAAAAATCCCTTGATTTTATATAAAATATGAATATTCATATGATTTGTTTGTATTTAGGAACAATATATAGTGGTATTATCCGTTGTCAATTATGAAATCTTCGTTTAGTCGATAATAGCCTACGTTTTATACGTATACAATTGTAGCACGTTAAAAGAATATATCAACTACATCTTTGTACCAAAATATATTTATTATCCAATCTAACTTGACCATATCAACCGTAACACCATTATCTATACGACACAGTATTATCTATTATTTTACGAACCAATCGTTGCTTATGTTAAAGTTCACGTTTAATCGATTACGTGTCCGAGTTATTATTATTCGCTTAAAAAGAATATATTTGGCGACAACACGTTAATAATACTCGTTATTATTTGACGTTCTACGAATATTTATTTATATATATATTTACATTTATTTCTTTCTTTGTAGAATCGTTTAGGGATCAACGTACTCAACCGTACACACACGTTTAACTTGTATGATATTAAACCTAATACGTTTAGGGGGTGTTTTTACCTTCCATATGTCTCGTTTACGAGCCGACACGTTCTAACTTTAACGGTTCACGTAATGACCACGTTTGACCATGGTTAACCAAGTTTGACCAGCGTTGACTTTCATTGACCCAGTGTTGACCGGGTCTGACCATGACTCGTGATGCCGTCACCTATCCAAAAACACATGTTTTTATACTTGGGAATGGAACCCGACCACAAGTTCAACCGATTTAACAAAAAATAAATAACCGTAACGTAAACTGCTAGATTTTGACGATACATACCTCGAACCTTATAGATCGGGATGGAATAATCACGAACAGCCCCAGATCTGACCTTCGTCACGAGTCGGTTGGTTCTGCAGGAACCCTAATACCGCCCCGGAAAGGCGTTTTTGGTAGGCAACAGAGAAATGGAGAGGGGAAAGACACCAGATCTGTCACCGTTCTGGGAGCTTGAGACCACCCTTGGCCTTTGCCAAAAAAACGTGGACAGCCGCTGCCTCCGGAGCCATGGCAGCGACGCTCTCCTCTCTTCTACCACTAGGCCGCCGCTACGATGGAGCCACTAGATTTCGTCGCTGAGAACCGGCCTCTGCCAATACTGTTGTCGTCTTCATTTTCCTCCGCCGCTGCTAGGGTCGGAACCCTAGCAGCCGTCTTCACCGGAAAACAGGTTAGATCCCACGATCTGCACTCCATTGTCGCCGTCTAAGCCATGCCGCTTGTCACCACCAGACGCCTTCAGCTGTCCTCGTCTTCCATCTTTCTCCGCCGTGCGCCGCTATGTTCTTCGCGGCTGAGCCGTTGCCGTCTGCGGCGACCGGCTTCCCTCCCTTTCCCGATTTCTCTCTCTGCGTAACACACAAGTGTGTGTATGTTCGGGGTATAAATGATAAGGGTAGATGACTCAAACCCTTTTATATCTAGGGTTTTAAGAGGGGTTCCACAGGGGAATAATATTGATTTGCTTAATTCGCGTACTGTCTCGGGTCTCTGTTTCGTTTATAATTCTCAAATTATTATTTCATAATTTTTTTAAAATTATGAAACGTCATTAATATCTTTAAATATTTATTCTGTGAAATCTCTATTATGACTACTATCAAGTCGGTATACGTCCGAGTCACGTGATTAACGTGTTCCTTCGTTTAAACTATTTGTGTTCCGGATAAAATTATTATTTCCCTAATAACGATAATCGTAATTAATAATAATGATAAATGTTCGGATTGTGTGAGTTTGCATCTCTAATGGGCTTGGATCCTAATTGGGCATTAAATGAGGTTGAATTTCTATTGGGCCAAGTTGGGCTTAGTCCAACAATTAGGTTTCTCGATTCTGAAATTTTGCAGGTGTCACAATTCTGTTGATGTCTACTTGTCATGTTTAAAGCATACGATACGTCGCGTCTAGTACATAGCATGGCATTCATGATTGAACCAATCGCAGAAGCATATGGAACCTTTTCCATTTTCTTCTTATCCTCGTCAGACTGAGGGCACTATTTATTATTTAATATGGTTCCATGTGCCATGGGTAAAGATCCTCTCTTAGAGTCTTGCATGAAAAAGCGTCGAATGGCCTTATCAATTTATGTACTTTGACTTTTACCTATAAGCCACTTTGATCTATCCCTATAGATCTTTATTCCCAAAATATAAGCAGCTTCACCAAGATATTTCATTGCGAAACATTTTCCTAACCAAGACTTTATGTCCTTTAGCATAGGAATATGGTTTATATTAAGCAGTATGTCATCTACATATAGATTCTGAAAAGTCACATGGCTCAGGGTTGGCTCAATACCACTTTCCTTCTTGTAAACACACGGTTCATCTTCGTTCTTGACCAAACCAAACTCTTTGATTTTTCTGGTGAAAACGAAGATTCTAGCTTTTGGATGCCTATTTTGATCCATAAATGGATTTGTTTAACTTGCATACCTTATTAGGATTCTCTAGATCTTCAAAACCATCTGGTTGAGCCATATAGATATCTTCAGTAAGATATCCATTTAGTAACTCGTTTTTGACATCCATTTGCCATATCTCGTAGTCATAATATGCGGTAATGGCAAGCAAGATTCTAATAGACTTAAGCGTGCCCACGGGCGATAAAGTTTCATCATAATCAATTCCTTACGTCTGAGTAAAACCTTTCGCTACTAGCCTTGCTTTGAAGGTTTACACATTCCCATCCATGTCGATTTTCTTCTTGAAAATCCACTTGCTTCCAACTGTCCGACTTTCAGGAGGAAGATCAATAAGTCCCATATATGATTGTCGTGCATAGATTGGATTTCAGCATCTATGGCTCCAAGCCATTTCTTAGATTCAGAATCTAAGATTGCAGATTTGTAACTAGTGGGCTCTACCTATCAACTATCAGGACATCGTCTATCTGGTGAATCCCGATACACCGGTCGGGTTCATGACGATCCCTAGTACTTCTACGAACAGTTTGTGTCACAGCTTAATTTTGTCGATTTTCTTCTTGAAAATCCACTTGCTTCCAACTGTCTAACTTTCAGGAGGAAGATCAACTAAGTCCCATATATGGTTGTCGTGCATGGATTGGATTTCAGCATCTATGGCTCCAAGCCATTTCTTAGATTCAAAATCTAAGATTGCAGATTTGTAACTAGTGGGCTCTACCTGATCAACTATCAGGACATCGTCTATCTGGTGAATCCCGATACACCGGTCGGATTCATGACGATCCCTAGTACTTCTACGAATAGTTTGTGTCACAACTTAATCTTGAACATTTCCATATTCAGTTTCAGTAGTCTCATGATGAATGGTAGGTTCAGATTGTGGTTCTTGGATCTCATCCATATCCACACGATTATCTCCAATCCCTCTCGCAAGAAGTTCTTTCTCCAAGAAAGTAGCTCTACGTGTAATGAGAACATAATTTTCAGCTGGATTGTAGAAGTAGTAATCGACGTTTTAGGGTATCCTACGAAAACAACTATGTCGCCTTGGGGGTTTAGTTTATCCATAGATTCACTTGTAACATATGTGTTACATCCCCAAACCCTAAGGTAGGACATTTTAGGTTTCTCCCCATGCCAAATCACACAAGGCATTTTGTTCACCTCTTAATAGGAGTTAGATTTATGATTCTTGTGGCAGTCTCAAGAGTAAAACTCTAGAAGGAATGTGGGAGGTTTGTACGACACATCATAGACCGAACCATACCTAATAGAGTTCGATTTCTCCTTTTGAATAAACCGTTAAGTTGACGTGTTCCCGGTGTAGTAAACTGAGAAATGATGTGACAATCCGACTTTTCAAGTTAATCCCGTTAGTATTTCCGTTAAATATTCTGTTAAATCCTAACCCAGTTAACTTAATCTTAAACCCTAGGGACTATTTCTGCTAATATTTAAACTAGAACTTCAGGGACTAGTCTTGTCAAGTCTCAAAACAGAATTTGTTGACTTCCAAAGTCAAATTAGAGGGTTTTGTGTTCCTGTTGACTTTCAAAAGTCAAAACTGTTGTTACTTGATCCAAATCCTCGAGTTATAACTGAAAATCGTTCAATCTTGTAACCGATTGAAGCATTAACTCCTCTAACGTTCATCATCAAGGCCCTAATCATCGTCATTAAGCCGAATTAATCCTAATAATACGAATTATGTCGTAACTGTTGAAACCAATGCTAAAACAACCGAATTCAACAAATTCGAATTAACAAATCACAAACTAAACCTCTGCGCACATTGTACGACTCTCAGAGAACCTCGCGCAAGTCGGCACCTATTTTGGTCGAGCACAGTCAATTCGAACCCCAATTTGGTAAATTCTTGCATTCTCAGTTTTGTTTTTACCCATTAATTGAAAGCCCTATCATATTTGTGGCTTAAAGCATCGAATCGATCATGAACCCAATTCTAGGGTTCATATGATATCGGTTTAATCGAAACCTGCTTTAAACACTATGTAAATCTAATCAAATGATACCATTAGCTTTGCAATCTGATACTCTTTGAAAACCCCATATCAATTTAATCTTATAACATCAAATTTTACTTGATCCATAACCTACGGTTTATCCGTAATAGAATTTGGGGTTTTGATTCCAAGCACGATCTCAATGAAATTAAACTATCTCAGTAGTTTCGAAATGTCTTAATCTGTAAAGACCCTATGAATCCAACCATTTTTAATATCGAATTCAACAGAATTGATTCTAGGGTTCATAAGTGTTCTTGCTTAATCGAATTCCTATCTATACTTGTTTTAAATGAAATTAAACTTCACCAACAGTTTCGCTAAGTCCAAATCGTTGAAAGCCCTCTAATTACAATCAGTTTTATCACCGAATTTGATCAAATCGATCCCTTGTTCTTGATCTACGGTTTTGGCCTCTATTCCTACAATTAAACGATTAAAAAATTGATAATTTTCAAATTAAAACCAACTACAGGTTCGCAAATCTTCGATAAACAAACCCCCTTGCTTCTGTTTCAATCCGTATTCGAAATCAATGGGTTCTAGGCGGGATTCGATCGCGTGATTATATTGGGAAGGGGACACACTGAACTTAATTGATAAAACCAAACAGAACCGGGTTCTGTTGTGAATCCCTAGCGGGCTGTGATGGTTAAGGCGTTGGACTATTGGGGAGGAGACCCGGGTTCGAGTCTCCTCACCCCCATTTCGTTTTTAAATTTATTTTCAAGCATTTTTTTTATATAAAAACTACCCCACTATTATTATATTAATATATTAACATGTTTTGAGACCCGAAAACAACCGAAGGCTCGGGCTTGATTTTATAACTTATAATTACTAATAGTTCCACTTTTTAAAATAGTATATATTTATATTATTTTCAAACCCCGACTTTGTATAAAATGATATGTTTATATTATTTTTAACTCGTGACTCCTATTATTAAATAACATATATTTTTATATTATTTTGTGTCATTTTATAACCTCGTGTGACGTTTCGAACTAAATAATAATATAATTAGATATATTATTTACTCGCGTTTATTACTTCGATTAAAAATAATATATTTATTATTTTTGCTAGTAATCATACGAACCTAAAAATAATATAGTAAATTATATTATTTTCCTAACTTTTGTAAACGACTTTAACGTACGAATTTATTTATTTATTTATTATTCGTTATTAACGTACCACACGTAACGCTTTTCCCTTAATGATTATACTAAGAAATTTATATAATTCCGTAGACATGTTCGTCTACTCTTAAATCCTTAGAAAGCGTTAAGATGTTGTAATTTCCGTGTCGTCGTCACATATCCCAACTTGTCCCTAATTTATGTGTTTATAATTTTAGGGCATACGTAAGTCGTCTGAGACTTACACTTGTGGTTCCAACTTATCTCTTGTGTGATCCAATCCACTACTTAACCCAGGTGAGTCTTCACGACCCCTTTTACTATTTTAAACTGGGGGAGAAAGCATGATGCAAACTCTTTTTGATTTTTGTACTTCATATTATATCACTTGTTATGACTATGCGCACACTCTATCATGAAAGTCCTCACATCGAACCGTTTAAATAAGAATATAGCGAGGTATGTTGGGTAGTACTACTGGGTTTGACAAACCTCACCCGCATTAGTCGCGCTAACTCGATTGGATATCGAACGGGTGCAATATTGACCTAAACGTGCACCATGGTTGATAGACCTGATGATAGGCAATACAAACAGTTGGTTTACGGTTGTGAGCGTAATAGCAAACATGAACATGGGTTAGCTACCTGTTGATATATTTGTTGATTGTATAATAACTCTGGTAAACGTTTATTTATATACTGAAACCTGTGAACTCACCAACCTCATGTTGACATCTTTTCTTACATGTTTTCTCAGGTCGCTAAGATAATGCACAGGTGCACACATAGGACATGCATGGGATTCTCCTTTTGATTATTGTTTTATTAAATTGTTTGGACTATATTGAATTGTGTTTCGTTTGGACTTTTGGACTTTTTGGGCGCGTGGGTTTTGCGCATTTACTTTTCTTTACGCTTCCGCATTAAGCTCTGATTGTTATGATATTTTCATTTGAGTCCCATGTAGAGTCGTTCAATGTAACTAATGACTGAGATCCTGGTTTGTCACTTCCCAAAACGGTAAAACTCCGTTAGTTGAAATTGGGGGTGTGACAGATTGGTATAAGAGCCATTGGTTATAGAGAACTAGGACTGCATACTAGACTATAACCTCTCACATTAGTTACAGGTCATAAACCTTGAATGTTTGGCACTTATATTTTATATTACAGGATCATGTCGTCAACTCCACCACCATCACCTAAGGCACCTACCGTATCGTCCCCGGAGCCCAAAAGGCGCCGGACTACTTCTAGTGACAACTCGGTGGAACAGGGTGAACCTAGTAATGTACGAGCAAGGAACACGGCACTTAATTGGAGTGCATATCCGAAGATGATCCAAAGGTGGATCGAGATGGGAAATGTTCCATCGCCTTACTTTGGTTCTACTTCCTCATCCGCTACTTTACCTAGTTTGGCATGTACCATGGAACAAGCTTTTGCAGCTTTTGTGTTTATTATAACTAAGGAGTTAAAGGAGATGAAGGATTCCACTGATGAGATACCGGGCATTCTAGAGCGTGAGCCACAAGTGGAAGAAAACAAGGTAGGAATTGAGCTTTTGACTACTGAGCTAGCAGCAACGGACCAAGTCCATAACCTTTTGGTGGATCGGGTTACACATTTGGAGACGAGGGTGGAGACCTCGGACCAGGATGTAGGAGGGATTGTGGAGAGAGTGACTAATCTGGAAGCCCAGCTGCAAGTAGCAGATCATGCTACTGAAGGACTTCGGGAGAGAGTGACTCACTTAGAGGCCCAACTACAAGCAACCCTATTCCCGGAGGACATTCCGCTTTCGGACGACGAGGAGGAACCTTTCGAGGAGGAGCCCTTCGAGGACGAGCCCTTAGAGGGGGAGCCACTCGAGGAGGAACCGGTGGAGATCGACGATGCACAATCATACGTTTCTTCCGACGACGAGGATGCTTGATGATCTTTCTATTCTATCTTTCCTTTTCATTCATGTTTCGCTTATGTTATTTCTCTTTTCAAACCTAGATGGGTAAGGTTGTTCCCATTCAATAAAAGCATGAGAAGTTTAATGTTTGAGTTATTTATTTTGTAGCCTTACAATTTATTTCATTTTCAAAATGTTAGATGTTGTATTTCTTTACTTGTACATAAATAATGTTTAATATGCGATATATTTCTCATTGTTTTGTATTTGTGAATGTGAAGAATCATGTCGGGAAGAGGACGTGGAGGTCGTGCTGGTGGTCGAGGTACCATCAACATGACAGCAGCTGAGCTGGCGGCACTAATCAACGATAGTGTAGCAGAGGCTCTCACAGCATAGAATGCTGCAGGTAAATACTTTAGCTATTGACTAATGAGGTCAATCCATCTCTTAAAGCGCATTCCCTAAACTCTATAATCCCAACCCTATATTATGCTTCTAAATCTAGGTCAACAGAATTAGCAGCCAGCCTGCACGTTCAAGACATTTATGGACTGTTTCTTTAGTAGAGCCGAAGGAGCTGTCGGACAACTCCGGTGGTTCGAAAAAGTAGAATCAGTGATTGCCATGTGTAACTGCCCAGTGGCCAATCAGGTCAAGTTCGCCGCTGGAACTTTGGAGGGCCCGACTCTCACGTGATGGAACGCCCAGGTCTAGATGTGTAAGGCCCCTTTCCCGGGTGACCTCACGTGTTGGATTTACTCATAAACATAGTCATAAATACTGAACTTAATTTAAAACATTCAGAAGTAGCGGAAGCAAACATCATTCAAATTACATGACATGACAGCGGAAGTCTTTACAAATTGAAACATAACATTGTCTTAACATAATTAAAAGTGGGATGTCAGTCTCGTGCCGGGTAACCTTCACGCCACCGCACGACCTTTCCTTCCTTTACCTGAAATGTATACTAAAAGTCAGCTAACGCTAGTGAGTTTTAGTTTAATGCAATTAGGTATAAACATTCTTTACTTTATAAGTATGCATAATTATATATATACGTTTATATAAGTACACATTGACTTGAATTACTTCTCATTTATCATTCTTCGCAAATACATATAGATATATATTCACATCATTAGTCTCATTTATTTTTATAACTTTTGCTTCTCTTTCTTCCTTATTTTGTGATTACATATATATATGCATTCACCTTTTCTTTTCTTTTCTTTTCATTCTTGGGTAATACACTTAAGGGTGATCAACCCGTCATTTGTTTGCGAATGTCACCAAGACAAACGCCACGGTCCACCGTCATGGTCCGCCATTCTTACAACCGTCCGGCAACTAGTGTCCGTCCTACCGAAGTAGTCCGTCAATATCTTACAACTGTCCTACCGAAGTAGTCCGTCATTATCTTACAACCGTCCTACCGAAGTAGTCCGTCATTATCTTACAACCGTCCTACCGAAGTAGTCCGTCATTATCTTACAACCGTCCTACCGAAGTAGTCCGTCATACTTGTCTGACTGCCCTAAGGTATCCGTCTCCCACCCGAACTAATTATACAGCCGTACATCGATTTCGGGACTTACTCCACCGTAATGGCCTGTTTAGTCTACCTTTCTAGACTTTCATTTCTGGCTGCATAATAGTCGAGTGGTCGTCAGTCTACCGAGGTAGCCGTTATCATTGTTCCATTCATAACGTTTATTCATTCATAGCAAGCAATATATACATGGATATAAAGCAAGATTTCATTCTTACACATTGTGTTGTTCTTTCATTCGTTCTATATAATCATACGATTCATTCTATGTGCCTAATTCATTTCTGTATATATATATATAACATATATATTAGTATATCACGTATGATTACATTAGCGTTCATATCATTTATTCATTTAGTGTATACATTTCAGCCCCAAATCATTTAATAAGGTTTGCACATAACATAGAAGGGGGCACATAGAACTCACCTGATAAGCTTCTCAAGGTTGTCCTAAACAAAGGTCCAACAACGTCACTTTCGATCTGGATTAGGTAGTTAAATACACATTAGACCCAACCCCGACTCTAATGGTTTAATCATTCTAAACTTACTGACTTTACTTAACCAACCTGCTGCCTGCTGTCTGCTGCCTGTGCACTTAGTAAGTGCGTAGGGACTTGCTCATGCGCACTTGGCAAGTGCGAAGGAGTCTCCCTCCTGCGTACTTGGTAAGTACGCAAGGGCTTCCTCCTGCGTACTTGGTAAGTACGCAGGAATTCCTTCCTGCGCACTTGGTAAGTACGCAGTACCTGGTTCTTGGACCAAAAATCTGAAGTTCTTGCATGCAAACCCGATCATGCCAATCTTACAATTTTCTTTGATCAAAGTGTGCGGTTTTCATTCTAGATGCTATTTCTAAGCTTATTATCAAGTTTCATCCGTAAAAATATCTATTTAGCTAAAACTCGAGAAACCCCAACATGAACAAAAACTCAGATTATGGTTGATTCATTACCTGGATTGAAGTTCTGATTCGGAGGTTTTGCTCACGAGCTCAGTTGTAACGTGCTCCTCTAATCTCGTGACGATCCGTCGACTTTCTCTCTCTAGACCCGAGCTCCCTTTCTCTCTCTAAGATGGTGAAAATGAAGGTGAAATGAGCTAGTGGGCTGCCTTGCCCCTTTTATACCTAGGCTTCCTTCGGCCCGCTGGAGCCGAGCCCAAGCCCATCCGTTCTTATATCGTTTTATTACGTTTAAATCTCCATCGTATTATTATTTACTTAGTTACTATTTTCGGGATGTTACAAGTCTACCCTCCTTAAAGAGGTTTCGTCCTCGAAACTGTTTATACGTCAAACAATTGAGGGTATAGTCCCCTCATCTCGTCTTCTTTTTCCCACGTAGCTTCTGACCCTTTTCTGTGCTTCCATTGTATCTTGACTAACGGTATCGACTTATTGCATAGTCGTTTCTCATCTCGGTCAAGAATGGCTATCGGTTCCTCTACATAATTTAGACTGTTATCCACTTCGATCTCGTCGTAAGGTATGTGAGCTGTGTCGTCAGCTAGGCACTTACGTAAGTACGACACGTGAAATGTTGGGTGTATTCCACTAAGCTCAACGGGTAGGTCGAGTCTGTAAGCAACTTGACCCACTCTTGCTAAAATCTTGAAAGGTCCGACAAACCTTGGACTTAGTTTGCCACGCTTTCTGAACCGAATGATTCCTTTCCACGGTGAAACTTTCAACAGTACCATGTCCCCTACTTGAAACTCTAAATCCCTTCTTCTCTTATCCGCGTATGATTTCTGTCTGTCTTTTGCGGCTTTCATTCGAGCTTTGATTTGATCAAATTTCTCGGAAGTAGCTTTGACCACTTCGAGACTTGCAAAATCCTTCTGTCCAATTTCCCCCCAACAAACCAGGGTCCTACATTTCCTTCCATACAACATTTCAAATGGCGGCATGCCAATAGTTGTGTGATAGCTGTTGTTATATGAAAATTCTGCCAATGGTAGATGGCTGTCCCAACTCCCACCGAAGTCAATGATACAGGCCCGGAGCATGTCCTCCAAGGTCTGAATGGTCCTTTCCGATTGTCCATCGGTTTGAGGGTGGTAAGCGGTGCTGATGTTCAGTCTAGTGCCCATTGCTTCACTGAATTTCTTCCAAAACCTGGATGTGAATCTAGTATCCCTGTCGGACACAATTGACAGTGGCATACCATGTCTGCTCACAACCTCCTTGATAAATACTTCTGCTAGTCTTTCTAACGAAGAAGACTCACGTATTGGCAAGAAGTGAGCACTTTTCGTCAAACGGTCGACGATCACCCAAATGGTATCATTGCCTTTAGCTGTTCGCGGTAGCTTGGTAATGAAGTCCATCGTGATCTCTTCCCACTTCCATTCCGGTATAGGTAAAGGTTGCATTTTACCGCATGGTTTCTGGTGCTCGGCCTTAACTAGGGAACACGTTAAGCACTTGCTCACGTATTCAGTCACATCATTCTTCATGCCAGGCCACCAGTACTCTTTCTTCAAGTCTTGATACATTTTGTTTGTCCCGGTGTGGATAGAATAACGAGACTTATGGGCCTCATCGAGTATTTTGGCTCTAAGCTCGCCAATCTTAGGTATCCACATCCGGCCAAACCTTGTTCGTACTCCGTATGCATTTGCATCTAAGTTCCCTTGTTGTCCTACTATTCTTTCCCGTTTCACATTTCTTTCTAACAGTGCTTCATCTTGTGCCTTTGATATTTCACCCATCAAGTCTGGTGTTATAATCAACTGACACGCTTTGATCCGGATAGGTGTCGATTCTTCCTTTCTACTTAAAGCATCAGCCACTACGTTTACCTTGCCTGGATGGTACAATATTTCGCAGTCATAGTCTTTCAGTAGTTCTAACCACCTTCTTTGCCTCATGTTTAGTTCCCTTTGTTCGAAAAAATATTTCAAGCTTTTATGATCGGAGTAGATGGTGCATTTAACTCCATACAAATAGTGCCTCCATATTTTCAACGCGAAAACCACTGCTGCTAACTCTAGATCGTGCGTTGGGAAGTTAACCTCGTGAATCTTTAGTTGTCGTGAGGCATAAGCAATTACCTTTCCTCGTTGCATAAGTACGCAACCCAAACCCTGCCCCGAAGCGTCAGAGTAGACTACCAAGTCTTCATTTCCCTCAGGTAGTGTTAAGACTGGAGCTTGGGTTAATCGTGCCTTAAGTTCCTCAAACGCGTTGTTTTGGGTTTGACCCCATTCATATTTCACTTCCTTCCGTGTCAGTTTAGTTAGTGGCGAGGCTATCCTTTAAAATCTTGAATGAACCTTCGATAGTAGCCTGCCAATCCTAGAAAACTTCGTATCTCTGTTGGTGTCTTTGGGACGTTCCATTCCCTTACTGTCTCGATCTTTGCAGGGTCCACCATGATGCCGTTTGGGTTTATCAGATGACCTAGGAATTGAACTTCCCTAAGCCAGAATGCGCATTTGGAGAATTTCGCGTACAACTTCTCCTGTTTTAACGCCTCCAGAACCTCCCTTAGGTGACAGTGGTGATCACCCTCGCTTTTTGAATACACCGGTATGTCATCTATAAAAACTATCACCGATCGATCCAACATTGGTCGACATACTCTATTCATCAAATCCATGAACGATGCTGGCGCGTTGGTCAATCCGAAGGACATCACGAGGAACTCATAATGCCCATAACGCGTGCGAAACGCGGTCTTTGGTACGTCTTCCTCTCTTACTTTCAACTGATGGTAACCCGACCTAAGATCGATCTTTGAGAACCAACTCGCACCTTGTAGTTGATCAAAAAGGTCGTCTATCCTAGGCAATGGGTATTTGTTCTTTACTGTTCTCTTGTTCAATTCGCGGTAGTCGATGCACATGCGCATGCTGCCGTCCTTCTTCTTCACAAATAGCACCGGAGCGCCCCATGGTGAGATGCTCGGTCTAATAAATCCTTTTTCTGTTAGTTCCTCTAGTTGAGACATCAATTCTTTCATTTCTGACGGAGCCAATCGGTAGGGGGCTTTGGCAACGGGCTCAGCTCCTGGCAGTAAGTCAATCTGAAATTCTATTTCCCGATCGGGTGGCAACCCAGGTAGATCCTCAGGGAATACTTCCGGAAAGCTGCACACCACGGGTACATCCTTGAGTTCTTTCGTTTTCATTCTATCGTCAATAACATACGCCAGATAAGCTTCGCAACCGCGCCTCATGTAACTTTTGGCCTTCATCATCGAGATGACGTTCGGCATCGTGCAATTCCAATCCCCATAAACCGTAATTGGACATCCGCTAGGAGCTTTGAGGTGTATCCTCTTACGTTTACATATGATTTGAGCTTCGTTGGCAGCTACCCAATCCATACCCAATACTATATC
Source organism: Smallanthus sonchifolius (assembly GCA_023525975.1). NCBI lineage: Eukaryota > Viridiplantae > Streptophyta > Magnoliopsida > Asterales > Asteraceae > Smallanthus > Smallanthus sonchifolius. The sequence continues at coordinate 56,386,026 of CM042038.1, forward strand.
GAATCCTCCTAAGGTGAGAAGGAATAATCTAGAAAGAAACTTATGACCCCCTATTTCTATGATACAATCCTCTGTTACTTGAAATACTGCCGTATTTTTACCAACGGCAGTTTGTACGCTAAAGGCCTTTACTATGGTGTTGACTGTACAATCCAATTTACGACTAAATGCATTTGATATAAAACTTTTACTAGCACCAGAGTCAAATAAAATGGCAGCATTTTCATCATTTACTAGAAACGTACCTGACACAACATCAGGGTTTCCTCTTGCTTCTTCCTCAGTCAGTGCATAGGCTCGAGTCCTAGCCCTTGGCTGTTCCTTTTCAGCTTCCTTTTCCTTTCCCGAACCGGATTGTCTGGTTTTCCTACAATCCCTAGTCAGGTGACCAAACAGTCCACATCCTTGGCATTTAGTGTCTCTTAAGCAGTCACGAGCATAGTGCCCCGCCTTCCCACATCTATAGCAGATGGTGGTGCCGATTCGGCACTCGCCAGGATGTTGCTTTCCACACTTCTTGCAGGTTTCAAAATCATCTGTTCTTGACTTCTTAACTCCAGTGTTTACATTCCCTTTCGCAGTGCCCCTAGGCGGGTTCTCCCATTTTCTATTTTGTGTCTCAGGTGCCGGGTCCTCATTGGCGTAGTCGTCGTAGATGATTCCGCTCAGATTCACTACCAGCTCGAAGGTCGAGGGTAGGTTAGCTTTTATATGAACACGGACCCGTTGTGGCAACCCCTTAACATAGTACTTGATCAAACGGTCTTTAGTTTCTACCAGGTGGGGTACTAGTTGAGCTAGCTCATTGAATCTCGAAGTATACTGGCGGTGCGTCTTGTTTCCAGCCTTAAGGTTTAGGAATTCATTTTCCACTCGGTCGATTTCGTTCTGTGGACAGAACTTTTGGATGATCAGCTTCTTCAAGTCGTCCCATGTCATTCTGTTTATAGCATTTGGTGACTTAGTTCTCTGAATATTCCTCCACCAACTTAGTGCTTCGTTGGTGAAAGAATGAGCAACGTATTTAACAGCCTGGTCTGGTCGACACTCGCTGATGTTGATTACAACATTCATCCTCTCAATCCATTCAAGCGTTACCACTGAATCCTTGCTCCCATCGAACTTGGGTGGGTCTCCGTCCTTAAAGCCTTTGTAAGTACACCCACGGTTGCTCGATCCTATCTTTATTTCATCCCCATCACTATCATATACTTTCTCTTCCTTGTCTCCTTCATCCTCCTCTTTACTTTTCTTTATTGCCTCGGATAGTAGATCAGGCAATACCTTCTTCAAAGTGAGCACAACTTCACGGGCAATAGCATCCCTGACTTCAGGTTCCAACTGTATAGGCCCTGGACTGTCGTCCCTAACTGGGGTCACTTCTGTTTCGTGCACACTTTCGGTGTGCTCAGCGTGCACACTCTCTTCTTCTTCAATTCTTTGCTTCAACGGAGGTCTACCTACTCGGCCAGTGCGACCGCCTCGGCGTCCTGTCCTTCCTCCACCAGCCATAGTTCTTAGTTTCCTGATAGTTATAAAGGGAATACATCAATGTCATTTCTTCAGATCATAGTTTGGAACAGTACGAGCAAGGTAAATTCTTAATTACAGTGACCGGTTTGTGATTACTAATTTACATTGCTTTTCGGGTTCAAAACTCTTCAAATCAGTCATGGCATTAACATCTATTTGTTCTAAGTTATGGTATCTATTCTTATGCAAGAGCATTAACTTTATTACTTACTTACCGTGTTGGCGTTGGCGTTGGTTACCCATACTGACATCCGTGCGTTGGTCCCATAATCAGCTTGAGTCCAGACATTTTGGGATGTCTGAATCTCTCAAACTATAGCTCTGATACCAACTTGTAAGGCCCCTTTCCCGGGTGACCTCACGTGTTGGATTTACTCATAAACATAGTCATAAATACTGAACTTAATTTAAAACATTCAGAAGTAGCGGAAGCAAACATCATTCAAATTACATGACATGACAGCGGAAGTCTTTACAAATTGAAACATAACATTGTCTTATCATAATTAAAAGTGGGATGTCAGTCTCGTGCCGGGTAACCTTCACGCCACCGCACGACCTTTCCTTCCTTTACCTGAAATGTATACTAAAAGTCAGCTACCGCTGGTGAGTTCTAGTTTAATGCAATTAGGTATAAACATTCTTTTCTTTATAAGTATGCATAATTATATATATATGTTTATATAAGTACACATTGACTTGAATTACTTCTCATTTATCATTCTTCGCAAATACATATAGATATATATTCACATCATTAGTCTCATTTATTTTTATAACTTTTGCTTCTCTTTCTTCCTTATTTTGTGATTACATATATATATGCATTCACCTTTTCTTTTCTTTTCTTTTCATTCTTGGGTAATACACTTAAGGGTGATCAACCCGTCATTTGTTTGCGAATGTCACCAAGACAAACGCCACGGTCCACCGTCATGGTCCGCCATTCTTACAACCGTCCGGCAACTAGTGTCCGTCCGTCATTATCTTACAACCGTCCTACCGAAGTAGTCCGTCATTATCTTACAACCGTCCTACCGAAGTAGTCCGTCATTATCTTACAACCGTCCTACCGAAGTAGTCCGTCATTATCTTACAACCGTCCTACCGAAGTAGTCCGTCATACTTGTCTGACTGCCCTAAGGTATCCGTCTCCCACCCGAACTAATTATACAACCGTACATCGATTTCGGGACTTACTCCACCGTAATGGCCTGTTTAGTCTACCTTTCTAGACTTTCATTTCTGGCTGCATAATAGTCGAGTGGTCGTCAGTCTACCGAGGTAGCCGTTATCATTGTTCCATTAATAACGTTTATTCATTCATAGCAAGCAATATATACATGGATATAAAGCAAGATTTCATTCTTACACATTGTGTTGTTCTTTCATTCGTTCTATATAATCATACGATTCATTCTTTGTGCCTAATTCATTTCTGTATATATATATATATAAAATATATATTAGTATATCACGTATGATTACATTAGCGTTCATATCATTTATTCATTTAGTGTATACATTTCAGCCCCAAATCATTTAATAAGGTTTGCACATAACATAGAAGGGGGCACATAGAACTCACCTGATAAGCTTCTCAAGGTTGTCCTAAACAAAGGTCCAACAACGTCACTTCCGATCTGGATTAGGTAGTTAAATACACATTAGACCCAACCCCGACTCTAATGGTTTAATCATTCTAAACTTACTGACTTTACTTAACCAACCTGCTGCCTGCTGTCTGCTGCCTGCGCACTTAGTAAGTGCGCAGGGACTTGCTCATGCGCACTTGGCAAGTGCGCAGGAGTCTCCCTCCTGCGTACTTGGTAAGTACGCAGGGGCTTCCTCCTGCGTACTTGGTAAGTAAGCAGGGACTTCCTCCTGCGTACTTGGTAAGTACGCAAGAATTCCTTCCTGCGCACTTGGTAAGTACGCAGTACCTGGTTCTTGGACCAAAAATCCGAAGTTCTTGCATGCAAACCCGATCATGCCAATCTTACAATTTTCTTTGATCAAAACGTGCGGTTTTCATTCTAGATGCTATTTCTAAGCTTATTATCAAGTTTCATCCGTAAAAACATCATCTATTTAGCTAAAACTCAAGAAACCCCAACATGAACAAAAACTCAGATTATGGTTGATTCATTACCTGGATTGAAGTTCTGATTCGGAGGTTTTGCTCACGAGCTCAGTTGTAACGTGCTCCTCTAATCTCGTGACGATCCGTCGACTTTCTCTCTCTAGACCTGAGCTCCCTTTCTCTCTCTAAGATGGTGAAAATGAAGGTGAAATGAGCTAGTGGGCTGCCTTGCCCCTTTTATACCTGGGCTTCCTTCGGCCCGCTGGAGCCGAGCCCAAGCCCATCCATTCTTATTTTGTTTTATTACGTTTAAATCTCCATCGTATTATTATTTACTTAGTTACTATTTTCGGGATGTTACAAGATGTTGGGTCTGGCCATGGCAAATGGACTCCCGTGGGAGGAGTTTAAGACAATGATGAAGGAGGAGTACTGTCCTCGCGATGAAATTCAGAAGTTGGAAGGTGAATTTTGGAACCTGAAAATGGAAGGTTCTGAAATTGAGTTGTATACCACTCGCTCCTATGAGCTTGCTACCATATGCCTATATATGGTGACTATAGACTACAAGAGGATTGAGTTATATATTGGAGGTCTACTGCCACAAATTCAAAGTATGGTTACTTCATCCAACCCTACTACCATCCAGCAGACGATCAGGCTAGCCCACTTGTTAATGGACCAAGCAGTAATTCAAGGAACTCTACCACCGAGGGGTTTGGTCTCTAAATCCACCAACAATCATAAAATGCATGTTTGATCACCACTCCAACTCCAAAGGACCCTAGTTCAATCAACCCCAGCAGCAGCAGCAGCGAAAGTTTGAGCCTACTAAAAACTTTAATCAAACGACCTCTTCAGGTCCGAGTCAAGGGGAATATGAGGGGAGACATCCCAAGTGCAACAAATGTCGCTATCATCACACCGGAACTTGTGACTGACAGCGTTGCCAGCGATGTGGTAAGATGGGCCACGCTGCGAAAGACTGTAGGGTTGCACTTCTGAATAAACAACCATTTCGACCACAAGGATTTACAAGAGGATGTTTTCAGTGCAGTAAGGAGGGACATATTCAGAGGGATTGTCCACAGTCAAAGAGGGGTGGAAATGGGAATGGAAATGAGAATGGCAACGGTAACGACAATAATCAGGGTAACAATGGTAACGGGAACGGAAATCAAGGCAACAACAATGGTGGCAACAACGACAATAATGGAGAGAATAGTGCGAAGGGATGAGCCTTCGTGCTAGGATCTGGAGAAGCTCGTTATGATCATAATGTGGTCACCGGTAAGTTTCTCTTAAATAATTACTTTGCCTCTGTCCTTTTAACACTGGTGCTGATAGGAGTTTTATATCTAAGAAACTTAGTGATATGATAAAAGAAACTCCAACTCTGTTAGAAGCTGAGTATGTAATAGAGATAGCCGATGGTCAAATGATTGAAGTAACCCACATTCTTAAGGGTTGTAATCTTGAACTAGCTAGTCATATACTTGATATCGACCTTATGCCAGTCACACTTGGTAGTTTTGATGTAATTGTCGGCATGGATTGGTTATCTAAAAACCAAGCTGAAATCATCTATCGTGAGAAAATTGTTCGCATTCCTCTCCCGAGTGGAGATACCCTTTCTGTTCAGGGCGAAAAGGTTGGTGCAGTCATGGGCATCATATCCTTTATGAAAGCATAGAAATGCCTTCGAAAAGGGCATACTTCTATTCTGGCACTCGTTGCTGAGCAGCCCTCAGAAGAGAAGAAGATTGATGATATTCCCATCGTTCGTGATTTTCTGGAAGTATTTCCCGAAGATTTGCCTTGTCTACCACCACACCGTCAAGTTGAATTTCAAATCGATCTAGCACCCGGAGCGGCACCGATCGCTCGGGCACCTTACAGACTGGCACCTAGTGAATTGCAAGAGCTATCTAATCAGTTACAGAAATTGTTGGATAAAGGTTTCATCCGACCTAGCTCATTGCCATGGGGAGCTTCGGTCCTGTTTGTCAAGAAGAAGGAAGGAACTTTTCGTATGTGTATCGACTACCGTGAACTAAATAAAGTCACAATCAAGAATCGTTATCCTTTGCCTCGCATAGATGATCTCTTTGATCAACTCCAAGGATCAAGTTTCTATTCCAAGATAGATCTTAGGTCCGGTTACAATCAATTGAGAGTCTGAGATGAAGATATCTCTAAGACTGCTTTCAGGACAAGGTACGGCCACTATGAATTTATGGTCATGCCTTTCTGATTAACCAACGCACCCGCGGTATTCATGGACCTCATGAACCGTGTGTGTAAGCCATACCTTGATCAGTTTGTCATCGTTTTCATCGACGACATTCTCATTTATTCCAAGAACAAAGAGGAACATGAGGAACATCTACGCTTAATTTTGGAATTACTTAAGTAGAGCAGCTGTATGCTAAGTTTTCCAAGCGTGAATTCTGGATCCGGGAAGTTCAATTTTTAGGACATGTGGTTAACGAGAAAGTAATACATGTCGATCCATCAAAGATTGAAGCCATCAAGAATTTGTCAGCACCGATGACTCCGACTGAGGTGCGACAATTTCTGGGATTGGCTGGATATTATCGTCGATTCATCGAGGGATTCTCTAAGATAGCACAACCTCTCACTGCCTTAACTCAAAAGGGTAAAGCCTATAACTGGGGCGATAACCAAGAGTCAGCATTCCAACATCTTAAGTGATCGCATATGCTTCGCGTCAACTAAAGATTCACGAGAAAAACTACACCACTCATGATCTAGAGTTGGGAGCTGTAGTTTTCGCACTTAAGATATGCAGACACTACTTGTACGGTACCAAATGCACTATCTACACCGATCATAAGAGTCTTCAGCATATCTTCAAGCACAAAGAGCTGAACATGAGACAGCGTTGTTGGGTCGAGCTCTTGAACGATTATGACTGTGTGATCCGGCATCATCCGGGTAAGGCTAATGTTGTAGCTGATACCTGATGTGCTAAAAGTAATCTAGTAAAAATAAACTAAATTATCCTAGATCTAGACACTAAGTAATACTCTAGACTCTCTTAAACTACACTACTACTAACCGGCAAGTAAACCGATCGACTTTAGTAAAGCTAAGTAAGTCCGGATATCGAACCCACGAGACTCTGTTAAATTACGCTAACGACTCTATCTAGACCTAGACTGACACGGACACGTCACTAACCATTTTTATTATTTGAGGGGGGGTTTTTACTAAAAATCCTAGAATTGAATTTAAAGTTAACTAAGCTAAAATACGAAATAGATTAAGGTTGAATTCAGTAGAGATGAATGACTACCTAGACTAGAATCCGGATTGATTTAGGAATGGACTTGGTATTAAAGTGCTATGGAACCAGGATCTTTGTGTACTAAACCCTAAGAAATCTCAGCTAAGACCTCCCGACCCTTCTCAGGAAGAAACCTAGGAGACTCTACGAAGCCGTTATGAACACCGGTTGTTAGACTTCCTCTCAGTCCTCTAACGTCTATAAAAGTGTCCTAACATGACAACCTACCTCTCAGCACCAAAGTCTAAGGTAACTATGGGTTCTAACTTGATTTAACAGACACGAGAATGACTAGGGAACTAAGACCGGCTTCTCTCAAAACCTATCTTAGCTATATGTTAAACCGTGACCTTCTAACAAACTCGAGCCTCTCAGCGACAAGTTAAGCAGAAAACCTAGTTCTAATTGTATTTTACTTACTGTTTTTAAGGCTAGTGGCCAATTTACCCAAAGATTCCCGAACCCGTAAAGACTCGATAATCAACACAAACCCATTACATGAAAGACATTCACCAAAGTTTGTGTAAAACAGTAAACAATCAATAATCAAAGCTAGATACGCATATGCACCAAATTAGAAGTTCCAAAATTTGTTACTTTTTGAGATTAATCCATAAACACAATAGAATCCATAAAAATCCAAACTTTATTCAATCATTCATCTAATCTAGGTAGTTCAAGAGTTTTAGCCAAGCATCATGGTAATAAAAATCAAAGCATAATGTTTAACAAAGGAATTCATGATCAAAAGAATGAAAACACAAGAATAAGGAAAACCGGATGATAAAACCCAAATGTTCTTCTTTCCTAAGCTTCCGTCTTCAACCGAGTGATTCCCGCGAGTTAGAATGCTTCAAAAATCCTAAAACTTGCTGCAAAATTCGCCCTCAAGAAACCCTCTTCGTAACTAGGTTAAACTTTGACTTTAAGATGTTTATATATGATTTGCAGCAACAATTCTGCAGCAGCAACAAACTGGGCCGGAAATAACACCCGTCGCGTCGCGGGACAGGTATACCACCTAGGCGTCGCGTGGCGCGGCGCCTTCACTTCTGGGCATTGCAATTCCAAGGCTACGCGTTGCGCGTATCCTCCCTCCTCAGGGGTGTCGCGTGGCGCGTAAACCTGTTTCTGTCAGATTTTCTCTATTTTCCGTTCCCGTTCAGCTCCAACTCGACCCGATTCCAACCGTTTACTCTTTTCAGCATATTTTGACTGTTTTTCGCTCCTTTCAGCAACCGGGACCTGCACAAACACAAACTATCAAAAGGAACTAATCTAACTACGAAAACGCAACGAAACTATACGAAAATTATAAAAACTCTAAACGATAAATAGATGTATTTTGCAATACATCAAATATCCCCACACTTACTCTTTTTTCGTCCCCGAAAAAGAATTATGCAAACGGAATCAGAGACGGATAAATATTCAGTCCAAAAGCTATTTTACTTATTAGAGTCAAAACTTGTGTTAGCCGCGATTGCAAGTATACTTATCCCTTTAAACCCAAATCCGGTTCCAGGCCCTTATCATGCAATTTTAGTTCAAGTGCGGTCAATCTACCTAGGGTCTCACACTAGAAGCCACAGTCCACCTAATCCCACCTCAAGCTTATAGCACAAAAGGAACAGTCACTGGACCAATTCCTAACCGTTTTATACCAAAATCAAGAAGATTTAAAATCAAATAAATTTTCTTTTATTATTATTATTATTATTATTTTTTTTTTTTCAAGCTTAGACCTTGTTTCACCTAACCCAGAGGCTGTCTCAATCAGAGTCATCATCCCCGAGAGCGATAACGTGAGCGTCGGTAATTTTGCAATTTTGTTTCGACACATCCCAGAGACATTCTAAGTCAGAGTCACCATCCCCAACGAAGATTACGTAGGTCTGCGCTACTTTTCTTAGTTTCTAGCTCATTTATTCTATTTTTTTTTCATGATTAGAAATTCTAACAATTTTAGCTTATAACGGCATTCCTTATACTATTATTGGCGGTTTCAATTTCCCATTTTTCCTAGATGAGAACCCACTAGTAGACCGACAATTAAGGTATATTTAGATCAAAGGAACCTAAAACTGAACCGGGCCTATTCACATATCCCAAACTAGACACAAGCTCGATTATATTAATCTTATATTATCATTATTTGAACCCGAACAAAAACCCCTCTTTTCTATCATTTTCCGTTTAATTTTGCAAACTTCTTTATTCAAAAGACATTTTCAAATTTTTTTTTTTTTTTTTTTTTTTTGAATCCATAAAATTGGATCAACTTAAACTACTTAACTAACACTACGACTCAAGTGTCCCATCCCCACACCTGAATGTTACATTGTCCCTAATGCAAAGATGAAAACACAACCTAGACTAAATAAACTACCACTAAAATTTAAATAAATAAAATATACAAAATCTACAAGTGGAAACGACTTAGCTGAATATGTGAGACTGTCAATGTGCCAGTCAATTCCACATACGCCCTCCAATCCGAAACGCGCTCAGCAAACTGTTCCTAAATCGTACACGCAAACGGAAGCGGCATAACACATCATACCTATCAAATAAAAATACAGACCAAACGAAATACGATAGATAATAAGTGTTTCAAAGTTCACCATCACAAACCAACCAATTTAAAAGTATTTAAAATATGGGGGACAGACGGGATAAGATAAAACAGCATAAAAAGAAAAATAAAGCATAAAAAGATACTCCTTCCCGCTCCAGCTGCTATCATCCTCACACTAATCCTCTTCCTCATCCTCACTCTCTTCGTCATCACCTTGACCAAAAACCTGAAACTATGGTGTAGGATCCACATATCTATACTGTCCAGAACCAGAAACACCCTGCTGACTAGAACCGCCTGCACCACTCGGATCATAATACCCCGGCATCGGAAACTGAACCGGGTCGACAAACGGCTGGAAAAAATCAGGCACATCGATACTCATCCGACTCATCATATACCTGAGTGCTCCATCCTGCCTATCCTGTCGATAATCAATTCTACCAAACCCCTGATCCATGCGGTCATACAGTGAAGATAAAGTAAGCGGATCCGGTGGTGGTTGTCTCCTCGGGTACTGAGGTGCTGGAATCTCCCGTCTCTGAGGCGGTCTCTGTCGGGCTGGAGGATACATGCCCTGCATAACATCATCAGCCGGATGCCCTACTGGCGGCATAACCTGAGGCCCCTGCCTCGCATCTAACCAAGTAATAGGCTCTCCCAGAGTGAGTATACCCGCAAGCTGAAGATCTCAAATCTGAAAATGCCTCGATGGCGCACCCACACGCAGCGTCGCCAAACTATACTTCTGAAATACTCCCAAATTCTCTGCCAACTTTGTAATATAAGGACCCATGTCAAGCGCGGCCCTATGTCCTCCTCTACGTGCTCTATTCAACGACCAAGCCAACACACTCGCTAAATTCATATTTCGTTCTTCCACCAAACACATAAGCAAAAATATATCTATCCAATTTGCCTTATTCTTACCAGACTTCCTACCAACCAGAGTGGTAGAAAAAACCTTCAATACATACCTATAAATAGGATCCCGAACAGACGTAATCAGATTAGTCTTTGCGAACCCCACATCAGCAATAGTACCCCAAAATCTCGCCAACTCATCACTGCCCAAACACAATTCTCTCTGATTCAGATACACACCCCTCAGCGCAGTCACAAACTCAGGAGTCACTACCTCCTCCTCTGTATAGAAACCACTCGCTACAGCAAACTGTGGGATGGACATCTCATGAACCATCCTCCCTAAACTAAACGATAGTGCATCATCCTCAGCAAAAGAACCCTCTTTATGCTGAAAAGTCGAATGGAATTCAACAACTAACTCGTCATATTGGGGCCAATGACAATCAACCATAGCACGCAATCTCGGACCTAGCAACCGCTCAACCCTATCCCGAGCACCCACACTAGCTAACCAATCCCAATCAATGGTCCAATGCTCAAGTATCTCAGTATGAATGAATTTTTGTAACTTTGTCCACTCCTTCGTATTGACTTCAAACTGTAAGAGTGGGTGCTCTCTCCTTAGTGGAATATGGGCATAATTCACCCGTTCCTGACCCTCATATCTAATACGTCTGCGCCTAAGGACAGGCACGGGCTGCTGCTGCTCTCTCGCGACACCTCTTGGGCGTGGAACTGGCCCTCTTCTTCTTTTTCCACCTGCTCCGCTAGAACTACCTTCACCTGACATATCTGCTAAGACAAACATATAGACAAAGCAAGCAGAGATATCAGCTATCACAAACTATTTTTGGTATTTTAAATTTTTAAATTTTTTTTTTTTTAATCCATAAAATTGGAACAACCGTATAGCATTCCATTCGCGGCTGAAACAGAAAATAAAATGAAAAATAACAATCGGGTTACCGTTTACAAAAGCATAAGTTATAAACAACCTCGCCCGAATGGAGATTGAGTACGGGCGAAGTGTTTTGTACCTGTACGTGCATATAAGTAAACCCAAGACCCAAAAACTACTAAAATTAAAACGACTCCAAACATAAGACTCAATGTAAACTACCCCCTCCCGACAATTTAATTGTCCCAATTAAGAGCCAAGTGCCTACCAAACCGAACATTGAGTCTAAACTTGCGTAAAGAGATGTCCTTTAGTGATAAAAACTGAATTTAAGTCGAAAAATCCCGCCTAGTAAAAGGAGGTTTTAACCGGTTAAACTCACAAAGCAAGTTCGGATTTTTTCATGGCAATAACATACCCAAACCATGCCTCCCGCAAGCTGAAAACACTAACATTCGGCAAACCCAAGACATAGAACCAACCCGACACGAACCGACACCTAAATTATGCAAAACTAGACTCATACCTAGCTAATAAACAACTAATATACAGAAAATTACAAGAAAACATACCGGATTCGTGAAGAATAAGCTAAAAATTTCAACTTTATAAGTGGAGAAGGGTGGTCCCGTGTTTGGTGGATTTAGTGGCTAATCGGGTGAAACTGACGGTTAAAATGGACGGGGAGGTGAATGGGTGATGTGGGTGTAATTTGGGAGTAAAATGGTGAAGAATGGAGGTGGTTATGGCTGAAATGGGTGGTTTACGGTTGGGGATTCACGAGTTAGGGTTTGGAGAGGTTTTGGGGAAAAAGCTGAAGCAAAAGGTTATAATGTGGGAAAGGGGAGCCTTCGCGTAGCGCGTAGAACAAAGGGTAGGAGCTTCGCGCATCGCGGCGCCTCACGGTTCTGAACTGTGGTCTACGCGTAGCGCGTAGCACAAAGGGTAGGAGCGTCGCGTGACGCGAACACCCTTTTTTCACAGAAAGTTTCGAAATTTGGAGGCTCTCATGCCTTAGAAAAATTTTGCAACATACCCAAACCTCTCAAGAGCCTATCCCAAATATTTTCTAACACTGGGGCTTACCTGGAACTCTGTTTTCTCGCCAATCCTTCCTCATCCTTGGTAATGAAATCCTGCAAATGACTCGAAACACAAAAACAAAAAACCGAAACTCTACCAAAAACTACGTTAGATACGAAAGATAATAAAAAAATAAAATGAAATACACCCGGTACAAACTCTACACTTGAGGTTTCCCTCAAAACACTAATCGGTGACGGTAGGTGGGTCCTCAAGAGGAATTTCTTCCTCCTCGGTGGTGTCGATGGGACCTCCTAAGTAATGTTTCAAGCGATGTCCGTTCACCTTCCATGAACCTTCGTCAACTTCGTCATACAACTCAATGGTACCGTATGGAAACACCTCCTTTACCACATACGGTCCGGTCCATCTAGATTTCAACTTTCCGGCTATCAATTTCAATCTCGAATTGAACAAAAGCACTTTATCACCTACTTGAAACTCCTTCAACCGTCGCAACCTCCTATCATGCAATGCCTTTGTCTTCTCTTTGATATTCCAAGATCGTTCGTAGGTGGTATCTCTAAGAGCCTCTAACTCATGGAGTTGAAAGAATCTCCTCCTAGCGGCTTCGGTAAGGTCAAAGTTTACGGTTTTTAGAGTCCAAAGAGCTCGGTGCTCTAGTTCTACCGGAAGATGGCACGCTTTCCCATACACAATCATGAAGGGCGTGGTTCCTAACGGTGTTTTGTAGGCGGTGCGGAATGCCCACAATGCATCATCTAGCTTTTCCGACCAATCCTTCCTACTTTTTCCTACCGTTTTCTCCAAAATCCTCTTCACCCCTCGGTTTGCATTCTCTACTTGCCCACTAGTTTGCGGGTGGTATGCGGTAGAAAGACGGTGAGTGACCCCGTAGCGTGCTAATGCCTTCTCCATGACGGAATTGCAAAAGTGCGTACCACGGTCACTTATGATGGCCTTAGGAACACCGAAGCGTGTGAATAGCTTCTTGAGGAATCTCACCACCACTCGGGCATCATTAGTAGGCAAAGCTTGAGCTTCCACCCACTTAGAGACATAGTCAATAGCCACGAGGATGTACCGATTCCCGCTCTAAGAGGGGAAAGGTCCCATGAAATCAATACCCCAAACGTCGAAGATTTCAAGAACTTGAATGGGATTTTCAGGCATTTCATCCTTGGATGAGATGTTGCCGGTACGTTGGCAACGGTCACATGTACTAACGAACTCTACGGCATCTTGAATTACCGAGGGCCAATAGAAACCAGTATCAAAAACCTTTTGTGCGGTGACATTCGGCCCATGATGGCCTCCCGTTAAACCCTCATGCACATGTCTAAGGATAACCAACCCTTCCTCTTTCGAAACACACCTCCTAAGTACTCGATCACTACCTATCCTAAAGAGGTACGGATCATCCCATATGTATTTCCTAGCATCCCTAAGAAACTTATTTTTCTGTTGGTGGGACATACCCTTCACAATGTCCCCGTTTGCTAAATAGTTTGCTAAGTCCGAAAACCATGGCAAACCCTCAAACTCGGCTCGAACGAAATCTATGGATTCGTGAGGGAATTTGTCTCCTATGGCATCCTTACGAATTTCCTCCCTCTTAGGGTCCTCTAAACGTGACAAATGGTCGGCGGCTACGTTCTCCGCTCCCTTTTTATCCTTAATTTCGATGTCGAACTCGGAGAGCAAAAGAATCCATCTAATGAGGCATGGTTTGGCGTCTTTCTTTTGGAAGGGAAAACACAAGGCGAAATGGTCGGTGAAAACTATGGTTTTGGAGAGCACAAGATATTGGCGGAACTTATCAAACGCGAATACTACGGCTAAGAGTTCCTTTTCCGTGGTAGTGTAGTTCTCTTGAGCATCATTTAGAGTTTTGCTCGCGTAGTAGATCGGATGAAAGTGTTTCTCGATTCGTTGACCCAATACCGCACCTACGGTATAGTCACTCGCATCGCACATTAGCTCAAAGGGCAATCTCCAATTGGGCGAAACAAGGATGGGGACACTAATGAGTTTTTCCTTCAAAAAGTCGAAGGCTTTGATGCATTCCTCGTCAAAGACGAAAGGTACATCCTTTTCAAAGAGTCGGGTCATGGGGCGTGTGATCTTAGAAAAATCCTTAATGAAACGCCTATAGAAGCCCGCATGACCAAGGAAGCTTCGAACGGACTTGACACTAGTGGGTGGGGGCAATCTACTTATGGTATCTATCTTGGCTCTATCCACCTCTATTCCCTCTCGCGACACTTTATGACCTAAGTCGATCCCCTTCGTCACCATGAAGTGACACTTCTCCCAATTAAGCATAAGGTTTGTCTCTATACATCTCTTAAGCATCCTATCAAGATTAAGGAGACACTGATCAAAGGAGGTACCATAAACCGAGAAGTCATCCATGAAGACCTCCATAGAAGTCTCAAGCATGTCTTGGAATATAGCAACCATGCATCTTTGGAATGTAGCCGGAGCGTTGCATAACCCGAAAGGCATGCGGCGATACGCATAAGTGCCATAGGGGCATGTGAACATCGTTTTATCTTGATCCTCCGGTGCGATGGGGATCTGAAAATAACCCGAAAATCCATCGAGAAAACAGTAAAACTATTGACCCACTAGACGCTCCAACATTTGGTCAATGAACGGAAAAGGGAAATGGTCTTTCAGGGTGGCGTCATTCAACTTGTGATAGTCGATGCACACACGCCAACCGGTAACAGTACGAGACGGGATTAGTTCGTTCTTTTCATTCATGATCACCGTCATCCCACCTTTCTTTGGGACAACATGGGTTGGACTAACCCACGGTGAGTCGGAAATGGGGTAGATCACCCCGGCATCTAACAACTTAAGCACTTCCTTCTTAACAACCTCTTGCATGTTCGGATTAAGGCGCCGTTGAGGTTGCACCACCGGCTTATATTCATCTTCCATGAGTATCCGGTGGGTACAATAGGCGGGGCTTATGCCCTTTATGTCCGAAAGTCGCCATGCAATGGCCTCACTATTCTCTCTCAACACCTCTAGTAACCTACCCTTTTCCCCCTCCTCTAACTTAGATGAAATAATGACGGGCAAATTTGACCCCTCACCAAGGAAAGCATACTCTAAGTGGGAAGGTAAGACTTTAAGCTCTAATGGGGTGGGTTTCTCTACGGGTGTACTCTCACTGTCGCTCTTCACCTCACTCAACTCTAACACTTCGGGGACATACTCTCCTTCTTCTTCTTCTTCTTCTTCAATCTCACTCACAACTTCCTCCACTAGATCGGCTCCACTAATATAATCAAAACAATGGTCTACGCATGATAAGAAGGATTCTATGAAATAGACCGAATGACAAGGACTACTATGATCGTCGGAGCCGCTAGGGTGCTCCATGGAACGTGCTACCTCAAAAGTGACTCTCTCCTCACCGACGTGGAGTGTAATCTTACCGTCAAAGACATCAATGATGGCCTTTGCGGTGCGCAAGAATGGGCGTCCTAGAATGATAGGAACTCTCTCATCAGCTTCCATATCAAGAATGACAAAGTCTACGGGAAAGACGAACTTGTCGACTTTAACTAAAAGGTTTTCAACTATGCCACGCGGGTATTTCACTGATCTATCGGTTAAGGACAACGACATGCGAGTAGGGGACAACTCTCCTAGGCCTAACCTCTCGTACATGGAATAGGGCATGAGGTTTATACTCGCTCCTAGATCGGCTAAGGCCCTATACTCGGTATCACTCCCGAACAAGTATGGAATGGTGAAAAGGCCCGGATCCGTCAATTTTTCCAGGACCTTGTTCAAGATTACGGCGGAACACCCCCCACTAAGAGGGATGTTAGAGACCTCTCCTAACCTATCCTTACGCTTTAGAAGGTCCTTTAGGAATTTGGCGTATTTAGGCATGGATTGAAGGGCTTCTATGAACGGAAGATTGATCCTAAGTTGCTTGAAGATCTCTAAGAATTTCCCGTACTCTTTGGAGTAAGTTTGGTTTTTAAGACGGGATGGGTATGGGGCACGGGAAAGATCGGGAACGGGTGATGGAACGACTTTTTTGGGTTGTTTCTGTGCACTATTCTCGACTTGAGGCTCCTCGGTGTGTGCGGTACTTGCTGGGTTTAACCTAGATTGCACTTTACCGGGAGTCTCCATCTCAATCTCCTCATCTACGGGTTCCTCATCCTCTACCTCTACACTCTCGGGTATCACTACCTCTCCTAAGGTCCTACCACTACGGGTCGAGATTGCCTTCAATTGGCCGGACGGGTTCGGCTTTGTGTTGCCCGAAAATTGACCGGGAGGTCGTTCTTGCAGCTGGCGTGCAATGTCCCCGACCTGCCTTTGAAGGTCCAAGAAATTAGAATGGTTATTCTTGAGGTAGGTAGCATGTTCTTCTAAGGTTCGTTGGGTGGACTGGTCCTTAACTAGAATTTGGGATAGCATAGCTTTAATCTCGTCTAGACCACTACCCAAATCTTGATTTTTTGAACCCTGATTATTTGACCCCCCACTACCAAACTGACCCTACTGATTCGAACCCCCACTTGAATAGAAACCTGGCCCTCTGCTTTGATACTGGCCTGATGGGAAACCAGGGAGATTACTGGAAGAGCGGAAATTATTATTACTACGCCAGTTAGAGTTATTAAATGGGTTAGTGGGACCTCGGTTTTGACCTGCGATGTACTCGACCTGTTCTAGGGTAAGTGTTGGACAATCTACGGTATCATGACCTCCCCTACAAACCTCACACCTATCGACCTTTTTCTTAATTTCTAATAACTCTTTGGTGATATAATCAAGTTGAGATGCTACCTTTGAATCCGAGCCAACTTGGTTTACTCCTCGAGCGGTTGAGGAAGTACTAGTAACAGGAATGGAAGTCCTGCTGGTAGCACAATGATCGATATCAGCATGAGCAAAACTCTCAAAGAGATCATTGCAGTCGGCCACCGATTTCTTACCCATGAGATGGCCTCCTGCAGAGGTGTCGAATCGGGCCTTACACTCGGGGGTGAGACCATTGTAGAATTTCTCTACGAGTGCCCAATCAGATAACCCATGTTGGGAACAACGTGAGACTAGGGTTTGAAACCTCTCCCAAGCAAAGTGATAAGGTTCGTCAGACTCCATTCGGAACAAATGGATCTGATCACGAAGGCGAGATGCCTTAGCAGGTGGAAAATACTTAGCTAGGAAGGCATCCCTAAGTCCAGCCCATGTGGTAAAAGTACCTGCCGGCTGCGAATCAAGCCAAGTGGCTGCGCGGCCAGCAAGTGAAAACGGGAAGACTTGGAGATAGCGGGCATCAAGGTTAACACCTTCGATGCCGAAGGTGTTGCAAAGGCGGGTGAGACGATTGATATGGGCGGGCGCATCCTCGTCGTCACGACCGTGAAACTGACAAGAGTTGTTAATGGCGGTCATGATGTAGGACGGGATTTGCCAAGACTTGTCATTGGTGATTTGGGGAAGGGTGATGGGTGAGTTCGCGGTATAACCTGCGGTGGAGCGTTGGTGGACAGTTTGGTTGTTGGCCATTTGGAAATAGGGTGGCGGACTCGGAGGACGGGAAGTAGGTGGGGAGCTATGGGGTAAAGACCTCAGTGTGAAGTCAAAGCTTGGTGGTAATGATTGGGATGTAGAGTCAGAAAAGGCGAAGGATGAAGATGAAGGAGTACTAACCTTTAGAGAAAAAGACGAGAAGGAAGACTTGTCCGTAGGCGGCTTCGGCGGAGGTCCTTGCGAACGCGTATGGGGCATCCACTGAAAAACCGGAAAACAAACAAGTAAGTAGACTCAAAAACTAGACTCAACAAAAATATAAAACAACTACGACTAATTAGACTCCTACGACTCAAACACAATTAGCACGTATAAGATATCAAATAAGTCCAAATAAAGTAATTAACGCAATTGCCAAGACTCGCCGGCAACGGCGCCAAAAACTTGATGTGCTAAAAGTAATCTAGTAAAAATAAACTAAATTATCCTAGATCTAGACACTAAGTAATACTCTAGACTCTCTTAAACTACACTACTACTAACCGGCAAGTGAACCGATCGACTTTTGTAAAGCAAAGTAAGTCCGGATATCGAACCCACGAGACTCTGTTAAATTACGCTAACGACTCTATCTAGACCTAGACTGACACGGACACGTCACTAACCATTTTTATTATTTGAGGGGGGGTTTTTACTAAAAATCCTAGAATTGAATTTAAAGTTAACTAAGCTAAAGTACGAAATAGATTAAGGTTGAATTCAGTAGAGATGAATGACTACCTAGACTAGAATCCGGATTGATTTAGGAATGGACTTTCTAATGGTATTAAAGTGCTATGGAACCAGGATCTTTGTGTACTAAACCCTAAGAAATCTCAGCTAAGACCTCCCGACCCTTCTCAGGAAGAAACCTAGGAGACTCTACGAAGCCGTTATGAACATCGGTTGTTAGACTTCCTCTCAGTCCTCTAACGTCTCTAAAAGTGCCCTAACATGACAACCTACCTCTCAGCACGGAAGTCTAAGGAAACTATGGGTTCTAACTTGATTTAACAGACACGAGAATGACTAGGGAACTAAGACCGGCTTCTCTCAAAACCTATCTTAGCTATATGTTAAACCGTGACCTTCTAACAAACTCGAGCCTCTCAGCGACAAGTTAAGCAGAAAACCTAGTTCTAATTGTATTTTACTTACTGTTTTTAAGGCTAGTGGCCAATTTACCCAAAGATTCCCGAACCCGCAAAGACTCGATAATCAACACAAACCCATTACATGAAAGACATTCACCAAAGTTTGTGTAAAACAGTAAACAATCAACAATCAAAGCTAGATACGCATATGCACCAAATTAGAAGTTCCAAAATTTGTTACTTTTTGAGATTAATCCATAAACACAATAGAATCCATAAAAATCCAAACTTTATTCAATCATTCATCTAATCTAGGTAGTTCAAGAGTTTTAGCCAAGCATCATGGTAATAAAAATCAAAGCATAATGTTTAACAAAGGAATTCATGATCAAAAGAATGAAAACACAAGAATAAGGAAAACCGGATGATAAAACCCGAATGTTCTTCTTTCCTAAGCTTCCGTCTTCAACCGAGTGATTCCCGCGAGTTAGAATGCTTCAAAAATCCTAAAACTTGCTGCAAAATTCGCCCTCAAGAAACCCTCTTCGTAACTAGGTTAAACTTTGACTTTAAGATGTTTATATATGATTTGTAGCAACAATTCTGCAGCAGCAACAAACTGGGCCGAAAATAACACCCGTCGCGTCGCGCGACAGGTATACCACCTAGGCGTCAAGTGGCGCGGCGCCTTCACTTCTGTGCATTGCAATTCCAAGGCTACGCGTTGCGCGTATCCTCCCTCCTTAGGGGTGTCGCGTGGCGCATAAACCTGTTTCTGTCAGATTTTCTCTATTTTCCGTTCCCGTTCAGCTCCAACTCGACCCGATTCCAACCGTTTACTCTTTTCAGCATATTTTGACTGTTTTTCGCTCCTTTCAGCAACCGGGACCTGCACAAACACAAACTATCAAAAGGAACTAATCTAACTACGAAAACGCAATGAAACTATACGAAAATTATAAAAACTCTAAACGATAAATAGATGTATTTTGCAATACATCAATACCCTAAGTCGAAAGGAAACCAAGCCCAAACGAGTTCGAGCATTACAGCTTACTATTCACCCTGGATTGCCTGACAAAATCCGAAGTGCTCAACTTGAAGCCCTGAAGGAGGAAAACCTACTACTAGAAGGTACACGCGGTATGGAAGCACAACTCGAGGTAAAATCTGACGGTATTCGCTACTTCGCCGAACGAATATGGGTACCAGTATTCGGACACTTAAGGGAACTAGTCATGGATGAGGCTCATAAATCTCGTTAATTTATTCATCCAGGTTTCGACAAGATGTACCATGATCTAAAGGTGTTGTATTGGTGGCCAAAAATGAAGGCCGATATAGCCACTTATGTGAGCAAGTGCCTGACTTGCGCGAAGGTCAAAGTTGAGTATCAAAAGCCTTCTGGTCTTCTCAAACAACCAGAGATTCCCATGTGGAAATGGGAGCAGATATCCATGGACTTTATCACGAAATTTCCACGAACTCCTACTGTATGTGATACTATTTGGGTAATCGTTGACTGTTTTACAAAGTCCGCTCACTTCATGGCAATCAAGGAAATCGAAAAAATGGATAAGCTTACTTGTATTTACTTAAAAGAAGTAGTCTCTCGGCACGTGGTGCCAATCTCTATCATTTCGGATCATGATGCACGATTCACTTCTCGTTTCTGGCAATTGTTACATAAAGCTTTAGGCACGCGTCTAGATATGAGCACAACATACCATCCTCAAACTAATGGCAAGACATAACGTACTATTCAAATCCTAGAGGACATGCTACGAGCTTGTGTGATTGATTTCGGTAACACTTGGGAGTCTCATCTACCGTTGGTGGAGTTCTCCTACAACAACAATTATCACACTAGCATCAAGGCAGCTCCATTTGAAGCATTATATGGACGGAAATGTCGTTCTCCTATTTGTTGGGCCGAAGTTGGGGATAGTCAACTTACAGGTCCTGAACTCGTACTTGAAACTTCTAAGAAAATTATTCAAATTAGAAACCGTATGGCAGCAGCTCGTGACCGTCAAAAGAGCTATGTCGATAAGCATCGTAAACCGTTAGAATTTCAAGTAGGGGATATGGTCTTGTTAAAAGTCTCACCTTGGAAGGGTGTCATTCGTTTTGGGAAATGAGGCAAGCTAAATCCTCTTTATGTTGGACCTTTCAAGATAGTGAAGAGAATTGGTCCAGTAGCGTATCAACTGGACCTACCCGAAGGACTTAGTGGTGTACAAAACGTCTTTCACGTCTCAAACTTGAAGAAATGTCTAGCAGACGAGTCACTCGTGGTTCCTCTTGAGGAACTACACATTGATAAACAGTTGCGTTTCATCGAAGAACCTGTGGAAATTATGGATAGGGAAGTCAAAACGATAAAACGTAGTAAAATCACTATTGTCAGAGTCCGTTGGAATTCAAAACGCGGACCGGATATCACATGGGAGCGTGAGGATTAGATGATGCACAAATATCCTAATCTGTTCAAGCACTCCACGTCAAACTCTTAAGGTACTATTCTAATTTTCGGGACGAATATTCTTTCAACTAGGGGATGATGTGACATCCGAAAATTTTTTTATTTTAATTTTCGGGACGAAAATTTTTTCAACTAGGGGATGATGTGACAATCCGACTTTTCAAGTTAATCCCGTTAGTAATTCCGTTAAATATTATGTTAAATCCTAACCCAATTAACCTAATCTTAAACCCTAAGGACTATTTCTGCTAATATTTAAACTAGAACTTCAGGGACTAGTCTTGTCAAGTCTCAAAACAGAATTTGTTGACTTCCAAAGTCAAATTAGAGGGTTTTGTGTTCCTGTTTACTTTCAAAAGTCAAAACTGTTGTTACTTGATACAAATCCTCGAGTTATAACTGAAAATCGTTCAATCTTGTAACCGATTTAAGCATTAACTCCTCTAACGTTTATCACCAAGTCCCTAATCATCATCATTAAGTCGAATTAATCCTAATAATATGAATTTATATCGTAACCGTTGAAACCAATGCTAAAACGACCGAATTCAACAAATTCGAATTAACAAATCACAAATTGAACCTCTGCGCACATTATACGAGTCTCAGAGAACCTTTGACACACTCCAATTTGGCCTGGGAAGCAGTTAGGATCGCCGGAGACCAAGCTCGCGCAAGTCGGCACCTGTTTTGGTCGAGCATAGTAAATTCAAACCCCAATTTGGTAAATTCTTGCATTCTCAGTTTTGTTTTTACCCATTAATTGAAAGCCCTATCATATTTGTGGCTTAAAGCATCAAATCGATCATGAACCCAATTCTAGGGTTCATATGATATCGGTTTAATCGAACCCTACTTTAAACCCTGTGTAAATCTAATCAAATGATACCATTAGCTTTGCAATCTGATACTCTTTGAAAACCACATATCAATTTAATCATATAACATCAAATTTTACTCGATCCATAACCTAGGGTTTATCCGTAATAGAATTTGGGGTTTTGAGTCCAAGCACAATCTCAATGAAATTAAACTATCTCAGTAGTTTCGAAATGTCTTAATCAGTAAAAACCCTATGAATCCAACCATTTTTAATATCGAATTCAACATAATTGATTCTAGGGTTCATAAGTGTTCTTGCTAAATCGAATTCCTATCGATACTTGTTTTAAATGAAATTAAACTTCACCAACAGTTTCCCTAAGTCCAAATCGTTGAAAGCCCTTTAACTACAATCAGTTTTATCACCGAATTTGATCAAATTGATCCCTTGTTCTTGATCTAGGGTTTCGGCCTCTATTCCTACAATTAAACGATTAAAAAATTGATACTTTTCAAATTAAAACCAACTACAGATTCGCAAATCTTCGATAAACAAACCCCCTTTGCTTATGTTTCAATCCGTATTCGAAATCAATGGGTTCTAGTTGGGATTCGATCACGTGGTTATATTGGGAAGGGGATACACTGACTTAATTGATAAAACCAAACAGAACCGGGTTCTGTTGCGAATCCCTAGCGGGTTGTGATGGTTAAGGCGTTGGACTATTGGGGAGGAGACCCGGGTTCGAGTCTCCTCACCCCCATTTCGTTTTTAAATTGATTTTCAAGCATTTGTTTTATATAAAAACTACCCCACTATTATTATATTAATATATTAATGTGTTTTGAGA
Source organism: Smallanthus sonchifolius (assembly GCA_023525975.1). Classification (NCBI taxonomy): domain Eukaryota; kingdom Viridiplantae; phylum Streptophyta; class Magnoliopsida; order Asterales; family Asteraceae; genus Smallanthus; species Smallanthus sonchifolius. Next base: position 56,409,147 of record CM042038.1, read on the forward strand.
CCCGGAAACAACCGAAGGCTCGGGTTTGATTTTATAACTTATAATTACTAATAGTTCCACTTTTTAAAAAAATATTTATTTATATTATTTTCAAACCCCGACTTAGTATAAAATGATATGTTTATATTATTTTTAACTCGTGACTCGTAGTACGAAATAACATATATTTTTATATTATTTTGTATCGTTTTATAACTTCGTGTGACATTTGGAACTAAATAATAATATAATTAGTTATATTATTTACTCGCGCTTATTACTTCGATTAAAAATAATATATTTATTATTTTTGCCACAATGATTATTAGTAATCATACGAACCTAAAAATAATATATTAAATTATATTATTTTCCTAACTTTTGTAATCGACTTTAACGTACGAATGTATTTATTTATTTATTTATTATTCGTTATTAACGTACGACACGTAACGCTTTTCCATTCATGATTATACTAAGAAATTTATATAATTCCGTAGACATGTTCGTCTACTCTTAAATCCTTAGAAAGCGTTAAGATGTTCTAATTTCCGTGTCGTCGTCACATATCCCAACTTGTCCCTAATTTATTTGTTTATAATTTTAGGGCATACGTAAGTCGTCTGAGACTTACACTTGTGGTTCCAACTTATCTCTTGTGTGATCCAATCCACTACTTAACCCAGGTGAGTCTTCATGGCCCTTTTTACTATTTTAAACTAGGGGAGAAAGCATGATGCAAACTCTTTTTGATTTTTGTACTTCATACTATATCATTTGTTATGAATATGCATACACTCTATCATGAAAGTCCTCACATCGAACCGTTTAAATATGAATATAGCGAGGTATGTTGGGTAGTACTACTGGGTTTGACAAACCTCACCCGCGTTAGTCGCGCTAACTCGATTGGATATCGAACGGGTGCAATGTTGACCTAAACGTGCACCATGGTTGATAGAACTGGTGGGAGGCAATACAAACAGCAGTTTACGGTTACGAGTGTAATAGCAAACATGAACATGGGTTAGCTACCTGTTGATATATATGTTGATTGTACAATAAATCTGGTAAACGTTTCTTTATATACTGAAACCTGTGAACTCACCAACCTCATGTTGACATCTTTTCTTACATGTTTTCTCAGGTCGCTAAGATAAGGCATAGGTGCACACATATGACATGCATGGGATTCTCCTTTTGAATATTGTTTTATTAAATTGTTTGGACTATTTTGAATTGTGTTTCGTTTGGAATTTTAGACGTTTTGGGCGCGTGTGTTTTGCGCATTTACTTTTCTTTACACTTCCGCATTAAGATCTTATTGTTATGATATTTTCATTTGAATCCCATGTAGAGTCGTTCAATATAACTAATGACTGAGATCCTGGTTTGTCACTTCCCAAAACGGTAAAACTCCGTTAGTTGAAATTGGGGGTGTGACAAATGATCCCACATTTCTTTAGATGTTCGTCAAACTCTAGACTAAGATATTCACCACCTCGATCAGATCGAAGCATCTTAATCGTCTTACCAAGCAGATTTTGTACTTCGTTCTGGTTTTGTTTGAACGTTTCAAACGTTTCATGTTTATGCTTCGTAAGATAAACATAACCATATCTATTGAAAGAAACAGTAAATGTCATGAAGTATCTCTCTCCACTTCTGGACATTATTCTGAATGTACCACACACAAACAGTTTGTACAAGTCCTAACAGATCCTTAACTCTTTGACCGATACCGGCAAAAGGAGCCTTGGTTAGCTTTCCACATAAACATGATTCGCAATCATCAAATGACTATTGACCTATAGATTTCAGAATTCCGGCGGTCTGGAGTTTCTTCATGCGATTCTTGTTTATGTGTCCATGCCTACAATGCCATAGATACGTATCATTGAAATCATATTTCGTACGTTTGGAGGAGATATTTAATATGAAGTTATTATCATGGACTTCTATCTCATAGATTCCGTTGTGAGGCTTTGTAGCAAAATAAAACAAACCATTCAAATATGAAGAAATGAAATCATTGTCAAAAGCATAAATAAATCCTTGTTCCCGCAAAGCATATACTGAAACAATATTCCTAGTTAAATTATGAATAAAATAAACACTGTTCAAAAAAAGTTCTAATCCAGAAATAAGTAAAAAGTATTTCTCCTACAGCTTTCACAGAAACCTTTTGTCCATTTCCCACATGGAGCTCCAGGTCGCCTTGCTTCAGTCTCCTAACCTTCCTTAGTCCCTGCAAATCATTACAATTGTGATAATCACATCTAGTGTCAAACACCCAAAATTTGTTAGACAGAGAGAAGATCTTGATAATAAACATACCTCAGCAGACGTCTTCTGCTTCAAATTGGCTAGATATTTTGGGCAGTTCCTCCTCCGGTGTCCGGCTTCATGACAATGAAAACACTTGACATTCTTTAGAGGTTTCTTGGCAACAGCTTTGCCTTTGCCCTTGCTCCTGAAGCCTTTCTTTCATTTTCCCTTGGCTTTAGATTTCTTGACTCGACCTTCTTTGATCATTAGCACTGAACCTAACTTAGTAGGAGTTGGTATATTTATCTCGGCATTCTTTAGCATCATATGCAACTCCGAGATGGTCTTGTCCCAAGCATTCAAATTGTAATTCAGAGTAAACTGATGATATGATTTTGGCAATGAGTTGAGGATTATATCCTAGGCCAATTCATTGCTTAAAGGGGATTCAAGACGTGCTAGATGATCAATATAGCCCTTCATTTTCAACATATGGGTACTAACCGAAGAACCTTCTTGCATGCGACAGCTTATTAGTGATCTTATCACCTCTAAACATTCATGACGGGCCTGCTGCTAGAACATTTCTTGCAGTTGCTTAATCATATCGTATGCCAACATGTCCACCAGATTCTTTTGAAGTTTTGGTATCATGGACACCAACATCAAGCAAGAGACTTTGATAGAGTCATCAACATGATTATCCCAGGTCTTATAGGCTTGGACCGCAGTAGCAGCTGGTTCATCTGGGATTGGTCCCTCGAGAACATACAATTTGTTCTCAGCTTTGATAACAATTTTCAAGTTGTGGTACCAGTCCATGAAATTGAAATTGACAAGCTTATCCTTCTCAAGGATAGATTTCAGGGAGAATGAGGAATTTGTATTCGATTCGTTAGACATCTATAAAACTCAAAATAAGTTTTAGTAATTACATGCATAGATTTCCTAATAAAATTTTGTGACCCAATTGCAAAAATTTTATATAATTAGGAATGAGATCCCGGTTCCCCATGTCTCAATGAATGGTTGAGCAGTCTCCACTGGCATAGCTAGACGGATAGGTAACGATTATCAATTGTATCAACTATACAACTCTCGGTTTGAGGGGGCATGACGAGTAATGTAAAACTTTGGATACGTTTCCGTGAACTACACCACTTAAACGACTTAAGTGATATTTTTCCTTCAATTGTAACTGTAGACCCGGCCTAAGTGACTCAGGAATCGCGGTTCTACCTTCAACTAAAATCGTAGGGCCGGATGCAGGGTAATTCACTAGAATCGGAGGTTCAGATAAATTAGTTGAAGTGTTACAATTAAGGATGGCGCAGAAATATCGATTTTATATATATTGAGATTTCTACAATGTTTAAATTTTACTGTTTTCGGGCCAAAAACATTTTCTTCGACGAGTAGCATGATACAAGTCGATCAATTTAAGTAAACCAATTTTACTATTTATTAGTTTGTGAAACACTTTCAACACTCGACACGATCCAATTTCAAATACCCTATTAATCTAAATTTAGATTAATAGGGTATTTGAAATTGGTCATTTGTCACGAACTGATTTTAAACTAATCAACTCTTTAATTAATTTAAAATTGTTTTAAATAAAACTATTTAAATTTAAAACTTGTTTTTACTTTTAAATAAAAAACTTTTTATTTGATTACCTTTCCGAGAAAAATAAACAATTTAATTATCTCGTCATTTTTAAATTGTGTCAAAAGTTTTATTAAAAATTTTGCGGTTTAATTATTATCCTAAATAATTTTATCACAACCACAAAAATAAATGAAACACAAAATCGAGCAACTAGGAAAAAATGCTCAGTTTCGTTTGAGCCAAATAACCCATAAAAATTAAATCGGGTTTCCAAATAACCCATAACAATACAAAGAAAAACAACCAATCAACAAACAATACAATCACAGGTCTCTAGTGCTCGATTCACTCAAAACAATCAAAACAAACGAAAAATGCTCGATCTTTTGTCAAACAAAAGTTTTTGACAAATAAAACAATAGATCGATTTAAAAAAAATATGTCGAAACGCGCATAAAACTGGCTCTGATACCACTGTTGGGAATCATGGTACCAGTTTTAACTTTTAAAACAATAATTATTTAAACCTTTTAAATAAACAAATTAGATATATTTAGCGGAAGCGATTTATTAATACCAATACCAGATCAGATCTGGATTCCTTTCAGTGATCCGATTACATGCATATAAACAATATGAAATAACCAACCAAAAGGTGTTCAGATTTATACCTTTGACGATAACCAGATCTGTAACACCTTAGTACAACTAACGTCACGCTAAATGACACGTACACGAAATCATGCAGCAAAAACGTTACACGGTTGCGTAGAAGGGAGCCGATCAAGGCGATGGTCAGCGACGAGGGAGGGAGCCGACACAGCGACGACGTGCGGTGGTGGTGTGGTGGCGTCGGCCGAACACAAGGGAGAGATAGGGGAGGCGCCGATTTGGGTGTGTAATGGGATTAGTGTAGGATTTTGATTATAATGATATATTTATAATCATTATAATTGCACACTAGTCCCCTATGAAATTAAGACTTAATACACGAGTAATAATTAACCTTTAATTATTAAACCCTTATATTTTACAAATCATATATAATCAGTAAAAATCTAATCCTTAAATGTTTAACTGATTAAACATTTATTTCCCGTAAATAATTAATTAATCAGATAATTAATTATCTCAATCTCCGATAAATATTTCTCTAAATATTTATTCACCATTTAATATTTCTGTCTTTTGTGAATAAAATTTAACAATTAAAATAATATATATATATATATATATTTGTTCGTTGCCTAAGGTGTAACTCTTTGGATCGTACCTTAATAGTAATGTTGACTTAATTGACGATCGGACATCATATATCAAACACAAAACACATAGCTTGTATCCTATTGTTTATGTGCATTTTAGTAAATTATGTATTCGTTTTTAGTTCGTTCTGAGTCTTGACGTATTTACAGGTGCTCGTGTAAAGAAGAAGTAGAATCAAGAATGATATCATGGAGAAATTGAGAACACGGCAAGCGAAGAGGGTGGATCAAAGGTTCGCGACACGTGAGGAAGTAAAATACCGGGCCCGATTGTTTTGGGCTTCGCTCCACGAGAAGGGCTTGTAACCTTGGTTCGCGACACATGAAAACCCCTAAATCCGACAAAAGCCCTAAAATCGTTTATTTAAAGAATTAGAATGCCATTGTGAAGGGATATTGGCCTTTAGCCATCAGAAGAGAAGCTTTAGGCGATTTCCAGAGTAGAGAAGGCCATTGGAGCAAAGATATGGAGCTTTTGGACCCGGATTGGTTAGCATGTAATCATTCGGTTCTCAGTTTTCTTTTCTTTGTCTTTAATTGGTTTGATTGACAACATGTTTATGTTTTTCATTACTGTTTTGATGCTATTACATATAGTTGTTGGCAAGACTTTCATAACTACCTAGGTTATAATGAATATTTGATAACGTTTGGATTTTTATTTGTTTTTGGTATCATATGATGGTTTGATATTATTGTAAACAATCTTTTTGCAGTTGATCTGATGTATTTTCATGCTTAGTATTGATTTATCGTTGATTTATGTTCCGCATGTGTCTTGCTGAATGTCTTTCAGTTATAGACGCATGTTTAGGTCGCTTGCCTTGTGTTTGTGACTGTTTATGGTGTTGCTAGACGTAGTGATCCATAGGAAAATTTGTGAGTGGTTTTTTAGAGCCGAGTGTTCTTCTTGTCTCGATAGCTGAAAGGTGAGGGGTAGTCGGTTAGTCTTCGGTGTTAGGTGTCTAGGTGTATAGACTCTGAAAGGAGGTTTTCGCTAGGTTCTTAGTATCTTTACTAGTCCGTGTTTTGTCTATTGTTCTGATATTACCCATTGCATTCTTTGAATGTAATATGATAGTGAGACTGAAAGGTGATTTATCTTTAGGGTACTTTAGTGTCGTTGGAGAGACTGAAAGGTAATCCAACTATCGGTGAGTGTTTACATTCCTTAGAGTTTCCATCTGGTCACACTCGGAGATTGTTTAGGGATCCACTAGGTTGCTTAAGGGTGTATTTCTTTAGAACCTTATTTCCATCATAGTTTCCATAACCGAGAGAAGTCTGAGTTTTACAAAAAAATATTCTTACTAATGTCTTGCAAAGCACACATGCGTTTCTACAGTATTTCATATAGTTTTAGAGTTGTTTCGAGTCATTTATAGTAAGTATTTAGTTAAGTCTTGTTTTGTAGGTAATTGGGTCACTTTGGAGCTTAAACGAACAAGAAGTGTGAAAGAAACGAGCACGAGAACCCAGGATGAGAAACGGAAAAAGTTGGGAAAGGGTCAAAACTTCAAATGGTCATATCTCAGACTAGAAAATTAGTTACGGGGCCTATAGTATATCGATTTGGGGTAGCTCGACGAGAAGAATACAAAAAATAAGTTTGTTTTTCCCAGAGGTACGCGAGAGATAGGCCAAGGTCCCTCGCGGTACGCGAGGGACCCTAGTTACGGGAATTTTAACCTAATTTTAAGGGTTAAAGGTCTAGGACTCTCCCATTCTTAATCCAATCAAATTCCATCCGTTTCAAAGAAGAAAAGAGACGATTTTGCAGCTGGAGGAGAGGATTAAAGTGCAAAGGTCGAATCTTTAATCCCGGGTTCGTTAGATTTAGCGTTTTCGGTTCCAATGCTTGAACCTTTATCTTTGATTTGTTTGATTGAACCATGTTTTGTTCTTATTACTTCTATTTTGATGTTTTAAGTATAATTTTAGGCTAAATCTTTAATACTGCCTAGGTTAACGATGAATACTATGTTAAAGTTCTTATTTTTATTCGGTTTTGGATTGATTGATGGTCTAATGATCTTGTAAACGATCCTAGTTAATGATTATGATGTATATGCATGCTTAAATCTAATTGTGTGATTAATTATTGATTCCTTGCGTTGATTATGGTTGTCTGCTTGTTTAATTAGCGTATCTTGATCATAGATCTTAGGGTTTTTGATTGTGGTAGTTTGCTAGACGTACAGCCATAGGAATTGTTGTTGATTGCTGATTTGAGTTAAGTGTGTGTCCTAGTTCAATACCCGAGAGGTGAGAATTAGTCGTTTAGTCTTCGTCATTAGGAATCCGAGTGTTAACAGTCTGAGAGGGCATTAGTATAAGGTGTCTAGTGATTGTTGATATCCTGAATCATAAATGTTATCCTAGGATTACCCCGTTCATTCCTTGAATGTATTGTGGAAGGTGAGACTGAGAGGTAATCCATCCATTAGGGTACAATATCATAGTTGAAAATACCTGAGAAGTGATCCAACACTTTGGTGAGTTTAGTACGCTTTAGGTTCCTTAGTTGGTGACACCCTGAGAGTGATTAGGGATCCACTAGATTATCTCTAGTTGTTATCCTTAGAAACCCAGATCCATCATAGTCCATAACCGATAGAAGTTGTTCTTTGCAAGTAGGATTCCGACCTAGGTAGTGTTCTTCCTATTCTTGATATCTCCCTTTGTTCTTGCCTTGATAGTTGAGTCGATCTTAGTTTATTGCATTCTCTAGTTAATTCAGTAGTATAGTGAACCCCCCAACCAAATCAATCTTAATCCGAGTCAGAGTCTAGTTTGTTATCGTAGTGTCTCTAGGGTTCGATATTCCGGTTTACCATTAAGCTGTGCTACACTCGATAGGTCCACTTGCCTATTAGTGCAGTTTAGTTCATAAGTTTTCCATTTATTACTTAGGAGTTTAGGGTAGGTTTTAGAGTTATTTTTATAGACCGTCTGGACGACATCAAGTTTTTGCCGCCGTTGCCGGGGACACATTGTAATAGCAATATTAGCTTTGACTATTTCTTTATTTGATTTTTGGTTTATTTTGTTTTCTTTGAGTCCGTCTTCTGTGCTTATCTTCTGTGTGACTTGTGTGTCTAATCTAGGATCAAGTCTTTCTGTCTTTGAGTCTTTTATTTCTTCTTATCTTGAGTCTTTCTATTTATGCACCATACTCGCTCACAGGGATCACCTCCTTATTCAGCTTTCTTAGAGCCTGAGCGAGAGCTTCACGAGCGCACCCGTGACTTGCGGGAGCGTTTGAAAGAGTTGTGCAAATCCCAGGTACGTTCTACTAGCCCAGTTCCATATAAAAAAATGGGCGCCGCTAATCCTCGAGCGAGGCGTACAGTACACCAGAGGGCCAATGATGGGGTCACTAAGGCGAGATCTTTGATAACCCGCCCCGCCATTCTGAACGCCAATTCTTGGCAAATCCCATCACATGTCAGGACCAAGATAACTCATGCTACTCAATTCCATGGCCTCGAGGATGAGGATGCACCCGGACATGTGTCCTGCTTTGCGCGCATATGTGATACTTTCAATATCACGGATGTGTCTAAGGATGCAATCTACTTGCACCTCTTCCCATTCTCCCTCTCTGGACGTGCATCTACTTGGCTCGACACCCTTCCAGACAACTCAATTGGCACTTAGGAGGATCTTGAATCCAAGTTCTTCAAAAAGTACTACCCACATTCCAGGGCCGCTAGCCTTAGGGATCAAATCCACTCCTTCCGGATGGATCCCAACCAGCCCTATCACATGGCCTGGGAGCGGTTCAACGCACTGTTGAGCCGATGTCCACAGCACAGTCTTTCTGTGTGACAACCGCGAATTTTCAGGTCTACACCGCGTTCGACGAGTTCATATAATAATAATAATAGTATTATTATGTTGAAATATACTTTCAAACGAAAGGAACTCGTTAGTGAACGAAAGATAATAGCAAGATTTATTTGGGTGTTATAATGTCAAAAAAAAAATTGATCAAGTTCGGGTTTATACCCGTTAACACCCGAGTTGAGCGATTTCGTAAATTTTAATTTAAATCCGAAAGGATATATATTTATGAAACGCAAGGACTCGAGGGAAAATAATAAATTATAATAAGTTATTTCTGAGTAAAATAACGTCTCTATTTTTATTGGGTTCGTTTAAGCGAAAAACCGACACGCGATCGGAGACCACGGGGCTATAAATACCCCAACTCCATCTCCCTTTTCTCATTTACAAAATTCAGAGAAAAATTTAGAGAGAGAGAGTGGAGAGGATTCCGGCGAAGTAGTGGTGGTCCGGCAGTGGTGCGTGGCGGCCAAAGGTGGTCCGGCGCGGTGGTCGGTGGCGGCCGAAGCCCGTTTTTCACCCGGAACCATTTCTTGACGCTACGAACGCAATGGTAAGCTCAGATTTCTCTAAATCCTTGCTTAAATTCATGAAAAAGAGTTAATATCAAATCTTTCTAGAAAGTTTTATGCATGCGCAGTTTTAATGATCGGACGATCCCCGGAAATCCAACTGTTAGAAATGCATGAAATTTGGATATGATGTTGTCAACACATAGACGCAAAACCCTACTAGAGGAATTTTTGATCAGAGCTCTCTAGGTATGCTTTTCATACCCTCGAATGTGACTGATCGGATTTTCGAATTTGAAAAACTGGGTCTCAAAGAATCGTCGATCCTCGGTGATCCGACCGTTGGATCGTGATGAATTTTGGACAGTAATTTCTCAGCACAAATATAAATGTTTTCACCGTAGGAAATTCCGATCAGATGTTGGGAAATATATTTTTGAATACGAACAGATTGTAACAGTTTATATGACCGAAACAAGAAATTGATCGGGTTGCATGGCCATTCAAACGGCATTGCATATCAATTTTGAGCATATAGAAATGCTCGAGAGATAAAAACTATTCTAATGATGTTTTTGGTTCGTATTGCATGTGAAATACGGGAGGTTCCGCGTACGCGAACCATTTATACGAAAGGTATAAACTTTACCCGTTAAGATTTAATTTTATGTTAGAATAGTTTTATGAGTCATTGGTTGGGAATTGAACCTGAAAATATTTAGTATTAAGATATTTGATATTTTGAGTGGTTATTAGGTTATAAACCCAATACCGGTTCACGTGAAACTAATATATTTATTTTTATACAACAATTGTTTTTGATGGATTTTTATAAAATTTTTATTTAGATTCCAAATTTATTTTTAAAAAGTAGTATTTATATAAAAACTGAGATCTTGAAATATTGGTAAATAAACTATTTATAGATTATTTATTAAAATTTTCACAAGTTTAATACATGGAAATTTGGGAAAAATACTTCTGAGTATTGAAAGATTCTCAAAAATGGTCAGTGATTGTTATATGATGAACTAAGACTCCTGTCCAAAGTTTAAGAAAATTGGAGTTGTTTAAGTATGTGTTTAGTATTTATAAATTTTAAACGGATGATTTAGGGTTTGTATACTACTAGATAAAATCAGGACTTGAAATTTGGTATGGGATCTTATATTGACTTAAAACTAATATGATAAAAATTTGGTGAAGTTTTAATGTGTTTAACTATTTTTTTACGAATTTGTTAAATTTTAACAATATTAAATTCATATTAAATAATCTGGATATTGGACAAATATGAAAATTGGTCAGAAATATTTATTTATATATATAATAAATTGGTATAAATTTAAAGTAGTAAATTTATGTCTAAGTATGGTTTTGGAATTATGGTCCATTTAAATTTTATAAAAAGTTATTAATTTTGGAAATTTTTATATAAAATTGAGTTTTTAAAAATTCTAGGGGATTTTGGACAGAAGTATAACCCCATTTAAAACATAAAATTTGACTTTTAAATTGGGTGCTAATATCACACTAAAACCCTAATTTCAGATGAATCGGATTTTTAAACCGTAAACCGGACTTTACGCGCATAACCGCGTTTTTGGTCAAAAGAAACTGTGACTTGAGCTTTTTTCATATATGAAATTATATCTACTGATATTTATTAATAAAATCTAAAACTTAAGGTTTCAAAGTCACGAATTTATATAAAGGCTCGTTTTACAACTTTTGAGCGGTTCGTACGTGTGTGCACGGGTTTTGGGTATGCAACCGACTACATAGACACTTTTGAGTAGTAGACTCAGTTTTATACTTTAGGCGTCCTAAATACTATTTTTTTATGTCTACTTGGTTAGTAGGACTCGGTTAGGACACCTGTTTTTGCGGTTCTTACGGATTTAGCCGTACCTTGGTAGCACTGAGTTGCTAGCCACACCTTGCTTCCATTTGGCTGCTGGCCTTTGATAGAATTTGGATGTTAACCGTACTTTGCGGTTTTTGTTGACTATGTCACACTTATCACTGATGTTGTTCAGGTGAGTTTCGCGACCCCACTTTTCAATTTTTACTGTTTTACGGGGGAAAGCTGTTTCACTTTACACGTTGTTACTTGGGATTAGGGTTACCTGGGTTTACTTATGGATGTATTAAGTCCCCACTTTAACGCAATCAATTAGCTTGGATAGCCGGTGGGAATTATGAATAGTACTATTTGGGTTGACACCCCCGCCCAGGGTTGGTCGCGCCAATCAGACTTGTAGGGTCATTTGGGCGCATAATTAGCTATAGTTGGTGTTCACATTCGACACCTGGATACAGGGGCAACAACTAGTCTAACGGTTTTGATTGTGGCTCAGGGTAATTATATCTTAACACGTGTACATGATCATCTGCGGATGGTTACTATTACATTTTGAAATTTATTTACTTACTTTTTATAGAGTCGCAAAACCTGCGTGCTCACCAACTATTTTTATAGTTGACCCGTTTTCGAAACATGCTTTTCAGGTAAACAGTTATGGGGATAACGAACTTTAAACGACTTGCTTTTGGGAAGAGTTATTATTATGTACTTTTGGTTGTAGTTGGGCATTTTAGACCCTTTGTATTGATTCGGAATTTTTCGTATATTTGTACTTTCGATAGAGGCTTGTAGTTTGGTTTAATGTAATGCACAATTTTCCTTTTAGTTTCTCTTGTACTTGTGTTCAATGCGATATACCAGTCCCACTTCGTGTATCCGCCTTCGGCGGGGTGTGACAGACTTAGTATTAGAGAACTGGTTATAGAAAATTAGGTTTGCCCGAGACTAGACCTAGACTATAACTCTAAGTTTATTGCATTGAACCTTAGGAATTATATGTGCATTGCATACTACCTTTTTGCTTATCTACGACACATTGCTTCGTCATAACCATGTCGTAGTCTCAGCACTACGCGTACTTTTTGATGATTCCGGTTACGTTTGCGGTGATCTATATCCGCATCTATCTGTCTTGGTGTTACTTCGAGCTGTAGTTGTACCTACACCGCACCTCCATCTACTTCAGCTGTGAAGCTGGCTTTCTTATTGACATCTATTGTTTTCACTTTGTGCGGTATATACTTGCTTTCGTGATCTGCTGGATTGGATGGCTAGAACTTTCGTCATGAGATATGACAGACAGAATTGCTCGATCTAAAGGGAACCCGAGGTGGAGAAGCAGGACTAAACGGGAGAGAACTCTACGGGTCAGGTGACCCATTGAATTTTTGTTATGTTGGATCATCGGATCCACGTATATGTACAAATTTGTAGCATGACTTGCTCGATTCTGATTTAGTGATCTCTACCCTATTATTACTTCCTGACTTCCACCGCACACTTTTTCTTTTATTAGAGGACGTCGGTTGTTCCTCTCTATCATTACCTCCATCCAACAACAGCCTTAGTCTGCAGATACATGAGTATTGGCACAAATAATTAAAAGTGATTAGATAGGATATCCACACTTTTACGTGAAAGTGCAACACGATGACGTGATCCAATGAACATTCCAGTTCCTTTTTTTTAGTTGAGAGCTTGGGATAGGGGAAACTCTGTAAGGACCATGCAAAGTAAATTATCATTACGGGTGCACACGTAATCATAATATGCAGTGCATGAGAACTCTAGTGAGTCTTACTGTCCGAGTTAATGTTCATGATTAATCTGTATTTCTAGTCCCGATTCCTAGTCATCCGAATAGTGATCGAAACTATCATAACCTTAGGGTTGAGCCGAATACATCGAATGATGCGATAGGCTACCTCAGGTGACATGGGAATTTATATTGTCTCTTTTATCTTTGAATCGTAATGGATCCAAAACTCTTATCAAGATTTCTTTTGCATAAAAATTTAGACCGAGACACTGAAGAGATCTGTTCTCAGTTGATTTAACCTCGGTATTTGGACCGAATTTAGCAATTATTTGTTAAGTATTGCTTCACATTTGAGATCTAGCTAAAGATTTTCTCATTTCAATTTTGTTATATGTTCATCAACGCAAGTGACTACTCTCGGTCTAGCGTGAATCAGACCACGACATTTCTAACTCCCCTAATGGATCAAAGTGTAACGTTCTCGTAATTCTGAAGGAATAAGAGAAATTCGAATTTCATCTAATCAACTCCTTAGTGGATCTTGAGCAACAGAGATTTTCTCTCATCTATTTTACTTGCTAAATCATATCCCTTGAGATTTTACTGGCCACGTAAATTCAGTATGGGACTTTACAACGTTCGACACTTGCAGTAAGTGTACGACTATCATCGGAGGTCTCGGTATAATCTCGTATTTTATCTTATAATCCAAACATACTCGAACATCGATGGAGAAATTCCTTAAAGAAATATAAGCTTCTTTTTCTTAGACAATATAACCTTTCTATACGATCATTCGTATAAATCCTCATTTCGGTGTTTGTCATTTTCACTATACTCCTGATAAATATTCTTAATAATTCAGTTTTACACCTACTTGAAATTTCCATTGCAAGTGCTCTGCACTCACTATGGTAATTTGGTACACTCAATCCCGATTCTCTTAACCGCAACGCTCATATTGTGGAAACCTAACTTGAGAAACTTGTTTACTTGGGAGGAGCCATCTTTACGACGTTCATTGTCATGTTTATTTCTATCATTTGTATTTCTACTATGGTCACTGAGCGGCTTGTGCTCAGGATTCTTTTGGTTGGATTTACAAAAACTTTTTATTTTTGGGATAACTATGGCTTAGTATGAAACTAATGCCCTTTTTTGTGAACATTGCTACGTATGTTTTGCAAATCTTGATTTCTCATGGTGCTTCAATGCCTTATTGAAAACCATTTTAATGGAGAAAATGAAACTTTATGTTGGAATGATTCTTTGTGTACCGAAAATTTTATTAGTAATCATTCAAAGTTTATTTATGGTGATTATCGCTATTTGTTACTCTTCGTATACTGTCCTTATAGATCCAAATAGGATAGTCTCATATCCTTTCTATACCTGCTCTCCCTCAAATGTCATTTTGTTGATTGACTTTCTGATTTCCAACTAGGTAGAGACGTATACACATCCCTTACTCTCCGTCTCCTGTAATTAGAAAGACTAAGAGCAACTATTGTTTAGAAACTACTTCTTAACACGTGCCCTGAAGGAATACGAATCTATGACATTCAAACACTCATTCCATCAAATTTATGGCTTAAACCCTTATGCAAAGGATTTTAGGCTATAACTAGTATGGGTGAAATACGAAATGGTAAGTCATAGTGGTACCGTTCGAAAGCCAAGAAAGTTGTAGGCATACTTTACTACCAGTTATTGGCAGATAATCAATCCGACCCTCTTCAACGCGAGATCTAAGGACAAACTCTGAAACCTTATGGTCCATTTCCACCGAATTTAATGGAAAAGTGAGGACCTAAGTTGAAATTTGAAAACATTTTCATTTGAAAGATGTGTCCTAAAATCATAGGAGGGAAATTTTGAATTTATTTATGTGTTTTACGATTCTTAACCAATTAAATTTGTACACTACCAGGAAGAGGAACAAGGGACGAATCATAGTTGACTCTGCTCTCTTGAAGATCCGCTTGGGATTGCATTATCCTTAAGGGACCTATAAGCATGACGTCCTCACATTTGACAAATTCCTGAAGTTTTACTTGATCCTATCCTATTTTCTGATGTCTACTTTATGAGAATCAAACTCCATGATAAATTGACAATGATATTATATCAAAGTCTACCCATTTTGTGGGTTAGCAAGCTCATAATCATTTTCGGGGGACGCTATTTTTATGAGATTATTTTCACAACGTGACTTTTTATTTCCTGATCTAGATGGATAGCGGATTACTTCCGAATCATTTCAATACATATCAAGAAAGATGTAGACGTCTAATGTTATCCTATCAAATTTGGATGACTCAATGTGAGGAGTAGACCATTTTTTTAATATGGACTTCTTGTTAAAATATCATAATTCCATTTCTGACCGTTAACCAAATTCGACTGCCGGTGGTTTGTCAATTCAATGTCCAACTATTGAACTGGCACCAAGTCTTTTAACTAATCTACTTGATTAGATCGTCCTAGATCTTTAGTAACTTTATCTATCTAGATCTTGTGGTGACTTGATTATCATATAACCCATTGCTAACTTTCGACAATAGGTATATGAACCTTTAATTGAAAATCACCACACATGGTTATATTATATTGAGACTAATATGCGAGTTAGTACCAAATCCTAATGATTTGTGGTGAGGTTACATAGCACGGGTCATCGCTGATATCTGTTTTATAATGATGACTCATTTCCTATAACACTGGATAGGACTGAGTAAATTTGACTCTTAACAAATTTATCTCGACAAAATCCTAGTATAATATCCTTTGTTTGTTAATCTTCGGTTTCATGACTCGAGTTTGGTACAATCATACTGGTACTCATTATATACTTGCTTTGTAAAGCTTTAAGCTTAGATTTCTCGTTATTAATTCATTCTCTAATGACTAATCATCACTCTTCAGTTCTAGTACAAGAAGTGTGAATCTCGTCCTTTTGTTATGTTGATTTTCAAAATTCCTCTGTATCTACTTTTACGGTTATGTCGTATACACACCAACCATGTTGTATCGCCCTATGATGCAACAATGTACAAACTATTGAATAGTAACTACTATTACTGACAATCACAAGGTACAACAACCCGGGATTTCACAGTGGACGTGGGAACAAATTTCAATAGATTTCGTTACTAGGCCTGCCTAGAAATTTAGGCGGCTATGATTCATTTTGGGACATTGTTAACTAATTAATGACTAACTCTGTACATTTCCTACTTATCCGAGAGGACTTCTGGATAGAAAAGCTAGCTCGACTGTATAGTAGTGAAATTGTAGCAAGGCATGGAGTGCCTGTTTCCTTTATCTCCGATAGGGATAGTCGCTTTACATCCCATTTCTGGCAGACAATACAGAAAGCTTTGAGAACGCGCTTAGATATGAGCACCACTTACTATCCTCAAACCGATGGTCTAAGTGATCGAACTATTCATACCTTGGAGGATATGCTAAGGGCTTGTGTGATACAATTTGGAGGTAATTTGGATACTCTTTTACCTTTGGTCCGATTTCCTTACACTAACAGTGATCACACTACCATTAAATGAGCACCATTAGAAGCTCTGTTTTGACACAAATGTTGATCACCATTTTGTTGTGCTAAAGTTGGTAGTAATCATTTGATTGGTCTTGTTATGTATAAACTAAAACTACCTTAGGAGCTTAATGGTATATACGATATTTATCGTATATCGAGTCTCAAAAGGTGTTTAGCCGACGAATCCATAATTATACAACCTAAGGAAGTTCGTATTGACGACAAGTTTCATTTTAACAAGGTGTCATCTCTCTGTATTCTAAGTACATGATATGACCATCCTTTATAACCTATAATATTTGTTATCGCTGTGATACATTTTTATTTCAATGAGTCGTGGTGATTCTACCGACTCTTTGAACCTTAATAGCACCTCTCATGTTAAAATTTTATGGTTACTATTTATAATAGTATTCCTTAATGGAAACAAGCAGAATGATACTTTTCCTTGCTTATAAAAGGATACTAAATCATCGGGATTTTGTAACATAATATCATTCTAGATTTGTACCAACTTTGTATACCTGTGTATATCAATCCTATGGCGGATTTGTTAATATTCTGAATAACACCAGCAGTGTACCTTTTGACTGATTCGGTGAAACAACGATCTATGGATTCTCTGGAGAATTCGAAGGATCTCTCTCATGCGTTATTCAATTGACTTTTGAGACTAACTAGTCGTAACCTATTCTCTGTGATTCTTATGTCACGATTTGTCAATCCTCTCTTCTATTTCTAAGGAAACTGGATCTCTCTTGACAGTACTTGAATCAAATTTCGTAAATAAACCTGTCAATTATAATACCAGTTCAGTTACGGGACGAAATTCCTTCAACTGGGAGATAATGTGACAACCGCGAATTTTCAGGTCTACATCGCGTTCGACGAGTTCATATAATAATAATAATAGTATTATTATGTTGAAATATACTTTCAAACGAAAGAAACTCGTTAGTGAACGAAAGATAATAGCAAGATTTATTTGGGTGTTATAATGTCAAAAAAAATTGATCAAGTTCTGGTTTATACCCGTTAACACCCGAGTTGAGCGGTTTCGTAAATTTTAATTTAAATCCGAAAGGATATATACTTACGAGACGCAAGGACTCGAGGGAAAATAATAAATTATAATAAGTTATTTCTGAGTAAAATAACGTCTCTATTTTTATTGGGTTCATTTAAGCGAAAAACCGACACGCGATCGGAGACCACGGGGCTATAAATACCCCAACTCCATCTCCCTTTTCTCATTTACAAAATTCAGAGAAAAATTTAGAGAGAGAGAGAGAGTGGAGAGGATTCCGGCGAAGTAGTGGTGGTCCGGCAGTGGAGCGTGGCGGCCAACGGTGGTCCGGCGCGGTGGTCGGTGGCGGCCGAAGCCCGTTTTTCACCCGAAACCATTTCTCGACGCTACGAACGCAATGGTAAGCTCAGATTTCTCTAAATCCTTGCTTAAATTCATGAAAAAGAGTTAATATCAAATCTTTTTAGAAAGTTTTATGCATGCGCAGTTTTAAAGATCGGACGATCCCCGGAAATCCAACTGTTAGAAATGCATGAAATTTGGATATGATGTTGTCAACACATAGACGCAAAACCCTACTAGAGGAATTTTTTATCAGAGCTCTCTAGGTATGCTTTTCATACCCTCGAATGTGACTGATCGGATTTTCGGATTTGAAAAACTGGGTGTCAAAGAATCGTCGATCCTCGGTGATCCGACCGTTGGATCGTGATGAATTTTGGACAGTAATTTCTCAGAACAAATATAAATGTTTTCACCGTAGGAAATTCCGATCAGATGTTGGGAAATATATTTTTGAATACGAACAGATTGTAACAGTTTATATGACCGAAACAGGAAATTGATCGGGTTGCATGGCCATTCAAAAGGCATTGCATATCAATTTTGAGCATATAGAAATGCTCGAGAGATAAAAACTATTCTAATGATGTTTTTGGTTCGTATTGCATGTGAAATACGGGAGGTTCCGCGTACGCGAACCATTTATACGAAAGGTATAAACTTTACCCGTTAAGATTTAATTTTATGTTAGAATAGTTTTATGAGTCATTGGTTGGGAATTGAACCCGAAAACATTTAGTATTAAGATATTTGATATTTTGAGTGGTTATTAGGTTATAAACCCAATACCGGTTCACGTGAAACTAATATATTTATTTTTATACAACAATTGTTTTTGATGGATTTTTATAAAATTTTTATTTAGATTCCAAATTTATTTTTAAAAAGTAGTATTTATATAAAAAGTGAGATCTTGAAATATTGGTAAATAAACTATTTATAGATTATTTATTAAAATTTTCACAAGTTTAATACATGGAAATTTGGGAAAAATACTTCTGAGTATTGAAAGATTCTCAAAATTGGACAGTGATTGTTATATGATGAACTAAGACTACTGTCCAAAGTTTAAGAAAATTGGAGTTGTTTAAGTATGTGTTCAGTATTTATAAATTTTAAACGGATGATTTAGGGTTTGTATACTACTAGATAAAATCAGGACTTGAAATTTGGTATGGGATCTTATATTGACTTAAAACTAATATGATAGAAATTTGGTGAAGTTTTAATGTGTTTAACTATTTTTTCCGAATTTGTTAAATTTTAACAATATTAAATTCATATTAAATAATCTGGATATTGGACAAATATGAAAATTGGTCAAAAATTTTTATTTATATATATAATCATGTGGTATAAATTTAAAGTAGTAACTTTATGTCTAAGTATGGTTTTGGAATTATGGTCCATTTAAATTTTATAAAAAGTTATTAATTTTGAAAATTTTTATATATAATTGATTTTATAAAAATTCTAGGGGATTTTGAACAGAAGTATAACCCCATTTAAAACATAAAATTTGACTTTTAAATTGGGTGCTAATATCACACTAAAACCCTAATTTCAGATGAATTGGATTTTTAAACCGTAAACCGGACTTTACGCGCGTAACCGCGTTTTTGGTCAAACGAAACTGTGACTTGAGATTTTATCATATTTGACATTATAACTACTGATATTCATTAATAAAATCTAGAACTTAAGGTTTCAAAGTCACGAATTTATATAAAGGCTCGTTTTACAACTTTTGAGCGGTTCGTACGTGTGTGCACGGGTTTTGGGTATGCAACCGACTACATAGCCACTTTTGAGTAGTAGACTCAGTTTTATACTTTAGGCGTCCTAAATGCTATTTTTTTATGTCTACTTGGTTAGTAGGACTCGGTTAGGACACCTGTTTTTGCGGTTCTTGCGGATTTAGTCGTACCTTGGTAGCACTGAGTTGCTAGCCACACCTTGCTTGCATTTGGCTGCTGGCCTTTGATAGAATTTGGATGTTAACCGTACTTTGCGGTTTTTGTTGACTATGTCACACTTATCACCGACGTTGTTCAGGTGAGTTTCGCGACCCCACTTTTCAATTTTTACTGTTTTACGGGGGAAAAGCTGTTTCACTTTACACGTTGTTACTTGGGATTAGGGTTACCTGGGTTTACTTATGGATGTATTAAGTCCCCACTTTAATGCAATCAATTAGATTGGATAGCCGGTGGGAATTATGAATAGTACTATTTGGGTTGACACCCCCGCCCAGGGTTGGTCGTGCCAACCAGACTTGTAGGGTCATTTGGGCGCATAATTACCCATAGTAGGTGTTCACATTCGACACCTGGATACAGGGGCAACAACTAGTCTGACGGTTTTGATTATGGCTCAGGGTAATTATATCTTAACACGTGTACTTGATCATCTGCGGATGGTTACTATTACATTTTGAAATTTATTTACTTACTTTTTATAGAGTCGCAAAACCTGCGTGCTCACCAACTATTTTTATAGTTGACCCATTTTTAAAACATGCTTTTCAGGTAAACAGTTATGGGGATAACGAACTTTAAACGACTTGCTTTTGGGAAGAGTTATTATTATGTACTTTTGGTTGTAGTTGGGCATTTTAGACCCTTTGTATTGATTCGGAATTTTCCGTATATTTGTACTTTCGATAGAGGCTTGTTGTATGGTTCAATGTAATGCACAATTTTCCTTTTAGTTTCTCTTGTACTTGTGTTTAATGCGATATACCGGTCCTGCTCCGTGTTTCCGCCTTCGGCGGGGTGTGACATTCTGACTGGGCGATTGTGGAGAAGTTCTATAATGGTCTTACCTTCGAGAAGCAGCAAATGTTTAATATAGTTGTGGGAGGCCACATCATGGAAATATTTGAGCCTGTTGAGTGCGAGGAGATGTTCGAGAGCTTCGCTCAAGCCGAACAGCAGTACCCATCTTCTAGGACTTCTATTCCCAGTGCTAGATCATCCACCACATCTCCTAGAGGTGTGAATCAGTTCACTCCTGATTCTAGCATGGTTGTTGCCCTCACCTCAATGGCCAACGAGATTAAGGAGCTAAAGCTCAGTGCTCAGCGGTGTCAAGTGTGTAGGGGAGGCCACGACACCCGTGAATTAATCAAGAGCAGGTGAGTTTTGCTCGCAACCAATACCAAAACTGAGGGTACAACAACTACAATTCCTTTGGCTCGGGATGGAGATCTGGAAATAACCCGCCTGGGTTTAACGGTCATCAGCAGCAGCAACATGGAGGAGGAGATACAGGACCTAGCACAGGAAGCAATTTCGACACTACCATGATAAACAAGATGCTTGAGACTCAGACACAGCTGCTTGCCCACTTAGTCCAGCACGACAGGGATGCTAGGAAGAGATTGGATAGCCACGACGCTTTTTTTGAAGAATTAACAATCGACATTCCATGATCCGAAACGCACGGTTGAGGACATCGCTTAGAGCTTGAAAGATCAACAGGGAGGTCCATCTTCAAGCTCCAACGCTTCAGTGATGGCCGTGCGGTTAGGAGTGTGGGGGAGAAAGAGGTTGTTAAGGATGACCCCCACTCCTGCAAGTATAATATTCCGTCACCTGAGGAGGTCAAGAAGATTGACTGGAGGTCTCTATTCGCTGAGATCGATGCCAAGATGGCCAAGGAGCAGGTTGACGAGGAAGTTGTAGTGGAAACTCCTGCCACAAAGGCAGAGGAGAAGAAGGGGGCGGAGATGCAGACCCCTGAGATTGACCTGACTCGTGTTCCCTACGCAGCACGTTTGCTGCCATTCAAGCAAGCCAGGGAACACGATCACTTCCTTGACATGTTCAAACAACTCGAGGTCAATCTTCTGCTGATAGAGACTATCTAGCGCATACCAAAGTATGGCAAGTTCCTAAAAGATCTTCTTTCCAACAAGAAGAAGCTTGAGGAGGTCTCTAAAGTCTCACTTAGTGAGCAATGCTCTACGGTGGTGCATAACAATCTGCCTGAGAAATTGGGAGATTCAGGGCGTTTCACGATTCCGTGTCTCCTAGGCAGTTTTCCCTTGCACCACGCATTGGCCGACCTAGGTGCTAGGATCAATCTGATGCCCTATTCTTTATATAAGCAGCTAGACCTTGGTGAACCACAGCCGACGCGCATGAGCATATACTTGGCTGACCGTTCAGTCAAGTATCCACGACGAATTGTGGAAAATCTTCTAGTGAAAGTAGGCAAATTTGTTTTCCCCGTGGACTTCGTTATTCTAGACATGGAGGTGGATGACAGAGTCCCACTCGTCCTCGGGCGCCCATTCTTGCGCACCACCAAGGCATTGATCGATGTATTTGACGGAAATCTCACACTTCATGTGGGGGATGAGTCAGTTATATTTGATGCCACACAGTCTGTGAAGGATGTTGGCGAGCATAGCCACTCCGTGTGCATGCTTGATGCCTTCATGGACTACCATCATGACTCTGATCCGGTTTTAGAAATTGGTGAACCCGCCCCTAATTTAGGAGAACCATCTGAGTGGGCGGTAGAGTTGGAGAAGTTGTTAGAAGAGCCGGATGAATATGGCGATGATGTGCCTGATGATCTGCTAAAGATGATGGCAGAGTTAGATGAGATAATAGGCACAACCCCAAGTGTGGGGAAGTTGGGGGAGATTGTAGAGGAGCCGGATGATCCTGGTAGAGGTCTAGAGGTCACAGACATAGAAAATATCATTCCTAAACCTCTACCTATTCGTTATTCTGAGGGAAGGACCGTAGATCCAACCCCAAGTACTAGTACCCCTAGGTCTAGGCCACCCCGTAAGAGAACCCATACGTTAATAGAGTCATTTAGGGTGAGGGTAGTGCAAACCCCAAGTGTGGGGACGTATAGGGGTGAAAAATTACTTGGTTATTTGATGCATATTACATTTGGACCGGGTAGATTTAAGCTATGGTGGACGGATATGTGTGAAAAATATGTTCTGAGTTCATGGTTTGATAAGAGTGTGAAGTTACTGAGTTGGGGTAAGACCGGGAGGCCATGTAGGATGAAGGCGGTGCCGGTTAGGATCAAAGAGAAGCCCCCTGGTAGGCTTGTTTGATTCTCGGGCAAGTGTCCGGGATATAAAGTTTGTATGCATTACTAGGCTTGAGTCCGTGTCAAATTTGGTGTTTTTCAGTATTGTGTTTTGTGTGTGTCGTGTCTTGCAGGGATTCGTGCTTGATTCGGTGAGAGAAATCTTTGGGAACGAAGTTACAGGTATGTTTTACATTGGTTTGATCATTGGAACGAGTTTTTAAGAATTTGGGTGAAAAATAATTTTAGGTGGCCAAAAGTTTTCTAAGTATAAAATATGAAGAAAAAAAATTAATATTTATGTGAATGACACCCCTTCGCAGTACGCGAGGAGGACTACCTGGATTAGCCCTTAGTCCTTGTTTTCCCATGGTCACCCATACCCGTACCCACCACCATTCACATCACCAATTATCATCGTCACTCATCACCATCTACATCCATCACCTATAATACCCACCCTCCATCGTCATTACATCCCATCACATCATTCACCGACCATGGGAAACCCGGGAAACATTTCGATCCGATGATTCACCTTGCCGTGGCATTCATGTCTATGTGTTTGTCACCCATCGGGTACGTGTCTTTGCATATCTATCCAGAGTCAGTTTGAGTCTTTTATTTGTGTCAGTTTAATGCTGCAGGTTTCTTGTGAGGTTTATCTTGTAGGTGTTCTTCGTACTGTCCGTACTAAATCTCCATTTGGACGGGACGAATGCTTCCATCAAATTGTAAAGGAAACCCAGCAGAGTGTGCAACCGTGACCGAAATGTTATACGGTGCACACAAGGAAGAACGAAGCTGGATACATTTGTTTGCACATTCATTACCATCTAAGTCGCTTCCTGTTTTTATTTTTGCATTTTTATTTTTAGTTGTGTCTTGATTCACATTGAGGACAATGTGTCTGAAATATGAGTTTCATGGCACACCACTCTCTTTTTATGAAAATAAATCCGAGTTTCGGTGGCGCTCATTCCATAATTTCCATAATTTTGAGCTTAGTTATTTGAAATATGAGTTTTGCTTACGTGTTACCCTCTAGGATGGAGACTTGGAGGATACACCCCTAAGTAAGATTTATGTGCTTAAATGTGTAGAACCTAGTCTATGTGTTAGCTTTTGGGATAGTGACTTGGTTGAGACGCCTCTAGGCGAAAGTTCTTAAGCTTAATTTAATGCTCATTTCCATCCATTCATTCCATAATTCATTGATTTCTAAAAATCTGTAAATCTTAGTTTAACGTGGTGGGCAAATCTATATGGTTTAACTCGTGCCTAGACATGACCGTGAGACGTGATTAGGTAGAGCTATAGCTTCTGAGTGTGAGTCACATAGATTGATTGATTGTTGTATAAATTGGAATTAGAACACATTACGGGGGCTAGATAGTTGGTGATTGGGTTTAATCGGACGGAAATACTGATTATTGCTTTTTAACGCGTGAGTATATTTGTGATAATTGGTTATTGATGTTTATAAATTTAGATTTCAATTATGATTCCATTACAAACTTTTTCGAGGACGAAAAAAGGTTAGGTGTGGGATGTTTGATGTGTTGCAAAGCACACATGCGTTTCTGCCATATTTCATGTCGTTTTCGTATAGTTTTAGAGTCGTTTCGAGTCATTTATAGTAAGAATTAAGTTAAGTCTTCTTTTATAGGTAATAGGGTCACTTTGGAGATTAAACGAACAAGAAGTGTGAAAGAAACGAGCATGAGAACCCGGGCTGAGAAACGGAAAAAATCGGAAAAGAGTCAAAACTTCAAAGGGGCATATCACATGCTAGAAAATTAGTTACGGGGCCCATAATAAATCGATTTGGGGTAGCTTGACGAGAAGAATACAAAAAATAAGTTTGTTTTGCTGTATCACCCTTAATTGGAAAACCAATTAATAAAACATTTAAACGCGCATAAGCTTTTGTCCCAAAATTTTTTTATACTCCTCGTTTACCGCGAAGGATCAGGGACATCCCATTGCATACCGCGAGGGAGTCCCAAATCACCACACCCGGAAACTAGGTCTCTCGCGTACCGCGAGAGACCCTAGCTTGATTCTCGTTGTCCATTTTTCACACTTAGCCAAATTTTCATCTTTTAACAAATCAACATGACACCAAAATTATCCCCGACACTTGGGTTTTGTTTCAAAACTATATACAACCATTATAACACCAAAACATGTTTCAATTTTTCAATATACACCACATTAACTATTTTTTCCTTTATAATAAAAAAAACACCCCATTTCCATACACCACACATTTTTCAATATATCACATACACCACACATTTATCACATACACCACACTAATTTTTCAATATATCCACATTAACTTATAGTATGCATACATATCACATACACCACACATTTATCTACATTACTAAGTAAGTGCAAAGGCACTTACCTTTAGAGTTAGAAGATCCCACACCACCTTCTAGCTTTCCAAATTGATTACCTAAACATATACACCTAGTTTAGTAATCTAATATTCATCAAAATCACATTACAATTGAGTCCACAACCCAATTTCCATTTCCAACCCAAATTGACCCGTTTGGGTTATTCCCATAACCAAACACCCCCTTTCAATACAAACTCACCTACTTGAGTTTTCTTTCCAATACCTTGACACTAATTTCTCATTCAGTAACTTTTATTAGGTTAATTTGATGTTTGTTCAAGTGTCTAATATCACCTAAACACTTAATCATCACTAATTCAACAATCTAGCATCAAGATTCAAACACCCCCAATTTTCACCATATGAACCCTAACTTTTCAAAATCAAAATCGAAGGGTTCTAGGAGGTTAATCACCTCTCTTTACCTTTAGTTTAGCTAGATTATCCACAATCTAACACTAATTTATCACATGCATACACAATTTTTGGATTTCAACAAAACCCACCTACTAACACATTCAAAGGTGAAATTAATGGAAGATTACACTTACTTGATGTTAGAAGGATGATGTGCAAGCCAAAACCTTCACCAATTCAAGCTCAAAATGCACGATTTTGCTCAAAAACCGATTTTCTCCTTGCTTTGAATGATCTTGAACTCCAAATAAGTTCAATTTTGACTTCAATAAGTCAATATGGCAGATTTTGCCATATTTACACCTTTAGCTCTTCCACTTTCATTTCACCCATTTCACTCCAAAACTAGTTAAAACTAGTATAACCCCATTACTAACTTGAAACCCACTTGTTTCAAATTATTTCTAATATATTATTTTCATCATAATATTTATTAGAAAATTTAATTTATTTGAAAACGAAACCCAGATTTTGGTTCGTTACAAATCACATTCCCTTATTTGGGTTTCGTCCCCGAAACCCGACTTCACATAAAAAGGTTAGGATAATAATTGAGCATTTCTTCCTCGTTTTCCCAAGTCATATCCTCCCCTTTATTATGTTTCCACCTCACCAAAACGTTGCTAATCGCTTTATTTCGCAATTTCTTTACCTTTCTATCCAAGATTGCCACCGGTTCCTCAATATAATTTAATTTTTCATCCAATTCAATATCATCCAAAGGAACAAAAGTAGATTCATCCGCTAAACATTTCCGCAAATGAGACACATGAAATGTGTTATGAAGTCTACTTAGTCCCTCCGGTAGCTCAAAACGGCAGGCTACCTCACCCACCCTTGCTATCACCTTAAACGGTCCGATGAAACGTGGACTTAACTTCCCCCGTTTCCTAAACTGTATCACCCCTTTACAAGGAAGACTTTCAAAAGCACAAAGTCTCCCACTTGAAACTCAATCGCCCGCTTCCTATTATCCGTATAGGACTTTTGGTGATCTTGAGCCGCCTTCAAACGTGCTCTAATTTGGTCTATACTACCAATGTTTTCATTGACCACCTCTTTGCTACCAAGCTCCCGTTGACCAATTTCACCCCAACACACGGGTGTTATACTTTTCCTCCCATACAATGCCTCAAAAGGCGGCATGCCAATACTAGAATGGTAGCTATTGTTGTATGAAAATTCCGCCAACGGTAGATGGTCGTCCCAACTACCACCAAAATCCAAAGCACACGCCCAAAACATATCCTCAAGCGTCTGAATCATCCGCTCGCTTTGACCATCCGTTTGTGGATGATTAGCGGTGCTAAGGTTCAATCTAGTCCCCATATCCTCATGGAACTTCTTCCAAAAATGAGAAGTAAATCTCGTATCGCGGTCTGATATAATCGACACCGGCACAGCATGACGTGACACGTTTTCCTTCACATAGATTTTCGCCAATCTATCAGAAGAATACGTTTCCTTTATTGGAAGGAAATGTGCACTCTTTGTCAACCGATCCACTACTACCCATATCGCATCATAACCCTTTCGAGTCTTTGGTAGTTTAGTGATCAAATCCATGGTGATGTTCTCCCATTTTCAAAGCGGTATTTCAAGCAGTTGAAGCTTTCCATATGGCTTTTGATGTTCCGCCTTTACCCTTAAGCATGTGAGACACTTCTCCACATACTTAACTATATCACGCCTCATATCCGGCCACCAAAAATGACACCTCAAGTCATAAAACATCTTTGTGGCCCTCGGATGGATAGATTATTTGGATTTATGCATCTCATCTAAAATAGTTGCCAACACACTTGACAATCTAGGAATCCAAATTCTATCAAAGCATGTCTTTAACCTTGAGCTATTTTCCCCAAACTTATCAACATAAGCAACCATCCTTTCCTTTTTCAAATCACCACCAAGTGATAACACTTGTGCCTACCGGATTTCATCAATGAGAGACGATGAAATTGTCATCTTAAATGACTTCACCTTGATAGGTGTATGGTTCGTCTTCCGACTAAGCGCATCTGCCACTACATTCGCTTTACCCGGATGGTAGAGTATCTCACAATCATAATCTTTAACCAATTCAAGCCATCGCCTTTGCCTCATGTTGAGGTCCTTTTGGTCAAAGAAGTACTTGAGACGTTTGTGATCCTTGTAGATCGTACACTTAGCCCCATACAAATAATGCCTCCAAATATTGAGCGCGAAAACCACTGCCGCAAGCTCAAAATCATGGGTAGGGTAATTCACCACATGAGTCTTTAATTGCCTAGATGCATAGGCAATCACTTTCCCCCTTTTCATCAAAACACAACCCAACCTCGAATGCGAGGCATCCGAATACACCACAAAATCTTCGGTCTCGTCTGGCAAGGATAAGATAGGCGCCTTAGTCAACTTTTCTTTCAAGAGTTGGAAGGCAGATTCTTGCTTGGAACCCCATACAAATTTGGTCTCCTTACGTGTTAACTTTGTCATTGGCAAGGCAACCCTAGATAAATTCTCAATAAACCGCCGATAATAACCCGCCAACCCCAAGAAACTTCTAATCTCCGAAGGCTTCTTCGGTGATGACTAATCTTCTACCGCCACTATCTTGGATGGGTCAACTGTAATCCCCTTCTCATTCACCACATGACCCAAGAACTGGATCTCACGCAACCAAAATGCGCACTTTGAGAATTTAGCATAAAGCTTCTCCCTTTGCAACACTTCAAGGATTTCACGAAGATGAAAGGCATGATCACTTTCACTCCATGAATAGATGAGAAGGTCATCGATAAATACAATCACTGCATGGTTGAGGAACGGTCTACACACCCGATTCATAATATCCATGAAAACCGCGAGTGCGTTGGTCAAAACGAAAGGCATAACCGTGACCTCATAGTGACTGTATCGAGTGCGAAAAGCTGTCTTATGAACGTCTTCTTCTTTAACTTTCTACTAATGGTACCCAGATCTCAAATCAATCTTAGAAAACCACAACACCCTTTGTAATTGATCAAAGAGGTCGTCAATATGAGGTAACGGGTACCTATTCTTCACCGTCAACTTGTTCAATTCCCGATAATCCATACACATCCTCATGCTTCTGTCCTTCTTTTTAACGAAGAGAACCGGTGCACCCCAAGGTGAGACACTTGGGCATGTGAAACCTTTATTTAGAAGCTCTTGCAATTGCTCCATTAACTCTTTCATTTCCGGCGGTGCCAACCTATAAGGTGCTTTGGCTACCGGCTTTGCACCTGGGATTAAATCAATCCCAAACTCTACTTCCCTTTCCGGTGGTACCCCCGGTAATTCATCCGGAAACACATCCACAAATTGATTCACAACTGGAACATCGCGTATATCTTTCACCCTATCTACCACATCCACAACATAAGCCATGTATGCCTTGCACCCACGCACCATGTACTTTGTTGCCTTCACATAAGAACACATCTTTACATTACATTTCTTTTCACCTTCTATGTAAATGGACTCACCCGATGGGGAATCGAGTTGTACCGCCTTAGGTCCACATAGAATATTCGCTTTGTTCTTATACAACCAATCCATTCCCACTATTACATCAAAGTCTCCCATGGACATATGAATTAAGTCTATAAGGAACGTTTCACTCCCCGCCCTTAACTTGAAATTCCTATAATCATTGAATACTAGGAAACTCTTGTCATTTTCGCCTCGATTTCTAAGGGTTCATCTAACTTGCTACTTAGAAATGAAGAATTCTTAACAAATTTTAAGGACACAAACGAACGACTAGCTCCCGAATAAAAAAGAACTAGTGCAGGTAAATAGTTAATCTTAAATGTACCTGACACCACCTCCGAGTTCATTTTGGCCTCTTCCACCGAGATGTGGAAAGCTCTCCCCTTGGGCCTTGGCGTTTCAACTTTCTTCCTTTCACTTCCACCTTGCTTCAACTCGGGACAATCCACCCTATTTTGCCCGGGCTTGTAGCAGTTATAGCATAATTATATTTGGCTTGAACATTGACTAGCCATGTGCCCCGGCTTACCACACTTATAACAGCTCATAGTCCCCTTCCTACATTCCCTCGAATGTTCTTTTCAACAAACTTTGCACCCACGGGGAACAAACTTGTTAAATGGTTTCTTACTTGGGCTCCCGCCCTTTATCTTCTTAACCACTTGCTCAGCAATTTCCCGCTTCCTCTTTTCACTCCTTGCTTCTTGCCTCCTCAACTCCACCTCTTTTTCCCAACACCTATTTATCAAGTCCACAAGTGTGGTAAAAGAGGATGGAGATATGCTATCTCAGAACTCCACTGTCAACATAGCATAGAACCTATCGATATTCGCCTTTTCGGTCGACACCACATCCGGACAGAATTTGGCACGATCGAAGAAGGCCCAGCCAATTCGTCAATTGACTCATTAGTTTTCCTCATGAGGAGGAACTCCTCAGTCATCCTATCAACAACGGCTTGTGGGCAATGGTACTTTAGAAAAGCCACTTTGAATTCCTCCCAAGTCATGGAGGTCATACCCAAATCACCTCTCTCCTTTCGGAGATTCAACAACCATTCTTTTATCCTTCCTGTCAGTAGAGGCACACTAAACATCACCCTATCCTCGGGCTTACATTTAGTTGTCTCAAAGTTAGACTCTATGTCCACCACCCACTTGTGCTAAGAATCGGGTCCACTTGCCCATCATACTATTTGGGCTTGATCACCATGAATTCCTTTAGGGTACAACCCTGTGGTTTCATTGTCCTTCATAACCAACTCAAGAGTGAGCTTAATAGGCCCTCTCATTTCTTCCATTAGGAGGGATGTGGCTTGCTCAAAGGCCTTAGGCACTTCCTCCTTTATCATCTCCTGGATTCTTGGATCCAAGGGTTCATTGTTTGCCTCTTCTTCCATCTCTAAACCGAGAAAATGAACCAAAAACACCTTAATACCATAGGTATCCATTTCACATTCACTATTATATGTATTAAGTATATATATACCTACCTATATACATACATACATATATAACCACCTTCACCTAATCCTTGCAGATGTTCATTGTTATATGGTTATCATAAAGTCTCTTGCACATTTCGTTTTATTAAACATATTGGCCAGACATGCTTAATAATACGACATGCCTAATAATACGACATGCCCAATTGTAATTACCATCTCCATATAACAAGTCACACATCAAGTTTCGGCAAACATAACACTTTTTCATTCATTAATACATATACATATTCACCACACATATATATATAACCACTTATCAAATCATTACTAACTTTCATTTCCGCAAGATCCGAGTCTTAGTCAAATCCTTCATGGATTCTCGTATCATTTTCCCTCATATCAAGAGCATTCGGTTTGAGTTTGGTGCCACCACACCAAATCCTTCAAACCATTGCTTTGATACCAAGTTGTAACACCCTTAATTAGAAAACCAATTAATAAAACATTTAAACACGCGGAAACTTTTATCCCGAGAATTATTTTTTTTATACTCCTCGCGTACCGCGAAGGATCAGGGACATCCCTTCGCGTACCGAGAGGGAGTCCCAAATCACCACACCCAGAAACCAGGTCTCTCGCGTACCGCGAGAGACCCTGGCTTGATTCTAGCGTACCATGGGGAGCCTGAGTAAACAGAAAGTTTACTCAGCTGCCCAATTTTCACACTTAGCCAAATTTTCATCTTTTAACAAATTAACATGACACCAAAATTATCCCCAACACTTGGGTTTTGTTTCAAAACAATATACAACCATTATAACACCAAAACACGTTTCAATTTGTCAATATACACCACATTAACGTATTTTTCCTTTAAAATCCCAAAAACACCCCGTATTTGCATTCGGGAATCCTCAACGTCACGGACTTGACTTTAACCTACATCGGAGCTTTCCCTACATCATCACATAAATATTTCACCATTAGTAATGAAGATAAACATAACAAACAAGTATTTATCACTTGTTTCCACCCATTCACCAATATGACCCGTTTGACCCGTTTACACCCATTTGGTCAATTAAGGTTCATAACACTTGCATTTCCACTACAAGTTTCATTTATTTCATTTGCCATTCATGTGTCATCACCCATTCACCCATTTGAAGTATTCCACACTTCTTATTGGGTTTTCAACCTCTTTGTGCGAGTACCACAACTCGTCTTACCCACACTCGGAGTATTTGACTCCATGTCCACCCTTTGAAGTATTCCAGACTTCTATTTAGTTTACAATCTCTTGGTGCGAGTACCACAACTCGTCTTACCCACGCTTGGAGTATTTGACTCCAAGTCCACCTTTTGAAGTATTCCACACTTCTATCCACCAATTCACCAAAATATCACATTATGATTGACTATACCACATATGTCAAACACACCAAATTCTCCACATTTCAATTACACATATTTACCCCATTGCACAATCAAGTTTGGACTATTAACCACATTGTCTAATTTCACCACTTCCAACATATAAGTTTGACCTTCTACCACTAAAGTCAAATTAATACAATTCCACACATATTACATTCAAGAAATAGGCATAAACATTAATTTCAACTTATAGTATGCATACATATCACATACACCACACATTTATCTACATTACTAAGTAAGTGCAAAGGCACTTACCTTTAGAGTTAGAAGATCCCGCACCACCTTCTAGCTTTGCAAATTGATTACCTAAACATATACACCTAGTTTAGTAATCTAACATTCATCGAAATCACATTACAATTGAGTCCACAACCCAATTTCCATTTCCAACCCAAACTGACCCGTTTGGGTTATTCCCATAACCAAACACCCCCTTTCAATACAAACTCACCTACTTGAGTTTACTTTCCAATACCTTGACACTAATTTCTCATTTAATAACTTTTATTAGGTCAATTTTGTGTTTGTTGAAGTGTCTAATACCACCTAAACACCCCCAATGTTTGCCATATGAACTCTAACTTTTCAAAACCAAAATCGAAGGGTTCTAGGATGTTAATCACCTCTCTTTACCTTTAGTTTAGCTAGATTATCCACAATCTAACACTAATTTACCACATGCATACATAATTTTTGGATTTCAACAAAACCAACCTACTAACACATTCAAAGGTGAAATCAATGGATGATTACACTTACTTGATATTAGAAGGATGATGTGCAAGCCAAAACCTTTATCAATTCAAGCTCAAAATGCATGATTTTGCTCAAAACCCGGTTTTCTCCTTGCTTTGAAAGATCTTGAACTCCAAATAAGTTCAATTTTGACTTCAATAAGTCAATATGGTAGATTTTGCCATATTTACACCTTTAGCTCTTCCACTTTCATTTCATCCATTTCACTCCAAAACTAGTTAAAACTAGTATAACCCCATTACTAACTTGAAACCTACTTGTTTCAACGTATTTCTAATATATTATTTTCATCATAATATTTATTAGAATATTTTATTTATTTGAAAACGATACCCGGATTTTGGTTCGGCGGTACGTGAGATATAGGCCAAGGGCCCTCGCGGTACGCGAGGGACCCCAGTTACGGGAATTTTTACCTAATTTCATGGTTTAAAGGTCTAGGACTCTCCCATTCTTAATCTAATCGAATTCCAGTCGTTTCAAAGAAGAAAAGAGACGAGATTGCGACTAGAGTAGAGGATTGAAGTGCAAAGGTCGAATCTTTGATCTCGGGTTCGTTAGCTTTAGAGTTTTCGGTTCCAAAGCTTGAACCTTTATCTTTGATTTGTTTGATTGAACCATGTTTTGTTCTTATTACTTCTATTTTGATGTTTTAAGTATGATTCTAGGCTAAATCTTTAATACTGCCTAGGTTAACGATGAATACTATGTTAAAGTTCTGATTTTTTTAGTTTTAGATTGATTGATGGTTTAATGATCTTGTAAACGATCCTAGTTAATGATTATGATGTTTATGCATGCTTAAATCTAATTGTGTGATTAATTATTGATTCCTTGCGTTGATTATGGTTGTCTGCTTGTTCAATTAGCGTATCTTGATCATAGATCTTAGGGTTTGTGATTGTGGTGGTTTGCTAGACATAGTTGCCATAGGAATTGTTGTTGATTGCTGATTTGAGTTAAGTGTGTGTCCTAGTTCAATACCCGAGAGGAGAGAATTAGTCGTTTAGTCTTTATCATTAGGAATCCGAGTGTTAACAGTCTGAGAGGGCGTTAGTATAAGGTGTATAGTGATTGTTGCTATCCTGAATCATAGTTGTTATCCTAGGATTACCCCGTGCATTCCTTGAATGTATTGTGGACGGTGAGACTGAGAGGTAATCCATCCATTAGGGTACAATATCATAGTTGGAAATACCTAAGAAGTGATCCAACAATCTGGTGAGTTTAATACACTTTAGGTTCCTTAGTTG
The DNA here is from genome assembly GCA_023525975.1 of Smallanthus sonchifolius. Lineage (NCBI taxonomy): Eukaryota > Viridiplantae > Streptophyta > Magnoliopsida > Asterales > Asteraceae > Smallanthus > Smallanthus sonchifolius. The sequence continues at coordinate 56,443,467 of CM042038.1, forward strand.
GTGACACCCTGAGAGTGATTAAGGATCCACTAGGTTATCTCTAGTTGTTATCCTTAGAAACCAAGATCCATCATAGTCCATAACCGGTAGAAGTTGTTCTTTACAAGTAGGATTCCGACCTAGGTAGTGTTCTTCCTATTCCTGATATCTCCCTTTTCTCTTGCCTTGATAGTTGAGTCGATCTTAGTTTACTGCATTCTCTAGTTAATTCAGTAGTGTAGTGAACCCCCTGACCAAATCAATCTTAGTCCGAGTCAGAGACTAGTTTGTTATCGTAGTGTCTCTAGAGTTCAATATCACGGATTATCATTAAGTTGTGCTACACGTGATAGGTCCACTTGCCTGTCAGTGCGGTTTAGTTCATATGTATTCTATTTATTACTTAGGAGTCTAGGTTAGGTTTTAGAGTTATTTTTTAAGACCATCCGGACGACATCACTTACCTAGGTAGTGCTTTCTCTATTCTTGATTTCATCCGATTTTATTGTTTGATAGTTAGTTGTCAGTTGGTTTTCATTTACTTTTGATTAGTTTAAATCCTAGTTTATATAATTCTCCCCAAACCAAATATCTTAGTTCTTTGTCAGAGTCTAGCTTTAGTTAGTGTTTGTGTTTCGTGGGTTTGATATTCGGACTTCCATTAGGCTGTATTACATTTGATAGGTACACTTGCTAGTCATTATGGTCTAGTTTAGAGGATTTCTATAGTATTAATAGAGTGTCTAGGTTAGGTTTTTGTTAGTTTTTATAGACCATTCTGAGCACATCAGTGCGTATAAATAAAAAATGCAACATGGCTGTTCAATTGCACTTATATATGAATACAATCATCCATACTTACCATTTTTAAATAAATGGGTTGACATTTCCATCCCTAATAATTTTATGCTTAAATGTTTCTTTAGACACAACATAATCAAACCTGAGACCTCATTCCATTGCCTGCTACCCGGAATCTCAGCTTGCTTCTTTTTCATTGCCGATTCTCTATGCAAGTAACGAAAACAAATACAGTTCCAAACAACAAAACATCTTTAGATCAATTTTTACAACACAACAATCAATTAGGTTAGTCACTATTGTCATAATTTTTGCAAAATGTTAGTAAAAAACATATAAAGTAAACCCTTTAGTAATTAACTAACTGAAGGGCATAAAATTTAACTAACCTGGGGTGTTTTGAAGTTTGTTTTTAAGTCATTTTTGGGGCTTAAAGAATCGTAATCAGTATTTGAGTAACTATCTGACTCCCTACTCATGGCATCAATACTAATTGCCATTTTTATCCCGTCACATCATGAAACGTCCTAAATCGGGTACATCTCATAGTTGGCACAAAACATAAAAAAACGAAGGTCTTTTAACTTTTAATCAGAATCTATTACAACGGAAGTCTGGTTTCAAACATTCAAATTCATAAACGATAAATAATCATTCTTCATTCATAAACTATCGGGAACAGGAAATGTTGGTCTTCGGCACAACAATCCGATGTCCATGCTATCCAGCCCTCACGACTCCTTTACTTTGCTTTCTCTTTACCTTTTCTACCTGTCATTCATACTAAAAGTCAGCTAACGCTGGTGAGTTATATCACTTTAAACTTTAAACTTTCTTTTGGTAGCTTAGGTTTATAAAAATAAAATAAGCTTTTCTTTCTCTGTCTTTAAAACACTTTAACTTTACTTTAAAACTTTTACAATGTTACAATTATAAAACTATGATGTTACTGTCATTTATTAAAACTTTAGCGTCGAGGAAACCCGTTTGGGTGTCCTCCTGTACTCTGTCTGACTATCGTTTCACTTGTACAAGACAAGTGACTTTAACATACTTTAACTATCACATATGGATCATGGTCCAAGGACCGGTTCCTTTTTTCTCGCTTACACCTCAGGTAAGACTTTTACTTTAGCGCTGCCCACACCTCAGGGTGGGACTTTCTTTCTCGCTTGCACTTCTGTGCAAGACTCCTTTAGCATTACTTACACCTTAGGGTAAGACTCCTTTAGCATTGCTTACACGTCAGTGTAAGACTCCTTTAGCATTGCTCACACCTCAGGGTGAGACTTCTACTTTAGCATGCCTGCAGAACTTTCTACTATGCAATGTAATTATACTACTACACAAAATAGAATGAAATCACATAAACTTTCACATAAACAAATAACACATATTAACACATAAGCATATAACATGGAAATTGTCACTTTCACTGTCGATCTGTACCGAGGTACAACTCCTTAAACCTTCTTTACCTTAGTTCTTTCCTTTCTTTAAAACACGTTTCAAAGATAGTACTTTACTCTTTAACACTTTCTCTTCCATTTTTATAAAAACATATAATTCTTAAAAAATATACTTTAAATTTCAAAACTATCTCTTTCAAAGTATGCATGCCAGCCCAAAACCGTTTGGGAAAAAGGCCAATAAGAACTCACCTGACTATGGTATTCACTTGTATATGACGTCCTTTATATTACTAACGCGTAAAACGATCTGTACATAAGTTAAGGCGCGGATTCTATCATTTCTATACGAGAGTCGGCCAAAACTACTACTAGCGACACTCAAGAGTCGACCGAGACAGTCTCCAGCGACTCTTGAGAGTCGGCAGGGAATATTGCCCGAAACACTTGAGTGTTAGCCGAGACAGTCGCCATCGACTCTTGAGAGATGGTCGAGAGTATCGGCTGTGACACTCGAGTGTCGCCTGAACCTGTGTTAAGGCTTGTGTTAGGAGGGTCGACTCTCTGAGAGTCATATTTTACTTTTTCTTCTTCACTGAGAGTCGGCTTTTTGCAGGTGACAACTCTTGAGAGTCGGCTCAAGAGCTTCATCTTCAAACAAGTTTGTTTTTTACCTAAAACTCAAATCTTTTACTTCCAGAACATCGATCTAGCTTCCATGAAGCTAGATCTATACTTTATTTCCCTTCTTATACGTAAAAATCCGATCTTTATAATTAAAAACCCATGAAACCCTAAAACCCATTTCAAAACAAAAACACGGATATAAGGCCGTTTGTTACATGTTGATGCTTGATTCCCACTTCTCCAACCTCTAGTAACCTCCAGCAATGAAGCTTAGCACAAGATGAAGGCCAACAATGATGATCTTGGAGCTTTATGTCACTAAGATGTGGGGGTGAAGATGATGAATGAAAGGGTGAAGAGGGTGGCTAGGGTTTTACCATACACCCCACCCATGTGTTGTCATGGCCCAGCCCAAGGACCGTCTCCCTTTGAGCCCATTATTCCTTTGTTCAAATCTCTTATTTAACTACCTTGACACCCGTCTTTCGTGTTTGACACAAATTTCGGGATGTTACACATCGCGCGGGCATAAATAGTACGTCAAATAGTTACTCATCTGACCCATACCAAAAATATAACATTAAACAAATTTGGGATTAAAAGCACTTTGGGTCAACCCAACCTGATCCGACCCATACCAAAAAATACATGTTTAGACCCGATACCAACCCTCCCGACCGCCCATTTTGCCACCTCTAATCATGGGAAAGAAAAAACCTCAAAACAGTGTCACCACCTATCCTTCCTTTTAACATTATCACAACTCTCTCCATGCCTTGTAAGCAAAATTGGACGGGGTGTCAAATGAGTATTCACCTAAAAAATATATTATAAATATTATGACATAATTATAAACTTCAATTATTGATGACATTATTTTCCAATCAAATGTAAAAAAATACAATCCAAGCCAGAATTCGAACAAAATTCCCTATGGACAAACCCTTTTCCAAATATTAAGTTACATGCATTTTTTACACTGCATTTAGCATACACCGGATTCAGTAACTAAAAAAACAAAAATTTAACCCGACTTTATAACACAATATCCAAAATTACATACATTTTATGCTGAAACGTGTTTCTTCATATGTTCTTTCTTTGAGGAAGAGCAAAATAGAATCAACTTGAATTTGGGACCACTATTCGAAATTTTAGTGAAACACTGGATTTTTTATCAAGAGAAAAGATGATACCTTGTACCAAACTCCTTCGAGACCCGTTTTCCAGATAGTTGTAGATATGTCTCGCATGGACCCTTCACACCCCCATTCTCTCCACTATCACCGCAAACCGTACACAATCATCAGTTGTTTCCCCCATTTGCAGGTATGCTCCCATTTATCTAATCACTATCGCCGTCCTCACTGACTGAAATCAGAATCGCCTCTGCTAGGGTTACCAACGTCGCCGCCAACACCCCTTCTATCAGCTGACACCAAAAATCGTCGATGTGTTGAACATTAGTCCTCGTCAACCTCCGTCACCCCCAATGTTGATTTCACCTTTCATCACCATCGTCGTGGCCATACCAAGAGTGAGAAGCCAACTAAGAAAAAGAATCTAAGGATGAGTCTAGGGTTTCTTGAGAGACGCAGAGGGAATTCAATGTTTTGGAGGTCTCCGTGTGTACGCTCAGTGGTTAAGGCTTGTAGCAAGATTACAAGCTTCAAAGGTTGTACCACAAACATTAAGAGCTGGAAAACTCTTAGAGTTTTGGTCAAATGACCATTTTACCTTCCTTATATGCAATTCATAAGAAAACTAACATTTAGGGAAAGAACAAGAGAACTTCTTTTTAAAAAAAAATCAAAAACTCAAAAAGTAAATCAAATAATAATAAAAAAATCATAACTCAAAATATAAATCAAAAACTAAAAGTGATCCGGAGACCTTGTTTCCCACGTCGTCCTCGTTAAAAAAAACTCAAAAAAATAGTCGGTTTAACTTTAGGGTTTAGTTAAGCTTTTAGGTTAGTCTTTTGGAGGGGGGTGGGTGGGAGGGTTTAGGTTTTTTTTTTGGGGGGGGGGGGTGGGGTTAGGTTTTTCGGTGGGGGTGGGGTGGGGGGTTTAGGTGTTTGGGGGTGGGTTAGGTTTTTGGGGTGGTGCTACACATATGCAATATTACATAATTTTTTTTATTTTTTTAACGAGGACGACGTGGGAAACATGGTCTCTGAACCAATTTTTTAGTTTTTTATTTATATTTTGAGTTATAATTTTTTTCCCTTTAATGGGTAGTTCTCTAGTTCCCTCATTAAAGTGAGTTCTCTCATGAACTCAACCATATATATATATATATATATACACTACTATATAATAGGGATTGGAAGGATGTAGATGCAATTTTCTAAAAAAAATTAAGACACCTTGTACATTTTTTGTTGCATGGTGTACACATTGGCAATGTCATATAAGTGTACAATTGCTTTCTAAACCCTCTCCATAACTTTACAATTACACACTCAATAATTATAATTTAACCACATTAAAGTCCAACTCAACCATCTCATTAAAGCCCTATTAAAGTTTTATTTTAAAAATGAGTTGTATTTTTTTTATAATTTTTAAAATATAATATTTAACAAATTATCAATTGTACCATTATGACGTACCTATTTTGCTCTACGTTTCGACATAAATCTTATTCAAAATCAAGCTTTCGTAATAATGTACAAGTCGTTGAAGCACGAACTTACAAGCCATTGAAGCTTAGGGATTTTTCGTTTACACATGCTATTTTAATTAGTCTTTCGATGTTTCTTTTTTTTCGTGGTAAATAACAGTGTATAGGTTCTAGAAAATCGAACCTTATAAATTTTAAAACTTAACTGATATTGATTAAACAACATCGGTACCGCCGTAGGTATTATCGAAATCGGTACCAATATTTGTTGTTTTGATTGATGTTAAACACATTTCTACATCATTTTGGGTATGTAACTAATTTATTTTTCACGTTCTCTCTTTCGTTTGTTATACCGTGTGCCGGTTCCAAACAGTTACCGTAACGACCCGAACCAACATCAATCGAATTCCCGTCGCGTAGCGCGAGGACCCCGCTAGTATATATATATATATAAACTGAAAACTCACTTGGGTTAAAGAAACTCTAAAAACCTTATATGTGGCCCAAGTTTTGCCACATCAGTTTTCAACCTCTCAAATGAATTTAGGATGCAAGGGTATATTAGACATTTTTTTATGATCTCTTTCTCTCTATAACAAATGACATGACAACTCTATCTCTATCTCTCTCTTCTCATCTTTATCAACCCTCTTTTTTATAAAACTACATAGTTGAGTTTCTTCTCCATTGTGCAACTTTCTCTCACCAGATTCTATGTATTCCTGCAAATAAACTTTGTCGATCTTTGCTAAGCAACAAGTAAGTGATTCAATCTGTCGTAATACTAACAACAATCGAGTATTAGACCAACTTCTGATTGGGGTTAATGCAAAGGATGCTGAGGAAGATGAAGGACGGGAATACATGAAATCAAGTAAATCAAAGAGGAAGATCGTGTAGAGACACTTAGATTTCACATATACCCCAGGTAGCTTTGCGAAGAGTCACAAAATTTTGAAATTTGAATAGGCTTTCATGCGGATGTGTAGTGAAGCCTATGGGAGTTGCAAGTAAAATGGCTAGGAATTTTTAAGGCTCTTAATTCTTGAGGCTCCTTCTACAATCTGTTGTTTTCTTCGATCATCAATTTGCTTCAACTTTTTCCTTTTACCAATTTTTTATTTAATTACTTCAAAACGTATTGCCTCTTCTAATCATCTTAATTTGGTTTATTATATTTTTTTAACATTAAAATTATAATTTAGTAAAGCATGTTATATTATAATAACTAATGGAGAAAATGGGTTTAGAACTTTAAACTTCAATCAAACGCCATGTAATGGGGTGAAGGATCTGGAGCATAATTTTTATTTGTTATTTTTCATGTTATTTTGGTAGTTAACTTGAGTTACATATGTAACACATACGAATTGTATGTGTGAGTTTTTATTCCGTTGGGCTTGATCTGGGATATAATCAATACCTTGAATTGGGATATAATCAATACCTTGAATTTTTGTTATTTAATTATTAATAATTAACTTTGTTTTTATAGTTCTGTTGAAGAGATGATATTGTACTTGAAATGAAAGGGTTGTTTGGCCAAAAAACAAGTGTAGCGAAATAGATCCGCCTCGAATAACCGGAATTCTTTAGTTGGAAGAAATTATGGTTTTTTACAGTGTTGTTTTTTTACCGAAATATAATGTGGGTTATTTATTGTAGCTCTATTGTGGTTTTTTACATTGTTTTTTACCGAAACATAATCTGGGTTATTTATTGTAATATGATTTTACGATCGGTAAATATGTAACATTACAATATTACATAGGTAACATTTTTGTTGTTATATGTATATATTATGTTACATATGTAACTGCCTTCCAGTAGTTTTTATCGAAGTGGCTCAATCTATAAAATATAAATTTACTTAAATATAAATACATGTCACAAACTTTTTCCGGTGACCCAAGAATTTAAAATTCTAGTTTAAAAGAATCTCATTTAAAAAAATCCGTTTAAAATAAAAATCCTGTTTAAATAACAATTCTAGTTACATATATAGCATGCGTTAGCTACATATGTAACATGTGTTGCTAGTTTACACAATGTAAATATTGTAATGTTCAACTAATAAATAGTTACTAATTACATACATGTAACACGGTAGGTTATGAATCACCGATCGGAAAAAAGCCCTCAAAAGTGCCATATTTTGTTCATATGGGGTAACCAATCTTTGGCACACCACATGTAAGCTTGTTTTTTCCTTGAATTTAAAAGGAGAGCTTGTTAGATATGTTTTTTCATATAAAATCTAAATGTCCAAGATTAAGAGGGTTTGTTACATATGTTTTTTCACCTGATCGGTTGTAACCCTTTTGAACATATATGTAAATGCAACATGTTACATATGTAACTATTATTACATATATCTAAATGAAAACTGTTAATTATGTTACATGTGTTAGTATTGTTACATACATCTAAATGCAATATGTTACACAACCTACTATTGCATTTGACTTTCTTCATTTTTAGATTATTTGTTTTTCTTTCGAGATTTTTAATGATTTGTTGTTCATTTTAATATGTTGTTTTATTTGTACTCCTGAACCCATCTGAAATATTTTTACATCCATAGAAGATCGTGACTCTTTCTGAATGAAGATGTTTTATTTTGTAAAGGAATTCACCAATTTTTGGATTAAAAAACTTGAACTAACCATAGTACGATAATAGTTTTAGAACTAATCGATCATAGGTAGCAAAATTTGAAAGGAACTCCAAAGGTTCCATAACTAACACACATTCATTTCATTGTTTTATTACTTTATGTAACGTATGTAACACACATTATTTACATATAAGGCGTATGTAACACGTAATTTGTCAACCACTATATCTGTGACTATTTATCTACTATAATTAATAAATGGTCGGATGAAGAACTTTGTAATATTTATTGGAATTCATATTTTTTTATAAACTAAGAAGATGGGCTAACCACAATCCTTTTTATGTTGTTCTATGTAACATGTATGTGTAACATTATATATAACATTAAAACATATATGTAACATTTACATACGCTATAACTAACACAAAGCACGCTATCTATTCTGGTATGCCATCAACTTTCAATGACAAGAGCTTCCAAAATCCTATTTTTATTAACGCTTCTATTTGATTTTCTTTTAACAGTCTATTACCCGTATACGACTGAAGAGGTGATGAGCGTGTTCGTATGCCAAACCATTCTTGTTTTTTTTCATTTACCTGTCCTCGTTCCTCTATCCCTTTTTGCCCTGCCACATTATCAAAAAGTAAAGTTTATCTTACTTAACAATTTCGATTTTTGTTAAAGATTACACATGTAACTATATGTTTCTTAAAGTTTAAATAGTTATCAAGCTATCAATAGTTACACATGTAACTAAATTTTTCTTAAAATTTAAGTTGCTATATACACTTGTTTTTACCTATAGTTCTTGTATATGTTTCACATGCTACGGTATATTGAGTTACACATGTAAAAAAAATTCAAAAAGACGCACATTTATTCTTACATGTAGTTACTTCTATTTGTTTCATATGTAACAGCAAAGATATGGACGATTTTGAAATTTTAACTCACTTTTTTCTATAGATTTGTAACTCAAAATTTTTTTCTCTATATGAAATTTTTTGTAACTCTTAATTTTTTGAGATAAGGACGATTTTGAAATTTTATGTAAGGTCAACAAAGTAAAAAGAGATAAGGTCAACAAAGTAAAAGGAGGGGAACATACCATTTCATTGTTAATTTCACCGTTCTCGCATGCATCCCTCCCCTTTCGTCTACAAGCTCCATCACCGGACCAATCTCGTTAAAGCTATAAAATTGCCAGAATGCCCTGACCGGAAAAGCAAAAAAGACCTATCAACCGCCTGTTCTAGAGGAACCTCTTCGGACACCATCGTGCGAAAGTCGTTGTTGCTGCCTTGACCCGTAGTTTGTAGCCCCACCACCATCGTCGTCGTCTGAAACCGCATGTACTAGACAGAATCCATACCACCGCCAATAGATACCCGTTATCTTAATTTTTCCTTTTTGACCTTTTTCTTCTATAGATCTATAACTCTTAATTTTTTTTAGATATGGAAATTTTGAAATTTTAAGCTCTAAGATCCAAAATATACTTTAGATAATGAGTATATCTTGAAAATAAGGGAACTTTAGATGTGATGTTTCGTACATGCAGAGATATCAATTTTTAAAACAATTTTTGTAGCAAGTATTTTGACTATTATGCCCTTTCTGTTCTTTTTCACAATAAATAAACATGTTGCTCATTTCAATAAAGTGGTATTCAATCTAAGCCGTAGATGATCTCAAATCAATGGTTAGTAATGAGTTTGCAAAGTTTCTATAACTAGAGGGGGTTTGCAATTTATCCATCCTCTATATATATACATATATATATATGTGTGTGTGTGTGTGTGTATGTATGTAGGGAAGAATTCATGAAAAAAACACATAGTTATGTTAAAACCGCCATGAGCTAATCAAATAATTTATATATATATATTTATTATATGTAAAATATCTTTTTGATGGGTGTCGGTTAGCACCCATCCCAACAACCTAAGTCCGCCACTATATACATACATACATCTATATAAATATTACCGTTCACTAGCATACATATTTAATTGAGATAGTAATTCCATTACTAGCTAAAACTTTATTATTCTTGTTTATATCAAATAATATTTGTTAATATAATAAATATATAACATAGTTAATCAATCATTAAATAATAATTATTTTTTATTTATTTATAAGAGTATCAATATAATATTACAAATTTTACCAAAAGTTATTTTACGTATACGTAACTGCAATTTTTTGTTTTCTGTTTACGTATATGTAACACTATGTGTTACGTATTCGTTAGCCAATACTTCAAATGGTTTTTTGTTAAAAATGTATAATATTATAATGATACTCTTATAAATAAATAAAAATAAAAAATTATTATTATATGATTGGTTAACTATGTTCTATATTTATTATATTGACAACTATTATTTGATATAAACAAGAATAATATAGTTTTAGCTAGTAATGGAATTACTATTTCTATTAAATCTATACGCTAGTGAACGGTAATATTAATATAGATGTATGTATGTATGTATGTATATAGTGGCGGACTTAGGTTGTTGGGATGGGTGTTAACCGACACCCATCAAAAAGATATTTCACATACCGTATATATAATTGAAACCTGATCGACAACCATGAATTTTGACACTGACACCCATTAAAAATTGTGATTCCCATGTTTTACCTTGTTTGCAGCCTCGAAAATCCTCCGAACAACCGTCAAACAACCCGCGAAAACCCTCAAACAGCCCCGAAAAGCCCTCCGGACAACCCCCGAACAACCCTAAACCACCCCTCGAAAAGCCCTCAAACAACCCAGATTTAGGTACTTTTTTTCAATATTAATTTTTATAACTTGATTGTTTCATCTTTAGATATATTATTTGATAGTTGAAGTTTGAATTGTTTCATTTAATCATGTCTAGAATTTAGATGATCAGTAGTAGTGTTTAGAAAAATATATCCCGACCGACCCAAACCGGGCCAAATATTTAAAATGAAGTGACAGATATCCAAACGCCTATAAAAATTTTAGCCATTGATATTGGAGATGAAGGGTTTCTAACATGCCAAGTAAAATGGAAGGAAATTTAAAGGTTGTAAGGGTATAATATGAATTGTAGTAATTGTTGACTTTCTAATAGAATGTGCAAGTTACATGCATATTCCCTCATTTTTTAAAATGTCCGTAACTTTTTTATATGTTAATATTTTTTTTTGAATTACACCATAAAATCGCGTGTTTTTTTTATCTTTCCAACGTGTATAATATTGATATATATATATATATATATATATATATATATATATATATATATATATATATAACCTGACATGAACTGAATATTCATGAAAGTGGGTGATTTTATTTGTGTTTTTAAACTGTGCAATTTTATGATGTTTATAAACTGGGTAATTTTACTGTGTTTTTTTGAGCATTAGTATATATCATTTTGTTGAGAGCTTGTGAAAAAAGGGCATTTTATGAAGTTTTTTTCGTGCGTTTGTATAAAAAACTCAAATACAAAATGTTAGATTTTTTTTTGCAAACACTCGAAAAAAACATCATAAAAACGCCCGAAAAACATAATATAAAACACTCGAAAAAACACCATAAATTTGCTTAGTTAAAAAACACTATACATTTGGCCAAACCAAAAACATCATAAAATTACACAATTAAAAAACACCATAAAAACACCCACTTTCATGAACAACCTAGTTCATGTCTTTTTTTTTTAAATTTACATACAACAATATCATACTCGTTGAAAATATAAAAAAAACCTTCGCTATTATGGTGAAATTATTTTAAAAAATAATAGCGTATGAAAAAGTTATAAACATTTAAAAAATGGAGGGGAAATTTATATGACTTGCATTTGCATGTAATTTGTCATTTGATTAGCATGTGCATTTTCGTTTGACACTTTTGCCCTTCCCTTTTGGTTTATTTTTTCGACACATGACACTCTATGGTGGCTTCCTACACTTTATTTTGTTTTTAGCCTTTGTAAAATATCCTTTCCTATATATATATATATATATATATATATAGGGTCTGGTTATTGCACAAAGGTGTTTTAGCATACGAGGCGTACAAAGCCACCAGCATGCGACACGTGTTCAATGGGCAAGGGGTAAATGTGTCTGCGTTATAATAATGTATGTTTTACAATAACGCATGACCATAATTACGTATGTTTATAATAACGTATGACCATAATCACGCATGTTATACGCATGATCACGCTTGTTTATAATAACGCATGACTTTAATAACGCTTGTTGTACATATAATCACGCATATTTTATAATAATGCATGACCGTAATCAGGCATGTCATACGCACAACACATCGACATTTATTAATAAAAGTATAGCAAGACTATACTCAAATTAAAGAGAATAAAATTATCGATTTTATGGTGTAGATTTAAAAAAAAAATAATGTCATATAAAAAATTTATACGTGTTTTAAAAAGATAGAGAACTTGAAACAAGTCAACAAATGTAGGCTATTTTCAATTTCACCTTTTTCAGAATATTTTCAAGCTTAAAACAATCATATTTGATATTAATTCTTGATTTTCTAGATCAATGATCAAGAATCCTTCGTAACTTTGAATGACAAAATCTTTTGTATTCAAACTCTTAAAACACAATTTCTCAATTCCACTCATTTCCCTCTCCCATTTTTGAAATCCCGCTCATTGGAAAACCTTAGCTCAATACAGACACAGATATCAAACAAGAAAAACGACTTAGTCGTCGCTAATGGGCTATTTGTCGTCGCTAATGACCCTCGCGACGACTTGTCGTCGCTAAAAGTTCCGCCGGCGTTGCTTCGTGCCTAAAGGTGGGAAGATTCGTTGGGAAAAATTCGTCGCTATAGATCTCACCAAATTAAATTTAGTATTTAAAATAAATATTTAATAAAACCATTTAAGACGTGTCGTCGCTAAAGAGCCTGAAACTAAAAAAAAATTTCTCTTTTGTTTTTCCTAGGTTTTGTCGATTAAATTACAATTAGGAAACTGTAAATTAGAATACAGCTTATAAATCTCTTTTATTTTCCCTGCTCATAGTAAATCGAAACACTAGCAACTACAATTACCATCTATTCTAGTCAAAATATCCTATGACATGACAAGCAATTTATTCACCGAAATCATTGAAAGCAAGGGGGAAGCTTAGTGAGGGCCCGGGGGGCCGGCCCCCGATATTTTTCCCTCACAATTGTTAATTTATGCGCATTCGGCCAAAAATTTTATAGGTATTAATTTCCGACTCCCTGATAGGAAAAAAAATTCCCGGGCTCAAAAAACTATATTTTTATTTAAATGGTTCCAAAAATATATGCAAAATAGCAGATAAATGAATGCTTTCGCTACAAAAATAGCTGCATAAATGGGTAGAAAATTAGCTACATAGCACATACTAACATACATGCAAAAATTGGTTGGACCTACATGTTTGCTCATTAGAAAGCAATATGATACAAAATGCAAAAAATCAATCTGATTCACATATGGCCTAGAAGATCTGTGGTCAAATAAAATAACCTGATGCACCACGAATACAACCATTTGCATCCCCCTTCAGAACAGTTGAAGTATCAACATCACCACTCCCAATGCTGAGGAAAAAGAAAAAAGTGCAAAAACAGATATTCATTACACCAAAATTATATCACCAAGGGAAGAGATACAACAAAAATTGATTGGATTTTGAAGGATACCAATCAAGGGCATCTAGTACTTTAGGTTTCCAATCTTAATTAACAAACATACATGAACGGATTGTTGCTTTTCCTGGCCATAAACAACAGGAGAAATGAAATACAAAATTAAAAAAACACACCACAGAGACAAAATTGCAGCAATTTGTGGCCCAACTAATCAAAATTGCAAACACGACAGTTTCAGTGGGTTGAACACATACACATTTACGCACACAGAGAGATACATAAAGCGAGAGAGAGAGAGACGAACCCGCAGGTGGACGACGGTAGTTGGTGGTCGTACGGCGGCTGTTGGTGGTGGTGTGGTGGGGGGTAGTGGAGGGAGACGAAGGCTGGAATTGCAGCGCCTAAAATTTCAGGGTTCCAAATATCAGGAGGGAAGTATGGAACAATGAGGAAAAAGTATGTTTTTAGGGTTCCAAATTTCAGCGCCTAAAATTTCAGCTATCCCGCCTTCTCCTTCTGCGACGACCTGTTGTCGGCCCTTCTTCCTCCGATGCATAAAGATTTAAGCTATTCCGCCTTCCCCTTCAGAGACGAGACGACCTGTCGTCATTATTGCTGGCTCTATGGCGACGACATAATGTCGTCGCTAAAAGTTCCGTCACCAAAAGCCTTGTCTAAACCTCTTTCTTTCTCTGCCTCCGGATGGTGATGCCGGCCTGATCGCGATGTCAAGGTAAATAAAAAACAATATTAATTTTAATCCCTAGCTACCTTAAACTATAGTATAGTGAAGTAGGGTGTCGTATCCACAGGGAATTGATGGAAAATGTTTAATTATGAAAACTCTTTAGATTTAGATTAAAAAACAACAAACTTTAAAACTTTTAAAACAATAATGAGAAAACGGATTGCTTCCGGATTCAGATTGCAAGTGCGGTGATTACTGGTTTGTACTTATTGGAAATCACATAGACATGACTCGTTGAACTACCAAGTTTGATAAATAACTAATAACCAAGATAATTGACTGTGTTGAGCAACGATTGTAAAAACTGGATACTTGACACGAGTTGAATTCCCAATAATTAATTACCGATTTAGAACATCAAACATAAGCACTCAATGGTTCACGATGTAAAACTGAAAAACTGATGAATTGGTTTAGTTTAGTAAATTCTTTTAATTAAAACTCAAATTAAATAAAGAATGCAACCTCCTCCAAACTTCAGGTTCTAGGTTTCACATAAATCTCAGTTGTTTAATTGTACACTACATATACATAGTGTTGGAAAATCAGTTGAAACAGTAATTGAAGACAAATTCTTTGTCAGAAAATCTATGCAACTAGTTTCGTCACAAACCAGTATAATCCAATTACCCAATTTATACATACCAAGTTACCCACTTTAGTCACCCAACCCTGCTACTGGGTTTTTTCATCAACCGAACACAGATTGTAAAGCAGAAAACTCAAAGCATAATAATAAACTGTTTAATTCAACCAATACATCAATCTACTCAGTTATTGTTAGAAACTAAACAGACCCAATCATATAAACAACTGAATAAAATATAAAACCTATACGAACCATCCGTCTAAAGGAAGCCACAAGTGTTTAGCCAATCATAATAAACATAGAATCAAATACTGTTACAATCTGGCTTCATTTCGTATGACAGCAGTAAAGAGGGCTGCTCTCTTTTTCTCTTGCGCCTCGTGATGCGTCCCAAGCCTCTCTAATTCCAGCCGTTTTTCTTTGTTTGCGTATCACCCCCTTTTAATTGTTGCTCTCTTTTTCTCTTGCGCATCGTGATGCGTCCCAAGCCTATCTAATTCCAGCCGTTTTTCCTTTTTTGCTTATCACCCCCTTTTAATTGTGGACCTGCTTCCTCTTTTTCTCTTGTGGACTTCATGGCCCATATAAATAAATTCAGTCCAATGGCCATAAAAGTTGGTTTGAGTTCAAGTGCTTATCCACGAGAAGTTCCTGATTCAAAGTTGAAATTGAAACATGTATATATTATATATAACTATTTTAGAATCTTGTGTATTACACGGGTTATATATTAAAAATGATATAACTAATAATTTGTAAATAGTGCTAACTTATAAGACTATTTTGATCGTCTCGAGATATATCAAGTGGAAATGTGTGTATATAACAAATTAATATTTTTTTAATTAGTTATACTTTGATTTCTTATTATATATATATATATATATATATATTCTTATTTAGTATAGTTATTATTATTTTTAATAATATATTTATAATATCATTACTATTTAATAAAGATAATGTGCATTTATTATGAGAGAGAGGCTGAGAAATTAATATGAGAATGTATGAGTAAGTGACAAGTGTCCAACTTAAAACTTTATTTATTATTATATATTTAATCATTTAGAGTTAATCTAATTTATTTTAATTATCATTAATTATTTTCTAATTTAGTTTACATGATTTTTATCATATTTAACTCCTTACATATAAAAACCTATAAACTATATATACAAGTCAAACTAAATTATTTCTTACAATATTTGGGTTAAAAACTTATGATTATATACAATTAGCACGAGTCAATCAACCACTCATCACGGCCACAGCTTCTTTTGCAGAGAAGACGGGCAACAAGACCAACCATACGTGTCTTGTATTGATACATTTATTTTTATTTATTTTGGTTTGGTATTTGTCTTGTCTTTTATTATTAGTTAAGGGTGCCTAGTGTAACTTGCAATTCTATTTATGATTAATGACAAGTTTAAGCATTTGAATTCTTCTTCCTCTCCAAGTTATTATTTCTCTAGTTTAACCCTATCAAGGGTATCAGAGCCGTTCCGATTCCCATCAGAATTCTATCACGAGATCATGACGAATACTCGTAATCAAGAGGTCTAAAATTCGCTAAAGGAGCATGACAAGGCGATCTCTGAACTGCAGGCAACCCTAGCCACCTTGATGAAACAACAAGAACATATATTGCAAGAGGTATAGGAACAACCGAGCATAGGCAGTTCCAATGGTCTTTCATTCGGTACTCTTGCGGTCGGTGAAACAGAACCCCAAGGCACTCGACCTATGAGGATCGGGAAGGTGGAATTTCCGAGGTTTTCGGGGGAGGATGTTGAAGCAAGGATCTACCTATATGAGCACTTTTTCACCATTGATGAAACATCCAACAACATGAAATTAAGGTATGTTGTTATTCACTTGGATGGGGAAGCCATTCAATGGCATCAAACCTTCATGAAGACTCGAGGTGTAACCGTGGTAGAGCTTTCTTGGGAGGATTATGCCCGATCTATTTCTGCCCGTTTTTCTAATGCCATGTTCGAAGATGCCATGGAAGAAATTGCCTCCCTGGTGGAAACAACCTCATTGAAGGATTATAACAACGCCTTCGATAACCTATTGAACAAGGTCACAATTAGTGAACCCTATGTCGTGAGCTTGTATCTCATGGGATTGAAACCCAAGGTTCGTGGACCGGTAAAGATGTTTAAGCCTAAAACCTTGCACGAGGCGAACGGGTTGGCCAAAATCTGTAACATCCCGAAAATATGAAAGGTTTGGGGTTCGGGTTAGTGAGTGACCCGAGCATGTATTAAACTAACAGGGAGTAGGGTTTGTCATGCATGGGATGTTTTAACAACCTTTAAAGGACTCGGTTAGCCGGAATAGGAACGATTCAGATACGTTATGACCAAATTAGAACTAGAGGGACTTGGATGCAATTCTTTAGTGGTTTATAAACCACACATACGCAAACCCTAGGGCCACTCTTGACCCTAGGTGTGCGACGGCATGGAAGTTGACGAGGAGAGGAGAACCGATCGGAAAAAAAGAAACAAGGTCGAAGGCGGAGGGTGCTCCGGCTAGTGTGGCTCCCGTCATGCGTTAAGGTAATCCCTGCTTTCCTTTTTATCGATTCTTGCTCTAGTTTTCTTTGATTGAGAGAGTTACCGAGACGAGGGTGGGGGCCGGTGGTGGCTACGGCAGCGACCCGTGTTGGAACTAGCGACGAAGGCAACTAAAGTGGGTGGCGAGTGACGGTAGAAACAGAAAGGAGAGGGAGCACGAGGATGATATGGTTGGATTGGTGGTCGGTTGCCGTAGATAAGGAGAGAGATGGAGAGAAAGTAGACCGGTAGGGAGGCGCAACAAGGAGGATACGACCACCACAGGGACGGCTGTGGTGCGTGGCGGAGCACCAGCGATGGCTGGTGTAGGTTGTGACCGGTCGGCAGCAGCGTAAAACAGAGGACAGAGAGGGGGATGACGTTGGGGATCGCGGAATGGACGACGGCAGCGGGTGGTGGCCCGCGGCAGCCGCTGAAAGCTGTTGGGGAGGATTACTCGGCAACGGGCAGTGGTAGTATTCGGTGGTGCTCGGTAGCGACGACTCGGCTAGGGTGATGCAAGTTGGTGGTGCTAAGAGGTAGTGCGTGTTGACGAGTAACATGGTGGCTGTAGATATAAAGACTGATGACTACAAAATTCTCTAAGTACAATTGCTGCGGACTCCACAGTTTTACTGCTGACCAACAAGCTGCTACGGATAAGCTTGTTTGCTGCGGATAGTTGTTCTCCTGCTGATGGACAACTCTGCTGCAGACAGCCTTATCTGCTGAATACCCGAGTTGCTGCTGATAGGCTTCTCAGCAGCATCAAACACTTGATGCTGCTGATTGACAAATCATCAGCAGCTTTGATAGTTGAGTCTTGCTGCAGATCATCAACTATGCTGCTGACAGCCATATGTGCCGAAGATCAATCGTTGCTGCTGATTGGCAAAGCAAAAGCAACTTTACTACTGACAACTTTCTGCTGCAACTCTGACACATCACATGCAGAAAGAATGTTACTGGTGCAGATAATAAAAGACAACAACGCTCTTCTTCCACGTATCCAAGCAATGATGCCTAAGAGGACGTTTGATTAAAGTTAACTTTTGTAGTATTTGTTGTCTTAACTTATAGTATGGCCTCTAGTATACAAGATTAACGACTTGTGTTTGATCTGATCCTTAGAATCAAGGGTCTGTCTTGATTCTAAGTTACTATATAAGTACTGTATATGTTCATTGTACAAGTGTGCTTTCTTAGAGTTTTCTCTGTAATCTTGTAACCATTGAAGCTTAATACAAATTGCATTTATCACTATTCTTTGTGTTTACTTGTTTGCATTGCTTAGTTGTGATTGTTTCCGCCAATCTCAACAAGAATAGAACCATCTTGTATTCATCGATCCTACAAGTGGTATCAGAGCTTTGGCTCTCAGATTAAACAAACTCACACTTGTTTAATCACTCTCTGGTTCTATTCAATATTGTCTCTTTTGCTAAGACACCATATATCACAAATCCAAAATGGCACAAAAAATGGTTTTGATCATACTGGAAGCATCAACAGACCACCAAGACTGGTGTCTAGAGAAGACTATGATATGTGGAAGAACAGGATGGAAAGTTTCTTCTGCTATCAAGAGTATGGGATGTGGAGATCCATTAAAGATGGACCATATGTACCCATGGTGGCCTCTGCTGATTCCGGAGGTCCATCAGTCCCCAAAGAACCCTCAAAGTATTTAGATGAAGACATCAAGAAGATGGAGGTAGACTTCAAAGCCTTGGGAGCTATTCAGACGTGCTTGCCAAATGAAGTATTTCACAACTTCAGAGAACACAAGACTGTCAAGGAGCTATGGGAGGCTCTTGAGAATATGTTTGCTGGGTCAGAAGAAGTGAAAGAAAATAGAAGAGACATTCTGAAGCAACAGTATGAGAAACTTTGTTTGGAAGGAAGGTAAGTCTCTTACGGTGTTGTATAACAGGTACACCTACCTTGTGGGAGAGCTACAATGCTCAAAAGTGAAGCTGGAGAATGAAGACATTCTCAAGAAGTTCATCAGGTCTCTGCCAAGCTATTGGACACTTTACAAAGTGTGAATCAGAAGAACTGAAAATCTAAAGACTCTGCAGATGACTGAGCTGTTTGGTAAGGTTCTTGGATACAGGAAACATAACCAGAATCTCATAGATCAAAATGAAGAGTTTCACCAAATGAAATCTGAATTTAAAAAGGTTGAAAACAGTTACAAAGAAAAGATTAACTGTCTAAAGAAAGAAACTTCATCATTAAAACATGAACAAACAAACCTTGAAACTCAGATTGATGATCTTCTGGTTAAGTTAAAGGCTACAAGGGCTGAATTAGCAGACCAAAAGGTTCATGTGGAAAAATATGAGTTTGCATCCAAAAAGCTGCAAAGACTTTTGGATCAAATTCATGAAAAGTTAACTGCTGGACTTGGATTTCAAGCTGAACAACCCTACAATGTTGTTTCTCCACATGCTGACCATGTAACCATTCATGAACCAAGTTTTAATCTTTCCAACCTTGATCTGGCAAACCGAAATCTTGACCCTACTGTCCAAGAAACCTCTGTGCAAGAATGCACTACTTCATCCGAGTCTGAGTCCACATGCTCAGACTTCACTGAAACCATTAAAGCTCCATCACCACCTGCCTTTGAAGTTATTCATGCCAACAATACAAGCCATTTCATTCCTTCAAAAACAGTACCAATATCTCAACTCACCAAACAAATCAAAATCAGCTATCCTCCAGGAGGAAGAAAGCTAACTGTTGAAAAGGGACAGTCTTCAACCTTCACCAACCCAAATCCCCAACCCAAATTAATCCAACCAAGGAAGGTGTTTGACATATGTCAGACACCTGGAGAGAGAGCTCCATAAGTTCAAAAGACATTGGAGGAAGCTACCTTTGAGCACAACAAAGCTCACCCCTATAATTTCAAAGACTTGTTCAAAAGAAAAGATTACGTGTACTTCCAAAGGGACAAAATGGCTAAATCATGTTTTGTCTGTGGCAAATACAATCACACTACCAGCACATGCTTCTTCTACCTTCAACAACAAAGAAACCTTAAGCAACATGCTTTTGAGAAGACAAACAAGAACAAAAAGGTAAGAAGCATTGAAGCCAAGGAAACCCATTTCAGAAACTCTCTCCCCACCAAGGAAGCAGCTGCCAAAACCTCAACAATCTTGCATCATCTGTGGTGAATCAGACCACTTTGCTGCAAATTGTGAATTTAATCCCTTAAATCAGATCCTTCATCAAGCCCCTCATAAACAAAATCCTAAGGTAAAGAAATATAAGCATACATCTGGTGTTAAACCATCAGCAGCCAACAAAAATGCTGTTGATCAAGTGAAGCCCAAGAAACCAAAGGACAAGCCTTCAGCAGCAACCAAGTCTGCTGCAGCTCAAGTAAAACCATTAGCAGAAACAAAATCTGCTACTGATAAGCCAAAGGCCTCAGCAGCAAAATCTGCTGCTGATAAAGGACATCTGTCAGCAGCCAAAGCAACATTAGCTGCTGATAGAGCAAAGAGATCTAGAAAACCACCTCCTCAGCAATGGAAAGCCAAGATCCCAGCCTTTATCCCTCAAAGGATCATCATTGGTTCCATTGAATGCAAGCATACTGATGCTGCTAATCCAACGACACACTTACCCAAGTTTGCAAGTTCTTGGGTTCCTCCCTCTAACTAGATCTCTCTTATGTGAAGGAACGGCCAGGTCACAAAGATAACACCTGGGTTGTAGACAATGGTTGTTCCAGGCACATGACCGATAACAGATCCATCCTCTCCAACTTCAGACACTTCAATGGAGGATATGTTGCCTTTGGGAGTGATTCAAAAGGAGGATCAATTACTGGACAAGGAACTGTGTCTAATGAAATGATGAGTATTGAAAGAGTAAACTATGTCAAAGAATTAGACTTCAATCTCATGAGTGTGTCCCAGGTCTGTGATCAAAAGCATTGGATGCTTTTCATAGATAAAGAATGTTTTGTAATATCCCCTAGCGTAAACAAACCTCCTCATGAGAAGATACTATTGACTGATCAGAGAAAAGATAACCTATATGTGCTCGACATGAATGAGGTCACTCCATCTGGTAGTGTATCTTATTTTCTATCAAAGGCATCAGTTGATGAATCAGCTCTCTAGCACAGGAGATTAAGTCATTTCAATATAAAAACCATTAACAAGTTGGTGAAGGAAAATCTTGTAAGAGGGCTTCCTTACAAAGAATTCCAACTTGAGGATCATTGCATTGCATGCTTGAAGGGGAAGCAACATAAAAGTTCTCACAAGCCCAAGACATTGAATTCAAATGACACTCCACTACAGCTGTTGTATATGGATCTATTTGGTCCTACAAATGTCATGTCAATAGGCAAGAAGTCATATTGTATGGTGATTACTAATGACTATACCCGATTTTCATGGGTATACTTCTTGAGAACAAAAGATGAAACTGCTGAGATTCTTAATTCTTACATTCTTCGAGTTGAGAATCAAAGCAATCAAAAGGTAAAAGTCATAAGGTGTGATCAAGGTACCGAGTTCAAGAACCACACTCTAAATTGTTTCTGTGAAGGCACGGGAATAGAAAGACAATATAGTGCTCCAAGAACTCCTCAACAAAATGGGGTTGTTGAAAGAAGAAACAGAACTCTAATTGAATTAGCAAGATCAATGTTGGCTGATTCAAAACTGCCTCTCACATTCTGGGCAGAAGCAGTCAGTACAGCTTGCTATGTGCAGAATAGAGTTCTCATTGTCAAGCCTCTCAACAAGACACCTTATGAACCCTGGTTCTAAAGAGTTCCCTATATTGGATTTCTAAAACCTTTTGGATGTCCATGCACCATTCTGATCACACATGGGGTTCTTCCTAAGTTTGGTGCCAAATCTGATGAAGGATACTTTGTGGGATATTACTCTCAATCTAAGGCCTACAGAGTATTCAACTCAAGAACAAGAATCATGGAAGAATCAGCCAATGTGGAATGTAGGGAACACATCGCATGTGAATAGGGAAAAGGCCCAGACTGGCTCTTTGATATAGACTCTTTCACACAAATATTTGAGCCTCTCATCTTCTCAAATATGGAATCTACCTCTTCCAAAGCACCAGCTTCCACATCTTCCTCTGACTACAGATTGGAGTTCTCTAGTCCCTCTATCAGACTGAAAAGGCCATCTATTGATCCTCCATCTGTTGTTGAAGCTATTGAAGCCGGAACCAGACTCTCAAATGTCACCAACATCAGCCTCTCTGAGAATGAAAATCTGCATGAAGACACATCTGTAAGTGTTGAAGAGGCATCTGTTGCTGATGCTGATGCTGCTGTTGATATTGAAGACTCTTCCACCATGAAGGAAGAGTTTCTTGATCAGAATCAGAGCAATCTTGAGCAAGGGATACGATTGGATGTTGTACCAGCACATAGAATCAACAAGGTACATCCCCTGGAAAATATCATTGGCCAAGTTCACCAAGGAGTTCAAACAAGAAGCAAATCTCATGAGGCCAATATATGTATGTTTTCCTGTTTTCTATCTCAGGTAGAACCCAAGAAGATAGATGAAGCTCTAAAACACAGCAGTTAGATTGAGGCAATGCAGGAAGAGTTGTTGTAATTCAAGAGACAGGATGTCTGGAAACTTGTTGATCTTCCACCTGGTCAAACTGCTATTGGCACAAGATGGGTATTCAGGAACAAGAAAGATGAGAGAGGCATTGTCGTCAACAATAAAGCTAGACTTGTAGCTCAAGGCTACACTCAGGAAGAGGGAATTGACTATGATGAAGTCTTTGCTCATGTTGCCAGGCTGGAGGCCATCAGAATCTTCCTGGCATATGATGCATCCAAGAATTTCATGGTTTATCAAATGGATGTCAAAAGTGCCTTTCTGTATGGGAAGATTGGTGAGGAAGTATATGTCAAATAGCCTCCAGGCTTTATAGATCCTGCACATTCTAACAAAGTGTTCAAACTAGACAAAGCTCTCTATGGCTTACATCAAGCTCCAAGAGCCTGGTATGAAACTCTGTCTGGATATCTTCTAAGCAACAACTTTAGAAGAGGTGCCATTGACCAGACCTTGTTTATCATAGATGAAGGGGGAGAAATCCTACTGGTACAAATCTAAGTTGATGACATCATCTTTGGATCAACAAGGAAGAAGTTGTGTAAAGACTTTGAGATCCTGATGCACTCAAAGTTTGAAATGAGTTCAATGGGTGAACTAAATTTCTTGCTGGGTCTTCAAGTCAAACATGTCCCAAATGGAATCTTTATTAGCCAATCCAAATATGTCAAGAGCATTTTGGAAATATTCAAGATGGCTGACTGCACTGCTGCAAGAACTCATATGCAAGTACACCATCAACTGACTCCAGAAAAAGATGGTCAAGACATTAATCAACATCAATACCGTGCAATGATAGGGTTACTCATGTATCTCACTACCTCAAGGCCATATATCATGTTTGCAGTATGCCTTTGTGCAAGATTCCAAGCAGCTCCAAAGAATACACATCTTCAAGCTGTCAAGAGAATTTTTAGATATCTAAAATGAGCCCCAAGACTTGGGCTATGATATTCTAAAAATGAGAAGTTCAACCTGTATGCATACACTGACAGTGACTATGGGGGATGCAACTTAGACAAAAAGTCCAAGTCAAGGGGATGTCAGTTTATGGGAGAAAGACTGATTTCATGGCATTGCAAGAAGCAAACCTGTGTATCAAGTTCTACAGCAGAAGTAGAATACATGGCAACTTCAAGTTGCTGTGCACAAGTCATCTGGATACAAAACCAAATGCTGGATTATGGGATGACTTTCATGGCCACTCCCATTCACATTGACAACATGAGTGTTATATCAATCACAAACAATCTGGTGCAGCACTCCAAGACAAAGCACATTGATATCAGGTATCACTTCATAAGAGATCAAGCTGAGAAAAAGAGAATCATTTTAACCAAAGTTCATACCAATGAGCAATATGCTGACTTGTTTACAAGACCATTTGATGAAGCTATATTTAGATATTTAGTTGAATCCATTGGAATGATGAACTTTGATTAAAATTTATCTCCAAAATTTTTTGAATAAAATGTGTTTGTCTTTTGTTGTAAATAAAAGTTATAAGTCAGCAGCAACCATTTTTGCTGCTGACATGTCTAATCTTCAGCAGCAAAGAATTTGCCACTGGCTGCATTAAGTTATCAGCAGGAACAAGTTTCCTGCGAATAGCTCTAAGGCAATCAGCAACAACATCTTTGCTGCAGACCATTATATCCATCAGCAGCAATTGAGTTTGCTGCTGACAGACTTAACCATCCGCATCAATCAAGTTTGCAGCGGATAGGCTTAACCATCCGCAGCAACCAAGTTTGCTGCTGATGGGTAAAAATAAGTCCAAATTAACTTTTACCCGCTGTAAAAAGTACTTTCAGTCTTTACCATGACTGCTATAGTGTATTACAGCTGTAACAGTGAAACGTGAATGGTTTGTACTGTACAAGTAACTTTGCTTTTTCCCTCCTCTACCGTTATAACACAGATCAAATTTCTTCTTCACCTCTTCACATTCAATTCCAACCTAACTCTCACCATTTTCTCTCAAGCATTCACAACATTCAAAGCCTTCCATACTTAACCACCTTTCAAAAACTTCCTCCTTCCCTCCAAACCCAACGACAATGGCAGAGGTCGACATAAACCAGCCCGATGACAAGTTCTCACCCTACCACAATCTCACTGCATACCTAGTCAAAGGAAAGAAGTCCGAAGGGTTCAATGATATGATCGATTTTCTCTGTCGATCAAAGATATACTTTGCACTAACCGTCAACCCCACAATATACATTCCTCATATGGAGGACTTTTGGACCACCGCCGTCTACTCAATCGAACAGGGGATTCCCCAAATCCAAGCTACGGTAGAAGGCAAAGACATCATCGTCACTGAAGCTACTCTCACAAAACATCTCAAGCTTCAGGACCAGGGGCCCGCCGTTTCATACTCCAGGGAAGAGTATATGAGGACCTTTGTATCCATAGGGTACACTGGAAATCAGAACGAATATACCATTGAAAAGGCGTTGATGGGCCCTCCATGGAAGTTTCTATGCCACACTCTTCTACAATGCATATCCCAGAAGAGAAGTGGATGGCATCAAGTGAGTTCTGCTCTCGCCTCTGCTGTTCACGGTATGGTCACTGGCCAAGGTTTCAACTTTACACATCTCATTTTTGAAGGTTTGAGATATAACCTTCAAGAAGGTGCAAAGCAGGCATTCTATATGTACCCAAGATTCTTGCATGAAGTTTTCAATAATGAACTAAAAGATCTGTCAAAACCTGTAAGAATCTACCTTATGTTGGGATATAAAAAAATATTTTTCAAAGCATGAGAACTGTTTCTAAAAAGTTCTCAGGGGTCAATGTTCCATTATTATCTACAATGATAAACATACAATGTACCCAGGGTGACAGTTCTGCAATCCCAGTTGATACTGATCCCACACCCTCCACTTCAAAACCTGAACAACAAACTGCTTCCATTGTTCGAACCCCTGTGCATCCTATTAAGGCTGCACAGGAACAAAAACTACTTACACCTGTTTTGGATGTTATCACTGCCCAACTGGAACACAGGGCCCCAGTTGAGGCATAATATACCAGAAAAAGAAAAAGGAGCAAGAATACTCCTTCTATTCTTGTCTCACAGGCCCAATCCCAACCTAAAAGCCCTCATTCAGAATCCCAACATTCTGATGAGAATATCAAAAGGGATAGTCAAATTATTAGAGAGACTTCCTTGGAAGCTTCTCTATTATTTTTATTCTCTAAACTTAAGTACAGAGGCACCTAGTCAAGATGATATACCTTCTCCAACTACCACTATCTCAGAGGTATTGATTGACCTGACTGCTAATGTACCCATCCCAAGTTCAACACCTAAGAAGGTTCAATTTGGGAGTGATGATAGAGTGAATGTGAAACGGGCTATCACTACTGCTGGTACATCCATTGACAAGGAGGACAGTGATAACATCATTAAGTCCCCAACCATGGCAACTCACAGTGATGATGTTTCTCTTGAAACACTATTCACTGAGAGGAATCCCAGGTGCCAAGAAAACCAGGGTGATGGGGATGTAGAGGCTAGGCCTAAGGCCCCATCTAGTTCCAAGGATTCCACAACTATGGATGAGGACAGACTGAAACTTCAAAACATGGAATTGGCGGCCAGTGTGGTAATGCTAGAGGCTGAAGTGTCCAAAATACAACACCAAGTCTCTATGTATGAAGCCCATCAATGCCCTCCAGTGACTACTCCTTCCCTTGTATGAGTGGGCACTAAAACAAATGAAACTTTATGCACTGATTCAACCAAAAAGGGGGAGATAGTTACTGCTGAAGATGATGCTGACCACCTTGATGAATGGATACAAGAGCAGGTTGCCTTTCAAAGTACTCTCTTCAAACCTGCTTTTGTTCAAATCCATGATTTGCCAAACTCAGTAGATGAAGAGGAAGATATCTCTGAGGATTGGAAGTTAGTTGTCAGAGCTATTGATGAGGTGTTGAAGAATTAAAGTCAAGATGAAGACACACCTTTATCATTCAGCATACTTCCAGCTGCTAAAAATATATCAATACAGACCATTGCCCCTCAATTCACACTGACTACACATAAGCTAGAGTTTGACTCTATTCTCGCTTGGGGGTATGATGGTCTATCTGAGAGATTCTGGATTGGACGGGAATTTGGTGGAATCGAAGAGCTAAATTGGAATACACTGAATCCACTTCAGGTTCTTGAACTGTACTTATCAAGCTGCATCAACACTTCCACAGATCTCTCAGCGAAACTTGCAATCAATAGGTTCTATGTCTTGATGGAGGATAATCTGCCCTGATTTGAAGGGTTTATAGAAGAAGCAAACAGGGTGGCCTATCCTAAACATATTGCAGAGTCTTCAACAACATCAGAACAAAGACTGGCTCCAAGATTTGACTTGATAAGGAGCTAATTTAACAGAAGAAAAAGTTCTATGTTGGAGAAGATTCTTTTACAATGAAATGGACAGGGGCCTGTAAGTTCAAGGATGGTTAAGCACTGGGTCCTCTGGCTTTCAGTTCTTCTTATGTGATGGATCATCTTTCACAATCAACAACATTCAAGAGATCCTGCTACTCAATCCAGATTTCCTTCATAAGGTCTTTGAGCTCAGGACACACATCTGCAATATCAAATCCTTAGAAAGTCAAGCAATGATCAAGATTATCAAAGATTTTCTTGAAAAGGAGGGATGGCTTGCAATGGATGATTCTGACTCAGATCTATCCCTTCCCTCCTCACCAACTGTCATACTGAGTGCAGCAGTAGAGTCAAGAAAAGTGGCTGCTCAGAATGTCAAAGAGGCCTTCAAAGCTATACATGGGACTGAATGGGAAATGGAAGAGATTGAAGCAGTCCCTTCCTCTGTGTCTGTTCCTTAGCATTCCAATGAAGCTGAAGCTAAGATCCCAAAAACAACTCTTACATCTGCTGTTGTGATCCATGAAGCTGAAGCAGAGGCATCCAACAAAGACAAGGGGAAGGGCATCATGACAGAAGAAGAAGAAGAAGAAGAAGAAGAAGAAAGAATTGAAAAAGAGGAGAGAAAAAGAGAAGAGAAGAAGAGAAAGAGAAGAATAGATGGCTGAAATTAGAAAGATTGAAGAAAGAAAAACTGCCATTCTCCTAAGGAAACAACAGATCCAGTTGTTTGCTAGGTAACTGGATGCTTTGAAAGTTTAAGTTCCTGTAGCTACACAATTACAAGAAGATGAAGCTCTAGCTCATCAGCTGCAAGAACAACTCAATAAAGAAGAAGAAGAAGAAAGAGAAAAGAAAAGAAAAGAAAAGAAAAGAAGAGGCTAAGTTCAGGATAACTGACACTGAACTAGCTAAAGAAATGAGAGAGGAGTGGACAGAAGCTCTGATTTCTTAAGGTGAGGATGCATACTACCTTGAGAAATTATCAAATAAAGAAATCTATAGAGCTTTCATGGGTCAGCAAGGTCAATTGGCAAACAAGAAAAGAGCTGAAGAATAAGAAAAAGTCAAACAAAAGTCCAAAAAGACCATTGCATTTAACATAAGGACCCATGAAGGAAGGAAGGCTATGATAAACTTCCTGAAGGCTAGAGGAGAGAGTGGAAAAAGGCTGGTCCAATGAGCTTTATGAACCTGCAAGCCTTGTATTTCAAAGTAAAGAAGGAAGAGGAAGAAAGATTAGGGAAGACATGCTCAAAGAAAAGGGTAACTACTCAAGCTGATGACAGAAAACCAAAGAAACCCAAGCCTACTCCCACATCCACTACTTCCTCTATCCAACAACCTTCCACTCTCGCTCCTAGACCTCCATCCTCTCCACCCAAAGAGTCCAAATCCTCTCACCCAGCTCCTCCTCATCAACAGCCCCCCAAGAAGAAAATCAAACCTACTACCAAGCCAGAAGATTCAAGAGAAATTGTTGGTTGGTTCTATAATAATCAAGATCAATGGTTTGAAGTCTTTAGGGGAAGGTCAGAAGTAAAAGATCAATCTATAAAACTGTTGATGAGGTGATGCAGCTCTAAGATTCTGATCTTAGAAGAATGATGGAACTGGGTGAAGCTCATATGCATGAGAATGAAAGTAGAAGACATCTGTTGCTAGTGATCAAACATCACTTCAACCCTAGCAAAGATGTAGTCATTGATGCCAAACCTCTCCAATCCCACTTTCCATTCACTAGCTGGTCCTATAATGCTGAGAAGGATGAATTCACTATAACAGCTATCAGAGGTCAACAGATGAGATGTTTGAGAAAGGCCATTTTTAAGATGCCAACCAAGGACATCAAGTCTCTGTCTGAGCTTCCTCTTGACAATCCCAGCATGGACCCTAGAGGCTATGAGGTAGAAAGGATAGTTGCAAACATGCAAAAGCTTCAGCAACAACAGCAGTGAGAAAGTTTTGGTAGCATCAGTCTAGGGGGAGTTTGTAGATATAAAGACTGATGGCTACAAAATTCTCTAAGTACAATTGTTGCGGACTCCACAGTTTTGTTGTTGACCAACAAGCTGCTGCGGATAAGCTTGTTTGCTGCGGATAGTTGTTCTCCTGCTGATGTACAACTCTGCTGCGGACAGCCTTATCTGCTGAAGACCAGAGTTGCTGTTGATAGGCTTCTAAACAACATCAAACACTTAATGCTGCTGATAGGCAAATCATCAGCAGCTTTGATAGTTGAGTCTTGCTGCGGATCATCAACTATGCTGCTGATAGCCATATCTGTCAAAGATCAATCGTTCTGCTGATTGACAAAGCAAAAGCAACTTTACTACTGATAAATTTCTGTTGCAACTCTGACACATCATATGCAGAAAGAATGTTACTGGTGGAGACAATAAAAGACAACAACGCTCTCCTTCCAAGTATCCAGGCAATGATGCCTAAGAAGACGTTTGATTAAAGTTAACTTTTGTAGTATTTGTTGTCTTAACTTGTAGTATAGCCTCTAGTATACAAGATCAACGGCTTGTGTTTGATCTAATCCTTAGATTCAAGGGTCTGTCTTGATTCTAAGTTACTTTATAAGTACTGTATCTGTTCATTGTACAAGTGTGCATTCTTAGAGTTTTCTCTGTAATCTTGTAACCATTGAAGCTTAATTCAAATTGCATTTATCAGTATTCTTTGTGTTTACTTGTTTACATTGCTTAGTAGTGATTGTTTCCACCAATCTCAACTAGAATAGAACCATCTTGTATTCACCGATCCTATAGTGGCCCACATGAATGGACAAGAAAGAAGGTGGAGCCGGTTACACCCGATGAGGGTTTTGCGAGCAAAGGGTTTGCATGGGAGTAGTCAGATGTGCATGGAAATCTCGGCTCATTCACATATGACCAGGGAGGTTAGGATTTTTGTATGAACGTGCACGCATGCGGGTTCTAAATGAGTTCAGGAGGACCCGGAACAAGCAGGGACGTGGTTGAGGGTTTTACATGGACGAAGGGACGAGCGGGCGAGACGAGCGTCGTGATCATTTATATTTAAATAGAATCAACACATGTTTAGGGTGTTCACTGACCACGTGATCATACGTTAGCAGGTTCGGGCTTGTACAAGGAGGCGTGGCAGTACTTTTGAGGGATCGTCAAATCGATGAGTTTCTAATCCCCCTTTTTAAACGTTTTATTGTTTTGGGGCTATCGTACATACTTGCATGAGATGTTTACTACATTAAATGATATAAGAGTTTTGGGTTCTAACCCGGTGTGTTTATGCACTAAAACCTTTATAAATGAGTAGGAGGGTCAGTGGAGTGTTTATGGGAAATATGTGTGTTGGATATAACAGTTATTAATGCGTGACCTGTTAAGGGTTGGCCGGGGAGAGTCGGGCTTTATGCTAAATGTTTACGATTACATGTCAGATTCATTATCTCAGTGTTAGGTGTGAGGTGCAGGTGTAGTTAACAAGCCATATACGTGTAGTGTGATATTACATGTTTATAATTACGTTGTGTGTTTATACGTCGTTGTCCTTGTGACATGGTGGGTGATGTGTTTACGTAGTCATGTTTATGACACGGCAAACGAGAATTGTGAAGGACAAGGTCTGTCGGGAAGTCACCAACGGTGACATTTATTAACAGGTTAATGATGAGCTCGGGGCGTGTCGAACACCCTGACGAGGGTGCAATGATAAGGTATGTGTTTGCATGCTTATATATGTGTTAGTTTGCATGCAAGTGATGAGTTATATTTATTGTGCGTGAGATAGTATTAATGTGATGTGTAGATGATATTAACGTGGAAAGTAGAGTTAGATTGACTGTTGTGTCAGTATTTTGATGCGGTGTTGATAACTGTTGTGTCAGTTGATTGGTAAGAGTCTTAGTCAAGGCCGAGTAACACGATGTCAAAGATATTGTTGTCTTAACCAAGAGTCGAGTTAATATGTGTACTAGAGTATGAGTTATTAGTGTAGTAAGTTCGATATATGTCGATGAGACTGCGGGATTATTATTATTATGGGATGAGTCTCGGGTGATGAATGGTTATGGGATATCGTGTGATAACAGGGGTAATCTATTTGTTAATAAATTGTGAAACTATTTTATAAGGACCGAGGGTCCTGAGTAAAGTTTAAATAACTTTTGTGACGAGTTGGTTTTTAATTAAATTAAACTATTAGAACTCACTCAGCGTAGCTGACTTTGTGTGTACGTTAGATTGTTTTGCAGGTGAGCTTTGTGTTGACGTATCTTGGCTTAGGAGCGGTACTACTCGGATTGGTGCACAAGCATTCTTGAGGTAAAATTTAATGACGATAGTAATTATTGTTTTTAAAAAGACTTCCGCTGTAGTTTGATTAATAATAAATGTGTTTTAAAGAGAATGACCCGTTATGAGACACAACTGTAGGATATCCGGTTTAGGGTCTTACAAAATCCAAGACATCAACAACGCCAATTTGGTCAACAAACTCAAGGAGATTGAAGGCGGGTCCACAAACAATGAGGGTGAGAATGATACTTCTAAGATAACTCCTCCGGTTAATGTTTCAAAACTTCCTTTGCTGCCAAGTCCAACAACCGAGCCACTGGCTTCTAAACCGGGTTTTCTTAGCTCGAGGCCTTTGACGGGAGATGAAATCGAGTTGAAAAGGGCAAAAGGGGAATGTTTATGGTGTATAGAAAAGTTCTCTCCTGGACACAAGTGTAAGAAAAAAAAAACTTTACATACTCGAGGTGGTGGAGGATTAAAAGCAAGTAACAAAAGAGGTTGAAGACAAGGTTCCTTAAATCACTTTTTGAGGGCAAAAAGTGGGTTAAGGGGGAAGTATTGATACGTTTATTTTTATTTATTTTGGTTTGGTATTTGTCTTGTCTTTTATTACTAGTTAAGGGTGCTTAGTGTAACTTGCAATTCTATTTATGTTGGTTATTAAGTATGATTAATGACAAGTTTAAGCATTTGAAGTCGTCTTCCTCTCCAAGTTATTCTTTGTTTAGTTTAACCCTATCATGTATGCGTTTCAGAAGAAAAGTCGCGTTGTACAACGAACAAGGTTTGATTTGTTAGTCGCGTTTGATATTGAATGTTGCATTTGTTGAGAGAAGAAAAGCTAAAGATTCGCCTAGAAAACAAGGGGATTCGACATTGTCTAAACATTATCAAGAAGGGGAGACTCCTTTTTATGTTACTGCAAAGAATGCACATGCTCATGTTATAGCTCAGTACTTGAAACATCTTGATCTTCAAACTACTTCCATTGCGTCCAATAACGGTTATGACCCCTTCATATTTCTGCCAAACAAGGACATATAGGTATGCTTTACCCTTTTTGTACTTGAAAATTACTTGTTACTTTGTTAGCTTGCTATGTTCCCATTTGCATCTTGAAACTGATGTTTGAATTTAATGTGGTATCGGATAATCAGAATGCTTTGGGATATTTTAGCAATCGAAAGTCGTAATAAATGGTCGAGTATTTGGTAGATGTTGATTATTCAAGAAAATAAACGATAACCGCATCAAAAGGGCATTTTCATGAAATTTGTAATAGATGTTGCTGCAGCTACAAGGTTGCTTAGAAGGATTATTATAGGGAATGAATTAACCGAGAAAGAAAAGAAACTCTTAAAAGAACTTTAAATTATTTGGCATCAGTAATTCCAAGTGGCTTTCTTGTTAGAAAGTTGATTGGTCATAATGTCAATTCTGAAGGGGTGTTTTATGAAACTATTCTTTAGTTTCATTATGTTTAGATATTGTTTACACACTTTTGTAACTTGAGGGTGTAATCTGTCATTTCTGATTCTTATTTTGTTAAGATGATTAGTTAGTTGATAAAGAATGCAATTTGCTGCAGATCAGTTAGTTCTTCAATTTGGTTTTGTAATTCATTCCTTCTATAACTGTTTGTCAATTTCATAAATAACACATAATCGTTTGAGGGTTTCTTGGTTTTGATTGCAATTTCTTTAAGTGATTCGTATCAATTGGTATCAGAGCCATGTTGTGGCTCGATTCGAAGAAATTAGTCATTGATTCCGCAATCAGTAATCAAGATGGCATCGTCGAAGTTCGTATTGGAGAAATTCGATGGCAGAAACGAC
Organism: Smallanthus sonchifolius; assembly: GCA_023525975.1. Taxonomy (NCBI): domain Eukaryota; kingdom Viridiplantae; phylum Streptophyta; class Magnoliopsida; order Asterales; family Asteraceae; genus Smallanthus; species Smallanthus sonchifolius. Next base: position 56,477,265 of record CM042038.1, read on the forward strand.
TTCAGTCTATGGAGGGTTAAGATGAGAGCATTACTAGTTCATAATGGCTTGGTAGATGCGCAAAAGGGGGAAGATAACCTTCCGGTTAACCCGAATGGCAAAGAAAGGAAAGAGATAATGGAGAAAGCACACAGTGAGATAGTGCTAAGTCTTGGTGATAGAGTATTAAGGGAGGTTTCCAAAGAAGCTACTGCGACAGGGATATGGTCCAAGTTGGAGGCACTCTATATGACCAAATCCCTGGCCAATAGGTTATACTTGAAAAAGAGATTATGCACTTTTCACATCGTTGCTAGAAAGTCTCTTGATGATCACACAGATGAATTTAATAAGCTTGTTCTTGACTTATGTAAGGCCCCAAATCCGGAGACCCGACTCGTTGGCATACACGTAAGCACAGTAGTCAAAGACGTCAAATAAACTCAATTTAATGCATCAGAAAACAAATAGTCAACAAAAGACAATGACCCGAATCCCAAACATAATCCAATCAAGTACTAATAATTAAATAGTTCAACGACATAACAGAAAAGACAATGACCCGAATCCCAAACATAATCTCAATGACCTGTTGAAACGCACCCTCTTGATCTGCTCCCCTTTTTGAGTCAATTTTGTTAATGGCGTTGCTAGCTTGGAGAAGTCCTTGATGAACTTCCTATAACAACCGGCTAACCCCAAGAAACTACGCAACTCCGTTGGAGTCTTAGGAGCGTTACACTTCACCACTACTTCAATCTTTGCAGGATCCACCATAATCCCTTCTGGGTTAATAACACGCCACATAAATTGCACTTCCCGTAGCCAAAATGCACACTTCGAGAATTTAACGTAAAGCTTTACTCGTCTCAATGTCTCTAACACTTCTCACAGATGATCTCCATGCTCCTCCTTACTCTTAGAGTAGATTAGAATATCATCAAGAAACACGATTACCGATCTATCTAGCATTGACCGGCATACGTGGTTCATTAAGTCCATGAATGCTGTCAGCGAATTCGTCAATCCAAAGGACATAACCAAGAATTCATAGTGCCCATAACGTGTCTGAAATGCAGTCTTCAGAACATCCTCTTCCCTAACCTTCAGCTGGTGATATCCTGACCTCATATCTATACGTGAAAACCACTTTGCTCCTTGTAACTGGTCGAATAGGTCATCGATGCGCTATAACGGATACTTGTTCTTAATCGTCAACTTATTGAGCTCCCATTAGTCGATGCACATACGCATGCTACCGTCCTTCTGCTTTACAAACAAGACCGGTGCACCCCACGGTGAGATGCTTGGTCTTATAAACCCCGTGTCCAACAAAACTTGTAGTTGCTCCATGAGCTCCTTCATCTCTGTCGGTGCCAATCGATACAGAGCTTTAGCACCCGGCTGAGCTCCTTGCTGTAAATCAATCTGGAATTTGATTTCTCTCTCTGGTGGTACTCCCACCAAGTTATCAGGAAAGACATCCAGAAATTCTTGCACTACTAGAACCTTCGACAAGTCTGGACTTTTTGCTTTAGTATTAGTGACGTATGCTAAGTACGCCCTACACCCACGCCTCAAAGACTTCACTGCCTTCATCATCGAGATGACTCTCGGTAGAGAGCTCACTCTGTCGCCTTACACCGTCACTACCGTTCCATCTAAGGACATAACCTTATCATTTTCTGGCGACAAACAATGTCCGTATCGAACGCGGCCAACCAATCCATTCCCAACAACACATAAAAACCATCTAGAGCAATAATAAATAATCTAACAGGGAACCTATGACCCTCTAGATCATTAAATCAGTCATCTAATGCTTCAATGACTCTGGTGGGTGATCCCAACGCGGTCTCAACACTAAATGGCTTTTCAATCATCCTAGTCATCCTACACCAACTCTTGCTAAAAGATGGGGCTACGAAGCTCTTACTTGCTCCTGAATCAAATAAACATAAGCTAGTACATTATATATAAGAAAAGTACCTGAAACCACATCAGGGTCAGTCTTGGCTTCAGCTGCAGTCATGGGGAAGGCTCTCGCTTTTGCTTTAGACTTTTCGTCTTCTTTCTTCACTGGGACAGCTTCTTTGCTTGATCCCACCCCTATCATGCCTTACATTCTCTTGCCAGATGGCCAAAAATCCCACACTGGTAACATTTAGGACTGCGCGGGCAGTCCCTAGCGAAATGTCCCGCTTTACCGCATCTATAATAGGAACCTGCATCAGCCCTGCACTCACCCGAGTGCATCTTACCACACTTGCGACATGAATCTGGACCATCGATCCTAGCCTTCTTCACGAACGGAACCTTCAAGTATTTACCAAACCTCTTGAGGGGTACAGACCACTTCATTTCCTCTGGTTTCTTTTCTTGCACCTCAACCCCCATGACATTATCACACAAAGTCCCACTAAGCTCCCACTGCATCGTCAAAACTCGAAGGTTGTTGAGCCTTGACTAAATGCCTAACACGATCCGGTAGACCGGCTACATACAACTTCATCCATCGCTCATCATTTCCCGCTAGGTGTGGCACCAGACGGGCCATCTCTATGAACTTCGATGTATACTCACGATAAGTCAATTTACCCTCCTTGAGAGTCAGAAACTCACTCTCTACCCTTTCAAGCTCTCCTAGAGCACATAAAAGCACCTAAATTCTTCCTAACCAAGCCCTTCAGATCATCCCAAGTCATAGCTTCCAACTCCTGAGCAGTATTTCTTTCCTTCACCGAGTTCCACCAGTGCAAGGCCTCAGCAAAGAAAGAGTGAGAAACGAGCTTCACAAGCTGCTCCGGCTTGCACTTAGTGATAGAGACGGTGGGCTCCATCTAAGTAAGCAAGGGGTACGTGGCCACTGCATCCTTCAAACCATCGAACCTAGGTGGATCGCACTTCTTAAAGTGCTCGTAGTCGCAGTAGTTGTAGTTGCCACCAGTTCCCGTCGATTTCTTCTTTTTCTCCACCTCCACTAGCACTCTCATCTCTAGCTCCTCGAACGCTGCCTTCACGATATCAGGCAAGTACTCATTACTCATGAATCATCTCAACCACTTCCTTCTTAACTGCCTCACGAACCTCCGGTTCGAATTGGAAACCTTCATTGTGCTCAGAATGCACCGAAGGTTCAGCACGCACTGACGGTTCAGTATGAACCGACACCTCGTCATGATTAGCATTCTTACTCTGATCGTTCTCACGATACCCCTAGCAGTAGAATTAGCAGCAATTTGTCTCTTAGGTGCCATCAATTACTAAAAATAATAACAAACAGAGCAATACTTAGGTATCATTTAAAACAGTCTGAGCAGTGCAATTAATTAAGGCCAATCGCCATTACCCTTTCGCATTTTCTTTTAGGTTTTAAACCATCCCTATACTTCATCTTGGCATAACGCCCCTGTCTTAGCCTACTAACTCACACATATATACACTAACTCGTACCTGGCACTTCTGGCTTCTGGTTACGCGTGATGACATTCCCTACACATTGGTCCCATTCTCGATCTAAGTCTAGGCATCAAGGATGCCCATATTATTTAAACCACCGCTTTGATACCAACTTGTAAGGCCCTAAATCCGGAGACTCGACTCGTTGGCATACACGTAAGCACATTAGTCAAAGACGTCAAATAAACTCAATTTAATGCAACGGAAAACAAATAGTCAACAAAAGACAAAGACTCGAATCCAAAACATAATGCAACCAATTACTAATAATTAAATAGTTCAACGACATAACGGAAAATAAATGTCATAACAACGATCACGGTAACCAAACGCCATCCAGAAGCCGCCAGCTCACACTTTCTCTTTACCTGAAATACATGCTAAAAGTCAGCTACGCTGAGTGAGTTTTATAGTAATTCATTTGGGGGTATAAAGTCCCGAACATTTATTTAAGACGATTTACGTCACAAAGGTTTTCTCATATAGTTCATTGTTTATTCAAATAATATATTTTATCGACGTACACGAAATCATGTCGACTAGTCCAACAACACATGCGATCATGACTCGTTGATTGATCACCATTAGTCATATCAACTCATGGACCAACACCGACTTACTATCGAGCTTAAGCAACCCATTTCATCTGAAAAATCCCAGACAAATTTCCCGTCGACAAGGGTCAACACAATATCAGATCATTCTTAATATATAGTCACGACATTTAAATACGTGACACCAAATCATACGCATGCAAACATGACTATTATTTCCTAACACCTATAATAACATCAAAACCCTTTCTATACATGCATTCTCTACAACTCACGTTGCATATATTCATGCCCAAAACACAAAACATTTAAAAGTGGGCGATAGAAACTCTCTTTTCTTGACACGTCTAGATTCCCAGAACCCGCTAACTTCCCATGCTCGTCTTTGGATCTCGTACCTAACAAATACACAAGTTACGAGTCAATACATGACACGTCGATAATCAACACCTATACAACTAAACCTGACACTACGCATGATTGCATGCACGTGAGTAACGCTATGCATGGTCTCCATGCATCACGTGAACCCTCGTTCACATCCTCGGCATTCTTCATGAACCCGGCTCCACTACGGACTTCCTACTCGTTGAACACCGACCTTGATCGCTCTGGTCTCACCTCTTCTTACCATTTCGCATCGTGGCACCCTTCCCCCATACCCCCGTCCTCGGTTGATTCTGTAACGACTTTTTCCAGTTTCTAAGTCCGCAATCACGACCTCCCAGTGCCAACACCTCCCGTCGTCGCCACCGCCGAACCACCCCAGCCCCGTCGCCACCATTCGGACCACCAGTGAGTAGCCCTCCGGTCCATATCGCTGCTTCCGTGTACGTCCTTCTGCCACCACGGTCGCACCTCGCCATCCTCCGTCTCGCGATCACTGTCCCGACCCACGGTGGTCCTTACCCTAGTTCGCTACACATGCCGGCCACCCACAGTAGGTTCGGCCAAACCTCCCTTAACCTGAAAACACCCACAATATGATAATAGCATTAACGCGTTAGATTTACAAGTTTATAGCTCAAATCCGGGTGACTCGTGTGTATCAAATCACCAACGAACTCCTCCGTCTCGACCTAAGTCCTTGCCTGAAACCCTAATACCGCAAACATGTTAACAATGGTTCAATGAATGAATACACAAAACAAGGGACGAAAGATTGAGACTTTTTACCTTGGAATTGCCTTGGAAGCTCGAAGCCCTCCTCACGCCCTTTCTCTCTCGATCACGACAACCGCAACAGACTCGAATGGGGTCTCCCCCTTTGCGCCGTGGACTATTAGGGTGTAGCACCCTCGGACCGGGCTCTGGCCCTTTCTCGTCGTCGGCTTCTCCCCCGGGCTTGGCCCGTCTCGCACTAATGTTTATAAAACTACCCCTCTAAAGTCTCGCTATTTACTCGCCACCCATTCTAGGTTTATTTACCAAACGATAATGTACTACTCCGTCAAGTCTCCTGTACCCGAGAACCTTTTTTTACAAGGTTTACAAACCCGTTTTCTTAAATGAGAAATCGGGATGTTACAAGTCTTCTCTCCTTAGAGAGGTTTCGTCCTCCAAATTTGCATCATCTGGAAACAAATGCGGATAACGTTCACTACAATAGGGATCCCTTGCGATGCTTCCATTGCACTTTAACAATAGGGATCACCTTCCTTCGCAGTCTCTTTTTCTTTCTATCCAGTATAGCCACTGGTTCCTCTACATAATTTAGCTTGTCATCCAACACAATGTCATCTAACGGTACGTGTTCTGTAGCATCTGCCAAACATTTCCGTAAATGGGACACATGAAACGTTGGGTGTATTCCTGCCAACTCCTCTAGTAATAACAGTCGGTAGGTGACACTACAAACACGTTCCTCTATCATAAATGGCCCAATATACCTTGGATTAAGATTTCCCCGCTTCTGGAAACGAATTATGCTCTTCAAGGGCGATACCTTAAGCATCACAAAATCTCCAGCGTTGAACTATAAGGTCGCCATATCTTATCGGCGTAGGACTTCTGCCGATCCAGAGCGGCTTTCATCCTTTGCTTCACCAGTTCGAACTTCTCGGAAGTTGCTTTTACAACATCTAAACTCCCTAACTCTTTATGTTCGATCTCTCCCCAGCACACCGGGGTCCTACACCTTCTCCCATAAAGCATCTCGTACGGAGGCATCCCAATAGTCACATGATAATTATTGTTATAAGAGAACTCCGCCAACGGTAGGTGACCATCCCATGCACCTCTGAAATCAATCACACATGCACAAAACATGTCCTCTAACATTTGCAACGTCCGTTCTGACAGTCCGTCAGTCTGAGGGTGTTACACGGTCCCAATGTGCAACCTCGTTCCTATAGCCTCATTGAATCTCTTCCAAAACTTTGACGTCAATCTGGTATCTCGGTCGGATACGATAGAAATCGGCACTCTGTGCCTTGCAACGATCTCAATAACAAACACTTCGGATAACCTTTACGATGAGAAGGTCTCCCTAATCGGTAGAAAATGAGCGCTTTTCGTTAACCGATCCACTACTACCCAAATCGTATCATGCCCCTTTACTGTCTTGGGTAATTTTGTAATAAAATCCTTCGTAATGTGCTCCTACTTCCACTTTGGAATCTCTAAAGGTTGGATTTTGCCATACGGCTTCTAATGCTCTACCTTAACTTGCAAGCATGTCAAACATTTACTCACGTACTGGGTCACAACATGCTTCATTCCCGGCCACCAATAGTTACCCTTCATTTCCTCGTACATCTTCGTCACTCTCGGATGTATTAAGTACCTTGACTTGTGCGCCTCGTCAAGTACTTTCTCTCTAAATCCCCCAAACCTCGATATCCAGATACAGTCATCCTTGACCCACACCCCTTGACTGTTCTCAGTCAACAGATCACGTTGTCCAAAAATCCTTTCTTCTTTTAGCCTGTCATCTCGCAAGGCTTCCGTTTGCACGTCCTTTTATAACGTCAGGAAGTCTAGCGTTACCACTAGTTGACACGTTTTAACTCTAATTGGCGTGTGTTCCTCTTTACAGCTTAACGCGTCGGCAACTACATTTGCCTTACCTGGGTGGTAAAGGTTCTCCCAATCGTAGTCCTTAATTAGCTCCAACCACCTCCTCTGCCTCATGTTCAACTCTTTTTTCTCAAAGATGTACTTCAAGCTCTTATGATCCTTGTAGATCGTGCACTTGATCCCGTACATATAGTATCTCCACAACTTATATCACACCCCAACCGACGACGGAATACGTCGGGGCGGGACATGTAGACTGTCCATGAGCACATGGTTGACTAAATTGTAATATGTTTAAACATCACATTTCATTTCAATAAAATTCAACAAGTACATGAAAATGAGAAATACATAACAAGTTCTTTTTAAATATCTAAGTCCACATCCTAAGTGTAGCAAACTTGTTCAACTCAAACATTTGTACCTAAAACATGATTAAAACAAAGTCAACTAAAAAGTTGGTGAGCATACATAGGTTTTGAATCTAAGTAGTATCAAAGTGTTGTGTATAAACAAATCCATACAAGTCATGATTAATAAGGCAATTATGGGGAGTTACTATTGTGTAACCAAGTAATACAATCAAACCTTTGTAACTAGCATGCAAAACAATGTGTGTTGTCGGTAACAATCACCCTAACTGGGTGGGTTTGTCAGACTCAATAGATCTATCATTGTTAACCGTCGGCTTGAATAGTTAATGATTGCACATGTAATTGCACACAAAGTAGTTAACACACCTAGTACTCAAACATAAGGATCAAAATGCACACAAATTGTAATGTGGATTTGTATTGTGTAGTTTGTGCAAATCATTGTATAATATGTTCATGTTTCACCCCAAATGTAAAACAATGAAAAATGGGTTATGTAAAACTCACCTGTATCAAAGATGTTGCTAGTACCAGTGTCTAGGTAGCAAAGTGTTCCTTGTAACTTACAACGTTAACCTAGAGTGTAATATATATGAATCTAAATTAATAACATGTACAATAATCTAAAGCCAAGTCTAGGGTTGCAATGAAAATGTGTATAAAGGATTTGAGTTCTAGTAGGTGATTGTGGTTTGTACTTGAAATGGGTGTTTTACAAAAAGAAAGAATTGAAACTAATAGTTTTAAAATAATTAGGGTTTGAGTTTGAATAACTAAATAAATTAAATAATTGTTATTTACTTATTTAGTTACAAAAATAATGTTTGAATCATATTAGATATAAATTAAATAAATAATTTTAATTTATTTATTTATTTATAAAGATGTGTAAATAAGGTTGATGTATAAAATTAATAGTAAATATATATTTTTTTTTGTAGATTAAAATAAATGAACTTATTTAGCTAATTATCATCTAAAAATAAATATTTGAAAGTATGGCTAAAGTTTTATAAACTTTATAAATTTGAGGGATATTGTATAAAATAAATACCCTATTTGGAAATTAATTTTCTTAAATTATTTAAATATCTAAATTTTTGTTTTAAACATTTAATATACAATTTTAACAAAGAAATTCATAATAAAAATGAATTCTTATTGAGAATTTAACAAAACTTGGTTTTTTTCTGTTAAAATATTGTAAAGTTTATAAAAATAAATTTTATATAAAATTTGGGCTTTTAGAATCAGTTTTAAAAAATTAAGCAGACCACAGGGACTCGAACCCGGGTCGATGTTGTGTAGGCCGGGAGAGAAAACCCGCCGGGCCAAGGGACGGGTGATGTTACTAGAATTGGTTCTGAATTGTTTTAACACACGACTAAGATGAGACCGGGTTTGTTTTTAATGAGGGCGCAAAAAGTCCGGCCGGTCACGCGGGTCGTGGGTTTCGAACCCACACCGCCTAGTTCAGGTCCGAGTATTTTAACCGGCTGAACTAGGTGGTTCGATGGTCTTGTTAGTTAACCGAAATTTAAAATAAGAAAAGTAATCCTAGCCAAATCAAAATCGCATAAGAAGATCAAGAACCCTAATTTGATTTTTATTCTATGGGTTCTGTCCTTGCGAATTGGTGTGGGGCTTTTGACAGGGATTCGACTAAGGGTGGAATGCAGATTCAAACAGGGTCGGGAGATTTTGAGATGAGTGTTGCGAGTGTGTTTGCGTGTTTAATTCGTTCAATTTGCATATAATTGGATAGTTTGATTACGGGTTTAAAGTCGACAGCTGTGAGTTTCCATTACGCGTGAATTCGACGGTTTAGAAACGAATTGGGTCGCATTGTGGTACTAGGTACATGCGGGATTGAGAAGGGCGTTATTTGCGGAATTCAAACACGTTTAATTACTTGATTGCAGCCGGATTTAGCCTCATTTGACTCAGAATAGTCAAATGGGTTTGAATTTCGATTTAAGCCGCGAATACTGATGGATTGGTATGACTATTGGGCCTGGGTGAGTTCGGTAATCGACTTCGCACCCCTGGTAATTCCATAACAAACCGTGTTGATCGATATTAGGTGCTGAAATGCTTGAATGTAGACCTGTTTGACTTTAATAAGTCAAAATTCGTGGATTGAGGTCAAAGGTTCAAGTTAATAGGTGGGGGTTCAAATTGAGGCTTCAAATGGTTAGGGGTTCAATCAAGGTTTCAAGTGCTTAAAAGGGGTTCAAAGCATTAACATGGGATTCAAGACCAATTTACTTGATTTAAATTCTATTTCATTTACTTATATGTATAACATTTATAAAAAAATCTAATGTTTTTATTTATAAAGGAAATAAATTTCATTTTAATAAGATTACAAATTAAATGGGCGGTTTATCTAATCAAATGAATGTGTATTTATTTATTTATAATTAAATACCTGTAAATAACATAGATGTAATGGAAAGTAGGATGTAAATGTGGGTTTGAGATAATAAATACATGTTTAGGAAAATAAATAATTGTGACATATTATGTTGAACCGGTACGGGATCGAAATGGATTGTGAAATGAAATAGCAATTAGGTCGGAAAAATCATGGATGTTACAGTCTCCCCATGTTAAGGGAATTTCATCCCGAAATTTATGTAGTGGAGACTACTAAATCAGAAAGGAAGTGAGTTTGATTTTTGATTGTCGGTTTGAGAAGTATGATAGATAACAAGTTTTTGGTCTATAGCTCAAGTTAAGTATGAATGATATCAGTGGATTTTGGTTTCAAGAGAGTTTAGGAGAGATCTGTCAAAGAATCTAAAGGTGAAATGCCTTACTGGGAACGGACTTGATGGGAACTTGACGATCATGATTTGTTTAAAAGGTAGTCTAATATGCTCAAGAATTGTCGGTGGATAAAAGATTTTCACAATTACTGGTCTGGGTCAAACTTCACGTGACACGAACAATGCTACTTCTGATAATATGATAGAGCACTTATATATAGGGAGTACCATCGGCGTATCCACCATGACCTTGTCATCTCACATTAGTTTCGTTGTTATATATCACGATAGGTTTTAGGTCACAACACACGACAAAATTCACTATGTTTTCCATGCTCTGATTTTTATAATTACGTGTACACCCGTAATCACTCGAATCATCGCATGGTTCGTATAGATCCTTTCGTTGTGTGTGGGTCAAAAAGGGCACAAATTCACTTAGTTCATGTCTATTGTTGTCACATATGAGTTGCTAAAAAGTAACTATGTCCTTAAGTAGGCAGGTCAATTAGCAACTAAAGAGTAATAAGGTAGTATAACTTAAAGTTCCATAGCTTACTCGTGTTTGAACAAGAATACATCAAACACCGAGTTGTTTTAAAGTGTTACAGCTTCCTCGTGTTTTAACAAGAATACGTCAAACCCCGAGTAGCTTCGATGCGTTATGGTTTTCAACTTGGTTGAACAAAGTGTATGACCATGCTTCGTGTATATTGTGTTTAGTCAATTTCAACAATTGTAAGCAACTTAGTTTCACGTATAATGTAGCACTCACGTTTCATGTATTGTCTAGTGTCATGTAGTTTGTAATTAAATAGGTTTCATGTGTAACATGAAAAACTTTGCATCATGTATATGGTAAGAAATGAATTTCATGTATGATGTTAATAACGTAGTATCATGCATTTTGTAAACCAATAACCTCTCATGTGTAATATAAACAATCTAGTATCATGTATATTGCATAATGTGCACAATTTAGTATCATGTACTTTGTAACCAAATAAGTTTCATGTTTGATGTGGTCATTCTAGTATTATGTATTAAACAAACAATTGTTATGTACCATGTATATTGCAAATAAACCGGTTTCATGTGTTATGTGATCAATCTAGTAAATTGTGATTTGCAAATAAACTAGTCTCATGTATTATGTGATCGTGATGTGTATCTTGTGAACGTGCATACGTAAGTTATTGAATTTCGTGTGTGACATATACTAACGAGTTTTGTATGTGATCAAGTGTTGCGGACAAGCGTGTTGTTTGGCGCTCATGTATAAGGTGGGTAGTTAGGTTGTAGCTCTTTAAATCTCGTTGCGGTTTGTAGGGATGGTTAACGTCTACGCGAAATGGGTCGTCTCTTGAAATGGCAAGTACACTCATACATTATCGAAGGTGCAAGATAGCGAGGAGATTATGAAAATATTCCGAGTAATGTGTTTCCGAATAACCGATTTTGTTTGTAGGTAAGAAATTGTTTGTAGATGGATAGGAGGGTGAAAGTGAGGGGTTGAATAAGTAAATAGATAATTACACGAAAGCCTCTTTATAAAAATATTTAAGAAAATAGTAGTTAGAGAACTTAACCCATGGTTTACAATGGCTAAACAAGTATAATTTAGTCAAGGTTTTGGAATAATTAATTTAACGAGAAAAGTCCTAATTATTTATCAATTTGAAATAATGCTTTTATAAAATAGGTTGCATTAAGCTTCCTTACAAGGTGAAAATGTTTATAGAAAATTTATATTTCTGATACTATCTAAAAGTTTGATAAACGTTTGGTTTGAACAGAATAATGAGGTTGTTTAACTCAAATAATAGGATGATTTGTTTACGAAGAAGATTTCCGGTGGTGTACTATATTGTAGTAAATGAAGAAGATGATACTTGAGAAAATTTTGAATATGACGGGTGTAATGTGTACTCACTGTGCCCAAATCAATGATTAATAACATTAGAGTTGTAATATAAAACTCATTATTAAATACTGAAATGTTGAACATTATTCAAAACATAGGGAAATGGTTCTCAAACTGAAAATTTAAAGACAATAAATAGAAATTTATGCTAATGTCTTAGGTAGCTTTCCACTAAGATGTAGATAATCACCAAGACGAGCACCGCTATGGTCACTCGGGTAGTCGATCTGGCCTCGGCTCTAGCTGCTTCCGTGCGATTCTCAAGCATTTCTTTTTCGAGGGTGGAAATTAACTCCTTTTGGTACCATAATTGATTCGCTAGGCTATCCATTCTTTGCCCTTGCAAGTCGTGTCTTATCTCGTGCTCCATCCTTTGCCTCTCAAACTCTGAGGTCCACACATATTGGTGAATGTCACCGATTGGAATTCCCATAGCACTAGTGGGTGCCATGGTATGCCTTACCCAAGGGTTAGGATGATACGGGTCGGGCACCAGATACGGGTCTCTTAGTGGGGTGGTAACTGAGTGTGTAGATGGGGTGTCTGATACTGGTTTCTGGGTGGGGGTGATCCAGATGTTCGAAGTCTCGGGCCAGTGTTCCTAATCCGATCTACCCTTACATCAAAAATTGGTCTGGCAGCTGCGGGTGTTGGTGACCGATACATGGGTGACCCAATGTCTTCTTCCTAATCAGACTCTGCTTCGGGATGGTATACCGGGGAGGAAGGAGAGTAGGAGTCCATACCTAGCAGAAAAACAATGAAAAGGTTGTAAGCGATAATAAAATACTGAGTGTTAAATATAGGAGTTGTCATAGGTTTATAGTTTGACTAGTCATAACACCGAGTCATCACAATAGTATTTTAGAAGTACACTTAACTTATAAGTAGTGCATCCCTGAGGAGAATTCCCAGGAAAGAGGGGTGGGTCACTAGGACACACTTAAGTACCTGTCTTTCCTCAGCCAGAATCCCTCATGGGCCTACACACTCTGTTGAAGCGCTTTCCTGTGACAAACACTCTGGATAGATAGAGTCTTAGTCTTAGGTTGTCTTGTCTTGTTTGTAATTGTCTTTGTATGTAAGAGTCTTTATGTATTAGTTTATCGAGTTGTATTTACTTTTACATATTGAATGTTGCAAAATTCTCTAAGTGTTTTGCGCACTTGCAAGTGCTCAGGAGAAAGCTCCTGCGTACCTAGCAAGTACGCAAGAACAACTCTGCGTACTTGCTAAGTACGCAAGAGCATTTTCCCTACGCACTTGCTAAGTGCGCAGACATCAAGTGTTGTATAAATAGGATAGGTTGATAGAAGTTAAGTACGCAGATATAGACGCAAATACGCAGATTGTAATCTCAATGCTTTTCTCTGTAACCTTCAAGCGTTTATAATACAAAGAACGTTTAAAGTGTTTTCTCTTGTCGGTTTACTTTGTTTAGCTAGACTCTCCGCCTAGTCACGGGCATTCCGCACCCGGTCCGACTAGTAGACCCACTTGCATGTGACGATCCGCTACACCCGAGGGACCTACAAGTGATATCAAAGCATTGCTCCTGATTTTGAGTGTTGTGAATGAGTTTTGAGAGTTTCTACCGAGTTTTTACAAGTAAAAAAGAAGTATTTTTGTTGATTTTTGTGATAAAATAGGGGTAGCTCTTGAGCACTATTTTAGAAGCAAAAATCACTCAAAAACTGATTTTTGTTGTGTATTTGAGTGTTTTAAGCATCAAAGGTTGGTTAGAAACAAGTTTCTGACCCTTTGGCTCATTTGCATTGATCATCAGACCAAATTTTACCATCTCCGGCGAGTTTCAGGTGACCGGAAAAGTTTGGTGAAAGTTGCTGAAAATATGTTGTGTGTACTTACCATTTCTGGCAAAAAGTACAGTTTTGTGCGTACTTACTAAATACGCAAGACTTATCCCCTGCGTACTTACAAGTACGCAAGACTGAACTTGTGCGAACTTAAGTTATATCGTGCGTACTTACAAGTACGCAAGAGGAAATCTAAATACGTAAGACCATTTCTCAAGTGCGCAAGGCTAAAAATCAAGTGCGCAACTGTGTCTGATTTTTCTGAAATTTGACTAAGTGTTCACTATGTCGAATCTTCAGAATTTGGGAAACCTGTTAAATTATGATAATGAGATCGGTACACCACAGAAACCTCCAAAGTTGCTGAACATGAACGATTATTCTAATTGGAAAGCACGTTTTGAGCACTACATTTCGTATACCGACCATCGCTATGGATACCAATCCTTGAGGGATATAAGCATCCCACGCACATCTATCTTGATTAAACCATGCCCAAACCTATATCTAAGCTTTCTGACGAAGAAAAGAAAGCTTATGACCAAGAAAAGAAGGCACTTGGTTCGATCACTATGGCATTAACTCGGGAATTGTTCCACAGTTTCCGAGGTTATGACAATTCCAGGGATCTTTGGAAAGCTTTACAGAAAAGATTCGAAGGAAATAGTGACATCAAGAAGAGTAAGAGGGATCTTCTCAGGAAGCAGTATGAGTGCTTCAGATTTTTAGAGAACGAATCTTTAGATGACCTCATCTCTAGATTCTATCATTTGCGACTGAGTTGAAAGCTTTTGAACTCAGGTATCCAGATGAAGAGATGGTGGAAAAGTTTTTGGATGCTTTACCACCCAAGTTTGAGATGTACACAACCCTGATGAGGGAAAATCCTAAATTCTATGAGTTGACAGTAGAGGAGGCAATAGGAAAGGTTCAAGCTCATGACATGAACCTAAAAAGAAAGGAGAGCTCAGGAAGACCCCAGATACAAGACCCTTCAATGTATCATGGAACGACTTCTACATCCAAGTCATCGGGCTCTGGAATTGCCCTCTTCACTGGAAACCCTACTGAAGAAGACCACTCAACTGGTTGTGGTGGTCATGCATGCTATGCATCTGGATCAGGGTTGGGGTCTCATCATCAAAATACCTCAAGAAATCCTCCTGCTACATCTTCAGCTACCCACTCAGCTATAGCCATAATAGCTGAAGATCATGTAGCACTATTCTCATCTTGTATGCTTGTGTATGAGAATTTCATCGGTGGCAAGCTTACTGATCCCGAGACGATTGAAGAAGATTTTAATCAAGTGGATCCTGATGACATGGAGGACATGGATATTCAATGGAATATGGCAATGCTATTGAGGAGAGCCAAGCGTTTCCTGAACAGAACAAGAAGAAAGTTTATTGGCGGGCATCCTAATGCCAAGGTCAGGTTTGACAAATCTAAGGCCAAATGCTACAAGTGTCTGAACTATGGACACTTTGCTCGTGAGTGTCAGAAAGACAGAGCACCTGCTTCTGCTTTTACCCGACCCAGCCAAGGAAACAGCCATGGCCACAACAACTCAAACCACCACAATCAAAGGCAAGCTGGAACGTCCAATGCACTAGTAGCCCAACAGGACGATCATCTTGAGGATGCCATCATCGCACAAACACAGGTTGGTCTCATGGCTGAGATCATGGAGATGATGGAAGCAGAGAAAAGGGAAGCTTCTATGGCTGACCTAGAAGAATCTACAACTACTGCTACTGAGGAGGTGAAGGAAGCTGAAGAAAAGGAAGCTTCTGTAGCTGATGAAGAGGAATCAACAACTGCTATTGCTCTCATGGCCATTGGAGAAGCAACAAGTTCATCATCTGAGGTAGATTCTAACCCTTTCTCTGTTATTTCATGTTCTAAATGTCTAGGGCTAAAACTTGAAAATTCTAGGCTCCAAGACAAAATCGAACCCCTAAGTATGGCAGCTCTAAACTACAAAGAAAATGAAAAACGTTTTAAGGATTCTATTGAAACGTTGAAAAAAGAAAAGTGTGAATATTCTCTAAAAATAAGTGATCAACAGCTTCACTTAGATGTTGCATACAGGGGGTTAGAAAAACGAAACAATGAAATCAACAAACTGCAAAATGAGATCTTGCAGTTAAAATGCACTAATGAGAAGTTGAAAAACTCTCGCTTTGTGGTGGAACACTACGAGTCTGTGGTGAGACAACTGAATGGGTTAGGTTTGGGTACTAATGCCATTCCTCCACCAGTGAGCGGGAAGTTTGTTAATAGCTTAATAGACATTGATCTCACTTATCTTGATGAGTCCTCTGATAAAGATGATTCCCCTAAAAAGGATGAATCCTCAAGTAAGGCTAACTCCACATCTAGTGAGGAGTTTGTTACTGCTTCTGAAGACGGTTCAGTTAACTCTTGCCTTGAAGGAGTAGTATCTGAGGAGTTGTTGACTGAACAAAAGGTAAAGAAAAACGTTATCACTAATGGTGATAATTGCATTTTAACTGAACCTGATATCATTGAAACAAATGATAATCTAAAGGTAATGCTTTATGGGGGTTATAAAAGTCTTAACCAAGCAAAGAAAGAGGCTTTTTCAGCTCACTATGGGCTTGGGTATAAAGAAAATTTGGAAAAATACTATACCCCCAAAAACCAAACTGTAAAGGTTCAGACTACTGTTCATAAACCAACTCCTCCTGCTCATAATGCTGAGTTATCTAAGGCCAGATCTAATGAGCCTTACAAGAGAACTTATATAGACAAGAGGAATTGTTTTCACTGTGGCTTGGTTGGTCACATTATTGTGAACTGTCCTTCTAAGAACCAAGGGAAACGGCATGTTGTTCCACAACCAGCTGTTATCCCCAGGTCGCCATCAGTGAAAGCTCCCAAAAATCCAAAACAAAATGTGGTGAAACCACCAGTCAAACCGATGGTAAAGCCTAAGATACAGTCTGAAGCTAAACCATCTGTTACAAGAAAGGTAACGCAACATGCTGTACCTTGTGTATCTACATCTGGTAGTACACGTACTGGTGAGAAATCTATGGTGAAACTCTCAAAGCCACAGAGAAGAAGAAGAAACAAGAGGTTGAGAAAGCTGGAACAGCTGACTTCAGTTCAATCAGGTGAAGCTTCCACAAGTTCACCTGCTGTTGCTAAACCAAAGTCTCATGTTCCGGTTAAGAAACAGAAGAGATCCTAGACTGCCAAATCCAAAACTTCTCAATCTCCTGGTTCTAATTCTTCTAAAGATTCATCAATTTTGAACAGTCATCATGACTGTGAATTAAAGGAAGTAGTTTATTTTGAAAAGGATGGACGACCCAAGACCACAATGGCTTGGGTCTCCAAATCTAACTAATTCTTTTGTTACTCATGCAGGGACGTCTGAAGGGTACTATCTCTAACCGGTGGTATGTAGATAGTGGATGCTCCCGGCACATGACAGGAAACATGGCCTTGCTTCAAGATGTTAAACCATTCAGAGGCGGCTATGTGGCCTTTGCCGGAGAAAAAGGCGGCAACATCACGTGTCAAGGCGTGGTTTCGAATGGTTGTGTCAGCTTTGACAATGTCAACTTCTGCGAGCAGCTGAAGCATAACCTGTTGAGTGTCTCCCAAATGTGTGATAAGGAGTACTCGGTGATGTTTGACAAGTCAGAATGTCTGATTCTCAAACCTGGTTTTGAAGTTCCCGAAGAATGGATCCTGATGAGAGCGCCAAGAACAAACGACACCTATCAGATCGATATGAGCGTGGCAAAAACCACCTCATCAGTTCCTACCTGTTTGCTTACCAAAGCGACAGAGCTCGACTCTATCTTGTGGCATAGGAAACTCGGAAATATTTCGTATCGTAAAATGAATCATCTTGTCCGAAACGGTTTGGTAACGGGGGTTCCTAAGCTGAGATTTACCATTGCAGATGACTGTATGCCTTGTAAAAAGGGCAGACAGCAACGGAAGTCTCACAAGCCCAAGCTCCAAAACTCTATTGATACCCCATTGGAGCTATTACACATGGATCTATTTGGCCCCATAAGTATCAGGAGTATTGGAGGTAAGTCGTTCTGTCTGGTTGTAACTGATGATTTCACATGTTTTTCTTCGGTGCATTTTTTAGGTACTAAAGACGAGACTGCTGATATTCTTCAATACTTGATCCTGAGCTTGGAATCTCTTTGCAAGCTGAAAGTTAGAAGGATAAGGAGCGACAACGGAACTGAGTTCAAGAATAATTTGATGGAGCTTTTCTGTCTCAAGAAAGGGATCCGTCATGAATTCAGCGCGCCGTACACGCCTCAGCAGAATGGAGTTACTGAACGGAAGAATAGAACACTGATTGAGACTGCAAGGACTATGCTGTCGGATGCAAAGCTTCCTGTCACTTTTTGGGCAGAAGCCGTTAATACAGCTTTTCACGTCTTAAACAGAGTTCTGGTTGTGAAGAGGCACAACAAGACTTGTTAAGAGTTGATCAACAATCGACTTCCCAATCTTGATTACCTAGTTCCTTTTGGTAGTCCCTGTTCCTTGTTGCTACAGTACAAAGACCGCCAATCTAAGTTTCATGCAAAAGCGGTGGAAGGCATCTTCTTAGGATACGTTTCCAACTCGCCTTGCAAGAGAGTGTACAACATAGGAACTCGTACTGTCGAGGAATAGTTTGAAGTGGATTGCAGTAAACACAGCATTCCACCCGAACCAACAGGTCCAGCTTGGGGTTTTGATTATGATGCGCTATTTAAGTCATTCAATCTTCCTGATATATCTGCAGTTGACGCCACAAATGTTTATGAATTATTGTGTGGCGACAATGACTCCAGCTTCTCTACTCGTGCTACTGTACCGATTGTAACTCCTGATTCCAATGCTGCATCTGCATCTGGAACTCATGACAGTGATAACAGTGAAGATGTTCTTATTGTTGGAGATGACGCTCAAGCCAATCCTAACACAACTGTAGGAAATGAAGCTCTAGCTGATCCAATTAACATTGAATCTTCTTCCTCTGGAACACAGGAAATGGGGGAGTTAAGCACGAATCTAGATCCAGAAATTCAGGAACCGATTGTACCAGAGACGAGAGTGCATAGGAATCATCCAATCGACAACATTATTGGTGATCCTTATGCCGGTGTTCAGACTCGTCATCGAACCATCACTGAGAACACCAGTCTTTACATAGAGATACTTGACACTGGTGTCATGGAAACATGTCTGCATGCTGCATTCGTGTCCCAGCTAGAGCCGAAGAATATGAAGGAGGCTCTCACTGACAACTCCTGGATTGTGGCGATGCAAGATGAATTGTCTCAATTCCAAAAGTTACACGTGTGGGATTTGGTTGACATGCCAAAAGGATTTCAGCCAATTGGAACCAGATGGGTGTTCAAATGCAAGACGGATGATCGCCATGTTGTTGTGAAGAACAAAGCAAGATTGGTTGTTCAGGGTTTTTATCAGCAAGAGGGCTTGTATTACACGGAAGTATATGCCCCAGTTGCTAGAATTGAAGCCATTCGACTGTTCTTGGCTTATGCCACATATGTCGGCTTCAAGGTCTACCAACTTGATGTGAAGAGTGCTTTCCTTTATGGTAAAGTTCATGAAGAGGTCTATGTCACTCAACCTCCAGGCTTTGAAGATCCGCATAATATCAATAAAGTGTATAAGCTCGACAAAGCACTTTATGGTCTTCATCAAGCACCGCGGGCATGGTATGAGACATTATCTAAGCATTTACTGTCTAATGGTTTCGACCGTGGACAGATTGACTCAACCCTCTTCATTAGGAAAGCAGGAGGTGACATTCTTCTTGTACAAGTATACGTCGACGACATTATCTTTGGATCTACCAATGAAGGGATGTGTAGGGAATTCAAGCAGGTGATGAAGTCCAAGTTTGAAATGAGTAATATGGGTGAATTGTCATTCTTCCTGGGTCTGCAAGTCAGTCAAAGAGAGGATAGCATTTACCTCCATCAAACCAAGTATGTGCAGGACATCTTGTCAAAATACAAGATGAATGATAGCAGTACTCATGGCACACCTATCCCATTCAATCATGGTCTGCATCCTGAAAAAGATGGCAAGGATGTAGATAGCAGATTGTACCGTGGGATGATCGGATCACTTATGTATCTCACAGCTTCAAGACCCGATATAATGTTTGCCGTGTGCTTGTGCTCAAGGTTTCAATCTCAACCGAAGGAGTCACATATGATAGCCGTGAAGAGAATTTTCAGATACCTGAAAGGGAAACCCCAATTAGGTCTTTGGTACTCTAAGCAGCAGTCATTCGACTTCAAAGCCTACACTGATTCAGATTATGGCGGTTGTAACCTTGACAGAAAGTCAACTTCTAGTGGATATCAATTCTTAGGAGACAGACTGGTCTCCTGGCAGTGCAAAAAGCAGTCAACGGTTTCTGTCTCAACTTGTGAAGCAGAATACATTGCTGCAGCGAGCGGTTGTTCTCAGATATTGTGGATTCAACAGCAGTTGAGAGACTACGGCTTAAACTTCACTGGAACTCCATTATTCATTGACAACAACGCCACCATGTCCATCACAAATAACCCGGTAAAACATTCCAAAACTAAACATATAGAGATTCGCCATCATTTCATCCGTGATTGTGCTGAAAAGCATTTAATTGAACTTGTAAAAGTTCACACGGATGACAATCTTGCTGACCTTTTCACAAAGGCATTTGATCGATCCCATTTTGAGCATCTTGTCAACTTGATAGGAATGTTCAATCCTGAGTGAAAAATTAATTTTTCTTAAATCAATTCAGTTCATGGAAGTTCAATTTTATTTCTTTTAAATTTTCTGTATCGTTCTTTCAAGTTTCAAAATATTTTACAAAAACAAAAACAAAATAAAAAATGGAGAAAATTTCAAAGTTAACTTGAGAAAAGAGGAAATGATAGTACATCAAAAATGATCTAAACGTCACAGACTGCTCATATGGGAAATGATTGCGTCATGCTTACTTAATTGTTTAAATTGTTATGTTTTTATTCTGCTTATTTACAAGTAATTTAAATTGTCAGTAGGCTGTATGCGTCTTTGAATCACTAGTAGTGTGGAAACTAAATCTAAATTACAACTGTGATTTGAACCCATGTTTGCAAGTGTGTGTGCGTAATAGAAGAGAAAAGATCATTATCAGATATAGGATGTTAAATTTTGGCAATAATTTTCTTTTGAGGTCAGTTTCGGGTTATGTCGTTAGCACAATTAATGCGGTTCATCTCACTGCCCATACTCACAAGTATGCAAGGAGATATTGAATCAAGACATGTCTCTACATTAACTGGTGAGCATGTATTCACCCTTGAATCACTCCTGATTCATTGAAATCAAATCCAGATAAAAGTTGGATCCCCTTACCTTAAAACTCAAACACCATATATATTATCCTGAATCATCATACCGATATTCAATGAAGAAAATCAAATGAAACCAAGACAAATGAATCACTCGATTCTGAATCTTATGATTCCTGATAATCCTTATGGATTCTGCTTTATTCTTCCTGTGCTAATAGATGTAACTTCATTCTGAAAAATTAGAAAATCATTGGGAAAATCTTAGATGCCTTGAGATTATGCAATTTACATTATTGTAGCATATCAGTGGGGTACACGTTGTATATCTTATAATTAATACCTTAAAACACAAGAACGTGATACAAAGATGCTTATAGTTTCAAATCTTATAAGATTGAATATTTTTAACTTGTTCGCTATTTGACTTGAACAACTTCATAAATTTGAGTTGAAAGTTTGCGTACTTAAGGGTTTGTGCGTACTTGTAAGTGTGCATGAAGTAAGCCCTGCGTACTTGTTAAGTACGCAGGTCTTAAGTCTTGCGATCTTGTAAGTACGCAAGAGTTAAGTCTTGCGCACTTGTAAGTACGCACGAGTTAAAACGTGCGCACTTGCTAAGTACGCACGACCTTTTTGCGTGGGGTATATAAACCGGACTTAGAAAATTTTCAAAACCTTATCACTTTCAAACCGGTTCATATTCCCTCCGACTTTCACTCAAAAATTCAAGTGTTCCAATCCGATTTTTCGTCCCATTGCTAGTTTCATCACTTCATTACATCGATTTGGTGAGATTTTGGGCTTAATCCATCCACAAAAATTCTTGATTTTGGACCGATTATCTTAGGTTTTTGTTCGAGATTTTTAGACAATTTTTGGGTTGTTTGGGTAATACCTAATAATTAAAACTTGTTAATAATCATTAATCGACCCTTAATCGTCCATTAGAGTCTTTGTTTTTTACTTTGGGCTCGAATTTGAACCGACGGTTGCTTCATTCGACGGTTAGGTCAAATTCGGTCAAGGTTAGCAGTGTCTTGGTGTAAGTATTGGTCCCATAGGCTCGAATCGTTGATTCCGACCTAATGGTGACCCAATACACACCAATTTTTGAACATCAAGTTGAATTTCAAACTTCTAAAGTTTTCACCAAGTACGTTTCCTGCACACTTAACAAGTACGCAAGAAGCACTTCATGCGTACTTGTTAAGTACGCAAGAAGCACTTCATGCGTACTTGTTAAGTACGCAAGAGGAAACTCCTGCGTACTTGCTAAGTATGCAGGACCAACACTTGGCAAAAATTCCTAAGTCTGAAATTCAGTTCAAAGAGTAACTGCTATACTGAGTCATGTTTATCCATTTCCAATGATACGTGTTGTTCTGATTCTGTTTTCTGTGTGTTTTTGCAGATCATGGCTCGGGCGTTTACTAACGAATTCAACCTGTTAGCTAACACTGAACCAGAGTGGAAGGGTGCAGCATTGCAGTACAGAGACATAGTTGATTTCTTGAACCGTTCAAGAATCAGCTACGCCATTTCTGCTGACCCGATCGTGTCAAGACCCTACCTCGAGCAATTTTGGGAGACGACGGAGCACGACTGCATGGTAATCCCCAACGTTATAAGGGCTACCGTTGCTGGTCATGCTATTGCTTTCTCTGAAGATACTATAAGAAGGGTCCTTCAATTCAGAGATCTCGTGACCGACCCGACAGCCTATCCAGACTACTTTATGGACGGCTGTTGGAGGCCAAGAATGGGCTATGTCGGTGCGAGGGACTACGCTTCATACAAGAAGATATGGGTGTTAGACCAATGGAGATACTTCGCCCACGTCATGATCATGTGCATCTCATCAAGGAAAGCTGGGAAAGATGCCATGGGTCATGACCTTGCAGCAGCCATGGGCGACCTTTCTCTCAATAAGGGCTACAACTTCTCCCGCTACATCTTTAAGGCCATCAATGACCAGATCAACACAGCGGAGAGGTTTTGGTTCTTGTTATACCCTCGGTTTGTGCAACTTCTGATTAATGACGTGTTGCCAAACCTTCCTGCTATAGGGGAGAGACTGCAAGTAAAGAGGGTGGACAAAAGAGTATTCGCCCAATTCCTAAAGCCAGGCAGTGTAGATCCTACCCCTGTGCATACAGAACTCTTTGGCCACCCCATTAATGAAGCGTATCTAGCCCCAGGTGACTGGAGATGGTACAGTCATGACTCGGAGCCAGAATTGAGTGAACACTCCGACGAACAACAGGAACAACAACAGGAGGAAATGGAGAGTGATGATGGATCGTCTGATGATGGAGACGACGAAGGAGGAAATGATGGTGCTGAGGGATCTGACTCGGAAGAGACTGAGTCAGATTCTTCTGATTCTGATGATGCACCGTCGCAGGTACACCCGAGGAGAACGGCTAAGGTAACTCTAGCAGCGAATACGAGCCAGGCTCTGACTCTGACGCTGCTATACAAAGACAAAGAAGGGAAAGCATTCACAAGAACATGGGCGATATGCAAAAGCCCTCTATCCCTAGTGAGGTGGAGGCTCAGCAGCCAGTCCAATTGTTAGCTGCAAGTCCTGATTCAGCCTCCACCCCACCTTCACAGCAGCTTTACCGTAGGAGGAGGAGGCCACAAGTGCAAAGTGAAGTGGCCGTCACTACAATCACAGAAGTGATTCCTGTGTTAGTGACCCTCCCTACCACAACTACTCAGGTGGCGGTGACTGCCTCCGTGACTACTCCAATTCTCACGGAGTCAGTCACCATCACCCCTACCATTACCCCTACAACCCTCGTCACATCTTCACTCCCAACCACCACCACTGAGCCTTTAAGTCAACCCTTCAATTATGGAGATTTCACACAAGGGTTTGACTTTGATACCATATTCTCCTCCCCTATTCACACTGCCGGGGCGTCATTATCCAGACATCCTGATCCGAATGCTGAAAGGATAGATGTTCTGGAAACCCAAGTTGCTGACTTACTGGAGACTATTCAAAAATCAAAGGATGAGTCTGACGCTCAACAAGCACAGATTAACTCTTTGGTAGACGAAGTTAGAATCCTACGTAGCCAGAGAACGGGGACTGATGAAAGACTGAAGAACGTGATGGCCCAGAACGAGCTCCTGATCAAGACGAATGAAATGATTCTTGGTCACAGGACGTCCTTGGAGATGAGGTTTGATACTCAAAGGAAGGAGCATGAGCTGATGGTCAAACTGATTGCTGATCTGACCAAGAAGCTTGATGCTCAGGGGGAGAAGGAGAAAGAGATAGAGAAAGAGAATGAAAAGAGGACTACAGGTGATGAGGCGTGTCATCCGGTCGACTTGACTAAGGATGACGACAAGGACAAGGATCCTGAAGCCGGTCCTAGTGGAGGTGAGCACCAAGCTTTAGCAATCGTGCCCATCTCTGTTGTTCTAATGGCTCAGGGGGAGTCTACTCATCAAGAGGGTGGTGATACCTCTGGTGGTGGTGGTGAGAAAGGAAAGTCAATGGCTGAAGTACTTAAGGACTTATCTGATGATGAGATCCTATATCTAGAGCCTGACTATTCTAAAGAAGCACAGATCGATGCTCTCTTCAATCTAGAAGAAGGAGAGATCGACTCTGGTGACGATTGGGATGATGATGATGAGGATGTTGTGATCGAAATTCCTAAGGGTGACGGGGAAGGAGAGTACGAGCTAGAAGATGGAGAGATCTTTGAATTTCCATCCTTCGACGCTCCGCTCGACACAGGTTCAGTCGAGCAGGCCAGTAATGTAGAAGCCTCGACTGAAGCCTCCCCAGTTGACCCTGAACCTGTGGACCCAGAGGCACCGAAAGAAACAGACATGCCTTCTACTTCATCAAAGGGTCCAGCTCCTGTGTGGCAAAAGACGTCTATAATAGACAAACACGGAGCAACAGGGATGATCTTGGCTATAAGGTTCGAGGAGGACAAGCAGTTGTTCGCTATCAAAAGATCTGGCAGTCAATACTTGAAACCCACCAGTGAAGCGTTCAGCTCCTTGCCCAAATACGACCTTAATAACCTAGCAAACCGAGAGCTACTGGGTCATTCCAATCACGCAGTGGCGATGGGTTTGTGGGTGGTTCTGCAGCGAGAAGCAAGATCAGGGAAATTCGAAATGTTCAAGCCTCAAGTGCACAAGAGAGTCAAGGATAAGCACGCTGTACATCCTGTGACTAAGAAGCACTTAAAGAAATTGGTATACAAGCCAGTGCGATGTGAAACTAAGATTCCCCTGAGCAAGTTATCTCAGGATATTCTTGGTGACATGTGGTACTGGTACGTAGATCCAAAGACGGGCGAGGCTGTGATCATGGGTAAAGGACGTTCAGAGAGTGGGAACATAGTGCCAAAGGAACTGATCAGAATTTTTGATGAAGTCTGCTTCATCAACTTTTCTGTGAAAGATCTAGAGGTACTAGCAGAACGGTATTGCGTCTACACGGATGAGTGGAGAAAGCTCCTTGCTTCTAAATATGACAAGGTGATTAAGTTTTTCCTTGATTACAAGAAGAAGATGGAAGCTAAAGATCAAGTGCTGTGAAGACTGAAGATGTGAAAGACCGAAGACTGAAGATTATCCAGAGCTGTTGTCAAGGGGGAGTTTGTTGAAGCGCTTTCCTGTGACAAACACTCTGATAGATAGAGTCTTAGTCTTAGGTTGTCTTTTCTTGTTTGTAATTGTCTTTGTATGTAAGAGTCTTTATGTATTAGTTTATCGAGTTGTATTTACTTTTACATATTGAATGTTGCAAAATTCTCTAAGTGTTTTGCGCACTTGCAAGTGCGCAGGAGAAAGCTCCTGTGTACTTAGCAAGTACGCAAGAACAACTCTGCGTACTTGCTAAGTACGCAAGAGCATTTTGCCCTACGCACTTGCTAAGTGCGCAGACATCAGGTCTTGTATAAATAGGATAAGTTGATAGAAGTTAAGTACGCAGACATAGACGCAAATATGCAGATTGTAATCTCAGTGCTTTTCTCTGTAACCTTCAAGTGTTTATAATACAAAGAACGTTTAAAGTGTTTTCTCTTGTCGGTTTACTTTGTTTAGCTAGACTCTCCGCCTAGTCACGGGCATTCCGCACCCGGTTCGACTAGTAGACCCACTTGCATGTGACGATCCGCTACACCCGAGGGACCTACAAGTGGGCTCATGGTTATGATGAGAATTATTGTGGAGTGGGCCTTGAGGCCCAAAAGTAAGGTTTATGCATTTCAGCGGGCTTCTTATTCTTGGAGGATAGATGAGCTTCTTAGTTTAATATTGATGGAAATTTGGCCCAATAGTTTAAATTTGTTTTTATTCACAGGAGGTGGTGGTATCATGTGTGTGAGTTTAAAGGTGTACGAAGAATTTGGTGTGTATATGTGTGCGTGTTAAGCAGGATAGCACTTAATAAGTCAAATAGGTAGTATGTAGATAGCAATGAATATTAGCACATGAGTTATCAAGTAGTGTGACACATAGACTATTAAGTATTGTAGCATGTATTGTAATTACTTAGGATAAAATATAAGAATATTCCCACAAAGTATTAATCATGTAATAATATAGTAGCATGGCATATTGTGGGTGTCCTAAGGTTATAGTCTAGGTCAAAAGTGTCTAATAACCTAATTCCCTATAACCAAGGCTCTGATACCAATCCGTCACACCCCAACCGACGACGGAATACGTCGGGACGAGACATATAGACTGTTCAGGAGCACATGGTCAACTAAATTGTAATATGTTTAAACATCACATTTCATGTCAATAAAATTCAATAAGTACATGAAAATGAGAAATACATAACAAGTTCTTTTTAAATATCTAAGTCCACATCCTAAGTGTAGCAAGCTTGTTCAACTCAAACATTTGTACTTGAAACATGATTAAAACAAAGTCAACTAAAAAGTTGGTGAGCATACATAGGTTTTGACTCTAAGTAGTATCAAAGTTTTGTGTATAAACAAATCCATACAAGTCGTGATTAATAAGGCAATTATGGGGAGTTACTATTGTATAACCAAGTAGTACAATCAAACCTTTGTAACTAGCATGCAAAACAAAGTGTGTTGTCGGTAACAATCACCCTAACTAGGTAGGTTTGTCAGACTCAATAGATCTATCATTGTTTACCGTCGGCATGAATAGTTAATGATTGCACATGTAATTGCACACAAAGTAGTTAACACACCTAGTACTCAAACATAAGGCTCAAATTGCACACAAATTGTAATGTGTATTTGTATTGTGTAGTTTATGCAAATCATTGTATAATGTGTTCATGTTTCACCCCAAAATGTAAAACAGTGAAAAATAGGCTATGTAAAACTCACATGTATCAAAGATGTTGCTAGTACCAGTGTCTAGGTAGCAAAGTGTTCCTTGTAACTTACAACGTCAATCTAGAATGTAATATATATGAATCTAGATTAATAACATGTACAATAGTCTAAAGCCAAGTCTAGGGTTGCAATGGAAGTGTGTACAAAGGATTTGAGTTATAGTAGGTGATTGTGGTTTGTACTTGAAATGGGTGTTTTACAAAACGAAAGAATTGAAACTAATAGTTTTAAAATAATTAGGGTTTGGGTTTGAATAACTAAATAAATTAAATAATTGTTATTTATTTATTTAGTTATAAAAATAATGTGTGAATCATATTAGATATAAATTAAATAAATAATTTTACTTTATTTATTTATTTATTTATAAAGATGTGTAAATAATATTGATGTATAAAATTAATAATAAATATAATTTTTTTTGTGTAGATTAAAATAAATGAATTTATTTAGCTAATTATCATCAAAAAATAAATATTTGAAAGTAGGGCTAAAGTTTTATAAACTTTATAAATTTGAGGGATATTGTATAAAACAAATATCATATTTGGAAATTAATTTCCTTAAATTATTTAAATATCTAAATTTTTGTTGTAAACATTTAATATACAATTTTAACAAAGAAATTCATAATAAAAATGAATTCATATTGAGAGTTTAACAAAACTTGGTTTTTTTCTGTTAAAATATTGTAAGGTTTATAAAAATAAGTTTTATATAAAATTTGGGCTTTTAGAAACAGTTTTAAAAATTAAGCAGACCACAGGGACTCGAACCCGGGTCGATGCTGTGTAGGCCGGGTCAGACAACCCATTGGGCCAAGGGACGGGTGAGGTTACTGGAATAGGTTCTGAATTGTTTTAACACACGACTGAGATGGGACCGTGTTTGTTTTTAATGAGGGCGCAAAAAGTCTGGTCGGTCACGCGGGTCGTGGGTTTCAAACCCACACCCCCTTGTTCAGGTCCGAGTGTTTTAACCGGCTGAACTAGGTGGTTTGTTGGTCTTCTTAGTAAACCGAAGATTAAAATACGAAACGAAATCCTAGCCAAATCCCCCAAATCAGAATCGCATAAGAAGATCAAGAACCCTAATTTGATTTTTATTCTATGGGTTATGTCCTTGCAAATTGGTATGGGGCTTTTGACAAGGATTTGGGTACGAACATAATGATACAACTTTTACCTGATTTGGTTAGCGAATGAGGAAGATCGACAGAAACCCGAGGGCGGCGATGCGTGGTGCTCGATCGACGACTAAGGGTGGAATGCAGATTCAAACAGGGTCGGGAGAGTTTGAGATGAGTGTTGCGAGTGTGTTTGAATGTTTAATTCGTTCAATTTGCATATAATTAGATAGTTTGATTACGGGTTTAATGTCGACAGCTGTGAACTTCCATTACTCATGAATTCGAAGGTTTAGAAACGAATTGGGTCGCATTTTGGTACTAGGTACATGCAGGATTGAGCAGGGCGTGATTTGCAGGATTCAAACGCGTTTAATTACTTTATTGCAGCCGGATTTAGCCTCATTTGACTTTGAATAGTCAAACGGGTTTGAATTTTGATTTAAGCCGCGAATACTGATGGATTGGTATGATTATTGGGACTGGGTGAGTTCGGTAATCGACTTCGCACCCCTTGTAACTCCATAACAAACCGAGTTGATCGAATTCTGGTGTTGAAATGATTGAATGTAGACCTGTTTGACTTTAATAAGTTAAAATTCGTGGATTGAGGTCAAAGGTTCAAGTTAACAGGTGGGGGTTCAAATTGAGGCTTCAAATGGTTAGGGGTTCAATCAAGGGTTCAAGTGCTTAGAAGGGGTTCAAAGCATTAACATGGGATTCAAGACCAATTTACTTGATTTAAATTCTATTTCATTTATTTATATGTATAATATTTATAAAAAAAATCTAATGTTTTTATTTATAAAGGGAATAAGTTTCATTTTAATTAGATTACAAATTGAATGGGCGGTTTATCTAATCAAATGAATGTGTATTTATTTATTTATAATTAAATACCTGCAAATAACATAGATGTAGTGGAAAGTAGGATGTAAATGTGGGTTTGAGATAATA
Organism: Smallanthus sonchifolius; assembly: GCA_023525975.1. Lineage (NCBI taxonomy): Eukaryota > Viridiplantae > Streptophyta > Magnoliopsida > Asterales > Asteraceae > Smallanthus > Smallanthus sonchifolius. The sequence continues at coordinate 56,506,970 of CM042038.1, forward strand.
AATACATGTTTAGGAAAATAAATAATTGTGACATATTGTGTTGAACCGGTACGGGATTGAAATGGATTGTGAAATGAAATACCAATTAGGTCAGAAAAATCATGGATGTTATAACTTGAGTGCAAATACCATGGCCGCCAACTCTAAATCATGGGTAGGGTAATTCGCCTCTTGCGTTTTAAATTGCCCTGAGGCGTACGCTATTACTTTTCTTCGTTGCATTAACACACACCCTAAACCCAAATAAGACGCATTTGAGTACACCTCTAAGTCGTTTGTCCCTTCTGGTAATGTTAACACTGGCGCTTCAGTCAATCGTTTCTTTATCTCTTGAAACGCACCCTCTTGATCTGCTCCCTAAGCAAACTTCACCCCTTTTCGAGTCAATTTTGTTAATGGCGTTGCTAGCTTGGAGAACTCCTTGATGAACTTCCTGTAATAACCGGCTAACCCCAAGAAACTACGCACCTCCGTTGGAGTCTTAGGAGCGTTCCACTTCACCACTGCTTCAATCTTTGCGGGATCCACCATAATCCCTTCTCGGTTAATAACATGCCCCAGAAATTGCACTTCTCGTAGCCAAAACGCACACTTCAAAAATTTAGCGTAAAGCTTTACTCGTCTCAACGTCTCTAACACTTCTCGCAGATGATCTCCATGCTCCTCCTCACTCTTAGAGTATATTAGAATATCATCAATAAACACGATTACCGATCTATCTAGCATTGGCCGGCACACGCGGTTCATTAAGTCCATGAATGTTGTCGGAGCATTCGTCAATCCAAAGGACATAACCAAGAATTCATAGTGCCCATAACGTGTCCAAAATGAAGTCTTCGAAACATCCTCTTCCCTAACCTTTAACTGGTGATATCCTGACCTCAGATATATACGTGAAAACCACTTTGCTCCTTGTAACTGGTTGAATAGGTCATCGATGCGCGATAACGGATACTTGTTCTTAATCGTCAACTTATTGAGCTCCCATTAGTCGATGCACATACGCATCCTACCATCCTTTTTCTTTACAAACAAGACCGGTGCACCCCACGGTGAGATGCTTGGTCTTATAAACCCCTTGTCCAACAAAAGTTGCAGTTGCTCCATGAGCTCCTTCATCTCTGTCGATGCCAATAGATACAGAGCTTTAGCAATCGGCTGAGCTCCTGGCTGTAAATCAATCTGGAATTTGATTTCTCTCTCCGGTGGTACTCCCGCCAAGTTATAAGGAAAGACATCCAGAAATTCCTTCACTACTAGAACCTCCGACAAGTCTTGACTTTTTTCTTTAGTATTATTGACGTATGCTAAGTACGCCCCGCACCCACGCCTCAAAGACTTCACTGCCTTCATCATCGAGGTGGCTATCGGTAGAGAGCTCACTCTGTCGCCATACACCGTCACTACCGTTCAATCTAAGGACTTCAACCTTATCATTTTCTGTCGGCAAACAATGTCCGCATCGAACGCGGCCAACCAATCCATTCCCAACAACACATAAAAACCACCTAGAGCAATAATAAATAATCTAACAGGGAACCTATGACCCTCTAGATCATTAAAGCAGTCATCTAAAGCTTCAACGAATCTGGTGGGTGATCCCAACACGGTCTCGACACTAAACGGCTTTTCAATCATCCTAGCCGTCCTACACCAACTCTTGCTAAAAGATGGTGCTACGATTCTCTTACTTGCTCCTGAATCAAATAAATAGAAGCTGGTACATTATTTATAAGGAAAGTACCTGAAACCACATCAGGGTCAGTCTTGGCTTCAGCTGCAATCATGGTGAAGGCTCTCGCTTTTGCCTTAGACTTTTCGTCTTCTTTCTTCATTGGGACTGCTTCTTTGCTTGATCCCACCCCTGTCCTGCCTTACATTCTCTTGCCAGAGGGCTAAAACCCCCCACACTGGTAACACTTAGGACTGGGCGGGAAGTCCCTAGCAAAATGTCCCGCTTTACTGCATCTATAACAGGAACCTGCATCAGCCCTTCACTCACCCGAGTGCATCTTACCAGACTTGGACATAAATCCAGACCATCGGTCCTACACTTCTTCACGAACAGAACTTTCAAGTCTTTACCGAACCTCTTGAGGGGTACGGTCCACTTCTTTTCCTCTGGTTTCTTTTCTTGCACCTTAACCCCCATGACATCATCATACAAAGTCCAACTAAGCTCCACCGCATCGTCAAAACTTGAAGGTTGCTGAGCCTTGTCTAAATGCCTAACACGATCCGGTAGACCGGCTACATACAGCTTCATCCATTGCTCATCATTTCCCGCTAGGTGTGGCACCAGATGTGCCATCTCTATGAACTTCGATGTATATTCACGATAAGTCGATTTACCCACCTTGAGAGTCAGAAACTCCCTCTCTACCCTTTCAAGATCTCCTGGAGCACATAAATTCTTCGTAACCAAGCCCTTCAGATCATCCCAACTCATAGCTTCCAACTCCTGAGCAGTATTTCTTTCCTTCACCGAGTTCCACCGGTGCAAGGCCTTAGCAGAGAAAGAGTGAGAAACAAGCTTCACAATTTGCTCCGGCTTGCACTCAGTGATAGAGATGGTGGACTCCATCTCAGTAAGCCAGTGGTACGTGGCCACTGTATCCTTCAAAACATCGAGCCTAGGTGGATCGCACTTCTTAAAGTGCCCGTAGTCGTAGTTACCACCAGTTCCCGTCGATTTCTTCTTTTTCTCCACCTCCACTAGCACTCTCGTCTCTAGCTCCTCGAACGCTGCCTTCATGATGTCAGGCAAGTACTCATTACTCATGAATCATCTCAACCACTTCCTTCTCAACTGCCTCACGAACCTCTGCTTCGAATTGGAAACTTTCATTGTGCTCAGAATGCACCGAAGGTTCTGCACGCATTAATGGTTCAGTATGAACTGACACCTCATCATGATTAGCATTCTCACTCTGAGCATTCTCACGACACCCCCTAGTAGTAGTATTAGCAGCATTTTGTCTCTTAGGTTCCATCAGTTCCTAAAAATAATAACAAATAGAGCAATACTTAGGTATCATTTAAAACAATCCGAGCAGTGCAATTAGTTAATGACGGTGGCCAATCGCCATTACCCTTTCGCCTTTTCTTTCAGGTTTTAAACCATCCCTATACTTCATCTTGGCATAACGCCCCTGTCTTAGCCTACTAACACACACACATATACACTAACTCGTACCTGGCGCTTCTGGCTTTTGGTTACGCGTGATGACATTCCCTACATATTGGTCCCATTCTCGATCTAAGTCTAGGCTTCAAGGATGCCCAGATTATTTAAACCACCGCTCTGATACCAACTTGTAAGGCACCAAATCTGGAGACCCGACTCGTTGGAATACACGTAAGCACAGTAGTCAAAGACGTCAAATAAACTCAATTTAATGCAGCGGAAAACAAATAGTCAACAAAAGACAAAGACTCGAATCCAAAACATAATGCAACCAATTACTAATAATTAAATAGTTCAACGACATAACGGAAAATAAATGTCATAACAACGATCACGGTAACCAAACGCCATCCAGAAGCCGCCAGCTCACACTTTCTCTTTACCTGAAATACATGCTAAAAGTCAGCTCCGCTGAGTGAGTTCTATAGTAATTCATTCGGGGGTATAAAGTACCGAGCATTTATTTAAGACGATTTACGTCACAAAGGTTTTCTCATATAGTTCATTGTTTATTCAAATAATATATTTTATCGACGTACACGAAATCATGTCGACTAGTCCAACAACACATGCGATCATGACTCGTTGACTGATCACCATTAGTCATATCAACTCACCGACCAACACCGACTTACTATCGAGCTTAAGCAACCCATTTTGTCTAGCAAATGCCAGACTAATTTCCCGTCGACAAGCGTCAACATGATATTAAATCACTCTTAATATATAGTCACGACATTTAAATACGTGACACCAAATCATACGCATACAAACATGACTATTATTTCCTAACACATATAATAACATCAAACCCTTTCTATACGTGCATTCTTTACAACACAAGTTGCATGTATTCATGCCCAAAACACAAAACATTTAAAAGTGAGCGATAGAAATTCACCTTTGCTTGACACGTCTCGATCCCTAGAACCCGCTAACTTCCCGTGCTCGTCTTTCGATCTCATACCTAACAAATACACAAGTTACGAGTCAATACATGACCCGTCGATACTCTACACCTATACTACTAAACCCGACACTACGCATGATTGCATGCACGTGAGTGACCCTATGCATGGTCTCCATGCATCACGTGAACCCCCGTTCACATCCTCGACATCCTTCGCGAACTCGGCTCCACTCGGGACTTCCGACTCGTTGAACACCGACCTTGATCGCTTCGGTCTCACCTCCACTTACTATTTCGCGTCGTGGCACCTCTCCTCGCGTACCCCCTTCCTCGGTTGATTCCGTAACACCGTTGTCCGGTTTCTAGGGCCGCAATAACGTCCTCCCGGTGCCACCATAGCCCGGCGTCGCCACCGTCGAACCACCCCAGCCCCATTGCCGCCATTCGTCCCACCCATGAGCAGCCCTCCGGTCCACTTCGCTGATGTCATGCACGCCCTTGCGCCACCACGAACGCACCCCACCTTCCTCCGTCTCGCGATCACTGTCCCGACCCAAGCCGGTCCTTGCTCGAGTTCGCTACACATGCCGACCACCCACAATGGGATTGGCTGAACCTCTCTGAACCCGAAAACTCCCACAAAATGACAATAGCATTAACGGGTTCGATTTACATGTTTATAGCTCAAATCCGGGTGACTCGTGTGGATCGAATCACCAACGAAGTCCTCCGTCTTGACCTAAGTCCTTGCGTGAAACCCTAATACCGCAAACATGTTAACAATGGTTTAACGAATGAATACACTAAACGAGGGACGAAAGATTGAGACTTTTTACCTTGAAATTGCCTTGGAAGCTCGAAGCCCTTATATCGCCCTCCCTCGCACTAATGTTTAAAAAGCTACCCCTCTAAAGTCTCGATATTTACTCGCCACCCCTTCTAGGTTTATTTACAAAATGATAATGTACTACTCCGTCAATTCTCTTATACCTGAGAACCTTTATTTACAAGGTTTACAAACCCGTTTTCTTAAACGAGAAACCGGGATGTTACAACTTAGAAAATATAGAGGTAGCCCTTGAATATGAGGATCAAGCAATCATTTTCTTGACCTCATTTCCTAGTTCTTATGAGCATTTTGTAGATACACTTATGCATGGCTGAGACACTTTGTCTATGAAAGATGTTTTGGCAACATTGAATTCTAAGGAATTAAAGAAAAAGAATGATAGCTCAGATGAGATGAGTGAGGGTTTATCTGTAAGAGGAAGGGGTGATCAGAGGGGTTTTAAAGGAACAAGTAGATCAAATTCTAAAGTCAAGAGGAAATGCTTCATTTGTAATTCAGAAAAGCATTTGAAAAGGGAATGTCAAGAAAGAAACAAGAAGAAACAAAAATATGAAAGCAACTCCAAGTATGATTCAAGTGCTAGTCCCAACAAAAATCCAGCCAATAATACTTCAGCTACTGATTCTGCAGATGGTTATGAAAGTGAAGATGTCCTTGTGGTGACTGATAGAAGGTCTGGTGAGGGGTGGGTTATGGACTCAGGGTGTTCATTTCACATAAGCCCATGCAGAGAATACTTTAAAGATCTAAAGTTTGAAGATCTTGGTAAGGTAAAACTTGGAGATGACAGACCTTGTACCATCAAAGGGTATAGAAGTGTAGTCTTGAAACTGGATAGTGGGACTAAGGTGGAGCTGCAGAATGTAAGGTATATCCCTGTCCTAACAAAGAACTTAATTTCACTTGGTACCTTTGAGAGGGAAGGCTATAGTGTTAGTCTTAAGAATGGGAAGTCTAAGGTTATTAGAGGCTCATTGGTTATGTTGTCTAGAACAAGAAGGGAAAATAACATTTACATCCTAGATGGTCAAGCCCTTATGGGATCTGTGTGTGTGGCAGAAGGTAAAGGGGTTGATCAGGCTTTGTTATGGCATAAGAGACTTGGGCACATGAGTAGTATGGGAATGACATATTTAAAGAAACAAGAGGCAATAAAAGTCTCTAGAAAACTGTGATTTTGGGTCATGTGAAAGCTGTATTATAGGCAAATCTCATAGGGTAAAGTTCTCAAAAGGGATTCATAAAACAAAGGGTATTCTAGAGTATGTGCATGCTGATCTTTGGGACCTACCAAGAATGTGTCATTGGGTGGGGCATCTTATTTTCTGTCTATTATAGATGACTACTCTAGAACAGTATGGGTGTACATATTGAAGAACAATTCTGATGCATTTGAAAGCTTCAAAGAGTGGAAGGTTCTAGTTGAAACACACACAGAAAAAAAGGTTAAAAAGGTAAGAACAGATAATGGCTTAGAATTTTGCAGTGGTGAGTTCAATAGATTCTGTATACATGGGATAGCCAGACATCTGACCATACCAGGGACCCCACAGCAAAATGGGCTTTTTGAAAGAATGAATAGGACCCTGCTAGAGAAGGTCAGATGTATGTTGATTGAGTCTGGGTTACCCAAGAGCTTCTAGGCTGAGGCAGTGAAAACTGTTGCATACTTGGTTAATAGATCCCCTTCATCTGCTATAGGGATGATGGTTCCTATGTAAAAGTGGTCAGGAATGAGCACTACTTATGATAATTTGAAGGTAGTTGGTTCTCTTGCTTATTCTCAAATAAGTCAAGGTAAATTAGAGCCAAGGGCTCAAAAGTGTATCATGATTGGATATACAGATGGGGTAAAGGGGTACAAGTTATGGATGCTAGATAATGATTGACCGAGGGTTATTGTCAGCAGAAATGTAGTGTTCAAGGAAGAGGTGATGTACAAGGATGTGGTTGGAAATTCAAATTACAGTCAGAATGTGAATAATGAAGTGCAACTTGAGGTGGAGCACACTGATTCTGATAAACAAGAGGCTAGTACTAGTGAGGCTCCTGGTGAAGGGAATAGAGCCACTAGTGGGTATAGCGTAGCCAAAGACAGACCTAGAAGGCAAGTGATGTTACATGCTAGATTTAGAAGTGAAGATGATATTTATGCATTTGTGTTCACAGCTGCAGAAGAGGAATCCACCAGTGAACCATTGACTTATAGTGATGCTATATCTTCTGTTGAGAAAGAAAAATGGATAAATGCCATGGAAGACGAGATGAATTCACTATATAAGAATGAGACTTGGGTATTGGTTGATATACCTAAGGGTCAAAAGACTGTTTCTTGCAAATAGATCTTTAAAATTAAAGAAGGATTTCAAGGGGAAAAACAGAATTCTTATGTTAAATGAAGGAACTTGGTGAAGCAAAGAAGATTCTAGGAATGGAAATTAAAAGGGATAGAGATAAATGTTTGTTATTTCTAAAACAGAATTCTTATGTTAAAAAGGTAATGTCAAACTATGGTATGGAAAGTAGCAAAGCGGTGATCACTCCTATTGCTCCTCATCTTAAACTGTCCAGTGAGAATTCTCCAAAGTCAGAAGCAGAACATGCTAGAATGGAGAATGTACCATATGCTAATATGGAAGCCTAATATATCTCATGGTTTGTACTAGGCCAGATATTGGCTATGCAGTTAATCTTGTAAGCGAATTTATAGCTAATCCTTGTAAAGTTCACTGAGAGGCTGCAAAGTGGATACTGAGGTATCTAAATGGTACAACTAAAGTTGGATTGATATTTGGTAAGGGAAAGGTTAATGATCAGATTCTTCGATATGCAGATGCAGATTTTGCAAAAGATTTGGATACTGGTAGGTCCATGACTGGTTATGCTTTCACAGATTTTGGTTCCCAAGTTAGTTGGAAGGCTACTCTGCAGCATGTTGTCACTTTATCAACAACAGAGGCAGAGTATGTTGCCTTAACTGAGGCTATCAAGGAGTGTTTGTGGCTAAAGGGGTTCTTGGCAAATTTGGGAATTTATGTTTCAAAATCTATGGTTGGTTTTGTGTGATAAAAGTGGGGCATTGCAGTTGACCAAGAATCAAGTCTTTCATCATAGAACCAAGCACATCAATGTAAAATTGCATTTTATAAGGGATGTAATTAAGTCGAAGGAGATTAATGTTCAAAAGGTAGATAATTTGGAGAATGGTGCTGATATGTTTACCAAAGTTCTACCAGGTTCAAAGTTTGATTTTTGTTTGGATTTGTTGAATATGGGTTTACATTGACCAAAGGTGGAGATTGTATGAAAGTTGATTGGTCATAATGTCAATTCTGAAAGTCCAGGGGTGCTAGCTATTCTTTAGTTTCATTATGTTTAGATCTTGTTTACACACTTTGTGTAACTTGAGGGTGTAATCTGTCATTTCTGATTCTTAGTTTGTTAAGCTGATTAGTTAGTTGATAAAGAATGCAATTAGCTGCAAATCAGTTAGTTCTTCAATTCGGTTTTGTAATTCATTCCTTTTGTAATCGTTTGTCATTTCATCAATAACACATAATCGTTTGAGGGTTTCTTGGTTTTGATTTCAATTTCTTTGAGTGATTCATATCATTTCTCATGTTTCTACCTGTGAGTTCCACTATCCTTCTTATAAAATAGTCTTGACGGCGCTTACTTATGATTGGGTAAATGGATGCAATACCGGCTTAATTAGAATGAATATCTATATATTATCAAAAACCCGAGTCATTGTTAAGTGCAGCTACAAATGTTACATGATGTATCTTTTTGCGCCTTAAGTTCTTTTAAATTTTAGAGCCTATATTGACGCATTAATTCACTTTTGGTAAAACAGAAAGCTATTTGTAAGCTGATGTCTACCATGTTTTTCTGCAGGCAACCCCCAACCATGTGCTTCTTACTCTCCCAACATTCCACTATGCTATTACTAACTACATGAAGTTCACCATGCAGGTACTTATAATCTAGACTTTCTTTTGGTATAATAATATTTCTTACAAAACATCATAACTTTTAAAAGCATGTTTGTTTTTTTGACCGGTTGAGGTTTTAAACTGGGATTATGTTTAATTGCCTAAAAAGTTTATATGTGCGTTTGGTAGATGAGAATTCTTTCTACAAAGTTCATATAGGAAAACAAGTTAATGTCATTTTTTTATCTATTTTTAAAATATTTAGACCTTTTTTTTAAAATTTGATCATATTTTGTTCTTATGGAGTTTCAGAAAATGTTGGACCTGATGGTCTTTATCATATTTATGAGATTTATTTGATTAAATTAGAAATGGTATTCTATATTTTGATGTTTGTTTATGATGAATGTGCTTAAAATAGATGGGAAGCTTGTTATTGTGGGTTCATCAAAGAAGCAATTAGTGTGTTCTAATTTCGATCATATTGTATTTTCTTGTGGTAGTTTCATTTTCTTTAGCGAAATGCAATTTACAGGGAGGAAGATCGTTGCTGGTAGTGTAATTGGAGGGCAAAAAGAGGCTCGATAAATGCTTAATTTTGCAGCAGAAGATTGCGCAAGTGTGTAACTGCAGATATTGAGCTAATTCCCATGGATTATGTGAACACTTCCATGGACCAAATATTTAAATCTAATGTTAGATACCAATTTGTCATTGACGTGGCCAAGTCGCTCAAAGCTCCGTAAGTCCATAGGTGAAGTCGATTTGATGTTGTATTAATCGGTGTAAGAGTTAATTGAATAGTGTTGGATTATCTTGGGCAGAAACATTTGTTGGTTAATAATTTCTTTTTGAATAAAATTCGCTTTTATTTCATATATAAAACGTAATGAAGTTTTGATGTGCTCCATCTTATATACTTATTTACAAATTAACAATTCTACTATACAATATATCACAAGAGAATTGATAAACTAAATGAAAATCACTACCGCGTTGTAAGTTGTCACCCCTGACGCATCGTACGGGTTTCCGACAAGAGAATTGATAAACTAAAATGATGTGATTTCCTCGATTTTCGCATAATTTTGTGGTTTTCTCTTGATCCCTCCCCTATATATATATATCTTTTAATACTAATAAAATAATACTTTTTGGTGCCACTTGACAACTTCTTAATGCATTGTTTCCCTCCAAATCTCTATCAAGTATAATTATTATTAATACTAAAAATATTAAATTAATATTATTACTAATACTAATTACCATTACTAATTATAACTATTACTAATACTATATACTAATCAATAATAGTAATACTAATTACTAAAATCTTTGACTCCAATGATTTGAATACATTTTTCACCGTTTCAAGTGTGTTTAATTAATGACCCTTTTTTAATTTAATTAATAATCACTATTATAACTTGTTATATAATTATATTAGCTTAAAATCCCGTGTATTACACAGGTTGAATAAATAAAATGTTATATACTTATTAATAAAAATTTTATATTTTTAAAAACCCGTGTAATACATGGGTTGAATAAACCGGTATATTACATCGGTTGAACTATTTATAATTAAATAATAAGTATCTGTAATTAGATTTATATTAAAAATCTAAAAACAATTTTTTTTAATATCAGTATTCAATATGAGAGAGAGAGACATGAAAAAAATGATACAAATAAACCAGCAAGTGACACGTGTCCATAGAATTTTATTTTTTCATATAAATATTATTATTTGATATTATTATTTAATAGGATAGAGAAACGAAAAAATAATATTTAATAGAAAAGAGAGGCGAAAAAATAAATATGAGAAATAACCAGAGATTGACACGTATCTCACATGATTTTCCTTTATTATATAGTATAGATTTAGTTTAAAATCTTTAAATTTAAATTTAAACTAAAATACTGAGATATTTTCAAGTGTCAAATATCTTAATATATTAGGAAGGCGATATTTATAAAATTTTATAAATAAAAGTAAACATCTTATTATGTTATCAAAGACTTCTAAAAATACCATATTTAATATTAACAATAAAAATTGATTATTTATTACTAATAATAAAAAACATGTTATTATTCCTAAAATATTGATAAAAAAAGAGGTTTATGTAATGGGACGAGACTACACGTTATATTATTGGGAAATCGTGTTATCAAGGCAGAGATAATATCCAAAAGTAATATTGGTAATCGTACTTTTATCCCCAGAATAATTTGACGCCTTAAGACAAGAGGATTCCCTTTAAGTTTCAAAGAAGACAATTTTAACTTGCTGTGTGTTTTCCAATGACGATAAACAAGAGTCAAGGGCAGTCGTTATCACGTGTAGGCTTATTTTTTAAACAATCGGTTTTTACATATGGTCAATTGTATGTCGTCTTATCCAGAGTTAAAAGTAGAGATGGGGTCAAACTTTTAATATTAGTTAAAGATGGAAAACTTAGCAACCAAACAACAAATGTTGTATGCAAAGAAATATTTGTAGATTTGTAATTACCAATTAACGTTCTTTTTTGGTTGTGTACAAGTGCGTTTTGTACCATTTGATATCAATCATTAATAAGTTCTTTTTTACGTCTTTTACGTGTTGGAGTATTGATTTTCCACCCGTGTAGAACACGCGTCATTAACCTAGTGTGTGTGTGTGTGTGTGTGTATATATATAGGGGATGATTCCCCTAAGAAGTACTATTTGGCTAATAAGCCTAAGAAGCAATCTCATACATTCAAATAGATGATCAAGAGTAGAGATTTAATTGTAGGAAAAACAAGGGGTGGAGGGGCATTATAAAAAAACCCACAATTGTTGACCTTTTTCAAATTCCCCCACTTTTTTTAAACGTACATAACTTTTTTATACGAGCTTATTTTATAAAAAACATCATAAAATCGAGTGTTTTTTAACCTTTAATTTGAGTATAGTATTGCAATATATATATATATTATTTTTTTGTAAAAACAAGATCGACACTTAATGAAATTTTGCTACTTTACGTAAATGTGTTGGTTTCTAGTAAAACAGCACAATTAACTGTGTTGCGTTGTAAAACAACACTTTTAACTTTGTTGTTTTGTCATAAAACAATACCAAACATAACAATTAATTGTGTTGTTTTACTAAAAAACAGCACCAAAACAACACAGTTATTTGTGTGACTTGCTCTTATTAGCTAACCCAGCACAAACAAAACCAACACAACAAAACTAAATTTTAAGATTGTATATCAAACCAGCACAAAACAAAGAACACAATTGGAAGTGGCATGTTATAATCCTAAAACCAGCACAAACATAAACCAGCACAAGCAAAACCATCACAGGTAGGTCATCACAAAAATGAACAAAACACAACACAAAAAACTAAGTTTTTAAGATTGTTCTATATACAAAACCATTTGCAAATTAGATTTTGGGTTCTAGCCAAGTGTAATAGCATTCACATGAAGTTTTTTTTAGTTCACTTTCTTGTATTTTATGGTACATTCTTTTCCCTACAACAATAGTTATTGGAAAACGCAAAGATAAGATACATTCTTCTTTTTATGTTGCTGAAGGTCAAACCTTAATTACTTACATTCTTGTTTTAAGATGATGACTTTTATTTCAGATTTATGATTTTGTAAAATTATCTATGTTGTTTTTGTTATTTTGTTGTTTTTTATGTTGTACTGATGTGCTGTTATGCTGATTTTGTTGTTATGTTATTTTCTTGTGCTGGTTTACTGTTGTTTACTAGAAAACAACACAGATTCTTTTATCAGTGCTGTTTTATCGAAAATAACAAAGATTTTGATTTTTTTTAATCATAGTTTTTATATATCAACATTATACTCAAATTAAAGAGAAAAAAATGCTCGATTTTATGGGGTAATTTTTTTCAAAAAATAATATCTTATAAAAAAGTTATGAAAGTTTAAAAAATGAGGGGGAACTTGAAAAAAATTAACAAAAATGGCTATTCCAAAGATACCCCTCCAACCTTATTTTTTCCACAATTAAATCTTATCATTTATTAGCAAATTGATGGCTAAGATTGCTTATTAGGCTTTTTAACCAAATTACATTTCTTATTTGAACCTGCTCCTATATATATATACACATATTTTACGTTTATATCTCCAATAATTGGACCATTAGCAAATAAATTCCAACATTATATATTCGAAGATGGGTTGGGCCAAAACTGGATTTGCCTATATATAAGGATAGGATAACCAGATTAACCAGGATTTTGTTCTATCTTATCAGTACAAAGTTATAAACTGAAATAAGATGAAATAAAGATTATTAAACACAAACACACCTTTGTATTATACAGCAGAAATCTTGAGAGTTTTACACACTAATAGGGGAGGTTTTTATTTGAAAGTGAAGTGTATGAGCTTCGATGCCTCTCAAATATATTAAACCTGTTATATATAAGCAAAGTGAAACGCATAAAACTATACAAAGATGCGAATATCCTTTGCAATTATTTGATAACATATCACACCTAAAGGCCAAGGAAAGATATGGCTGAGGATAACTGTGGACCCACCACTAAAGTCGCGATATATTAGACGGTAGTGCATAATAATTTATATATGGGCCATCTTTAGCTTTTTCTTTTGTCCACTCCTTTTCCATTATATGAAATTATTGTAGTACTGTGGTTGTCGCCTATCGTTCTCGTCATCCAATGCGTCATCTTCTAGAGTACTACATTGGGCTGCGAAAATCTTGTGAGATTCAGATTGAGATTCGGCCCAGCTCGTTGCACAGGGTTTCAAGTTCAACAAGTAGTTTCCGGGCCTTTTGGTTTTGCTTCCTGACTTCGGGCCAATAATCACCCCAATGGTTGTCTCTGGTTGATTTTGCATAACAGACTTGGGCTTTAAAGTCCAGAACTGCTTGGAGATTTCGTATGGCTGAAACTGCTCCTTTGGCTGCTTCTCGTTCAAGTTGTTGAGCAATTTCTGAGTAGATGCACGCTTCATTGATTTGGATTGGAGTTGTATTTGCTTTGATTTGGTAATGCCTGTAGAGGGCTCCTGGTTCTGTAAAAGAGAATGTTCCTTGAAATATTCTAGGTAGTGGTTGGAAATCTGGATTATTTGATCTGATCCATTCTTCTCTTTCTTTGACTTGACACCTTCTTCCCACAATTCTTCTATCATCATTAGGCTCTTCTGAAATATTTCCTGAGTTTGCTCTGTACATTCTGCAAAACAAGCATTAATAAGCCTTGATAATGAATCTGCAAGGATGTTTTGTTTACCATCAATATGCTCAATGTTAATCTGGACTCATGTTCCTGTTATAATGTCTGCAAACTTTAACCATCTAACCCTTGATGCTTTGTTACTATTAGTTTTGTTGTAAAAACTTATTATAGCTTGGCAATCAGTTCTAAGGGTGGTTTCCTTTTTGTCCAGGTAGTAGATTTTTAATTTTTCTAATGAGTTTATGCAAGCATTGATTTCTGCATCTATTGTGGATTGTACCACCTTGAATTTCCCACTTGCATACGCGCAGACCTTTTCATTTATCTTTAGATCATTCTTTCTTCCTTTCCATTTGCAAACTCCGCCCCATCCTTCCATACATCCGTCTGTTTCGATGATGATATATGCATCTTCTAGAGGTATCTCTAGGTCTGGTAATGATCTTACCTTCCTTTTGATTTCACTGACTATTTTGTAGTCTGATGGTTTCATTCTTTTATCCCCATGTGGATTTGTTTTTTCATACAATGGTCCTAAAAGTAAACTTAGCTTTGGAATATAATTCCTAGCGTAGTTTAGGATTCCCAGAAATGATCTATGACCTGCCTTCATCTTTAGTTTTTCTTCATTAAAGTCACATATTTTTTTTATTATATGTGGTTGAAGCCTTATTCGACTGTTGCTCCCAGAAATTCTACTTCTAGCTCTGCGATTTTCATTTTTGTGGGAGAGAGTACTAACCCTTTTTCTTTACAGATTTTGAGCATAGTCTTCAGATGTCTTTCATGGTCGGCTTCATTATTAGAGAATACAAGAATGTCATCAATGTAGACAGCTATGAATTCTTCAGTTCCTTTAAAGCACTTATCCATTTTTCGTTGGAATATTGATGGTGCATCCTTTAACCCGAATGGCATGACAAGCCACTCGTATAGACCTCCTGGAACAAGGAAAGCTGTCCATTTTATAGATTCATTGTCTAAAGTGACTTGATGGAAACCTGACTTCAAATCAAATTTTGAGAAGATCTTTGCATTCCCGATCCTTCTTAAGAGAGTATTGATTCCTGGCAGCAAATATTGGTCTTTGTATGTGTTGTCATTCAACGTTTTGTAGTTGAAGACCATTCTCTCTTTCCCTTTTATTTCTTTTCCTGTCTTAGGATCAATTGATGTTCCTGAATTTACTATCATTGCCATTGTTCGGTGCCTACTTTTGCTAGGACTTATCACTTTGATGTTGAGAAGAGCATCAATATGCCTTTTAAAAGTTGCTTCCATGGCTAGAGTGATGTGCTTTAATGGTTTATCTTGAATTGTGATATCTGGGTTTATGATATCCAATTTACATATTTCCTCATTTTTACTCCAATGAGCCAGGGGCTCTTCCCCAATGTAACCTTATTCTTTTAGCTCTTTTAGGATAGATTTGAACCTTCCCTTAAGCCTTTCAAAATCTACTTTTGAAAAGAAAACTGCCTCTTGCAGTTCATGATAGAGATCTTCATTAATCTCTAGTTCTTCGATTACTGCTTCTGCAATTTCTGTTGTAGGATTAGTTTTTAATCCTTGTAACCTTTTTATATAAGGTTACTTTGTCTCCTTCGTTCCTTATTCCTCCATTCATGGATCTTGTGAAATTAGTTCCAATTAACATATCTATTCTGTCTCCCGCTCTCATTTCTAGCGCATAGACGAGAGGGATTCTGAATTTGTTTCCTTCAATCCTGAAATTGCCTGCTTTGACCTTTTGGTTTGAAGGCTGTCTTGAATTTAGTCCGTTAAAATAGACAGTTCTGTCCATTTTCTCAAGGGAGCTTGTTGGAACTGAATTTTTGTTTATGCAGCAGGATGTGGCTCCTGTATCAATAATAACTTTCACTTTGAAAAATTTGATATTTGGGATATCAAATTCTACAGTCACATTATAGAGTTGGTTATTGATAACTTTGCGTATCTTTGTCTGTTCACCACTTTCAGTTTTTAGCGCTCGATGATTCTCTCCTTCAATCAAGGCATTCACCTGCTGCTTGCTTAATGGTGGGAATACTTCGTTGAAACTGGGTTGTTTCTGTTCTTCCATCAGCTCTTTATTTTCTTGTTGCAGAATTCTAATATGATTTTCAAGATTATTCTTCTCCTCTTCCCACTGTTGTGCTTGCTGCATCTCTATTGCCCTCCTGTCCTTTGCACTGTTGTGCTTGCTGCATCTCTATTGCCCTCCTGTCCTTTTCTTGATCAAAGGATTGTTGCTATAGTTGATTTTTCATTTCTTTATTGATCTTGAGTATTTCACTCAGATCTTTCATTAGGGCAATATTCTCTTCTTTGGTTTTTCTCATGTTTTCAATCTCTTTTCCCATGCCTTCAAGCTGTTTCATATATCTTTGTTCTTTCATCTGCCATTCGAAGTACTCTTTCGCTTGGTCTTGAATAGCTTGCTTCCAGTCTTTATCCATTTGGATTAGCAGTTGCATGATAGGGCTTTCCTTTTCTTTAGTATCTGTTGGGATTGGTTCCGACCCCTTCCTTTTTATTTCTATCCTTCTTTTTAGATGATGAAGTGAACATAGCGCGCAGGCTGTTAGTTTACACTCTGTACAGTGTAATCTTGAAGTCTGTTGTGGCAATTCCGCAGTAGTGGCAGAAGGTGAAATGTGTTATTTCATTTTCCTGCCATTTATGTGCACACTTCTTACCTGGCTCTGGTGGTTCAATACGTGGTCTCCAAGAGCCGGCTTCCTGAACTCTTCTGTGAATGTCTTCTACGCTTTCAGGGTGAAACATGAAACAATATTCTTCTTTTATTATAAAGGCATTTTCCTCTAATGGTGAGTCTTCAATCATGGACCCTATATTCATCATTGTTGCGCCTCCTTCTCCTTCTGAGATACTATAAACAGTATCTTGGGCACTTACATCAGCTGATATTATATCCCAGTCTTCTTTTAGGTCTAAGTTATCTACCACTGCTCTTCTTGCCATACTGCCTATTTTACTCCAGCAGTCTCTTGCAAAGTGGCCTTCTTTTCCGCAAATGTAACATTTACACTTGCTCACACGTCCTCTATCGTCCTTGTACTTTCGCTTAAACACTTTGATATGTGTTTTATCATGTGGCTTTCCTTTGTATGTTTTTGACTTTCTTATCCCGTATTTATGCCTTGATTTTTCATAATAACCTGGGATAGGGATAGCCGAAAATAGAGAAAGATCTCTAAGCTCATTTTGAAGCGCTGCTTCTGTGCACATCTCAGAGATGTATGTGTGCGTGAATTTTATTGTTGGTAAAACTGCAGTTGTTAATCCTGGATATTTATTTTTGAATGCTTCTTCAATTTTCTTTGATAAAATTGGTGGTACTTTGGTGAAGAACTTATCCGTTGTGGCAGGAAAATATAACCTTCCTGACTTGATGGCTAGAATTCTGAATTCGCTTAGGAATTTCCATAGGTCCTTCGTGTCTGTGCATGTTAGCCTTTCAAGGTTTCTATATGCCCTGTCTTGTTCCCCAGTGGATCCTCGGTATGGATCTTCCATAAGTATTATTTGCCTGATTTGTGATGTGATATTTTGAGGATCATCAGCCATTGTTTCAAGTGCTGAATAAGTTTCTGGGTATGATATCCTCCATTGCTCCCACATCTTTTTTTCATTTTCCCCAAGAAGATTTTCAACAAACATTAACTTTGATTTTCCGTCTGACCAAGCTAGTTCATTTAGTTTGTTGATTGTGATTGACTCCCATCTGGCTATGACATCTGCCCATAATCCTGGGTCAGGAGGTAGAACTAGCATGGCTCCAGTTGTCATCATAGCCGGTGGTAATAACCACTGTGAATCGTGGTATTTATCATATCCTCCTCTAAATTCTCCTCTTCTGAACGGGAATTGATAGTCCTGATGGTAAGGGTTTTGGGAAAATTCTCTTGCTGGCGGATAAATAGGTGGTCCTGTTATTGAGTCTATTAGGGGATTATAGACACTTGTACTGCCTGATGTTGAGGGATAAACAGTTTCTCTTTCCACTTTTCTTATGAAGTTTTTTAGTTCTTTTAACTTTGGGTAGTCCATGATGTCATCCTCTTCTTCCATGGTAGTGTGAAGGACTTCTTCGGATGATTCTTTTGGCATAAAGTTGCACGGCTCATCTTTCAACTCGCTGCTAACCCTATCCTCGTTTTCTAGGTCTTTAGTTTTAGATTCTGATTTGGTGAATACTTCGTCCTTTTCTTCCTCTTCAATACATTTTGCTAGGGATGCTATTATTTGCAGCATTTTAATTTGTGTCTGAAACTCTTCGTCTTCTGATTCTTCATCTTCTTCTTTGATAATTACTTTTCCTTCATTAAGGTTGTCTCGCCATGGGTCTTCTTCGTACTCATCCCAACCAGTTGCGATTATCTGGTCTATTGGTGTTGTTTCTTGTGGAGCGTTGTATTTTACATAGTAGTCCCATTTTCCTGAATATTCTCCCAATGTTGACCATTTTTTCAAATACTTTCGCTTGCTTTTGTTTGGCATATTGCTTCGCTTCTTTTGGTTAAGTGGCTCTTCTTCTAATTTTTGGGCATCTACTAGGCATGCTTCACAAAAGCATACATCGAATGAGTTATGATGTTGTTCTTCTTGGATGTTGATTCCCACGAACTGCTCCTCATCCTCGTCCGTGTGTATTTCTATGTCTCTTTCATCGACTGAGAACCTTGGTGGTTGGGGATTGTTTCTGTATGATCTGAACCTTAAGCTTGTTGTTCTATCAAGTCTTTGGGTAACTTCCACCCTTGCAGGAATCCTCACAATCGTCTGTGAGGCTGGTCTTAAGTTCCAGCTCATTCCTTCGAGGTCTTCAATGCTCCTTCTTTCTCCGGGAATTGCAGTGATCCCGTTTGTTGCCAGATGGTCTACCACGTTTTCCACATTGTATTGAAAACCGGTGTAACTTGTGTTTGAAATTCTTCCTACTAGACCCACTGTTATAAGGAGATTCTCAAAATTTGATTTGAAGTCAGGTTTCCATCAAGTCGTTATGGACAATGAATCTATAAAATGGACAGTTTTCCTTGTTCCAGGAGGACTATACGAGTGGCTTGTCATGCCATTCGGGTTAAAGAATGCACCAGCAATATTCTAACGAAAAATGGATAAATGCTTTAAAGGAACTGAAGAATTCATAGCTGTCTACATTTGATGACATTATCCTAATCCAGTAATCCTTATTTCAATTGTCGTTATTTTGAGCACCAATAACTAGATTTTGAAATTCAAGACACAAACCTTTCTTAGAAAAAAAAGATATACTTCCACATTTTTTTGAAGTATCTCTATAATTAACCACACAAAAACTATTCAGGAATTGCATATATTCTGCTTTAAACTTTGTAAATTTATAAGGGGATATATGCAATTGCCCATTTTTTTAACGGCAATTTGGATCACTGACAGTCTACTGGCTCACCCGATCATCTCCACCCCCTTAGGAGAAAACACACTATAGGTGAGAAAACCCACTGGCCCAACCTGGACACCCTTGTTTTTTGTCATAGGTGGGACTTGAACCCAATACCTCTCCATTTTAGTGAACTCTTAGGTATACATCTTTGCCACTAGATAGGGCTAGCAATTTTTGACACGGACCTGTTAACACGACAAGACACGTAATTAACTTGTCCCGTGTTTGACCTTAACAGGTTTCGTGTCTTAAACAAGTCGACACGTTAAGACACATTAGTTAAATTCGTGTCTAAACAGGTTAAAGACATGTTTACCTGTTAAGACTCGTTAGTGACATGTTAAGACTTAACATCTTATTTGCATCTATGTTTTGATTTGACTTTTATGGATATTTTTTAAAAAGGTTTATGATTTATTATGATAATTGATGTTATGATTCAAATTTTTATATTTTTGTGAAGTTTTGACATTATTTCTTTCATTACATATGTTATATTTATTCTCTCTCTAAACAGGTTTTTATACAGGTCCCCTAACATGTGACCGGTTTCTAAACAGGTCGTGTTCGTGTTTGGAAAAAATGACACGATTAGTTATCGTGTCGTGATCGTGTTGAACACAACAGTTAATCGTGTCTTATCGTGTCGTGTTTAACATGTTATGCCAGCCCTTTCACTAAGTTAATCTAATGGTTGACGATAAATTGATCCGATTAAGGTCTCTCAGATGGTGGGTTCTGATCGGTTTTTCTTTATAATTGCTTTTTTTCATATATATGTTTGGAACGACATTGTGAAAGAGAATGGGCTACTGGTCCACGCCTCACTTTCCCACTTGTGCCAGGCGGGTTTGAATCCCAAAGTCCTTAGTCCTCCTTTTGTTTATAAAGAGAAAAGAATTTATAATATTCGAAAGATGCAAGGATGACCATGATCCAATTTGGAATGATAAGAACAAAGACCAAATGAGTTGTAAATTCAACGTAAGAATAATTGGCAAAAATGGTAAATTCGACATAAATGTCTACATATTGTGAAAACTTAGTATGAACAACCGCTTGTTGAGGAAGTGGCGTTAAATAAAAAAAATTACATCAAAATATTAATAAAAATAAGTATATCGATTCCTCGCACGTTCAAATCAACCGCTTTATGACCGCGCGTTGCAGCAGAGGCGTAAGGTCATGACAAAAAACCAACGTTTAAACGTTAAGACCCGCGGGTTGCGGTGGAGACGTACGATGACATTAACGTGGGTAATGGCGCATTTGCAAAATTAATTACGCGTGTTGTGACGGTGAAACTAACGTACTTGAATATATAAAAGAAACGTAAGAATTTAAGACGGATCGGTTTTAAATATTGAATAATAAATAGAAAAAAGTAATCAAAACTAAAAAGAATAAGAAAACTAAAAAAAAATGTAGGATTTGTTTTCAAGGGCTAGTATAATGTCAATGTAATTGATGATGTGTCCTTTAACTCGCATTTTAGATTTAGAAAAAGAAGAGGGAAATCGGATATTTCTTTATTCTCCACTAGGGTAGAGCATTCATAATGAGTTATTTATCATCATTTATATAACTTAACTAAAAAATATATTTACCTTATCAATTTAAAGGTTTAAAAATAACATCATATTCGATTTCTTATATTTATCTATATTCAATTAACTAATAGCTCTTAATCATTTTTTATTATTACTTCTCTCTCTTACACTCACAAAATAATTATAAATGATAAATATTGAACTGGTAAATATAAGAAATTATAATTCAATTCATATGTATTATCCTTATAATTTAAGTATAATAAAAAATATAAACAAATGAGATTGAGTGGGTAATTTGAAAAGTTTTTTTAATATTT
This sequence comes from Smallanthus sonchifolius, assembly GCA_023525975.1. Classification (NCBI taxonomy): domain Eukaryota; kingdom Viridiplantae; phylum Streptophyta; class Magnoliopsida; order Asterales; family Asteraceae; genus Smallanthus; species Smallanthus sonchifolius. Next base: position 56,528,401 of record CM042038.1, read on the forward strand.
ACCTTAGAATATAAGGATAAGATATAATTTAAAAAACTTATTGTGAATGCTCTTAGAAGCCCATGTATTACACAAGTTTAATAAATCCAAATTGTTATAAATATTTCTATTTTGTATGTTATCAGTTATTTGCTGAAATAAGAAAATAATGAAGATTTAATAATTATAAATAACAAATAATGAAGATTTAAAAGTTATAAATAACAAATAATGAAGATTTAAAAACTATAAAATTATTAATAGAGTAAATTTCGCTTTTGTCCCATGTGGTTTTGCATGTTTAACCCCTTTAGTACAAAAAAGAATCTTTGAACATATCAGCTCATGAGATTATATTTTTGTAAACATTTCAGTCTATTACACCAACCCAGTTAACTTTTTCTGTTAAGTATAAAGACATTTTAGTCATTTTATTTCTAAGTGAACTAGTTTAATCTTTTCAGTACAATAAAAACTTTTTTTAGGATTTTTTAATATAAACTTGTTTTCTACTTTTCTAAAAACCTTTTTTTTTACTTTTCAAAAATCATTTCTAGTTTATTTTTTACGTAAAAACGTCATTTTTGAACCTTTTTAAAAACATTTTTTAACTTTTATAAAAATACTTTTTTTTAATTTTTCACAAAAATGTGTTTTTAAAAATATTTTTTTAGTTTTATTTATAAAAACTATTTTTAGTTTTTTCGTAAAATGTATTTTTTTACTATCTTAAAACCATATTTTTTAAACAGTTCACCATTTTTAAAAAATATTTTAAAACCTAGTTCATTTAAAAAAGTAACAAAAAAACAGTTTTTAGAATAATTAAAAGAATATTTTACGGAAAAACTAAAAACGCTTTTATAAAAAATACTAAAAAATGTTTTTAAAAACGTTTTTTATGAAAAAAAAATATATGTTTTTAGAAAAGTTAAAAAAACGTTTTTAAAAGGTTCAAAAAAGACGTTTTTACGAAGAAAAAACTAAAAAAATGATTTAAAAAAAGTAAAAAAAAAAGTGTTTTAAAAAAAGTGGAAAAAAGGTTTTTTTTTATGAAAAAGCCTAAAAAAAGTTTTTATTGTACTAAAAAGCTTAAACCAGTTTACTTCAAAAAGAAAATGACTAAAATGCCCTATATTAAACAAAAAAAGTTAACAGGGTAAGTGTCATGGACACATAAATTGTTACAAAAATACAACATCAGGGGCTAATATGTTAAAAGATTATTTTTTGGACTAAAACGGTTAAACAAGTCAAACCAAGGGGCCAATAACGAAATTTACTCTTATTATTATTTAATATGAGAGAGAGTTATTTAATAGAAGAGAGAGACGAGAAATAAACATCTAGATTGCACCAGAAGTCAACACATGACAATTTTTTTTAATGGTTAATTTTATTAACAGACCCCCTCATACACGAGAGGGCAAGACAACAAACAACAAATACCAAAATTACATGAACGAGAAGTTACACCAATTTATCAAACTAATATAATTACGCTTCGATCCATTAGAGTACCAAAGATAACCAAGAGATTTAACATTGTGATTAATATCCTCAATGGTGACGGCCTTATCGTTGAACCTTTTTTCGTTCCTCGCTAACCACAAGCACCAATACGTCACCAAAATAATCCCATGAAACGCTTCCTTCGCCTGAGTCCCAAACCCACAGAAATAGTGTAGCTCAAGGATGTTTCTAACCAAGAATGTATAGATAGGAGGAGCCCGACACCATTTACTAATTAGATTCCAAACCACTGACGCCACATATCACGAAGTAAAAAGATGTTCCGACGATTCCACATCCGTCTCACATAAGCTGCATTTGAGATCCCCAACCAATACGTTCCTTTTAGACAGGGCCAACATCGATGGGATTCGCTCCGCTTCCGCCCTCCGTGCAAAGATATTACACTTTATGGGCACCTATTTGCTCCATTTCATCACATAATTCCTGCTGAAATCCTTGTCCAAAATTAATAATTTTCTAAACGAACCAACTGTGAAGCAACCGGAGTTTTCACCCAACCAGGTCCACTTATCAATTTCCTCCGCCACATTCACCAACAACTATTCCATTCATTGCACTCCAAAACAGATATGGGCCCCTTCTTCCAACACCATTGAATCGATGAAGAGAGACCATCCTGTAGGTCCTCGGGTGTCTCGGATCGTTACGTGTGGGTGTGTGACTAGTCGAACCGGGTGCGGAATGCCCGTGACTAGGTGGAGAATCAAGCAACACAAAGTAAACCGACAAAGAAATCACTTTCAAACTCCATCTATTATAAACTTGAATGGTTACAGAGAGAAAATGCTGAGTGCAAAATGTCTGCGTACATATCTTCTGTCAACCTATTCTATTTATACTAGACCTGATATTTGCGCAGGGAAAATTGTTCATGCGTACTTAGCAAGTACGCAGAGTATTCTTGCGTACTTGCTAAGTACGCAGGAAGTAATTACTGCGCACATGCTAAGTGCGCAAAACACTTAGAGAAATAATACAACAATAACATGCATTAGAAATTTCAACTCGATAACTAATACATACAGACACTAACATACAACGACTAATACATACAAGACAAGTACAATAAACTAAGATATTATCCAGAGTGTCTGTCACACAAAAGTGCTTCAACAAACTCTCACTTGACAACAGCTCTGGATTGTCTTCGGTCTTCACTGCTCCCCAGCTTTAGCTTCCATCTTCTTCTTGTAGTCTAGGCAGAACTTGATCACCTTGTCGTATTTAGAAGCAAGGAACTTTATCCACTCGTCCGTGTACATGCAGTACTTGTCAGATTGTGCCTCCAGATCTTTCACAGAGAAGTTTATGAAGCAGACTTCATCAAACACTCTGATCAGTTCCCTTGGCACTAAGCTTCCACTATTGGACCACACCTTCCAATCACCACTGCCTCGCCCGATTTAGGATCTACGTACCAGTACCATATGTTACCGAGGATATCCTGAGATAACTTGCTAAGGGGAATCTTGGTTTCACACAGCACTGGCTTGTATACCAGTTTCTTTAAGCTATCTTAGTCACAGGATGTCTAGCGTTCTTGTCCCTGACTCGCTTGGGCACTTGAGGCTTAAACATTTCAAATTTCCAAGATCTTACCTCTCGTTGTAGAACCTGCCACAAACCCATCACTACTGCGTTATTTTAGTGACCCAGCAGCTCTCGGTTTACTAGGTTCACGAGGTCGTATCTTGGCAAGGAGTTGAAAGCTTCGCTGGTTGGTTTCAAGTATTGAACCCCCAGCTCGCTTGATTGCAAACAACTTCTTATCCTCGTCGAACTTCACAGCTAAGATCATTCCTGTCGCTCCTTGTTTGTCTATGATTGAATTCTTTTGCCAGACAGGAGCCGGATCCTTCGATGAACTTGTAGGCATATGTTTGTCTTTCTATGCCTCTGGATCCAAAGGTGTAGGGTCGGCAGGGGAGGCTTCAGTCGACGCCTCAACATTACTAGCAGGCTCAACTGAACCTGTGTCAAGATGAGATTCAAAGGATGGAACTTCAAAGATCTCTCCATCTTCAAACTCATACTCTCCTTCCCCGTCGCCCTTGGGAACTTCGATTACCACATCATCATCTTCCTCATCCCAATCGTCACCAGAGTCGATCTCTCCCTCTTCCAGATTGTAGAGAGCCTCGATATGTGCTTCTTTGGAATAGTCTGGCTCTAAGAATAAGATCACATTATCCGACACGTCGTCAGATAGATCTTTCAAAACGTCAGCCACCGACTTTCCTTTATTACCACCTGAAGCATCACCGCCTTCATGGTGAGTCGACTCCCCCTCAACCATTGGAACAGCAAAAATGGGCACTATCGCCAAAGCTTGTTGCTCACTTCCACTAGAACCGACTTCAGGATCCTTGTCTTTATCATCATCCTCTGTTAGATCAACCGGATGACAAGCCTCATCACCGGTAGATTTTGATGCCTTCTCCTTCTCTTTTTCTCTCTCCCCTGAGCAGCAAGCTTCTTGGTCAGGTCAGCTACAAACTTGACCATCATTTCATGTTCTTTCCGCTGCATGTCAAACTGTACCTCTAAAGACATCCTGTGTCCCAGAATCATATTGTTTGTTTTGATCAGTAGTTCGTTCTAGGCCATCACATTTGTAAGTCTCTCTTTAGTCCCAGTCCTCTGGCTTCTCAGAATAGTAACTTCGTCCACCAACGAATTTGTCTGAGCCTGTTGAGCCTTAGATTCTTCCCTTGATTTCCGAACAGTTTCAAGTAGACCAGAAACTTGTGTGTCCAAGGTGTTTATCCTTGCATCATTGGGATCAGGATTCCTGGATGTAGAGGCTTCAGCATTATGGAGTGGAGATGAGAAGATCGTATCAAAGTCAAAACCCTGGGAAAAGTCTCCAAAGTTGTAGGGTTGACCGATGGGTTCAATGGTGGTAGTAGGGATTATGGATTGGATGGTGGTTGCAATTGTGGTGGAAGGGGTGATGGTGACTGAATCGGTAAGAATAGGAGTTATCACCGCCACTTGGACAGATGGTATAGGGAGGGACACTATCACACGAGCCTCCTCTGTGATAGCAGTGATATCCACATCAGGTGTTACACGTGGCCTCCTCCGCTGTCGCATGTAAAGCTGTTGTGAAGTTGAGGTAGAAGTGGAATCAGTACTCGCAGCCATTACATGTGCTTGCCTCTGAGCACTGACTTCTTCCTCACGAAGGATAGCTTGTTGCGGCCTATCCCCCCGCTGCTTATTAATACTTTCTCTCCTACGTCTTTGTATAGCAGCGTCCGAATCAGAATCGGGCTCGTATTCACTGCTAGTCAATTGTCGCTTTCTCTTAGAAGATGACTCGGGAAGGGTCGCCTTCGTCAGTCTTCTTAGGTGTGCATGGGACGGTGCATCATCAGAATTAGATGAATCTGACTCAGTCGATTCTGGGTCGGAATCTTCAGCACCTCCAACTACTTGTTCCTCGTCCCCTTTATCTTCAGACATATCATCTTCAGATCCAACTTCCTCTTCTTCTTGATGTTCATCACTGTGCTGACTGAGTTCTGGCTCAGACTAGTCACTATACCATCTTAAGTCAGCAGGGGCCACATATGCTTCATTGATCAGGTGGCCAAAGAGAGGAGTGTGCTCAGGGGTAGGTTCTACACTACCTGGCTTTAGAAATTGTGCAAACACTCTCTTGTCCACCCGTTTGACTTGTAGTCTCTCTCCAATCGCCGGTAGATTCGGTACAACTTCATTAATCAACAGCTGCACGAACCTAGGGTATAATAGAAATCTAAACCTATTAGCAACATTTATCTGATCGGTGATAGACTTGTAGATATACTTCGAGAAGTTATAACCCCATGGCATCCTTTCCAGACTTTCTAGCAGACAGGCACATGATCATGACGTGTGCGAAGTAATGCCACTAATCAAGTACCCACATCTTCTTGTATGAGGAATAGTCCATGGTACCGACATACCCCATCCTTTGTCTCGAGCATCCATCAACGAAGTAGTCAAGGTAACTCACCGAATCAGTGGATAAGTCCCTAAACTGTAGCACGCGTTTGATGGTATCTTCAGAAATAGCAATGTCATGACCTGCTACAGTAGCCCTAATGACGTTTGGGGTTACTGTACTGTCATGATCAGCAGATTCCTAGAATTGCTCCAGATACGGTCTTCAGACAACATGATCAGCAGATATGGCATAGTTGATATTTGATCGGTTCAGGAAGTCGATTATCTCCCTATATTGAAGTGCAGCACCCTTCCACTCGGGCTGTGTTAGTGCCAGCAGATTGAATTCGCTGGTGAATGCACGAGCCATCACTGCAAAAATAAACAATAAACACAATGAGAACAAGAAGATTCATTGGAATTGAAAACACATGACCAAGTATAGTACATTCACAAAGAACTGAAAATCCAGACTTATAAAATTTTCAAGAATTCCCTTCCTGCGTACTTGTTATGTACGCAGGGTTTAGGTCTTGTGTACTTAGCAAGTACGCATGAGTTATGTCTTGCGTACTTGTTAAGTACGCATGACTTAACACTAAGGCAAATTTTTGAAAATCCAAAATCAGTAACTTGTGAGTTTTGATTGTAATGATGGTTGCCACTAGGTCGAAAAACATGTTTAAGACCAATGGAACCTGTTTAAACACCAAAATTGTACTAAAACCCAGTCATTTTCACCTAAAGTTCGACCAACGCGAACCCACGGTCAAACAGTAAGTCAAGAAAAAAATCAAGGAGTGTTATAGACGATTAAGTGATGATCAAGCTTCGATTGTTGATTCTAAACATGTTTAGGTCATAATGTGTTACAAAAACAACCAAAAATTGTCCAAAATCAAGATTCAAAACCCTATATTTTCAAAGTCTCAAATCGGTCCGTAACTCAAGATTTAATGGATGAAATGGTCCTAGATTCTCACCAAATGTAGGATAGATGATGTTGAAACTAGAATCGGGACGAAAAAATCGTTTAGGAACACATGAAATTTTGAGTCAAAGAGGATCAATGGGTATACAACAGTGTCTAACAAGTTTGAATGAGATAAACTCAGAAAAAATTCTAACTCCTGTATATATACCCAACACATTTAGGTGTTGCATACTTAACAAGTGCGCAAGGCTTAACTCTTGCGTACTTGACAAGTATGCATGACTTAAGTCTTGCGTACTGGTTTAATTCCCGCGCACTTGTCAGGTACGCAGAAACCCTTCTGTTCCTCAAATTTCAACTCAAATTATGAAGAAGTCAAAGTCAAATAACGAACAGGATAAGCACATTCAATCAAGAGGATTCAAAGTCAATTCAAGAAGGTTAAACACAAATATTTTTGGCTTTTTTTATTAGAATTGAACTATACACAAACTTAAAATCTTTTTGCTCTTTTCTAGATAGAAATATACAAGTATTTACACACACACTATTTTTGTTCAAAGACACAAGCAGAGGATCATATCAGGCTAAACTATAGCAAAAACGATACAAGATAAACGTCAAAGAATATGGGATCATGTCATGGATTACAAGTTATTCATACGTAATAAGCACATAAACAAGTAATTCAAGTTGGCAATATTATGATATTTGAAACCATAAGCATCTTTGTATCACGTTCTTGTGGGTTAAGGTATTAATTTTAAGATATACAACGTGTACCCCACTGATATGCTACAGAAATGTAACTTGCACTATCTCAAGGCATCTAAGATTTTCCCAAAGATTTTCAAATCTCCAGAATGAAGTTACATCGTTTAGCAAAGAAAAAATCAAGCAGAATCCATATGGATTATCAAGAATCATAAGATTCAGAATCGAGTGATTCAGATGTCTTGGTTTGATTGGATTTTCTTCTATGAATATCATATGATGATTCAGGTTAATAGATATGGAGTCTGAGGATTTAGGTAAGGTGATCCAATATTTTATCTGGATTTGATTTCAATGAATCAGGTATGATTCAAGGGTGAGTATAAGCTTAACGGTTGATGTTAAGACATATCTTGGCCCAATTTCCCATTGCATACTTGTGAGTATGGGAAGTGAAGTGAACCGATAAATTGTGCTAAAGACATAACCCGAAACTGGTCTCTTAAGAAAATATTTGCTAAAATATTACATCCTTTATCTGATAATGATATTTTTGTATTCTTTTACACACGCACACATGCATACATGAGTTCAAATCACAGTTGTAGTCTAGATTTACTTTCCACACTACTAATGATTCAAAGACGCCTACAACATACTGACAATTCAAATTACTTGTAAATAAGCAGATTAAAAACATAACAATTTAAACAATCAAGTAAGCATGACGTAATCATTTCCCATAAGAACAGTCTATGGCATTTAGATCATTACTGATGTACTATCATTTCCTCTTTTCTCAAGATAATTTTGAAATTGTATCCATTTTCTATTTTGTTTGAATTTTTGTAAAATATTTGAAAAATAAAAGAACTATACAGAAAGCTTAAAAGAAATAAAATTTAACTTTCATGAATTGAATTGATTTAAGAAAAATAAGTTTTCACTATGGATTGAACATTCCTATCAAGTTGACAAAATGCTCAAAACGGGTTCGATCAAACGCCTTAGTGAAAAGGTCAGCAAAGTTGCCATTTGTGTGAACCTTTACAAGTTCAATGAGATGCTTTTCAGCACAATCACGGATGAAATGATTGCGAATTTCAATATGTTTAGTTTTGGAATGTTTCACCGGGTTATGTGTGATGGACATGGTGGCATTGTTGTCAATGAACAGTGGAGTTCTAATGAAGTTTAATCCGTAGTCTCTCAGTTGCTGCTGAATCCACAATATCTGATAACCACCGCTTGCTGCAACATTGTACTCTGCTTCACATGTTGATACAGAGACCGTTGACTGCTTCTTACACTGCCAGGAAACTAGTATGTCTCCCAAGAATTGACATCCACCAGAAGTTGACTTTTTATCAAGGTTACAACCGCCATAGTCTGAATCAGTATAGGCTTGGAAGTCAAACGACTGCTGCTTTGAGTACCAAAGACCCAATCGGGTTTCCCTTTCAAGTATCTGAAAATCCTCTTGACAGCTATCGCATGAGAGTCATTCAGTTGTGACTGAAACCTTGAGCACAAGCATACAGCAAACATTATGTCGGGCCTTGAAGCTGTGAGATACATAAGAGATCCGATCATCCCACGGTACAATTTGCAATCCACATCCTTTCCATCTTTGTCAGGATGCAGACCATGATTGACGGGGATAGGTGTGCCATAAGTACTGCTATCATTCATCTTGTATATTTGACAAGATGTCCTGCACATACTTGGTTTGATGCAGATAAATGCCATCCTCTCTTTGACTGACTTGCAGACCTAGGAAGAACGACAATTCACCCATGTTACTCATCTCAAACTTGGACTTCAACACCTGTTCGAATTCCCTACACATCTCTTCATTTGCAGACCCAAAGATAATGTCATCAACATACACTTGTACAAGAAGAATATCACCTCATGCTTTTCGTATGAAGAGGGTCGAGTCAATCTGTCCATGGTCGAAACCATTTGAAAGTAGATGTTTTCATAATGTCTCATACCATGCACGAGGTGCTTGATGAAGACCATAAAGTGCTTTGTCGAGCTTATACACTTTATTGATATTATGCGGATCTTCAAAGCCGGGAGGTTGAGTGACATAGACCTCTTCATGAACTTTTCCATACAGGAATGCGCTATTCACATCAAGTGGATAGACCTTGAAGCCGACAAAGGAGACATAAGCCAGAAACAGTTGAATGGCCTCAAGTCTAGCAACTGGGGCATATACTTCTGTGTAATCCAAGCCCTCTTGTTGATAAAAACCCTGAACAACCAACCTTGCTTTGTTCTTCACTACAACATGATGATCATCTGTCTTGCATTTGAACACCCATCTGGTTCCAATTGGTTGTACGCCTCTTGGCAAGTCAACCAAATCCCACACATGCAACTTTTGGAATTGAGACAGTTCTTCTTGCATTGCCTCAATCCAGCAGTTGTCAGCGAGAGCCTCCTTCACATTATTCGGCTCTAACTGGGACACGAATGCAGCATGTAGACATGTTTCCATGACACAAGTGTCAAGTATCTCAGAGTACAGACTAGTGTTCTCAGCAATGGTTCTATGACGAGTTTGAACACCCACATGAGGATCACCAATAATGTTGTCAATTGGATTATTCTTATGCACTCTCGTCTCTGGTACATTCGATTTCAGAATTTCTGAATCGAGGTTCGTGCTTAACTCCCCCATATCCTGTGTTCCAGAAGAAGAAGATTCAATGTTGATTGGATCAGTTGGAGCTTTATTTCCTACACGAGTGTTAGGATTAGCTTGAGCGTCATTTCCGTCAACATGAACATCTTCAATGTTATTACTTTCATGAGTTCCAGATGCAGATGCAGCATTGGAATCAAGAGTTACAATCGGTACAGTAGCACGTGTTGAGAAACTTGAGTCATCACCGCCACCAAATAATTCATACACATTTGCGGCATCATCGGCAGACAAATCAGGAAGATTGAAAGATTTAAATAACGCATCATAATCAAAACCCCAAGCTGGACCAGTTGGTTCTGGTGGAATGATGTGTTTACTACAATCCACTTCAAACCATTCCACGACAGTACGAGTTCCTATATTGTACACTCTCTTGTAAGGCGAGTTGGCAACATATCCTAAGAAGATGCCTTCCACCGCTTTTGCATGAAACTTAGACTTGCGGTCTTTGTATTGTAGCAATAAGGAACATGGACTACCAAAAGGAACTAGATAGTCAAGATTGGGAGGTCGATTGTTGATCAACTCAAAACAAGTCTTGTTGTGCCTCTTCACAACCAGAACTCTGTTCAAGACGTGACAAGCTGTATTAACTGCTTCTGCCTAGAAAGTGACAGGAAGCTTTGCATCTGACAGCATTGTCCTTGCAGTCTCAATCAAGGTTCTGTTCTTCCGTTTTGCGACTCCATTCTCCTGAGGTGTGTACGGGGCACTAAATTCGTGATGGATCCCCTTCTTGAGGCAGAAAAGTTCCATCAAATTATTCTTGAACTCAGTTCCGTTATCACTCCTTATTCTTCTAACCTTCAACTTGCAAAGAGTTTCCAAGCTCAGGATCAGGTATTGAAGAATGTCAGTAGTTTCGTCCTTTGTACCTAAAAAATGCACCCAAGAAAAATATGAGAAGTCATCAGTTACAATACTTATGGGGCCAAACAGATCCATATGTAATAGCTCCAAAGGGGTATCGATGGAGTTTTGGAGCTTGGGCTTGTGAGACTTCCGTTGCTGTTTGCCCTTTTTACAAGGCATACAGTCATCTGTAACGGTAAATCTCAGCTTAGGAACACCGGTTACCAAACCGTTTCGGACAAGATGATTCATTTTTCGATAAGAAATGTGTCCGAGTTTCCTATGCCACAAGATAGAGTCAAGCTCTGTCGCTGTGGTAAGCAAAAAAGTTGCAACTGATGAGGTGGTTTTCACCACGCTCATGTCGATCTGATAAGTGTTGTTTGTCCTTGGCGCTCGCATCAGAATCCAGTCTTGAGGAACCTCAAAACCAGGTTTGAGAATCAAGCATTCAGTCTTGTCAAACATCACCGAGTACTCCTTGTCGCATATCTGGGAGACACTCAACAGGTTATGCTTCAGCTGCTCGCAGTAGTTGACACAACCATTTGAAACCATGCCTTGACACGTGTTACTACCGCCTTTCTCTCCAGCAAAGGCCACATAGTCGCCTCTGAATGGTTTCACATCTTGAAGCAGGGCCATGTTACCTGTCATGTACCGGGAGCATCCACTATCTACATACCAACGATTAGAGATAGTACCCTGCGGATGTCCCTGCACGAGTCACAAGAAATTAATTAGATTTGGAGACCCAAGCCATAGTGGTCTTGGGTCGTCCGTCTTTGTTAAAATAAACAATCTCAATTAATTCACAGTCGTGACTGTCAAAAATGGATGAATCTTTAGAAGATTTGGGACCAGGAGATTGAGAACTTTTGGATTTGTTATTCCATGATCTCTTCTTTTTCCTAACTGGAAAAGTAGACTTAGATTCAACAGCAGCAGGTGAACTAGTGGAAGCTTCACCTGATTGAATTCCAGCCAGCTGTTCTAGCTTTCTCAATCTCTTGTTCCTTCTTCTTCTATGTGGCTTAGAGAGTTTCACCACAGGTTTCTCACCAGTTGGTGCACTACCAGAGGTAGATGAACTAGGTTTAGCAGGTAGCTTTCCCCTTTTTGAAACAGATGGTTTAGCCTCAGATGTGATCTTTGGCTTTACCATAGGTTTTACTGATGGTTTCACCACAATTGCTTTTGGACTTTTGGAATGCTTCACTAGTGGTGACTTAGGGATAACAGCCGGTTGTGAAACAATTGGCCGTTTCCCTTGGTTCTTAGCAGGACAGTTCCCAAGAATGTGACCAACCATACCACAGTGAAAGCAAGTTCTCTTTTCTTTGTAAGTCCTCCTGTAAGGCTCATTAGATCTTGCATTAGATGACTCAACATGATGAGCAGGAGAAGTTGTTTGGTGAACAGTAGTTTGACCCGATGATGATTAGTTTTTGGGAATATAATATTTTTGCAAATTTTCTTGATAACCAAGGCCAAAATGAGCTGAAAAGGCTTCTTTCTTAACTTGATTAATGTTTTTATATCCCCCATAAAACATCACTTTTAATTTTTCATTTGATTCAATGATATCGGGTTCAGTCAAAATACAATTATCACTATCAGTGATAATGTTTTTCTTAACTTTCTGTTCACCTAGCAACTCCTCAGAGACTACTCCTTCAGGGCAGGCGTTCTCAGACCCATCATCAGAAGCAATAAAGAACTCTTCATTAGATGCAGAGTCAGCCTTACTTGAGGAATCATCCTTGTTAGAGGAATCATCCTGACTTGAGGACTCATCAAGGCAAGACAAATCAATGTCAATTAAGCCGTTGACAAATTTCCCGCTAACTGGTGGAGGAATGGCATTAGTACCCAGCCCTAACCGTTCACTTGCCTCACTATAGACTCGAAGTGTTCCACCACAAAACGAGAATTTTTCAACTTCTCAATATTACCTTTCAACTTCAAGATCTCATTTTGCAGCTTGTTGATCTCATTGTTCCTTTTCTCTAACCCCTTAAACGGAACATCCAAATGAAACTGTTGATCGCTGATTTTAAGTGAATAATCACGTTTTTCTTTCTTTAAAGTTTCAGATGAATCTTTGTAACGTTTTTCATTTTCCTTGTAGCTTAACGCTGCAATACGAAGGGGTTCGACTTTGTCTTGAAGCTTAGAATTTTCAACCTTTAAGCTTAGACATTTGGAACAAGAAATGACAGCAAAAGGATTAGAATCTACCTCATTCGATGAACATGATGCCTCTCCAATAGCCATGAGGGCAACTGTAGTTGTAGACTCTACATGATCAGCCACATAAGCTTCCCGTTCCTCAGCTTCCATCATCTCCATAATCTCAGCCATGAGACCAACCTGTGTTTGTGCAATAAGGGCATCCTCCAGATGAACACCCCAATCAAAGCTTTCATCTTATTGAGCCACTAATGCATTGAACATTCCACCTTGACTTTGATTGCGGTTGTTAGAGTTGTACCCTTGATTGTTTCCTTGGTTGTTTCCCTGGCTTGGTCTTGTGAATCCAGAGGCAGGTGCTTTGTCCTTCTGACATTCACTAGCAAAGTGTCCAAAGTTTAGACACTTGTAGCACTTGGCGTTGGATTTGTCAAAACCAACCTTGGCATTTGAATGCCCACCAATAAACTTTCGGCCAGTTCTGTTCAGGAAATGCTTCGCCCTTCTCAAGATCATGGCCATATTCCATTGAATATCCATATCCTCCATATCATCCGGATCCACCTGATTGAAGTCTTCTTCTATGGTTTTAGGATCTCTGAGCTTACCGCCAATGAAGTTCTCATAGGCATGCATGATGAGAATAAAGCCACATGATCTTCAGCTATCTTGGTTATTGCTGATTGGTTAGCTGAAGATGTGGGAGAAGGGTTTCTTGAGGAATTCTGGTGATGAGATCCAGAACCAGATCCAGATGCTGCATAGCAAGCATGACCACCACAGACAGTTGAGTTATCCTCTTCATGAGAGTTCCCTGAGAAAAGGGCAATTCCGTAACCCGATGACTTGGCTGTGGAAGACGTACCAAAATACATAGAAGGGTCTTGTATTTGAGGTCTCCCTGAGCTCCCTTTTTGTTTTAGGTTCATATCATGTGCTTGAACCTTTCCAATTGCTTCATCAATAGTCATCTCATAAAACTTTGAGTTCTCTCTCATCAAAGTGGTGTACATCTCAAACTTTGTGGTATGCATTCAGAAATTTCTCAACTAACTCCTCATTCGGATAGATCAGGTCATAAGCTTTCAGCTCAGTTTGCAGATGATAGAATCTAGAGATAAGCACATCTATAGATTCATTCTCCGGATATCTGAAGCACTCATACTGCTTCCTAAGAAGATCCCTCTTACTCTTTTTGATGTCGCTGTTTCCCTCGAATCTCTTCTACAAAGCCTTCCAGAGATCCTTGGAGTTATCATATCCTCTAAAGCTGTGGAATAACTCCCTGGTCAAGGCCATAGTAATAGATCCGTGTGCATTCTTCTCTCTGTCATAAACTTTCTTTTCTTCTTCATCAAGTTTGGAGATAGGCTTGGGAACTTCCTCATCAAGATATGTATATGTGGGATGCTTATAACCCTCTAGAATGGTTATCCAAAGTGAAGAATCGGTATATGAGATATAGTGCTCAAAGCGTGCTTTCCAGTTTGAATAATCATTTACATTAAGCAGCTTTGGTGGTTTCTGTGGGGTTCCAAATTCATTGTCATAATTAAGTAGGTTACCGATGTTCTGAAGATTTGCCATAGTGTAACACTTAGTCAAATTTCAGAAAAGTCAAAACAACTTGCGCACTTGTCTCTGGCCTTGCGCACTTAAAAAATCTGGTATTGCGTATTTAGAATTTGCTCTTGTGTACTTGACAAGTACGCAGGAGAAAATGATAAGTACGCAGGAGATGACTTAAGTACGCAGCAAATATGGTCTTGCGTACTTGGTAAGTACGCAGCAAGACTATACTTGTTGCCAAATAAAGTAAGTACGCAGGTCACTTTTTCACCAACCCTCACCAACTTTTTCCGGTCACTTGAATCTCACCGGAGACGGAAGAAATCGAAAATATGACCAAACAAAATGAGCCAAAGGGTCAGAAACTCCTTTCTAACCAACCTTTGATGCTCAAAACACTCAAATACACAACAAAAGTCGGTTTTTGAGTGATTTTTGCTTCTAAAATAATGCTCAAGAGCTACCCCTATTTTATCACAAAAATCAACAAAAACACCCACTTTTGCTTGCAAAAACTCTGTAGGATGTGTTGAAGATGCTCCTAACACACTCACAACACTCGAAATCAAGAGCTAAGCTCTGATACCACTTGTAAGTCCCCGGGTGTCTCAGATCGTTATGTGTGGGTGTGTGACTAGTCGGACCGACTAGAAGGAGAATCAGGCAACACAAATTAAGCCGACAAAGAAATCACTTCCAAACTCCGTCTATTATAAACTTGAACGGTTACAGAGAGAAAATACTGAATGCAAAATGTCTGCGTACATATCTTCTGTCAACCTGTTCTATTTATACTAGACCTGATCTCTATGCACTTAACAAGTGCGCAGGGCAAATTGTTCATGCGTACTTAGCAAGTACGCAGAGTATTCTTGCATACTTGCTAAGTACGCAGGAAGTAATTCCTGCGCACATGCGAAGTGCACAAAACACTTAGAGAAATAATACAACAATAACATGCATTAGAAATTACAACTCGATAACTAATACATACAGACACTAACATACAAAGACTAATACATACAAGATAAGTACAATAAATAAGACATTATCCAGAGTGTCTGTCACACAAAAGTGCTTCAACAAATCCCTGTTGACCCTCTCACTAACTTTGCACTTTTTATTACTTTACAAACTGAAAAGGTTCGGGAAAGCGTCTTTGAGAGGTTCCCTACAAACCCAAGGATCAAGCTAAAACATAATATCATTACCATTACCCACCATACCTTTGAAAAAATGGCGAATATTCAAACCCGAGATCAAAACTTTAGATTCCAGCTTAGCAATATTACACCACACTCTATATATATATATATATATATATATATATATATATATATATATATGTTATAAGGGATAAAATACCAGCACTTTTTGTTGAGATGGACAGATTCAATAACCTTTTTCCAAAGATGGTTGTGATCGTTTTTAAATCTCCATAGCCACTTACGAGAAGGGCACATTTCAAATCTTTTAGATTACTCAGGCCTAACCCTCCCATATTCTTAGGAGCCAGGACCCGCTCCCAAGCAACCTAGTGGATTTTTTTCACTTCATTGGAACCACCCCACAAAAATCTTTTAAAATGACTCTCCAGGCCGTCAATCACTTTCACTGGGGCTTTATACAAAGAAAAATAATAGATTACAGAATATCAACACATGACAAATAAATTTATTTATTTATTATAATAAAGATTCAAACGTTGAAAAAATACATATGTATAAATTACGATACTAACAAATTGAAAATCATGAAGAGTTCCATCTCATATAAGTTAACTACATGTTTATAAGTTATAAACATGTACTAGCTTAGAACCCGTGTAATACACACCGGGTGAAAAATATCTATATATAAAATTCTTAAATCTCGAAATCGTCTAAACTAGACCACAATGACAGGCAAGTGTACCTATCAATTGTAATACAGCCTAATGGAAGTCCGAATATCGAACCCACGAAACACTAGTGACAACTATATCTAGACTATGACTCAACTAATTGACTGATTTAAATGTTGGTGGGTAGGGGGGGATTTGTGTTGTGATTCTAACTCTAACAAAATAAAAAGAACTAAGTAACGACAACCAACTATCAAGAAAATTATTTAGACGAACTCACGAATAGAGAAAGCACTATCCAGGTTAAGAATCCTACTTGTAAATCTTGGATTTCTCTCGGTTAAGTAAATTATGATGGAACCAAGATCTAAAAATACTACACTCTATATCAGACTACTTAATGGATCCTTAATCATTATCAAGGTGTGACCTAAAAGGAAACTCTAAGGGGTATGTGACGCTCACTTGCTAGTCAGATTACCTCTCAGTCTCTCCGACAACACTAAAGCACCTAAAATACAGATTACCTTCAGTCTCACTATCTCAATACATTCAAGGAATGCAAGGGGTAATCTAAGAACAATCAAATTGACACGAGATAGCAAAGATACTAGAAGCCCTAGGGAAATCTTCTTTTAGAGCCTTTACATTTGGACACCTAATACCAAAGATAACCCGACTATTTATCACATTTCAGCTATCTAGATAGGCAGAACACTAGTATCAAACATATAAACGATTCATATTCCTATGGAATGTGAATTCAACAAACCATAAACTAATCATAACACATTGTCAATGATCTAATACAAAATCCTAACTGAAAGACATTCAACAAGTAACATATGGAATTTGAAACCATTACAAGTATGATCTAAGCATTCATAAACATCAATCAATAATCAAAAGATCCATTACATTAGCATTAATCTATCAATAACAATCCATAAAACCGAAGAAAATCCAATCAATCAACATATATTCATCAAACCTAGGTAGCTTAAACAAGTTTAGCTAATCATTAGAAAAATAGAACCCAAACAGTCAATATAAACGTTCATCGTAAATAGAAAATAATTAAGTTGTCTTCAATTAATATTGACATGTGTGCTTACTTAATAAATTGACATTCTTCAATTCTTTTCTTTCTAACCTTTGATGGATAAGCTTTTGTAATTAGAGGTGCTTGACTTGCTTTTCTTTTTTTGTTCTATCATCATGTTCCATGTTGGAAGTCAGGCCTAAGAGCACGAACACATAATTTGATCTCAACAAAAATCGACTCTTTTATTAATAAAACCCAACTCACACTTTACATTTAATCCCTAACCATCTGTTTATCATAAACTCTATACTAATCCTAATCCAACTCAAACTCAATTAAATAATCAAATAAATAAACAAACTCACTTGTAGTTTAATACGAACTTTACGAAACAATTAAAAAACTAATATTAATAATGAATCTTTATCAAGATTAAATCCTTCATTCTCCCTCTTAATCTTGATTTTTGCCACATTGATCTTGAATTCTCAGGAAGACCCGTAACTTTCTACACCATCATGATAATTACAATCATGATCTTCATTATTTTTTTTATCGATAACCCGAATCATGCAGGTCTTTCACACCAACTTGAATAGTCAAGTTTAATCACCTTCACAACTTTTATCTACACATGTATCTCTCCTTCAACCCTAAACTGAATCACTCATATTTTTCGTCCCATTTCACACGGTCTTCAATCCTGTCTCACACAGAATCTTCGCCCCTGCTTGATCATTCGCCAATCACATATCTTCCTTGGTACTAGACAATCTATCACGGATTGACAACCACGTTTTTCACCGGTATCACACCGTACCACCCTGAATCGCACAGGTAAATACTTTTCAAATCCTTACATCCTTCGTAGGTACTTGATCCTTCACTCAATCTGATTCACTCAGATTGATATCTTCAATGGTTGACTCGCGCAACCCTTCGTTTGGAACTTCACAGACGCTTTCACAATTTAAGCTCTCACACGTCGAATTTCAGCAACTGGACTGATGTCGCCTTCACCGAAAACTGCAGGTCTTCGGGTTCCGTCCTTACAGCTCTAACACTACCTGATCGCCGATGGATTAAACACCGTCACTCGGTGGTCTCTTCTCATGAGAATTTGAGTCTCATGGTTTATCACTTTATCCCATGCATGTTTGTTTTGACTCCACATGTTTACCTCTCAAAATTACCGTATTGTCATCCAACAAATCTTCAGTTTTACAATTTTGCCATTCAATAGATTCCACTATTAAATCGAATTCTTCCTGCTTGATTTTTTTTATGCAACAACAAACAGCCAAAGTTGTCGCCTCCGATTAACATCCACACAAAAAAACTCCTCATGTGTGTTTGCTTCTATTTCCCTTATTGTCCTTCTTTGATCGATCAAATAATAGTTCATTCCGATCACCACCACAGAAAACTAACACCACCATCGTTTGTTCCCGTCGATGACTATTGCTCAAACACCACCCAACATCCACCGATCAACAAAAACAAAACTTTCTGCTCCTCTTTTTTTTTTCTCCAAATCAGAAATAAGAACACCTAAAACTCTCCTGTTTCTGGCTTCGGTTTTCGTGCAAGCAGCAACATATATTTGCTTTCTCCTTGCTCTCGGTCAAAGCTAACAGCCAAAAATATTAGGTGTCCTCACCTCAAAAAGAAATCTCTAATTTCTACGTTGTTTTGTGGACAAACCAGAAACAAGAGGCCTAGACTCGTTTTACGTACCAGGCAACCAAAAAAACTCTTATGTACCAAACAAACAAGACCCTTCTCCCCGACGATAAACGCTTGCTGCTTCGAAAAAAAGGTGCCAAGGTTTGTTTTCTCACGTTTCCAGACCTGCATCAGAAGAGTTGCTCCCTCTCTCCGAAATCGACTCTCAAATCGGCTTTCTTTTTCCTCAAACTCTGATACCAATTGGTGGAAATCAGGCCTAATAGTACAAACACAGAATATGATCTCAACAAAGATCGACTCTTTTATTAATAATACTCAACTCACATTTTACAGTTAATCATTAACCATCTATTTATAATAAACTTTATACTAATCCTAATCTAACTCAAACTCAATTAAATAATTAAATATATAACCAAACTCACTTATAGTCTAATACGAACTTTACCAAACAATTAAAAAACTAATATTAATAATAAATATTTATCAAGATCAAATACTTCATTCCACGTCTTCAAACAAAGAGCACCTAATTCCAATTTGTCGCGGAGTTTTGTAGCCGTCTGCCTTGCTTTGACCTCCTCTAAAAACAACCGTTCCAATTTCTTTTTCAATAGGTCCTTCACGAAAGTATTGGGTATTAGGTTTTACACGTGGGTCCAGAGTACCTCTCCATCATTGCATATGGGCTCGTTATTAAAACATAAATATTGCGGGCCATGTATGGATGAATCCACATACAACAATAAAATCTCATCTTTTGATTATTTTTTCATTCATATATTACTACTTTGCCATCCATTATTTTTCATGCGTTCCAAAACTTGTTTAAACGTAAAATACTCATATTAAACATATGTGTTTTAGGACGCATCAAATATTCTCATATTTAACTTTTTGTCGTCCTCGAAAAAGAATTTGCAATGGAATCACAAATCTTATTAATTCATTAGCACAAATATAATCATGTGTTAAAATGCAACAATCAGTATTTCTGTATAACTAAACCCAAACACCAACTTATCAAGCCTCCGATTGTGTTCTAAATTCATATTCCCAAGTTATCATTCTATTTATGGGCCTCACACTCAAAACCTACATGTCAACCTAATCTCATCTCAACGTCATGTTTAGGCACGGGTTAAACCCTATAGATTTACCCACCACGAAAAACAAAAACTTACATGTTTTAGGAATTAAGGTGAATAATGGATGAATGAAATGAGCATTAAAAATCAAAACAATCGAACCCTGCCTAGTGATGCTTCAACCAAGCTGTGACTCGACGGGTGACACATAGACTGTAGTTCTCACAATGAAGCACTTACGAATCTAACACAGTGGTGTTTTAATCAGGCTGGAACCAGACGTGTGACACGTAGACGAAACTTAGATTTCCAAAATAATTGATCACTCAATCGTCATCCTTTAGTGGTGTTTCAACCAAGTTGTCATCCCGGAGGGTAACACATAGGCGACACTTAACTTCTCAATTTAATTAAGCTCATGAATAGATGAAATTATGGAATGCGGGCGCCACCAAATCTCGGATTTATTTTCATAAAAATAGAGTGGTGTGCAAATTAATTTAAAAAACATATTAATTTTAGCTTAACGTGGTATCTATCACCCTAAGTTAACAATTTCAGCTTTACCGACACCCCTAAGATAAGAACCCACAATTTAATTGTCCTATTTAACATGCACGGGATATATAAGCTTTCATAGTCGGCTGGGCCTACCAAAACATCACAAATTATACGCGTTTTCTATTATTTTTTTCATTTAAACTCAACAATCATATTCCAGTTCTACGTATCATCTTCCATTTAGTTGCAAAAAACTCTAATTCAAGGACATTTTTGAAAAATTTTCAACTTTTTTTGTATTTTTGTATATTTTTAAATAAAACAACCTAAGATAGACGTAGTCACCCATCCCCACACTTGAAACGCACATTATCCCCAATGTGAACCGAGAAACAACGGAAAATAAAAAATAAAACATACAAAAACTAAATTGGAGAAGACTTAGCCGGTAATGTAACGATGATCTTGGTCAGCTTTACTCTTCTACTTGTGCAACCGTATAGAATTTCATTTGCGGCTGCACAACACTCTGTAGGGTTGCCCTTTACACAATTATGATAATTGAATCGACACCGCCCGAATGGAGATTGAGTATGGGCGGAGCGATCTATACCTACAAAATTAAACTCACAGCAAACCCAAACAACATTAAACTGACTCAAAATACGGACTCAAAATAAAACCATAAGACTCAACTGACTCGACCTGAATCAAAATAAAGTTTTATACAAACTATACACTCGGGTTCTAACTCGAGAAACAAACCGATCTAATCTGGAGGCTTCTCCTTTATTCCGCCCCCGTCCGGCCCATTTTATGTGACTGGTCTACCACCTACTAGACAAACTCCGATGGTAGAATTTAAAAGTGATTTGAAATAGACAAATGGGTCGGACCACCAATACTTGAACTTACCTGAACAAAACCTGCTACGTGGCATGTAGTGAGGAGAATGGATGCATCGGCACTTCAGTGTCTTCTGTCTCGGATTGTACCATCTCTGAATCCTCAACCGGCTTTGATCCTTAGGTTTTCCTTATGCCTTTTCTTTCCTTCCTTTAGCCAATTTTTCAAACCTTAACACGTTCCAAATGGAGATTGAGTACGGTTCGTGTTTTGGTTTCCCACAATCAAGCTATAGGGTCGTAGGCATCGATTCACTCACATCCTCATGGCTCTCATCACCAGGCTCTTTCAACGTCCCCACACTTGGCTCGTTCCGCAGTAGTTCTTCAATAAGCTTAAATTCACCAAGTGGGTCCAAATCTCCTTCTTCTTCTTCCAGAGTTGTCAAATTCACCAACTCATCTCCAAACTCATCCTCCCAAGATGGGACCTGCTCACTATCATCCTCTGTCTCGAACAACCTGGCTAATCCCTCTTCACAACACTCGTCTTCACGTTCTATATCATGCATCACATTATTCTCAAAGAACAAGCGTAAAGTATCAAGTGAAATCGAGGACTCGAGCTCGTCACCCGAAAAATTAAATGACTAAGGAATATTACAATTATACTCACTCAAACCAGGTTCCGAATACTTACTTGCACTTTCACCTGCAGTGTCATCCGAGGACTCTTCTATATCTACCTCATCATCATTGAAAAATCATCCTCGATAGGCTCTGGTCCGCAACTATGTGGTGTAAGAACCGAAGGTGGGTCTTGTGCGGAGCTTTGTAGACTCTTGCTTTGCACCTCTTTTGTTAAATTCTCCGGTTCCCTTGCTATCTTTAGACTTATGAGTTCATCTGTAAGCTTCCCATATTCATGTAGGAGGTGAAGTTGCTCGGCCTAGCTTAAAAGGTTCCACTTTATGCTCATAATCTTCTACACTCGCAAAATATTCCTCCTTGATTTCTTCTTCGTCTCGTATTTCCTCCACCGAATCACTCTCGCAAGACAAGTGTAAAGAATCACATGGAACTGCGTGATCTTGCAAGGAGTCAGTATAATATTCAACATTATTGAAGTTAAGGTCAGAATACTTACCTAGAGGTGAGACTTGTGTTATACCTTCTGTCACTTACTTCCACTTCATCCATTTTTATCTCCAGTTCTGGGGTTTCCAGAATCACTTCTCCTCATGTAGTTTCGCTTCCAATTACATTCCCTTTACAGTCATAAACCACACGCTCCATATTCTTCAGACGATGTGATCCTATGCAAGCAAGTATTGCCTGGATATCCTTCTCATACTGCTCATTGGCCTCTTACACCAGGCATTCAACTCCTCTTGTTTGTATCCATCATACGGTTGTGCTTACGGATATTGATTACCATAATAGTATGTGGAGTACCCCGATGAACCAGGACACTCTTGAGTGTAATGGGGACCTCCACAGACCTCGTACCACACATTCACGTAACCATCCCTTTGAGCATAACAGTGTCTTTGATAGCTGTTCCCATAATAGCGCTCCATATAAATCACTACAATGAACGCTCAAACAAAAAGGATCACGGGCACCAGATATATATATATATATATATAAATGAATAAAAAACAAAAATATTTACGAAGACACACTAAAAATAAAGAAAGACACGAACAACTAGACACTCTATGACTCAAAACACAAATGCGACCAATTAATCAATTAAATTTAAACAAAGCTAGATACGCTATCGCCTAAGTATCCCCGACAAAGGCGCCAAAAACTTGATTTGCAGTTTATATGTATAAAAATAAGATCAGGTACACAACGGTTTTAAAAAGGAAGCACCAATCCTAACCACACACAACGATGACAACTCTCAATAGTAAACCTTTATCGAATCCCAACCTAACAATAAAGATGAATGATTTAAACTAACAACTAAGACCTAGAACTAGAATCAACTACGACACCAAGACTCTCGAACACTGGAAAGAAACAGACAAAGATGAGAAACTAAAAAGACCAAACGAACTAAGACACGAAGCGTAAACCAAGTATGAGACAAACACTACCTAGACCAGGAATCCTATTGACTAGTTTAAATGCTTTCGGGAACAATTAACCGTACGACACCGACTCTAAATATAGACCGACTCAGGAATCACTAAGACACGCAGGATCTCCTCTCGGACTCACCTACACACCTAACTATCCCGAAGGTCAAATTAAACTCACCGGCAAAGCAATTGATCTCCTCTCAGACTCTCCACTCCCTAGAACACCAAGTACCCGAAAACGTCTTCACCTCTCAGTCTCAGCAGCTACTGTACCCAGAGGCTTTCCTAGAAAGACCTAAGGGCAAGGAGTAAGCACTAAAATACAGACTATGACACGGAATTGCAAGTGATAAAGATAACCTGGACAGTTCACTCTCATGCAACTGCTACCCAAACCACCAAAACCAAAGGATAAACCGACAACGTATCTCCTCTTAGACTCAAGGTTGGTAAAACACTGATATTTTAAGACCCACACAACTGCTCCTACAACTGATCAAATCGTAAAGACCAAAACACCAAGTAAATGACCCAAACTTGAAGCCCTACTCGAAACACCCAAAGGAAACGACCAAGATAACAAACGAAGCAAGTTTATGTAAGATATCAAAAAAACAGCATTCACATACATTCGTAATCAGTAAAATAATAACCTTGACGATAGCATTCGTCATACGTTTAATTAAAGCCTGAAAAACATTCAAACAACGTCAATTCTCATCCTAATCTAGGTAGCTTAACAAGATTAGCTACTCATAATACTCAAGAACAAAACAAAGTAAACTGGTTCAGAAACTGAATTCATAATGAAAACAATAAAATCAAACAGATAAACGATGAATGATTTGAGCTATTTGCTTGGTCTCATGCTTCAATAAATATTCACCTCCTTAATAAACTGACCTGCTTCCTCTCTTTGTTTCTGTTCGTGAACTTCCAAAAAAAACAATTGCCGTGTGAAGCTATCGATAAAACATGCCTTAAGGCACTCTAATTCTGTCATATGTTGTTTCCTTCTATCTTAGGCCTTCACCTTTTTTTTTTCTAATTTTATGTTTGTGAACTCCTTTTCAAGACTTCATTCCATTCGATCCTTTTTCTTCTTGTGGCCCAACCCAAATGTATTTCAAGCAAAGTCTGTGATCAACTTGTATCAAATTGAGAATTGTTTCCCGCTAATTTGAATTAGGAATATAAATAAAAATTAATTTAATCAATTATTATTTTTATTTTCATATATTTTTAGTCTTTCCATTAACCAACAAAATTCTTCATTTGAGCTTGTTTTCATTTCATGACCTACAAGTGTCGGTTCACATGAAATTGTTAATAAAATGTCTAAAACGAGGGTTTAATACGCATTAAATATATATGTATATATATAAAATATGACGTATCAAGCATCCTCACACTTACACTTTGCTTGTCCCTAAGCAAAGCCCTATGCAACACATCGAACAATGTAACTAAACAAACACAATCACAATTAGCAAAATCAAATACAGGCCACGATGTCCAAATACACAATTAATTCCCCAAGATTTACACGTTCAACAGATTTACGACCCAACAAGTTAAGTTGATACTATATTTTGAAAGACATGGGCATACCTATTCAAGTTTCATCTACTTTTAAAATCTAATAATACATGGCTCATACCCCTCACAATGGAAATCTCCACTCGGTTTGTTTCTGTAACTAGCAAAGGATGTGCCAATGTCTAATCTATACTCTTAAAACCTAACAGTGAAACATTTATGTCATATGCTTGAAAATCAATCAAATCTCCACCCAAATGCTAAGACAAACACACATATCAAAAGGACTTTAACGGGTTGTAATGTTAGGCTATGGATAAAGGATATAAAAGTGGCTAAAGTGATTGTAATCCGGACTAGTTAAACTAGGAACAAACAATACAAAAAAAAAACAAAACACAACCACAATTACTAAACATTTGAGGATCTATGCTCCTCACACTTATTATTTTGCATCTATTTTTTTCTCTTTTTTTATTTTTTTGTCTATATTTTTATTCACTTTTTTTTACGTATATATATACTTTTTTCACACTATTCAGCTACTTTTGCTGAAGACATAAGCTATAATGTTATACTCACAATTAATTAGTATAACAAACTAAGACACTAACTCGAACCGATAAGCTATATTGCTGATACTTACAAACAATTACTAACTCGAACCGGATTAATAACATAGGTTTAAAAATAAAAAAAAGTTAAAAAGATCAAGGTGTAATTTGTGGTTTAATTAAACGAAAAGTAATAAGGCTCAAACAGGGTTCACTAAGGGATAATGTTCGGGTAGGAAAAATAAATGAAAAAGGCTAAGTTTAGATAATAAAAACCTGCACACAAAACAAACAAAAGGTTTTCATCCTAGTGCAGGTTTACCTAAAGAAACGAAAAAGGCTAAGTGTTTACCTAATGTTCGGGTTCCTCAGAATGAAAACCTCCACACAAAACAAACAAAACAAAATAAAAAGATAATAAAAACTCACTATCGGGTTTCCTCCCAGAACCGCTTAGTTTAGAGACGATTCTTCAGCCAGACGATTAACTACAACCTAAATCAGGTGGGTTTTCCTTTATTCTCTTCCCATTCACCTAGGTCAATCTCCTCCTCCTACTGTCAGCTGGGAAGAATGCTGAAGTAGGGCTCAAACTGACTCGAACAGATGTACCCGAGTCGACCCACCGATCCTTAAACTTACCTGGACCAAACCTAATGTACGGCATATATTGAGGGAATCAGTCATCTCTACGATATGGTGTAATTCTATGGTCCATGTGTGACCATCTAAGAATCCTCAAAACATGTCGGTCCATACATATATGCGCCCTCTCTCGTGGTGTCTCTGATAAAGGTGGCAATCCACCATCTACATCCTCCACATGTTGGTTAAATCCAATGCGAAGTGGTTGCTCTAGTTCCTTAGCCACTTCTTCTGTCTCTCCTACTTCCTCGATCTCCCTCTTTGGCTCCCCGAACAGTAATATCTCTAACTCATCAAGATCACCAAGGGTCACATACTCCGCTGTCAGCGGTTAGAATATCCGCCTACTCATCTCCAAACTCACTCTCCCACGAGGGAACACACTCCTCCTCGAAACGTCAACCTGCTATCTGTACATGTTTCTCAAAGTAGCAGGTGAGATAATAACAAATTAAAATAAAAGAAAAGAATCCTAAACAAATGTTAGAAACACAAAATCACACAAAATCTAATCCTAAAAAAATAAAATAAAATAAAAAAAGAATAGAAGAAAAATAAACTAATATTTGAAAATAAAAAATCACACAAATATGTACAAACACAGCTAGATCCCCGACTCAGTCATTCTTAAAGTCGCCAATGCAGTGTCCCCGGCAACGGCGCCAATAACTTGATGTCCTCGGAATGGTTTATAAAAACTAATTAAAAACCTAACCTAGACACTCTAGTAATACTCTAGAAATCCTCAAAACTAGACCACTGATGTCGTCCAGGCAAGTGTACCTATCGAGTGTAGCACAACTTAATGGTAAACCGAGTTATCGAACCCTAGAGACACTACGAAACAATACTAGACTCTGACTCGGACTAAAGAATGATTTGGTTGGGGGATTTACTACACTACTGATTATAACTAATGATGCAACAAACTAAGGTCGACTCAAACTATCAAGGGAAATATAAGGTAATATCAGAGATGGAAGAATACCACCTAGGTCGGAATCCTACTTGCAAAGTACAACTTCTACCATTTCTAGAAACTATGATGGGTCTGGGTTTCTAAAGATGACAACTAAAGACTACCTAGTAGATCCCTAATCACTCTCAGGGTGTCACCAACTAAGGAACCTAAAGTGTACTAAACTCACCAGATGGTTGGATCACCTCTTAGTTTTCTCCAACTATGACAAAGACCCTAAAGACAGATCACCTTTTAGTCTCAATTTTCACGATACATTCAAGGAATGCACGGGGTAATCCCAGGATAACAACTATGATATGAACTAGCTATAATCACAAGACACCTAACACTAACGTCCTATCACACTGTTAACACTCGGATTCCTAATGACGAAGACTAGACAACTAAATCTCACCTCTCGGGTATTGAACTATGATACACACTCAATTCTAATCAGCAATCAATGACAACTCCTATGGATACTATGTCTAGCAAACCATACCACAATCACAAAGCCTAAGATCTATGACATAGACACGTTAATCAAACTGGCAGATGATATGTCCTCATTTATACATATTTTACATGCATAATAAATCCCACATTATGGTACTAATTGAATAATAACCCTGCAATTTATGCTTAAAACACTTATATTTAATAATTGCAGGTTATTCGGTGTTGAAAATATAAATCAAGCTAAATCCTATCAAAAACACCAAGGATTCAAGCTTCTAGAAGATTCATTCCCGAGCATTAATCCCCAAGAAGTCAAAAACTTTCAACAAGAGTCAACAAGGGGCTAAAAGACAAAGCTGGAAGAAAGTTGAGGGTTGCACGGTCGTGCATCCCAATGGACGGCCATGCATTGCCCTTTCTTCTCCTCGACAGCCCAGTATAGTATCCTCTGTACCCTGTTTGATTCCCTAGGCCTTTACACGACCGTGCAACCCATTGCACGACAGTGCATTGCACATTTTGTGGCCTATAAATAGGAAGCTTGAGTTATTCTTTCCACACACCATTCCATACCTCAAGAACACTTTAGAAGAGAGCATTCTCGTAGTTAGAGTAGAGAGTAGAGGGGTTGTTCCTCCTTGTTTCACAATAGGGAAGCCTACGAAACTCATCATTATGTTAGTCGTTATGGCCATTCGTGACTAGAACTTCTTTGTATTGCTAGGGTGAAGATGATGTTTGCTGCATGTTAATGTTTAACGTATTAATTTAGTGGTATGTTTATGTCTAATCTAATTCGTTCTTAAAAACCATCTTTCGGTGGGCTTTTATCATTGTCTAAATCCTTCTTTATATTTGTGAGTGTCTTGATTTTAAAGAGTAAGATCGTAAAACCATTTTTAATCAAACTTACTTTGAAACTCATACGTCTTTATACGAGCAGAAATTGATAAGCCAAGACTTGGTTCATACTTCTAAGATCTTACGTCTTTATATGAGCTTATTATGCGACCAAGAATTGGTGAACTCATGTTGGGAACGGTACGTCTTTATACTTGGTCCCATTGTTATACCGCCTCCCGGTGAGCAAAATATAATCACATATTTAACTTTAATATAAAGCATTTTAAGTCTGATGTCTTAAACCAACCCGGAGATGACCATTCGATGGGTTAAGGGTAAATGTCGTGCCTAACGGGAGGCACTACCATTTTAATTTAAAGATTATAATTCGTGAATCACATGTAGTGAGGACGAGGCTCTAGCGGTGACCCGAGTCACAAGTTTGTAGTAGTCAT
This sequence comes from Smallanthus sonchifolius, assembly GCA_023525975.1. Classification (NCBI taxonomy): domain Eukaryota; kingdom Viridiplantae; phylum Streptophyta; class Magnoliopsida; order Asterales; family Asteraceae; genus Smallanthus; species Smallanthus sonchifolius. The sequence goes on from CM042038.1 coordinate 56,557,390, forward strand.
ACCACTGAATTAGTCAACTTAACATTATCACGTACCAAGTTGATTCGAAACGCGAAGCAATACTATCCGTAATCTGATCATTTTCGCCCTATTTACTTTTCTGCTATTTACTATTCTACTAGTTACATTTCTGTTACACAAATCACGCACGATTTTACTTTTATATTATTTAATTTATCTTCTTTTACTTTTCTGCTTCACAAGCACACAAAACCCATTAACTAATTAATCCGGCTAAACGATAACAAAAGTTGATATTGGACCTCGACCGTGTCCATTGGTTAGATACTTGGTTCTTACCTAAACTATATTACGCTGCGATAGGTACACTTGCCTATTGTGTGTGTTTTAAGTTAACGTAATTATCATTTTATAAAATTAAAACATGATCTTGTGAAATCATCCTAAAAATATATTACTTATATTTTTATATACTTATATCACGACACATCATGTTTTTGGCGCCGTAGCCGAGGACACGGTGATTTCAAGAAAAATTCGAGTTAACGGATTATCCTTTTTCTTTTACGCTTTGTTGCAGATAGTGTTTGATTCAAAGTTCTACAACTGGTTGATAAACTAGAAAAATGGCCGTTGAAAACCGCACTACTACCGATTTTGAAAGACCGTCACTTAACGCTTTGGGGTCTAGTATCACAAGACCGACCGTTGTTGCTAACAACTTCGAGATCAAGTCATCATGAACTTTTAACGGATTACCCGATGAGGTTCCACGTACCCACATCGCAAATTTCCTCAAAATTTGTGATACCTTCAAACTAAACGGAGTGTCGAATGATGTTATTCGTCTCCGAATGTTCCCTTTTTCCTTAAGGGAACGAGCTAAGGCATGGTTGAATTCTCTTCCTACCGGGTCAATCACTACTTGGGATGATCTCGCCCAGAAGTTCTTGTCAAAGTATTTTCCACCGGCCAAGACAGCTAAGTTAAGAAATGATATCGCCACTTTCACTCAAGACGATGGTGAATCACTATATGAGGCGTGGGAACGCTTTAAGGACATGATAGAAAATCTCCTCACCATGGGTTAGAGGTTTGGCTGCAAGTATCATCCTTCTACAATGAGTTGCACAATCAAGCCCGTCTGACACTTGACGCTACTACGGGTGGCATATTTGGAAACAAGAGGCCACAAGAGGCATACAACCTAATTGAAGAAATAGCTTTGAAAAAATATCAATGGTACAACCCAAGGACTAGCAGGGGAACAAGGCAAGGAGTTCACGCCGTCGATGCTGTCACATCATTGTCTGCTCAAGTAGACGCCTTACCACAAGACTAAACCAAATTAGTAAGGGTAAGACAACACCTGAAACAATGGAAGAAATGAAAAGCATCACAGCAGATGCTTAGCTGGTTGACTTCGTCGGAACAAATCGGCCACAGAACAACCCCTATAGCAACACCTACAACCCTGGATGGAGGAATCATCCAAACTTCAGCTTGAAAGATAACAACAATCAAGGACAATCTGGTTTTGGGCAACAACAGCAGTTTCAACAAAGGCAACCTCAGAACTTTCAACCTCGTCAACAATTCCAAGGAACAAACAAGCTAGGCAATGGGATGAGCCTTAAGGACACAGTGACTAAAATAATCTCTACAACTGAAAGTCAAGCCCTCCTAGCATATTCTTGTCACAAGCAATACGAGAAAAGGTTTAGTCTACATGAAGCTGAGTTCAAGACACAGAAAGCTACCCTTCAATCCATTGAGACGCAATTAGGACAAATAGCAAAACTTTTGTTCGAAAGACAACCAGGATGTCTCCCGAGTAACACTGAGACTAATCCAAAAGCCAATGTGAGTGCTATTACCCTAAGGAATAGCAAAGTCTACCAAGAGCCGCCAATGCAAGGAGAAGAAGTCCAATCACCAAGGAGAGAAATATTCACCAGAGTACCGCTCCATCCACAGCCCGCATGTTCGACTACTCAAAGAGCACATACTAGTGTAATCCAACCCCCTACGGCGGACCTTCCTCCAAAAGTTCCACCAAAAAGAACGTTCAATTCTCACATACCATACTAAGGAAGGCTAGTTAAGCAGAAAACTGATGAACAATATGAGAAATTTATAAAGCTTTTCAGCCAAATCCATGTCAACATTCCCTTCTTAGATATTATACGACAGATGCCAAAATATGGACATTTTTTAAACGATTTCCTTACAAACAAGTGAAACATGGAAGAAGCGATAAAAAGAACAAATTATTGTGTCGCTCTTATTGAAAGGAATCTCCCAAAGAAACTTTCCGATCCAGGGAAATTCTCCTTACCATGTTCTATAGTGTCGCTACCTATTATTTTGCACTCGCTGATCTAGGGGCAATCGTGAATGTTATGCCCTCCACTATGTTTCAAAAGCTCAACATTGGACAACCGCGACCGGTTAATGCAACCATTGAACTCACGGATGGTTCGGTTAAAAAACCTACAGGAGTCATTGAGAACTTATTGGTAAAAGTTGGAAAGTTTGTCTTCCCTGCCGACTTCATGCTTTTAGAAAGGGGACTCGGCTTTTCTGTTCCATTAATCTTGGGTCGTCCATTTTTAGCCACTGCAAGAGCCGTCATTGACATGAATGAAGGAATTCTAACATTCCGTATCGGAAAAAAATCAGTGATATACAACATCGGAGGATATGAATGCATGTCAAGTGATCCTCTTGAGATTTCCCAATTTATCGACTGCAATCTGGACTACCAACTAGAGAAAGCAAGGTAATTGAAAAAAGGAAAAGCACCAGATCTTACCAAACCAAATACACCAGATCCTAAGATGATACACCTTACCAAGGATCTTGATAACACTAATTGTATCGATGAGTATTTTGATAAACTACCAAAGCTGAACGACTTGAACGAAGAAATGGGAGACACAGGGGTGGTTGTTTACCCCCACTTGAAAAAAGACTAATACAACACGTACGGGTTGGGCTAAAGACCCTTAAATAAACGTAGCGCTTCCGGGAGGCAACCCGATGATCATAAATAAATTGAGAAGTTGCTACATACGGCAGAAAGCATGGACCTCAGGTTTGGTTTCTCCAAATTTAAGTTTCTAATTACTTCAACCCCCAGTTATGCCTTCTCGATACTAGGACCTTAGTAGCTTAACTACTATATTTTATTTTCGTTGTCTGCTTTTATGCTTTCCTTTATGTTTTGGGTAGAATAACATCACCAGGTCATCTATCTACTTTGAGGAGTTACACTCCAACTCTTTTTGGAGCCGGAATCCACATCAAATTTATGAGAAATTCGATGAAGTGTTTGAAGCAACATGTTGACAAGTAGCTGATAGGCACAGCCTTACATCAACAATAAGTTTTGTCCTTAGGTTATACACCGAATTGACCGGGGGAGTACCAGTTTCTTTTCCCTTGAAACTCCATGCAATTTAAAACCTGCATAGCATTCCATTACATGCATTTGTACATTGAGGATAATGCACAGTTTTAAGTGTTGGGTGGGTAATTAGAGATTCAGGACTGTTTGTAACCTCAGAGAAGTAAAATTTAACTTGTGATTTTCTACCCATTTGACTAAAACATTACAAAAACTTACCTTTTAGAAAACCCAAAAAATTTTCAAAAGTTTTACACCCTAAAAACCAAAACCTCTTGGAGTTTGCACCTAATTAAATAAAATGAAGTCATGGCAAGTAGAAAAAAATGGAAATTATGCATAACAAATCACTAAACCTTATCCCATCTGTTTTCATGTGAGAATAATCTGAGCCTTTCACGAGCATTATAATCATTATTTTTGCATGCTCTTTCGTTTGAAATATTGAGTGTTTATTCGATTGAATTCTATGCATAATTAGAACTTGTATGTCTTATACATATCAAGAATATGAACTAGTGGAAGTATGAAAATGATTGAGGCACCTAGGATTTTAGGGTTTTCTCACGGATTTCAGGTCTCTCGTGTACCGTGAGAGATAGACTTGGGTTCCTCGCGTAATTCGACGGCCAAACTAGTCTGGTGCGTTTTTAGAACCCCTCGCGTACCGCGAGAACTGGAACCTTCTCTTTCACGTACCGTGAGGGAATAAATTTCATAATTTTTTGACTTTAAATCTCCCGGCTTCATTCTCGTGCTCGATTTCTTTGTGATTTGACTTATATTCACCTCAAGCACCTATAAACATAATAGAGACTCAAATGTACACAAAAACGACTCAAAACGAACACCAAACTAAATAAAACAATAGGAATAAAGATGTGTGCTTTGCGCTACATCAAACATCCCCACACTTAACCTTTTTTCATCCTCGAAAAAGTCTGCGATGGAATCATAACTGATATCTAACTTTATAAATATCAAATATTCAATTAGCCAAACATAATCACGCGTTAAGAAGCAATAATCAGTATTTCTGTTCGATTAAACCCAAGCACCAACTATCTAGCCTCCTGATGTGTTCTAATTCCAATTTATACAACAATCAATCAACCTATGTGACTCACACTTATAAGCTACAGCTCTACTTAATCCCGTCTCACGGTCATGTCTAGGCACGGGTTAAACCATATAGATTTTCCCACTAAGATTTACAGGTTTTTAGAAATCAATGGAATATGGAATGAAAGGATGGTGATGAGCATTAATTTAAGCACAAGAACATTCGTCTAGAGGCATCTCAACCAAGTCACTATCCCGAAAGCTAACACATAGACTAGGTTCTACATATTTAAGCACATAAATATTACTTAGGTGTGTATCCTCCAAGTCGTCATCCTAGAGGGTAACACATAAGCAAAACTCATATTTCAAACAACTAAGATCATTAGTATGGAATTATGGATTTATGTAATGCGCGCCACCGAAACTCGAATTTATTCCCATAAAGAGAGAGTGGTGCACCATGAAAATTTTTAAAAACCTTTAAATTTTTGGTTAATGTGGTACCTGTCACCCTATGTTGACAGTTTCAATATTACCGACACCCTAAGAAGAGTACCCACAAGATATCATGACTTTATTACGTGATTAATCCTATATAGATGGATACAGTTGTTCGGCTTGAATACTGTTGTTCGGATATCATGACTTCCATTCCTAGTGCTAGAGCATCCTACGTTGTACTATCTTCTTCCATTTATTGTGCAAAACTTCTTTCTTCCTTAGAGTCTTTCTGTTTATGCACCATACTCGTTCGTAGGGATCACCACCATATTCTGCTTTCTTAGAGCCCGAATAAGAGCTTCACGAGCGCACCCACGACTTTCCGGAGCGTTTGAAACAATCGTGCGAAAACCAGGTGCGTCCTATCAGCCCAGTTCCATTACCTAATATGGGCGACGCTGATCCGCCAACGAGGCGTACTGTACACCAGAGGGCCAGTGATGGGGTCACCGGGGCGAGATTTTCGATCACACGCCCCACTATTCCGAAAACAAATTCTTGGCAGATCCCATCACATGTCATGAGTACTATCACTCATGCCACCCAATTTCATGGCCTCGAGGACGAGGATGCACCCGGACACTTGTCCCGATTCGTTCGTATATGCGATACCTTTAAAATCATGGGTGTGTCTGAGGACGCAATCTACTTGCGTCTTTTTCCATTCTCGCTCTCTAGACGTGCATCCACTTGGCTTGACAACCTCCTAGACAACTCTATCACCACACGGGATCTTCAAGCCAAGTTCTATAAGAAGTACTATCCACCTTCCAGGGCGCTCGCCTAAGGGGTAAAATCCACTCCTTCCGGATGGATCCCGACGAGCCTTATCACATGGACTGGGAGCGGTTCAACACGCTATTGAGCCGATGTCCTCAGCATGGCCTTTCAGACTGGGCGATACTGGAGAAGTTCTATAATGGCCTTACCTTCGAGAAGCAGCAAATGTTCAATACAGCTGCGGGAGGCCATATCATGGAGAGACTCGAGCCAGATGAGTGCGAGTAAATGTTCGAGAGTTTCGCTCAAGCCGAACAGCATTATCCATCTACTACGACTTCCATTGCTAGTGCCAGAGCATCCTAAGTTGTACTATAATATACTTAAGGTGTACTATCATCTTCCATTTACTATCTACTTAGGATTAATCACGTAATTAAGTAAGATATCATGACTTCCATTCCTAGTGCTAGAGCATCCTATGTTGTACTATCATGTTCCATTTATTGTGCAAAACTTGTACTTTCAAAGGATATTATTTTTTTATATTTTTCAAAAAAAATTGTATTTTTTAATTTTTATAAAAGACACAAACTAGACACTCACATCCGCACACTTGAAAGACACATTGTCCTCAATGTGAAAGAAGATACAACTAAAAATAAAAATGCAAAAATAAACATGAAGCGACTTAGCTGGTAATGTAGATGCAAGATAGTGCATCCAACTTCGTTCTTCCTTGTGTGCACCGTATAGCATTTCGGTCGCGGTTGCACATCTCTGCTGGGTTGCCTTTACAAATTAATATGATAAACTAAGCATTGGTCTCACCCGAATAGAGATTGAGTACCGACATGACGAACAATACTTGCAAAATACACCTCACAACAAACCGCAGCATTAAACTGACTAAAATTAAAATAAAAGACTCACTGACTCAAACTGACTCTTGATATAATGCAAGTATACGTACTTGATGTGTGACACACACGTAGACATGAAAACCACAAGTAAGGTGGGTCATCAGAAACGAACGGTTTCTAGTTTCCTATGGTCGATGGTCGGTGAATGAATGATATGATGGTAAGATAGATGGTGGATGATAGATTATTGTAATGGTTGATGTACGATAATTGATGATGTGGATGGTGGTGGTGACGGGTATGGGTGACCATAGGAAAACAAAGAACAAAGGCAAATCCAAGTACTCCTCGCGTACCGCGAAGGAACAAGAGCCACTCCTCGCGTACCGCGAGGAGTTGAAAATCAAGTCGGCTCCAACTTTTGTATCTCGCCTACCGCGAGAGACTTGGGTCTACTCTTCGCGTACCGCGAGGGAAGGGTAGTCACAAAAAGTTTCAAAAAAATTTCAATTTTATACTTAGAAAATTTTAAACCCCTTAAAATCGTTTTTCATCTAAATTCCTTAAAAACCCATTCTAAGCATAAAAACATATGTAAGAATTCTTGGAACTTCGTTGCTGATGATTTCCTTTGTGAAGTCGAGCATGAATCCCAGCATAATATGACAGACACCAAACACACATAACGAAAAACACAAAAAATTGACACGGACTCAACCAAGAAATGCATACAAACTCTACATCCCGGGCACTTGCCCGAGATTCAAACAAGCCTATCAGGAGGCTTCTCCTTTATCCTAACCGGTAACGTTTTCACCCTGCACGGTCTACCGACTCTCCACATCCCCAGCCACTCATTACACCTAGCAAACAGTGAACTCTTACCTTTCAGGTCCTTCCACCATAGCTTATATCTACCCGGTCGAAAATGATATGCATCAAATATCCTAATAACTTATCACCCCCTAAAATTCCCCACACTTGGGGTTTTCACTCTCTCTAACTCACGTACATCTCTCAACGCCCAAGTTCTCTTACGGGGTGGCCTAGACTTAGGGCTACTGTAACTAGGGCTTGGCACACAGGTTCTACCCTTAATATGGAAAATTGTGACTGGTAGAGGCTCAGATAAAGGTGGTTCTAAAGGTGTGAACTCTGACACTTCAACCCTTGGTGTCTCACAAACTATCATCTCTACCTGTACTGATTTGTCACTAAAACTATAATCATCATTGCTAGCACTTAAGAATGAGGACCCTACTAATTTCTTTTCAAATTCCTCAACCAATCTGGAGGATCCTCTATCATTCCTCTCCTCTCTCTATTAACATCATTCTCTATTGGATTAGAGTACCAATGTTTGTCCATTAAGGCATCGATCATGCACACGAGTGGGTTTGCTCGCCAACATCCTTCATGAACTTTGTAGCATCGAAAAAGATCGACTCACCCCCCACACGACGTGTGAGTTTCCCGTCAAGGACATCAATCAATGCCTTGGATGTGCGCAAGAATGGGCGCCCTAGGATGAGTGGGTCTCTATCATCCACCTCCATATCTAAAATCACAAAATCCACGGGGAAGACAAATTTGCCTACTTTCACTAAAAGATTTTCCATAATTCCCTATGGATACTTGACTGAACGATCAGCCAAGGAGATGCTCATGGTGTCGGCTGTGGTTCACTGAGGTCTAGCTGCTTATATATGGAATATGGAATCAGATTGATGCTAGCACCTAGGTCGGCCAACACGTGTTGCAAAGGCAAACTGCCAAGCAGACACGGGATCATGAAACGACCCGAATCTCCCAGTTTCTCTAGCAACTTGTTCTGCACCACTTAAGAGCATTGCTCACTAAGTGAGACTTTGGAGCCCTCCTATAGTTTCTTCTTGTTGGAAAGAAGATCTTTGAGGAACTTTCCATATTTCGGCATATGCTGGAGGGTCTTTATGAGTGGGAGATTGACCTCAAGCTGTTTAAAGATATTTAAGAAGTGGTCGTATTCCCTAGTCTGTTTATATGGTAACAAACGAGTTGGGTAGGGAATACGGGTCAGGTCAATCTCGGGGGCCTTTTTCTCCACCCCTTCTTTTTCTCCTCTACCTTCGCGGCAGGCATCTCAACTATAACCTCTTCATCCACCAGCTCCTCGGCCATCTTAGCATCGATCTCAACGAATCGAGCTCTCCAGTCAATCTTCTTAACCTCCTCAGGTGACAAAATATTATGCTCTAGCGAAGTGGGATTCGTCCTCTACAACCTCTTTCTCCTCCTCACTCCTAGCTGACATGACCATCACTGAAGCATGGGAGCTTGAAGATGGACCTCCCTGTCGATCTTTCAAACTCTTAGCGATGTCCTTTGAGCACTGAGCTTCAGCTCCTTTATCTCGTTAGCCATAACTACGAGTGTAGCAGCCATGCTAGAATCAGGAGTGACATGTTGCACACCTCTGAAAGATGAGGTGGATGCTCTAGCACTAGGAATGGAAGTCCTAGTAGATGGATACTGTTGTTCGGCTTGAGCGAAACTCTCGAACATTTCCTCGAACTTAGCTGGCTGGAGTCTCTCCATGATATGGCCTCCCGCAGCTGTATTGAAAATTTGCTGCTTCTCGAAGGTAAGGCCATTATAGAACTTCTCCACTGTCGCCTAGTCTGAAAGACCATACTAGGGACATCGGCTCAACAACGTGTTGAACCGATCCCAGGCTATGTGATAAGGCTTGTCGGGATCCATCCGGAAGAAGTGGATACGATCCCTTAGGCGAGTGACCCTGGAAGGTGGATAGTACTTTTTATAGAACTTGGTTTAAAGATCCTCGCATGTGGTGTTAGAGTTGTCTAGGAGGGTGTCAAGCCAAGTGGATGCACATCCAGAGAGCGAGATTGGTAAAAGACGCAAGTAGATTGCGTCCTGAGACACACCTGTGATATTAAAGGTATCACATATATGAACGAATCGGGACAGGTGTCCGGGTGCATCCTCATCGTCGAGGCCATGAAGTTGGGTGGCATGAGTGATCGTACTCATGACATGAGATGGGATCTGCGATGAATTTGTGTTCAGAACAGTGGGGCGTGTGATCGATGATCTCGCCCTAGTGACCCCATCACTGGCCCTCTGGTGTACAGCACGCCTCGCTGGCGGATTAGCGTCGCCCATATTAGGTAATGGAATTGGGCTGATAGGACATTCCTGGTTTTCACACAACAGTTTCAAACGCTCCTGGAAGTCACGGGTGCGCTCGTGAAGCTCTCGTTCGGGCTCTAAGAAAGCACAATATGGTGCTGATCCATACGAACGAGTATGGTGAATAAACAGAAAGACTCTAAGGAAGAAAGAAACAAAGACTTAAAAAACATAAGGACTCGATCCTATATTAGACACGCAAGTAAACACAGAAGACAAGCACACAAACAAGACTCAAAGAAAACAAAATAAACAAAGAAGTAATCAGCGTTAATATTGCTATTGCCAAGTGTCCCCGGCAACGGCCCCAAAAACTTGATGTTGTCCAGACGGTCTATATAAAAACTACTAAAACCTAACCTAGACTCCTAAGTAATAAAAGGAATACCTATGAACTAAACCGTACTGACAGGAAAGTGTACCTATCGAGTGTAGCACAACTTAATAGTAAACTGAGTTATCGAACCCTGGAGACACTACGAAACAATACAAGACTCTGACTCGAACTAAGGAATGATTTGGTTGGGGGTTTACTACACTACTGATTATAACTAATGATGCAATAAACTAAGGTTGACTCAAACTATCAAGAGAAAAGTCAAGGTAATATCAGAGATGGAAGAATACCACCTAGGTCGGAATCCTACTTGTAAAGTACAACTTCTACCGGTTCTGGAAACTCTGATGGATCTGGGTTTCTAAAGATGACAACTAAAGACTACCTAGTGGATCCGTAATCACTCTAAGGCTGTCACCAACTAAGGAACCTAAAGTGTATTAAACTCACCAGATGGTTGGATCACCTCTCGGTTTCTCCAACTATGACAATGTACCCTAAAGACATATCACCTTCCAGTCTCACTGTCCACGATACATTCAAAGAATGCACGGGGTAATCCTAGGATAACAACTATGATTTGAACTAGCTACAATCACAAGACACCTAATACTAACGTCGTCTCAGACTGTTAACACTCGGATTACTAGAGACGAAGACTAGACAACTAAATCTCACCTCTCGGGTATTGAACTAGGACACACACTCAATTCTAATCAGTAGTCAATGGCAACTCTTATGGATACTACATCTAGCAAACCATACCACGATCACAAACCCTAAGATCTATGACATAGACATGTTAATCAAACTGGAAGACAACCACAATCAATGTATGGAATTGAAATCAATCACAAATCAAATCTGAATATGCAAACATATCATAATAACCAAGCCAAGATTGTTTACAAAATCATTAAGCAATTCAAAATAACCAAAACCGATAAAAATCACAACTTTATGAAGTATTCATCAATTGACCTAGGCAGTATTAGAGTTTTAGCCTAGGATCATCTCTAGAACAACCAAAACAGAAGTAAAAGACAGAAACATGGTTCAAACAATCAAATCAAATCAAACATAAAGATTCAAGCTTGCAAACCGAAAACACTTAAACAACGATCCCGGATCTCAAAGCCTTCACCTTTTCACTCCAATCCACTTCTAGCTCCCCAAAATCGCCCTAAGACTTGCTATGGACAGCCAATATTTGAACTCTTTGCATAATTACATTCAAAATCTATTTAATTTGATTTTAGGGGTTTTTCACGGATTTTAGGTTTCTCGCATACCGCGAGGGATGGACTTGGGCTCCTCACGCACCGCGAGGGACAAATTAGTCGGGTACGTTTTTAGAACCCCTCGCGTACCGCGAGAACTGGAACCTTCTCTTTCACGTACCGCGAGGGAATAAATTTCACAATTTTTTGACTTTAAATCTCCCGACTTCATTCTCGTGCTCAATTTCTTCGTGATTTGACTTGTATTCACATCGAACACCTGTCACATAACAAAGACTCAAATGTAGACAAAAATGACTCAATATGAACACAAAACTAAATAAAACAAACTAAAACAATAGGAATAAAGATGTGTGCTTTGCACTACATCAACCACAATGACAGGCAAGTGTACCTATCAATTGTAATACAGCCTAATGGAAGTCTGGATATCGAACCCACGAGACACTAGTGACAACTATATCTAGACTCGGACTCAACTAGCTGACTGATTTAAATGGGGGGGGGGGGGGTATTTGTGTTGTGATTCTAACTCTAACAAACTAAAAAGAACTAACTAAAGACAATCAACTATCAAGCAAATTATTTAGAAGAACTCACGAATAGAGAAAGCACTACCTAGGTTAAGAATCCTACATGTGAATCTTGGATTTCTCTTAGTTAAGGAAATTATGATAGAACCAGGATCTAAAAATACTACACCCTCAGACTATCTAATGGATCCCTGATCATTCTCAAGGTGTGACCTAAAACGAATCCTTAAGGGGTATGTGACGCTCACTGGCTAGTCAGATTACCTCTCAGTCTCTCCGACAACACTAAAGTACCCAAAAGAAAGACTACCTTTCAGTCTCACTATCTCAATACATTCAATGAATGCAAGGGGTAATCTAAGAACAGTCAAATTGAAACGGGATAACAAAGATACTAGAAACCCTAGGGAAATCTCCTTTCAGAGCCTTTACGCATGGACACCTAATACCAAAGACAACCCGACTATCTATCACCTTACAGCTATCTAGATAAATAGAACACTAGGATCAAACTGATAAACGATTCCTATTCGTATGGAATGTGAATTCAAAAAACCATAAACTAATCATAATATAGAGTCAATGATCTAATACGAAACCCTAACTGAAATACATTCAACAAGTAACATATGGAATTTGAAACCAATTACAAATCTGATCTAAGCATGCAAAAACATCAATCAGTAATCAAAAGATTCATTACAATAGCATTCATCCATCAATAGCCTTCTCTGGCCATCGCCGGCTACGGCGCCAGCCGCGCGCCTTTGTGGTCGTCCACCATTTTCTGCTCCCAAGAACCCGCAGCAGCCGCCGTCATCTCAACCAATCGTCGCCGTCGTCGGCTTGAGCTGGACAGCCTCCTATCTCTCTCATGATCTCTCTCTCTATCACGACCTCTCTCTCTTTCTCTCAAAATGTATGGAGGCTTGAAAAAATTATAGAAGATGGAGAATAGGATGAATTTATACCTAGGGTTTTGGGGTGGGGATTTTCAAGAGAAAAAAATACTGGTTTTACAAAATCGCGTATCTATTCGAGTCTCCGTCTTGACAAAAATTCTCGGGTGCAAATGAGCCAAGCCGAACCCGAGGTCGACTAGGCTCGAGATTGAAGCTCGTTTAACTTATGCAAGCTCAACTTGATTCGAGTTTTGTTTCTAAAGTTCGAGCTCGGCTAGTAGGTAGTTTTTCAAGCTGGAGCTCGGCTCAGGCTCGGCTCGTTTATTATTTATTAATTAATTTATATTATTAAAATATATATTTATTAATTATAATTATTTAAACAATGGGCTTGTTTATAATCGTGAGTCGGCTCAAGCGTGTTTAGACTAGCTTGGTTTTAGGCTCGGGCCTTGATTGGTGTTAGGGGCCCATTATAGCCTATATCATGTCATAGTTGCTATACGTGATTATATAGGAGTGTAATGAGTCATAGTTAGGTGTTAACGCCTAATAACATGTAATACTTTCATTAATGGGCCGCATTGGGCCTTGATTTGTATTAGTGGCCCATTATAGCCTCTATCATGTCATACTTGCTCTAAAAGTTGTATAGGAGTGTACTGAGTCATAGTTAAGTGTTAACGCCCAATAACATGCCATACTTTTATTAATGTGTCGTATTGGAACTTATTGGTGTTAGTGGCCCATTATAGCTTCTATTATGGCAAAGTTGCTCTAAGAGGGTTGTATAGCAGTGTTGAGAGTCATAGTTAGGTGTTAACGCCTAATAACATGCCTTACTTGCATTAATGGGCCGTATTGGGCCTTAATCGGTGTTAGTAACCCTTTATAGCCTTTACCATATCATAATTGCTCTAACAGGTTATATAGGAGTTTAGTGAGTCATAGTCAGGTGTTAACGCCCAATAACATGTCATACTTTCATTAATTGGCCGTATTGGGCCTTGATTTTTGTTAGTGGCCCATTATAGCCTCTATCATATCATAGTTGCCTTAAATGGGTGGTATTGGAGTGTAGTGAGTCATAGTTAATTGTTAACGCCCAATAACATGCCATACTTTCATTAATGGGCCTTAGTGGTGATAGAGGCCCATTATAGCTTCTATCATGACACAGTTTCTCTAAGAGGGTGATCGCGGTGTCAAGGCTAATCAAAAACTATATTAAAAACTACTCCTTAGCTACTTGGACTATAGCATACGAACTTTGATTTTAGAAAACTATTGGAGAAAAATGACCACTCCGGGTTTCAGATTCAGCAAAACACACGCACAATATTAGTTTCAAATCAGATAAAAGATTACATAGACATAACCTTATTTAACTATTTAACCCAATCACACAATAGTCAATTCAATCACAAAATCAGATTATTCCCGATGCAAAAAAACCAAGAAATGATTATAGATGCGATAAATCGAAAACATGCAATTGTTCAAAAATTAAACACACAATTGAATGCAAAGAACTTAACAGGTTCACAAAACTTCAATACAAACTGATCATCAACTAAAATCCTACGAGTAAATGGATAAACCGTTCACCCGGAGGGATCATGAAGAGCTTAGCCGCTCATAGTTGTAACAAACATCAATGTAATTAATCTAGAACTTACAAGCATTGAAAAACAAGAAAAATTGGCCAAACAAACTCTAGAATCGCCTTAGGGAAGCTCTGGGACGGCAAGGAAGAAGGTAATTCGTAAATGGGAGTCACAATGGGTTTATAATTGAAATTAGGTTTAATTTGCCGTAACTCACTTTCTTCGCGTGTCGCGAACATCCAGCATATGTTCTTCGCGTGTCGTGAAGAACGAAATAGTCGCGACCCTTTTCAAATCCCTTGCGTACCGCGAACTTCTCCCCCTCAGTCTTCGCGTGGCGTGAAGACCCAATAATTCAGGAATTTGACTTTTTGTTTTGACTTTGACTTTATTTTACTTCCCAGGCTTTGTACCTTTTGATATATGACTCGTAAGATCTCGCTTTTTGTCACAATTATCCTGTATCACACCAAGCTCCAAGACACACATAAATCTGACTCGATAAACACAATTACATTATTAAAACACATAAAAACTGACTTATTTACACGAGATATTTAACCCTACATCACATCCCCACACTTTACCTTTTTCGTGCCGAAAAAGAATTATGCACTGGAATCATAATCGGAAAACTTGTAACTTATACTTTCATTTTACACAGCATAGATTTTCATAACACGTTAACCGTAACAATCGGTATTTCTGTCCGATTAAACCCAGCCACCGACTCTCGAGCCCCCAATTATGTGTTCTATAATATTATATATTACCAAGCCGACAGTTTATTTATGGGTCTCACACTCAGAAAGCTATAACTCAGCCTAATCCCATCTCAAGGTCATCTTTAGGCCCGGGTTAAACCTTATAGATTTCCCACCATTATAAACACAAACTTATATGTTTTTGAAATCGGATGAATAATGGATCGATGGATGATTTAGCTTTTATTAATGTTTTAAGAATAAACCTAACCCAGTGGTGTTTCAATCAAGCTGGAACCCGACATATGACACGTAGGCTGCAGTTTTTTAAGCAATGAAGTACACAAGATTCGGAATAGGGGTGTATCCTTCAAGTCGCCATCCCAAAGGGTAACACGTAAACCTAACTTAGTCATCCAATATTGATCACTAAAGTCCCGCCCATGGGTGTATCAACCAAGTCAATATCCCGGAGGGTAACACGTAGGCAAAACTCAAGCTTTTAATTCAACTAATTAAGCACATTCAATTTATGGATTATGGATTGCGGGTGCCACCAACTTTCAGATTTATTTTCATAAAAAGAAAGTGATATGCCAAGAATTTTAAAAACTTATAAATTTTTGTTTATAAAGGTACCTATCCCCCTATATTGACAGTTTCGACCTTACCGACACCCCTAAGATGAGAACCCACAAGATATCCTGAATTAATTATTCATTTAAATCTAGATACACTATCAGTGTGTTTAAACTCTTAGCTCAGTTGGGCCTACCAAAACATTACAAATTATACGCATTTGATCATCATTATTATTCAATTAATTTCCACTAGCATAGTTCCCATTTGTACTATCATTTTCCATTTAATTGCAAACATTCTAATCCGGGGACATTTTTCAAAATTTTTAAATATTTATGGATTTTCTGATTTTTATGACTCAAATGAAGAGACTCAAACTAGACTTAGACTAGGTCTCCCCTCCCCACAACTGAACTCGACATTTTCCTCAATGTAGGAAGAGCGACTCAAAAATAAAAACAAAACATCAAATTAACACTTAGCTGGAAAGACGATCGTATAGCATTTCATTTGCGATCGTGCCCCACAGATACAAACGGGTTGCTTTGTACACAAGAATCAATCGAAAGTCGGACTATCACCACCCAAATGGAGATTGAGTACGGGCGGAGCAATCAAAACCTATAAAAATAAGCTCGAAACAAACCCACAAGCATCATATCGACTTAATATAATGACTCAAAGAAATAAAAAAGACCCGACGGACTCGAACGACTCAAATAATAATAAAAATTTAAAATTAGGGTTTATTGGGTCACTCGCGTGTCGCGAGGGACAAAAGATGTCCGGTCCTTTGTTTGTTCTTCGCGTGTCGTGAAGATGAGCCCAGAAACCTTCGCGTGGCGTGAAGATGGCTCCATCATAGAAAGTTAAGAAAAATTTTCAATTTTTGCCTTAGAATATATGCCCACATACCTGGAATAACTTTCCTGGTTATTTTTATCACCCAAATTGCCACGAAACCCTTCAAAAACTTTTAAAAACACAAAAAATATACCGAAAAACTCAAAATTCTCAAAATTTTGTACAAACTCTACAACGGCATCCTAACCCCCCCCCCCCCCACAGGTTTATGTAGTGCCCTCAATCACACTCTGTCCAACCATAATCTACCCAGAGACGTCCTAACTCACTTTCGTAGGAATCACAATTAACAAAATTAAAGAAATGACAACCTAACTCACTTTCGTAGGAATCACGGAGGCATTTAGCATATGCAACAAGCCTTTTAAACCCCTCGGTAGCTCAAGTGATGAGTTTAGTCTCGTGAGGGTTTCTAGAGAACACACCCACAACGTTCATTTAACTAGACACGAAAATAAAGCTAACTAACCTTATGTTGCCTCCTAGTAGCGCTAAGTTTAACGTATTCAGCCAGACGTGGTGTACCTTACATTCATTACGGTGGTTGGAACACAAACTCCTTACCAAATGCTTTTGCACATGCACTTTGGTAGTGACTACCATTCAGCTTCAGATTCTGCATGTGTTCTACATAAGTGATTTCTTCGTCACCCCTCATTACCCAAGAGTCACCAGTTTCATATGAAGTCCGAAGAATTTAGGAGGTTTCTTTGACCTCCCTGGTGACCTTGATGGTCCTGTTCCTAATCTGTCATAACCACCTGAATTTTCCGTCTGATGCTTCCAAGGTGGTTCTCCCCTTTGTGATCTCTCATCCCCACACTTGTGGGTTGCTGCATCCACTACCTTATTCAGTTCATTCTTCAACTCAGACCTGTCAACCACAACACTTTTATCTTTTGTGCCACCCTCATCCACTATGGACCGAGGGGGACATTTGTTAGTAAAACCTTTTTTAGGGCATTTAACTTTGTAACAATATGTAAAAGTATAAGAACGAATGTCTAAGTTAAACTCCCCGTTACCGAATGAGATGCTAACCGTGTTATCTCTGCAATTGATTAAAGCATTAGCAGTTACAAGAATGGTCTGCCCAGGATTACCCTTTCTTGCTTCTCCTTCACTGTCTGTTCATATTCAATTACCAGAAAATCTTCGGGATAATAGAATTCCCTACCTTCACAGCAACACCTCTGACCATACCTCGAGCCTGTTTCCTTGTTAAGTCAGGTAACACCACCGTAGTGTCAACTTGTTCTAGTGGGCCAAGGTCAAACTGGTCATATAAGTTTCCTGGTAAGATGCTGACACTTAAACCATAATCTAACAGAGCCTGATCAACCGGCAACCCTCCCACTTCAATGGGGATAATGAGTTTTCCCTGCTCATCTTCATCCTCCAACTCACTCCCTGCACCATCTTCATATGCACTAACCGCACTGACATATTCTTTGACCCTGAGGAGCTTGCTCCTTGATGTTGCGGGTTTAATTTTGTATCACTCGAGAGTTGCCCCGGTGCTCGTCCCACCACCTCTGATAATTTCTCTGCTAGTTGACCCAGTTGTTGTTCAAACGACTCATTTGTTTTGATTTGGATCTCTTTATCCTGCTCAATCATTTTCAAGGACTCCAATATGGTTGCAATCTGCGTGTCACCGCCAGCTGCAGGTTTGTTTTGCTGGTTCTGTTGGGGTTGATTCTGTTGGTAGTTTCTCTGCTGATAACCTCCTTTTTGTTACCCTTGATTACCTGAATTTCTTTGATACCCGCCTTGATTGTAGCTTTGTTGGCGGTTCTGGTACTGTTGTTGATTTCCAACCTACACATCAGAAACCTAAAAGTTAGGATTAAGTTGATTATTTGCATTACCGTACCTGAAATTTGGATGGTTCCGGAGTCCCAGATGGTAGTGAGTTCCATTCATGTCCTGGTTCCTATCCCCCACAATCTGGTTCACCTCCCCTGGCCTTCCTTGTTCTCTTGGGCAACTTGACAAGGTATGGTCAAAGTCACCACATCCATCACGCACTGGGTATCCCTGCGAAACATTGGACACCTCTCTTCCACTAGGCCTACCAAGCCTTGTCATTTGGAGTTCCATGGCATCTAGACACTTTTGAGTTTCATAATCAACTACCTTAGTAGTTACTCTAGTCTTTGCTCGTCTACTTGCATTAGCTTGCCTCTTTGATATCACTGCCATCTTTTCCAAAATATCCTAGTCATCATCCACATGATGTGAAAAGAAGGAACCGGCACTGATTGTATTGACATTTCTCACATCTTCAGGTAGCAGCCCATCATAAAATGCTTGTATGAGCTCCCACATTTGTATCCCATGGTTTGGGCAATTTCTAAGCAACTTTTTAAATCTTTTGAATGCCTCATAGAAAGTCTCCCCTGATTGTTGCTTGAAATCCCGTATAGCAGCTCGGGACTCATTGGTTTTGTGAGGTGGGAAGTATTCATCCAGGAACTGCTGCTGTAATTCTTCCCAGGTGGCAATGCTTGAAGATGGTAGAGATAAGAACCACTGTTTCGCCCTGTCCTTAAGTAAAAACTG
The DNA here is from genome assembly GCA_023525975.1 of Smallanthus sonchifolius. Classification (NCBI taxonomy): domain Eukaryota; kingdom Viridiplantae; phylum Streptophyta; class Magnoliopsida; order Asterales; family Asteraceae; genus Smallanthus; species Smallanthus sonchifolius. The sequence goes on from CM042038.1 coordinate 56,576,439, forward strand.
AAAGAGTACCAATTTCACCTCATCTGCTGTAAATCCCTAACCACCTATGGTCCCACATGTAGCCTCATATTCTAACAAATGCATGTAAGGCTCTTCAGTATCTCTCCCAAAGAAATGTAGGAGAATCCTAAGGCATCCAGGTTGGATCTCAAATGCATTCCCCCTACGAACTAGTGGGATGATTTGGGAAGCATTTAAAGCTAGAGCGGGGCGGAAGTGACTATCCACCCCTTGATCATGTCGGACTGGTTGCAAGTTCCTGGGCTGTCTGTACATGTTCTCTTGTTCCAAGTTACCCATATACCCTTGCCGGTTGTTCCTAGGTTGAAACCCATAATATGCTCTCGGTGGTGGTTGAACCCATCCATCTATATTCTGTCTCTGATCTCTAGGAGGGATTGCCTCCTAATGATTTAGGTCATACCACGCCTCTTCATCATTCCCGTTCTCATGTTGAGAACCATGCCGTGGGTGGTGGCTGCTTCCCGGTCACACCAGCTCATCATCTTCACAATCTGAATAGCTCGGGTAGCTATCATGATGTTGATATGGTTGGTTTCTGAAAACATGTTGTGGTAAAGGTTGTTGGAATTGGGGAGGCGGTTAGTTTTGATTTGGTGGAATAGGTGGTTGTTGGTCTTGAGGTAGGTTTGGTTGGTTATGTTGTTGATTGGGGAATATAAGAGCTGGGTGTGATGGAATTGGTGGGTTTTGATCCCCACCTTGATTAGGTTGTTGGTTTACTGGTGGATTCTGTGACATTCTCACAGATGGACTGTCAAGCTTTTCAAGAATTGTCTGGACTGTTCCTTTCAGCTTTCTGTTAGCTCTTGCTGCTCTTTCTATTTCTAAATCTAAGAGTAATGGTGAAGTTCTTCCAGAGCGCCTAGTATGCATAAAAGTGTCCCTGCACACGTAAGCACAAAATTAGTAGCATTGAACTAAATAAATAAAAAATAGCACTTTGCGCAAAAGTTCCCCGTCAACGGCGCCATTTTGATCGCGGTGTCAAGGCTAATAAAAAACTATATTAAAAACTACTCCTTAGCTACTTGGACTATAGATAGAGAAGTAGGGTTGTCGAATCCACAGGAACCAGTGGAAAATGCTATTCAAATTAACACGATTCAATTACTACTAAAGTTTAAAACTTTATTAATTAAACTGATGTAGATGACAAAAAACAATGAACTTTGATTTTAGAAAACTATTGGAGAAAAACGACCACTCCGGGTTTCAGATTCAGCAAAACACAAACACATACACATAACCTTGTCTAACTGTTTAACCCAATCACATAATAGTCAATTCAATCACAAAATCAGATTAATCCCGATGCAAGAAAACCAAGAAACGATGATAGATGCGATAAATCGAAAACATGCAATTGTTCATAAATCAAACACACAATTGCATTCAAAGAACTTAACAGGTTCACAAACTCTGGAATCGCCTTAAGGAAGCTCTGGGACGGCAAGGAAGAAGGTAATTCGTGAATGGGAGTCACAATGGGTTTATAATTGAAATTCTGTTTAATTTGCCGTAATTCCCTTTCTACGCGTGTCGCGAATATCTAGCATCCGCGAAGAACAAAATAGTCGCGGCCTTTTCAAAGCCCTCGCGTATCGCAAACTTTACCCCCTTAGTCTTCGCGTGGCGCGAAGACCCAATAATTCAGGAATTTGACTTTTTGTTTTGACTTTGACTTTCTTTGACTTCCCGGGCTTTGTAGCTTCTGATATATGATTCGTAAGATCCTGCTTTTTAGCACAATTATCCTGTATCACACCAAGCTCCAAGACACACATAAAACTGACTCGATAAATGCAATTACATTATTAAAACAAATAAAAACCGACTTATTTACATGGGATATTTTACCCTACATCTGATGGTTGTATATGAGTGTTGTGACTCATAGTTAGGTGTTAACGCCCAATAACATGCCTTACATTTATTAATGGACCGTATGGGGCCTTATTGGTGATAGTTGCCCATTATAGCCTCTATCATGACATAGTTGCTCTAAGAGCGATGTATATGAGTGTTGTGAATCATAGTTAGGTGTTAACGTCGAATAACATGCCTTACTTTCATTAATGGGACGTATTAGGCCTTAGTGGTGTTAGTGGCCCATTATAGACTCTATCATGTCATTTTGCTCTAAAAGGGTTGTATAGGAGTGTAATGAGTCATAGTTAGGTGTTAACGCCCAATAACATGTCCTACTTTCATTAATGTGCCGTATTGGGCCTTGATTGGTGTTAGTGGCGCATTATAGCCTCTATCATGTCATAGTTGTTGTGAGATACTTGTATAAGAGTGTAGTGAGTCATAGCTTGGTGTTAACGCCCAATAATTTTCTTTTATTTATTTATTTTTGTCCTATTATATACCCATTTACCCAATTATATACCCAACATAATTTTCTTTTCTTTTTTTATGTATACATGTCTTATTTTGGGTAGTTTTGGGAAGGAAATGGAGAGTGAAAATATTTTGGCGGGAGTTTTGGGAGGGAAATTGAATGTGAAAACAAAAGATGACAAAAATTAAAATATTTATTATTATTATAATTTTGGGAGAGAAATGTGTATGAAATTAAAAGATGACAAAAATTAAAATAGTTTTAGGAGGGAAATGTGTGTGCTTTTTTTGTCACATGAATCAAATATGTGTGGCTAAAGGTTCAAACAAGTGTCTTTTGTCACACAGATAAAAAATGTGTGACTAAAGGCTTCGAACATGTGTGTTTTTGTCACACGAATCAATTATGTGTGACTGAAGGTTCAAACATGTGCGTTTTTTTAAAACAAATAAAAAATGTGTGACTACAGGTTTTGAACATGTGTGTTTTTTGTCACACGAATCAAATATGCGTGGCTAAAGGTTCAAACATGTGTATTTTTTTGTCACATGAACCAAATATGTGTGGCTAAAGGTTCGAACATGCATGTTTTATTGTCATACGAATCAAATATGTGTGGCTAAAGGTTCAACATGTTTGTTTTTTGTCAGACAAGTAAAAAAATTGTGACTAAAGGTTTCGAACAGATGTGTTTTTCTGTCACACTAATCAAATATGTGTGGCTAAAGGTTCAAACAGGTGTGTTTTTAGTCACACAAATAAAAAATGTGTGACTAAAGGTTTCGAATAGTGTGTTTTTTGTCACACGAATCAAATATGTTTGGCTAAAGATTCAAACAGGTGTATTTTTTTGTTACATGCAACAAATATGTGTGACTAAAGGTTCGAACATGTGTTTTTTTGTCACACGAATTAAAAATGTGTGGCTAAAGGTTTCGAACAAATGTGTTTTTTGTCACTTGAATCAAATATGTGTGGCTAAAGGTTCGGATATGTGTGTTTTTTTGTCGCATGAATCAAATATGTGTGGCTAAAGGTTGGAACAAGTGTGTTTTTTCTCACCTGAATAAAAAATATGTGACTAAAACTAGGATTAGTGAGCTTTAGCCACACATTTAATCAAAAGTGTGGCTGGGCAGTTTCAGCAAAAGTGTGGCCGTAACCCATTTTTGGCGTAGTGCCTTCACCTTTAATCAAGCTAGATTATAACGTTTATCAAGTTATTAGTCATTTAAACCACCCAAATCAGCCCCTAAACTTGATTCAACCAAAATCACCAAGAACACCTACAATGGTAATGTAGATGAGAAAAAGATGCTTACTTGCAATCTTAAAGAAGAGGAATACTCCAATCGAACCAGATTTCACATGAAAATCATCAATTTCTGAATATGGCTTCTCTCCCCCTTTTCCTTTTGCATATGGACACACACATACACACTCACTGTAGAGAGTGTGTTTGCACAAACCACTCCCCCATATGCAATTAAGTTTTGCAACACAGCCCCATGCATTTTAGTTTTTCACCCTTTTAACCAAAAAGTCATGAATGCTCCTTTACAACTAAAACCTTTCAATTAAAATCCTCCATTTTTATTTGATTTATTTACACCTCTTGTATACGTCTTCACATTTTATATAATAAACCCAAAATTTGGCTCATTAAACGTTCACAACCTCCAAGTCACGATCTTTACCCCATTGGCCGACACTTAGCTTTAACAGGCTCACATTAGGGTTTCAGTTTTTGCCAATGTATGGGGCGTATGAGCCACACACGTGTTGTATGCTCATTAATTGGGCAACACCAAAGTCTTTGATGTCCGTACCTTGTCAACCAAATACGAGTTCCCGCATGCACGTACGAGGTATACGCAATAGACGTACAAGTCGTGCTCTTATGTTGGCTTGGCTTATTTCTTCCAACTCTTTCTCTAGCAGCTTCACATCTTCTCATAATATTTTGTAAGACCCCGACCCGGGCATCCTACAGTTGGTCCTCATAACGTGTTATTCACTTTAAAATGAATAAGTTATTATTTAAACTACAGCGGAAGTCTTTATAAAACGTTAATTACAACGTTATCACACTTACCTCACGAATGCCAACACACCAATCCGAGTAGCACCACGCTCAAGCCAAGATACGTCAACCACAAAGCCAACCTGCAAAACAATCTAACGTACACACAAAGTCAGCTACGCGGAGTGAGTTCTAATAGTTTAATTTAATTAAAAGTCAACTAGTCACAAAAGTTATTTGAACTTTACTCCAGACCCTCGGTCCTTATAAAATAGTTTTAGATAACCCCAGTTATGGTACGATATCTCAACTAGTTCACCTGCCAAGACTCGTCCAATAATAATCATCATCCCGCAGTCTCATTGACATATATCGAACTTACTGCACTAATAATTCGTACTCTAGTACACATATTAACTCGACACTTGGTTAACACGACAAAACCCTAGACATCGACTCACTCGGCCTAAACTAAGGCTCTTACAATTTAACTAACATGCCAGTTGTACACGTCACGTCACAATTCTGACACAATGGTCAATCTAACTCTACATACCACCATAATATCATCCACATGTCACATTAACATTGCCTCATTAATATCATCACATGCATAATAAATATAGCTCAACGTTTGCATGCAATTCGTCACACACGTAAATATATACATAAACACATACCTCGTCACTGCACCCTCGTTAGGGATACCATCGTCCGGGCGTTCGACACACCCTGAGCTCGTCATTAACCTGCTAAGTATTGTCACCGTCGGTGACTTCCCAAAGGACCTCGTCCTTCACAATTCCCGTTTGCTGTATTATAAACATGACTACGCAAACACATCACCCGCGGTGTCACAAGGACAACGACATACAAACACAAAACTCAAATATAAACATGTAATATAACTCTACACGTATATGACTCCTTAACTACAACCGCACCCGCACATACCCCTAGAATAGCGCGGCCTACGTGCAATCATAATCGTTTAGATTATGTCTCGACCCACCCTGACTAACTCTTAACACAATACACCACTATTATAGCAGCTCACATACAAATGCTATGTTCTATTAAATAAGCACATACCCACCTTTAACCTACACATTCCACAGATAACACATTGTCCCTTAGCCCCATATTTGAATGCTTAAATTCATAAACTCATCGAGTTAAACCCCAAAGCTCGTTACATATTTCATGTAATAAAACACGTCGTGTAAGTATGTACGATAGCCCCAAAACATTAAAAACATTAAAGAGGGTATTAGAAACTCACCGGTTGCGCTGAGTCTCAGTCCTTGCTCTGCAATTTGTCCGTCCACGCTCGAAGCCCAAACCTGTTAGACGTATGATCACTTGATCAGGCATGTTCTAAAGATAGGTTGAAAACTTACAACACTAATTACATTCCAAACCCCATCTCTTATGCTCGTCTCTTCGCCCTTGCCCAAAATCCTAGTTCACGTGTTCACTTGGACCGGTTCGTCATAGATCCGTTTAGAACTCGAATACCCGAATCGGTTACATGCATGCATGTCCGTGCCCATGCAACCCTTACTCCCACGTGCCGACGCATATTCGCATCACGTTCCCTACACACCCGCAAGCAGTAAGAAGTAAAAACCCAATCTGCGCGAGATTCATAGACGTGCATCGGGTTCTCTTGCATGCGCGCATACGAGCCATGTAGAACCCTAGCACCACCCAAGCCTGTCCATCCCCACCACGGGCACCCTTGCCATCGTTGAGCTCCTCCTCTAGTCGGAAGCATCATTCCTCCCGTCCTCCGCCTTCCTTTACCGTGAGACACCACCACGGCCAGCACCGACCTCCCACTCGTCCTCGCGTACCATTGCTACCCAGTGCAATGCGCCATCGGACCACACCAATCCGTACACGTCGGTAACCCCCTCCGGTTACCCTCCTTCCTCGCAAATCAGCGGACAGCCATCACCACCATCTCGTCGTCTTTGGATTCCGATAACAGCCGCCCCCAGCGACCCCGCCGTCGTATGCCACCACCAGCCATCCCATACTCTCGGCGTCTACTACTGTTCTTAACTCCATATCCGATCATCACACACCATAGCCAAACCTTAGTCGGGTTTCCTCCCCGCTTGCTGCCGCCGTGAGACCACCGTCGCTGATCGCCGATCGTTTCCTCCCTTCTCCGGCGTCTATCTCTTTCTACCGCAGAACACACACCTAGGCCGAATGGCCTAGGGTTTCCTCAAACTTGGCATTTAAACCTTCCATTATTTCGGTTCAGGTCCTTCTAATATCGTCTAACTCGTTTCCATCTCTAGCTATGAACAAACGACTAACCGGCCCCTCTTAAATTCATAAAAATCCAGTTTTATGTGAAAGCGTCAACAACCGTCTCATTGCTAGAGACTCGGGTCACCCCATAGCCCGTATCCTTAGAAATAGATTTTCGGGATGTTACAAGTCCACCCCCTTTAAAAGAGGATTCGTCCTCGAATCCTAAGTCGACACAAACCGACACATCTCATGCTATTATCACCACTGATGCATTAGAACTCCTTTCATGCCATATGTTCTCCTTCGTACACATCATACCTGTCACTTTACTTTATAGCTCGGCCATCATCCTTGGTGTTCAATGGAAGTTTCTTCCCTTTGTCTGTTTTCAACTTTGAGGCTTGTAGGTTTCACCTACACACCCCCCATCCCTCGCTTCTCAAGTCATTAGTCTAACTACTGCATTTCTATATACACCCCATCAATGCATTAGTTGTTGTCCTTTGAACAGTCCTCATTATCTTGTAATTCTGATGACCATCCTCTCAAGTAGGTTCTTGTCTTTCACATATAGAAGCAATTGTTGCTTCACAGTCGTGCATCCATCACATTCCTCTTTCTCATGTTCTGATTGCCATCTTGTGATGATTTCTCAAACTCGATCCCACTGCCCTACTCATAAAGGTATTACCTTTGCCCATCTATGATGATCTCTAGGAGCTTATGCAAAGCTACACTTGTCCCCACAAAATTTCTCTTCATAATATTCCTTACCTCATCATCACACGTTCAATACGCACCTTACACATCTCATACAACTCGAGACTATAGTTATAATCATGACTTCTCGTTGATCCTCGAAGGTCTACATGTCACCACCCTACCTGCCACAGAAGCAAGATGTTCGCTTCACTTGACGCTCCACAGGAGCTCCCTTTAAGCTAGTCATAAGTTTGCCAGCGTAGGCCTTTCCTTCTCAGTCATTTATGTGCAATCCTACACTTACCCTTCTCTCGTTCCACCTTTCTCGTCATTGCTCTATCATTGTCACACCATCACCGATCACAACTCATTCATTAAATGAGGACGTGAAGTAAATCTTATCACAACCTCAACTATTCCTCATCCTGTTCAGAGTAAATATTTCCACGATTCTTGTATCCTACCTTGACAAGGTTCTCTATATGGAACGCATTTCATGGAGATCCACTCGTCACTGCTTTTACCTCGAGCTGGAATCTTTAGCGTCGTCCTTTCGATCACGTCGTAACTATTGTCGACCAAGCGTCCACGTAGCGCTTTCATCATCAACTCTCACTGATGTACCCCAGGGTTTGTGCCCCGCATCCTCGAGATATAATTATAGGTATCTCATAAGAGCACCTCGTTGATCGTCTCGAATGACGTCAAAACTCCTCGTATCACCTCGATGTATCAACATTGAGAAACCTTCAGGATAGAAACACTATGCCTGATCATCCCCGCCACCCGTCCTATGCAGGACTAAGCGTGTACTACAAGGAATCCTAACGTCAGGTCATAATAACAAAACCTATCATGTTCAGTGTATGTATAGGTATAGCATCTTATCTCTCTAACTCTCACAATATGACCTTAGCAAATCTACGTGTTATACAATATGACCTTGTCATTTATGGACACACAAACTATTGAACTCTATTTTTTATTCATTATAACGTTAGCCCCTGCCACACGTCATCACATACTCACACAGAGTTTACCCAGTCATACCCCATACTGGTCATACCAATGTTTCAAGACGACATACTACTCAATCTAGACACAAGACATCATTCTACACATTCATACACATAATATTTATAATCCAAATTTCCCACAGGACCTCGTCCTGAATGTTTACACCTACTAAAGATGTATAATCATAACTCCCCACAGGACTCTGTCCTGAATAATCACACAAGGTGCAACGCACCCATTGCACTTTAAACCATCACCTAGACATTAACACACAGGTGACACTATCATACGACCGTTGACATAGACAAATTCAAAATTCATGTCTATAGAAGTCTACTTACACCATCTAATCAACCATGCTCTAGTATCACAACAAAAATCATATTTAATGCTAACTCACATTATTCAGAATGCAATCACACAATCACATTACACCGCACATATTTCACTATTGTAAACACAATCATACGCCGTCACAAACACAATTTTCATTAATTATGTTCAAATCATCATGCGGTAAGACTCACAATAATTATCAAAATTAAATAATCACTATTTGAATTGAGCATCACTCCACGTAAATGTCTAATCAGTCACAACGTCAAATCACCTCGAAATCTCTCATAACAACTACCACACAAACTACTCATCAAACAATCGAGCATCCCAAACACTGCCCTCCAAATAACTACTCGACAACGCCAGGTGCATCTTGCATGTCCTCCTCTAGTTCCTCCTGAAACAAAGCTTTCTTAAACAACGCAAGTGGTCGATCTCTCAACCATGCAATTCCGCATCCTGGAGTAAAATCACGTACAGCTGGCATCGCTCACCTTTTCCATCCCGTTTTTCTAATTATAGCTCCACACGGTATGTCGCCGGACGAAGCGCTAGTCACTCTTGGCGCGAGAAACGCCAACATCACCTCCATCCCACTTTCAACTCCTTCTACGGCAGTTGTCGGCTTGATCTGTCGATCTGCATTCCTCTTAGTAAGAGACCCACGTTCGCTCAATCCCGTACGTTTTGTCTTATCCACCTAATCCTACGCAAGATAGAATTTCAGAGTGATTACTATAGGTAACAAGTTCAGAACATGAGAGTAATCATAGACTTTCAAATCACGGTGATCAAATGCGATTTGGTAGTTCACATTACTGCTCGAATTCTAAACCCTCCCCATCATATTCACAGTAACTTTCAACCTTTCACAAACACCAGATGCATATGCATCTCACACAACTCACATAACACCATATAATAATATAGAAAATCATCATATATATCACAATTGCACACTACACATGGCTACACACGAATTTATTAAACCATGCTAACAATTCAGACTATCTCACATAACGCAATTAATGCTACTCCACATTACTTAACTCACACATAATCCCACTTAATCATATCACACAATTTCCACATAGTGTTATACCTCAATTCTAATACTCTAACAATTCATGTATAACTCAAAAGATGCACCTCTTGGCACGCGGTTACTTGTGGTGGCAATCGTTTCACCCTCGTCCCATTTTCAGTTTAAGTTAAGCCATTTTATTTTAGTAAAAAAACCAATTTTCTCTCAAACCTGGCTCTGATACCAACTTGTAAGACCCCGACCCGGGCATCCTATAGTTGGTCCTCATAACGGTTTATACACTTTAAAACGAATAAGTTACTATTTAAACTACAGTGGAAGTCTTTATAAAACGTTAATTACAACGTTATCACACTTACCTCACGAATGCCTACACACCAATCCGAGTAGCACCGCGCTCAAGCCAAGATACGTCAACCACAAACCCAACCTGTAAAACAATCTAACGTACACACAAAGTCAGCTACGCTGAGTAAGTTCTAATAGTTTAATTTAATTAAAAGCCAACTAGTCACAAAAAATTATTTGAACTTTACTCAAGACCTTCGGTCCTTATAAAATAGTTTCACAATTTATTAACCATTAGATAACCCCTGTTATCGTACGATATCCCAACCAGTTCACCTCCCAAGACTCATCCCATAATAATAATCATCTCGTAGTCTCATTGACATAGATCGAACTTACTGCACTAATAACTCGTACTCTAGTACACATATTAACTAGACACTTGGTTAACACGAGAAAAACCTAGACATCGACTCACTCGGCCTAAACCAAGGCTCTTACAATTCAACTAACACGACAGTTGTAGACGTCACGTCACAATCCTGACACAATGGTCAATCTAACTCTACATACCAACATAATATCTACACGTCACATTAACATTGCCACATTAATATCATCACATGCATAATAAATATAGCTCAACATTTGCATGCAATTAGTCACACATGTAAATATATACGTAAACACATACCTCATCACTGTACCCTCGTCCTGAGCTCGTCATTAACCTGCTAAGTATTATCACCGTCGGTGACTTCCCGAAGGACCTCGTCCTTCACAATTCCCATTTGCTGTATTATAAACATGAATACGCAAACACATCACCCGCGGTGTCACAAGGACAACGACATACAAACACACAACTCAAATATAAACATGTAATATCCCTCTACACGTATATGACTCCTTAACTACAACCGCACCCCTCACATACCCCTAGAATAGCGCGGCCTACGTGCAATCATAGTCGTTTAGATTATGTCTCGACCCACCCTGACTAACTCTTAAAACAATACACCACTATTATAGCAGCTCACATACAAATGCTATGTTCTGTTAACTAAGCATATACCTAACTTTAACCTACACATCCCACGGATAACACATAGTACCTTAGCCCCGTATTTAAATGCTTAAATTCATAAACTCATAAAGTTAAACCCCAAAGCTAGTTACATATTTAATGTAATAAAACACGTCGTGTAAGTATGTACGATAGCCCCAAAACATTAAAAACATTTAAGAGTGGATTAGAAACTCACCGGTTGCGTTGAGTCTCGGTCCTTGCTCTGCAATTCGTCCGTCCACGCTCGAAGCCCAAACCTGTTAGACGCATGATCCCCTGATCAGGCACATTCTAAAGATAGGTTGAAAACATACAACACTAATTACATTCCAAACCCCATCTCTTATGTTCGTCTCTTCGTCCTTGCACAAAATCCTAGTTCACGTGTTCACTTGGACCGGTTCGTCATAGATCCGTTTAGAACTCGAATACCCGAATGGGTTACATGCATTCATGTTCGTGCCCATGCAACCCTTACTCCCACGTGCCGACGGATATTCGAACCGCGTTCCCTACACACCCACAAGCATTAAGAAGTAAAAACCCTATCCGCGTGAGAAGCACGGACGTGCATCGGGTTCTCTTGCATGCGCGCATACGAGTCATGTAGAACCCTAGCACCACTCGGGGCACCCTTGCCACCGTCGAGCTCCTCCTCTAGCCGTAAGCATCATTTCTCCCGTCCTCCACCCTACTTTACCGTAAGACACCACCACGACCAGCATCGGCCTCCCTCTCGTCCTCGCGTACCATTGCTAACCACTTTAATGTGCCATCGGACCACACCAATCCGTACACGTCGGTCACCTCCTCCGGTTACCCTCCTTCCTCTCAAATCAGCGGACGGCCATCATCACCATCTCGTCGTCTTCGGCTTCCGATGACAGCAGCCCCCAGCGTCCCCACCGTCATATGCCACCACCGGCCATCCCATAATCTCGGTGTCTACTACTGTTCTCAACTCCATCTCCGATAATCACACACCATAGCCAAACCCTAGTCGGGTTTCTAAGCAAGAAAGGAAACGAAAACCAAAAGAATAGGGATAGAGGGTTACCTTACGCGTAGTGATCTTTCTCCCCACTTGCTGCTACCGTGAGACCACCACCGCTGATCGCCGGTAGTTTCCTCCCTTCTCCGACGTCTTTCTCTTTTCTACTGCAAGACACACACCTAGGCCGAATGGCCTAGGGTTTCCTCAAACTTGGTATTTAAACCTTCCATTATTTCGGTTTGGGTGCTTCTAATATCTTTTAAGTCATTTCCATCTCTAGCTATGAACAAACAACTAACCGGACCCTCTTTAATTCATAAAAATCCAGTTTTACGTGGAAGCGTCAACAACCGTTTCTTTGCTAGAGACTCGGGTCACCCCATAGCCCGTATCCTTAGAAATAGATTTTCGGGGTGTTACATCTTTCCTTTAGCATCAAAACCTGTAAATAAAAAAACACAATTACGTAGTCCTAAATTCAAGATTAACACTTTTACCATAATTTTAATCATTCTTGTCTAAATGATTTAGTTTTGGTTCAAGTAATCTAACTTATCTAAATCCCTTTTATAATGGTTTAAACGTAAAGAACTAGTTTTTGACAAATACATAATATGGTCGCATTATCACTGTCTTCTGACCAATACAGTCGTATCATGTCTCTGACCATTATGGTTGTATTGGATATTGGCTATAGGTCCCGGGAGCCTCGTCGCGCAGCGAAAATACACGGATCTATTGTGTGATTTATGTGGGAACAGGAAGAACAAGACAGAGAAATAAGAACAAAGACAAAAGATAACCAAACGATACGTAATCCATAATATAGAAATCATCCCGTATTACAGACGACATACCGAAGGAGCACACATCTCTGATCTAATCTCACAATCCAGGGGCGGGAGAGCTCGTCCCTCCCGGACACCTCTCAACCTAGTTCCTGAAGTTCCACCTACAAATGAAGACAAGTCTTTTATTTATAGGGGCAGGAACATTACCTGCGTACGTCATGCGTACTTGACAAGTACGCAAGGCAAAAGCCTTGCATACTTACTAAGTACGCAAGGCAAAAGCCTTGCATACTTACTAAGTACGCAGGACCAATCTGGTGTGCAGGCTAAGTACTCAGGACCACCCTCATGCGTACTAGCCGCATACACCGATACATAGAATTTTATCTATAGTTACCAAAACATGCTTCTACATTAGCCAGTACGGTCGTATTGGTTGTTGCCCTTGAGCAATACGGTCGTATTGGTTGTTGCCCTTGAGCAATACGGTCGTATTGTGTCTCTGACCAAATGTTTGATTCAAGCCCGATAAAACTCATATTAGGGTGCTCTCGGACCATCCTTGCACGTATTTGGTCACACCAAGACGGTCTAAGCCCTCAAAACTCATAACTTAAGACTAAATTTCAGAGTTTAAGGTCGAAGATATAGCTTCTTTTGAGATATGATGGTATTTTAGCTCGGTTACGTATACCAAACGTCTCCTAACTTCTAAAATACAAGATTTAGCTTCTTTTGTGGTTTCAAATATCACAAGAGTACCACTAGCAAACCCGAGCCTCGATCTTCTTAGATTTGAGCACTAAAGGAAAATGGGTGGAGAGGCGACTAAGGTTCATTTTCTGAAGCATACACACAAGAATGAGGTGAAAAATGCGTTTAAAACACTGTTCATTTGTTTTTATACTTCCGAGAAACAATACGATCGTATTGGCCATGCCCAATCACAATACAGTTGTATATTGGCCAAACCATGGGTGGAAAACCGTTGTTTTTCTGGTTTTTTCTTGAAAGTGTATGACTGTTGTCAATACGGTCGTATCGTATTGGTTGCGTGACTTGCATTATACGACCATATTGGCCATCTTTCAAAATTGGTAGACTTAGTCCATAGACTTGATATTTTCAGTTTTGGTGAATTTGGCCCTTCAACTTTCAACGACCATTTTAACTCCTTTAGTCCCTTAAGCACTCTTACATAAACTTCCATTTATATATGTTGGAAATATAAATAATTTTATAAACCTTCATTTGATTAACGAAAAGCGGGGTGTTACACATGGTAAGGAATTTGTGGTTTGTACTCTCTCAAAAGTGGGTTTTCCTTTTCTATTAAGTTTCTTTGTTAAGTAGTGTTTCTTTCTCACTAGTATATTCCTTTGTTTCTACCATTACCTTATGTCCTTGAGAGGTTCAATCACTTCTTGTTTTTATCGTCTTCACCTGGGCCTTATAATAAGTCTCTGTGTTGCTTGGTCGTCCACCTGGTGGTCTTTTAGATATATGTTATGAGGGTGTAATTAGATATCAATGAAAGTTAAAGGTTTCTTGCAAATATGGATATTAACTAGTTTGTGAAAAGAGAGTTAAAACTGAAAGTTTAGAGGTTATTTTGTAACATTGTACATCTGGATTTGCATAGGGGGGAGGGCCCCATATCACATACTTATGAGTGTGTATATGTGTCAGGAATGAGTAGGGAGCAACAGGGGGAGAACCAAGAACATGAAGTTTGTGATTTGCATGTGAAATCTGGATGAAATGAAGTGTTCCTCTTCTTCAAGATTACCAGTAGGGATATTCACGGTTCGGTTTCAAACCGCGAAACTGTCCAAACCGGTTATTGGTTTGGTTTCGCGCCTGGTTTTTTTCTAGACTTTCGGTCGGTCAGTTTCAAAAGTTTCAAACCGTAGTGAACGGTTTGGTTTACAGTTTATACCAAAAACCTTTCGTAAAAAACCGAACCGGACCGTGTATATATAAGTGTGTATATATGTATATATATATACATATATATATAGGGTTGTGTTCCTATCAAAACACACATTTCATGAGAAAATGTGACAACCGTGACTTTTACGGTCAACACCTGTGTTCGACGAGTTCGTATAATAATAGTATTATTATGTTGAAATATACTTTCATACGAAAGGAACTCGTTAGTGAACGGAAGATAATAGCAAGATTTATTTTGGTGTTATAATGTCAAAAAGTTGATCAAGTTCAGGTCTATACATGTTAACACCTGAGTCGAGCAGTTTCGTAAAACTTAATTTAAATCCGAAAGGATATATATTTAAAAAACGCAAGGACTCGAGAGAAAATATTAAATTCTAACGAGTTATTTTTGGGTAAAATAATGCCACTATTTTTATCGGGTTCGTTTAAGCAAAAAACTGACACGCGATCGGAGATCACAGGGGCTATAAATACCCCATCTTCACCCACTTTCTCATTTTGCAAAAATTCAGCAAAAGTTAGAGAGAGAGAGTGGAGAGGGCTGGAGAGGATTCCGGCGAAGTAGTGGTGGTCCGGTGGTGGTGCGTGGCGGTCAACGGTGGTCCGACGTGATGGCCGGTGGCGGCCGAAGCCCGTTTTTCCCCTAGAACCATTTCTCGACGCTACGAACGCAATGGTAAGCTCTGATTTGACTAAATCCTTGCTTAAATTCGTTAAAAATAGTTTTTAAATTCTGTCCAGAAAGTTTTATGCATGCGCAGTCTTAAAGATCGAACGATCCCTGGAAATCCGACCGTTAGAAATGAATGAATTTTGGATATGATCTTGTCAACACATAGACGCAAAACCCTACCGGAGGAATTTTTGATCAAAGCTATATAGGTATGCTTTTCATACCCTCGAATGTGACTGATCGGATTTTCGGATTTGAAAAACTAGGTCTCAAATAATCGTCGATCACCGGAGATCCGACCGTTGGATCGTGACGATTTTGGACAGTAGTTTCTTAGCACAAATATGAATGTTTTCACCATAGGAAATTCCGATCAGATTTTGGGAACTATATTTTTTAATACGGACAGATTGTAACAGTTTATAAGACGGAAACAATAAATTGATCGGGTTGCATGGCCATCGAAACGGCATTGCATGTCAATTTTGAGCACGTGGGAATGCTCGGGAGATAAAAACAATCCTAATGATATTTTTGGTTCGTATTGCATGTGATACGAGAGGTTCCGCGTACGCGAACCATTTATACGAAAGGTATAAACTTTACCCGTTAAGATTTAACTTTATGTTATACTAGTTTTATGAGTTATTGGTTGGGAATTGAACCCGAAAATATTTAGTATTGAGATATTTGATATTTTGAGTGGTTATTAGGTTATAAACTCAATCCCGGTTCACGTGAAACTAATATATTTATTTTTATACAACAATTGTTTTTTTTTATGGATTTTTATAAACTTTTGATTTAGCTTTCAAATTTTTTTAAAAAAAGTAGTATTTATATAAAAAGTAAGATCTAGAAACTTTGGTAACTAAACTATTTATAGATTATTTATTTAAATTTATACAAGTTTAATACATAAAAATTGGAAAAAATACCTCTGAGTATTGAAAAAAATCTGGAATTTGGTCAGTAATTAGTAAATGATAAAACATGACTCTTGTCCAAAATTCATAAAAATTGGAGTTGCCTAAGTAGGTGTTTGGTATTTATGAATTTTTAACGATTGAATTTGGGATCATATACTTCTGGACAACATTAGGACTTGAAACTTATAATAGAATCTCATATGGAGTTAAAACTTATTTGGTAAAACTTTGGTGAAGTTTGGACAATTATAACTATTTTTACCGAATTTGTTAAATTTTAACAATATTATATTCATAATAAATAATCTGGATATTGAAAAATTATTAAAATTGGTCAGAAATTTTTATATATGTATATGAACAATTAGTGAAAGTTTCAAGTATTAATTTTATGTCTAAATATGATTTTAGAATTATTGTCCCTTAAAACTTTATAAAAAGTTACTATTTTTGGAAATTTTTGTATAAAAATATTTTTATAAAAGTATTAATGGGAGTTTGAACAGAAGTATTATCATATTAAAAATATAAAATTTGGACTTTTAAATCGGGTGCTAAAATCACTCTAAAACCCTAATTTCGGATGAATCGGACTTTTAAACCGTAAACCTTACTTTACGCGCATAATCGCGTTTTTCGTCAAACAAAACTGTGACTTTAGATTTTATCATATATGATATTATAACTACTGATATTCATTAATAAAATCTAAAACTTAAGGTTTCAAAGTCACGAATTTATATAAAAGCCGACTTTACAACTTTTGAGCGGTTCGTACGTGTGTGCACGGGTTTTGGGTATGCAACCGACTACATAGCCACTTTTGAGTAGTAGACTCAGTTTTATACTTTAGGCGTCCTAAATGCTATTTTTTTCGTGTCTACTTGGTTAGTAGGACTCGGTTAGGACACATGTTTTTGCGGTTCTTGCGGATTTAGCCGTACCTTGGTAGCACTGAGTTGCTAGCCACACTTTGCTTGCATTTGGCTGCTGGCCTTTGATAGAATTTGGATGTTAACCGTACTTTGCGGTTTTTGTTGACTATGTCACACTTATCACCGACGTTGTTCAGGTGAGTTTCGCGGCCCCACTTTTCAATTTTTACTGTTTTACGGGGGAAAAGCTGTTTCACTCTACACGTTGTTACTTGGGATTAGGGTTACCTGGGTTTACTTATGGATGTATTAAGTCCCCACTTTAACGCAATCAATTAGCTTGGATAGCCGGTGAGAATTATGAATAGTACTATTTGGGTTGACACCCCCGCCCAGGGTTGGTCGCGCCAACCAGACTTGTAGGGTCATTTGGGCGCATAATTAGCCACAGTAGGTGTTCACATTCGACACCTGGATACAGGGGCAACAACTAGTCTGACGATTTTGATTGTGGCTCAGGATAATTATATCTTAACACGTGTACTTGATCATCTGCGGATGGTTACTATTACATTTTTAAATTTATTTACTTACTTTTTATAGAGTCGCAAAACTTGCGTGCTCACCAACTATTTTTATAGTTGACCCGTTTTCGAAACATGCTTTTCAGGTAAACAGTTATAGGGATAACGAGCTTTAAACGGCTTGCTTTTGGGAAGAGTTATTATTATGTACTTTTGGTTGTAGTTGGGCATTTTAGACCTTTTGTATTGATTTGGAATATTCCGTATATTTGTACTTTCGATAGAGGCATGTAGTATGGTTCAATGTAATGCACAATTTTCCTTTTATTTTCTCTTGTACTTGTGTTCAATGCGATATACCGGTCCCACTCCGTATTTCCGCCTTCGGCGGGGTGTGACAGACTTGGTATCAGAGCATTGGTTATAGAGAATTAGGTTTACTCGAGACTAGACCTAGACTATAACTCTAAGTTTATTGCATTGAACCGTAGGAATTATTTGTGCACTGCATACTACCTCTTGCTTATCTACGACACAATGCTTCATCATAATCATGTCGTCGTCACAGCACTACGCGTACTCTTTGATGATTCCGGTTACGTTTGTGATAATCTATATCCGCATCTATCTGTCTTGGTGTTACCTCGAGCTGTAGCTGTACATACATCGCACTTGCATCTACTCCAGTTCTGGAGTCGACTTTCTTATTTAACATCTATTGTTTTCACTTTGTGCGGTATATACTTGCTTTGCTGATCTGCTGGATTGGATGGCTAGAACTTTTGCAATGAGATATGGCAGCCATAATGGCTCGATCTAAAGGGAACCCGAGGTGGAGAAGCATGACTAAACGGGAGAGAACTCTACGGGTCAGGAGACCCATAAACTTTTTTTTTATATGTTTTGTTGGATCATTGGATCCACATATATGTACAAATTTGTAGCATGACTTGCTCGACTCTGATTTGGGGATCTCTGCCATATTATTACTGCCTGACTTCCACCGCACACTTTTTCTTTGTTAGAGGACGATGGTTGTGCCCCTCTATCATTACCTCCATCCAAAAACAGCCTTAGTCTTCAGATCCATGAGTATTGGTACAAATAATTAAAAGAGATCAAATAGAACATCCACACTTTTACGCGAAAGTGCAACACGATGACGTGATCCAATGAACACTCCAGCTTCTTTGTTTTTTAGCTGAGAGCTCGAGATAGAGGAAACACTGTATGGACCATGCAAAGTAAATTTTCATTACGGGTGCACACGTAATCATAATTTGCAGTGCATGAGAACTCTAGTGAGCCTTACTGTCTGAGTTAATATTCATGATTAATCTATATTTCTAACCCCGATTCCCAGTCATTCGAATATTGATCGAAACTATCGTCACCTTAGGGTTGAGCCAAAGACATCAAATGATGCGATGGGATACCTCATGTGACATGGGAATTTATATCGTCTTTTTATCTTTGAATCGTAATGGATCCAAAACTCTTATCAAGTTTTATTGTGCATGACAATTTAGACCGAGACACTGAAGAGATCTGTTCTCAGTTGATTTAACCTCGGTATTTGGACCGGATTTGGCAATTATTTGTTAAGTATTGCTTCATTTTTGAGATCCAGCTAAATATTTTCTCATTTCAATTTTGTTATATGTTTATCAACGCATGTGACGACTCTCGGTCTAGCGTGAATCAGACCTCGACACTTCTGACTCTCGTTCTCGCAGTTCTGAAGGAACAAGAGAAATTCAAATTTGATCTAATCAACTCCTTACTAAATCTTGAGCAATGAATATTTTCTCTCATCTATTTTACTTGCTAAATCATATCCCTTGAGATTTTACTGGCCACGTAAATTCAGTATGGGACTTTACAACGCTCGACACTTGCAGTAAGTGTACAACTATCATCGGAGGTCTCGGTATAATCTCGTATTTTATCTTATAATTCAAATGCACTCTAATATCGATGGAGTAACAATATGATGGAGAAATTCCTTAAAAAATATAAGCTTCTTTTTCTTAGACAATATAACCTTTCTATACGATCGTTCGTATAAATCCTCATTTCGGTGTTTGTCATTCTCAGTATACTCCTGATAAATATTTTTAATAATTCAGTCTTACACCTACTTGAAATTTCCATTGCAAGTGCTCTGCACTCACTATGGTAATTTGGTACACTCAATCCCTGATTCTCTTAACCGCGACGCTCATATTGTGGAACCTAACTTGAGAAACTTGTTACTTAGGAGGAGCCATCTTTACAATGTTCATTGTTGTGTTTATTTCTATCATCTGTATTCTTACTATGATCACTGAGCGGCTTGTGCTCAGGTTTCTTTTGGTTGGATTTATAAAAAAAAATCATTTTGAGATAGCTATGGATTAATATGAAACTAATGCCCTTTTTGGTGAACATTGCTACGTATGTTTTGCAAATCTTGATTTCTCCTGGTGCTTCGATGTCTTATTGAATACCATTTTGATGGAGAAAATGAAACTTTATGTTGGAATGATTCTTTGTGTACCGAAAATTTTATTAGTCATCATTCAAAGTTTATTTATGGTGATTATCCTAATTTGTTACTATGCGTACACTATCCCTGTAGATTCGAATAGGATAGTCTCATATCCTTTTTGTACTTGCTCTCCCTCAAATGGTCATTTCGTTGATTGGCTTTCTGATTTCCAACTAGGTAGAGACGTATATGCACCCCTTACTCTCCGTCTCCTATAGTTAGAAAGTCTTAGAGCATATACGGTTAAGAAACGACTTCTTCACACATGCCCTGAAGGAATACGAATCTATGACATTCAAACACTCATTCCATCAAATTTATGGCTTAAACACTTATGCAAAGGATTTTAAGGCTATAACCGATATTAGTGAAATACTAAATGGTAAGTCATAGCAACACCGTTCGAAAGCCAAGAAAGTTGCAGGCATACTGTACTACCAGTTGTTGGCAGATAATCAATTCGACCATCTTCAACGCGAGATCTAAGGACAAACTCTGAAATCTTATGTTCCATTTTCACCGACTTTAATGGAAAGCGAGGACCTAAGTTGAAATTTGAAAACCTTATCATTTGAAAGATGTGTCCTAAAATCATAGGAGGGCAATTTTGAATTTATTTCTATGTTCTACAATTCTTAACCAATTAAAGTTGTATGCTACCACGAAGAGGAACAAGGGACAAATCATAGTTTACTCTGCTCTCTTGAACATCCATTTGGGATTGCATTATCTTTAAGGGACCTATGAGCATGACGTCCTCACATTTGGCAAATTCCTGAAGATTTACTTGATCCTCTCCTATTTTTTTTTACGTCTACTTTATGAGAATCAAACCCCAGGCTAAATTGAGAATGATATTATATCAAAGTCTACCCATTTTGTGGGTTATCAAGCTCATAATCATTTTCGGGGGACACTATTTTTATGAGATTATTTCCACAATGTGTTTGTTTATTTCCTCATCTAGCTGAATAGCGGATTACTTCCGAATCATTTTAATACACATCAAGAAAGATGCAGACGTCTAATGTTATCCTATCAAATTTGGCCGACTCGATGTGAAGAGTAGACCATCTTTTTGATATGGGCTTCTTGTTAAAATTTCAGAATTCCATTTCTGACCGTTAACCAAATTCGATTTCTGGTGTTAGTCAATTCAATGTCCAAATATTGAACTTGCACCTAGTATTTTAACTAATCTACTTGACTAGATCGTTCTGGATCTCTAGTCACTTTCTCTATCTAGATCTTGTGGTGATTTGATTTTTAGTATAACTCATTGCTAACCTTGGGCAATATGTATACGAACCTTTAGTTGAAAATCATCAAACATGGTTATATATCGAGACTAACACGCGAGTTAGTACCGAATCCTAATGCTTTGTGGTTAGGTTACATAGCATCGGGTCATCGCTGACATCTATTTTATGATGATGACTCATTTGCTATAACACTTCATAGGATTGAGTAAATTTGACTCTTAGCAAATTTATCTCGACAGAATCCTAGTATAAACTTCTATGTTTCTTAATCTTCGGTTTAACGACTCGAGTTTGGTACAATCATATTGGTACTCATTATATACTTGCTTTGTAAACCTTTAAGCTCGGATTACTCGTTATTAATTCACTCTCTAATGACTAATCATCACTCTTCAATTCTAGTACAAGAAGTGTGAATCTCGTCCTTTTGTTATGGTGATTTTCAAAATTCCCTTGTATCTACTTATACGGTTATGTTGTATACACACCAACCATGTTGTGTCGCCTTATAACGCAACAACGTACTGACCATTATGAGTAATTACTATTACTAACAATAAGTACATACAACAACCTGAGATTCCACAAAGGAATGTGGGAACAAATTTCAATAGATTTCATTACTAGGCATGCCTAGAACATTGGGCGGCTATGATTCATTTTGGGACATTGTTAATTCATTTTCTACTTATCCGAGAGAAGTTCTAGATAGAAAAGCTAGCTCGACTGTATAGTAGTGAAATTGTAACAAGCATGGAGTGCCTATTTCCTTTATCTTCGATACGGATAGTCGTTTTACATCCCATTTCCGGCAGACACTACAGAAAGCTTTGAGAACGCGCTTAGATATGAGCAGCGCTTACTATCCTCAAACTGACGGTCTAAGTGAACGAACTATTCATACCTTGGAGGATATGCTCAGGGCTTGTGTGATAGAATTTGATGGTAATTTGGATACTCTTTTACCTTTGGTCAAATTTCCTTACTCTAACAGTTATCACACTAGCATTAAATGAGCGCCATTAGAAGCTCTGTTTTGACACAAAGGTTGATCACCATTTTGTTGTGTTGAGGTTGGTAATAATCATTTGATTGGTCTTGTTGTGTACAAACTGAAACTACCTCAGGAGCTTAATGGTGTATACGATGCTTATCGTATATCGAGTCTCAAAAGGTGTTTAGCCGACGAATCCGTAATTATACCACCTAAGGAAGTTCGTATTGACGAAAAGTTCCATTTTAACGAGGTGTTATCTATCTGTATTCTAAGTACATGATATGATCATCCTTCATAACCTATAGTATTTGTTATCGCTATGACGCATTTTTATTTCAATGAGTCGTGGTGATTCTACCGATTCTTTGAACCTTAATAGCAACTCCCCTGTTAAAATTTTATGGTTACTATTTATAATAGTATTCCTTAATGGAAACAAACAGAATGATACTTTTCCTTGCTTATAAAAGGATACTAAATCACCGGGATTTTGTAACATAACATCATTCTAGATTTGTACCAACTTTGTATACCTGTGTAGATCAATCCTTTGGCGGATTTCTTAATCTTTCGAATAACATCAACAGTGTACCGTTTGACTGATTCAGTAAATCAATGATCTATAGATTCTTTGGAATTCGAATGATTTTTCTCTCATTATTATTGAATTTGCTTTTGAGCCTAACTAGATGAAACCTACTCTCGGTTATTCTTAGATCTCGATTTGTCAAATCTCCATGCTATATCTAGGAAACTATATTTCCCTTGATGATCATACATTAATCAAGTTACGAAAAAGAACTTGTCAACTATTATACCAGTTGAATTTCGGGACGAAATTCTGTTAACTGGGGGAGAATGTGACAACCGTGACTTTTACGGTCAACACCTGTGTTCGACGAATTCGTATAATAATAGTATTATTATTATGTTGAAATATACTTTCATCCGAAAGGAACTCGTTAGTGAACGAAAGATAATAGCAAGATTTATTTTGGTGTTATAATGTCAAAAAGTTGATCAAGTTCAGGTCTATACGTGTTAACACCTGAGTCGAGCAGTTTCGTAAAATTTAATTTAAATCCGAAAGGATATATATTTACAAGACGCAAGGACTCTAGAGAAAATATTAAATTCTAACGAGTTATTTTTGGGTAAAATAACGTCACTATTTTTATCAGGTTCGTTTAACCGAAAAACTGACACGCGATCGGAGATCACAGGGGCTATAAATACCCCATCTTCACCCACTTTCTCATTTTGGAAAAATTCAGCAAAAGTTAGAGAGAGAGAGAGAGTGGAGAGGGCCGGAGAGGATTCCGGCGAAGTAGTGGTGGTCCGCGGTGGTGCATGGCGGTCAACGGTGGTCCGGCGCGGTGGCCGGTGGCGACCGAAGCCCGTTTTTTCCCTAGAACCATTTCTCGACGCTACGAACGCAATGGTAAGCTCAGATTTGTCTAAATCCTTGATTAAATTCGTTAAAAAGAGTTTTTAAATTCTTTCATGAAAGTTTTATGCATGCGCAGTCTTAAAGATCGGACGATCCCCGGAAATCCGACCGTTAGAAATGCATGCATTTTGGATATGATCTTGTAAACACATAGACGCAAAACTCTACCAGAGGAAGTTTTGATCAGGGCTATCTAGGTATGCTTTTCATACCCTCGAATGTGACTGGTCGGATTTTCGGATTTGAAAAACTGGGTCTCAAAGAATCGTCGATCCCCGGAGATCCGACCGTTGGATCGTGACGATTTTTGGACAGCAGTTTCTTAGCACAAATATGAATGTTTTCACCGTAGTAAATTCCGATCAGATTTTGGGAACTATATTTTTGAATACGAACAGATTGTAACAGTTTATAGGACCGAAACAGGAAATTGATCGGGTTGCATGGTCATCGAAACGGCATTGCATGTCAATTTTGAGCACGTGGGAATTCTCGGGAAATAAAAAGGATCCTAATGGTATTTTTGGTTCGTATTGCATGTGATACGGGAGATTCCGCGTACGCGAACCATTTATACGAAAGGTATAAACTTTACTCGTTAAAATTTAACTTTATGTTAGAATAGTTTTATGAGTCATTTGTTGAGAATTGAACCCGAAAATATTTAGTATTGAGATATTTGATATTTTGAGTGGTTATTAGGTTATAAACCCAATCCCGGTTCACGTGGAACTAATATATTTATTTTTATACAATAATTGTTTTTTTTATGGATTTTTATAAACGTTTGATTTAGCTTTCAAATTTATTTTTAAAAAGTAGTATTTATATAAAAAGTAAGATCTGGAAAATTTGGTATCTAAACTATTTATAGATTATTTAATAAAATTTCTATAAATTTAATACCTAAATATTGGAAAAAATACCTCTGAGTATTGAAAAAAATCTGGAACTTGGTCAGTAATTAGTATATGATAAAACAAGACTCCTGTCCAAAATTCATAAAAATTGGAGTTGTCTAAGTAGGTGTTTGGTATTTATGAATTTTTAACGATTGAATTTGGGATCATATACTTCTGGACAACATTAGGACTTGAAACTTATAATAAAATTTCATATGGAGTTAAAACTTATTTGGTAAACATTTGGTGAAGTTTGGATAATTATAACTATTTTTACCGAATTTGTTAAATTTTAATAATATTATATTCATAATAAATAATCTGGATATTAAAAAATTGATACAATTGGTCAGAAATTTTTATATATGTATATTAACAATTAGTGAAAGTTTCAAGCATTAATTTTATGTCTAAATATGATTTTAGAATTATTATCCATTAAAACTTTAAAAAAAGTTACTGTTTTTAAAAAAATTTGTATAAAAATATTTTTATAAAATTCTTAATGGGAGTTTGGATAGAAGTATTATCATATTAAAAATATAAAATTTGGACTTTTAAATTGGGTGCTAAAATCACACTAAAACCCTAATTTCGGATGAATCGGACTTTTTAACCGTAAACCTTACTTTACGCGCATAATCGCGTTTTTGGTCAAACGAAACTGTGACTTTAGATTTTATCATATATGATATTATAACTACTGATATTCATTAATAAAATCTAAAACTTAAGGTTTCAAAGTCATGAATTTATATAAAAGCCGGTTTTACAACTTTTGAGCGGTTCGTACGTGTTTGCATAGGTTTTGGGTATGCAACCGACTACATAGCAACTTTTGAGTAGTAGACTCAGTTTTATACTTTAGGCGTCCTAAATTCTATTTTTTCGTGTCTACCTTGGTTAGTAGGACTCGGTTAGGACACCTGTTTTTGTGGTTCTTGCGGATTTAGCCGTACCTTGGTAGCACTGAGTTGCTAGCCACACTTTGCTTGCATTTGGCTGCTGGCCTTTGATAGAATTTGGATGTTAACCGTACTTTGCGGTTTTTGTTGACTATGTCACACTTATCACCGACGTTGTTCAGGTGAGTTTCGCGGCCCCACTTTTCAATTTTTACTGTTTTACGGGGGAAAAGCTGTTTCACTCTACACGTTGTTACTTGGGATTAGGGTTACCTGGGTTTACTTATGGATGTTGTAACATCCCAAATAATGACAAGACAAATAGAAAAGGGTAATAAAGTGGGCTTGGCCAAAATTTCGGCCCATGGGCCGAAAAGAAAAGGGGGAAACCCCATTACAAAACAGCAGCTTCAACCCAACCCCTCTCATTTCATCTTCCTGCGCAAGAATACTAGAGAGAGAGAGAGAGAACGATCGGCTTGTGAAGAAAACCGCAAGGAGAAGACTCAAGGGCTCGGGAATCATCCGACTCCACCATTTCAACGCATAGCAACAGAAATCGGGCCTGTTGAGGTAAGCATCGCCTCTGATTATGAGTCTTTGCATGTCTCGGGTTTAAATCAAATAAAGATACGATTTTTGCATACGAAACTTGAAACAAATCACGTATTTGAACTCAAGAACGATAAAGGAAGGTGTTTAACGTAAAATGCTCAAGGTTTAATCGATTGGAAATAAGTTGGCTGGAGCAAGGTTCTGGTCAGGGAAGATGCAGACCCATGACTCGAAACTATAGTTTCGATACATACAGACCCGTCGAAACTACTCTAGTTTCGATAGTCATGTTTGACTCGAAACTATCTAGTTTCGATAGCAGCCAATGACTCGAAACTACCATAGTTTCGATAGGAACTCAGGACTCGAAACTACCTAGTTTCGAGTGTCACCTTGAACCTAAACTAAGATTTTTCATAAGTTAATGACTCGAAACTACCATAGTTTCGATAGGAACTCAGGACTCGAAACTACCTAGTTTCGAGTGTCACCTTGAACCTAAACTAAGATTTTTCATAAGTTAATGACTCGAAACTACCATAGTTTCGATAGGATCTCATGACTCGAAACTACCTAGTTTCGATAGAAGGATTATGACTCGAAACTACCTAGTTTCAAGTGTAAGACCATAGCTCGAAACTACCATAGTTTCGATGCGACCCACCTCCCGAAACTACTGAGTTCAAGCATAGTAATGTCTAGTGTCATCTAGGAGCACCATCTTATGTGTATGACTTTATTATACAGATCGTGAGTGACATTAGTGAAGCCCAGTAGCCAGCTTAGTGTATTACAGAAACTACTCATCAGGTGAGTTCTATGTGCCCCTTTTTATGTTATGTGCAAATGTTTTCAAATGTTTTGGGGCTGAAGTGTATACACTAAGTGAATAAAGTTTATGAATGTTAATGTGATCATAGGTGTTATACAAGTATATATATATATACCTATACACGAAAGAGAAATTATGAATAAAGAATGAAAAGCATGATTATAAAGAATGAACGAAAGTATAACACAAAATGAAAGAATGAAATCCTGCTTTATATCCATGTATATATTGCTTGCAAAGAATGAAATGAATGAATGTCATAACATATAAGAATGAAATCTTGCTTTATATCCATGTATATATTGCTTGCAAAGTACAGAAAATGTTATGGACGCTTCGATGATAACGGCTACTTCGGTAGACGGACGACCATGTGACTATTTTACAACCGGGACAAGTGCGTTCCTTCATCAGCTAGGACGTACGAATGCCATTAAAGGACGGTCGAAGCAATTGGCATATTATAGTAGAACGGTTGTATAAATAATAGTCGCATGGGAAACGGATACCTTCGGGTAGACGGGCCAATATGACGGACTACGACGGTAGGACGGTTGTAAGTCATGACGGACGGACAAAGATTGCCGGACGGTTGTAAGAATAAAATGACGGACGGCACTAGTTGCCGGACGGTTGTAAGTATAGGTGGGCCATGACGATGGACCACGGCGATTGTCTTTGTGACATTCGTAAACAAATGACGGGTTGATCACCCTTACAGAGTATGACCCATGAATGTAAATAAAGAAAGAAAAAGGGTGAATGCATATATATATTTATGTATGAAATCACCAAAAATACAGAAAAGGAAATACAGAAAAGAAAGATGAAAGAAAGGCAAAAGTTATGAATACGTATTTATATGAATGATTATACAGTAATGCATACTTATACCTATAAAGAAAAGAATGTTTACAGTAAATTGCATTAAACTAGAACTCACCAGCGTTAGCTGACTTTTAGTATACATTTCAGGTAAAGGAAGAAAAGGTCGTGCGATGGCGTGAAGGTTACCCGGCACAAGACTGACATCCCACTTTTGTTTGTTAAGAATATGTTATGTTTTATTCGTAGAGACTTCCGCTGTTTTGATCATGTAATAGAATGATGAATGTTTTAAATTTAAGTTCAGTATTTATGACTATGTTTATGAGTAAATCCAACAAGTGAGGTCACCCGGGAAAGGGGCCTTACAGATGTATTAAGTCCCCACTTTAACGCAATCAATTAGCTTGGATAGCCGGTGAGAATTATGAATAGTACTATTTGGGTTGACACCCCCGCCCAGGGTTGGTCGCGCCAACCAGACTTGTAGGGTCATTTGGGCACATAATTAGCCATAGTAGGTGTTCACATTCGACACCTGGATACAGGGCAACAACTAGTCTGACGGTTTTGATTGTGGCTCAGGGTAATTATATCTTAACACGTGTACTTGATCATCTGCGGATGGTTACTATTACATTTTGAAATTTATTTAGTTGACCCGTTTTCGAAACATGCTTTTCAGGTAAACAGTTATGGGGATAACGAGCTTTAAACGGCTTGCTTTTGGGAAGAGTTATTATTATGTACTTTTGGTTGTAGTTGGGCATTTTAGACCTTTTGTATTGATTTGGAATTTTTCGTATATTTGTACTTTCGATAGAGGCATGTAGTATGGTTCAATGTAGTGCACAATTTTCCTTTTAGTTTCTCTTGTACTTGTGTTCAATGCGATATACCGGTCCCACTCCGTGTTTCCGCCTTCGGCGGGGTGTGATAGAAAATCCTAAATCTCTCATCCGATGGTTGCTTTTATCTCAAACACACAAGATATTGTCATGTGTCTACATTATTATTTTAATTGAAAATGATAAAAAGGTCATTTTAACCATCCCCTAATTTCCTTTTTTTAAAAAAAAAAGCTTCCCCACTACTTTTTATATCCTTAATAAATTTTTTATACTATGTTATTTTTTTATAAAAATTACACCATTAAACTAGTCTCATTTTTCTCTTTAATTCCGTTATAGTCTCGACAATTTTTTTTTATGTTTTTTAAAAGCGAACGAGATTACATCAATGTAACAAATACACCAAAATTAACATTTACACCAATCAAACTAGTTACATTGGTTTAATACTCTAATTACATTTAAAAAAAATCAGGTTTTCAATGTAACGAAAAATTTTCTATGTAACAGATCCTTACATTGGTGTAATACTCTAGTTACATTGGTGTAATACTCTAGTTACATTGATGTAATCTCGTTCGTTTAAAAAAAATTGTCGAGACTATAACGGAATTAAAGAGAAAAATGAGACTAGTTTAATGGTGTAATTTTTATAAAAAAATAACATAATATAAAAAAGTTATTAAGGATATAAAAAGTAGGGAGAAGTTTTTTTTAGAAAAAAAAAGGAATATGGGGATGGTTAAAATGACTCTTTTACCCTTTTCAATTAAAATAATAATGTAGACACATGGTAACATCTTCTGTGTTTGAGATAAAAGCAAACCATTGAATGAGAGGTTTAGAGTTTTCTTATAAAATTTAGGTTTTGATAGGAACATAACCATATATATATATATATATATATATATATATATATATAAATAAACCTTGGCGTGTTTCACGTTTGGGCTTGGAGATTTAAAAAAAATAAACTGAAGTGTACACCACATGTTCACATTTTTCAATTGAAAATTCAAAATTTTGAAACCCTATTTGCTATTCCACATTTTGTCCGACGTATTCTTTTCCAGATTCAATCTCACTTTAAGGCGCCTCAGATTTTCACTCTAAGCCTAGGTGTAATACCCAGACATTTTTATGACACTCGACCTTGTAATCATAAACAAGTAAAATAAATACTCGAAATTTAAGATTTAGACGAGTTGTTAGTGTAATAAGAGACCGTTTAATAATAATAAAAATAATAATAATAAAATATTATTATTTTTTAAACTTGCTCCGTTTTTAACGAAACATATGTCAACTTGTAGAGAAAAATAAGCTCGTCCCAATGGCGTATTCATAATTTTATAAAACGTCATATTTTAAAATTTATAAGAGAAAAACGAAGTAAGCAGCTGAATTAATTAAATAATATAATAATAATAAACTTAAACAAAATATATACATGTACGTTTGATTTACGTACATTCACGTATGATGCTCCCATCGCACACAGTGGCGGATCCAGGAATTTTTTTCAGGGGGTTCACTGTTTTTAGATGATCCAATTTCATAGGGCCGGACATAAAATTTTTCGGTTCGGTTCGATTGGTCGGGTCGGGTCGGGTCGGGCAGGGGCGGCTCAACCATTTTTGGAGGCCTAAAACGAAGAAAAAAACATGAAAATTATGCTTAAAATGTTCACAAAATCAACTAATTTGTATTTAAGAGTCATCTACTCATTTGTTTCTATCAATTTTTTACCTCTAATCATATGAATGCTCAAGAACACACATTTAGTTTAAGAAAGAGTTCTTAGTTTTATAGCTTCACAACCGGATCAAGCGAGCTGCAGTGGGCCGTGGGGTGGGCAGCGTCGTCAGGGGGTTCACCCTATAATATTTTAGGGGGTTCACCCCAGTTTTTTTACCTACCGTTACACTAAAATTTCGAAACTCGGGGGGTTCCTGTGCACCCCCCGCTTCACTATTACATCCGCCCCTGATCGCACATCCGCCGAATGAACAAAGTGAGCTGCTCAACCTGAACTATAATTAAATATATCTGTTTAGAAATCGTTTAGGATATAACTTTCTTGGGAACGCTCTAATATAAAGAGAATCCTAAGTTTTTAATACCCCTTTGGTGTTATTAATAATTATTTTGGAGCACGAATAGGAAGACTATACATCAAATTGCCGTATATAGTTTTCAGATACATTCTCGTTTAAGTTTATGTCTAGTTAATTATTAGTTATTTTATTTTTATTAGGCTTTAGGATTATTATTAGGTAGCCTAGTTTTAGTTAGGCATGGAATGATCATTCATGCTTAATCAAGGCAGTGTTAGCTAATATTAACCAGGATAATAATAGATCTTAAAGTTATTATTAGGGTAGATATTGGGTAGCCTAGCTTTAGTTAGGCATGAACTAATCATCAATGCTTAACCAAGGTATCGTTAGCCAATATCAACCAAAAAAATAATTAGTTAGGTTTATCCTAACCTAACATAGGGTTATTGTATCAGGACCAGAAATCTTCGAGATAAGAGACGAAGCGCTGCTTTCAATTAGGAACTCAACATTAATGTAAATACATTTATACTTTTTATCAAATTGTACAATTGTTTTATGTTTTCAAAATGGCATGAAATTGTTGAATGCATCTAAGCATAAAGGTAATTTACCCAAAGCATCTTGCCATTTTATACGTATGGTTTGATCAAATTCATATATATGCTATAGCGAAGGTTATAACATAGCTAGCTTCATACAAATTAGGGAGAAATAACGTTACCAGAGGGTACCTAGAGTTCTAGGAGTTTTACCCATTTGCATTCCAGTTGTTAGGGTATAAATTCTGGTAGTGTATGCGTATTTTACCGTAAAATATGGTTATATGAGTTGAACGATATCATGCTGCAAAATGTTTTGTGTCTTGTAAATGTAATTCACCAAATTTTATTGACGTATATTTTTAAAAATGTTTTTTCAGGTAGTCATTAATAGTCTTGATAATAAGATAGTGGTTTAGGGAGAATATGCCCTAGACTCCAGAATACATTTCTCAGTTTTGAACCAGATGGTGGTTACTACAGTACATAGACATGACTCCCA
The DNA here is from genome assembly GCA_023525975.1 of Smallanthus sonchifolius. Classification (NCBI taxonomy): domain Eukaryota; kingdom Viridiplantae; phylum Streptophyta; class Magnoliopsida; order Asterales; family Asteraceae; genus Smallanthus; species Smallanthus sonchifolius. The sequence continues at coordinate 56,608,516 of CM042038.1, forward strand.
TGGCTCGGGATATTATTAAACAGTATTGTAATTCGAAGTATAAAAGTTCGAATTTTCAGAATAATGATTGTAAATGATTAGGGGTGTTTAATTCCCCGTGTTTTTTGAAAATGGCAATTACTCGACTACAAAAGTCGAGAATATTCATGAAACTCAGAACCATGAAATTTCTGTTGTGCAAATAAAATAATTGTTCAAAACATGTACCAATCTGAGTCGCACGCCCGGGGTGTCAATTCTAGGGGTGTGACACTAGGTCATCGACTTCCAAATCGACTTCCAACTTCCAACTTCAAAATCGACTTCCAAGTGTTACACCAAGTTTCTGTTTTTGATTTTTAGCAAAGATTTTTTACAGGAACCTTTGAATTGTGAATTCGACATGTTTTTGGTTTTTTTAGTAGATTTCTGTGATTTCTTTTAGCAACTTTTTGATAGCTCATGGGCTTTCCTAAATGGGCCTAAAAAGCCCAAACCGGTAATAATGGTCGGTTTGATTTTTATTTTCAACGGTTTTGTTTGGTTTTTAGTGACAAAAAACCGTACTAACGGTTTGGTCTGCGGTTTGACCTAAAAACAGCGAAAACCAGACCCTGAACAACCCTAATTACAAGTAAGTATCCATCACTTCCTTTGAAACCCCATTTTTAGTTTTCTAGCTGATTTTTGGGTAGTCACAAGTTGGGGCTGAATTAGGTGGTTTAAATGGCTAGTTACTTGATAAAAGTTATAATTTTTCTTGATTAAAGTTATAATTTGGCTTGATTAAAGGTTAAGGGTGATAGATAACATCATTTAAACATCCAATTTGAGGATTTGAAAATTAGAGTTCTTGAGGTGAAATTTTGGGGTTTTGATTTTGGGATGTTAAAATGGTGTTAAGGATTTATAAGTGTTTGTAGTGTTCATACACACAAAACTTGGTGAATCAAGAACCGTGGGGATTTAGGTGAAACTTGGATAAAACCTTAACGGTTCAAAAGGGGTTGAAAGGTTGTTATTGGGTATTGGAGGTTTGGTTAAGGTTGTTTTAACCAAATTAAGTTAAGGTTGTTCCATACGCTGGGGCAGTGTTTGGTATGCCCAAATCCTTCTGCCAACGTTGCACCATACGCCTAACAATGTTGAATTGTCGTTTTGGGTTGTTTCTTTTTTTTAAGGAGTTGAGTATTCAAAATGGAGTTGTATATCATTAGTAATGACATGTTTTGTGGTGTTTTTGGATGTAGATAAAGCTCCAGTTTAGTCTCGGTCATCTTCAATCGATTGAATTCTCATGAAGACGCTAGTGATTGTTTTGTTAACCTTAACCTCGATGTGAGGGATTTTCAAACAATGATTTGTATTGGTGATACTAAGTGACTTGTTGGTTCTTTTTAAATCGTTTGACTTCTTTTCTTTTGTAAAATATTAGTCTTTAAATAGTTGGTTGTAAACAACAATTGATGTTCTAAGTTTGTCGGTTGTAAAATGGGACCTATTCCTCTCATTTTTTAAAAGTTTAGATTGGTTTGAAAAGTTTTGGGTGTTACAACTTGGCATTAGAGAAATGGTTTGAGGAATTTTGGTGTGCGAGACACCATACTCAAACCTAAAACGCTCTTGATATGATGGGAGAAATTAGAATCCAATGAATGCTTGACCGAGGCACGGAGCTTTAAGGCGAAGATTAGTAATGATTAATATCGTTGGTCGTTTATAATTGGTGTTAAAGGTAAAAATATGTGTGCCGAAACTTGTCTTGTGAATTATTATATGACGATGATGAATACAGTTAGGCATATTATGTTACCAATCATGCATGGCCAGCATGATTCGTAAGATAACATGTGTAAATGTCTTCATGATAACCTAAAGTAGTAAACACTAGCAAAGAGTAAATGAAGTTGATTATATATATTATATGTATGTATATGGTCGATATTATATGGGGGAGATAAATATACACATAGATGGGAAGTTGTGCCCTATAGAGTATGATTAGAGGTCTATAAGTTGGTAGAACTTCTGCAATCTAATTATAACAAAGTCGGGGAATGACAAACGGGGATAAGTGTTAGTAGGCGGAAATTCTAGATGTGAGTTGACGTAACGACTCTTGAGCGTATAAGTCTAAGGTGAGTATCATCTCGGGGAGGTGAAGAACAAGGAATTTAGTGGAAGAATTAGAAAGCAACATTTTAGTGGAGGATTGTTAAAGCTTTCTATCAGACCGTACCAATTTTCCTTCAAGAAAGATAGGGCTCATTGGGGCGACCCTTTGGAGGAATAGTAGGAAACCTAAAGGGCGGGAGAAATAACTTTGGCGAATTTGAGGAGGAAGATAACCTTGTTTTCACAAGGGGTTCATGGTGTGTGAATCAAAGGAGTTAACTGGTGGGAGTTTATTCGTTGGTTAGTGAACGATACATCACTATAATGGTATTGACTTTTGAAGTAACCCTTGGTGTTTGGCGGATGGAATACGTTTCTCGATGAGACGACTCTGAGATATTTCGAGGATTGGTTTGCAGTTCTCCGTAAGGAGAAAGGCTTAAAAGCGTGAAGGTAATGCAATAGGGTGAATTCAAGAGACCCATTGGAGGAATCGTATGAAGCCTAAAGGGCAGGAGAATAACTTTGGAAAATTTGAGGAGGAAGAAAACCTTGTTTTCACAAGGGGTTCGTGGTGTGTGAATCAAAGAAGTTAATTGGTGGGAGTTTATTCGTTGGTTAGTGAACGATACATCACTATAATGGTATTGGCTTTTGAATTAATCCATGGTGGTTAGCGGATGGAGTACCTTTCCCGATGAGACGACTCTGGGATATTTCGAAGGATTGGCTGGCAGTTCTCCGTAAGGAGAAAGGCTTAAAAGCGTGAAGCTAATGCAACATGGAGAATTCAAGAGGCGTTCTTGAATTATTTCTGTCAACAAGTTGTTGTGGATCATGTAACTAAAGTTTCTTCATGTGCGATAGACTGTTAAATTAATCAAAAGATTATGGGCATGTTGTATGACCAAGCGCGGTCTTTCCCAAATCTTGGAGCATCGGAAGGATTAAGACAGATCGGTTTTCTCGATGCTATCAGTTGAAGTTATATAGTAGATTATCCCGCGTGGTGTATAACTCTGGTGGAGTTGATTTATATTGTTGTATAGGGAGAGCGGACTCAGGAGACAATAGAGTGTAAGGAGGAATTAGAGGTGGCCTCAAGAAAGCCAAACATTCTAGTCAAGCTAGAAACCCTTTTTGGGAAAGCAATATATGTTTTTGCCGTATATGCGGAAATTAACACAATTGGGGAATGTAAACACAAGTAACAGACTTGTTGCAATGTGGAGTTAAAGGGAACACTATCCCATAGTGGTTATGTCCTATGAACTTGTGATGCATTTGCTACAACACGTACATACCCGGAGTGAATGCCCCGAGTTAAAGCAAAAAGGAGGGAAATGGGGAGTAAACAGTTGATTCCAAGGCCAAGAACCGAGCACATCTAATCACTACGGGTGGTACTGAAGTTCTACTGTCGTGATTTCGGGTGAAAAACTATGTAGACCGGCATTTGTGGGGGTGATCAACATTGAGAGTTTTATAATGTTTTTGATTATATGATTATTAATTGGAGGTTACTGGCGAAACAATCACAAGGACTTAAATCCTATTATTGTAATGGGATTTTTGGTTACTTAGTAACCATGGCAATGTCGTGAGTGACCAAGGGTAATGTGTTGAGTTGTTTTCATCTTGAGACGGCGGAACACATGTCACATAAAATGGTGCATACATGGCTTATATCATTGATACCAACCAGGATACGATGGAATTCTTGATATTCCAGTTGTGAAGAAGTTATTTGAAGACTTTATACCCGAGTGTCTCTTTTTGGTATAACCGTTCTTTTGTGGAAATGAAGAATGGAAAATTGTATATGTACATTAACTGTCAGGTTTGAACAATTTGGCTTAATGTCTAGTTTTAAACAAGTGAAGGAGGGGGAGGATGATGTACCTTAATTGTTTTCAAAATACGTTGCGGATACTTTGGGATTGCGTTTATGCCTTTTGAAATAACTAAAGTGTCGCGGTTTTTTGAACCTTGTGTGTTGGGTCTGTAGTCCCACACATGTTCTTTCGGTGGTCATTATTTGGCGGTAGTCGTATCTATCTTCGAAACAAAGTTGTTTACGCTCATTATCTTCATGAGATTCTTTTGAGTTCTTAGAAGGAGAGGTTCTTCATTGAATTGTTGGTTGTGCCTTTTAGATTTGGAGAAATTCAATTTTGGATAATGTAGTGGATTCTGAAGGAATCCATGTTGACCCGTCAAAGATTGAGTTAATCGAAGAGTATATAGTGTTTGAAGTCTTAGAACTTCACAAACGGTGTTTGAAAATGAAGTGTTTGAACTTCAAAAGGGGGATTGCGTGATTGAGATACTTGAATCGCAAAGGATGACTTGTGATTAAGTCGTTGGCGATAAATTGGTGTTGGGTTACGGTTAGGGATCTGGTTTCCAAAGTTGTGAAAGACAATTTCCTTAAGTATTTTTCATGTCCTTAGTTAGAGAGACTGTATATCTTGTCTTTTGTCTTGATGCCTCACACCTTGGACTCGATTGTGTCCTTATGCAACGAGGCAGGGTTGTCGCGTATACCCCTAGACAGTTGTGAGCTTGATTGTAGCAACTAAAGGAGAAGACTTGAAGATGGAACATGTGATTTCATACGTGGGTGAATAAAGAGGACGTTGATTTGAAGTCTCGAGCTTCAAAGGGTATTGTATGTAGGTGATGGAATCTTCATATTCCAATTATGTGAACTGCAAGAGATCACGTGTCTCAAAGGGCAGATCAGTGAAAAGGCCTTGGAACTTCCGACCATGACCCAACACCCTTTATTTTTTAGCCACATTACAACCCTTTTTAAAGTCTTCTTGATTCATGCATATTACTTAGTTATTTGGTGGAGACTTGATTTGCATACAAGCTTATTACCATTGCATAATTTGATTCGAACTCAACTGTTCTGCATGACTTACATTATCCATATATATAGCCCTAGAGTGGAGTGAACATTGTAAAGAGTGTAAGATTATGCATAATTGAAGTTCTAGTAGGCTTGTCATGGGACTGATCATGAATGAGTTTGCTTGAGTACAAGCAAAGTTTTAGTGTGGGGTGTTATGATGTGCCATCATTTACACATTCCCTACTAAAGTGTCCTGGCTTGTAACAGTTGTAGCACAATCGGATGTTACTCATACACTACAAGGAAGTGTGTCCCGCTTTTCCACACTTGCGACAAGTTGTAGACTTGAATCGGCACTCTCCTGGGTGCTTCCTTCCACAAGTCCTACAAATTGGAATACCTTTCCTTGGGGATGAACCGCCTCCCGGTTTGTTGAACTTGAACCTCATAAGAGGCATAGGAGAAGGATAACTTTCTCCTTTCCTCTTCCCGTCTCTTTAAGTTTTTCTTTTGAGCTCAGTCTCTCTTTCCCGAGCCATATCAATCATTTCCTCCAAGTTCGCACACTTGGATGGATGGATAAACTCTCTAATATCTGTTTTCAAAACAAGATGGTATCTTGTCATCCCATCTCTGGGGTTGTTAACAAAGCCGGACAGAACTTCACTTTATCAAAGAAGATCCCCGTGATCTCGTCCACTGTCTCCGTTGTCTGACAGAGTTGAAGAAACTCCTCGGTGATTCTCTCAAATGCCGCTCGAGGGCAATAATGTTTTAGGAAGATATCCTTGAATTCTTCCCACCTCATCTCCTTGATCTTATCTCTACCTTTCTCTCTTTGCACTACTCCCCACCAATCATCGGCTCGCTCTTTCAGTTGATTAGTGGCGAAGGTGTCCTCCTCTACTCCCTCAAAGTCCAAATCCTCACACCCAGCTCCTACTCATCAACAACCTCCCAAAAAGAAAAACAAACCCACTTCCAAACCAGAAGACTCAAGAGAAATAATCAGATGGTCATACAGCCCTGAAGACTAATGGTTTGAAGTGTTCAGGGGGAGGACAGAAGCTAAAAGATCAATCTATACATCTGTTGATGAGGTACTACATCTTCCATATTCTGATCTAAGAAGAATGATGGAGCTGGGTGAATCCTCTAAGCCTGAGAATGAAGGTGGGAGACATCTATTGTTGGCAATCAGACATTACTTCAACCCCAGCAAAGATGAAATCATTGATGCCAAACCTCTTCAATCCCACTCTCCATTCATCAGCTGGTCCTACAATGCTGAGAAGAATGAATTCACTCTGACAGATGTTAAAGGACAGAAGATGAGGTGTTCAAGCAAAGTTATCTTCAAAATGGCAAGCAAAGACATCAAGACTCTATCTGAGCTTCCTCTTAACAATCCCAGCATGGACCAGAGAGGATATGAGGTTGAAAGGATAGTCAGAAACATGCAAAAGCTTCAGCAACAAAGGCAGTAAGAGAATTTTGGTAGCATCAGTCTAGGTGGAGTTTGTAGAAATAAAGACTGATGGCTACAAAATTATCTAAGTACAAATGCTGCTGATCTCAGAGTTTGCTGCTGACCAACAAACTGCTGCGGACAAGCTTATCTGCTGCAGATACTTGTTCTCCTGCTGAAGAACAAATCTGCTGCGGATAGCTTTATCTGCTGAAGACCAAAGTTGCTGCGGATAGGCTTCTCAGCAGCATCAACACTTGATGCTGCTGACAGGCAAATCATCAGCAGCTTTGGATGGTCACATCTTGTTGCTGATCCTCATATTTGCTGCTGACAGCCATGTGCCTTGAAGACAAATCGTTGCAGCTGACTATCCATGCCAAGCGTCACTGACAACTTTCTGCAAAAGCAACTGACACACTCAAAGCAGAAGGAACCTTAATGGCACAACCAATGATGGACAACAATGCTCTTCTCCAAGCATGAAAGTAATAATGCACAAAGAAGACGCTTCAATAAAGTTAACTCATTTTAGACTAAACGTGTAATAGTTAGCTATATACAACAGATCAACGGTATGTGTTAGATCTGATCCTTAGAATCAAGGGTATGTCTTGATTCTAAGTGAGTATAAATACTGTGTAAACACTTCATTGTAAGTGTGCTTTTTGATTGAGTTTTCATTTGTAATCGTTTATTTGCAAAAGCTTAATACAACAGTGTTCTTAAAAGTATTCTTTCTGTTTACTCGATTATACTTGTGTAGTTGTTATTGTTTCCGCCAATTTCAACTAAGAACAGAATCATCTTGTACTTTCACGATCCTACAGGTGACCTCGTCCTCCTTCTCACAGTGGCATATATCGAATGCCCTTTCTATGGAGGCAATCCACCTCTGAATTTCTAAGGGATTAACAGCTCCCTTAGGGATTAACAGCTCCCTTAAACTATAAAGGTTTACAGGTCATGAAATCCTTATATGTACAACGAGTTGATTTCATATCGACTTTCGGATTCCTTCCTTCTCCATTATGAGTAACGTCTCTGTGACTCTCAAACCAGCTTTCTAATGAATTTTTTAAATCTGCTTGTAGGATCGGAAAGTTAGCATCGATGTTTTTCCTACTTCTATTGTTATTTGTCTCCGGATATTCTTCGGGACTTTTCTACCTCGTTCACGTCATGACGTTGAGATTCAGTCCTTCTGTGGCTTCCTTCGTCACGTATTTCGTCATTTTGATATTCAGCCATTTGCTGAAACATGATATCGCTTTAATCTCTCTCTCATTCGTTTACCCTAATCATAGTCTAAGGTTTTATACTACAGGCCTCGTACCAATTAAATCCTATTTCAGGATTTCACATAAGGCTCATAATCAAGTATTCATATATATGCACATATCATAATCATGTATATTCACATTCCCGGCTTACTATCTACTGACATAAGTTATCATATGGTGTTTACGATATCATGATGGTTCCATGCATTAACTCTTATACCGGCCAGGCATAAGGTAATGTATATTACCATCCTGATACTCCAAACTATCATATGGAACTTATCTAATACAGAGTTCTGCCCACGTATACTCACACTTTTCTGTTTTAAGCACTGGAATTTAATATACCTGCTTCCTTGGACGGCCTCGGATTGAATCCCTATTTATATCACGAGCACTTATGGTTTGAGTTTAAGTATCCTTTTCTTATACTTAAATCTCTCAAACCATGCTCTGATACCAACTTGAAACATCCTACTTATTTCTTATTATTTTATCAGAGTTTAATGCGAAAAACTGGTCCCAGATTAACAAAATCTTGCCATAAATGGCTAAAGAAAATTTTCATTTATAATAATATCGTTTTACAAAAGTATAATATAATTACATCATCCTATATAGGGACTTTTCATTTCCGATAAATCTGTCCATAGAAAGCTTCATTCCACGTGCTTCTTTCCTACAGTGTTTGGAAAACGTTTTTGAATTAGCTTACGCTAAGTAACTACACTGCATCGTTAATTTTTTTTATGAACCCTTTAGGTTCTTATTATTGTTAAAGTTTTCTCGGGCTCTCGGCGCCCACGTGACCATCTCCGGACGTACCTCCGGTCACGTTATTCATATATTTCATGGGTGTGCTAACCCCCTAGCAACCATCACAGGCCGTACCTTCGTTCCGAGTATTGGCAAGGTCCTTATACTTATCAGTATAGACCCCTTGCATTTGTCACGAAGACTCATTCATTCCTCAGCCTTGTAGTCTTGGAATCTTTTACACTTTCAACCCCTTTAGGCCTAGAGTTTCCCTTTTCTTTTATTTTCTTTATCGAGATCCACCTTACAGGCCCATTTGATTTGGGACCTTGAGTGTCTTTGACTCACATCCTCCCAAATGTATCAAGCATTTGTTTTCATTTCACATATATGCTTGATTTATTTTCCCAACCAGTCCTCGCCTTAAAACTTCATAACGATTTCTCCACGATGCATTAAAAGAGTTTATATATAGGAAGTACCAGCGGCGTATCCACCACCCCTTTAACACTTCGTGAGTACTCCGTTATTCCATTTTAGGGTTTTGACTCGTTCCATCATACTCATTCATATTTGCACGTATCATCATGCATTCACGTATTTATCATGCATTTCACATATTCATACTCATCACATATTCATATTCATCATGCATGTTATACTTTCATCTCATATTCGTATTCGTCATATATTGTAAACTGGGGTGATTTTCCTTCCAGAGCAGTACCTCCAACAGAGATGTTCACAGGAAAGAATGACAGGTCTAGGAGAGATTTATACACCACTCTTTCCTTAGACAGAACATTCTGTTTGTCAGATAACTACATACAGGTTGGATATTCTCCCGTACGTTTACTATACTTCGTTATTACTTATTAGTCTATACCCCTAAACATTCATAATGGTTTCACCACGAAGTACCAAGAAGTTTATAAATAGGAAGTACCAGCGGCGTATCCACCACCCCTTTGATACGTCGTGACTACTCCATTATTCCCGTTTAGTGTTTAGACTAATCCGTCATTACCCCGTACCCTCGTCATATAACATATCACATAATCATACCATATAAGCACGTATTTCACATAATCGTGTCTAGGGTACGGGTCCAGTGTACTTACATTATATTTGGGTAGTTCCTAAATTCGTTCCTCGTCTAGATGTTTCTCTGACTCGAACCGCACTCGTAACCACCGTGCTCGTAACCATCTTCCGGGGGCTCCTCGGTATGCGTGTGTATGTGTGTGATGGTGGATTTTTTGTTGTTGTCTCAAATGAACAACAATGACCAAGTATTTATAGGGCTGAAACGCCACCCCTAGCGTACCGCTAAGCTAGGCGGTAGCGGTCCGCTACCGCCCTTCTACCAGCTGTTTCGAGTGTTGCGCACATAGCGGACCGCTAAGGTCCTGGGTAGTGGTCCGCTACCCAAACTTTTCTCGTGAGTTAGCTTACACGTGTTACCTTCTCGTTTTCTAAGCCAAATTGCGGCTGGCGAACCGTTACCCATCTGGTGGCCGTCTGCCATAGGGCTGAGTCACCAAATTTGACACTGCCACGTGTCGTTTTCTCTTTGTTTCCTTAACCCCCTTATAGTGGACCGCTATGTAAACCGGTAGCGGTCCCCTATTGGCTCGTTTGTTCTATTTTCTTTATTTTTAGTCCTTTAACTTTGGGCTATTTACCCATTAGCCCCTGGACTTTTATTTCTTAAAATTTTGGGATGTTACAACTCTCCCCCCCTTTAATTTTGGTTTCGTCCTCGAAACCTGTTAGTTCTTAAAGAGTAGAGGATAATTCTTTCTCATTTCATCCTCCGTTTCCCCAAGTCATCTCTGACCCTTTTCTGTGCTTCCATTGCACTAACACTTGTTTGATTGTTTTATGACGTAGCTGCTTTTTTTTGTGTCTAAAATCTTTATTGGCTCTTCAACATAGGTTAGCTTATCCTCAATCTCTATCTCTTCTAAAGGAACGTGTGCAACTTCATCCGCCAAACATTTCCTTAAATAAGATACGTAGAACATTTTGTGTATCTTATTCAATTCTTCAGGTAACTCTAATCGATAAGCTACATTTCCGATTCTTTTAATGATTTAAAAGGACCAATGAACCGTGGACTTAGCTTTCCACGTTTCTTGAATCGGATTAGACCTTTCCAAGGAGATACTTTTAATAAGACATAATCTCCTTTTTGGAATTCTATTGGTCTACGTCTCTTGTCTGCACATGACTTCTGTCTATCCTGTGCAGCTTTCAAACGTGTCTTGATTAAGTCAAGCTTCTCTGACATGGCTTGAACTATTTCTTTGTTGCCCAACTCTTTCTGACCAATTTCTCCCCAACATACAGGAGTCCTACATCTTCTTCCATATAGCATCTCATATGGTAGCATACCAATACTGGAATGGTAGCATACCAATACTGGAATGGTAGCTGTTATTGTATGAGAATTCTGCTAATGGCAGATGGCTATCCCAACTTCCATCGAAATCAATTATGCAAACACGTAACATATCCTCAAGAGTTTGTATTGTCTTCTCACTTTGACCATCAGTCTGAGGATGATATGTTGTGCTGATCAATAATCTAGTTCCCATCTCCTCATGGAACTTTTTCCAAAAACGTGAAGTGAAACGAGTATCTCGATCAGAGACAATCGAGACTGGCATTCCATGTCTGGAAACAATCTCTTTGATGAACAAATTAGCTAACTTTTCTGAAGAGTATGTCTCACGTATTGCTAAGAAATGAGCACTTAGTTAACCGATCTACAACCACCTAAATAGTATCATAACCCCTAGCTGTCTTTGGTAGCTCAGTTATGAAGTCCATAGTGAGATGTTCCCACTTCCATTCTGGGATTTCTAATGGTTGTAACCTTCCGTATGGCTTCTGATGTTCTACTTTAACTTGTAGGCAAGTTAAGCATTTAGCTACATATTTCATGATATCAAATTTCATTCTAGGCCACCAATAATCCTTGCGCAGATTTTGGTACATTTTTGTAGTACCTGGATGAATAGAATATCGTGATTTATGAGCTTCATCAAGAATCTTAAGTCTAAACTCACCCAATTGTGGTATCCACATACGACCAAATCGAGTCTTGACTTTATACTCATTCTTTTCTAGAAATTTCTCCTGACCAGCCAATCTTTCTTTCTTAACGTCCTCATCTTTTAATGCTTCGATTTGTGCGTCTCGTAGCTGGCTCAAGAAATTAGGAGTTATCACTAACTTATATGCTTTCACCCGAATAGGATGATGCTCTTCCTTTCGACTTAGAGCATCGGCTACTACGTTAGCCTTTCCGGGATGATACAAGATATCACAATCATAATCCTTGACCAGTTCCAACCATCGTCGTTGCCTCATATTCAAATCTTTTTGGTCAAAGAAATATTTAAGACTCTTGTGGTCGGTGTAAGTCGTACACTTCGTTCCATACAGATAATGCCTCCAGATTTTTAGTGCAAACACTACTGCAGCTAATTCCAGATCATGGGTTGGATAGTTTACTTCATGTGTCTTTAGCTTTCGGGAGGCATAGGCTATCACCTTTCCTCTTTGCATTAGAACACATCCTAACCCAAGCTTCGAGGCATCGGAATACACCACAAAATCCTCTACTCCTTCTGGTAGTGCCAGAACTAGAGCTTGTGTTAATCTTTCTTTCAATATCTGGAATGCCTTCTCTTGTGTCGCATTCCATTCGTATTTTGAATTCTTTCGAGTTAAATTAGTTAATGGGGTGGCTATCTTAGAGAAGTCTTGGATGAACCTTCTATAATAGCCAGCTAATCCCAAGAAACTTCTAACTTCTGATGGATTCTTAGGTGAAAACCATTTCATTACAGCCTCTACCTTTGTTGGGTCTACTGAGATACCTTCTGCATTTATGACATGACCCAGAAATTGAACTTATCTCAACCAGAATGCACACTTTGAGAATTTAGCATACAGTTTCTTTTTCTGTAAAGTACTAAATACTTCACGAAGATGTTGTGCATGTTCTTCTTCATTATTTGAATAAATCAAGATATCATCAATGAAGACAATAACAAATTTGTCTAACATTGGCCGGCATACTCTATTCATGATGTCCATGAAGACTGTCGGAGCATTCGTTACTCCAAACGGCATTATTACAAAATCATAGTGTCCATAACGAGTTCTGAATGCCGTTTTAGATACATCTTCTTCCCGTACCTTGACTTGGTGATAACCGGATCTTAAGGCAATCTTGGAAAACCAACTTCATCCTTGTAATTGATCAAACTGATCATCAATTCTAGGTAAAGGATACCTATTCTTGATAGTCAATTTGTTCAATTCGCGGTAGTCTATACACATCCTCATACTACCGTCTTTCTTCTTCACAAACAGAATTGGTGCACCCCAAGGGGATACACTTGGACGTATAAATCCTTTGTCCAACAACTCTTGCAGTTGTGACATCAATTCTTTCATCTCAGTTGGTGCTAATAGGTACGGAGCCTTAGTTACCAGCTTAGCTTCAGGAATTAGATCAATTCTAAATTCGATCTCTCTCTCTCAGGTGGAGCACCTGGAAGATCGTCTGGGAATTCTTTTACTACTAGAACTTAATCCATTTCCTTCCCTTTCATCTTTACATCTGCTACATAGGCTAAGAAGGCTCGGTGACCTTGTCTCACGTAGCTACTTATCTTGGCTATCGTACATAGCGTGATCTGTTTCCGCCGTTCACCAATGACACTAACTTCCTTTCTTGTAGGTGTCATGAATCGTACAATCTTATGATTGCATATAATCGTTGCAGCATGTGAAGATAGCCAGTCCATTCCAATAATCACATCGAATTCTTGCATCGGAATTGGAATTAGGTCGACATGATATTCTTCTCCTTCTATTAGTAGTCGGCCATCTCGGCATATTTCAGTTACTACTAATGCCTTAGCCAACTTACTTCTATTAAAGTTTCTAGCGTTCGCATACTTTAAAGAAACAAACGATCGACTAGCTCCTGTATCGAATAAAACACAAGGAGGTAGGGAATTCAAGAGAAATGTACCTGATACGACATCAGGAACATCTTTTCCTTCCTATGTGGTGATCTGGAACACCCTACCCCTCGGCTTTGGAGCCTTGATCCTTTTTACTTCATTTTCTGCCACTCTAGAACCTTCTCCGGTCTTCTCCATCTAAGATTTTAGCTTAGGACATTCCCTGCTAAAGTGTCCTAGCTTGTAACAGTTGTAGCATAATCGGGTGTTACTCATACACTGCAAGGCAGTGTGTCCCGCTTTTCCACACTTGTGATAAGTTGTAGACTTGAATCGGCACTCTCCTGGGTGCTTCCTTCCACAAGTCCTACAAATTGGAATATATTTACTTGGGGAGGAACCGCCTCCCGGTTTGTTGAACTTGAACCTCATAAGAGGCATAGGAGAAGGATAACTTTCTCCTTTCCTCTTCCCATCTCTTTCAGTATGTCTTTTGAGCTCAGACTCTCTTTCCCGAGCCATATCAATCATTTCCTCCAAGTTCGCACACTTGGATGGATGGATAAACTCTTTAATCTCTTTTTTTAAAACAATATGGTATCTTGTCATCCACATCTCTAGGGTTGTTATCAAAGCCGGACAGAACCTCGCTTTATCAAAGAAGATCCCCGTGATCTCGTCCACTGTCTTCGTTGTCTGACGGAGTTGAAGAAACTCCTCGGTGATTCTCTTAATTTCCACTCGAGGGCAATAATGTTTCAGGAAGATATCCTTGAATTCATCCCACCTCATCTCCTTGATCTTATCTCTACCTTTCTCTCATTGCACTACTCCCCACTAATCATCGGTTCGCTCTTTAAGTTGATTGGTGGCGAAGGAGACGTCATCCTCCTTCTCACAATGGCATGTATCGAATGCCCTTTCTATGGAGGAAATCCACCTCTGACTTTCTAAGGGATTAACAGCTCCCTTAAACTCTAAAGGTTTACAAGTCATGAAATCCTTATATGTACAACGAGTTGATTTATCAACTTTCGGATTCCTTCCTTCTCTATTATCAGTAACGTCTCTGTGACTCTCAAACCAGCTTTCTAATGAATTTTTTAAATCTGCTTGTAGGATTGGAAAGTTCGCATCGAACGCTTCTCCTACTTCTATTGCTATTTGTCTTCGGATATTCTTCGGGACTTGTTCTACCTCGTTCTCGTCATGACGTGGAGATTCAGTCCTCTCGTGGCTTCCTTCACCACGTATTTCATTATTTTGATGTTCAGCCATTTGTTGAAACATGATATCGCTTTAATCTCTCTCTCATTCTTTTACCCTAATCATAGTCTAGGGTTTTATACTACAGGCCTCGTATCAATTTAATCCTATTTCAGGATTTCACATAAGGCTAATACTCATGTATTCGTATATATGCACATATCATAATCATGTATATTCACATTCCTGGCTTACTATCTGTTGACATAAGTTATCATATGGTGTTTTCAATATCATGATGGTCCCATGCATTAACTCTTATATTGGCCAGGCATAAGGTAATGTATATTACCATCCTGATACTCAACTATCATATGGAACTTATCTCATACAAAGTTCTGCCCACGTATACTCACACTTTTGTGTTTTAAGCACTGGAATTTAATGTACCTGCTTCCTTTTATGGCCTCGGATTGAATCCCTATGTATATCACTGGCACTTATGGTTTGAGTTTAATTACCCTTTTCTGATACTCAAATCCCTCAAACAGTGCTCTAATACCAACTTGAAACATCCTACTTATTTCTTATTATTTTATCAGAGTTTAATGCGGAAAACTGGTCCCAGATTAACAAAACCTTGCCATAAATGGCTAAGGAAAATTTTCATTTATAATAATATCGTTTTACAAAAGGATAATATAATTACATCATCCTATATAGGGACTTTTCATTTCCGATAGCTCTGTTCACAGGAAGTTTCATTCCACTCGCTTCTTTCCTGCAACGTTTGGAAAACGTTTTTGAATTAGCTTACGCTAAGTAAGTACATTGCATCGTTAATTTTTTTATGAACCCTTTAGGTTCTTATTATTGTTAAAGTTTTCTCGGGCTCTCGGCGCCCACGTGACTATCTCCGGTCACGTTATTCATATATTTCATGGGTGTGCTAACCCCCTAGCAACCATCACAGGTCGTACCTTCGGTCCGAGTATTGGCAAGGTCCTTATACTCATCAGTATAGACCCCTTGCATTTGTCACGAAGACTCATTCATTCCTCAACCTCGTAGGCTTGGAATCTTTTACTCTTTCAGCCCCGTAGGCCGGGTATCTCATTTCATTTGAGACCTTGAGTGTCTTTGACTCACAGCCTCCCAAATGTATCAAGCATTTGTTTTAATGTATCATCATGCATTCACATATTCACCATGCATTTCACATATTCATATTCATCACATATTCATATTTATTATGCATGCTATACTTTCATCTCGTATGCATTAAAAGAGTTTATATATAGGAAGTACCAACGCCGTATCCACCACCCCTTTAACACTTCATGAGTACTACGTTATTCCATTTTAGGGTTTAGACTCGTTCCATCATACTCATTCATATTTGCACGTATCATCATGCATTCACATATTTATCATGCATTTCACATATTCATACTCATCACATATTCATATTCATCATGCATGGTATACTTTCATCTCATATTCATATTCGTCATATATTGTAAACTGGGGTGATTTTCCTTCCAGAGCAGTACCTCCAACAGAGATGTTCGCAGGAAAGAATGACGGGTCTAGGAGAGATTTATACGCCACTCTTTCCTTAGACAGAACATTCCGTTTGTCAGATAACTACATACTGGTTGGATGTTCTCCCATACGTTTACTATACTTCGTTATTACTTATTAGTCTATACCCCTAAACATTCATAATTGTTTCACCACGAAGTACCAAGAAGTTTATAAATAGGAAGTACCAGCGGCGTATCCACCACCCCTTGGATACGTCGTGACTACTCCATTATTCTCGTTTAGTGTTTAGACTAATCCGTCATTACCCCGTACCCTCGTCATATTACATATCACATAATCATATCATAAAAAACACGTATTTCATATAATCGTGTCTAGGGTACGGGTCCAGTGTACTTACATTATATTTGGGTAGTTCCTAAATTCGTTCCTCGTCTAGACGTTTCTCAGACTCCAACCACACTCGTCGCGTAGCGCACTCGTAACCACCGTGCTCGTAACCGTCTTTTGGGGGCTCCTCGGTATGTGTGTGTATGTGTGTGATGGTGGATTTGTTGTTGTTGTCTCAAATGAACAACAATGACCAAGTATTTATTGGGCTGAAATGCCACCCGTAGTGTACCGCTAAGCTAGGCGGTAGCGGTCCGCTACCACCCTTCTGCCAGCTGTTTCGAGTGTTGCGCACGTCGCGGACCGCTAAGGTCCTGGGTAGTGGTCCGCTACCCAAACTTTTCTCGTGAGTTAGCTTACACGTGTTACCTTCTCGTTTTCTAAGCCAAATTGCGGCTGGCGAACCGTTACCCGCCTGGTGGCGGTCCGCCATAGGGCTGAGTCACCAAATTTGACACTGCCACTTGTCGTTTTCTCTTTGTTTCCTTAACCCCCATCGTAGCGGACCGTTATGTAAACCGATCGCTACCGGCTCGTTTGTTCTATTTTCTTTATTTTCAGTACTTTAACTTCGAGCTATTTACACATTGGCCCCTGGACTTTTATTTCTTAAAATTTTAGGATGTTACAATTGCCCAATCTGAGGCCTATAAATAGGAGGCTTGAGTTCTTCATTCCACACACCTCAGGAACTATCAACACAATATCTAGAGAGAGCATTTTGTAGTTACAGTCGAAAGTAGATAGTAGAGAGGCTCCTCCTCTTTGTACGCAATAGGGTAGCCTATGAAACTCAGCGTTACGCTAGTTAGTATGGCCATTCGTGGGTAAACTCTTTGTATTGTTAGGGTGAAAATGAAACCTAGTGTATGTTAATGTTTAACGTATTAATCTAGTGGTATGTTTATGCCTTTAATTATTCTCTCTTAAAACCACCATTTAGGTGGCCTTTTTATTATTTTCTAATTTTTTCCTTACACTTGTGAGTGTTCTTGATTTTAAAGCGTAAGACCGTAAAATCTTTTTAATCAAACTTCTTTTAATACTTGTACGTCTTTATACAAGTAGAAATTGATAAGCCAAGTCTTGGTTAATATTAATAAGGTCGTACGTCTTTATACGATCTTGTTATAAAACCATGAATTGGTGAACTCATGTTGGGAACGGTACATCTTTATACAGGGTACCATTGTTACACCGCCTCCCGGTGAACAAAATCTAATTACTCTTTTAATAATAATAATTAAGCACTTAAGTTTGATGTCTTAAACTAACTCGGAGATAGTATCGAAGAGTTGAGGGTAACGATGTCCGTAGCTAGGAGTCCTACCATTTTATTATTAAAGATTATAATTCGTGAACCAAATGTTGTGAGAATGAGGCTCTAGCGGTGTACCATTCACACGTTTGTATTAGTCATACCAACGGATTAGTCAACTTAACATTATCATATACCAAGTGGATTCGAAGCCCAAAGCAATACTCTTCGTGACCTGATTATCCTCGAGATATTTACTTTTCTGTTATTTACAATTCTACTATTTACATTTTTGTTACACATTTCAATATTTTTACTTTTCTGTTATTTATTTTACCGTTGTTTACTTTTCTGTTTCAGAAGCACACAAACCACTCACTAAAACCAGCTAAACGATAACAAAAGTTGAATATTGGAACTCGACCGTGTCCATTGGTTCGATATTTGGTTCTTAGCTAAACTATATTACACTGCGATATGTACACTTGCCTATTGTGTGTGTTAGTATTTATCATTTTATTAATTTAAAAACTGAACTCGTGAAACCATTTCTAAACAAATATATATTTATATATTTTTTCATATATCACGCACGCTATCAACCGCCACAACGCACACCTAACTAACTAAAAAGAGGTCATCCAAAAATCGGTACCGGTATTTGATAAATGTAAAACACGTGTACGTTTCACCGTTTAAAACGTTAATTTTTCCGCGGTTCAGAGCCCCCGTCGCAGATCACGGAGTGGGTTTACGTAAAGGTTTTAGTTCTATTCTAAGATATGACATTAATTTTTTTTTCATGATTTCACCACAACGCGCGGGTTTCATACCTAGTTAAAGACAAAATGTAGTACTTTAAATTCTCTAGCACATTGGTATAAACTAGTGGGATCCCCCCACGCTACGCCGCGGGAATTTGCTCGGTATAGTACTGGTACGGAACCGACACTCGCTATAGCAACCGAATAAGAAAATCTCAAAAATAAAATCGTTACATGCTCAAAAGGATATCAACAAGTGTTTTACATCGATCGAAAACCAAAACAGAGAACACGTTACCGGTTTTTTATAATAACACCGGTACCGATATTGTTCGGCCGGTATCAATTAAGTGTTAAAATCTGTAACACTCGTTGTCGAAGACCTATACACTCGTACTCACCCAGCCAAAAAATGAAATCTAAACGTTTTAAAAAACAAGTGGAGATGGCAAATCCCGAATTCTAAAGAACATAACATTTTAAAGGCTGTAATAGGGAAAACAACGCTTAGAAATAAGCACAAGGAAACGGAAAATCCCAAATTCTATAAAACATAATAGAGCTATATACGGTTTTAGTCCATGTGGTTTGACTCAAATAACTCTCTTAGTTCATTAATTAAAATTTGACTTTTTTAGTCCAATAGTTTCATTTTCGTATCAATTAAAACCAGATCACTAATATCATTTATTAATTTTGTTAAATATTTTATAATTTGACCATAATATCGTCATCAATTTAAAGACAAAAAATTAAGAAATAAAACTTTAATCTAAAAACAATATATATCTCTCGCTATACCCCCAACCCTAGATCAGCCTCCATGCCCCCACCATCAACGCCATTGTCGGCGAGGCCCCATCGCTGATGACCAACGAGGGAAGACTCTCTTTACACACTTTCTCTCACTCTCGTTGTTTCTTCATCATCATCCTATTTTTTAGTAGCTCCATCTCTACCTCTCCCACCCACTATTACTCTCTAATCGTGACTCTACTTTCTCACTCTCAATAAACCTTTTATGCCATTTAACAAATTAGTTCAACAATTTTGAATTAGTCCCACAATTTTTCATTGGAAGAAGCCTTTAAGCCATTCACAGTATTCATAGCCTCGGTCGACACATCTTAGGGATAGCAATTGAGGCGGAGATCTAGGCCACTCGAAAGTGAACTTGATCGACACACATTGAGGACAGAATAGGACCACAACCTCCATTTGCGGACTATCCACAAGTTAGAGAAGGGTTGTGTGATAACCGACACCGAACGAGGTTAACACCCACCTTAATCTTGTTATTATGCATACTTGAGTCCTTATTTGATTTAGTATAATTGTTAGGAAATTTGGATTTGGAACCCTAGTTACAGTTTCCACTTTTAGGAACTTTCCAAATCCGGAAATCATTAATTTAAAACCGACACTTGTTACATCTCGCGTTAACCGACATATCAAAAAGTATTTTTTAGTCACTTAAAATGCCTGAATGTCCTGTAATTAGAATAACATCGTTCTTTAAATTAGTAACACGTTAGCCTAGCCGTTCGACCCGTCGACAATTTAATTAAGATTAATGTTTTAAAAGAAAATATTTATATACTTAATCATTTTTTTCGAAAATTCTGCATGGTATTATCCTCCATATAATTTTTTAAAAACCTACAATCTATCTTTATTTACTTCAAAAAACAAATTTGAGCTTTGCATCCTTATATTTTAAATTCAAATTTTGAATCACCCTTAGTCTTGATCAAAAACAAAATCCAATCCCTTTATACCCCTACTCACGATTCAGCAGCCCCAAACACTCTTTCCTGGTCGCAAATTCCATAGCCACACTCAAACTCAAACCGAAAACTTCGCATACAAGCAATCTAGAGCGTTTTAGTGCAAATCGGTACGTGTTCTTTCAAGTCTATCAAGTTTTCTTGCTCTAATCTTTCAAGGTCTGATTTTTTACTATCCTATGGTCTGCAAATATTTGAAATCCAACAACAAGTTGATAACTTTCGAAAGATCTCGAGTAGTAAAGTCATTGAACGCGTCTAGGTACGAAAAATCTACACTTTTCTTATCTTTCTTTGATTTCTAGAACTTTTACACGTTCTAAAACCATAAAAAGATTCAAACTTTATAGTTTTTAATGATATTTGTTCTGTCCTTAATCATCAAGGGTCGTATTCTTGGTCGTTATAATCGGAAATTTACTAAAAACTCGTTTTTGAAAGCAAACCGTCACAACATATTCAAAACAGCAACTTTTGTCAAACTTTTGAGAGTCATAACTCGGCCAAAACTCAACCAAATCTGTCGATTATTGAGTCTAGATTGTATTTCATGGAGTGTAGTTTTCAGAAAACTAAGTTTCATAGTTTCTCGATGAGTTTTGATCAGTCAAAGGTATTTTTTTTATAGACGGCTATCAAATCTGTTTTCAAACAGCAAACTTGGTTTGTGTTCGTAAAGCCATATCTCATTCATTACAAGTCCAAATAAGTCCATTCCTTCTCTGGAATTTAAGTTTTTGAGTATAGCTTCAAACCCAATTGAAAAATCTTAAATTTCTTTTTTATCGAGGTCGTACCAAGCAAAAACATTCCTTGAGTGAACTCCTTACGAGCTTCATTCCCATGGAAACAAGCTCCTTTCCAGATCTCAGTTAAATATGGATGGATGTATATTAGTTTGAAACCATCAGATGTAAAACGATTTTTTGAGCAAATCATAGACACTCAAAACGAAATTTACTCATTATTTTAATTAATTTATTAAGGGTAAAATAGTAATTAAATAAATTATTTTAAATAAATTGGGTAATATTTAATATATATGTTTTAGAAAGAAGAAATATATAACTAAAATTAAGGATTAAATAAATATGTAATAAATAAAGTTAGGAAAAGAATATACGTAAATGACATTCAAATAAGTAACTTTGAAATTTTCTTTTTCATAAAATATTAATTTCTCTTCTTTAACAAATTATTTATCAATCTTATTTTAAAAGTTTTTTTTTGAAGATTTTGACCAAGGACTTTTTGGAACAATAATTGGATGAGTCGTTGAAACTCATTTCACATTTTTTACTTGGTCCATCGTTACATTTTCAAGAAAACGAAATTTTTGTACACAAAAAGTAACCGTATTGAAAACCATAATCGTTCGTTTATTTGTCAATTTGTGTTAGCTAGGTCTACAAGTTACATATTAGAATAATTGTTCTTTATTTTGTTCTTAGTATCATCGTATCACCATCGCCACATCATTTTTTGTCATATCACATTGTTTTCCTGTGATAATTTGACTTTTTTAACTACGATTTTTAAAACTTGAATGTTATGTAACCTTGCAAAATTTGAACACATGTCATTTTTAAAGGTAGAAAGTATCGTACCACTAATTAATTACTTATTTCATGTAAGGGTGTAAACAAAATAGGGATGTAAACAAGCCAAGCTTAAAAAAATCGGTTAGTTTAATTTAAAAGAATTCGAGTTTAAATTTGGCTCGTTTCATGTAATATGATTAAAGTTCGAGTCGGCTAATGAGTAATTTTTTAATTCCAATTAGACTTGTTTATTATTTTTTAAATATTTAATTTTTTTATTTATACATGTATAATCATTTTTATATATACTTATACTTTATTTTTATATATTAGATGATGTATATGTATTTTTAGCATAATTATATTTTTAATAATAATTATTATGATTTATTATATTACATTAAATAAAATTTTATATTCGTTAAATATAATAGGCTTGTTTACGCTCACTCAAGCTCGGTATATGACGAATAAACTATTATATGAGCTTTGATTTATGGTCTTGCTCGTTTAAGTCCGCCCCGTTTCAAAATTTTAATATAGGTACTACAAGTTGTAAAGAAAGTGAGATGGTGTTTTAGTACAGTAAAGTTTGCATTCTTAGTTTTTTCATGAAAAAGGAAAACCAAACCATATCGATTTCCATTTAAACCAAACAAAATTGATTTCTACTTTACTCCGATGATCTCAATTCTGAATTCTTAAAGATCTCAATTTTTAAAGACAAACCGAATCACTTTGTAAAACCGATAATTGAACCTACCTCTGATTGAAACCGATCGGTTTCTTAACCATATAACTAAAGTGTTCAGTTAGATCCCTAAATCCACCACCAAAACTGACCCATAAATACCCATACTATAGAGAATCTATTTCACCTATGAAATAACACAGGGGTGACTCAACATATTTTTAGGTTTAAATCGAACATCAAAATCATAGCTTTTTGTAATGTTTTCTAAATATATAAAAATTACTAAAATGTAATTTTATGAAACGTGAAAACGTATAATTTTAACACAAAAGTTGACACATTATCATTTCTCTCTAAAAACATAAAAGTTGATAAATTATTACGTATATTTTGATGTTAAAATATAGATTGAAGTAGTTTATTTAGTTTTTGAGACCCTTGTAATTTAGGTGTATAAGAGCATTCACATCAGCTCCCCGTCCACATCACTACAATTTAATTAAAAATTATTATTTCTTAAGTTTATATCTCATTTTTTAAAATACTTTCACATCATACTCCACAAATCTATCATTTATTTTAATTAAATAATACTTCTTTATTTATTTATTTTATTTTCTTTTTTTCTTCCACTCACACACACTTACAAAAAGTTTAAAATAATGAATATGGGATGAATGATAACCCCCTAAATATAAATGATGGTTATAGTTTACTCTAAAAATATAGAGGATGAAAATGAGGATGGGGGCTGATTTGAGCGTAAAAATTACATGATTTTTAATGTTTACTTTATAATTTAGAGATTAGAAAGATGATATGAATGCATTAAAATGGTTACTTTAATTAATTGTACAACATATGTTCCAATGAGAAACTTCTCAGAGGATAAAGTAGGACTCGCATGCGTTATTTTGGATTCATGCATCACATAGTTAAAAGCGTAATAATTTTTTTATATAACTATAAAAAATAATAAAAGATGACAACCCTGAAAAGGTTAACTACTTTTTTTATTTTATCATAAAAACACACCATGTTTGTTAAATCAAAGTTACTTTGGATAAAAATCTATACAATATCCAAAAGACTAAGACGTAAGTCTTCTCAAATTTATATCAATTATTTATGGAAACAAAATGATATTTTTTTTATTAATATAGTAGTTTAGACACCGTGTAATACACACAGGATGGAAAATATCAATAGATAAATTTCTTAAGTTTTTTATTTATATATTTTATAGGTGTATAAATGTATTACATATACTAAGAATAGAAAACAAAATTCAAAATATGTAAAAAATAATATATAATTGGGTTTCAAAAATTCGTCAAATACTATTTAATGTAATTTGACTTTCATTTACTATTTGATTGAAAATAAAAGTTACGTAATTAGATTTCAAAAATATTATAATAAAAGATAATTTAAAATAAATGTGTTTTATTAGTATAGTTAGTAATTTATTAAAAGATATGAGTGCATTTAATAAGATAGAGAAACGAAAAAAAATGATAAGATTGAATTTGGAGTCGACACATGACATACAAAAATCTTTATTTATTATATAGTATAGATTTAAAAAAGAAGTTGTACAAATAAAGACTGATTGCTATAAAATTCTCTAAGTACAAACTGCTGCAGATAAGCTTATCTGCAGCGGATACTTGTTCATCTGCTGAAGAACAAATTTGTTGCGGATAGCCTTATCTGCTGATGACCAAAGTTGCTGCTGATAGGCATATCATCAGCAGCTGTGGACAGTTGTGTCTTGCTGCTGATCATCAACATTGCTGCTGATAGCCATTCCCACTGAAGATCAAACGTTGCAGCTGACTGGCTTCGATAAAGCAACCATTACCACTGACACACTCCACGCAGAAAGAATGTCAATGGTGCAAGATAATAAAAGACAACGACGCTCTCCTTCCAAGGTCTCAAGCAATGATGCCTAAGAAGACGTTTGAGTAAAGATAACTTTTGTAGTTGTTATTGTCGTTACATGTAGAATAGCTTCAATACAAGATCAACGGCTTGTGTTAGATCTGATCCTTAGAATCAAGGGTCTGTCTTGATTCTAAGTTACTATATAAGTAGTACTTAGAGTCATTGTATGAGTGTGCTTTTTTGCTTAAGAGTTTTCTCTGTAATCTTGAAGCTTAATACAAATTGCATTTATCAGTATTCTTCGTGTTTACTTGTTTATATTGCTTAGTTGTGATTGTTTCCGCCAATCTCAACTAGAATAGAACCATCTTGTATTCACCGATCCTACAAGTGGTATTAGAGCTTTGGCTCACAGATTAAACAAACTCACACTTGTTTAATCATTCTCTGGTTCTATTCAAAACTATCTCTTTGCTAAAGTCACCCATAATCACCAATAAAAAATGGCACAAAACAATGGAGTTGAAGACACAGGAAGCATCAGCAGACCACCAAGACTGGTCTCTGGAGAAGACTATGATATGTGGAAGAACAGAATGGAAAGCTTCTTCTGCTATCAAGAATATGGGATATAGAAATCCATAAAAGATGGACCATACATACCCTTGGTGGCCTCTGATGATTCAGGAGGTACACTGGTTCCCAAAGAATCCTCCAAATACTCTGATGAAGACATCAAGAAAATGGAGGTAGATTTCAAGGCTTTGGAAGCCATCCAGATGTGCTTACCAAATGAAGTTTTTCACAACTTCAGAGGATACAAAAATGCAAAGGAGCTATGGGAGGCTCTTGAAAAGATGTTTGCTGGTTCAAAGGAAGTGAAAGAAAACAGAAGAGACATCCTGAAGCAGCAATATGAAAACTTCGCCTGGAAGGAAGGTGAGTCTCTAACTGTTTTATTTAACAGATATACTTTTCTTGTAGGGGAGCTGCAGTGCTCAAAAGTGAAGCTGGAGAATGAAGATATTCTTAAAAAGTTCATCAGGTCTCTACCCAGTTGCTGGACACTCTACACAGTGTCCATCAGAAGAACTGAAAATCTGAAGACTCTTTAGATGACTGAGCTTTTCGGTATGCTAAAAACCTATGAATTAGAGATGATTCAAGCCAGGGAAAGAAGCTCAAGCTACCAAACAGCCTCAACTTCCACCACTACCTCTTCTGCCCTCCACTCCAACTACTCAGGTCCTAGTTAAAGCAACTATTATCCTCCCATTGTCACTCATCCCCAAACTCTAACCTCTTAATTAAACAACTCACCATTTCTTCTTGAAGCCCCACCTCAAACATCAACCTCTGCTGTTTTTGTCTCTGAAAACTAAAGCAATATGTCCTTTATCAAGGAAGATCTGTAATGTTTTCATACAGATGATCTAGAAGAAATGGATATACAACACTCCTATGCCATGCTCTCTCTAAGAGCAAAAAGGTTCTACTCAAGAACAGGAAGACCCGTTCCAATCAACAACTCTAACACCAGGGTTGGCTTGGACAAAAGCAAACTGAAGTGTTACAACTGTAACCAACTTGGTCATTTTGCTAGGGAATGCAAGCTCAACCAAGACAGCAACAGGCCACTCCTCCTGCATAAACTGCGGCTTGTGCAGCTGTTGGAACTGCTAACTTTGACTGAAGCTTCCAGTATGAGGATATTCCTGCCAACAATCAAGCTCTCATGGCAGACACATCAGAGGTACCACCTCAGGTATATGAAAATCTGTGTACTCAATCTTGTATTGATAAGGTCCTTGGATACAGGAAACATAACCAGAATCTCATAGATCAAAATGAAGAATTTCACCAAAGGAAAAGATTGATTGTTTAAAGAAAGAAATTTCATCATTAAAACATGAGCAAACAAACATTGAAACTCAAATTGATGATCTTCTGGTTAAGTTAAAAGCTACAAGGGCCGAATTAGCAGACCAAAAGATCCATGTGGAAAAATATGAATTTGCATCCAAAAAACTGCAAAGACTTTTAGATGCTCAAATTCATGAAAAGGTAACTGCTGGTCTTGGATTTCAAGCTGAACAACCCTACAATGTTGTTCCTCCACCCGCTAACTATGTAGCTATCCATGAACCAAGTTTCAATCTTTCCAACCTTGACATGGCCAACCAAAATCTTGACCCTGTTGTCCAAGAAACCCCCGTGCAAGAATGCACTACTTCATCCGAGTCTGAGTCAACATGCTCAGACTCCACTGAAACCAATAAAGCTTCATCACCTCCTACATGTGAAGCTTTTAAAGCCAACAATCCAAGCCCTTTCATCCCTTCAAAAGCAGTACCAATATCTCAGCCAACTAAACAAATAAGAATCAGATATCCTCCAGAAGGAAGAAAGCTAACTGTTGAAAAGGGACAGTCTTCAACCCCCACCAACTCAAAGCCTCTATCCAAATCACAACAAAGGAAAGTGTTTGACATATGTCATGCACCTGGAGAGAGGGCTCCATATGTTCAAAAGACATTGGAAGAAGCCACCTTTGAGCATAACAAAGCTAACCCCTGGAACTTCAAAGACTTGTTCAAAAGAAAGGACTATGTGTACTTTCAGAGGGAAAAACTGGCAAAATCATGCTCTGTGTGTGGGAAATACAATCATACTGCCAGCACCTGCTTCTACTACCTTCAGAAACAAAGAAACCTCAAGCAACATGCTTTTGAAAAGACGAACAAGAACAAAAAGGTAAGAAGCTTTGAAGCCAAGACAACTCATTTCAGAAACTCTCTCTCCCCACCAAGGAAGAAGCTGCCAAAACCTCAACAATCTTGCATCATCTGGGGTGAATCAGACCACTTTACTGCAAATTGTAAATTTAATCCCTTCAACCAGATTAACCAATAGCTTATCAACAAAAGAACTTCTACAGAGAAACCATCTGGTAACAAGGTAAAGAAGGATGGGCATACATGTGTTGTTAAACCATCAGCAGCCAGCAAAAATGTTGTTGATCAAGTACAGCCCAAGAAACCAAAGGACAAGCCTTCAGCAACAACCAAGTCTGTTGCTGCTCAAGTAAAACAATCAGCAGCAACAAAATCTGTTGCTGATAAGCCAAAGTCATCAGTAGCAAAATCTGCTGCTGATCAAGCAAATCTGTCAGCAGCCAAAGCAACATCAGCTGCTGACAAAGCAAAGAGAGCTGAAAAACCACCAATTCAGCATTGGAAAGTCAAAAGTCCTCCAAGAATCATCATTGGTTCCGTTGATTGCAAACATGCTGATACTGAAAATCCTAGAACCCTTTTCTACAAGGATGCAAGCTCTTGGATTCCTCCCACTAACTAGATCTCTCTCATGTGCAGGGACAGCCAGGTCACAAGAATAACACATGGGTGGTAGACAGTGGCTGTTCTAGGCACATGACAGGAAACAAATCCATCCTCTCCAACTTCAGACATTTCAATGGAGGATATGTTGCCTTTGGAAGTGACTCAAAAGGAGGATCTATTACTGGACAAGGAACTGTGTCCAATGAAAGAATGAGTATTGATAAGATAAACTATGTCAAAGAATTGGACTTCAATCTCATGAGTGTTTCCTAGGTCTGTGATCAAAAGCATTGGATGCTCTTCACATATAAAGAATGATTTGTACTGTCTCCTGGTTTATCCAAACCTCCTCCATAAAATATTTTATTAACTGCTCAGAGAAAAGAAAATCTTTATGTGCTTGACATGAATAAGGTCACTCAATCTGGCAGTGTATCCTGTTTTCTGTCAAAAGCTTCAGTTGATGAATCAGCTCTCTGGCATAGGAGATTAAGCCATGTTAACATCAAAACCATCAACAAATTGGTGAAGGATAATCTTTTCAGAGGGCTTCCTGATAAAGAATTCCAGCTAGAAGATCATTGTATTGCTTGTTTGAAGGGGAAGCAACACAAGAGTTCTCACAAGCCCAAGACTTTGAATACAAATGATACTCCACTACAGCTGTTGCATATGGATCTCTTTGGTCCTACAAATATTATGTCAATGGGTAAGCAGTCATACTGTCTTGTGATAACTGATGACTACACCAGATTCTCATGGGTATACTTCTTGAGAAAAAAAGATGAAACTGCTGAAATTCTCAAATCCTACATCCTTAGGGTAGAGAATCAAAGCAATCAGAAGGTAAAGATGATAAGGTGTGATTAGGGCACAGAGTTCAAGAACCACATTTTGAACTGTTTCTGTGAGAACAAGGGAATAGAAATGCAATACAGTGCTCCAAGAACTCCTCAACAAAATGGAGTTGTTGAAAGAAGAAACAGAACTCTAATTGAGTCAGCAAGATCTATGATTGTTGACTCAAAACTGCCTCTCACATTCTGGGCAGAAGCAGTAAGCACAACCTGCTATGTCCAAAATAGAGTTCTCATAGTCAAGCCTCTCAACAAGACACCTTATGAACCATGGTTTCAAAGAGTTCCCTACATTGGATTTCTAAAACCTTTTGGATGTCCATGCACAATTCTGATCACACATGGGGTTCTTCCTAAGTTTGGTTCCAAATCTGATGAAGGATATTTTGTGGGCTATTCCTCTCAATCCAAGGCCTACAGAGTATTCAACTCAAGAACAAGAATTGTGGAAGAATCAGCCAATGTGGAATGTAGAGAACACATTGTCTGTGAATAAGGAAAAGGCCCAAACTGGCTCTTTGACATATACTCCTTCACCCAAATATTTGAGCCTCTCATCTTCTCAAACATGGAGTCTACCTCTTCTCAAGCACCTGCTTCCACTTTCTCCTCTGACTACAGACTGGATTTTCCTAAATCTTCTATCAGTCTGAGAAGACCATCCATTGATCCTCCATATGTTATGGAAGCCATTGAAGCAAGTGAAGCAAGAACCACACTCTCCAATGTCACTAGCAGCAGCCTATCTGAAAATGAAAATTTGAATGAAGACTCTTCGGTAAATGCGGTAGATGCTGCAAATACTATTGCTGATAATACTGATGTAGCTGTTGATATTGAAGACTCTTCAACCATGAATGAAGAAATCCCTGATCAAAATCAAAGCAATCTTGAGCAAGGGATACAGCTGGAGGTGGTACCAGCACAAAGGATCAACAAGGAACATCCCATGGAAAATATTATTGGCCAAGTTCACCAAGGAGTTCTAACAAGAAGCAAATCTCATGAGGCCAATATATGTTTGTTTTCATGTTTTCTATCTCAGGTGGAACCCAAGAAGATAGATGAAGCTCTGTAACACAGCAGTTGGATTGAGGCAATGCAGGAAGAGTTGCTGCAATTCAAGAGACAGGATGTCTGGAAACTTGTTGATCTTCCACCTGGTCAATCTGCCATTGGCACAAGATGGGTATTCAGGAACAAGCAAGATGAGAGAGGCATTGTAGTTAAGAATAAAGCCAGGCTTGTAGTTCAAGGCTACACTCAGGAAGAGGGAATTGACTATGATGAAGTCTTTGCTCCTGTTACCAGGCTGGAGGCCATCAGAATCTTCCTGGCATTTGCTGCATCCAAGAATTTCATGGTCTATCAAATGGATGTCAAGAGTGCCTTTCTGTATAGGAAGATTGGTGAAGAAGTATATGTCAAACAGCCTCCAGGCTTTGTAGATCCTACACATCCTAACCAAGTGTTCAAACTAGACAAAGCTCTGTATGGCTTACATCAAGCCCCAAGAGCCTGGTATGAAACTTTGTCCGGATATCTATTAAGCAACAACTTTAGAAGAGGTGCCATTAACCAGACCTTGTTTATCAAATATGAAGGGGGAGAAATCTTACTGGTACAAATCTACGTAGATGATATCATCTTTGGATCAACAAGGAAGAAGTTGTGTAAAGACTTTGAGATCCTGATGCACTCAAAGTTTGAAATGAGTTCAATGGGTGAACTAATTTTCTTTCTAGGTCTTCAAGTCAAACAAGTTTCAAATGGAATCTTCATCAGCCAATCCAAATATGTCAAAAGTATTCTGGAAAGATTCAATATGGCTGACTGCTCTGCTGCAAGAACCCTTATGCAAGTGCACCATCAGCTGACTCCAGACAAAGATGGTCAAGACACTGATCAACATCAGTACCGTGCAATGATAGGGTCTCTCATGTATTTCACTGCCTCAAGGCCAGATTTCATGTTTGCAGTATGTCTCTGTGCAAGATTCCAAACAGCTCCAAAAATTTCACATCTTCAAGCTGTCAAGAGAATCTTTAGATACCTAAAGGGAGCCCCAAGACTTGGGCTATGGTACTCTAAAAATGATAAGTTCAATCTGTATGCATACACTGACGGTGATTATGGGGGATGCAACTTGGACAAAAAGTCCACATCAGGGGGATGTCAGTTTTTGGGAGGGAGACTGATTTCATGGCAGTGCAAGAAACAAACATGTGTTTCAACTTCTACAGCAGAAACATAATACATTGCAGCTTCAAGTTGTTGTGCACAAGTCATCTGGATACAAAATCAAATGTTGGATTATGGGATGACTTTCATGGCAACTCCAATTCACATTGACAACATGAGTGCTATATCAATCATAAATAATCCGGTGCAGCACTCCAAGACAAAACACATTGACATCAGGTATCACTTCATAAGAGATCAAGCTGAGAAAAAGAGAATTATTTTAACCAAAGTTCATACCAATGAGCAATATGCTGATTTGTTTACAAAACCTTTTGATGAAGCTAGATTTAGATATTTAGTTGAATCTATTGGTATGATGAACTTTGATTAAAATATGTCTCTAAAATCTTGTTTTTGTAAATGTGTTTGTCTTTTGTTATAAATAAAAGTTATAAGTCAGCAGCATCCATTTCTTGCTGCTGACAGGTTTAATTATCAGCAGCAAATATTTTGCCACTGACTGCTTTAAGTTATCAGCAGGAACAAGTTTCCTGCGAATAGCTTTAAGGCTGTCAGCAACAACATCCTTGCTGCAGATTACTGCATCCATCAGCAGCAAAGATTTTGCCACTGACTACTTTAAGTTATCAGCAGGAACAAGTTTCCAGCGGATAGCTTTAAAGCTGTCAGCAGCAATTGAGTTTGCTGCTGACAGACTTAACCATCCGCCGCAACCAAGCTTGCAGCGGACATGCTTAACTAATTCGCAGTAATCAAGTTTGTTGCTGATGGGTAAAAATAAGTCTAGATTAACTTTTACCCACTGTAAAAATTACCTTCAGTCTTTACCATGACTGCTATAGTGTATTACAGCTGTAACAGTAAAAGGTGAATGAGGTTGTATTGTACAAGTAAGTTGGCTTTTTCCCTCCTCTGCCGTTATAACTTAAATCAATTTCTCCATAACCTCTTCACATTCAGTTTCAACCTAACCCTCGTCATTTTCTCTCAAACCTCCATAAGCATTCAAAGCCTTCCATACTTAACCATCTTTCAAAACCTTCATCCTTCCCTCCAAACCCAAAAAAATGGTAGAGGTAGACATAAACCGTCCCGATGATAAGTTTTCTCCATACCACAACCTCACATCATACTTAATAAAAGGGAAGAAGTCTGAGGGGTTCGATGATATGATCGATTTTCTTTGTCGATCAAAGATATATTTTGCCCTAACCGTCAACCCACCCATCTACATTCCTCATATGGAGGATTTCTAGAAATCTGTCATCTTCTCTACCGAACAGGGGATACCCCAAATCAAAGCCCAGGTAGATGGCAAAGAAATCACCATCTCTGAAGATACTCTCCG
This sequence comes from Smallanthus sonchifolius, assembly GCA_023525975.1. NCBI lineage: Eukaryota > Viridiplantae > Streptophyta > Magnoliopsida > Asterales > Asteraceae > Smallanthus > Smallanthus sonchifolius. Next base: position 56,640,794 of record CM042038.1, read on the forward strand.
AAAACACCTCAAGCTTCAAGACGAGGGGGCCGTCATTTCATACTCAAAAGAAGTCTATATGAGGACCTTTGTATCCATAGGGTACACTGGAAATCAGAATGAGTACACAATAGAGAAGGCACTGATGGGCCCCCATGGAAGTATCTATGCCACACTCTTCTACAATACATATCTCAGAAGAGAAGTGGATGGCATCAAGTGAGCTCTGCACTTGCCTCTGCTGTTCACGGTATGGTTACTTGCCAAGGATTCAACTTTGCACATCTCATCTTTGAAGGTTTAAGATACAACCTTCAAGAAGGTGCAAAGCAGCAATTTTATATGTATCCAAGGTTCTTGCAGGAGGTTTTTAATAATGAGTTAAAAGAGCTTTCAAAACCTACAAAAATCTATCTTATGATGGGTCATAAAAGTAACATTTTTCAAAGTATGAGAACTATTTCCAAAAAGTTATCAGGGGTCAATGTTCCATTGTTATCTACAATGATGAATATACAAAGTACCCAGGGTGACAGTTCAGCAATCCCAGCTGATACTGATCCCACACCATCCTCTTCACATCCTGAACAACAATCTGCTTCCACTGTTCGAACCCCTGTGCATACTACTATGGATGCACAGGCACAGAAATTACTTACACCTGTTTTTGATGTTATCGTTCAACTGGAACAAAGGGCCCCAGTTGCATCAAAATATACTAGAAAGAGGAGCAAGAAGACTCCTTCTCTTCTTGTCTTAAAGGCCTAATCCCAACCTAAAAGCCCTCATTCAGAATCCTAAAATTCTGATGAGAATATCAAAAGGGATAGCCACATCATTAGAGAGACTTCCTTGGAAGCTTCTCTATTAGGATCAGGATCATATCCCGGATCCATAGAACAACCCTCTGAGCCATTCCATTATCTTTCTTCTCTGAACTTAAGTGCAGAGGCACGTTGTCAAGATGATATACCTTCTCCAACAACCACTATCTCGGAGGTATTGATTGACTTGGCTGCTAGTGCACCTAACCCAAGTTCTTCACCTAAGAAGGTTCACTCTAGGAGTACTGATAGAGTGAATGTGGAAAGGGCTGTCACTACTCCTGGTACATCAATTGATCAGGAGGACAGTGATAACATCATTAAGACCCTAACCACGGCAACTCATAATGAGGATGTTTCTTTTGAAACACTCTTCACTGAGAGGAATCCCAGGTGCCAAGGAAACCAGGGTGATGGGGATGCAGAGGCTAGGCCTAAGGTCCCATATGGATCCAAGGATTCCACAACTGTGGATGAGGATAGACTGAAACTTCATAACTTGGAATTGACGGCAAGGGTGGAAATGCTAGAGGCCGAAGTGTCAAAACTTAGGCACCAAGTCTCTATGCATGAAGCTCATCAATGCCCTCCAGTGATTACTCCCTCCCTTGTCTCAGTGGGCACTCAAACTGACCAGACTCTGTGCACTGATGCAACCAAAATGGGGAGATAGTTGCTGTGGAAGACGATGCTGACAGCCTCGACGAATGGATACAAGAGCAGACAGCCTTTCAAAGTTCTCTATTCAGACCTACTTTTGTTCAAGTTCATGACTTGCCAGACTCAGAAGATGAAGAAGAAGATATCACTGAGGATTGGAAGTTAGTTGTCCGAGCTGTTGATGAGGTGTTAAAGAATGAAAGTCAAAGTGAAGACACACCTTCATCATTCAGCATACTTCCCACTGCTGCAGCCATGTCAAGACAGACCATTGTCCCTCAATTCACACTGTCTTCAAATAAGCTATAATTTGACTCAATACTAGCTTGGGGGTATGATGGTTCAACTGAGAGATTCTGGATCGGAAAGGAGTTCAGTGGGGTAGAAGAGCTGAACTGGAATGCACTAAATCCACTCCAAGTGCTTGAACTGTACCTATCCAGCTGCACCAACAACTCTACAGATCTCTCAACAGAACTTGCAATCGAGGTTCTACGTCTTGATGGAGGATAATATTCCCTAGTTTGAAAGGCTCTTAGAAGAAGCAAACAGGGTGGCCTATCCTAAACACCATGCAGAATCTTCAACAACATCAGAACAAAGACTAGCTCCAAGACTTGCCTTGATCAGGAGCAGTGCTTTAACAGAAGAAGAAGTTCTATGTTGGAGAAGATTTCTCTACAACACAGTGGTCAGAGACTTGGAAGTGCTAGGATGGTCAAGAAATGGGTCTTCTGACTTCACATTCTTGCTAAGTAATGGATCATCTCTCTCAATCAACATCAATGAGATCCTACTTCTAAATTCAGACTTCCTGCACAAAGTCTTCGAGCTCAGAACACACATATGCAATGTAAATTCCTTAGAGAGTCAAGCAATGATAAAATCCATCAAAGCTAAGATTGAAAAGGAAGGACGACTTGCAATGGATGACTCCAACTCTGACTCAGATCTATCCTTTCTTTCCTCTCCAACTTTCAGATTAAACACAGTAGAAGAATCCAGAAGAAGAGAAAAGGAAAAGATGAAGAAAGAATGGAAAGCAGTGACAGGTCTTGAATGGGAAGAAGATGAAGAAAGTGTCCTTCCCTTGTCCATTCCACAAAATGCCAATGAAGCTGAAGCTGAGATCACAACAGCATCTCCTACATCTGCTGTTGTGGTCCATGAAGCTGAAGCAGAGGCATCCAATAAAGACAAGGGAAAGAGACCTATGACAGAAGAAGATGAAGAAAGGTTATTGAAAGAGAAGAAGGAGAAGGAGGAAAGAAGAAGAAGAAGAGAAGAAGAGGAGATGACTGAATTAAGAAAAGCCCAAAAAGAAAAATTGCCATACTCCTTAGAGAACAACAGATCCTCCTCTATGCTAAGCAGCTAGATGATCTAAAAGTCAAGATTCCTGCAGCTTCTCAAATTCAAGAAGATGAAGCTCTAGCTCTTCAACTGCAGGAACAATTCAATAAAGAAGAAGAAGAAAGAGAGAAGAAGAAAAAGGAAGAGGCTAAGTTCAGAATAACTGATTCTGAACTAGCCAAAGAAATGAGAGAGGAGTGGATAGAGGCTCTGATTTCTCAAGGTGAGGATGCAGATTACCTTGAGAAACTATCAAATAAAGAAATCTACAGAGCTTTCAGGGGTCAGCAAGATCAATTGGCAACTAATAAAAGGGATGAAGAAGAAGAAAAAGCCAAACAGAAATCCAAGAAGACCATTGCATTTAACAGAAGAACCCATGAAGAAAGGAAGGTCATGATTGACTTCCTAAAGGCTAGAGGAGAGAGTGGAAAAAGGTTGGGTCCCATGAGTTTCATGAACCTGCAAGCCCTTTACTTTAAAGTCAAGAAGAAAGAGGAAGAAAGACTAGGGAAGAAAGGCTCAAAGAAGAGGGTGATTAATCAAGAAGATGAAAGGAAACAAAAGAAACCCAAGCCTTCTTCCTCATCCACCACTTCCTCTGTTCAACAACATTCCACTCTCAATCCTAGACCTCCCTCCTCTCCACCCCCAAAGTCCAAATCCTTCCACCCAGCTTCTCTTCATCAGCAGCCTTCCAAGAAGAAAACCAAACCTACCTTCACACCAGAAGACTCAAGAGAAATAATTGTCTGGTTCTATAACAGTCAAGATAAATGGTTTGAAGTTTTCAGGGGAAAGGAATAACTAAAAAGATCAGTCTATAAATCTGTTGATGAGGTACTGCAACTCCCAGACTCAGATCTTAGAAAAATGATGGAGTTGGGTGAAGCCCATAAGCCAGAGAATGAAGGTGGGAGACATCTTTTGCTAGTGATCAAACATCACTTCAACCCTAGTAAAGATGTAATCATTGATGCTAAACCTCTTCAAACCTATTCTCCATTCACCAGTTGGTCCTTCAAGGTTGATACCAACGAGTTTATCCTGATTGAAGTAAAAGGACAGAAGATGATATGTTCAAGCAAGGCCATCTTCAAAATGCCAAGTAAAGACATAAAGACTCTATCTGAGCTTCCTCTAAACAATACCAGCCAGGACCCAAAAGGCTATGAGGTAGAAAGGATAGTCTGCAACATGGAAAAGCTTCAGCAGCAAAAGCAGTAAGAGAGTTTTGGTAGCATCAGTCTAGGGGGAGTTTGTAAAAATAAAGACTGATGGCTACAAAATTCTCTAAGTACAAACTGTTGCGGATAAGCTTATCTGCAGCGGATACTTGTTCTTCTGCTGAAGAACAAATCTGCTACGGATAGCTTTATCTGCTGAAGACCAAAGTTGCTGCTGATAGGCATATCATCAGCAGCTATGGACAGTTGTGTCTTGCTGCTGATCATCAACATTGCTGCTGATAGCCATTCCCACTGAAGATCAAACGTTGCAGCTGACTGGCTTCGATAAAGCAACCATTAACACTGACAACTTTCTGCTGCACCACTGACACACTCCACGCAGAAAGAATGTCAATGGTGCAAGACAATAAAAGACAACGACATTCTCCTTCCAAGGTCTCAAGCAATGATGCCTAAGAAGACGTTTGAGTAAAGATAACTTTTGTAGTTGTTATTGTCGTTACATGTAGAATAGCTTCAATACAAGATCAACGGCTTGTGTTAGATCTGATCCTTAGAATCAAGGGTCTGTCTTGATTCTAAGTTACTATATAAGTAGTACTTAGAGTCATTGTATGAGTGTGCTTTTTGCTTAGGAGTTTTCTCTATAATCTTGTAATCTTGAAGCTTAATACAAATTGTATTTATCAGTATTCTTCGTGTTACTTGTTTATATTGCTTAGTTGTGATTCTTTCCGCCAATCTCAACTATAATAGAACCATCTTGTATTCACCGATCATACAGAAGTGAAAATCATGGACAAAATTATTTTAAAAAGCATCTTTTTATTAGTAAGATAAAATCATTTTTACAAATATCATTTTGATGCTTACCCAATTTCACTCTTAACAACTTCTATAAAATAGTTATTTAACTAAGTAGACATATTAATATTTTTTTGTTTTAGTTCATTATGACATTTTATTAAACAAAGTCTTGTTCAATGTGGTTATTTGTAATCTTGTTATTTTAGAAATTATAATTATAATCTATATTAAAGCAAAACTTATATAAACAGTGCTTTAATGTTATTGGACCGTTATGATACGTAGCGCTTGACGATTGGGTTTTATCTGATTTGGAATTCCGAAACCTTTTCCTTCATATGTACAATTTACTAGACACTTGAAACCAAAAAATGGATAGTAGCGCGCTTCCCCTCCCCTTGGTGACACGGGTTCGAATATGTTCCCCCTCCCCTCCCTTCCTCGATTTTTGCATCCCCCCCTTTTTCCTTTTCTAATTTATTTATTGTTTATTTTTTTCTACTTTTTTCCATTTAAGTTTACCCGCTCTTGAGTTTAGAAAAAATAAATAAATTTTGGTTTATTGATGCTTTAAGGTTTTGGTACACGTGTTTTGATATTTGGGATCATGGTAGAATTTCCGACACAACGCGCAGGGGAGAAAACCCTCTAGTTTATATAAAATAATATAAAATTTGTTTTTTTTTCACTTTGTATACATTCGAGTAATCAATCAATAAGAAAGACAATTACAATAAAGTGGCAGGTAAAAGGGAAAAACGTTGCGCCGCAACCCCCTTTTGGATAACAAAACCAATAAAAACAAAGTTTTGGGTTTTAAGTGTCGAAAAATTACTATGCACGACCCGCTACCTTGTTCAGAAATTCCATCGCCTCAGGGGCTAGGAAACCAAATGTATCAAAAGCAAAAAGAATAAACATGTGTTGATTATCTAAACATGGTTTCTTGTTTTTAGCAACTTTGCCTGATTTCATCTTTAACGCAGCCTGACCCGCAACAAACTCAAAATAAAATAATTGCATACCACTACAAACCAACTACGATAATCACGAGAACGGATTTTAAAGTTTAAACACAAAGTATTCTCAAACAAGCCGTTTAAAGTGGAGAAAATTATTGAATATATCAAATCTTTCGGGTTTCTTGGATAAAACATAAATCAAAGCATAAGTCCCTTCTTTGGAAGGATTTGTGCAATTTCAGTTTCTTATAACTTTATGTAATTATGTCCTAGTTGGTTATCCTTTGTTGCCTACACTTGCCTTGTTCATGGGCCGGCGTTTGTGGTTATAATGAAATTTGTAGGGGGTGTAAACGAGCCGAGTCGAACCAGATCTAATTATTATTTTATAAATATATATTTAATATATTAATTTATAAATAGAAGGCTCGTTTAGGCTCGCGAGCCGGCTCGAGTTTGATAAGTGAAACTCGGGCTCGGGCTTTTTTATGAAACAAATTTATTTTTAGGCTCGGGCTCAAGCTCGTTTAAGCTCGGCTCGATTCGATCTCTTAGCGAGCCAATCTCGAGTAACTCGTGAGCCGGTTTGACTCGTTTACGCCCCAAAAATTTGCACATTCGAGAAGAAGTAGGAGGAGAGGAAGAAAAAAAAAGAAGAGAAAAAAAAGAGACGTGTGTGTGATAATTACACTTGACGACGCGGCAACCATTTTCCGAAATAACACCCACCTTGTTGGAGTTCCTATCTTTTCATGGACTTCAAATATTTAATTATTATACCTTTTGGACGTATTAATTATTCATTTTTGTTATAGTTATAAACTTAAGGGTGGTATGTGTTAACATCCTAAACTCTAAGGGGGTATCTCGTCTTTGAATTGAGTAGGATTGGGATTTTTCATTAATAACCTTTTGATCAAGAACTAGCAGCCAGGTTACGCGTAGTGACGGCTCGGTTCTAAAAAGTGTAGATACTAGATAGAATTGGTAAAACTCAGTTTCAACGACTCGTTTACTGTTATTAACATCATGAAAAAAACGAAACGTTAATGCTCATTAGTATATTTTGCAGCTCAATTTTATGTTACAAATCAAAACTTTAGATATTTAAAACGAAAAATATGCAAGATGCGGCGCATTAAAAAAAGAATCTAAAGTTCTTAAAAAGATGTCATAATAAAAAAAAACTTAAATTACTTAGATTATCTATATATTGAAGAGTAGTAGAAACTCGACAAGTAGAAAGATTAGGAAGAATCACTTCTTTTTATTGATGGGTTATTGAATTCCACCATTGATGAACTAATAAAATCTCTCAAGTACAAGGTCTTCTCTCTATATCGTGCATGGACATATTTGCATTTATTTGATTAGCCAAGTTAAGCCCGAATAAAAGAGCTTTATACGCCGCCTCGTTATTTGTGCTTTTAAATTCTAAACAGACGGCCTATATGTTAACTCCACGCCTTCTATGCTAACCAGAATGAGCCCTGCTCAAGATCCGTTAGTGTTCGATTCCCCATCGGTATGCAAAGACCACCAATGTGGTGTAGTATAATCCTCTGGGTAATGATAGGGTCTTTCTCTATTCACCCTCTCGACCTTCCAGAATTTCTACAAGGAAATTCGCAATGACTTGCCCTGTTACTGCGGATCTAGGTTTGTAGCTTAGGCCGAAAGGGCCCACCTTGCCAACCGTCCTGATAGCTCTGGTTTGTAGCTTAGGCTGAAAGCGCCTAACTCGTGTTGCAAATGGAAGTTGGTTAAACCTCGTTTGTATGCGCCTGAAAATAACGGCGCAACCTTCTAGAGGCGTGCACTAGGGCGAGTGCCAATTTTTCCAGGAGTGAGTACCGGGTTTCAGGGTCAGTTGCACCCAACTGACATAATAAATGGGGGTTTGTATTCCGCCTCTTTCAAGCATAAGCACTGCGCTAACCGCCATGTCAGGCGACAATATATTTTAATGACCTCGTCCTTTGCAAAGGCAGTTAAAGTCAGAAGTTTGGACAGCCTCATCCGTCTACCGGAAACAATTTTTACCGATGTTTTTAGCGTGTTTACAAAGGGTAGGGAGCATTCACATGCGTGGATATGAATTGATTAATGGCCACAAGTCACCTATTCAGCGATTGCACCGTTTTTACGGATGACGAGGAGGGCATCCGGGTTATCGTTGATACATTATATGGGTTCGCTCATTTACAGCCCTACCAAAAGAACATTTTCCCAGGTTTAACTTGATATGAGGTTTTTAAAGGTCTCCTAGATATATGTCAGTACGTCTTCTTCATTCCGGCTTTTGATGACCAGATCATCCACGTAGATTCCATATACCGAGTGATTTTTGGCTCAAATACTTCATCCATGAGTCGCTGGTATGTGGCTTCGACATTTTTCAATCCGAACGACATTTTTGTATAGCAAAAGGCTCTGATGTCTGGTATGAAAGCTATTTTTCTTCGTCGTTTTTTGCCATGGGTATTTAATGGTAGCCCTTGTATGCATCAAGAAAACAATTAAACCTAAACGGTGTCAAAGAGTCTATTTTTAGGTCGATTTCCGGCAATGTGTATTCGTCATTTGGGCATGCATTGTTCAAGTCTTTGTAATCTATGCCCATTCGCCAGGCTCCATTATTATTTTTTACGATTACCAGATTGGCTACCCTTGTGGGGTATCGTACTTCTCTCAATATGTCGGCCTGGACTAAGTCCCTGTCATGTTCCACGGTCGCATTACTTTTTTGGGCCCATTTTCCGCCTTTCTGGATCGCATGATCCTCAGACTTGTACACATTCAGTTTGTGTTCTGCGAAATTTTGGGAGACCTCTTTCATGTATGTGGGCTCCCATGCCAGAACATCAATGTTGTCTTGCAATAACTGCTTTGGCTCATTCAATCTTAAGGAATATATCTTTTTAAGCAGTCATTCAAAGTTATATGTCTTTATACAAACCTTTGGCACCATACTAGGCCGAGTTAGTAAATGATTTAAATTCGAGTTAGTTAGGATTTGGGTACTCAAGCAAGACGTTTTGAGTCTTAGCTGGACCTTGTGTTTTGTGTCGGTATTCCTTATATTTTTTTGTCTTGACTCACGGAGGACTCGTAGCTGGAGCCACATGAGGCGAGTTAAACCCAAAATTCGTCGGTTATCGACTCTTAGGACTATTTGAATAACTGCTTACAAACTATTGGTTTACTAGTGTAATATTTTATTCTTATGGAACAAAACCACAATACGGGTAAAACACAATGATCATCTGTGTAATTAGCTCCATATAATATTATAAACTTTATGCTATATTATTGAGACATTAGACGGCTAGAAATAGGATAAAAACAAAGAGTTAAGTACGCAGTTGGTCCCTGTGGTATGCCATGATTGGATTTGTTTCCTAACTTTGGGAAACTATACTTAAAGTCCCAAATTATTCATAAACATAACATGGTTGGTTCCTAACTTTGATGGACATATAACATTTTTTTGTTAAATAGTGTGAAATAACCAAAATACCCATCTGTTCATATCTAGATCTGGTCATCTTCCTCGTCAAATCGACACCACCACACCATAACAGCACCACCGCACCATCCTAGATCCGATCATCACTACCAAAATCACCGCCAACCCTAGATCCGACACCACCACCACACCACCTTGGCTGAATCAGCCGACCCCTCCACTGCCTTTCCTGAACCAGACGCCCCCTCCGCCTGCCACCATAACTGAACAAGCACCGCCATGTTTCGATGTTTGTCATTTTCACTATACTCCTGATAAATATTCTTAATAATTCAGTTTTACACCTACTTGAAATTTCCATTGCAAGTGCTCTACACTCACTATGGTAATTTGGTACACTCAATCCCTATTCTCTTAACCGTGACGCTCATATTGTGGAAACCTAAGTTGAGAAACTTGTTTACTTGGGAGGAGCCATCTTTACGACGTTCATTGTCGTGTTTATTTCTATCATTTGTAGTTCTACTATGGACACTGAGCAGCTTGTGCCCAGGATTCTTTTGGTTGGATTTACAAAAACTTTTTATTTTAGGATAGCTATGGCTTAGTATGAAACTAATGCCCTTTTTTGTGAACATTGCTACGTATGTTTTGCAAATCTTGATTTCTCCTGGTGCTTCGATGTCTTATTGAAAATCATTTTGATGGAGAAAATGAAACTTTATGTTGGAATGATTCTTTGTGTATCGAAAATTTTATTAGTAATCATTCAAAGTTTATTTATGGTGATTATCGCTATTTGTTACTCTACGTATACTGTCCTTATAGATCCGAATAGGATAGTCTCATATCCTTTTTGTACTTGTTCTCTCTCAAATGTCATTTTGTTGATTGACTTTTTGATTTCCAACTAGGTAGAGACGTATACGTATCCCTTATTCTCAGCCTCCTGTAATTAGAAAGCCTTAGAGCAACTACTGTTTAGAAACGACTTCTTAACACGTGCTCTAGGGAATACGAATCTAAGACATTTAAACACTCATTCCCTCAACTTTATGGCTTAAACCCTTATGCAAAGGATTTTAAGGTTATAACCAGTATGGGTGAAATAAGAAACGACAAGTCATAATGGTACCGTTCGAAAGCCAAGAAAGTTGCAGGCATACTGTACTACCAGTTATTGGCAGATAATCTACTTGACCCCCTTCAACGCGAGATCTAAGGACAAACTCTGGAACCTTATGGTCCATTTCCACCGAATTTAATGGAAAAGCGAGGACCTAAGTTGAAATTTGAAAACATTTTCATTTGAAAGATGTGTCCTAAAATCATAGGAGGGAAATTTTGAATTTATTTATGTGTTTTACGATTCTTAACCAATTAAAGTTGTACACTACCAGGAAGAGGAACAAGGGACGAATCATAGTTGACTTTGCTCTCTTGAAGATCCGCTTGGGATTGTATTATCCTTAAGGGACCTATGAGCATGACGTCCTCACATTTGACAAATTCCTGAAGTTTTACTTGATCCTATCCTATTTTCTGATGTCTACTTTATGAGAATCAAACCTCGGGATAAATTGACAATGATATTTTATCAAAGTCTACCCATTTTGTGGGTTAGCAATATCATAATCATTTTCGAGGGACATAATTATTATGAGATTATCTCCACAACGTGACTGTTTATTTCCTCTTCTAGATGAATAGCGGATTACTTCCGAATCATTTCAATACACATCAAGAAAGATGCAGACGTCTAATGTTATCCTATCAAATTTGGCCGACTCGATGTGAGGAGTAGACCATCTTTTTGATATGGACTTCATGTTAAAATTTCAGAATTCCATTTCTAACCGTTAACCAAATTTGATTTCTGGTGGTAGTCAATCCAATGTCCAAATATTTAACTTGCACCTAATCTTTTAACTAATCTACTTGACTAGATCGTTCTGGATCTTTAGTCACTTTCTCTAGCTAGATCTTGTGGTGATTTGATTTTTAGTATAACTCATTGCTAACCTTGGGCAATATGTATACGAACCTTTAGTTGAAAATCATCAAACATGGTTATTGATCGATGTCGTTAGGTCGGTCAAAAACAATCCTTAAACACTTAACTAGTAAGGGTAAGAAGAGTATCGTATCCACGAGGAATCAGTGGTTAGTGGAATTGCTTAGTTTGATAATTAGAATAAAAACACAGATCAAATAAAGATGCAACCTCCTCCAAACTTCAGATTCTAGGTTTATGCAAAACTCAGTTATTTAATTGGACACCACATAGACATGGTGTTGGAAAATAAGTTAAAATAGTAATTGAAGACAGGCTGTTGTCAGCAACCTATACAACCAGTTCCGTCACAAACCAGTATAATTCAATCACCCAATTTATGAATGCCAAGTTACCCCCTTTAGTCACCCAACCCTGCTACTAGGTTTTGTCATCAACCGAACAAGATCGTAAAGCAAGCAAACTCAAAGCATAATCATAAACTGTTTAAATCAACTAATACATCAATCTCTCAAGTTATTGTCAGAAACTAACAAGATCCAAACATGAATAAACTGAATCAAATACAAAAACCTATACGAACCGTCCGCTTGGAGGAAGCCACAAATGAATCACCCGCTCATGGTGAGGGAGATCATCTTCAATCTTCAAGTGGATGTGTGAATCCTCTCAAAATCGCCTAAGGAGTGTGGTGTGAAAGATCCCCCCCCCCTTTTGATTTTGGGGAAGGAACCCTAATTAACCATTGAAAATCGGCTGTTTCCCCGACCACCGTAAGTTACGGTGGTTTTGCCGTAACTTACGGTCAGCTTTTTCCAAATTATAACTTACGGCTTGTAGCTTCTGCTTTACGGCCAAACTTTTTGATTTTTCTTCCCACCGTAAGTTACGCCAGAGGCATCGTAACTTACGGTCAGCCTACCCAACAAACTATCTTACGGCCTGTAGATTCTGGTTTACGATCTCGAAAATCTGAATTTCTGTCCACCGTAAGTTACGGTGGCCTGGCCGTAACTTACGGCCAGCCCTTTTTCACTTCTTCGTTTCTTCGTTCCGATTCCCGTAACCTGCATTTCCACGTGCTCTAACATCTATGTTTTAACCCCTCTTACCTACAAACACAAAAGCTCATAGTAATTGCTATCCATGCATATGTAATAAGAGAAAAACATATAAAATCGCGGGGTTAAAACACTATAAACACACAAAATCCACATCCCATCACATGGTTATATTATATCAAGACTAACACGCGAGTTAGTACCGAATCCTAATGCTTTGTGGTTAGGTTACATAGCACCGGGTCATCGCTGACATCTATTTTACGATGATGACTCATTTGCTATAACACTTCATAGGACTGAGTAAATTTGACTCTTAGCAAATTTATCTCGACATAATCCTAGTATTATCTTCTATGTTTGTTAATCTTCGGTTTAACGACTCGAGTTTGGTACAATCATATTGGTACTCATTATATACTTGCTTTGTAAACCTTTAAGCTCGGATTACTCATTATTAATTCACTCTTTAATGACTAATTATCACTCTTCAATTCTAGTACAAGAAGTGTGAATCTCGTCCTTTTGTTATGGTGATTTTCAAAATTCCTTGTATCTACTTATACGGTTATGTTGTATACACACCAACCATGTTGCGTCGCCTTATGACGCAACAATGTACTGACCATTATGAGTAATTACTATTACTAATAATAAGTACATACAACAACCTGAGATTCCACAAAGGGATGTGGGAACAAATTTCAATAGATTTCGTTACTAGGCCTACCTAGAAGATAGGGCGGCTATGATTCATTTTGGTACATTATTAACCAATTAACGAGCTCTGCACATTTCCTACTTATTCGAGAGGAGTTATAGATAGAAAAGCTAGCTCGACTGTATAGTAATGAAATTGTAACAAGCATGGAGTGCTTGTTTCCTTTATTTCCGATTGGGATAGTCGCTTTACATCCCATTTCTGCCAGACACTATAAAAAGCTTTGGGAACGCGCAAGCACCGCTTACTATCCTCAAACTGACGGTCTAAGTGATCGAACTATTCATACCTTGGAGGATACGCTTAGGGCTTGTGTGATAGAATTTGGTGGTAATTTTGATACTCTTTTACTTTTGGTTCGATTTCCTTACACTAACAGTTATCACACTAACATTTAATGAGCGCCATTAGAAGCTCTGTTTTGAGACAAATATTGATCACCATTTTGTTGTGTTGAGGTTGGTAATAATCGTTTGATTGGTCTTATTGTGTACTAACTGAAACTATCTCTGGAGCTTAATGGTATATATACGATGCTTATCGTATATCGAGTCTCAAAAGGTGTTTAGCCGACGAATCCGTAATTATACCACTTGAGGAAGTTCGTATTGACGACAAGTTTCATTTTAATGAGGTGTTATCTCTTTGTATGCTAAGTACATGATATGATCATCCTTCATAACCTATGGTATTTGTTATCGTTGTCATACATTTTTATTCCAATGAGTCGTGGTCATTCTACCGACTCTTTGGATCTTAATAGCACCTCTCATATTATAATTTTATGGTTACTATTTATAATAGTATTCCTTAATGGCACCAAGCCAAATGATACTTTTCCTTGCTCATAAAAGGATACTGAATCACCCGGATTTTGTATCATAATATCATTATGGATTTGCACCAATTTTGTATACTTGTGTATATCAATCCTATGACGGATTTCTTAATCTTCTGAATAACACCAGCAGTGTACTTTTTGACTGATCCGGTGAAACAATGATCTATAGACTCTTTGGAATTCGAAGGATTTTTCTCTTATGACTATTCAATTTTCTTTTGAGCCTTTCTAAGTGTAACCTATTCTCTATGATTCTTAGATCTCGATTTGTCAAATCTCCATGCTGTATCTAAGAAACAAGATTTCCCTTGATGATCGTACATGAATCAAGTTACGAAAAAGAACTTGTCAACTATTATACCAGTTGAATTTCAGGACGAAATTCTGTTAACTGGGGGAGAATGTGACAACCGTGACTTTTACGGTCGTATAATAATAATAGTATTATTATTATGTGAAATATACTTTCAAACGAAAGGAACTCGTTAGTGAACGAAAAATAATAGCAAGATTTATTTGGGTGTTATAATGTCAAAATTTTGATTCTAGTTTATACGCGTTAACACCCGAGTCGAACGATTTCGTAAATTTTAATTTAAGTCCGAAAGGATATATATTTACGAGACGCAAGGACTCAAGGGAAAATAATAAATTATAATAAGTTATTTTTGGATAAAATAACGCCTCTATTTTTTATCGGGTTCGTTTAAGCGAGAAACCGGCACGCGATCGGAGACCACGAGGGATATAAATACCCCACTGCACTTCCTTTTTCTCATTTGATCAATTCAGAGAAAAAGTTAGAGAGAGAGAGTGGAGAAGATTCCGGCGAAGTAGTGGTGGTCCGACGGTGGTGCGTGGCGGCCAACGGTGGTCCAGCGCGGTGGTCGGTGGCGGCCGAAGCCCGTTTTTCACCCGGAACCATTTCTCGACGCTTCGAACGCAATGGTAAGCTCAAATTTCTCTAAATCCTTGCTTAAATTCGTGAAAAAGAGTTTTTAAAATCTGTCCAGAAAGTTTTATGTATGCGCAGTTTTAAAGATCGTACGATCCCCGGAAATCCGACCGTTAGAAATGCATGAAATTTGGATATGATGTTATCAACACATAGAAGCAAAACTCTACCGGAGGAATTTTTTATCAGCGCTCTTTAGGTATGCTTTTCATACCCTCGAATGTGACTGATCGGATTTTCGGATTTGAAAAACTGGGTCTCAAAGAATCGTCGATCTCCAGAGATCCGACCGTTGGATCGTGACTATTTTTGGACAGTAGTTTCTTAGAACAAATATGAATGTTTTCACCATAGGAAATTCCGATCAGATATTAGGAACTATATTTTTGAATATGAACAGATTGTAACAGTTTATAGGACCGAAACAGGAAATTGATCGGGTTGCATGGCCATCCAAACGGCATTGCATGTCAATTTTGAGCATATGGAAATGCTCGGGAGATAAAAATGATCCTAATGATGTTTTTGGTTCGTATTGCATGTGAAATACGGGAGGTTCCGCGTACGCGAACCATTTATACGAAAGGTATAAACTTTACTCGTTAAGATTTAATTTTATGTTAGAATAGTTTTATGAGTCATTGGTTGGAAATTGAACCCGAAAACATTTAGTATTGAGATATTTGATATTTTGAGTGGTTATTAGGTTATAAACCCAATACCGGTTCACGTGGAACTAATATATTTATTTTTATACAACAATTGTTTTTGATGGATTTTTATAAACTTTTGATTTAGCTTCCAAATTTATTTTTAAAAAAGTAGTATTTATATAAAAAGTGATATCTAGAAATATTGGTAACTAAACTATTTATAGATTATTTATTAAAATTTCAAGTTTAATATATGAAAGTTTGGGAAAAATAATTCTGAGTATTGAAAAATTCTGAAAATTGGACAGTGATTGTTATATGATGAACTAAGTCTTCCGTACAAATTTTATGAAAATTGGAGTTGTTTATGTATGTGTTTAGTATTTATAAAGTTTAAATGGATGATTTAGGGTTTGTATACTTCTGGATAAAATCAGAAGTTGAAACTTGGTATGGGATCTTATATTGACTTAAAATTAATATGGTAAAAGTTTGGTGAAGTTTTAATGTGTTTAATTATTTTCCCGAATTTGTAAAGTTTTAACAATATTAAATTCATATTAAATAATCTGGATATTGGACAAATATGAAAATTGGTCAGAAATTTTTATTTATATATATGATCAATTGGTATAAATTTCAAGTAGTAAATTTATGTCTAAGTATGGTTTTGGAATTATGGTCCATTTAAATTTTATAAAAAGTTATTAATTTTGGAAATTTTTATATAAAATTGATTTTATAAAAATTCTAGTGGATTTTGGACAGAAGTATAACCCCATCTAAAACATAAAATTTGAATTTTAAATTGGGTGCTAATATCACACTAAAACCCTAATTTCGGATGAATCAGATTTTTAAACCGTAAACCGGACTTTACGCGCGTAACCGCGTTTTTGGTCAAACGAAACTGTGACTTGAGATTTTATCATATATGACATTATAACTACTAATATTCATTAATAAAATCTAAACTTAAGGTTTCAAAGTCACGAATTTATATAAAGGCTCGTTTTACAACTTTTGAGCGGTTCGTACGAGTGTGCACGGGTTTTGGGTATGCAACCGACTACATAGCCACTTTTGAGTAGTAGACTCAGTTTTATACTTTAGGAGTCCTAAATGCTATTTTTTTTATGTCTACTTGGTTAGTAGGACTCGGTTAGGACACCTGTTTTTGCGGTTCTTGCGGATTTAGCCGTACCTTGGTAGCACTGAGTTGCTAGCCACATTTTGCTTGCATTTGGCTGCTGGCCTTTGATAGAATTTGGATGTTAACCGTACTTTGCGGTTTTTGTTGACTATGTCACACTTATCACCGACGTTGTTCAAGTGAGTTTCGCGGCCCTACTTTTCAATTTTTACTGTTTTACGGGGGAAAAACTGTTTCACTCTACATGTTGTTACATGGGATTAGAGTTACCTGGGTTTACTTATGGATGTATTAAGTCCCCACTTTAACGCAATCAATTAGCTTGGATAGCTGGTGGGAATTATGAATAGTACTATTTGGGTTGACACCCCTGCCCAGGGTTAGTCGCGCCAACCGGACTTGTAGGGTAATTTGGGCGCATAATTAGCCATAATAGGTGTTCACATTCGACACCTGGATACAGGGGCAACAACTAGTCTGACGGCTTTGATTGTGGCTCAGGGTAATTATATCTTAACACGTGTACTTGATCATCTGCGGATGGTTACTATTACATTTTGAAATTTATTTACTTACTTTTTATAGAGTCGCAAAACCTGTGTGCTCATCAACTATTTTTATAGTTGACCCGTTTTCGAAACATGCTTTTCAGGTAAACAATTATGGGGATAACGAGCTTTAAACGGCTTGCTTTTGGGAAGAGTTATTATTATGTACTTTTGGTTGTAGTTGGGTATTTTAGACCCTTTGTATTGATTCGGAATTTTCCGTATATTTGTACTTTCGATAGAGGCATGTAGTATGGTTCAATGTAATGCACAACTTTCCTTTTAGTTTCTCTTGTACTTGTGTTCAATGTCATATACCGGTCCCACTCCGTGTTTCCGTCTTCGACGGGGTGTGACAAATGCAATCCCTCATCGAGAAATTGGACCGGTTAATCGCTATCACCACATCGTCTTCATCCCAATCCAACACCCACCTCACGTCATTGATCAAGGTTACCGAATCTTTGGACAAGCCCTCTAAAGCCTTGCAACATTAGGTCTTGCAATAAACAAACTGATATTACAGCCCACCTTGTCAATCACATAACCCACTTCACCACCGGTTCCACACTTGCAGTTCTAACCCACCACCACCGACACCGCGACGAACAAACCCTCCGGCACCACCAACACCACCAACAACGGCCCATCCGCCGTCACCACCACCAACCCTACCATAAGCAAATAATCCTAAACCACCAAAAATTTCCCTTCCACTATTTAACGGTAACCCGTTAGATTGACTCTTTCAAGCCAAAAATTACTCCACCTACTACAACACTCCCCCATACCAACGCCTCACCCTAGCCGTTTTTACTTCACCGGTGATGCCCTAAGTTGGTATAAGCACTTGTCTACCTATCGACTTCTTGGGACGTGGCCGGAATTTTCCCGTTCATTGGAACTCCAATTTGGCCCTTCTACCGACAAAAACCACGAGGCTACTCTTTTTAAACTCCAACAAACATCTAAAGTTTCGGCTTACCAAACGAAATTTGAATGACTTAGTAATAGTGTAGTTGGGATATCCACATAAGCTCTACTCAGTTGCTATCTCTCTGGCCTCAAAACTGAGATACAAAATAAGTTAACAATCCTCAAACCCACTTCCCTAAAACAAGCTAGGGGCCTTGCAAAGCTTATCGAAGACAACCTTGCTACCGGTGAACGTCCCGAGTTGGTGACACCAGCCGTTTTTCAAAGTCATGTGCCGCCAGCATCCCTTCCCCTCAAACGCTTCACTCATGCTGAGATGCAAGACAAGAAAGCAGTCGGAGTTTGCTTCCATTGTGATGATAAATTTCCAGCCAGGTCATCGTTGCAAAACCCCTCAATTTCTACTGTTTGAACCACCTATCGATCCCCCTAGGCTCGGTGTAACTTCCTTAGTTGTGGGTTGTGAGGACACGACCCATTTTGAAGGGGCAGGTATTGATAAGGATCCTCCCTGAAACCCGATGCAACCGACCCATCACCCGTTAGAAGTCAACACTTAGTCTCTAAAAGCATGCATGCATTATAGATTAGTTAAACACATTTACATTTTCTCGTTGTTTGCCTCTATTTTCATATATCTAGTCCCATGTTTCCTTATTGCATTTTATGTATTTAATTCACTTTTGAATTATGAAATGGAAGAAGAAAATTTGCAGCAATTGTCATTTACATTTTCATTTACGTTTATTGTTCTTGAAGGAGATTAGCGAATCTCGAACTTAGCTTCTATGATTTGGTGCTTTTATTAGCCTACTCTAATGCCTCCTCGTAAGGATTCCACCGCTGAAGATCCAATGCAATCCCTCACCGAGAAATTGGACCAGTTAATCGCTAACACCACCTAGTCTTCATCCCAATCCAACACCCACCTCACGCCATTGATCAAGGTTACCGAAGCTTTGGACAAGTCCTCTGAAGCCTTGCGACACTAGGTCTTGCAACAAACAAACTGAAACTACAACCCACCTTGTCAATGACATGACCCACTTCACCACCGGTTCCACATCTTCCAGTTCTAACCCACCACCACCGACACCGCGACTAACAAACCCTCCGGCACCACCACCACCACCAACACCACCAAGAACAGCCCATCCGACGCCACCACCACCAACCCTACCATAAGCAAATAACCCTAAACCACCAAAAATTTCCCTTCCGCTATTTAATGGGTCTAACCCGTTAGATTGACTCTTTCAAGCTAAAAATTACTTCACCTTCTACAACACTCCCCCACACCAACGCCTCACCCTAGCCGTCTTTTACTTCACCGGTGATGCCCTAAGTTGGTATAAGCACTTGTCTACCAATCGGCTTCTTGGGACGTGGCCGGAATTTTCCCGTTCATTGGAACTCCAATTTGGCCCTTCTACATACAAAAACCACGAGGCTACTTTTTTAAAGTCCAACAAACATCTAAAGTTTCGGCTTACCAAACGAAATTTGAATGACTTAGTAATAGTGTAGTTGGGTTATCCACAGAAAGGGGCGAAGAATACAAGGGGCCAGGGAGGGCCCCGGCCCCTGCCGTTTTTTCCGTTAGTAGTGTAAATTTTTTCGTTTTCGTCAGAAATTTTTTTTACGTATAATGCCGGCCCCTGCTTATTTTTTTTTTCTAAAGAATTCTTGGCCCCCGTTTATTTTATTACCCTAAAGAATTCTTGCTATATTGTTGAGATTGATTCAATAAATTATGAGAAAGAACTTGAAAATTTTTGAAAAAATAGATTGATCATTTTTAAAATAAAAGTGTAAGTTCAAGGGGGAGAAATGAAAAATGATAAATTACATTTTAAACTAACCTACACCATCATTCATCATCGATCACCCCTTCCCAGCAGCAGCCCCTGCCTTAATTTTTTTCCACCACCGGTCCACCACATGTCGTCTCCTCTCGACGCCGTCGTCCGCCCGCCTCGCCGTCGTTCACCACCACCAGTCGCCATCATCACAGGTAATCAATCAAGAAAAGGCCCTCATTTTTTATTTTTTTATTTCCCTAATTTTTTGCTAGCCCTAAATTTTTGATTTCTTTTCATTCTTTAGTTTATATTCTTGTTGTATTCTTGTTAAGTATTACTATTAGGATTATGATTAGGAATTTAGGAATGATTATTGATATCTTGCATTCTTAAGGATTATTGATTAATGTTAGAATAATAAATTGATGAATTGATGAATCGATTATGACGAGCAAGCGATTGATTGTTGATGAATATTGAATTGATGAAATCAAATCGATTATGACTATTGTTTTTTTTTTTAGGCATATTATGGGAAAGTTAAAAACTTTAACTATTAGTTCTTTTTTCAAAAGAATTGATGATGAACAAGAGAAAAGAAATGATGATGATGAGCAAGTAAGCAAACGTCACAAATCTTCAACAAGTGAGCCGCAAGAGCATGAAAATCAACCAGAAAATCATGCTAATTCTAAACCTCCACAACCACAATCAAACACTAATGAAGTGGATATTAACACTATAGAAAGAGATCCAGCTAAACGAAAACCAATTTGGGAGTATCCGGTTCATTTAAGAGAACAAGTAAGACGTGCTTAAGATGTTTTCTGTCACTCGTGTTGTTCTCGTGGGAATAATTGAAGATTTATCTCATACTACTCCATCACAACGTTCAGATGCTGATGCAGCTTGGAGTAAGTTGCAATCATTTGAGTTTGTCTTTGTTCTTCACTTGATGAAGGAAGTAATGGGAAAAACTGATACACTTTCTCAAGCATTACAAAGGAAAACTCAAAATATTATTAATGCCATGGACTTAGTTTCATCAACAAATGTTAGTCTAAATAATTTTAGAAACAATGGATGGGATTCTTTGCTGAACCAAGTTACTTATTTTTGTAACAAGCATCAAATAGAAATTCTGGATTTCAATGATTTATATACTTCTACTCGGTATCGGCCTCGTAAAAAAGATCTTCATGTTACATTTGGACATTATTACCGAGTAGATTTGTTTACATTCACATTGGACAAACAGATAGATGAGTTGAATAGTAGATTCAATGAGCAAGCGATGGAGTTGTTATCTCTTAGTTCTAGTTTAGTTTCGAAAGAGATTAATGTTGATCAGATTTGTCTTCTAGTTGAGAAGTATTATCCTGAGGATTTTACAGAGCAGGAGAGGAATCAATTACCATATCAGTTAGAAGATTTTAATATTGAGATGAAAATGAATACCAAGCTAACTGGTATATCAAATATTTCGGATTTATGCAAAAGTCTGGTGGAAACTCAGAAACGTGAAAATTATTATTTAGTTGATAGAGTAGTTCGGCTTATCTTGACACTTCCAGTTTCTACTGCAATAACAGAAAGAGGATTTTCAGCAATGAAAATATTCAAGAATCAGCTTCGCAATAAGATGGCAGACGAGTATCTCGCGAATAGCTTGGTGATTTACATAGAAAAAGATATTGCTAATAAGTTTGATTCGGAATCCATAATCAATGAATTCAAAAATATTAAAGGTCGTCGAGCTGAGTTGTAATTTTCTTCTAAGTACTTACCATTTTTCTCTCGCATTATAATAGATTATTTTATATTTAAAGTTATTTATTATTGATTTGTTTGGCCCGACCCGACCCGAACATATAACCCGAAACATAGCGATAGGAAAAAAAAATTGGTCTTGTGACTTTTGGCCCACGCTTCTTACTTTTTCAAGCTCCGCCACTGCAGAGAAGCTCTACTGAATTGCTGTCTCTCTGGCCTCAAAACTGAGATACAAAATGAGTTAGCAATCCTAAAACCCACTTCCCTAAAACAAGCTAGGGGCCTTGCAAAGCTTATCGAAGACAAGCTTCCCATCACCCGTTAGAAGTCAACACTTAGTCCCTAAAAGCATGCATGCATTAATTATAGATTAGTTAAGCACGTTTACAATTTCTCGTGTTTGCCTCTATTTTCACACTTAGTCCTCTGAATCCTTGCAACAATAGGTCATGCAATAAACAAACAGAAACTGCAGCCCACATTGTCAAGCACATGACCAACTTCACCACCGGTTCCACATCTTCTAGTTCTAACCCACCACCACCGACACCGCCACGAACAAACCCTCCGGCACCACCACCAAGAACAGCCCATCCGTCGCCGCCACCACCACCACCACCCCTACCACAAGCAAATAACCCTAGACCACCAAAAATTTCCCTTCCGCTATTTAACGGGTCTAACCCGTTAGATTGGCTCTTTCAAGCCAAAACTTACTACAACACTACCCCACAGCAACGCCTCACCCTAGGCGTATTTTACTTCACCGGTGATGCCCTAAGTTGGTATAAGCACTTGTCTACCAATCGGCTTCTTGGGACGTGGCCGGAAATTTCCCGTTCATTGGAACTCCAATTTGTCCCTTCTACCTAAAAAAACCACGAGGCTACTCTTTTTAAACTCCAACAAACATCTAAAGTTTCGACTTACCAAACGAAATTTGAATGAATTAGTAATAGTGTAGTTGGGTTATCCACATAAGCTCTACTCAATTGCTATCTCTCTAGCCAAAAAACTGATATACAAAATGAGTTAGCAATCCTCAAACCCACTTCCCTAAAACAAGCTAGCGGCCTTGCAAAGCTTATCGAAGACAAGCTTGCTACCGGTGAACGTCCTCAGTTGGTGACACCAGCCGTTGTTCAAATCCATGCGCCGCCGGCGTCCCTTCCCCTCAAACGCCTCACTCACGCTGAGATGCAAGACAAGAAAGCCTTCGGAGTTTGCTTCCATTGTGACGATAAATTTCCAGCCAGGTCATCGTTGCAAAACCCCTCAATTTCTACTGTTTGAACCACCTATCGATCCCCCTAGGCTCGGTGAAACTTCCTCTGGTGTGGGTCGTGAGAACACGACCCATTTTAAAGGGGCATGTATTGATAAGGATCCTCCCTGAAACCCGATGCAACCAACCCATCACTCGTTAGAAGTCAACACTTAGTCCATAAAAGCATGCATGCATTATAGATTAGTTAAGCACGTTTACATTTTCTCGTTGTTTGCCACTATTTTCACATATCTAGTCCCATGTTTCCTTATTGCATTTATGTATTTAAGTCACTTTTGAATTATGAAATGGAAGAAGAAAATTTGCAGCAATTGTCATTTACATTTTCATTTACGTTTATTGTTCTTGAAGGAGATTAGTCAATCTCGAACTTGGCTTCTATCATTTGTTCTTTCATTAGCCTACTCTAAAGCCTCCTCGTAAGGATTCCACCGCTGAAGATCCAATGCAGTCCCTCACCGAGAAATTGGACTAGTTAATCGCTATCACCACCTCGTCTTCATCCTAATCCAACACCCACCTCACGTCATTGATCAAGGTTACCGAAGCTTTGGCCAAGTCCTCTGAAGCCTTGCAACACTAGGTCATGCAATAAACCAACTGAAACTACAGCCCACCTTGTCAATCACATGACCCACTTCACCACAGGTTCCACATCATCCAGTTCTAACCCATCACCACCGACATCGCGACAAACAAACCCTCCGGCACCACCACCACCACCAAGAACAACCCATCCGCCGCCACCACCACCAACCCTACCATAAGCAAATAACCCTAAACCACCAAAAATTTCCCTTCCGCTATTTAACGGGTCTAACCCGTTAGATTGACTCTTTCAAGCCATAAATTACTTCACCTACTACAACACTCCCCCACACCAACGCCTCACCCTAGCCGTCTTTTACTTCATCGGTGATGCCCTAAGTTGGTATTAGGTCACTTTTGAATTATGAAATGGAAGAAGAAAATTTGCAGCAATTGTCATTTACATTTTCATTTACTTTTATTGTTCGAAGGAGATTAGCCAATCATAAACTTGGCTTCTATCATGGTTCCATTGACTTTGAGAACTAGGGTGTTTTCAAATATATATTTTAAATTTTTTTGTTTAATCTAATCAATATATTTTCTCTCACTTATAAACTAAATCTAAAATCAAAACATACTACATGTCCATTCGTCTGCTAAAGAAATTTAAAAACAGTTGATGATAAGTTCATGCAAAAGGAAAAAGATAACATTAGGTAAGTAGGACATAGACCGTTGCTCATTTGGTGTAATGATAGTCCCAAGATTTCTCATAGTGGAGATTTTGGGTTCGAATCTATACAACAGTAAAAAAAAAAGGTATGTAACTAGGATAGAGGGTTTACCCAGTTAATGAGTTTCTCATATGATAGGCTGCCTTTGGTGTTGCCCGAGTAAAGATAATTAAACTACGATATCTCTTTCCTTCCGGGAATATGATAAAACCTTAAAAGAAGTTATCCATAATCCATGTCTCTTCATTCCAATAAACTATTAATCCAAGTGCCCTAACACGTGGCATAACATCACGTGACTCTTAGGCTTTTCCCACATGTGATGGAGACATGACACGTTGCTGACGTGGATATTATAAAGTTTGAATGGATAAGCCTCCCAAGAGTTTATTTTAGTTTATTATTATTACTAATTTAAAATCTCGTGTACTATACGTGTTAAATAAATAAAATGTTATATATTTAGTAATAAAAAATTTATATTTTTAAAAACCCGTGTAATACACGGGTTGAATAAACCAGTATATTAAATCAGTTGAATAAAATATAATATAATTTGTTAACAAACACATTTGTCAAAATATGTTTTTAAAAAATGTAATTTGTAGTGACAGTTATAAGTTCTGTTAAGTTAGTTTTTAAAATATTTTTTTCAACTGAGTAGTAATTTTTTAATTTAATTGATAAATGTTAGTTCATATTAAGTTCATTTGATTGATGATATAATAACTATTTATAATTAAATAATAAATATTCGTAATTAGATTTATTAATATAAATATTATTATTTAATAGGAGAGAGAAATAGAAAATCTAGTATTTAATAGAAGAGAGAGTCGAAAAATAAAGATTAGGAGTAACCAAATAGTGACACGTGTCCTGAAAAGATTTTCTTTTATTAGATTAGTAAGATTATATTTTTTTATAAATTATATGACCAAAAAAATGTTAGAGAATTTGAGTGATTATAGTTCTAAAAGGTTAATATATGGTAAAAATAATTTTAAAAATAAAAAAAGGTAAAAAGAATTATGAGATTGACATGTGTTATTTTATTGTTTTTGAATGAAGACATATTGATTATTCTGTAATGTTAGGTCTGATCATTGTGTCTAAAGTCAGATCATTGTGTCTAATGTCAAGTCTCGTCAATTTGTCTAATTTTAGGTCATTGTGTCAATATTTTTCATCGTGTTATATGTATTCATAATTGTGTTTTACGTTTTTGATAATTTCATATTATTTTTGTCACTGTTTTTATGTATTATATGTAACACAGTGATGAAAAATATTCGACAAAATGACCTGATATTAGACACAATGATATGACATTAGAAAAATATTTAACATTGGACATAATGATGAAAAAATATTTGACACAATGACTTGAGATTAGACAATGACATGACATTAGATACAATGACGAGCAATAATCACAATGAGCTAGAAAACGTAATTTTTCGTTTTTGTATATAACGACACTATACTCGTTTTAAAGATTAAAAAAACACTCGTTTTCATCATTGCGTTTCACGTTTTAGATAATTTATGGTTATTTTTGTCACTGTTTTTATTTATTATATATAACACAGTAATAAAAAATATTTGACACATTGACCTGACATTCGACACAATGACCTGACATTAGAAAAAATATTTGTTATTAGACACAATTATGAAAAATATTTGACACAATGACCTGACATTACATACAATGACGAACAACAATCACAATGAGCTGTAAAAAGTATTTTTTTTTTGTTTTTGTATATAACGACACTATACCCGTTATAAAGATAAAAAACGACCGTTTTCATCATTTTGTTTTACGTTTTAGATAATTTCGTGTTATTTTTGTCATTGTTTTTATGTAATATATACCACAGTGATGAAAAATATTTGTCACAATAAATTGACATTAGATACAATGACCTAACATTAAAAAAAATATTTGACATTAGACACAACGATAAAAAATATTTGACACAATGAATTGACATTACACAATGACGAGCAATAAACACAATCAGCTGGAAAATGTAATTTTTTTTTGGTTTTTGTGTATAACGACACTATATTCGTTTTAAAGATAAAAAACACTTGTTTTTATGGTGTATTTTTTAAATAACGTCGTATGAAAAAGTTGAATGTTTAAATAAAGAGAGCGGGAACTTGATAAAAAGTAATCATTCTGACACTTTTTAGTTTAAAATCCCCTTTTATTTAAACTTTTTCATATATATATATATATATATCTTACTACTCTAATAAATGAAAATCTATTCAGAACACGTGTCATTCTCTGTTTACTCCTCATATTTATTTTTCCGTCTCTCTCTCCTGTTAAATATTAGATTTTTTATTTCTCTCTCCTATTAAATAATAATCTTTATATTAATAAATCTAATTACGAATACTTATTATTTAATTATAAATAATTATTATATCATCAATCAAATGAACTTAATATGAACTAACATTTATCAATTAAATTAAAAAATTAATACTCAGTTGAAAAAAAATATTTTAAAAACTAACTTAACATACCTTATAACTGTCACGACAAATTAAATTTTTAAAAACATATTTTGACAAATGTGTTTGTTAACAAATTACATTATATTTTATTCAACCGATGTAATATACTGGTTTATTCAACCCGTGTATTACACGGGTTTTTAAAATTATAAAAATTTTATTGCTAAATATATAACATTTTATTTATTTAACCCGTGTAATATACGAGATTTTAACCTAGTATATATAAAATAATAATAATAATAATTTAAGTTAATGTTTACAAGAATTCAACCTAATTTTTTTATCAAAATGTTTTGAATTTTAAGTTATAGGATACATTAAATCATTAACTTTTAACGATGTTATGAAAATTGGACAACTTTGGCCGTTCCACTAGTTACTGGTCGGGTCATTTAGATTGGTTAAAGGGATTTAACAAACTGTATAATGTCATAAATAACTTAAAAAATTACAAACCTAAAAAAGTATAAAATAGTTTACTAAAATTAAATTGTAAATAGAAGGAAAATATTAGAAGTATAAAAATAAATATGTTTATGTTATGGAGTCAATTAAATCATAGAAGTCATTTAAAATATAAATGTTTACACATATTTACCACGATTACAATGTTAACTTATTTTGATGATTGCGATTTATATTTATATGATAGGTGTTAAGTTCAAATCTTGTGACTCATCTTTATAATTTTAATCTCAATTTAACTCTAAAATATCATTCAATCCATATTGCTCAAAAGAAGAACTTCTATCTTTTTTCTTTATATATAAACTACAATTGAAGTATCTTCTATATTATTTAAAAAAAAACATCACTTTCTACCATCTATTCATACAGTATCCATCAAAATATGCTAAACTTGGTTTGTATCCGTCTATGTGGGTTTAGCCTATTTAATATAGGGTTTTGCCTTTTAAATAGAAGCTCATGGGTGTAAATCCAAATATGTAATTAATTATTGTGAACCTATACTAAAAGAAAATGGGTTCTACAGCGCTTTTAAGGTTTTTTTAATTATTTTATTTAAATAATTTTTAATTCATAGAGATTTGCTAACTATTTCTATTTTTAACTGCTTCGCACGTGACGGTTGGTCATCTGGTACAATGGTAGCCTTAATAGTTCCCATAGTTGAGGTCTTGGGTTCGAATTCTGACCACAGCAAAAAATGGTCTGTGGTCAGGTCTGGGGGTTTACCCAGTTGGAGGGTTCCTTCTGTGGTGGGCTGCCCTGGATGTTCTAGGTGTTGCCATGGGAAAACCCAATTATCCTATAATATCTAGGTGTTGCCGTTCAAAAAAAAACCGCTTCACACATTTAGTTTTTTTAAATTCTTCTAGTGCTTTAATCTTTTTATTATTTTAATAATTAATAATTAATTTTAAACATATTCTATTTTTTATTTATACCTTTTAAAATATAACGTTTTCGTACGATCCGAATATACCGTTGTTGTATGCTTATTTATATTTACGTTTCGGTATAAACTTTATTCAAAACCAAGTCGGTCAATGTTTCGACGTAAATTTTAATCAAAATCAAATACGATAAAATATGATATTTTTTAATTCCTTTTCAAGTCGTTTTCGTGTTTCTTAGCCCTCATTTTTACATATGATCTAACGTTTTCTTGATTTCTGAATGAACTGTTTTTTATGTACATTTCAATATTAAGAATTGAGATGTCGTAACTTTTACGCTTATTTTTACATGCGTTTTTATTTTGTTTAAAATCAAGCCGTGTCGGATTAGATATATTTCCTGTTTTATGTACACACGGAATTACCGCTCTAACATGCGACTAATGTCTACTAGTTTAATGTAATTTAGAAGTAGAAGAAAGATAAATTTGCTCTTAAGAAAGGTACTTTAATTTTATTTATTCAAAGTTTTAAATGAGCTATTTGAATATATTGATTCTAATATTAATTTTACATTTTTTAGTTAAAGTTACAGTTTGGTTTTTGAAATTATAGAAGGACAAAAGAAGTATCATGTGGATAAAATTTTGGATTCAGACCTTGGGAGCTGAGGAGCTGGGAAGCAACATGTGTTGAATAGCTTGGTGCCTCGTGAAGACAAATTAGACATTCCTATTAACTTTCAGAGAGATAATTCACAATTAAATAAGGAAGATCTTATCACTAGATAGTTGATACGGATGGTGATGGATAAGGTGGATAAGGTTCAGGTCGGGTGTTGATAATCTTAATCTGATACTCGGTTATAAAATAATATCTCATATCCAGTCTAATACATGCTGAGTAATTACCCGTTGGTTTTTAGGCGTACCCGCAGGTATCGGGTATACTTATTAATTTGTTAAAAAAAATACCAGTTGGGAATTCCAACTACATTTCTTTTTTCTACCATTATAATTATTATAACATTTTTATTTACATAAAAATATCACAAATTAAGATATCTATATTACACTATAAAACATTTTAGATAAATGATTTGTTCATTTCCTCAAAAGTTTAAGACACTTACTATCTATGTTAATTCATTTTGTACATGTGTTAATACATAAATCTATACTACATTTACAATTTTGTCTGTAAACCAAAACTATAGAAAATTTTCATATCCTACATCGGTTGTGTAGAAAAACCAAAGCAGTGCCCAACTTCTATATAAGGAACTCTTTGCCCAAGGTTAAAAGAGAAGAAGTTGAGTTTCACGTGCATGCCTTCTTGTATGCCATAAACATAAAAGCAAATTGGTAAAAGTCTTTTTGGTTTTTGAACCAACCGTACCAACAAAGTCTTTTTAAATCATTGGTTAGCACATTAAGAGAGAGTTAGCAAAAGATACAGAGTCTTACACATTTTTATACCCCGTCGCTGCGTGCGGGTCTCAAGCATATAGAGTGGGCAAAGTTTTAATTTCACTAACATTGTAAGAAACTTAAGAAATGAGTTGTTGCATTTGGTATAACTCTTGATACATAAATTTATACTACATTTACAAATTTGTCCATAAACCAAAACTATAGAAAATGTTCATATCCCACATCGGTTGTGTAAAAAACCAAAGTAGTGCCCAACTCCTATATAAGGAGCCATCGGACACGTGTCAGAACCCCTAAGCTGTCTCCGGTTTTGTCGGCACGGGCCGTTACCAACCATGACGGTCCGTCATGGCCGTAATAGACCGTTAAATAGGGATGACAGCCCGTTACAGGGCTATTTTCCATATTTTTCACTTTTGATACTTGCATTTTGAATATTTTCATTCTAGCCCCTAAACTGATGAGATTTGGCAACTTCATCCTTCATTCCATTAGGGAACTTTCGAGGTGTTAGAAATCTCCCCTTTTTAAGAAAGTGTCCTTGAAATTAAGATGTGAATAGATGAGGGTATTTGGCTTTCATCTGTTCCTCTAATTCCCAAGTCTTGTCAGCTTCGATCCGACCTTTCCATTTAACCAATACCATCGGTATAACTTTCTTTTTTAACTTTCGTTCCTGGGCATTTAGAATCTTGATTGGTTGTTCTGTAAAATGAAGTTTACCGACCACGTGCACGTCGTCTAGTGCAATAGCCTTTGTTGGATCAGCTAAACACTTGCATAGGCAGGATATATGGAATGTATTGTGGATTCCTTGCAAAGCTTTAGATAGTTCTAACTTGTAGGCTATTGCTCCGATTCTTTCAATGATCTTGTAAAGTCCGATATATCTTGGTCCTAACTTTCCTCGTTTCCTGAATCTTACAACACCTTTCCAAGGTGATACTTTTAACATAACATAAAGATGAGGGTATTTGGCTTTCATCTGTTTCTCTAATTCCCAAGTCTTGTCAGCTCCGATCCGACCTTGCCATTGAACCAATACCATCGGTATAACTTTCTTTCTTAACTTCCGTTCCTAGGTATTTAGAATCTTGATTGGTTGTTCGGTAAAATGAAGTTTATCGTCCACGTGCACGTCGTTTAGTGCAATAGCCTGTGTTGGATCAGCTAAACACTTGCATAGATAGGATATATGGAATGTATTATGGATTCCTTGCAAAGCTTTAGATAGTTCTAACTTGTAGGCTATTGCTCCGATTCTTTCAATGATCTTGTAAAGTCCGATATATCTTGGTCCTAACTTTCCCCGTTTCCTGAATCTTACAACACCTTTCCAAGGTGATACTTTTAACATAACATAATCTCCAACTTGAAATTCTAATGGTCGTCGTCCGTCAACATAACGCTTCTGTCGATCTTGAGCAGCTTTAAACCGGTGCTTGATCTGGACTATCTTATCTGTTGTTTATTGTATAACTTCTGGTCCAGATAATTGCCTGTCTCCTATTTCAGTCCAACAGATTGGAGTTCTGCTCTTCCTTCCGTATAGTGCTTCAAATGGTGCAACTTTAATTCTTGAATTTTAACTGTCGTTGTAGGAGAATTCGATTAACGGCAGGTGATTATCCAAATTACCTCCGAAATTGTTACCACAGGCTCTAGCATATCTTCGAGAGTTTGAATTGTACTTTCACTCTGTCCGTCTATCTGAGGATGATATGTAGTACCCATGGTAAGTCGAGTCCCCAATTCTTTTTGAAAATTCGTCTAGAATCTATATGTGAACCGATTGTCTCTATCAGAAATAATAGATAGTGATATGCCATGGTGGCTCACAATTTCACTGATATAGATCCTGGCTAACTTATCTATAGAGTATGCTTTATTAATGGGTATAAAATGGGCTACTTGGTCAGTCTATCGACCACGACCCATACAATGCTTCAAATGTGAAAGTCCCTGTGGCGTCTTCTAACGGGTAGAATAACCATGATCAAACGCATTACTCGATGATTCGTATTGAGACGGAAGCATGAAGTGAATCAAACACAAACACAAAACATAGAAGATAGATGAAACATTATCGTTCGTATATAATCGACAACGAAGTCGTCATCACAGATTACAATACCGAAGAAGTGTACATCTCTACGTTTAAGCTCCAAATGCAATCCCTAGGTGAGCTCTACCTAGGGATTGTGACTCACTTCACACAGAGAATCACTCCCTCTCTGTGTATGATATCTCTAGCATTGCTTACTACACATGAACAACTTAATGTCCTATTTATAGGCAAACTGAGTCTGTAGGTGAACTTAACAAGTTCTCCCATAACTCTATAGGCGAACTTACAACTTAGTAAGTTCGCTTGTTAAGTTCGCCTAAACATTCCCTTAGGCGAACTTAACCTGTTTGCTACATATACACTTAGAATTTTGGCTACAATTACAAATTCTTGCTCTAGCAGACTCCCTCTTAACTATTGTAAACAATTCTATACAAAATACGTGTCTCAGCAGACTCCCCCTTGACTGATGATCCCGGGTCTTCACTTTACTTGGTAAGACTTGATCTTTGGAATTGCACTTTGATCTTCAACCTGTAATGCTTCAATCTTGAGGTAATACACCTTCTAAAGTAATACATCCGTTGTAGAACAATTTTGTTTGGCCTCTTCATGAAGACTGATGAATCCAACACCTTTCATTGTAGTCCATCCTCTCAACGTTAACTACCTCCGCATTGATTCAAGAATCTAACCCACATTGCTTAGACATCAATAAACCATCCGGCATATGATAGAGATTCCAAATTTTCAAAAATCAGTATCAAACTAATCAACTTTCATAAACACAAGAATCACAGTTTGAAACAAACTGAAACTCCAAGATAATGTGCAAAAACCAATCTTTTCATTGATCTTCATCTTCACCTGAAGTGTTTGACTTTGTCTTGTACTTTATCCACTCAACCGATAACCCGAAGTCTTTCATATCCAATCTCCCGTTCATGACACAAGCATCTCCGCATTAAACCAGAAACAGAAGAAAGTTTCTTATTTAACCGGCATATAATAAAGGTTCCATCTTCAACTAGTTAACAACAGATAACCAGGTTTATTTCAAACGTACTTGACCAAGTCTCACACAAACATTCGGTAGTAATCATCGTGAATCCAACAATCTTCAATCTGATTTTCATTCCTAGTTAACACCTCCTATTAGTCATAACAGGTTGTCTATCTGGATTCCGCACAGATCCCAAATGAGAAATCAAACCATAATCAAATCATCTCGAATCATTTTAACGATCTTGATCACTTGAACCGTTTTTGCAAAGAAACAAAACATCTAAAAGTTTTATCTCCCTCTTTTCTTTGCAAATACCCAAAAAGTACTTAATCAAGAACAATATGAGATCTGAAGTCAATGACAACCCATATTCAAATTGTTTCAGCATTCATCCCCTAATAAAGAAGTATCTCAGATACTCGTAGTCCACATTTTCAGGTTTGAATACCTAGACAATAAGATTCTTCAGTCAAAAGTAATCATCCAACTCAATCTCATCCTTGTTTCACCAAGCAACACATAAAATTTGAATTCTGGTCCCAAAAATAACCAAAATCACTAACTTCTAAAAAATGGCCCAAAACAAGCATACAAATGTTCCCTCGAAGTTTTGAACAAGAAAAGTTTTTCCGCCAAAAACTCTTTTTTTACATGCATACAAATGTTCCCTCGAAGTTTTGAACAAGAAAAGTTTTCCCGCCAAATTTTTTTTTATCACTCATCCAACAAGTTCGCTTAAAACAGTACCAGCGAACTTAACAAGTTCGCTTAAAACTTAACAAGTTCGCTTACGAACACACCCCAGCGAACATAACAAGTTCGCTCCAGCATCTTCCAGCGAACTTAACAAGTTCGCCTGTAACTAGGGGTGTTCATCGGTTCGGTTAACGGTTTGTTCGGTTTATTCGATTCGGTTTGTTTGGTTTTGATTTTTTTAACCCTTATTCGTTAACCGAACCGAACCGAATTGGAAACTTTTCTAACCGAACCGAATTCAACCGATTTCAAAAGGAAAGTATATCCGAATAAACCAAATAAATCGAATTCAACAGATTAAATCGAATACACCGAACCGAATTGGAAATATGTCTAACCAAACAAACTGAATAAACAGAATTAAAAAAAAGGTATATTCATTAACGGAAGTGAAAATCGAATTCGCAATTCGGATACGGTTAATAACCGAACCGAAAACCAAATTCACAATTCGGTTTGGTTTTTTCCGGTTACGGATACGATTCGGATTTCGGTTTTTTACACACCCCTACATGTAACCGCCATCAGACAGACAAGTTCGCCTGACACGACTGTTTCAAGAAACATCGTCGAATCTTCTTGTTTTGGCGGTAAAACCTTCATCTCTTCAAGATTTAGGACCTCTGGAAAGATCAAACTCATAAAATACTTCGAATTTGACAAATTCCACCGTAAAAACTCATTCTTTTAACGTCCCAATGATGAATATGCGGAATTAAACATCGAATCATGAGTAATTGTGAATCGATAGGCGATTCATCCCTCGGTTCTGAGCCGTAGCTTAGATACCAATTGAAAGTCCCTATGGCGTCTTCTAACGAGTAGAATAACCACGATCAAACGCATTACTCGATGATTTGCATTGAGACGGAAGCATGAAGTGAATCAAACACAAACACAAAACATAGAAGATAGATGAAACATAATCGTTCGTATATAATCGATAACGAAGTCGTCATCACCGATTACAATACCGAAGAAGTGTACATCTCTACGTTTAAGCTCCAATTGCAATCCCTAGGTGAGCTCCACCTAGGGATTGTGACTCACTTCACACAGATAATCACTCCCTCTCTGTGTATACTATCTCTAGCATTGCTTACTACAAATGAACAACTTAATGTTCTATTTATAGGCAAGCTGAGTCTGCAGGCGAACTTAACAAGTACGCCCATAACTCTATAGGCGAACTTAGTAAGTTCGCTTGTTAAGTTCGCCTAAACATTCCCTTAAGCGAACTTAACCCGTTCGCTACATATACACTTAGAAATTTTACTATAGTTACAAATTCTTGCTCTAACAAAATGGTGCAGCCTTGATACTGGAATGCTAACTGTTGTTATAGGATAATTCAATCAATAGTAGGCGATTATCCCAATTACCTCCGAAGTCTATAACACATGCTCTCCGCATATCTTCCAGAGTTTGAATTGTACGTTCATTTTGTCCGTTAGTTTGAGAATGATATGTAGTACTCATGGTAAGTGTAGTTCCCAATTCTTTCTGAAAACTTGTCTGAATCTAGATGTGAACCGAATGTCTCTATCAGAAATAATAGACTGTGGTATGCCATGGTGGCTCACAATTTCATTGATATAAGTTCTGGCCAATTTATCCATAGAGTATGTTTCAGTTTGTCGACCATGACCCATATGGAATTATGACCTTTTTGAGTTCTGGGTAATTTGGTTACAAAGTCCATTGTAATGCGTTCCCATTTCCAGACATGTAATTCTGTCTGTTGTAACTGTCCTGTTCAATCTTAACTTGAAGGCAAGTCAAACATTTATCTATATAGTGGGCTATTGATTTCTTCATGTTTGGCCACCAGTAATGTGTTTTTATATTTTTGTACATTTTGTTTGCACTAGGATGCATGAAATATTTTGACTTGTGTGCTTCATCTAATATCTTCTCTTGAATATCTCCAAACTTTGGAATACAGATTCTATGCCTGAATCTCATGATTCCATCATCTCCTCTGGATAGCAACTTCTATTTCCCAACCATACGTTCTTTCTTGATATTTCCTTCTCCTAATGCTTTTAGTTGGATCTCCTTAATCTGCTCCATTAAGTCTAACTTTAGATCTAATCGTACTGCTTTTACTTTAATATGTTGTCTTCGTTCTTTCCGACTTAAAGCATCTGCTACTACATTTGCCTTCTCGAGATGGTATTTGATTTCACAGTCATAATCGTTGTTTAGTTCCATCCACCTCCTTTGTATCATATTTAAATCCTTCTAATTAAAAATATGTTGGAGGCTTTTATGGTCTGAATATATTACGCATTTAGTACCATACAGATAGTGTCTCCAAATCTTTAGAGCAAACACTATGGCACAAAGTTCAAGATCATGCGTAGTATAGTTCTTCTCATGAATTTTAAGTTGTTGTGATGCGCAAGCAATAACCTTGTCTCGCTGCATCAATACACAACCCAGGCCAGTTCGGGAAGCGTCACAGTAGATGATAAAATCATCATTCCCTTCGGGTAATGCTAAGATTGGTGCATGACTAAGTTTATCTTTGAGAATGTTGAATGCTTATTCTTGTTTGTACCCTATTCAAACTTTGCTACTTTCTGAGTCAAAGGTGTAGCAATCTTGGAGAAATAATTAATAAATCTTCTGTAGTATACTGCTAATCCAAGAAAACTTCTAATTTCCGTTGGAGTCTTTGGGGCTTCCCATGTCATAACAGCTTCAATCTTTCTTGGGTCTACTTGTACTCCATGTTCGTTCACAACATGCTTTAGAAATTGTACTTCTCGTTTTCAAAATTCACATTTTGAAAACTTAGCATACAACATTTCTTTCCTTAGAGTTTCCAGAATGATTCTGAGATGCTCAGCATGATCTTTTTGGCTTCGGAAATAGATAAGAATATCATCGATGAAAATGATGACAAATTTGTCAAGGAATGGTTTACAAACTATGTTCATTAAGTCCATAAATGCTGTGGGGGCATTCGTTAGACCAAATGACATGACCGGGAATTCATAGTGACCATATAGGGTTTGGAAAGCAGTCTTAGGTACATCCTCTTCTTGTACCTTTAACTGATGATATCCTGATCTAAGATCGATCTTTGAAAAGTACTTGGCTCCTTGTAACTGATCGAATAAATCATCTGTTCTAGGCAATGGATATATTTTCTTTATAGTCAGCTTGTTCAATTAGGAATGAGTTCGATTCGGAATTCGATTTGGCGATCGGGTGGAAGACTGGGTAATTCTCCCGGAAAGACATTCGGGTGATCACAGACTATGGGAATATCCGTAATCTGCCATTCAGGTTTAATGTTTAGAGCATGGAGTAAGAATATACCGTCTCCCTTAATTATTTATTTCTCGGCTTTTGCTACGGAAATAATTTCAATCTTATTGGTTTTACTATCACCCTGAATCATTAAACTAGTTTCATCTGGTTTCTTAATCTTGACCATTCTCTGGTCACAATCTATCTGGGCCTGGTATTGGTTTAACCAATCCATCCCTAGGATAACCTCATATTCATTCAAGTTCATCGGCATTAGTTTAACTAATACCTTATCGTCACCAAAATTTATGACACAATCAAGGTATGATTCGGTTATCCTAATTTGTTCGCCACTTTTCGTTTCAACGACATAGGTGTTTTGGATAAAAATTACCAAGACTAGTTTTGTAACAAAACTTAGAACATGAGGTAGTGTGCTTGTAATATTAGGAATGAACAATGCGTATAAAGTAATAAAACGACATGAGTGTTTACGAGTAAAGCCCTTAATCCCTGATGATTGACGACATAAAACCTTGGGAAGTGACCGAAAGTCACTTGCCTCCTAGTCTTTTATAAATCAATGAAAGAATTACAAGTGCGAGCAGTAGATGATCGATATCTAAGTGTTACAGAGCTGATTGCAAGTGTATTGTGTTGTGAGAGTTCGTGAATTGTGTGATGATGTGGTTCCTAATCGATCAAGCTGCTGATTATATACAGATAATAGCTCAACTAACTATTCGAGAATCCCGGAATCGACTAAGTCTTCGAATATGACCGTTGGAGGCCACTCCACGTGTTTTCAACACGTTCTTCCTGACTTCTAGAGAGATTCTTTAGGGATTAACTTGACTTCGCACGTTTTACCTACGTATTAGTCAACATAGAAGAAAGATATAACGGTTAAATATTGAGGATACCTAAACCTGTCAGGATACCGAAGTACGTTGAAGATTCAGGATCCTTAGCTGTAAAATGACCCCTAACAATAGGCTTGAATAAGTGGAACTGGTCTTATGCCGAAATATGGGGTGAATGCATATGAAACAAAACTTCTATTCACCCCTGTATGAAATAAAATCTTGGCATAAATATTATTAACTAAGAAAGTACATGCCACTTCCTTAGCTTTACCTTTCTGTTCATCTCCACTTCCTAATACGAATACTCGTCCTGTTCCCTTATTCTTACCCATTCTGGGTTTGAGTGGATTAGGACACGAAGTCCTATAGTGCCCTACCTCTTCACAGTTAAAACATTTAACATTTGGGCACTGGATTGCCAGATGACCAAACTTCTGGCAAGTCTGTCACTTCATTCCCTGGGTAGTTCTATGTAGGACCCCAACCCGGGCATCCTATAGTTGGTTCTCATAACGGGTCGTTTTCATTAAAAACACATTTATTGCAATTCAACTACAGCAGAAGTCTTTCTAAAAACATTTATAATCATTTAATGTTATTAGGTTTACCTTACGAATGCCTGCACACCGATCTGAGTAACGCCGTTCCCAAGCCAAGATACGTCGATACACTGCTTACCTTCAAACAATCTAACGTACACACAAAGTCAGCTACGCTGAGTGAGTTCTAATAGTTTAATTTAGATAAAAACCATCACACCAAGTTCTTCGATTTAGCTTACCTAGGACCCTCCGGTCCTTATGAAATATAATTACGTTTTATTAACGAATGACTAATCCATTGTTACCACATGACATCCCGTAACCGATTATCACCCGAGATTCCACCCCTACAACCAACATAAATAACATAAATAATAACAACCTTACAATCACAACAGCATAGACTCAACCTACTATGCTAACAACTTGTATCCAAGAATGCACATTGACTCGACTCTGGGTTAACACAACCTACCCTAGAACACTAACACATTCGGCCTTAACCAAGGCTCTCACGAATAACTGACACGACTCTTATGCACGTCACGTTACAAATCCTGACTCGACGGTCAGTCTAACTCTACACGTCACAATTCAACACATCACAGTAACACAATCTCATACACAGTAAATATAACTAATCATTAGCATGCAAATTAACACTTATATGTACACATGCTAGCACATACCTCATCGATGCACCCTCGTCAAGGTGATCAACACACCCCGAGCTCATCATTAACCTGTTAAATAATTGTCACCTTTAGTGACTTCCTGAAGGACCCCGTCATTCACAATCCCGCTTGCCGTGCCATAACGACAACGAAGCAAACCGACACTTAAATATAAACACGTAATATCACACATTATATACATAACTCATTAACTACACACACACCTCACGCATAACCTTAGAACAACATATTTAATATTACGAATTCATTAGCATTTGATACGGGGCACGACCCTTCCCGATCGGACCTTAACACGTCACGCATTAACAACCTCTATCCTTAACTCACACATAAAATCATAGGCATTTAGCTTAAAGTCCGACTCTCCCCGATCCACCCTTATTACGTCACATAATAATGACTCATGCCCCGATCTACCCTTATCACACCATTGACCCTGCGACTCTTACTAATCATTTTATACTCAAAACATAGCGGGTTAGAACCCGAAACCCTTAACACGATTAATTATATTAACCCTTCATGAAAGTATGTAAGATAGCCCCAAAACAGTAAACCGTTTAAAAGAGGGGGATTAGAAACTCACCTGTCTGATGATACCCGCAAGCACTGCAACACTCCTTTATCTGGATCCAAACCTGACAACGTATAATCACATAGTCAGCGTACATTCTAACCATGTGTCACTTCTACTTAAATATAAACGACTTCGCTTAATCCAGGTTATCCTAAACCCGTTTAGAACCGCATGCATGCATGGCTCGTTTCCATGCAACCCACGTCACCCGGCTCACACTCGAGATCGTTCATAATTTACCACAACGTCATCGTCGCTGGTTCACTCCACCACCGATCACCCTAGCTGTCACCGGCCCTCGACGGCTTGCTTGTTGGACACGCCGTCTTCGTCTTTTCATGTTGTGAACAACTCTATCCGGCTAACACTACCTAAACCAACGTCATCGGCCCGCACACACGTAACCATAGTTCACTGCCACGACGCGCCACCACAGCAGCCACCGTAGCCGTCGCCTTGCCTCCTTGTAACTCCCGTATCTCCTTTCACCGTCGCAAGCCACTACTACCATCTCATGGCTGCCATGCAGGCCGTTGCACCATCACCGAGCCCGACGACCACTTCTCTCTCTAACTCTCTCTTTCTATTCCCGACAACCGGCCACCACCGCATTACCGAGGTTCCGTGGGTCTCAACGCCCTTCGTTGTCCGGTCCTCTCCGATATGAACGTTTAACCGATCAAAACCATTCTCTGAATCTTCCTGTTGCTTTTGGTCGTCTCCGGGCACCACCCTCTTCGGTCGTCGCTGCCATGCTACTACTGTCGTGCCTCATTCTCGCCGAAAATCGCTACGCATGGGGCTGGAACCCTACTAAGTTCTTGCAACACATGAGTAAACCTACAATAAAATGTAAATAACATGAATAGGGGTTACCTTGACCGATTGCGGAGCCTCCTGCCCGTGACCATCGCGAACCACTGCCGCTGATCGTCGACCGTTTCCTCCCTTTTCCGGCCTCTTTCTCTTTTCTGTCGCAAGACACACACCTAGGCCGAATGGCCTAGGGTTTCCTCAACTTTGGTATTTAAACTCTCCATTATTTCAGTTCGGGTCCTTCTAATATCGCCTCACACACTTCCACCTCCAGTTATGAACAAACGGCTAACTGACCCCTTTTAAATTTATAACAATCCGGTTTTACGTGAAAGCCTTCGCAACTCTCTCGTTTGCTAGAGACTCGGGTCACCTCCTTAGCCCGTATCCTTAGAAATAGATTTTTGGGATGTTACATTCTATCAGGGTTGGGATTAAATCCTCCTCTTCTGGGAAATTTACTATTTCCCTGTATAAACTTATAAACAACCTTATTGGGTTTCCTCTTATAATCAACCTTTGGTGGCTCTTGAGCTGCCACTTCATCAAACATCACCGCACTCTTTTCAACAGCCAAATTTATTGTCTCGGGTGCGATGAATTTCACTAAGGTACGAACCTGAAGAGGTAAACACTGGATATAACATTTAACTCTCATTGACTCAGGGGTAACCAGATGTGGCACCAACTTGGCCATCTCATTAAACTTGGTTGTGTATTCCTGTTGAGTCATGGTTCCTTCTTCGAACCACAGAAACTCAGGTTCAATCTTATCCACGACATTCTGTGGATAGTATATCTTGATAATCAAAGACTTGAGATCCTCCCAAGTTATTCTATCAGTCACAGTTTCTCCCTTTGTCTGCTTGACTGACTCCCACCAGTCAAGAGCCTCTTCTTCAAAGGAGTGAGCAACACACTTCACAGCTTGATCTGCTCTGCATTCTCTTATCTTGATTACTGCTTCCATAGACGTGATCCATTGTAAAGCTGCTATGGCATCCTTCTTTTTGTTAAATAGTTTGGGATGACAGTAGCTGGAATTCTTATAGTTGCATCCATGGCCATGTATTCTAGTGCTTTGGTTTGTCATTCCAACTGTTTCATGGGTTCGGGTTGTGCCTATATTGTTTTCTAGTGGAGTGGTATGAAGGATATCTTCTGTTCGAGGAACATCACCACTTGTCCTTTCATTTCGGTTTCCAAGACTATTATGATTCTTTCTCCTTCTAATAGCATCATCAAGGATTCCTGGTTGAGTTGTTTGAAGTACCCGGGTGACGTCAGATGCCACTACTCCCTAGAATTGAGCTTAAACCATAATTACTTCTTCCATAGGTTGTTGTGGTTCGGCATTCGTATTTATGTTTTCATTCGGATCAGTATTTGTGTTTGTCGGGTCGCGAGTATGGACCTAGTATTGGGCATCCTACCCCTACCTCTTCCTTGTCCTCTACCACGTCCTGCCATTTGTATCTACACATAGATGTATAACATCAGAATTCATATAACCGGTCATAATTCATAAATTAAAAACACTTGGCCAAAGTGCCCTTAATTATCTGATTTCTAGGTATTTCCCGTTACAGGTCGTACTGAATGTATGCACCTAACTTATCCTGGGGCATTCCAGACTGATCTCAGAGTCTTAGTTTAAGTCTAGATACTATTCTTGTAGTATCTAAATCCCTTAAACTGAGGCTCTGATACCAACTTGTCATACCAGTAACACAGGACAGTTATCTAACCAGAGTAGTACTTCCAACAAATATTTTCCCATGTAAGAGCGACGGGTCTAGGAGAGATTTATACACCGCTCTTTCCTAGACAGAACATTCTGTTTGTCAGATAACTATATACTGGTCAGAAGGTCGCCTTCTAGTTACTGTGACGTTGATATAAAAAACACACAGCGGAAGACTAAATCATAACTTCTATTAACATCAAAACGTTGTTCACATCATGTTCAACAAAAGTTACATCAATTGTTCCTAACAAGGAACATATCATCCGAGACTTATAGTTCCTGGCATGCCCATCATCTGGATCGTTCATCAGTTCATTCTAGTCCTGAAATGCCCTGTCTAACGACTACCTGTGATCCGTTCAAAAACATTTGATAAAACATGGGTCAGCACAAAGCTGGTGAATTCATAAACTAAAATAGTTTATTAAAATGACCCGTCAAAATATGTTGAACACATTCATGGGCTTCAATGGCAGAGCTCCTAGATAAGTAAGTACATTTCTTAATTATACAAATCTAGCTTAATGATATATAACCAAAACT
Organism: Smallanthus sonchifolius; assembly: GCA_023525975.1. Lineage (NCBI taxonomy): Eukaryota > Viridiplantae > Streptophyta > Magnoliopsida > Asterales > Asteraceae > Smallanthus > Smallanthus sonchifolius. The sequence continues at coordinate 56,683,260 of CM042038.1, forward strand.
TAATAGGAGATCGGAACCTTACCTTAGCACTATCTATGGCAATTTGAAGTCGACTAGCTAGAAACCGGACTCTCGTACGTGAATCGGGGCTCGGGATCGGAACACCAGAGTGTTTGTGCATGAATAATGAGAGTGTGGACTGTGTGTAATGACTCAAGATCGTTGATCTATTTATAGGGCAAAAGTTCCACCAGTAGCGGACCACTACGCTTGGTGGTGGCGGTCCGCCACCCCTTGAGGCGGCCTATATGGCTTCGCGCACACGTAGCGGACCGTTAAGGTCTGGCTAGCGGCCTGCCACCCATTCCACATATCAGATTTCCAATTGACGAGTCACAGGGACACGTGTTAGCTCCTGAGATATTCCTTACACGTAGCGGACCGCTAAAGTCCTGGGTAGTGGTCCGCTACCCCTTCGATTTTTAGAATTTTCATTTTAAGTCCACGGACTTTAATTATTTCCATAATGCACCTTTAACTTTGAAACTTGGTAATTTAGTCCTTTAATTTATAGGGACTTTTTGTGGTGTTACATACAAAAATATTTTTTGATTTAATAAAACAATTTTTTAATAAAATCTGAACTATGTATTTGCACTTTTTTCCTGGTGACTAATATTTGGATACATATCAATTTTGTATGCAATCTACCAGAAGAGATTGAATCTTGATATGAGTTATAAGTCTACAACTATTATCTGTCTCTAAAAGAACTATAATTCTTTCTTTACTTCATCAACCCAAACCATCATATTGTATTATTGTTACTTTGTGTAATTTGATCAGTAGTGACAAAAGTATATTTATATATCTCTAACAAATCCAAGCAATCCAAAAGTAAATAGAGCAAAGTTGATCACCAAAACCCATATGTAATTAAAACAACATGGTACCACAAATGGAGCCACCCTTCTATCATTAAAATGGAGATCTATTCCACAATAAAACTCTAATCTAACAAATCTTTCCATCAGACCATAACACGTTATGATAAGAAGGCATAATTTTTGTCTTGGAAGGTGCATGGATGAAGCAACCCTAACACTGTTATACCAACACAACATCCCTAAAGCCGCATAACCGAGCAGCAGATAACATTTTACACAGTAATTTTCATAACCAAATGGTCATGATGTTGATTTCGCTTTCCTTCTTTGATGGGAGTGATGACTCATCCAAAATGCCACCTGCAATATCAAATCAAGAAACATACATAAAAAAATGTCCATTATCAACAAATAAATTACAAACACTACAGTCATCTAACCTTTGGTCCAAGCTTAAGCCTTTAGTGAGAAATAAATATGCCTGAAAACAAAGATTATGAACAGGGAATTTGCAAGCACAAAAGGGTAACAATCAATCTCAAGTTGATTGAAGAGAACCTAATAGAGCCAATGGAAGAGAACCAAAATTGACAAACTAAATTGATTAATACCAAATCAAATAACATAAATAAAACCATTGAAGGTATTAGTTCATAGCATGTCACTATTGGGTTTTTAATACCAAAATTGACTGAACCAAAAACAATTGGACACAAACCAAAATTGTCTGAACCAAAATTGTCAAACTAAATTGATTAATACCAAATCACCGTATATTTTTCAATACCAAAATAATGATTAATACCAAATGAAATAACATAAACAACACCATTGGTTAATACCAAGTCACTGTTTGGCTTTTTTGTATCAAAATTTACAAACTAAATTGATTAATACCAAAATTGACAAAATAAATTGATTAATACCAAATGAAATAACATAAACAAAACCATTTGTTAATACCAAGCCAATGTTTGGTTTTATTGTCTCAAATTTGACAAACTAAATTGGCATAACTAAAATTTAAATAAATAACGCACAAACAATTAACCAAACACTGACTTGGAATTAACCAAAATTGAACCATATAACCCAAAAACAACACAAATCAGTTGATTTAAACGAAAACACAAAAAAAGTTCATCTAAATTCATTCAATCAAAGAAATTAATTAATTAAAATCATTATTCATATATTGGTTCACCTATATGCCTTCATTCAAAACTTCATAGATACCAAAATTCATATAATACATAGGTTTTTTTGTATCAAAATTGAATCAAATAGCCCACAAAAATTTAACCAAATAGTGACTTTGTATTAACTAAAAATGAGTCAAACAACACAAAAACAACATAAATCAGTTGATCTAGTAACTGAGAACAGAACCTGAACAATCATTATTTCACCGTCAAAATTCTAAAGATCTTGATTTGTGTTGTTATGTGAAGGTATTGATTGCGAAATCGGAAATACGAACAATAGAAAATTTGAGAAAAGAACCTGAGCAATCGAAAAACTAACTTTACGGATACTTAGACTTGAATCGTATTGATCTTGAATCGTCCACAGAATTATGGTTACTAAATTGTTTTGCGAAGATGTTGAAGAGCAGATTAATTTTGTATCGCCGGCGAGACAGAAGATGGAGCGGGTCAAGTTTTAGAATGATTATGGTGATGACAAGTGACCAAAGATTTAGTCTTATATTAGAATAGGTATATATATATATATATATATATATATATATATATATATATATATATATATATATATATATATATAACCAATAGCGACGACATGTCGTCGCCATAACCCTAATATTAATTTTAATTTGTAAAATGACCCTAAAGCGATGACTTATCCTCACCATAGCCCTAATATTAATTTAAATTTAAATTTGGTAAATGACCTTATATCGTAGCCATATCCCTAATACAAATTTTAAAAAAATATTTGAAAAATGTATATCACTACAACCCTATATAGACCACAGGTGTAGCGATGACATCTATGCGACGACTTTTTCTACCTGTAGCTACTACGTTACGGTGACAACACCTATGACGACGCCATGTCGTCACCAAACCTTATAGTAACGATTTTTTTGGGTCTACAGCACTTTCGTCGTCGGCATAAGTTCAATTTCTTGTAGTGTTTAAGGGTCGTATTCTACATCTTCTATACGAGTCGTATGTTGTAATACGGGTCGTATGATGCATTGTTTGATTGATTCGTTTCATGTGTTGGATCGGATGGTTTTCGTAGTTATATGTATCAATCTATAGTTATAATAAATAATGTTTTTGAGGTTCCATGTGTCATCATTATAAAGCCTCTAGATCTTTGTTTCCCCTACTAAACATTTTTCAATTATCTATTTTAATTTATTTATTTTTAACTCCTAAATTGATTAAATTTCATTTAAACATTTTCATATTTCTTATGATTTTAAAATTTTAATATTATATGTATGATAATTTTTGGTTGACCAATAAAATAATTTTCTTTTTTAAATACATTATTTACAATTAAAGTTAACTAATTCATTAGAATTCATTAAATCTAGTGGTGTTATTTTTTTATTTTTTTGAAATATTATGAATTATTACTATATAAGTGTTTTTTTGTTGTTAAAACAATTTCATACGACACACACGCACACACACACATATAATTGATATTTATACTACTTAATAAGTAAAAATCCTATGGAACCTGTGACATAAATCTAGAGTCCCTCAATTTATATTATATTATCTAAACCATTCTAGCCATTATTTTAGACAACTAACTTATTTTTTTATAATTCAATATCATAATAAATTTATATTCCATCATTATTTAATATTTGATTAATATCAACATAATAAAATAAAATATTTCTTATAAATTTTTTTAATCAGTAATAAACATAGGATTAAGATTGACATTTTTTTTGCCACATAATCTAATAAAATTAAGTAATCTGCTAAATACGGTCATCCAAAGAATCTAATAATAATTTATCAACATATAAGGTATTTATTTAATGTATTATTTTCATTATTCAGCCCGTGTAATACACGAGAATCTAACTTAGTCATTTAATAGACCAAGATTCCGTTATTTATTTGATATGACACAAGATTTCGTCAAACCTACCATATTAATGATGATATGTTTCATGAATTTATTCATTCAATTCTCTCAACATCATTTATTTCATCACACATATTGTCAATTTTATTAAAAAAAGGGGTCCGTGATGTCGAGTTTTAACATAAACTATCTAGTGGTAGGTGGTGAACAATCAAACATATTTCATCAGCAAACAATCAAAAAATATATGTGATAATTTTGAATGAATTTAAAAAAGTTACAATAAAAAAATATAAATAATACGATCCATATAAACCTATATGACTTGTATTCATGTCATACAACCTGTATATGAATAAACGACACGTGTTATTGTGTCACCCGACATAAATTGACATCATTGACACTGATACGACCCTTGTAGGGTAATAAGACTTGTATTGATATCATAGGTGTACGGTTAATCGCCTCTTGTGTACCGTTACCTGCTCGTGTGTGTATATATATAACAAATTAAACTTTTTTTTTTCAGTAAATTAAGTGACTTTTTGATCATTATTAACTTGATAAATATTAAGTATTATTTTAATCATCAACTTTAACTTCTTTACGGCACATAAATAAACTAGTTTTTTTAATATATTATTTAACAATAATAATGATTAAATAGAAGTAATGAAAGAGAAACCCAATAAAATAATCTTAATATCATGTACTTTTTTATTCATGTCAACTTTAACGTTTTATACAATAAAACTAATGTGAGTCATCTTGTATTAAAAACTAATGCACACGTAAGTATCTAAGTCTAACGTAACATATGTGCACATTAGTTAAATAAATAAACAATTTGTCACATTTAGTTTTGCCTTTTAAAAGTATTTTAACAAATATATGACGGTGAATGAAAAGGATTCTTAACTTTCTCTATATCCAACGGTTCACATTTAACGTACGACTTACCTAACTTACAATAATGAAACTTGAGAAAGATCCGGTCCTGATTCATTCATCGACGCGTCAAATTAAGGTATCTGACATGAATATCATTGTTAAAGTAGTTCAAAAAAATAACTTAATGATATTAACTTTTTTATCCGGTAAGTAACAACCATGGTTCTTAACAGGGCCGGAGCTGATCATGGGCGAGAAGGAAGACCGTCTAGGGACCGTTTTTCAAGGGGGCCCAAAATTTTTAAATATATATATATATATATATATATATATATATATATATAATGCTAGAAGATCTGTACGATTCGTCGGTTAACTATTACAGTATGTTATTCTAAAACTATAATTTTGTTATCTTTATTGCTATAAATTTTTTTACTTTAATAATGAATTTTTTAATTTAAAATTTGTATTGTTTGGGACCCATTTTTTTAGCTCGCCCCAGGCCCCCAAATCATCAGCTCCGGCCCTGGTTCTTAAGTGTTGGTTACGAGGGATGTGAAGAGAAATAAATAAATAAAAATGATCAATTTTTATTTTTAGTTAATCAAGTTTCTTGAACTCGTACCCGACTCAATACCTAATAAATGATGGTATTTATTTGAATTTTTTTTCAACTTTGTCATCGTGAGGGAATCAAATTTAGGGGTGTAAACAAGGAGTTATTTGAGTTCTTTGGCTAAAAACTCGAAACGAGTCAAGTTTGAATGAGCTCAAGCCTGAATATAAACTCGTCTAATGCATGAGCTCGTGGGCCTTAACGCACCTATTATTTATATAAATACAATAATTTTTATTTAATGAAATAAGTATGTGTGTATATATAACATGATAAAAATAATTATGTATATAGTTATGATAAAAAATAATTACACATATAACTATAATAAAAGTAACTAAATCTATATCTTTTTAAAGGCAAATTTCTTTATTTTTATAAAAGTGGGACTTGAACCCATAAACTTCTTAATTCTTAGTGTTTCTAGAGGATTTTCCTCTACCAATAGACCACCAACACCATTGGCAACTAAATTTATATCTATACTATATAATAAATAAAGGTTTTCAATGTCACATGTCGCCTCCATATTTATTATCATCATTTTTTTTCCTGTTTATCTCTTTTATTAAATACACATGTATCTTTTAATAAATAATATAAAAATACATTTTTAAAGAAAATACTAATCATACTAATAAAACACTATTAATTTGAATTATCGCTTATTATAAGAAACTTTGAAATTTAATCACGTAACTTTTATTTTAAATCAAATAGTAATGAAAGTCAAATTAAATTAAATAGTAATTAACGTATTTTCGAAACTCAATTATATATCAATTTTTTTTATCCTTCGTATATGTAATACATTTTATATCCATAAAATATATACATAAAAATTTAAGAATTTGATGTATGATTATTTTCACCCCGTTTATAGTACACGTGGTTCTAAGCTAGTAATATGTATATAGCTCGAACTTTGGATATATAGCTCGAAACAAGTCAAGCTCGACCATTGTTAATCAAAACGAGTCGATTTTAAGCTTAGACGAGCGTAAATTTGGATTGTCTCGTTTACACCCATAAACTAGTTGGGTACACAAACATAGACAAATCAAGCTGCTCAAATCTGAAAAAAACACAAAAGATTTAAGAAAGTTAACCTTCATATAATTTTTCTTTTACTAGTTTATCAATAAAGTATTATTAAAAATGTTTAGATTTTCAATTTTTTATATTTTATACTTTATTTAGTTGCATTATTACTTTATATGTTTATCACTGTTTAATATAGGGTGTATTTATTTATCTTTCATAAGTTTTCTCTGTTTATATTTAATTATTTTTCTTCTTGTTTTATACTTTGTTAAAAACTGTCAACCCAAGTAGGATTGGTGAAAATGTTTAGGTTATGCTAACTAGTTTGCAATGGTTTTTATCCTTGTAGTAAGTTAATTAGTAAAAAATATAATTTATGTACACTTATGAAATTAAACAAAAACTTTCTTTGTGGTCCTTATCAAAGTTTTATCCTTGTACTTTTAGAAGCATGTGAAACATAATATTTACATGTTTTCAAGAAAACAAATTCTACCTAACCATCTCGTGTATCTTATGCATCCCACCGGTACTAAGATGAGTTTATTCGAGCGAGAAGCCACCGACGACTCAGTAGTGAACTCCTGTATAACACCCGACTCACGTATCAACCAATATTGTTTATTTTGTTGGCGTGAAACCACAATTGATATTGACCAGACTCAAGAATACGAACACGTTATTTTTGGGGGGGGACACCCGAACTCTTTTATGTTTTTATTGATAATCAAAAGTAAAGAATTACAAAGGACCTAAAGCTATTTATAAAGAAACAAAACAAGCAATACCAATTATACTCTACCTATGATTACTATTTAAAATTTAAAAACAAAACAAATTCTATCCTCAAAGTCTTGTTGCGCAAGACTTGCTTGTGACACAAGGAGTATTACAATATTCACCTCCTTACTCCTTACTCGTACCTCCCAAATCCACCACTCCGAGCAACTTCCTCATTTCTTCAAACTTTGTGACAATCCGACTTTGTAAGTTAACTCAGTTAGAATTCCCGTTAAATATTCTGTTAAAACCTAACCCAGTTAACCCACTATTAAATCTCAGGGACTGTTTTTGTTATTTCTTGATCTCAAACTCCAGGGACTAATCCTGCCAAGTTCTAAAACTAGGTTCATTGACTCTCAAAGTCAAAATCAAAGGAGAATCGTTCCTGTAGACTTTCAAAATTCAAACCGTGTGTTCCTTGATCCAAATCCTCGAGTTATAACTAAAAATCGTGCAAACTTGTAACCGATTTAGACATTAACACCTTTAACGTTCATCATCAAGTCCCTAATCATCGACATTAAGTCGAATTAATCCTATTAATGCGAATTCAAGACATAACCGTCGACTCCTCACTATGTACTCGTCGAATTCGATTAATTCAATCACTATTCCTGAAATTGATCATCTACGCACCTAAATCGAGTCCCTCAGAGCTTGTTACGCTATCTAATTTGGTCGGAGAAGACGCCGTTGTCGCGAGAGACAAAACCACGCAAAGTCGGAATACATTTTAGGGGAGCACCTCCAATTCAAACCTCATTCTGGTAAACAAACACTTCATTAGTTTTGTTTTCATGCATAGATCATAAGCCCCATGTTAATTCAGTTAGTTAACATCGAATTGTTCTCAACCCGAATCTAGGGTTCATCGTAACATTTGGTTTAATCGAAATCCACCCTAAACTCGATCTCAATCTAATTAAACAATATGAACATATTCGAAATACTCTAATCAGTAAAAGCCCTATGTTTTCAGCAATTAATTTCATCAGTTTTGGTCAATTTGATTTGTGGTTTCAAAACTAGGGTTTCAGGATTCAATCGATCAATAAGCGATTATAAATCTAATAATTTTGCAATTAACTGCACCCACAAGTTCGCGAAACATGGATGAACAAAATCCCTATATCTTTTGGCTAAATCAAAATCAAAATCGATGGTTTTGGGGTGGAGTTGTGTTCGGATTTGGTTGGGGAAGATGAACACAGTGGGTCTGTGTGTTAAAACTAATCCGATCGATTGGTTAAGGCATTAGGCTGTTGGGGAGGAGACCCGGGTTTGAGCCCACCTCCCCTGATTTCTTTTTAAATTCATATTTTGTTAATATTTTAGAATAAAAATCATTCCCCATATCATTATATTAATATACTAATGAGTTTTAAACCAGAAATCTAACCATAGCCTAGGGTTTAGTTTATTAAACCATTTTTCTTTAATTACTACTTTTATAATAAAATGTTTATACTATTATGTAACTTGCATTTCCGAATAAAATAATATAAGTCATAATATTTTCTAAAACGTGATTCCTATTAAAAATAATATATTTTTATATATTATTTTCGTCGCGTTTCTAAATATTGTGAAACAATTCAAACTTATAAATAATATAATTATTTATATCGTTTACCCTCGCGCATGTTCTCGAATAAAAATAACTATTTATTATTTTACCACGAAGTTTACTATTGTGTTATTTCTTAAACTTATAAATAATATATTAAATTATATTATTATCTTAAATCACTATTAATGGTGCAAACGTATGAATACATGTATATATATATATTATTTTATTTTGCCGTTCGGCGCGTAACGTATTTATCGTACTTATTAATTAAGAAATTCTCATTTTCCGTGGACACATTCGTCTACTCGTTGATCTTTAGAGCGTTTCCTTTAGGATGTTCCTCATTACGTGTCGTCGTCACATATCCCATTTTTATTCCTAATAATTATATTGTAATTCTAGGGCATTCGTGAGCCGTGTTGGGCTAACGTTTGAGATTTCAATTTTATTATAGTGTGAACCTTCCTTCGCCATCAGGTGAGTTTTCACGCCCCCTTTTTACTGTTTTACAACTGGGGGAGAAAACATGACGTAAACATTTTTGGTTATGTAATTCATATATGTTATCACTTGTTTAACTATGCGTACACATCTATCACTAAGTCCTCATATCGGACCGTTAATATGAACATAGCGAGGTAAGTTGAGTAGTATTACTGGGTTTGACAAACCCCGCCCGCGTTAGTTGCGC